>CM040442.1:10447546-11773364 GCA_022749755.1 Azadirachta indica | reverse complement strand
TGTCGTCACTAAAAACTTTTAGGTGTCAATATCTTTTCCCGCTAGTACAATCTTTATGACAACAACCTGTCATCACTAAAAGTTGATTTAAGCTACGACATGCTTTTAGGGGACAATTTTGTGGCGATGACACGTGTCATCACAAATGTTACTTTTAGCAACGACATTTATGTTGTTGCTGATTGTTTTGGTGATGACATCAGCTTGTTGTCTAAAACTTTTAGCGACGAATAATTGGCGACGACATTTTGGTCTTCGCTAAAGGCTTTAGCGATGAAATTTTCCACTTTTGGCGACGATGCTTGTTGTCGCTAAAAATGGTTTTTGTTGTAGTGATGTATAGTTCACAAGTTAGGCTGAATTTGTTTAAAAGAATTAAATAACTAAAAACACACATATTTTGAAATCTTACTTTTGAATAACATAATTCCCAAAAACAACCATCATCAAGTTTGAAGCATACAAAATAACTTCTTTGAAAACAGACTATTTTTCTTCAGCACTGCAATGTTCTAGCTTCTGTTAAATAAATTGACAGTTGTTGATCAACACGAAAGTGGAACATGTATTACAAATTAGAGATAGTACAATTAAATTATGTAACGGTATAAAATAATACTACCTGTACTCAACTATACACACTGCTACATCTAAAAGCTCCAATTTTTGGGCATTGCTGGATTTCAGTTCTTCAAGAAATGAATGCTTTTTAGAGTCATCAGATATGTTAACTTCTCTCTTTCCTTGCCATCTAGCATATATTCCTATATTTCTACCAAAACCCTAAGGAAACCTCATTTCGTTTCACCGACTTATCTGATTGGTTCCACCAACATGTGATATGGTAACATTGGCAACAACAAAGCTGAAAATTGTGCCACGATCACCGACAACAGTCGGCTCTTTCTTTGTGGAAGAATCAAGTTGAGCCCCCATACCACTCGCAGTTAAGGATTCTAAATTGAAGCACCATATACATGTCCAAAAGGAAGTTGAAAATATTGCATATGAAAGGATCAACAAAAGAAGGTTGCATCATGAGTTGATATTGCCTGTAAAACTTTTATTTTTCTTATTATTACTATTTTATTTTATAAAAATAAAATAATAATAGTAAGAGAAATATATTTATATTAAATAGTATGATTTTATTGAAAATTATTTTATCAATTATTGTACATTAGCTATTTTAACTGAAATAGAAAAAAGAGTAACACAAAGAAATGGACAATCATAGTGGTTTTATAACTCTCACAACTCAAATTAATGCAACGTTTTCAGAAAACAAATTCCAATTCAATGCATTGTTTTCTTTTTCTTGTTTTTAATTTAAAAAATAATTATTTGATGGATTGAAAAATATGTTTTTTGATTTTCTAAATGGGATCTAAAAAATAAAAGTATATGGTTGAAATTTGAGAATAATTTATTACTATATGCTAAGGACAACTTGGTTTTTGAATTTATGCTTTTCAAAAATTGTTTTCAATTTTTTGGAATCTCAAAAATGTGAGAAACAAGTTCGATTGGTGTCACAAAAATACTCTTAAAAATTATATCTTTAAAAAAATTGATGCAAAATATAAAAGGTCAATTTATTAATTAAGTAACAATACTCAGCATTAATTTATTTTTGCTCTTAGCGTTACTATTGAAATAACCCAATGCAATTTGAAAATAAGAAATATTCATATTGTCAACCATATAATTGATATATTAGACACAAAAAAATTATTAAATTTAAAATAGTTGAACGAAGATGATATATATATATATATATATATGCCTTGTGAATAAAACAAATACTTGGAAATTAACATGATGTACAACAAATTAACTAAATAAATAATAATTAATAATCTTTATGTGTAGACCTTGTGGGAAATGGTGAATATTTATGTTCAGGTTGTAAAAAAGTCAAATAATAAGATATAATTAGTTAGTAATGAAAAAGTTGCATATTAATAAATTAATTAACACGTCATAAAAGAAATGATATATTATTTCTTTTTTTAATCATACATCATAACTTTATTATCAGCATATATTAACAAAACATTCTTGTTTGATAAAAAATTATACACAAAGTTTTCAATTAAGAAAAAGAAATATAGGTTTTATTTGTGTTATAGTATTTAATGATACAAATTTAATAACTTTTCAAGTGGTTTATATATAGGCCAATCATTCTTAAATTTTGATGTTCAAATTTTTTAAAATATAAATTAATTAATATTAATATTAAAAAAATATTGGCTTTCTTTACTATCCCGTCACAAAAAAACCTATTTGTTTATAGTGATAAGGTTGTTACAAATTTTAATTTGTATATATTTAATAAATTTAAAAGGTGCCTGTTTTTAGATTTTTATGACATGTTAAATTCACTAAATTTTACTATAAAAACATGGAAAAATATTTTTCAAATATTTTTTTGGGTCAATACTATAATGACAAAGAAATATGACATTGTTTTAAATGCACCCTGTTTATTTGTAGACCAACCACTGTCTTTTTTTTTTTTGTCTTGTATATCTAGCTACACTTTTGTGGTAAATGTCCACCACTTAGGAGTGGGTAAATTCAGGTTTGGTTCGGTTTTAAAAACTCAAAATACATGAATTGTAAAATTGTACCGAATTAATTCTGTTCAATTATACAGTTCAGTTCCAAGTTCAATTCCACCTTAATTCCAACTTCAGGTCTCAAAAATTTTTAGGATAATCTCATATAAATCTTTAAATTATATAGAAATTATAGAAAAAGAAATAATTTTTATAATTTATGATAATTTCTCTTATTTTTATGTGAATTTATATAAATAATTATAGATTTTTTATTCATTTCTAATTTTTATAAAAATTAGAGATTTATATAAAATTTTACATTCTATCAAAATCGGTTTTCGTTCAAGTTTGATTTTAATTGAACTCGAACCAAACCGATCAGTTTATAATCGAACAAAATCAAACTCTTTTTGGGATTGAACGAATTGATTGAACATTTCGGTTTGGTTCGGTTCGATTAAGTTCAGTTCATTTTGGTTGGACATTTTTTTTCAGCCCTATTGCCACATCTCTGGTCTTCAAAATGGCCTATATAAAAAGATTCGGGGGGACGGTTAACATCAATGAGAAAGTATTTAAAGAGTATAGCAATTAACTAGACAAAATTAATACTTAATTTCAATATTTAATATAATTTTATTATATTTGATACATTACAGTAGATTTTATCAGTATCCAAATTAAAAGCAATCGCTCCATTATTTTAAAAGTTCTATAATTATTTTCTTCTCGAGTTGACATTAGATATGTTTATAGAAATCAAAGTTGGTATGTATACTTATGCTATAGTTCCCATATCATTCCAATTGGTACTTATATATATATAAATATATATTTAAAATCGAAAAGATAATATAAAATAATTGGCCGATACTTACGAAAACTATGTCAATATATTTTTAGTGTTTTAAATTCCTCTATCATAAAGCCTTGTAATATATTTTAAATTGTAATTCAATAAATAAAATTTTCTCTATATATGAGAAAAATTCTTCAAGTTTGTTAATAATAAAGTAATAATTTAACACAAATATCACAAACATTTATTTTCTTATTTTTTATTTTTTAAACTTCATATACGATGAGTACAATTAAACTATATTTTTATAATTTAATTATTTAGGTCATGTATATTATAAGTGCCTAATATCTTTTTAGTTTTTGAGTTTCCTCTGACTATGAATAGAGACTTGTAATAGATATTAGACTATCAGTAATACTATGTGTCTTAAGTCAATGAATAATAGAGTTTCCTTTGTATCTGAAAATGTTCATCAAATTTGTTAATAAAGTAATAATTAAACACAAATATCATAAATTTCAATTTAATTTTTTTAATTTCATATGCCTTAAATGTAGATTAAACTACATTTTTTTAAATTTTTTTAATTCAAATTCAATGTATTGCTTCCTTTTTCTTGTTCCTGATTTAAAAAATAATTATTTGATGGATTGAAAAATATGTTTTCTGATTTTTTAAATGGGGTCATCTAAAAGATAAAAATATGCAGCTGACATTCGAGAGTCATTTATTACTATACTGTTAAGGACACTTTGGTTTTTGACTTTTTGTTTTTGAAAAACTATTTTTTATTTTTTGAATCCAAAAAATGTGAGAAACATATTCGGTTAATGTCATAAAAATATTTTAAAATGTATCCTTGAAAACATTAATGTAAAATATGATAAGTTAATTTATTAATTAATAGTACTTGATGTTATTTAATTTTCACTTTTAGTGTTACATTTTATAGTAATTTTCAAATAACTTGATACAACTTGAAAATAAAAAATAATTATATTGTAAATTATGTTTTATATATTAGATACAAAAAGAAAAATTATTGATAGTAGTAGTGGGCAAATTCGGGTTCGGTTTGATTTTTTAAAAAACCAAATCGAACCCAAAATATATAAATTGAAGAATCAAACTAACTGAACTGAACTAATTCGGTTTTGTTCTACTTTGGTCTCGACTTTGGTCTTAAACCAAAATTTTTGGATTAATTTCTTCTAAGCCTTTGAATTATATAGAAATTATAAAAGTATTTTTTAAAATTTTATAATAAATTTTTCCTAATGTTATATGAATTTATGTTAAAAAATTATAAATTTTTTATTTGTGTATAATTTTTATAAATATTAAAGACCTAAATAAAATTTTGCATGTTATTCAATTCGATATTTTGCTAGAATTAAGTTAAAACCAAAAATGAACTGAACCGGTCAACTCATAGCCAAAAATAATTGAACTTTTTTTTGGAATTGAACCGAATTGAATTGAATAGTTTAGTTTTGATTCAATTTGGTTAGTTGGGCATTTTTGCCCGGCCTTAATTGATGGTATCAAATTACTCACATTTGTTTGCTTAAGTCGAATTCTAGATTTATTACGCAACCCCCAATAGACTACGATCTTATACCATACAAAAGCTTGACCGGGGTACGAACCGACAAGGAAACCTCTTCAAAATCAATATTAAAGAAGCCTACATCTTGATGTACCAATATTTACTTGTGACTTCTTAAAGTACTTTAGTCCAATTAACGGACCAACAATTTAAGATCATGACGAACCCTATGTCTTAACTTTGTGTTAGGCCCATATCAATCAATGCCTAATAAAGCTTAAGTCAAATAAGGCCTAAACAAACATAAAAAATCTTAAAAAAAATTTGACTAAGGTTTAAAAATCTTAGTCAAAATAGAAATAAAATAACTACTCATAACTAATTTAGAATAAATAAATATAAAAGAGTAATAAACAAAAAAAGAGAGGGGACTTTTTTTCTTACAAATGAAATAAATTTACTAGTTGATATCAGATGATAAAATTTAATATCAACAATTATTAAAATTTATAAGAGCTGAATAAAAATGAGTGAAATGTTTATTTCTATATAAACTTGCCTTGTGAACAAAATAAATATTTAGGAGCATGTGGGAAATGGTGAGTATTTATGTTTAGTTTGTAAAAAAAAAGTGATAAGATATAATAAATTGGTAATGAAATAGTTGCATATTAATAAATTAATTAATACATCACAAAAGAAATGATATATTATTTCTTTTATTAATCATATATCATAATATTCTTATCGATGTATATTAACAAAACATTCTCTTATGATAAAAAAAAATTCACAAACTTCTCCATTATGAAAAGACATATAGACGATAACTATGCTATAATATTTAATGATACAAATTTAATAACTTTTCAAGTGATTTATATGTAAACCGATTATTCTTAAGTTTAGGTATTCACATTTTTAAAATATAAATTAATTAATGTTAATATTAAAAAAATATTAACTTTATTTACGATTCCTAATTGGTGGTCACAAAAAAACCTATTTCTTTATAGCAATAGAGTTGTTATAATTTTAATTTTTATATATCTAATAAATTTAGAAAGGTGTCCATTTTTTAATTTTTTGACATTGTAAAATTCACTTATTTGTACTGTAAAAATATAGAAACATATTTTAAAAATAATTTTTCTGGGTCAATATTGTAATGACAAAGAAATTTGCTATTACTCTAATTAAATGCACCCCATTTATTTGTAAGCCAACCACCGACCAATGTTTCTTTTGTTTAAATCTCGCTGCACAATTTTGTGGTAACTGCGCCCTACTTCTTTGGACTTGAAAATGGGGTGTGTATAGTAAGATTTCGGGGGACTATTAATATCAGGGGTACAGTTTTTAAAGAGCACAACAATCGATTAGAAAAAGTTAATAATCGAAAAGTCTAGCAACTTTTGTTTACGGTTAACAAAGAAATTATTCTAAAAGGCAACTGTAAATGGAAAAAGTAGATATAAATTTTAGGTAACTTTAGCTTCTTATACATTTTTTTTAATGTTGATGTGTGTGAAGATGTAATAAAGAACAAAGTGATATAGATGGAATTTCTTTTTTTTTTTTTAACATAATGGTACCCAAGGCTTTTGTTTTGTAATATCTGATATATTACAGTGCATTTTATCAGTATTCAAATTAAAAAAAATCACTCCATTATTTTAAAAATTTTATAATTTTTATCTTCTCGAATTGACGTTAGATATGTATATAGAAACGAAAGTTGGTTTGTATACATGTACTATAGTTCCCATATGATTCCAGTTGGTATTTGTATATATATTTAAAATTGAAAAGATAATATAAAATAATTGGCAGATACTTATCAAAACTATGTGATGCAATTATCTCAATATCTTTTTAGTGTTTTAAATTCCTCTATCATATGGCCTGGTAATATATTTTGAATTATAATTGAATAATACAATTTTCTCTATATATGAGAAAAATTCTTCAAGTTTGTTAATAATAAAGTAATAATTTAACACAAATATCATAAACATTTATTTTCTTTTTTATTTTTTAAACTTCATACACGATGAGCACAATTAAACTATATTTTTGTAATTTAATTATTTAAGTCATCTATACCATAAATGCCTAATATCTTTTTAGTTTTTGAGTTTTCTCTAACTATAATATAAGAAAAATCCCCTTTTGCAGCTGAAAAAATCATCTATAAATAATACAAATTCAGTTGCAAAAGAAGATTTTGTGGCCGAATTGCAGTCATTTGCGGCCAAATTGTATTGGCTGCAATAAATGCCAATGCAAAAAAATTTTGTTATTTGCGGCTGATTTTAACAGTCGCAAGAAGTATTTGCAGTCAATTTTGCGACCAATATGTATCAGTCACAAAAAGTATTTGCGATCAGCATGTACTAGCCACAAATAATTTGAAAAAATTTATACATTTTTTTAATTACCACCTTTATTGCTAAATATTCGGTTGCAAAAAATATTAACTATTTGCAATATTTTTATTAACCTAAATATTAATCCCATCAAACTAATTTGAATATTGAATTAGAGGAGAACCAAATATCTAACATAATATTGGAAACATGATTTATATAATAGTCAAAAATTAAAAGACTAAAAATAAAGTATAAAGAAGATTTTATCATAAAATTTGAATATTCATCATTTTCTAATTATTAATAAAGCAACCACTGTCCGCCATACAAAAATAAAGTACTTTCTTTCTAGAGTTTTAATTCATGCAATCTTCGTCAATGTCCACCATACAGAAATTTTCCCTCGAAGCATTCAAAGAACTAAGCTAGATATCATTTAGAGACCCCTTGTTCCTGAACCTGATATCTTCAACCTAAAAATCGACCCTTGCTTTTGGAACAAAAACAAATCGGAAGCCAGGTATTTAATGCAAGCTGCCAACTCCCAATTACGGAGTATACATGTAAACAAACAAATTAAAGTACATATCCACAACTTCATTATTTACACAATTAGTAACTGTTAAGCAACCCAAGCTAGTAAAGACTTCACCGTAAAGGTAAATCTTTTACCAAAATAAAGAAGAAAATGCTAGTGATTATCATAAAAACTTGAGTTATTCACGGGGTTTCCAGCAGCCTCAGGCTTAGGTTCTTTTATGTGAGGAAAGTCCGTTACATTACAGAAGCTCTATGCTCAAAGTAATATCTTAGCACCTGTAAATTTAAAACCATAAGTTTTCTAATAGGTAAAATATAAAATAAGAGTTTGGATTTAAGTAACTACTGTTTTTCTACCAGGAAAAGAGAAAAAAGCAATATAGCTATCTCTTACCATCGGGTTCTCAAATATTCCAATAGCAGCATGATAAACATACTTACAGTCGTTATTGTCTATCATCTGAATGCACAAACAGAAAAAGAATATAACCATGTTCAACTATTCAACCTCCTGCAAACTTTAAGTTATAGCAAGCGAAATCACATGCCTTTTTTCAATTACAAACTTATCTTGACCCTTGTATTCTTTGCAATTAACTTTATAGTAGCCGGATTGCCCTCTCAAAGATATCTGCTCCAAACTCATAATTATTCGCAGAAAATCAAATAAGGAATCATGTTAAAACCACATATGAATGATAGCCATTATGAGGTTATCACCTTTTGCTCATCCTTTTCAACAGCATAGACCTTTGACGGCATCAGCTAATGCAGAAAATAGTTGGCTGTAGCCACTATTTGCAATACCTTCGTCCACTGTTGCCTAGGAAAGATTTATAATATTCTGAATGAGAGCATGACTTCAAGTATGATTGCAAAAGATGCAGAAGTAAAATTAATGTAGAAAGTAGAATATCTTTGTTCTTATACCCTCAGTTTCTTTTCCTCAACCTAGATGTGTGACATTGATCCTAATGAAAAAAGACAGAAAATCAAATTCTATATATTAGATAAATGAGACGAAGAACCTTTTGCTGCATAGAGCAAGACCTCCTGAAAGTTTAGCAGCCTTCTGATCTTTCATTAAATTTCTCTTTTCCAAAATCTTTATTGGCTACCTGTATTCCTTCCATCACCAAATTTATCACTCTACTCTGCTGCCTAACATCACGACTGACATTCAGTTTATGCTTGCAAAATTGTAAAATGATTACACAATTATTAGTTTTCTGAAAAACAGAAAGTACGCAAGACTAAAACTTAGTGCAGGAGAAGAAATAATTAATTACCCTTCTGTAAAGTTCATCTAGAGTAAGACTTCCAAATTTTTGGCTTCTGGAAGAGTTGAGATACAAAACATGCTTCCACTGCTTGCTTTCTCAATTGGGGTTACTAATTAAGCAACTAGCTAGCACTTACCTTTTCCTTTGCAAAAGAAATAAATTAACTAGAAAATGCATTTTTATACAAGTACATACTCAAAAAGACATTACAAAATTCAACAGGTTAATCTTATATGATTTTTTAACTTTATATCTGTGCAGTAATCACAAATTTCCTTTTTGTTTTCATGACCAATCTAGTTCCCTCTCAGTATTACTGTACTAGCTAGCATGACTCTTTGTTAACCAAAATTAATTTTTCATCTGTTATTCAATATTCGGGGACAGCACAAGGAATTAAGGATTAGATTTTTCAAAACAATATATAATCAAGCATCATCATCAACATACATAAATATATATATATATATATATAGAGAGAGAGAGAGAGAGAGAGAAACGAGGTAATTTTAGTAAAGAGTAATAGACACATATATATATAATATGCTATTGAATAGACTTCATCGTTTTTTATGTAATTAATTTGATGATCTCTCACTCTCCGTTATATAATTGTATGTATAATTTTTTATAAATATTACAAGAAAGCAGGGATTTAAACCCCAAACATCTTGTACCATCTTAAATAAATTCATCAAATAATCAAATAAACTAGCACTCACATATAGTAGTGTGTGTATATATATGTATATAAAGAATAGTTATATATCTAATTCTTTTGGTAATTGAACTCTTCTTAAGGGGCTCAGATCATATATAGAATACATTCTAGAACCGTCTATGCTATTATTATTGTTAGCATGTATATAATTGTGCTTGTATAGTCATGCATTTTGCTCCCACGATGAACTCTGTATGTTTACATAAACACGTCATGCATGTTTAGTTCCATCAAAATGAAGATTCGACAAAATTTATTCTCTTACCAAAAATATGTTTCAATTTTATATTATCTCTATTTTTTATTTTGCCTATATTATATTTATATGTTCTTATGATATTTATACAAGTTTTATATTAATGATAAAATAGAAAATGTATTATCTCCCTAATTTAAAGTTAAATAATCTTGATTTTAATTAAGTGCTTATTGGAAGTGGTATAGCCTTGTTTTCATGTAGAGCTTATTTTGATTGTTCTTTTCATGAACTTGTTCTTCATCTCCTTTCATAAATTGCTTGCACATGTCTCTTTCACAATCAGATACCTGTTCCTTAGTAAGACACAAACGAATTGTGTCATATGCTAAACAGTTGATCCTAATCCATTGTTTTTCACTAATCTCATATGTATTTTTTTTTTCCCCTTCAAGAGCAATATCTTGCTCTTGTTGGAAAAAACATCAAACACTACACATTGCACATGTTGAAGTTGTTGCCGTTGAACTTTTCTATGTCATATTTTTTACTTGCCATTATGGGTTTTGATAAGGAGGTTACTAATAGATTTGAAGATCTTGACAAGGAGGTTATCGATAGATTTAAAGATCCTATGGTATATGAAACTGATTCTATCATTTCTACTATCGATTATTATATTTAAAAACTTACAAAGTGTAAGTCAAACTATTGCGTGAACAGCATAATAAAAAATTTTTCAAAACAAATTAGAAGGATCACAACAGTTTCACTTAAGACTCAGATTACTTGAGAACTTATAACTCTTTTAATAGAATTTTTCTTATGTACGTATCTACACCACTTGAACCTGTAACTCTTATACCAGTTGTTGGGAAATTAGACAAAATAATTTCCCCATAAAAACAAAAAAATTGTAAAATATTATAATTGCAAGATTTCAAATAATGGCCAAATAATAAATATGCAGAAATACAAAACTAAAAAAATCAGAATTTAACGAGGTTCACTAAAAATTCTTACCCCTGTTCTCGGCCATTTAGATCACTAGTATCAAAATAAAAAAAATTATAAAAGTTAGGTATAATATGTAAAAACTGACAAATTTGATTAGACTAATTTTAAATACTATTTGAAATGATGTGTAAATTACAAACTATTATAAATAGAGAGACTACAATAAAATTTGCCACATAGCTGCAGATGAATAAGGACTCTCTGTTTCTTACTATGGTTTTGCTCTTTTTTTCAGTCTTCTAAAAGAGAAATAAAAACCAAAAGAAATTATCTCCGTCTTGGAGCAGGAGGCGTGTATTACTCTTCACCACAACAGCAAATATGTCCAGCAAAACACAGCTGCCTCAACCTTCATTTTGCAGCTGTCTTTGAAGCTTTAAAATAAGCCACCTGTATAACAAAGTCCAAACACACCATGTATGTGTATATATATATATATATATATATATACATATTATGAAACATGAGCATGCGTCACCAATATCATTCTAAACATAAAAAGTGGTTTGATATATACCACATAACAAAGTCCAACATTCATTATGCTTCATTATATATCAACGATAAGTTCGCTCAATCTTCGTTCTTAGAACTCTGCACATTTTTTGTAAATATATATATTTATGTCTAAGTATGGATAGCTGCAGATATAACAAGTATGCAAATTTATATATAAAAAAAAAAAACAAAACTGAGTAAACGCAAGGGAGATACATATGCGAACCTTTTCTTCGAACAATTTTTGTATGGTAGAATTAAGGTTGCCTTCCTAACATCCTTCATAAAATAATCCATTTAGCCGTAGTCTTTGCAGCTTTGGAGTGCTTAGAACTCCCCGAGAAAATATCTCCATGTCTGGGCACTCTCTTACAGTTACTTGTTGCAAGGGTGGAAATTCAAGAATGTGATTCCCTAAATAAAAGCCCGAAAGGCTTGACAAACAATCAAGTCTTAAGTATTTCAGTTGGCTAAAAACTATATACAATCATTCTCCACTTCTTTCTAACTTCTTGTATGATTTCTTGTCTAATTTGGCAATCAATTGTCTCTATATTTTGAAGTTCCACAAGACTTTTAGTTGTTAAGAGTGTCAACAAATCTACCAACCCATCACACTTTGATATTTTCAGAGTTCAGATTTTGGAAAGACACAAGGGAAGGTACTAATTTTTGTAAGTCGCTACATTCTGATATTTCTAGAGCTTTGAAATAATGAAAAACATTACTGGCACAAGCATTTTCCTTGCACATATGCAACAACTTGGGCAATTCCAACAGCTTTAACTCTTTCAAAATGGGAAATGCAACCTGAAAATTATTTACTGAGTACTAAATGAAAATGTCTAATCTCTTAAGCCTTCCAAGCATATCCGTGGACAAATACTCAATGCCCAGTTATCTTAGTGTGTATTCCTCTTTTCAGTTTTTAAATATTTACTGAATATTCATTTATAATATATATATTATTGGAAAAAATTCTTTTAGTCTCCAAAATTTAGTATAATATCTTATTAATCCTAATGATTTCGAAAATATTCGTAAAAGTCCTAATTTATTATAAAATTATAATTATACCCCTAATAATAGTTATTAAAAAAAAAAAATAACAAATAAATCTCTGATTTTTGAGAAAATACAATATATTTATATAAAATAAATTTTATATAAAATAAATATATACTCCCCGACAGAAACTTTTCAGCTTTGGTAGACTCCGTATTCTTAATGAAGTTAATTGAGGAAATACAAAACTAGGAACCGCTTCTCCCAATTCAGCGTCTGTTACTTCTAATATTTCTTGAACTGAAAAACAATGCCATACGTCCAACTCATCTAATTTCTTCAGTCTTCCTAGCATAGTCCATGAAAAAATGTTTAATATTTTACTGCGCTTTCTATTTCCAAGTACCGCAATTTACAAAAGGAATCCATAGCGAACTGGTCTTGCCATATCTTTTCCATGTTATCCATCCCCCCATAGATTTCCAAGTGCGCCAAGCAAGGAAGCCGTACCTAATGAATTATTAATTGAATAATTAATAACATTACGTTAAATCAGAGATGCCACACCAACAGAAAAATATTCATAAGCAAAGAAAGAGTCTATCAAGAACTTAATAGAATCACCTTTTCATCAAAGAGTGTTGTGTAGAATATGAAGCCATCAAGTTCGCCATTGAAGTTATTTCTTGAGATTCCCTATTCGTTGTCATGTGTACAGGTGTAGGATAGGAAATGAATGTTTCCATATTGGGACAGTTTTTAATCCACAAAAATTCCAATTCGGGAAGTTCCATTATACTTCCATTGAAGTTGCAAAATCTTTTAATGTTCCCAAGATTTCGGAGACTCAGGCACTCGAGTTTAGGAAAAAGTGGCCCAAAATGTTCATCGGCATTTGGGTCTTCGAAATGAAACGCCTCTTCCATTGACATCCAATTATGCGCTACCATAAACTCCAAACTGTTCAAGATCCGTAGCAGATAGGCTGGAATAGCAGGTGATGTGAAAGGCCAGTCATTCACCACTAGCTCTCTTAAGTTGCCGGAGGAGTCGAATGAAAGATCATCATGCCATATTTCTTTCAAACGTAAACGGCAGAACCCAGCGTACCAAACCAAACATACACCAGTTAAAATAAAATGACACGTACAATAGAGCTTCTAATAAAAAAGTACTTGTTTTAGAATACATATACATAGAAGGCAAACAAGAGTAATGATGAAGCATTGATTATGGAATGGCCTGTCATTCTAATGCCTAAGCAACCGTTAAATCAGTTCTACACAAAAATTATTCAGCTATATTGCAGCACATGCATTAAGTTCAGAGTTTTTACTATGGTTATAATAGAAAAAGATATGTAAAGATAATAATATTGTTAGTTTCTAAGTTCTAATAAAATTAACAAATAATTTATCCAACGGGTAAGTATGCTAGTTGTTTGTGCTACCGAGATAACTGCTTCTGCTAAAAAAAAAGAAAAGAAAAAATAAAAAGAAGAAAGAAGCATGAGAAATTTTGGTAACCAATTGCATACCTTTTCTCGGAACAATTTTTGTATGGCTGAATTAAGGTTTCCTTTCCACCACTCTTGGTACTCTTCTTTATAATACCCTTGATATATTTCATACTTTCTTGACAATCGCACTTTGTTTAGCTTTGGTGTGCTCAAGATCCCTTCAGAAAAATTCTTCATGCTTGGGCACCCTCCCATAACTATTTTCTCCAAGCTTGGGAAAGCGAGAGTGTAATTCCCCAAATAAAAGCTTTCAAGTCTTGGTAACTTATCAAGTTTCAAATATTGCAGCTGGCTAAAAACAATAATAGGATCCTCCTTTACTACTTTTCCAACCTGCATCTCAATGATATGTACCATCATTCCGCAATTACTTATCTTCATGCTCATAAGTTTTATCAGGTTTTCTGCTGTTTTGAGTGTAACTAAATTTCTTAACCGATTACACCCTGATACTTCAAGAGTCATCAGATTTTCTAAAGGCACCGACGACGGAACTAATTTCTCTAAATTATAACATCCTGCTATTGTAAGAGTTTGCAGATTTTGAAAAGCTTTGCTTGGTTGAGAATTCTCCTCCCAGATATGCAACAACCGAGGCATGTACCAGAGAACCAAGTCTCTCAAACTGGAGAATACAACCTGGAAATCAATTATCAAGTATTGAATCAAAATGTCTAATCTCTATATCCTTTCAAGAGATTTAATCTCTTCAAAGATCCTAAAAATATAAATCAAATCAATTACTGTTAAAATATTAATCAAATCTGATGCTAAATCCGTTAAGAATTAGCTGTAGCAAAACCGGGATGCGTGGTGCATGGTTGCCATTTACATATTTGGTTGGATATAATAGCATTGGGAAAAAATTTCCTATATTTTTGTATTCTTTTTAGTTTTCAAATATTTGTTAGATAACTTTTATAATTTTTCGTGAAATAGTTTTTTTCTTTTCTTTTTTTTTTTGATTTTTTTTTCATATCGTTTATAATACCTTATAGTAAATTTATTTATATAACATAAGTGTTTTTATGACATGTTTCGTTAAACATATTCAAATAATTATATGTATTTGAATATTTTAAACTCTTGATATGTCCCAAAGAAAAAAAAGAACTAGATTTTGCTTACCCCGTTTTCCGTTCTTTTCAATTTGTTATCAAATTAGAAATATACTCTCAAAAAATAAAAACCGTAAATAAATAGTAAATTTACTGATTAATTTTATTTATATTTAAAATAGTATTTAAATTCATTTAACGTTTATGAAATTATTAAAATTTGATATATTCAAGAAAATAGTTAATTTCTAATTAAAATGTATTTAGAATTGTTTAAATATAATTCTTTAAAAAAATTTGATTGAAATAAAAGTAAGAAGTAATTGTAGCAAGAAAAAAGAAGGAAATATACATTGAGCTATTATTAATTAAACAAAAAAGAAATGCATTTTTCATTTTGATGATGATTTCGTGTTGCAAGACTATTTAGTTTCTTCTCATTTTATTCTATTTCTCCTTATTTTTTTTTGTTTCATTCAATTCTTCAAATAAAATACCATTTAAATTCCGAGAAGGATGTATTAGCACGAAGACAAGCACATTTACTTAGAGATCATACCGTATCGACAAAGAACAATGGTCTGGGAGTCTGGAAATCGTGTAGGCTATCTGCATGCATTTCCTGGAGCCTCGAAGATTCCGAAGCAAATAATATTCTCACTTCATTGCACCCCTTCATTTGCAAATTCTTTAACATTGGCCATTCTAAAATATATTCTCCTCTATAGAAACTCTGGAGTCTTGGTAGATGCAGCTGCAATGAAGTTAATTTTGGAAACCCAAATCTAGGTACGACTTCTTTTGATGGACCAGCTTGTGCGTCCAAGACATTGATTTCTTGGAATTCAACTATTTCTCGTATTGAATCACAACGATGTACCTCTAAATCCTCTAATTTCTGCAGCCTGCAGCCTTTCAAGCATATTCCTTGGAAAAATATTCAATAACCGCTTACAAGTTTCGATTCTCAAGTATTTTAATTCGCAAAAGGAATCCAACCTGAGTTCATCTCGCCATATTTTTCTCAACTTATCCATACCTGAGATTTCTAACTTCTCCAAACTTGGAAGCCTTACCTAAGGAATTCAATGAATAAATGCACTAATATCGTTAATGAAAGGGGAATAAACTAAGGACAAACAGTAATTCGAAGGAAATTTTGAAAATGAAAGATAAAAATTAAAAAAGAAAGATAAAATCAATACAGGAAACAAATCCACCTTTTCGTCAAATAGTGATAGTAAATCATCAGCAAGCACGTCCTCATCTGAGTTAATTTCCTGAAGTTTCTTCTTTCCTATCAAGTTCTCGTCAGAAATGAATGTTTCCATATTAGAGCAATTTTCAATCAACAAATAATTCAATTTGGGCATTTCACTTATATTCCAGTTGAAGTTGCAGAATCTTCTGAGTTTTGGAAGATCTACTAGCTTTAGATTCTCAAGTTTAGGGAAGAGTGGCCCAAAATATCTATCAACAATTAAGCCTTCCAGATGAAACACCTCTTCTATTGAAGCACAGTTCCTCACTTCCAGAATTTCTAAATTGTTCAAGAATCGTAGCAGATTGGCCGATATAGCACTCGACATAAACGGGCAATAATCCACAATCAGGCACCTTAAATTGTTGAAGAAGCTGACTGGAAATACTTGGTCATGCCATATTTCTCTCACTTGTGGAAATTGTGAGAGTTTCAAATACTTTAAGCCACAAAATTTATCCTAACAAAAGCAAATATCCAGTTCAAGAAGTGTTTCAGGAACAAGACTAGTGGAACAGACTATAAAAGCTTATGGCACGGAACTAAAATGCAATCGCAACAGAAGTTATTGTAGTTGGCCTTGAGTATGCTAATTTTTGTGTGTATAATTTCTTTTCTTTTTTATAAATATTGCAAGAAAATAACTCAAATCTCCCAATCTAATAGTGTAAGTATGCTAATAGTTTGTGCTACTGAAGCAACTACATAAGCCAAAAGAAGAAAATAAACAAAATAAAATAAGAACAGTGCAATAGAAATCTTGGTAAATAAATACATACCATTCTTTCAAACCATCTTTGTATGGTGAAATTAAGGTTTCCTTCCCAACGTTCTTCTTCTACCAATTGCAGTTTGTGTAGTTTTGGTGCGTGTAATACCCCCTGAGAAAAAGTCTTCATGCTTGGGCACCCCCTCACTACCACTTGCTCGAGGTATGGGAATTCAAGAGTGCAATTCCCCGAACAAAAGCTCCCAATTCTTGGTAAACTACCAAGTTCCAAATATTCCAATTGGCTAAAAACAATTGCATTCTCATTCCCTGCTTCTTCAACTTGCATCTCTATGATCTTTTCTATCATTATGCTATCAATTATCTTCATTTTCACAAGTTTCCCTAAACTTTCAACAGCAGAAAGTGTCACCAAATTTCTCAACCCGGCACATACTAACACTTCAAGAGTCTTAGAATAGGAAATGCAACCTGGAATCAACCAAATATTAATAAAATTTTGAGAAAAGTCATCGTCCAATTAAACTTGAAGGTTTGAATTAGTCATACAATACAATTGTCGATGAACATATTTAGCAAATCATGAACAAGTCTAAGCATATATTTCTAGTAGAATATAAATTTTAAATAAGATATTAGTTATTTTACCAATATTTGAATTTAGTTTTCAACTTAAAAAATATGATTTTATATTTTTTCTATTCCTATTTTTAAAAAAGTAATACCCAAAAAAAAGTGAGAAATGTGAAGTATTTCTAATTTGTGCCTAAATTCGTGAGGAATGCTTGAATTGATGATTTGAATTCTACTATCTAAAATCGTTTTGTTTGAGTGTATAAATATGGAGACAATTAATTAATTAATTAATTAACACCAATTGTATGGGGATAATAAATTTCATTTCATACCTTGCGGCGGTCAACCAAGAATAAAGGTTTCTTGTGAAGAAGCAATAATTCTGAAGAAGCAAATAATATTTCCACTTTCTCACATCCAAATAGCCATAAATTTTTTAACATGGGCCATTCAAAAATATGTGTTCCTTGAGATATGCTTCTGAGTCTCGGTAGATTAGATAGTTCCAGTGAGATTAATTGAGGGAACACATCAAACCTACTGCTGCTGCTACTAGCTATAGGGAACTCCTCTGCCACTAGTTCTTCAATGATCTCTTTTATTGAATTACACCAACGTACAAATAGTCCCTCTAGTCTCTCGAATCTTCTCGCCATAACAATATTCAATGGAAAAATATTTATTAGTTTATGGCAACCTGTAACCGTCAAGTCTCTTAATTTTCTGAAGGATTCTGAATCAAGTTGATGATGCCATATTTTTCTCAAGTTATCCATCTTTTCAACTCTTAATTCCTCCAAGCTAGGAAGTTCCACCTGAAGTACAAAGAATTCAATTGCAGCAATTAATAATTAAACAACACTCATTGGAGATATTAATTAAATTTAAATTTAAGGGTGAAAATTAACAAAGAATTTGATTAAGAGAATAAATATTGTAAATCAAATTACTTATTTGTAAGTTTAGAAAACAAAATTACCTTTTCATCAAAGAGAGGTTTTATGGCAGTGTGGAGGATATTATCCTCTTCCGCTGAGCTCATGGAGATAAATCTTTTCAGATTAGGACATTTACAAATCCAAAGTTCACGCAAAGAAGGGAATTGTGAATTAATTCCAATGCTAAATCTTGTCAGTGCTGGAAGATCTGAGAGCTTCAAGTACTCTAGTTTAGGAAAAACCATCTGTTCTTCATCTCTTCCTAATTCGGTTGTGTTGATTATCCCTAGCATTGACTCACATTTCTCTATTACAAGTTCTTGGAGATGCACAAGGCTATTAACCATAGAATATGAAAGCAGAAATTTCAAATGACTACATTCCTCCACTTTCAATTTTCTTAAATTTTTAACAGTAGACATTGCTGAAAATTGATCTAGCCATATCTTTCTTATGTTAAGTGAGGACAATTTCAGCTTCTTCAGGGTTGGGAAAGTTATCTGCAAAAAGAGTTATTGATCTTCAAGAACTATTTGCATCATACCTATATATGTATGTATATATGTATGACGTACATACAGTACATATATATAAACATAATGTAAAGAAGAGCATACCTTATTATTGAAGAGTATTGCATTGAAATGCTCGGTATCATCCTCTGCAACAATTTCTGTGGATGTTGATGGAGTTATTGATAATGTCTGAGATATCTCCATATCGAATCCAGAACTTGTAAGCCGTGGTAGACCTCTGAGCGTTAGAGAATGCAATTGAGTGAAGTTAAAAAGACCTTTTCCATCAACTAATTCATCAAATAAACTTTGAACACCATCCAGTTTATCTAGAGAGAGATTTTCAGTTCTGGCCAACAACTTTCTCATCTCATTGCCCAAGTAAATATTTTTACCTAGCCCACTGAGTTTCAACATTCTTGAGGTGTCATATTTATCGGACCAGTTCCACATGTCTCCTATAAATATTCTGAATCTTTCCAACTGCACAGAGACCAAATCCTGTCGTATACTTCGGACATGTCGAATATGTACTTCTAAAGTTCTTAATTTTGACAATCCCATCAACTCGACAAGACTGGCGTTACTTTTTCCTTCAACTTCCTTCCACTGAGTAAAGCTATTACCCATATATAATTCTTCTAACTGAGACAACTTTGATATGACATTCGGTGCTATTACCTCAAGTCTTAGACAATTGCCCAAATCCAGCAGCTTTAACCGCGTCATTTCTCCAATTTCACTAGGCAATTGCTCAATATCAGAACCTCGAAAACTAAGGATCTCTAACTTCTTTAGCTCTCCAACTATTGCTACATCCCCCAATAAGCAGCAATTGATCAATAACAATGTTCGAAGGTTAAGTAGGCGATAAAGTGATGAGGGTAATGAAGGGAACTGAATATGAGTTGCACGTAAAACTCTAAGTTGTTTCATCTCTTCGAAAAAAGGGTCTGGGATTTGCAAAGAATTTCCATACTTTTCAAACAACAAAAATGTCTTGAGTTTTGGACATTCCAATCTCTCAGGAAGCTCTTGAATATCTGTATAAGGTAGAGAAATAACAGTTGCATCTTTTGCTGTTCCATCTTCGAGCCCTTTCTCCAGGTCTACAATATTATGAACATTAAACATAAGCTCATCTTCGGCAATTGATACAGCAATAGCATGAATGACATCGTGCATTTTAACTTCATCTCCAGTGTCACCATCAAGTAATAAACATGCGTCTTTGAGATTATCAATCAACGAATGCACCCTATTCCTTCCTTCTTCCAGTGTATTGACGTTTGTAAACAAACCCAAACCCATACCACACCACAACAAATCATTAATACGTATTTGACTACGATCATTTAGTAGACCACAATGAAGAAATAGTGATTTTGCTTCCTTATTTCCAAAAGGTTGTAACTCAATTCTATGGTGGAGTACAAATCTGCGACCATTCCTTGGATTCGCCTTGAGTTGGGTTTTTCTAGCAGGTTCAAGGCATCTTTCCAAAGATGAGGACCCTTATTTTTCAGTGCCTTTGCTATTGTTTTAATGGCAATCGGTAAACCTCCACATTTTCCCACAATCTCAACTGCTAAAGGTTGAAAATTAGATGTTTCATTTGGATGATCACCCATGGTCTTCCAAAACAAACTCATTGCTTCTTCATCAGATAAAACTTCAATTAAGAAATTCTTTTGAGAATTCATTACATTGCATAATACATGTACATTTCTAGATGTCAGCAATATTTTGCATCGTCCCTGATCTTCGCCTCTGAAGGGAATACCAATAGCCTCCAAATTAAGTTCAGCCCAAAGGTCATCTAATATTACGAGGAACCTCTTTTCTTTCTTCAATATTTGACAGAGTCGTCCGGCTCTGTCATATACACTCTCATTCAGCTCAAATTTTATGCCCAAATCATTAGCAATTTTGTCTCGAAGAATGTTATAGTCTGGGTTCTGCGTCACCTCAACCATAACAACCTCATCAAATAACTTGTCTTCGATCACTTTCTTTCCAACTTCCTTCACTAGCCTGGTCTTTCCAACACCACCCATTCCATACACCCCAATCATGTTAACATTACAATCCATGAGTGCCTCCATAACATCCTGGAAAACTTTCTTTCTGGAATCAAACTGCTGGTAGCCTCTGACATCATTAATGAATTCTATCCTCTGTGGAGCAGGACGGTAGGAGACATTACTAAAGTTTCCTTTCGCCAAGAGATTGACGGCATCCTTTTCCGCGTTCACTGCTTCTTTGCCAAGCTTGCGACGAGTCATCAAATCGGGACACAGCTCTTTGAAACAACGCTTGTTCTTCACATTGTCTTCGTCCTCATCTATTAATTTCTCTGCTCGTTCAATGAACTCGTTCATCTGAATTAGACCTTTCTGAACATCATCATAAATCACGTCCCCTTGTCTTTCAGCATCTCCGACAGTTTGTTCCAGCCTCTGTTTTCTATTTTTTAGCTCCTCAACTTGACTTCTCAGATTCCCAACGTACTTCTGGTACTTGAACACATATGATATCTCCCTTCGAATTGGATGGACCAATATCTCTGTTACTTTTGATGCAACGCCGGAAACAACACCACCACCTACTATTTCTTCCATTGCCTGTTTCTTATGAATGAATATTTTACAAATTAAAGCCAAACAACAATCACCAGTGGTCAGAACGAAAGGAGTAAAAATAGAAACTGAAAAAGTGAACACTTAAAACTAGAAAAGTTAATGAATAAGCAAACTATAACAACAACAGATCAAATTTCAGAAAAATACCAAACAAATTTTGTAACAAAAAAAAAAAAAAAAAAAATTGTACTGAGAAAAGCCGTTGATAGGATTTTAATAAACAAGAAGCAAATTGATATGTGCTACAGAAGAAAATAACAACAAATGAAGAATTAAGTGCACCTGACGCCGAAAAAGATATAGATTGTTTGGAAAGCTGTTTCAGTGTTTTTTTTTTCCCTTTCTTTTTTCTGGATATGAGGCATGAATGGTAGAAGTGTGCCGTTGAATAATGATACCTAGCTACGAATCCTAAGTCTTTTAGAGTCTTCTAGCTCTAGTTCTCAGATTATGTATATTAATAAAATAATAAGATTAATAATAAAAATTTTTTAAATAAGGAATAATGACATATACCTAATATTTGATTTAATAAATAAATACCTAACATTTAAAAAAAAGACAGATACCTCTTTCACGTTTGGATAAATAGGTAGATTGTTGGCAGTCAATCCTTTAATTCTTTAATTATTCGTAGAAGGTGAACTCGGTAGACTTTGGATAATCATCAGATATCTAATATTTTAGTTGAGTGGTTGCTCATAGCAGCCAATAAAATCGCAATACAATTAAAGATTGAAGCATTTTGAGAGCAACTGTGGAAAGGCTTCCGACATCCAGTGAAAATTTTCCTCGTTAGCTCTATTTTAGGCACACGGATCGGAAGAAGAGAGGATTGGTTTGCTGAAAATCAAGACTTACTCCTCATATCCGCAGCAGCCATCAACTGGACAAAGCCATGATCAGCAACAATAGCTGAACGATAAAGAGAAAAAATAAAATAAAATAAAACTCATGGAAACGATAGCTAGGAAAACTCACTTCTTTTTCGAGTCTTGTATTAACTTAAATTCCAACTAAACCCTCCTGAGATAATTTAATTCCAGCATTTAGTTCTGTAATTAAATGATATTAGAAAAGTAATTACAACTGAAAAAGTAGTAACTGATTCGAAAAGAAGAGGCTTACCATGAATTGTTAATGAGTCATGAAATGTAAGGATAATATATAGAATATAAAATTTAAAGTAGTATCAATGTTTTGTGTCCAAATCTAATTTTAATATGGCAAATTGACATACACCCCTCTCCAGTTTGAAAAAAAGGAAAATACTCTTAAAATTTGAAGGATGACAGATACTCTCACAAGTTTGAAGAAATATATTAAAATTTATCAATTGACTTGTTATGTTATTATCATTTGCATCTTTATATTTTTGACAAAATAAAATAAGATATATATTTTTTAACTATAATAATTTAATCTTTATTACTCAGAATATATCAAGGACTAAAATAATAAAATTAAAAATTTTATTTATTCCACAATGGTATAACATATAAATGTATAAAGCATTCCCATAGTATAAATGAAAAGTCCTCTCATTGTTAAAATATCAGTATGTATGATGGAAAATCCTTTTCATATTAAAAATCAATTCATTCTCAAATTCAAATTAACATTTTTATAACTTCTATTAATCCTTTTTTTTAATTTAATTGTGTTTATTTTAGTAGTTATTATTTATTGAAGTCTTCTACTAATGGCTCATTAATTACAATTAACCACCAAATAATTAATTCAAAGAAAGTAATAGAATGATTTTTCAAAATGTCCAGATGTGGAACCCTAACATATATGTAATTCTTTTTGTGAAATTAGAATATAAATCAATCTTGTATATAATATATTGCTTGTAATTTAAGGAATTGGCAAAGATGATACCTGTTGGTCATCCTCCTCCCCATCAAATCCACAAAACTTTACAATCTTTTAGCCAGCTATAGTTCTCAGATTATGTAGATTATTTGTGTTAATTCTCAAACAACAACAACAATAACAATAATCATTACCGCGCAAGTAAAATGATCTTTTACAAAATCTAATTTTTAATATAAAATATCAAAATTGTTAGTGAACACTTACAAGTATTCCAAACATTAAGGATAAAGAAAAGCAAGTTTTTTAAAAACTAATATTTATTGATTCAACAAATGCTCAAAAATTAACATAAAATATGTCTTATTTTAATAATAAATCTAAATTAAAAATAAAATTATATATTTAATAAAATTCTAATATAATGAATTTAAACGGACTAAACGAAATAAACAATGTAAAAATTCCAATTGTCTAAATATTTAAGGTGTCACTCAATCAAAGTTACAATAAGGAGTCTTAAGATATTTCAAAAATATTAAAGAAGTAATAGGTAAATACATTAAATTGTCAAATATAAGAGCAACAACTCAGCCCTTGTAAGTCCAAAAATTAAAATAATAAATTTAATTATTATATTTTAGCATAATATGTTACTATTTTTTTTTATAGGGAACATCACATCAAAATTAAACTTTCAAAAAAAAAAAAAGTTGGTGCTCATTGAGTTTTCAAACATGTATTGCGTGTCAAAAGTAAGAACAAAATTTTCAAACAGATAAGGCCCAAATGTTGCAAGTTAAATTTTTTTCTTCATAATTAGGTAGCTTGGAAATTTGTGTGCAATGACTTATAATTTGTGAGAAAAATAATTCATTCTACATGACAATTAAAGTTGACTAAATGACAAATTAACAAAATAAACAAATCATGGTTGTTAACTTTATTAATTTTTTCATTTACTTTATAAAAATTGTCTTTTTTTTTTCTCAAACCATTTTATGTGGAAGATCACTAAAATAAAATATTTTTCATAAATCTTTGTTTTATTTACTACTATTATCATTTTTTTTTATATACATGTTTCTGTCTATTTATGCATTTGAAGGATATTAATAATGGTATGAATTTAGGATCATCTAAATAATTTTTCTAGTTCATTCCTTCAAAAAAAATAATAAAAGAATACAAAATGACAAATTGCTAATGTTGAAATTTTAGTTGGTACGATGACAAATCCTATTCATATTAAAAATCAATTCATTTTCCAATTCAAATAACATTTGTTACAACTTCCATTAACCCATCTTTAACTGAATTGCATTTATTTTCGTAAACAAAATTTTGCAATTAGCATGGCTGTAATGAAAAGGGTAGCTCAATCTGAAACTACATATGCCGCAGCTTGCATAAGTATTTATGATGAAAAACAAACACAGTGGAAATGACGAAGGATTTGTAATTTTCGAGGAAACATATTTGCTTTCTTCCGTATTGATTGGCTTCAACTTCTATTGAGTTCAAAGAATTTTCGTTTTTCTCTGGGTTGTTCTATAGCTGTACGCATATGAGAGAATTTTAAAGAAACGATGTTAATGGCAAAAAAAAAGGCAGCAGGAAAATTTAGATAATTATTGCAGTGAATTTTTATCTCAACATACATCTATGAAAGTAAAATATTTAAGATGGATAAATTTCAATTCTAAAAAAATATCTCATCATACCCCATGGTACAATTTTAAGGAGTATTTATGAGTTATATGATCATGAGAACAATACGTTTCGATTTTTTGTGAATATTAATTAGTTCAATGGGTAAAATCTATTAGGATGTGGTATGAAATTTATAGAATTTACTTAATTTAAACTCGTATTGAATTGAAAAAAGCGTCATATAAAACTTGCATTAATGGGCTAGTTTAATTCCTACTTTTAAATAATATATGGCTGGGTAGTATTGTAATTGTTGCCTTTTTTTTTAAAGGTTTAATAGTGCATTTGTCTGTCTTGCAGTGTTTATCAATTGGCACTAGCCTTGGGCTTTCACTCCACCTTGTCATCACTATCCTTTCTGGTCGATAGCCCATATTTAATGAATGAAACGATCCCAGCCTAGCACAGGCTGAAAAGCATAAATGACTTAAGGTGGCTGTTAATCACTGGATCAAGGGGAAGCAAGACTGAAACCGGAAAACCGGCTTCTCTGTCCTCCCTTACCCTTACTTAAGTAGTGCATATACCTTACGTATGTGCCTGTGCCGTTACGGACTCTGACGTCGTCTCCCGGGCTCTTTGTTGCCAAGCCAGCCTCTTTCTATCGGTTATTGTTTTTTTTTTTTTTTTCTTTAAGTTGCTACTATTTACTGTTTGCAGCAAAGAAAACAGTAAAAGAATTATGGTTTACTGATATTTTATACTGTATTTGATTATTTTTAAATCTTAATTGTTGCTAAACCTTCCGTTTCTCTTGTATTCCTTTTTTCTCATTTTTTAATAATATATTATTTAAATTATAAAAAAGAATTTCTTTTCTTTTTCCTATTTTTGCTAGTGATATCCTTGCTAATTATAAAATAACAATATTCTAATGATCAAAATAAGTTAGATAAGTATTTATATTACTGGTCAATAGAGGTTAGAGACCAAAAATGAGGGGTATTTATACCAATGAACTTGTGTTGTTTTATCATTTGCTCTATACATTTTTAGTTATTGATTTAATTTTTCCTTATCATTAGAAAACTACAAATGTTCCTAGTATTACTTAAGAATGCAACTGCTTCTATTTTGCTTTAGTTTGTTGAAATTCCTTCAAAAGAGACAATATCACCTATGAATGCAATTCGATCCACTAACATTCCTTCATAAGAGACAATACATCAAAAAATATCCAACTCGATCTAAGTAGAATTCATAATTATAAAAATCACATAAAATTTCTTTCCTTTAGAACTTATAATGCCATTCTAATGCTCTTTGTGCTTTTTCTTTAAATTCTTAAAGTACACCAAGATGCCATCGATGAATATGATCACCAATTTGTCCAAATAGTCTTTGAAGACGTGATTCATAATCATAATTCACACTTTTGCAGTAATAGGTGCAATGGTCAAACTCGATAGATTTGTCAGCTCGACTAGCATCACCACAAAACCTCATAATGCCTACATCTCATTAGGAAATCAGTTTTAGGAATATCTTCTCTCTTAATCTTCAATTGATGAAATCCATAAATAAAGAAAATCAAATTTTGAGAACATAGAGTTTCCTTGTAGTTGATCAAACAAATCATCAATTCTTGGAATTGGATACTTATTTTTTTACGTTTACTCCATTTAGCTCCCTATAATTGATATACAACCTCATTATCTCATCCTTTGACAAAAAGTACAAGAGCAACCCAAGAGGAAACACTTGGGTGAATAAAACACTTTCGAAGCAATTTCTAAAATTGGTCCTTGAGTTCCTAAGCGCTATTTGTGCCATACGATATGTTGTCTTTCATATTGATGTTGCACTTGGAATGTAAGTTCTTTATTCTACTTAATCTCACAATCAAAAGGGGTGCCAGGTAAGTCTTTAGAAAAGGCATCAACAAACTTATTTATCATAAGAATATCTTAAAAGTTTTACTTTTTCCTTAGTACAACTACAATGGCCAAAAATATCGTACAACCTTTTCTTAGACTTTTCAAGCTTATAAAGCTGAAATGACACCTCGTTTTACAAACAATTTAGTACCCACAAAATTGAATTCATGCTTACCAGATGGTTGAAATAGCACCTCCTTCTCAAAGCATTTTATATGAATATGGTAAATAGACACGATCCATACCCAAAATAATATTTGAAATCATGCATAGTCAAGATTATCAAATCTACCACTAAAGTCCTCTCACCTATCTCAATCTTACATGATCCGACACATCCCTAGCATATAACAAATTTCCTAAAGAGATTCTCATCATAAACAACAACTCATCATTTAATAATGCAGGTTAAATCCTCAATCTTCTAGCAAATTCACATCACACAAATGAATGTGCGGAACTTAAAGCAGAAAGAGCTAAAGGTTTGTACCTAGAAATACCGATTGCATCTGTCACAACAGAAGGAGAATCTTCTGCCTCTTACCTAGTTAGAGCATTCACTTTTTCTTTAGTTCTTTGATCTCTCTTCAATCTTTATTGATTAGTTTTCATCAGTACATTGTTAGTCCTCCTTGTACCATGTCATTTTTAAACATATGAAAATATAGGCTCGTGTTTCAATTTGTAACTATTTTTGTTGCATGATAAACTTGTCACTTATTCATGACAATGCAAAAAAATCACTGAGTGGCTCTAAGTCTCAGATTTGTAGAAAACTAATCACCTATCCAATCGTAATGAAACTTTGCAAGGATCATGAAGACATGTAATCACGGAAAATTTTTTAGAACAAAATTCATACCCAAACTACTTTAAGTGAATTTTATTTTTTTTTGATTTTTTAGATTCTGTAAATCCAAAACTTCATTGCGCTAACTCAATTCAATCTTTATAATACACAAAATACATGGATTAAAACATGAAAATATGTTATGCTAAACATAGTGAGAAATCATAATGCAAAATTTCATGATTTTTGGAGATGATTCAATAAATTTAGAAATTTCTTTATTCAGACATTTCATAGAAACCAATATTTGAAGGCCAGATCAAAAGTCAACCTAAAATTGGAAGCATAACCTTTTTCAATGAATCAAAATTTATAGCGAACCTCAAGATTTCTAATTTTTATCACTTAAATTGGTTTTAAGAAAATCGAAATAAAAAAGTTCATACAATTTTCGAACTGAGATACTATAACATAACAATAGATCTGCAAAAGCTTCATGTCCTCTGTCATTTCCTCACAAAATTAACAGAACAATTTATATGAACATAATTCATGCTTAGAGAAATTATAGCGACTTACCTTCATGCAATTACTATTTACAAATCTTTTCCAAATCTTTCATACAATCATTTTACAAAATTTATGCCCATAAACTAAATTATCAACAAAAAAATATAACAAAACATTGAGAAATTAGTAACTTATCTCAGATATTCTCAATTCTCCTTTTAAATCTCTACTTATCCCTCTCTCCTTCCTCCCCTAAAGAACCATTAGTTGAAGTATAAAACCTGTCCAAAAGTTTATTTTATGAAACTCCTAAAACCATAAAAGAAATAAAATTTTTGTTTGGGTTTTACTAAATAAACCCGCACTTAATTCTACAGACCCCTATAATGTTTTTAACTATGTCCCTCCAACATAACATTATAAATCAAACAATCTATATAAGTAATAATTAAACATAGACACACATATATGTATGCTAGATACAACTTAGAGGGGTGCTATTATTGAGGTAATCTTGGTCTGTATGGTTTAATAATTAACAATAGTTACAACAATATTCTTTCAAACATGTAATTAATAATAATAATAATAAGAAGAAGAAGAAGAAGAAGAAGAAGAAGAAGAAAATGACTATTGATTAATGCGAAAACCAATATTAATATAGATTAAAAATTAGAATATAAAGTTTCTCATATGATAAAAATGATTATAAAAATATTTTCAAATAAACACAATTAAGCTTTTAATAAATCAGTTAGTGAATTTAGTTTTTAATAGCTTTAAATTTCAAGTCTCAATCAACTTTTATTAGTATGTTTAATTGGTCTGTTGGTCAACATTTATTTTCTACATAGAATATACAGATATATATTTCGTGGAAGATAGACTTAGTAGACTTGAAATAATAATCACATACCTCTGATTTTGATTTTAATATTTTGGTTTCACATACAAGAAGAAGAAGCTTTTTAGATAAAAGAGGAGGAAGAAGAAGAAGAAAATGACTTCACATACAAGAAGAAGCTTTTGATCAGATAAAAAGAAGAGGCAGAAGAAGAAGAAAAGTTCAAACTGCAGTTGTGTACAAATTGTTTCAGCTTTGTTTCAGATGGAAGAAGAGGAAGATAAAATTGCAGTCGCTGATCAACTGTTGAAATTTAATTTTACAATTATAATAGTAAAACATTTTGAGAAAAGAATGAAGGTTACAATAGTGGGAGTTATTAAGAAATTAACGAAGAATAGATTTTAATGCATTTAAAAAAAGATGATTGCAAAAGGTTGATGACGCAAAATCGAATAACTAGCTAATATTAACATAAATATAAAAATTTGAATATAAAGTTTCTCATGTGGTAAAAATATTTATAAGTTTTTTTCTAGATAAACACAATTAAACTTTTAATAAAGCATTTAACTTTGGTTTTTTTGTAGTTTTAAATTTGAAGTGTCAAACAACTTTTAATTTTCATGAATTGATTGAGAAAATTAACAAATTAACAATAATGTTTTGTTTATTTGCTTAATTTGTCAATTGATCAACTTCTATTTTCCACATAGATATATGTAACTTATAAAATGTGGACATGGTGACCTTGGTAGACTTGAAGATAATAAAGACATTATCAGTTAAACGTATTTTATTTTAGTAGAATGCTTTCTATGTATTCCTCATCCAATGAAATTACTCATCTATTACATAGAAGTGATGACATTAATTATTTATAACAAATGATTCTTTATTACACACACACACACACGCACATTTATATATTCATATTTCCAATTCAATTTTAGAGGGAAGCATTTTGAAAGAGAAAACATTAAGGTTGACCGGTTCCAATGGAAAAAAAAATTTCATGGAGAAAATTTTATTAAGTCATCAATAACTTTGTTTCAAATAGATAGATACAAAGGTTGCCTAAAAAAAGAGAGGATTGGTTTGTTGAAAATCTAAGACTCTCTTATGGCATGTTTGATATAATATATAGATAGCAAATTTAGCTTTTGAAAACAAAAAATATAATAAATTGAAAAAATATTTGTCCAAATATGTCTAAACTTTATTTAAATCCAGTCTTTGAATAAGGTTTTTAAAATTAGTGTAGAATTATTATATATATATGATCTCTTATAAGTTTTAAAAATAATTATGAGTGACGTTATTAAAAGAAAAAAAAATACTTAATAAAGATTCATAACTAATATAAGAGACTCAATTATTAGTTTTGATACATAATTGTTTTCTATGATCTTAGCGAAGTTTTGAAGTCCATAAAATCGGATTTTTATTGTTAAATCAATAACAAATTACCGAATTTATTGATAATCTATTCAATTTTAAAAAAATTACACTTCATAAAAATTTATCATGATTAAATTAAGAAGTGACAAAATTTTTTATATAACATTTTGCATTAATATATTTAAAATAATAGTTTAGAGTAATCAAGTATTGGTGGCTACTAAATTTTTGAATATAAAATTATTCTCAAAAACATATTCAACGAAACAATTATTATTTTTATTTTGTTCTTAAATATTATATCAAACATGTTTTCTTTTTTTTTAATATTTAAAAATAATTTTAAATATTATATTAAACAAATTTTTAAATATTACAAATACTAAAATGCAACTCAAAATTTTGTTATGATTTTTTGTAATATTATAGTTTCTCAATAGATTTAGTGTGATTTTTTCATAGGGTGGAAAAGAGTACAGTGAAACTAGGAAGCGTTTAAAGAGATGGATGGATAAGAAATTGTTATATATATTTATTACAAATTAAAAATTTTAAAAATTTATTTTTTTTTTCTATGTTTTTAATTAAAATTAAGGTAAATTATTTAATAATAAAATAATAAGAAATAAGGGTTAGGAATAATTTAATCTATGATTTTGGTTAAGTTATTGTTATAATTTTTTGACAATAGTATTTTTTAAAATTTTTTATTAAAAAATTTTTAATTTTAACTTTTAGTTAACATTTTAATTTATTAAATATTTAAACATTTAAATGTTTAAAATATATATTTACATATGTTTTAGATAACATATTAATAAAATAATTTATTAATATCAAGATATGTTTTCGATAACCTTACATACTTTTATCTATCATCGGCATTTATTTGTTGACATCTGATACAAGAATTGTGCCGTACATATGTTAATTTTGTTTAAATTTTTACTTAATTTGGTCAAATTATTATTTCATCTTAAAAAATCAGATTTTGTTATTGTTAGTCAAGTGTTGGGCACTGCCCCAAATCGTAGGAGGCATTCGTCATTCTCCCAAGCTAATTTTACGCACATTTAAATTTAATGGAATGCGCTTAGGTTACCATACAATTGTTATGCCTTGAATTTACCGCAGAGGTTCGACCACTGAGAGAATTAAATGGTAAGGTGTTAGAACACCGTAGTAGAGGAGTGAAATATATACATATACACATGATCCCAAGAAAAATAATCTATTTCCCAGATCATTAATCCCAAGAAGAATTTGTGACTTTGTATTACTACACAAATACCGTCTGGTTGCCAACAGTACATCCAAAACAACAAAGAAAATTTTAACTAGAAAAATTCTAACAAGCATGTAATTTATTCTTTTATTTGATAAATATATTTAATAAAAAAAAATTATTGTTCAATCCACATAGGTGGATTAAGACGGTTACATGATATAGGCCAAGAATATGGAAGAAAAGTATCATCTTGAATGTTATAAATCCCTGTATCCCTGCCTCCTCCTTTTCGAACATCCCAATACGCTTCTTGACAATCGTCGGTAAAATAAATACAATTAGCCTTAATGCATCCCGAAATATCTGTTTTAACACAAAACGAAGAGCTGTGACCCAAAAACAGTGCTATATTGCCTATATCTTTTACTATCGTCCAGCTATTGGTGCTCAATTCCACACGAAAGACTTGAAATCCAGTACACCTGTAATTGAACTTGCTAGAAAAATCAGTGCTTTCACCACCTAGTCGTCTAACAACACATAATATTGCTCCTTCTCCTTCTCCTTCTCCTTCTCCTTCTGCCGATACAACAACAACGTACCATCTACCAGGCAAACCAAATAATAGCTCGTCAGGCTCTCCATCAGACAAACTCTCCATCAATTCGTATGGCATTTGAGCCACTTGACGCGCCACAATGGGATCACCATTCGTATCACAAACAAATATTTTACTTTGACAATTTATAATATAAAACTTATTTTTTTCATAAAAGTTACCATCATCACAAGGTCCTCGACCGGTGTCAATTGTCGTCCAAGCTTTATCACCAGGTTTAAAATATGCAAACTTTCTATAAGTTCCATATGTAACCATTAGTGTATAGTCGTCAGAATTCAACAACGGATTTGATGATAAAACAAATTTGTTGATGAAAAAGGCATGCTTCATACCCTTTGAAATACCATCCTCCCAGACGTCAAACCTTTTTATGTGAGGGAGTTTAATTTCAACACGAGAAAAAGGATGCAAAAGATTTATAGACCAATCTGGAGCAATAGTTAAAAGCCATCCTTTTGATGAAAAGGACTTCTTAGCCGTTGCTTGGGGTAAGCTAAGTAGGCGAGTGATGCCATTTGAGAGACTGAAGAAACCACGTCGATTACAGCCCTTTTCTGGTGGAAGCATAAGCAGCGGCATTTGATCTGACAGCCCGTAAAGAGATTTCTTGATTATTGCCGCACTCCGCCATGTACGACAAACCCTACTAAAAGCAATGAAGTCGTCAGGAAATACTATTCGCCTACCAATTTCAACCAAAAGGTTTTCATCAAGTTCTGACCAATCCGCCATTCTTGTTCAGAATTGATGAAAAGAAAGAAGAACGACGGAGAAGAGAAGTTAACAGCAATAACAACAACAAAAATCTATCGTCTGTAATGTATTTAAAAGCAGCATCCATGTACCAACCTAAAATATGTCAATAAAGGAAAGCAATTATTAGATTATGTTCTCCTAATGGTTATGGGTTTACTTACATAACACAATTTGGAAAGTAATATTATAGCATGTAATACATCAAAATAAAATAAGAATCAAATCAAATTGTAATTGTTGCAATGGATTCGAATTAATCATAATTGAATGTTAGTCTATTATAATAATAAATGTAGGAGATTTTTTGAGAATTTTCAAGTATATTGTATTAAAAAAAAATAGTATTTTCTAAAAGCATCAACAGTATTATAGGAATAAGAGATTTCAAAACAGTAGAGCATTTATATGGTTATGACTGTGGTGGTGGTTTTACACAATCCAATCTGGAAACAATATAATATATTAAAATAAAATCGGCATAAAATGAAATTATAATTGTAATGGATTTGAATTAAATTAAAAAATTATTCATAATTAAATGGTAGGCCGTTATAATTACTGTAGGAGATTTTATAAGCATTGTTTTATATTACATTAACAAAAACTTGTAAAAAGAGTAAACATTATTATTAAAAAAATAATATCTATTTAAATTAACTGTATTGTATAGTGACATTATTTTATAAAAATAAAATATCTTTATTTTATAAATAATATTTTAGTAGTTATTAATTTTTAAAAAAAATTAGTAATATGAATTGGATATATAATATTCAGATTTTCATGGGCTTGTAGCTATAAGTGTGTTCAAAATGAGACGTGGGTGACTTAGGTTGGTGATTTTGGGTGTGGTCAGAATATATTATCAAAACATATATTTTAGTATTATTGGTGGACTATTTTTGTGCACGTTTATTGAGGAGTATAGTACAGTTAGTATCATGCGTTGTGCTTTAAGAGTAAGTATATTTGAATGTAAATAATTTAGGGGTGGGGGCATGTGTGGGCGTGCTCAGAATTAGAAGCGAATAGCTTAAAAAAAATGCAACAATTACAATTTGTGTTTAGAATAATGTGCTGCCTACTGTAGTTTAATCAAGTTGGCGATGGAATGTACAAAGAAGAAGATGGAAATGTATAGTATATACATAATTAGGGGATTTCAGGTGTGATTAGAATTGCAAACGGTGTATTAGTATTTTTCTATAAATTTACGTATATTAAGAGTACTTTTTAATAATGGTGAGTACATTTCATGTAGTTGAATGTATTATGTGGGTGTCTGATAAATGAGATGTGGGTATTGAAAAGTTTCTGAGCATTCCCATCTTATTTTTATATAGCTCTAACCAAGGTAATGAACTGCTAAATAATCCCATCTCAGTCTTAAATAGTCCCAATCGAAGCATTTGAAATAATTTTTTAAACTAATAAGCAGTCCAATTATCATGAATAATAGTCTTGGAGCCTATATTTTAAATAGTTTTCAAACTCCTAATTTATCCCACCTAATGTCGACTAACGACCGACTAGAATTATAGAACTTACCATATTCTTGTTAAATATTATAATAAGCTGGTGGAGCCAAATTTAAAATCTCCCGTCAATGATATATTATATACATTTACATATTCTTGTTATAACACTCCATGGCCAACTTCATTAAACTACAATCACCAGCTTATTATTCTGAACACATTTGTAATTGTTGCATGTTTTTAAGCCATTCATATCTAATTCTAAGTACGCCCAAACATCCCACCCACCTCCAAATTATTTATATTAAAATGCACCCATTTACACATGATACTAACTGCATTCTACTTTTGAGTACATGTACACTAACACAATAATAAAATACTTCAATAATATATTTTGACCTCACCCAAAGCTATAAAACTAAGCCGCCCACCTCTAATTTTGAGTATATTTACAAGTCCATCACATTGTAAATAATACTAAAAATATATTTGAAATTAAAGTGTTGTGATTGCTTTCAACTTTTGAAATGTAATTTCTTAATTAAGTTTGAATTATTAATTATTAGTTCAAAGCTTTATAATTAATAAATTATCTAAATATTAATCATTCTGTTATATAATACTTGATATTGAAAATAGTAACACATGCATAATTTTTACGTAGAATCCTAGCTAGCTAGGTAATTAGGCATATATATATATATGTATATATATAGAAAACATATAAAAGTTGAGAGTAATTAGCGTGATTATTAAATTAGGTCAAGCTTATTAATTATTAATCAAGATGAGGAAAGATTATTGTTAGTTACTAATTAATTTTGGCATATATTATCTTTTTGATAGTGATATAGATAATACCATTAACAATAAGTAACTAGCTTACAATAGCAAAATATGAATCATGTTATAGTAAATTAATCACTATATATAATTGAAAATAAAAAATACAAAATAAAAGTAGGTAGCTTGTTTTAAAATCGTAGATGGTCTATCTCTTTGTCATTTTTGCATCAACGTATACTAAACTTTTCATTAATTTGTTTATATAAAAATAACCTGATAATGTGTTTTACCCCTATCTCTTAGAAAAATGGGAATAACTTGTATTTTTTTGTCAGTTCTAGACTTAAAAAAAAAAAAGGTTGAGATATTCCTTAACTTTTAAAGAAATATTGAAATACCTTTTGAAATACTATTCTAATCACTATTTTAAACACAAATATACTATTTTACCACTCAATTATTAGAAAACATATAAAATAATTCAATTATCCTTATTTTTACTTGGTAACAACTAATATAATTTTAATATAATATTTAAATTTAAAAAATATAATAATATTTTTGTTCGGAATTATTTTTTCTTTACATTTATTATTAATTTTTTAACAATATTAATTATATATATTTGTAAAAATTGATCATTTTATTAAAATGGTCTATTATAAAAAATTACGTATAGTTAATATTGTCAAAAATCTTCCTAACTGTCAATTTTTTACAACATAAATCATAAGCAAATTTTAACAACATTAATTGTAAAATTTTTTACAGCATAAAATTTGCTATAAGAAATTTTTTAATAAAATGATCAATTTTAAAAGTTATATGTAATTAATATATTAAAAATAATAAAAAATTTGAAAAGAAAATAATTAAGAATAAAAAATAGTAGTATCACTTTTAAATTTTAATATTATAATAAAATTATATTAGTTATTATAAAATAAAATTAAAGATAATTAAATTATTTTATATGTTTTCTAATAATTAAGGGGTAAAATAGTTCATTTATGTTCAAAATAGTGTATATAATAATGTTGGAGAAGGATATATCAATTTTTTTAAAAAAGTTAACAATATCTCGGCCTTTTTTTTTTAAGTCAGAAGAAAATCTTAAACGGGTAAAAAACTTAAAAGAGTATTTTGCTTTTTTCGAGAAACCTAAGCGGTTCAGCACGTCTACAACGCATTGCACATCGGATGTTACGCCAACCCGTCTACGTCGTGAACTGCAGCTGATAGATACTTTGCAACCGTAACAAACGATAGCAAGAATGATTTAGAAACACATAACATAAGCTCAGACGATTAGAGTAGGTTAAAATTATGAACGAAATTTAGGTGGGTTTAACAAAGAGCATGATTAATTCTATGCATGCTTGAAATGATCACTTGAACAGACTGCTTGCTCTATGGGACAACTTATAAATAGTGTTCTTGAATACCACAAAAATTGTGAGATTTAAGAGAGAAATATTAGAAGCCACCTGCATATATGGCTGACATTTTGAGTAGACTTAACATTTTAGATTACTATAGTTTAGATTTGATTCTATCAAATCGGGGGAATTTTTATTACAATTCTAAAAGAAAAATAAAAATAGTAGAAGGGGGAAACAAAGAGCAGGCCGTTGCTGCTCCACATGACTTAGCCCCAGAAGGTTTAAAAATTCTCTGCAGCAATGAGGAAAAAAAATCAGCAGCAAAATCTTGCTACAACAGAGAAAGAACTGCAGAAGCAGCAGCAGACTACAGCTACAGTAGCAGAAAAGGAGCCCAAAAAGATGAAAAGAGAAACTGCAGTAGAGAGAAAAACATGTAGCAGCTTGGGCAGCAACAGCGAAAATCAAGCCCCAACAATATGAAAACAGCAGAATGAAAGAAGCATTTTAATAGTTTGCATTTTCATTGTTCACCTGTACAAATTTGTTTGGACGGATTGCAATTTTCTTGTTTTTGAAAAATTTTGATTTCTAGTTGAAAGTTTTGCTTGTGAATTCTGTTTAAAATGTACTTAAATGTTGTTAGTTTCAAAACTTTCTTTAGTTGGATAGGTATGGTGAGTGTTTAAAGTTTACAAAAATTGAAAATGTTGATAGAGAATTGAAGTTATTCTAAGATGCATGAGAATAAAGGAAATATCTTATGTGTGCAGATTCGAAGAATATCCCCTGAGACCCAAAGTTTTCTCAATGAAGGGAAAGAACAAGAAATTAAACTGAAAGGGTATATGAATTTTGAAGATGTTATTATATTCTCATTTGATTAAAATTGGCTTGTTTTTTTGTATGTATGCAAAATATAATGGTAGCAGCATTTACAGCAGCAAACGGCTGGGAACAAACTGCTGTTTTCCTTGTTGCAAAACAGCTAAAACAGCAGCAATTTTAATAGCAGAGTAAAAACAGCAACATCTGCTTAAGAAATTGCATCAAGCAGCAGCAAATGAAGCCATACGCCGTAAGCAAAACGACTCTGGTACCATCAGATCAAAGTGGCATCAAGAAATCAGCAGAACAACTCCGGTACCAACAGATGCCATACGGCATCAACAATGCAAGCGTAAATCAGAGCATTAATAGCACGACAGCAGGAACCTCACAGAATCTTTGGTTGGATCCAGCAAAACGGGACAGCACCAAAGAAGACAGGATCTATACTGCAGCACTAGAACAGCCTTTATACTGCAGCAAGCACCAGCGAATTAAGCCATCAGCGGTAAGCAAAAAAGAGTACCGGCAGCAGGAGGACAAGCTGGCAGTAAGCTGCAGCAACAACCCAGCAGCTAACAGCAGCAGCCAGCATCAGTAGATGCAGGAAAACAAGCGGCAACATAATAGCAGCTCAAGCAGGAACAGATGCAGGAAGACAAGCTGCAGCAAGCAGCAGTAGGCAGAAATCAGATTTTTGGTTTACTTTACAGTAGCACCTATTAACTAATTTCTAATCAGCTGCAAAACAAGTCAAGTCATACAATAATTTACATAATTTCTTATTGAAGATCAAGGAACAATTAATGAGAAATAGGCATGCCAATGTACAGACAACTGACCATTTGCGTTCTCGCCCCGCATCATTCTCCTTGCCTTTTGTGGTCAACTTATTGAGTTGTTGCCCGTTCTGTCTTCACTAGTCCCACATGACAACTTTCTCTCAGCGTACTTGACATTGATCATTGAAGAAATTCATTCTATTAAATGTTAAACCATTAATTGATTACAAATGTCCAACTTTCTACAGAGCTTCTATATATGCGTCCAGAAAATCTAGATGAATTGAAACAGACAGCTTATGAAAGAGATTTATCAAAGAAGTAAATACAAATTAAGCTGTTCAACGTTCGATTTTTGTTACAATAAATGATTTCCACCACAAATGGACTCAAGTTAATTATTCCTCTGTTGATCATCAGCAGCAGCACAAATTTAAATTCTTTGCATATGTAGCAAGGATGATTTGCAAATCGATTGATTCTACATATATTGAGAAAAAAAAAAACAGTTTATATACAATGTGACATTGTGCGTTACTATTGAATATCAAGGAATGAAGAAAGAATAGAAATAGTGAGAAAGCATACATATTAACCATTTGGGTGCTCTCCTGGGATCCTCTTGGAATAGATTTTCACTGGCCAATGTTTTTAAGTTGTTTCATCCAGATTTTCCTGGTAACGAAGAAAGAATCATTATCTGATCCAATACTGTTCTTTACTGCAAAAAATATATTACTAGAAAAATGAGACAATAATGCAAAGAAAAAAAGACACAGAAGGCATATATACTTACGGTACACAAGATAATCTATTTTTGTTAAAATCCATGAGATGTTAAACTTGCTTCACTGCATTAAAAAAAATTGAAGAAATCAAAATAAGAAACACAGCAGAGTCTATCAATTATAAGATGTGGTTATAAACTAATGAACCATTACTTATATTGACTTGTTTTGGCTATTACACATTCTGGCTCCTCCGGTAAGCCCCGTAATTCTGATTCATTACTTCTGCAACAGAATTTCAAAATCCATGCAATTACCAAGCCCGAAATCCAGGAGATGTCAAGACCCAAAATAGAAATATTATATGCTTTCAAAATCAATAATTATAACAAATGCGATAGTCTAAGTAAGACATACACACCTATCCTATCTAAGACTTTCTCTAAGAGATGGTAAATGTCAAATAATCAAGATATCGTAAATATCAAATAATCAAGATATATAAGTTACTCCTCTGGCATGAATAGCAAAGCTAGCTTTGCATGTTAATCTAGAATAACAACATATGAAAGCATACAATATTGTCCTGATGCGCTTTTTATTGAACATTGAGCAATTAAAAATTTTAAGAAAGCAACTAACCATAAACTTAGCTTCTGTGTAACAAATCAAAAGCTTCTCTTCTTGCCTCAATCTGGGTTAAAATTGCAAAACTCTCCCATGCATGCCACAAACCACTACATGCACCACAACACAACACAAGCTGACAGTCCTGTGTAAGATCAATTCATGATAATTTAGTGACTAAAGTAGAAATGATACAAAACTGCATGTTTAATCTCAATCAGATTACAAATAACAACTAAAGATAGAAAAAAAGTAATGGGAATAACATACCTTTCCAATTTCAAGGACAGATAGTATAAATTAAAGTTTAAATTCTGGAGTGTTCTTGTCTGAAGGAGGTGCCACCCCATCACAATTATTAGGAATTTGATTCAGAATCTAAGGTTTTAACATCTAAAATTACTAACTATATATTAATTAATAAGAAAGGAAAAGGATAATATACCAGTTGATCAATTGACATTGCTGCCATCAATCCTTATGCTACTTAACACCTCCTTGAATAGTAAAAATCTTTTTAAAATGGACAGCAACAATCCCTTAACTTCTCAAGTGTCCAGCTTTCTACAGACCTTCTGTATATATCTCCAGAAAATAGAGATGAATTGAAGCAGAGAGCTTACGAAAGATAGAATTATCGGACAAAAAGTAAATATGAATTAAGGTATTGAACCTTTTTTTTTGGTTACGATAAATAATTTCCACTATAATCGGCCTCAAGTTAATTATTCCTCTGTTGATCATCAGCAGCAGCAGAATTTTAATTCACGGCATATATAGCTAGGATGAGTTGCTAATCAATTTATTCTGCAAATATTGAGAAAAAATAACAGGTTATACTGCATATAATGCAATGTTGTGCATAGCTATTGAATATCAAGCAATGAAGAAATAATAGGAACAAGGAGAAAGCATATATATTAAACATTTGGGTGCTCTCCTGTGATCATTCTCTTGGAAGAGACTTTTCATATTGTCAATTTTTTCAAGTTGTTTCATCCATAATTTCTTGGTGATAAAGAAAGAATCATCATCTGATCCAATATTCTTCTTACTGCAAAAAAATATATGACACGAAAACTAAAGCAATAATGCAAAGAAAAGAAAATTGAAGAAGGCATACATACTTACAATATACAATATGCTCTATCTGAGTGCCTTCTATTAAAATCCATGAGATGTCAAACTTACTTCACTGCATTGAAAAAAATAAATAAAATCAAAATAAGAAACACAATGGAATCAAAGATGTGGTTACATAACATTACTCATTGACTTGTTTAGTTGTTACATGTTCTGTCTCTGGTAAAGCCCGTAGTTTTGATATGTAAATCTGTTGCAGAATTTGGAAACCCATGCAATTACCAAGCCCAAAACCCAGGAGATGCCGAGACCCAAAACAGGAAAAATATATACATATATACATTATATGCTTTCAAAGTCAATAACCTTACATTATGATAATTATAACAAGTGAGACAGTTTAACTACGATGTGCGTACTTATACTGCTTAACGCTTTTTCTAACAAAGTAGATGTGGAGTAATCAAAATATATAAGCTATTCCTTTGGAATGAGTAGCAAAGGCAATTACGCATACTAAATCAGCAAAACAACATAAGAAATAATGATATAGAATATTGTTGTGATGTGCCTGTTATTGAACATCGAACAATTAAATTATTAAGAAAGCAACTAACCAATCAAACTTCCCACAAAACCTCATATCAGAGAGCAAAATACCAAGGAAGAAAGCCAAACCATAAACTCAGCTTCTGAATAATGAATCAAAAGCTTCTCTTCCTGCCTCAATCTGGGTTTAAATTGCAGAACTCTCCCATGGATGCCACAAACCACTACATTCACCCTAGCACGACACAAGCTGACGATCCTGTGTAAGATTAGTTCTTGATAATTTAGCCACTAAACTTGAATGATGCACAACTGTGGCATGTTCTTGACTCTTTTTAACACATATCACGTTGTACATCTCAACCAGATTACATATAACAATTAAAGATGGAAAAGAAGCAAAAGGAATACAGTACCTTTCCAGTTTCAAGCACAGATAGGACAAACTAAAATCTTTAATCTCGGGATTGTTGTTGTCTGAAGGAGTTGCCACCCTCTACATATATATCAAAGTAGTTTCATAATACATGTGTGTGTGTGTGTGTGTGTGTGTCAGAACTATTAGGAATTTGATTCAGAATCTAAAGTTTTAACTTGTTAAATTACAATAATTAACTATATATTAATAAGAAAGGACGAGGATAAAATACCAGTTCGTCAATTGGAATTGCTGTCACCGATCCTTGTACTACTAAGGGCCCTCCTTGAATGGTAAATATCTTTTTAAAATTAGACAGCAATAATCCAGATTGCAGTAATAGCGGCAGGCAGATAAACAGATGCAGGAAGACTCGCTGCAGGCCATTGGAACAGAGTAGCAACAAATAAAACATTCCCACAACATATACATTACAATGAAGAACAGCAGGTTAAGCAATCCACAGAAAACTACAGATCAAGCTAGCAGTAAGCTGCAGCAATAAACCAGCAGCCAGCATCCCCAACAAATGCAATGAAAAACAAGCAGCCAGCATAATAGCAGTTCGAATAGGCAACAGCAAAAGAACTAGAATCTGTACTTTGGTAAGACAACATCATCATAAAAATCCCAGGAACTTCGGTTTCATCAATGGTCCCCAGCAGAAGCTGTAGAAAAGAGGCAGCAGGAAACAAAGAGTTGCACCAGCAAGGCTACCCAAGGAGCAGCAACAGCCAAGCAAGAAGTAGCAATGACAAGCTAACAGGTCCAACGAAAGCTATAGGCCGACAAAAGGAAGAAACAAAAAGAGCTTCTGCCTTTAACCAAAACAAAGCTCTGGAAAATTTCCAAAGAAAGAAACAAAGCTCTGGAAACAGGATGCTATATTTGATCGCCCAACAGGTCGGCATTTTTAAAATCCTTGAGATGTACTTTAAACTTGCTTCACTGCATTAAAAAAAATGGAAGAAATTAAATAAAATCAAAATTAAAAAACACAACAGAACCAATTAGTTATCAGATTTGGCTAACAGAAAAAAGATATATCATATACTTTCAAAATCAATAATCTCAAAATTTGAACTGATACACAACTGAGGCATGCTTTTGACTATATATATATATATATACACACACATATATATTACACAATATTGAGCAGTGAACTTGCATAAGAAGAATGTTTATCAACCATTGCTTAGGACCATCAATTTCTTTAGGAAAACAATCATTCTTACTAACAAACAGAAAAAAATCATGTACAATATTGTGTCATCTTACATCTGTAACAATTTCATCATTATAATCAATTCCTATTGGCAGAAAGATTGTATTTGCTAAGTAATCAAGATATTCCTAACCAGTTGCCTTACATCTTAAATGTACAACTGTATGCTCTGGACTAAATTTAACATATAGAATATACAATTTCATTTAAAATATATTCTACATCTATATCACATTACATAGAACGATCAAAGATCGTAAAGAACCAGAAGGAAGGAAATACCTTTCAATTTCCAGCACAGATAGGACAAACTGAAATCTTTAATTTCTGGAGTGTTTTCGTCTGAAGAAAGTGCCATCCTTTACATATATACCAAAGTAATTTCAGAATATATATATATCATCAGAAGTAGAAGTTGCTTCAGAATATAAAGTTTTAACTTGTTAAATTACTATTCTTAACTATATATTAATTAACAAAAGGGGAAGAGGAGGATAAAAATATAACTAATATACTTACTATCTAAGAATGATGTTAGGAATGAGAGAGATCTTGTTCCAGTCCTCTCCCGTCTCCTTCCTAAAACATTCTTCTAAAATAGGACAATGAGAGATTTGTAATGTCTCTAATGGTGTGATCTCAAGAAGCTGGTCTGGCAACGCCTTTGATTTGCAGCAAGAAAGAATTCCCAAGTGATTAAGACATGACATGATTATAGTATCTTTTTTTCCCACTGCTTGTGATCCCAAAATCCCACTCTTCGCATTCATCCATTGCAAAGAATCTGAGAGATTCTAATTTAGGAAAAGAAATAACTGGTTCAGAGGAAGATGAAGATAAGCCAAGATCACTGTTTATGCCCCTAATATTCATAACTCACTATCTTTGCACTCTTCATCCAGAATTTTCAATTGTTTTATCTAGAATTCCTTGGTAACAAAGAAAGAATTGTCAGCTGATTCAGTACTCTTCTATACTGCAAAGTATATATGTCATGAAAATTATGACTTAATAATGCAAAGCAGACAAAGTAAAAAATTATATATATATATATATATATATATAGACTCACATTACATAGGATGCCATATTTGATTGCCAATCAAGTAGCCTTTTGCTAAGCTTGCTTCACTGCATTTAAATGATGAAAGACACAAGGCAAAATTAATTAATTAAGAACAAAATGTACCAAATCAGTAAGTTAATTAGTTAATAGCATAAGTAGTACTTACTAATCTGATTTCGCCTCTTTCATCTATATAAATTGAACACTACAATGACCAAAAAATATAAATTTGTTTAATATCTTATTGCATGATTTCGTAAGAATAAAAACAGAAAGTTGTGCTGTGTTTTTTGTACATCAGTTGCCCTTTGTTGATCATCAATAACATATCCAGCATTATCAACTGCAAATCAGACTGCATATATATGCTAACAATGAGGAATATAGATGACTGACCAATTTGAATTTTGGATTTGGGGCATGAGAAATCTTACAATATTATTGTACAACAAGCAATTAAATAATGAAGAAAATACACTACAGATAAAGCAACTAACCAATTTGGGAAAAGAAGCGGTAATCTTGTCAAACAGAAAGCAGAGAGCCGAGGAAGAAAGCCAAACCATAAACGACCTGTGCCACCCTTTACATATGCCAAAATAATTTTAGAATATCAGCAGTAGAAATTGATTCAAAATCTAAAGTTTTAACTTGTTAATTTAGTATAAGAAATCATATATATACTAATTAATAATTAAGAAAGAAAGACGATAAAATACCATTGGGTCAATTGGAATCGCCGCATCCGTGTCCTACTGTGGTGTTTGTTGAACGTAACCGAAATTAATTTTGATCTTAGGCATGTGAGAGATCTTGTGCCAGTCCTCTCCTGTCTCCTTTCTAAAACGTTCTTCTAAAATAGGACAGAAACGAATCTCTAACTCCTTAAAGTGTTGTGCTCTGAAGAAGCTGGTCTGGCAGCGCCTTTAATTTGGGGCATTCAAAAATTTCCAAGTGATTAAGATGTGGCATGATTACAATATCTTCTTTTCCGCCGCATGTAATCCCAAAATCCCACTCTTCGCATTCATCCATCTCGTCAAATTGGAGAAATTTCAATTTAGGAAAGGCAATGACTGGTGAAGATGGAGACGATGATGTAGCAGGATCACTTTTTATTCCCAAAAATTCATAACCACTCGCTTCACTCTCTTCATTCCGTGAATGGAGATTCTTTCAAGGGATGGCAATTTTCCCAAAGAAGGCATACTCTCACAGTTATAACAAAATGCTAATTCTAAATCCTTAAGATTGGTTAATGACATCAACCAATTGTGGCGCACGTTGCCTCCGTAGGAACCTATTACTAATTCCTCTAAATTTAGAGTTGGCCGTAAGGCTTCAATAACTTCATTGTCCACTTCAATTTCTGACTCCCAGGTTGATTCTTCATTCTTGTCAAACCATAATGCCAAAGAAGAGAGGTTTTTCTTCTTCTCAAGCTCTGCTTCTCTTGCCTCTTCGACGTCTGTCACATTTCCTAACCCTGGAATGATAAGAGACCCGCGAAGGTGGTTTTAAGTGTTTCAAACCTCCAATGTTGCATGCTTTACCACCATATTGGCCATCACTACTCACTATGAACTCGTCTAGTGACCGAAGACCGGTTAATCTCTCAATTCCTTTTGGCACGTAATCCAGTACAAAACTGTCTAATAATAAATGCCGCTGACCGACTAACTTGTGTACCCTTTCTGGTAATTTTTTCAATTCATAACAGAAGCAAATGTCTAAGGTTTGTAAATTATACAAATCGCTGCAAGCGTCTGGTAATTCTTTTATTCCTAGGTTATACAAAACGAAGATATCTTAAATGTATCAACTTCTCTATCCCTTTCAAAATCTAAAGGAAACTAGAATTTCCATTAATTGTCTATGCTCTTAAACATGTCAATGAATCAAGCACCTTTCCTAGGACCGGTTGACATGTTCCAGACTTGTCATCAATTAAGACACTACGTAACTTTTGAGCACTAAATATAGAGACCGGAAAAGAAGCATGTTGGTTAAGCACTAATGTTGAGTGGCGAACTTTGTCAAAAGAAGTGCTTGTCAATGATCATTCGGGATCACTGATTTCTATTGAAGCACATTCATTACTACTGACAAATTGGGCAAGGTCATGTAGTATGTCATGCATCTTACAACCTTTGACATTACCATCAGAATCTATATCAAACTCTTGGAAGAAAGATCGCGCTGCTAAATAATCAAAATATCTGTCACCAAGATAACCTTGAGCCATCCATAATTTTATTAATTTATCTTTCTTTATAATTCTATCTTTTAAGAAGATAGCACAATATGAAAAACATAATTTTATTTTAAATGGCAAATCATTATGACTCAAAAGTAGAGGCAGGGAAATGCCTTTCTCAAACTCTTCTAACTTCCACAACTCACTATCTAGAATACTTTGCCACTCTTCTTTATTTTTTTTAAAGCATAAAAGACTCCCAATAGATTTTGCAGCAAGGTGCAACCCCTTAGACTTGCCTACAATTTTTCTACCAATTTCCTCTAATTTTTCACACTCTGAAGGAGATCTACCAGAAAATGCTAATCGTTTAAACAACAACCAACATTCATTATTAGACAATTCTCGAATATTGATAATATCAACCGAATTCATCATTTTGGCAACTGTCTCTTTACGAGTGGTAACCAAAATCTTACTTCCATGCAAACCATTCATCAGACAATTTTTGAATGGTTCCCATTCGTTGTGATCTTCTGTCCACACATCATCCAAGACGAGAAGAAATTTTTTTCTCAAAATAAATGCATTAATTCGTTCTTGAAGTGATTGAAATTGACCTAAATTAGGGTCAGATCCTTCAAAAGCTTCAATGATTGCTTTTGCAATTCTAAACCCATCAAAAGGATCTAATACACAAACCCAAATTCTTTTGTCAAAATTTTTTATCACCTCATCATCATTGTAAGCAAGTTGTGCAAGAGTAGTCTTCCTTCCTCCCATGCCAACAATTAAGATGACATGGGGGCCTTCTTGTTGTTCATCACTCTCACATAACTTGCTTATTAAAGCTTTCCGCTCCTCAACTCGACCATATGTCTCACTTACATTAACAAAAGAAACAGTTTGTACTCATTGAGGTTCTTCAATTGCACTCTTCACTACACTAAAATTAAACATGTCCTTGGATTTGACAACATCATCTAGATTTTCATTTATGTCTATTATCTTTAGTGCGGTATCATAACGCAAACCCACGTGTTTGAAACAAAAGCAAGAGGTGGGAAAAAGGAAGCATACCTTCTTCTTAAGAATTACATGAGCATTTTCAACTCTGTCCATTTGCAAGTTCATCATTGCAGTCTTCCACTCACCCAACACATCTTCCATGTCGTAGGATGTATCTTTCAACTGATCTAACCAACGCCCCACCCCTAGGTCCTTCAGCTATCTTTGCTCGGCATCAACCAACAAACCTTGAATTACAGTAAGCTTGTTGGCAAGCTTTTTCACTTCTTTTTGATACCCACAACAAGCCTCACCTCTTGTTTTATCTCTTCACTAATGATTGAAATCAATTGCTCTAAAACACTAGAAACAATTGCATCGGCCATATTGTATGGTAATTGAATGAAAAAATTTAATAAAAACTGAGTTACTAAATGTGTTTATGTTGTGATAATGTTGACAGCCTTTGAAATCTTTATATATAATGTAGGAAACAGTAGGCAAGAAATGTTTCATCTAATTGGCAAAGTAATCCTTGGCTTTAATGTTAGTTTAGGCATATCTCTTTCTCTCTCTCCAAGCTATTTCCATATGTTGATTCGTTAAATGGTGTATCATTTAAGCCAACTATATACAATAAATAGATTTGTTACTACTTTAACAAATTCATTGCATATTTAGCAAGCAAAGTATGCAAGAGAGTAATGCAAATAATAAATAGAAGAAAGTAAAGTAGATTCTTGTACCTTTAATGGAAGCAAGGATATGACCTGTTGATGTCTTTAATATTTGAATGAGGAATAATAAGTATATCTTGTTTACTTTATTCTTTTAATTATAAAAATTCATATTCGTAGGTTAGGTTCATGTGTATCCAAGAAAAACATAATAATATTTTAGGTTGATACAACCTACTTTAATTATGTTAAAAATTGAATGTACTGATTTGGTACAACTATTAAACAAATTAAGCAAATTAATTTAATATATTTTTTGTTTTAATATATTATGTATTTTAATTACTATTCAAATATTTGTTTTATTATTACTCAAACTCTTATTAATTTTTACTTTTTAAAAAAATCTCTTTAATTGTTTTATCTCTCCTTTATATATCTACCAAGAATTTGATGTGTTAATAAGAGTCATTAAATTAATTATATGACTCTTGATCTATTGTCTTTTATGTAGTTAATTTGATGATGTCACAAACAACAATGAAATAAAATATAATGACTCTCCACCAATACTTTTAAGTATAGATGTCCTATAGATATCATAAGAGTATATATCATAAAAGATTAACATGTTGAGTTATAAACCTCAGCTCAACGCAAATGCAAAAATTTTTACTAATATCATATGCTAATTAATAGTTTAAATATATTAATTTAATTAATCTAAATTTTGTATATTATTAAATGGGAAGAATAATGATCATTAACTTGACACATCTTCTGTCATCATATATTAACCGTTAGTTTCAACGATTACAATTACATCTTATATTTACATTAATTATATCATTACATTAATTATAAATCAATTACATGTATTAAATTTAATGTCACCTCTTGAAATTAACTAACTCTAATTATTTACAAATAACTATTAAAAGACTATACACCTATCCACATTACTAAATATTAATTATTTTATTATCTTAAAAATTTCTTAATTTTAATATTTTCAATTATACCAAATAAAAAAAATAAAAACATTATAACGCATTATCCTCAATATTATGTTAAATTGATACTATTTTTATTCAACTGTAATATATGTAATGATATTTCTTTTATTGATTAGATTAGAATAATAAGAAATTCTAAATTTATTTGTCATATATAATTACAACTTATCATTTTATTTCATGGTGAAAACTTACCTTTAGTGTGCAGCTAAAAAACATAAAACATTTTTTCTATTTCGTAAATTCTTTTCATAAAAACAGCAATCCAACAATTATTCTACTAGTTTTGCAAAAAATGAAAACGAAAAGAAACTTAGAAGAACCATAACAAATAGCGCATAAAATACTCTAGAGCCCAATTTTGCATAAAAACTATGGAAAGAAACAAATAATCCAAGCATACATAAGTGTAGGAAAGCAAGCCAAAGCAACACCATTTACTAAACATAGATCAATACCTCACCATAAATTATTTCTATACATAGGTATTATATAAACACAATTTAGAGATCATTTATAGACATAAATACATATATCATATATAATATGTATACTTACTATCACTTCACTATTTTTATAACTATCAATTTTGCAACTCTATCAGAATAAGACCATTAGAGTAGCATATTCTTTCTTGCAAAGAATGAATGCTTTTCAGCTCCCCAAGACTTCCTTCCATTAGAACATATAAGTTAGGATTCCCTACAAAGCTAGTGTCTTCAGCAAATTCTAATCAATTGTTGTATCCAATTCTAAGTATCTAATGTTTCTGAGGCTTGACTTTCTGTATTTCAGAAAATCAACATCAGCGCATATTACTTTCTATTCAATTACTAAAATCAACGCAGCATGCATGTTGAAATCTTGAAAAAAAATTGTTTACGTCCGCAAATAGATCAAACAAGTTATACTTTAACTAGTTTTTGTTTTCACATTCACAACAACACTTGCAATACAAAATAATTATTTTTAAGAGTCTTATATATTGCATAAATGCAACCAACAATGTCCCTAGAAATCATTATTTCACCATGTGTAAATAGAAGAAAAGGAATATTCTAGCTTACGTATAGTAGGCTCTAAAATGTTACCATAAAATAGATGATAAAAAATTAACCAAAAGATTAGAACAATATGACTTCATAGTAATAACAACAGCACTTGCTTTACAAAGTAAAAATTCTCAGCAGTCTTGTAGATTGCATAAGTACAAGCAACAACAACAACACAATAACTTGTCCCAAGAAACATTATTTCCAAGTATATAAACAAAAAAGGATACATTAGCTTAAGTATATTAGGTTACCAAAAAATTTTCAACATGCTATAGATGATAAAAGATAATAATAACAATAAAATTAGAACTATGTAAATCTATGCTAATGTAGAACAAAGAAAAACAAATGCCATCAGTCAATGTTATGTTTGATATAGCAGTAAAACAATGCATGTGACATGGTGATATGATGATATCAGGTATCTCGTAAAAGGTAATTATTGGATATGACAATTATACGAAGGAAAAAACTTTACAAAAGCACTAATTTATTAATTTTAGAACACAAATAGTTTTCATAAAGGGCTATGTTGAGTTGAGAGTGGGGAAAGAAATAACACATGCATGTGCAGTGATACTGTATATCACAAAAATGGTGATGTTCGTAGTACTATGAAAGAAATGCTTCATATTGAGCAACTTATTACTTAGATGATGAACATTTGTAAATGGCTATAATGGATGCTACATCGATCTGGTTATAATAGAATACATCTGAAGGTGTTAGTGATGATTTCACAGAAATAAAAATGCATTGATGATCATAATTTGTACAATTGATTAATTTTGATGGAGAACTGTATTAATTGCTTAGAAAACACCCTCAAAGTTTCTGGCAAAATATTATCTGAATGCATTCTTAGCCCATATAGACATTTTCGCTAGAAGACTAAGGTATTTTAGTTATATAAGTTTGTTTCTACATGGTATATAAAAAATAAATATTCCATATCATGCAAATAGATCAAAACATAATAAAATACAAGCTCATAACATTTTCATGCATTCAAAAAGAAAATTTATGCACCTTCACCATACAGCTGCTCAAATCGAGCAACTATGTGTTTCCCATAGGTGTATTTCTTTAAGGCATTACAATGAACTTTGATGCGATTGTTCAACGTTTCGCGTTGTTTATCATCACATATTTCAAGAATCTTCTGAACCACATAGTTTGCATATTGGTCTTTCATCATAACCTGGGATATAAAAATTGGAAAATGGAAGTCAGCATAAAGTAGATAAACATTCAAATACCTAACCACTTCTAAATCACTTAAAATGATCAGCAAATTCCCAAAAATTTGATCAAAATAAGCTTTTAGTCAACATTACATCCTACTATTATGTTGATTCTTAAGCTTAGAGGGAGAGAAGTTTACACATCAATGAACAAATCAACATTAAGAATAAAGTAATGACTCCAACTTTCACTCAAATTTACAAAAATGGAGACTAGAAGGATGATTTCTATTTGCCACGATTACAGCCCAACCCCAAGGGGGTTTAGTTAACAATATAATCTGAAAAAAACGTGATTACAACCAGCTGAACATGTAAAAATCTAATACTGAGACCAGCAGCATATAGCCTGTTGAAATATGATGAGTATGTCTCCCTTTGACTTTAAGAGTTTTTAAGACTAATCAGCTTACCTACTAAGTGGAATTGCCATGTTGCTTTTAAATTTTTATAACTAATTCAATAAGTGTTCCATTTGTAAGTTCAAATACTTTTCCCCAATGGTCATCTCTAGAAAGCATCAGGAAAACATACTTCTTTACTAGGGCAGTAGAAAAATTAAAACAAAAATAATAAAGGAAAAGAGATGTGCAGTTGGACAGAGTTGTGTTACAATGAGGCATATGCAAATGACTTCAAATGAACTGCTCATTGTAAAAGTCTCAATGCATAACAGAGACAGTTAGGGATCCACCTAGCCTGCACCTATAGTTACATTCTATTTACTGATTCTAAAAACAATATAGCATAAAACAAATCAGCCTTCCAATTTTGAGCAACATGAACCATTAACATTTCAATAATAAATCAGAAGATAAAAGCATAAAATAGTTTAGGTTAAGATAATATAATCCACTGATCATGGGAAACTAATTTTGGGTTTATCTGGAACAATGTTAGACATAAATGTCCAAATCAATAAGCCAGACTAGTTCTAGGCTTAAGTTTGTCATTAGAATCTTGTTTGGAATATTTGTTTTGGTTAATTTGACTTTTCTTGTTCATGTTAGAGTACCTGATGTATAAAAATATACCAAGGAGCTATGGATATATGTTAGGTGTCTAAGAAAGAACTAATTTTGTCCTTATTCTAGGAAGCTATTTTCCTTTTCTTTGTTTATTTAGGAATTCTAGTATTACCTTGTGGAACTTCGTGTCCCCAACATATATGGTTATTGGTCTATTATTTACCACAAGTAGGATTAGATTTTCTTATTTCATTAGAATAACAGCCTATAAATGAGAGCAAGACCTGACTGTTTCCAGCATATTGACATTGATAATTAAATTAGTATTCTAAGCCCAAATTCTCTTTAAATTCCTCCCCTTTGTCTCTAATTCTCTCCCCTTTCTTCTCTACTTATTTGGTGTGCATCAGTAGGATTTCTATTTTCTAGCTGGAAGTAAATTTCTATTCTCTTTTATTTAGGGTTTTCACTACTATAAATAGGACCTTAGTTTCAATTTTAGAGATAAACTTCGAAATTATTGAATAAAGTTATGTTGTTTCCCCTATTTCCTCTGTTTTTTCCCTTTTCTATTTATCTCTATTTAAAGCTATATCAACTAGCTTTTGGTTTATCTCAATAGTAAACCTAACAGAACCCAACCAAAAATAGTAGAATGAATATTTTTAAGTATCAATGTAAGTTTCCAGCTATAAACAATGAAATATATGCTTTTACTTTTACTTACTAGTAAATTGTCACTTTCTTCAGATTGTCCAAGAACCTCATTAATCATGAACTCCCATTTAGCACTATCACCATACTCTAAACATTTCTCAACAACATTTGACACATATTTATGCTAACTTATTTATACAATTTTTCCAATTAACTTGCTGATAATTTGGCTTCTTTCATTTGGCTTTCCTCTCTCCAGAACATGCTGCAAGCAGCACAACTCATATCAATGTTAATTGTCGTGAAAACATAAGAATAATTTTAGAAGCAACACGCAGAAACAACAGAAAGCACATGTTGTACTTCAGTCACCAAGTAAACTCTAAACAAACAACAATTTTGACCAACTAAACCCAAGACCAAAACCATTCATAAAGTACTACTTGAAAGCATATACAGCCAAATCATTGTACATACTGGCATGTCATAATAAAGCCCTAGATTTTACAAGACACGTGTCAATAAAAGCAACTGATGGTAATACATCTTTAGTGTTGGATGCTCATACTTAGAAACAAAGAAGGATAACCACAGGCAGAAACCTAGATGTTGCCTCTGACCACCTTTCGTTTTCATACTTTTGGTTAATAAGCAAAGTAGTTTGATTAAAAAAGTAGGAATATGAGCCAATAAATGAAATCCTTCAAGTACATAAAATTCTCAAACCACACAGAGAAAAACAAAGGAGAAATATAAAACAGTCCTAAAAAAATCCAAGAATCACTAAATCCTAGAAAAGGATGAAAACGTATAGAAATAATAAGGAAGAAATAAAAGTGGCCAATAACATCCACAAAGTTTTCAAGATAATGATAAAGAATGGTGCTTTCTCTCTTCAAGCCAATATCTCGGTTTTCTCCCTCCTAACATGGTTTTAAATATATTAAGAATAAATATATTAAGAATAGGTTTATGACATGTCTAAGACCAACTAAAAGGGCTTAAAATTTTAGTGTAAAATCAGATCCTTAACCTTTAGGAAAAGAATAAGCATATTATGCAGCATTACCAGTTTGATCAAGCCTTTCGATTTATTTAAGCAAATTTAGTAATATTAGGAATACATCACCAGGATTAACATAACCTTTACCCTAAGTTAGCTTCCTTTTACTATTTCAAGCAGATATCTAGATTTGATGTATTGCCTATTTGGATTCTTTTATCTAGATTCTATTTATCTTTTTTCAAGATGTGAAGTCTCTAAAAGGGCTTTAATGTGATAACAAAGGAAAAAGAATGAATAAAATTTGAATATATTTCAGTCAGTCTTGCTTGTGTTCTCCCTCTACCCATTCTTCCTCTTCCCTTTACTCTCTCTACTCTCTTCTTTCTTCTCCCTTTCCTTTCTTCTGTTTATTTTTTGTTCCACATCACTTCAATAATACTATGTTCACAAATTGCAAGAAACCAGCTATGCACAGCTACCATAAAATTTCATGCAGCCTTTTGATTTATGAAGAACTTCATGCTTTTGCTAGAGTTTTTACAGTCTCATGTAAATGCACAATTTAAGCTATTTTAAGATGATTTAATAAGCAAAAGGCAGAAGGTTTCTTGAAGATAATTTGTTGAGGAAACATCAATCTTCGATTTTTGTCACTAACTTCCTGGTAAGACTCTATTACTGAGTTTAAGGATTTTTTATCCTTCTTCATTCATCTTAATCAAGATATTGTGGAGTAATCATGTATTTCTAGGTTTTAAGAGTGTATAATATTGCTTAGAATGCTTGATTTTAGGAACAATTTTCTACACAAAATTTGTAATTCAGTTTTCATCACCAACAAAAGTTCCTTTCATTTAAAGAGAAAGAATAAATTTAAAGAGAAGAAAAGGATCCTAGTTTTGAGAGTTTTTTAGTACACAAATGTATATATTGTCTCTATAGACATCATATTGTTCCAACCTTTTATAAGGATAGTTTTTTCACCTACTTGAGTTACTTTAAATCCCTTTGTTTATCAGACATATAATAAAAAGAAACTTGACAATACAAGGGAAATTTGATTGAAAAAGAACTTGAGAACATTAAGTTCTCCTTGAAATGTTAACCAATTTACATAAATTTCAAAAAATTTAACTAATTTTCAAGAAAACAAGAGACATAAGTAAGTCTATATATATTATGTTTATGCTTCTAAAAAACTTTGCTTTATAACCCTCTAATTAAGGAGAACACAACCATCAGCTTTCATCCCTTTTTTTTAACTTTTATTTTCATTGTAGGTATTAGAATATGACAAAGGGTAATAAAGAAAGCTAAAAACTAAGACTTAAAATAAGATTAGACGCTCAGCATTTACCACCCTTCCATCTTTATTTGTTGGAGGCACAGAAGGGTATCAAATAGTTTCTAATTGAAAAGCAAACTACCTTAACAAACAGACTTGGTATTAAAGTTGATTTATATGATATTTTTATTCCATCCACTAATCTATCTTTGGGCCAGCTAACCATACAATCTTGTTGCAGATCCACAAATCAATTAATAGTAGATCCTCTGCATCATAAACATCATGTTGCTAAAACCTTAAAAACAATCTACAAGTCTAATCCCAAAAAATAAGCTTGCTAGTAAAATGGTTCAAAGATGGGTTAAGGCATATACGACAAGAAGCTATTTGCAGGTAGGATTAAGAGCCCAAAAAATAGAACATTTTGACAGATGAAAATTTGTTTCTAAGCTCACAAGAAACAGTATAAGCTATGTGTTTTTCTTTTTTCATATTTTGTTAATTACCCAAAAAGCGAAGGAAATAGTTGACACTCATAGGTGCCCACAATAAAAGAATTAAGCATGCAGTAAACAAGCAACAAAAAACCAACCTGGGTCACATAGTTGCCATATTGATCCTGGGCCAGAGCACAAGAAGATTCCAATATCTCATCCACTATGCCGTGAGCTTGTTCCTCATGTGAACAATGCTTCAAAATTCTCTGATAAAACCAAAGGCATGACAGTTTTAAATTACATTAAAACAAAATAGGATAACAATCTTTCTTATACTCAAGAAGAAAACTGAACCACTCAGACAAAAGAAATTGAGTTGCATTACCTGGATAACACGGCATCCATATGGGTGAGTAGAAAGCGTGGCAACTTGACCTCAAAAGGCAAAAATAATAAAGCCAATTTTCTTTGTTGGAACAGATTCTACGCACTTCTGTATCACATGGTTTCCATTTTGATCACAGACACATCGCTTAACATGACCATGAAGCTCAAGGACTAGTTGTGTTTTTTTATCAAGCTCAATCACTTCAAGGACCTAGAACAAGATCTAGAGTAAAGATCAAATCCCATAACATTTAAAATTGAAGAATAATGCTACCTGAATTCAACTATAAGCCCTACTATTGCTGCAATTCATCTAAAATGTGCTGATTCTTTCACCATCAAGGGAAAAAAACTACTATAATAAAGATGGAAAGCAACACAAACTTTTGTGCAAAGCATGTTTTCCAAATCTTAACAGAAATGCTAACAAATTCTAAATAACATGATAGCAGAAGTATAGAACAGTGTAACCATCTTCGAATAGTACATTAATTTAAAACTGATGCCCGAAGTTGGGAGAGAAAATGATCCTTGTCCCATAGAAAATTAGCATCTTCCTATTCAGCTTCTTTATAAACCCTCTTGCATTTCAATAGGCAAGAAGGTGGGACTAGGACAGATTCTAGCATATTCCTCATGACTGCAATAAAGGATCTATTGATTGTCTCACTCATGAGAACAAATCTCTGAATACTAAAATTTTCTTCAAGGCCTTTTAATCATGTATAAGACCTACAGGCCTATAATAGAAGTCTTGAAGTTCTCAAGCTTAATATAATGGGATTGTTAAAACCATCTTCTTTGATGTAAAGCTAAAGTAGATCTAAGAATGCTAGAAAAAATGCACTAGAGGACATTAATATACTACTAAATAAAACTGTTAAATATATATCAAAAGAAATTTAGCATACCTTTTGTATCACACGACAACCATACATTTGTGAACTCAAAGGCAACATCTAACCAGCAAGTTTATCTGCAAGCTCCTTCCTTTGTTCAGGATTTCTATGTTCAAAGAACTGGAATTAATCAAAGTTCAAAAATCAACCACATGCCAACTATGGAGCTCACTAGTTAAGGCTAAATTTGTTTAAAAGAATTACATAACTAAAACCACACGTTGAAATCATACCTTTTGAAAAGCATAATTGCCAAAAACATCTATCATCAATTTTGAAGCATGCGGAATAACTTCTTTGAAAACAGACCCCTTTTCTTCAACACTGCAATGTTCCAGCTTCTACTGAATAAATCGACTACCATGTTGATCAACATTGAAGTGGAACATGCATTGCAAATTAGGGATAGTACAGTAATTAAGTTATTTAATAGTATAGAATAATACTACCTAAATTCAACTATACGCCCTGCTACGTCTGAGAGCTCAAATTTTTGGGCATTGTTAGATTTCAGTTCTTCGAGAAATGAATGCTTTCTAGAGTCATCAAAGATGTTAACTGCTCTCTGTCCTTGCCATCCAGGTTATATTCCTATATTTCTACTAAAACCCTAAGGAAACCTCATTTCATTTCGTCCATTTAGTTAACTTGTTCCACCAACAGGCAATGATGGCAACACTAGACTAGTAATAAGTGAAGTTGGGAATTGTGCCATGACGCCCATGCCTGGGGAATCTCTATAATAACCACCAACAGTTATTCGTTTCTTTCTCTGATTTGAAATGCTTAAACTTCCATTTGTTAGAGACTGAAATTTTTTATCACCTATATAAGAAGCAATAGTTGGCTCTTTCTTGGTGGACGAATCGAGCTGAGCCCCTATAACACTAGCTGATGCCAGCCAAGGCTGTTTAACTGAAGTACCATATACATCACCAAAGGGATGTTGAAAGTATTGCATATGGAGAAGATCGACAAAAAAAGGTTGCATTATGAGCTGATATAAAATTAACTAAAAGATTAGAACTACATGACGTCATAGTAATAGCAACAACATTTGCTTTACAAAATAAAAATTCTCAGCAGTCTTGTATATTGCATAAGTACAAGCAACAACAACAACAACACAATACCTTGTCCCAAGAAACATTATTTCCAAGTATATAAAAAAAAAAAAGAATACATTAGCTTAAGTATATTAGCTTCCCAAAAATTTTCAACATGCTACAGATGATAAAAGATAATAATAACAATAAAATTAGAACTATGTGAATCTACGTTAATCTGGAACAAAGAACAGAATGCCATTAGTCAATACTATGTTTGATATAGCAGTAAAACAATACATGTGATATAGTGATAAGATGATATCAGGCATCTCATAAAAGGTAACTATTGGAGATGACAATAATATGAAGCAAAAAAACTTTATAAAAGCACCAATTTTTATTAATTTGAAAACACAAAATATATTCACTAAGGGCTATGTTGAACTGAAAGAGTAGGGAAAGAAAAACGTATGCATATGCAATGATGCCTTATATCACAACATTGATGATGTTGGCAGTACTATGAAGGCTTCATATTGAGCAACTTATTGATTAAACGATGAACATTTGTGAATGGCTATAATGGATGCTAGATCAAGCTGGTTATAACGAATTGCATGTGAAGGTGTTAGTGATGATTCCACAGAAAAAGAAAATGCAGTGATGATGGTAATGGGTAATTTACCATTTCCTCCCTATTAATCCCAAGTCTACTACATTTCCCCTACATTTTCCCTCTTTTAGATAAAAATGTCCAAAAACTCCCTTGCCATTACTTTTTTATGTTAACTTTTAATACATTTTCATATTTATTCCTATTGGTTTGGTTCGAAATTTGAAATGAAAATGAACCAGACCGGCTAAATATAAAATTGAAAAGGACTTTTTTCTATTAACTTTAATAAATTTTCAAATTTACCCCTATTGGCTTGGTTTGAAATTTAAAATGAAGCCGAACCAGAGCGATCGCATATAAAATTTAAAAGTTAACATTATGGTGGCTTAAACCCTTGCACTATAATACAAAAGTGCAAGGATTTAACCACTAAACCAACTTAAAATTTTGTTTTTATTTGTAACCAGTAATATATATATATATTTATATCTTTTGAACATAAAATGTGATACATTAGACTATATAATTTTTCAAAATTAAACTAATAATTATTTTCTATAAAATTAAACTAAAATTTTTATTTTATTTTTAAAATTAACATTATAATTTTTTAGTAAATAAATTGAAGAAAAATTAAACTAATAATTAATTTGTAACATTGAGGATTGCATACGAATTTGTAAACTCAAAACAATTTATAAAAATTATATAAAAATTATTTTGTAATATGAAACTAATAATAAATTTTGTATGTAATTAAACTAATAATTTGAAAAATGGCAATTAAAATAACAAATAAAAAAATTAAATTAATTAATTATCTTTTAATATTAAAAAATTAAATATGAATTTATAACTAAAATTGATTTACAAAAATTAGAGAGAAGAATATTTATTTTATAATATTAAACTAATAATTTTTTAGTAAAAAAATTAAATGAATAATTTGAAATAATTAAATATAAATTTGTTAACTATAATTTATAAATGATTTGTGTTTATTAATTTAATATTACAAAACATATATTCTTCTCCATGATTTTTATAAATCAATTTTAGTTTATAAATATATACAATAATAATTATGCTCAAAAAGTAAATTTATGACTGGTTACAAATAATTACTAATATTTAACTAGACTTAGTGGTTAAACCTTTTTACTTTTGTATTAGAATGTAAAGATTTAAGCCACCATGATATTAACTTTTTTAAAATTTTACATTCGACCTGTGCAATTTGGCAGAGAAGTTTTTGGATATTTTTATCTAATGGGGGGTAAATGTATTAGTTTTGAAACTAATAAGGGAAAAATCGTAAATTGCCCTTATACAATTGATTGATTTTGATGAACAGTATTAATTGCTCAGAAGACACCCTCAAAATTTCCAGTAGAATATTATCCAAATGCATTCTTAGCCCATCCAGACATTTTCCCTAGAAGAATTAAGGTATTTTAGTTATATAAGGTATGTGTGCACGGTAAATAAAAAATAAGTATTCCATATCATACAAATAGAAGAAACCAATCATAGACTACATGTTCATAAACATTTTCATGCAACTTCACCATACCGTTGCTCAAATTGAGCAATTATGTGTATCCTATAGGCGTATTTCTTCAAGGCATTATAATAAACTTCAATGCGATTGATCAATACTTCACGTCGTTTATCATTGCATCTTGCAAGAATATTCTAAACAACAGAATTTGTGCATTGGTTCTTCATCATGACTTGGAATATAAAAATTGAAAAATAGAAGTCAACGGAAAGGTATATAAAAATACAAATATTATAACCAATTCCAAATCACTTAAAATCACCGAATTCCCATAAATCTCATCAAGATATGCTTCTTCTCAACATTACATCCTAATATTACTGTGCTTCTTAAGCTTAAAGAGAGAGAAGCTTACGCATCAATGAACAAATCAACAATAAGAACAAGTAATGATGCCAACTTTCACTCAGATTTACAAGAAATTGAACATAGAAGAAAGATTTCTATTCACTACTATTACAGCGCAACCCCAAAGGTTCAATTAACAATATAATATGAAAGAAATGTTATTACAACCAGGTCAACATGTAACACTCAATACTGAGACCAACAGCATATAGCTTGTTGAAATGTGAAAAGTATATCTCCCTTTCACTTAGGAGTTTGATTAAATCAGTTTAAGACTAATCAGTTTACCTACTATGTGGAATTGCCATGTTACTTCTAAATTTTTATAACTACTCAATAAGTGTTCCATTTGCAAGTTCAAATACTTTTTCCAAATGGTTATCTCTAGATAGCATCAGGAGAACATACATCTCTACCAAGCCAGTAGAAAAATTAAAATAAAAATAGTAAGGGAAAATGAGACGTACGGTTGGACAGAGTTATGTCGAAGTGAGGCATATGCAAATGACTTCAAATTAACTGCTCACCGTAAGAGTTTTAATGCATAATAGAGACAGTTAGGGATCTAACTATTATGCACTTATAGTTACATTCTATGTACTAATTCTTAAAATAATACAGCACAAAACACGTCAGCCTTTTATTATTGAACAACATAACTTGTTAGCATTTCAACAATAAATCAGAAGACAAAAACATAAAATAGTTTAGGTTAAGGCAATATAATCCACTGATCATGAGAAACTAGTTCTGGGTCTACCTGGAACAATATTTTACATACATGTCCAGATCAATGAGCAAGGCTAGTTCTAGGTTATCTTTTCATTGTTTTTCATTTTCCTTATTTTGTTTAAATTAAGCTTAAGTGTGCTATTAGAGTCTTGTTCGAGGAATTTATTTTAGTTAATTTGACTTTTCTTCTTTATGTTAGAGTAGTGATGTATAACATCCTAAGGAGCATGGATATATTTTAGGTCGAAGAAAGAACTAATTTTGTCCTTATTCTAGGAAGTTATTTTTCTTTTCTTTGTTTATTTAGGAATTCTAGTATTACCTTGTGGAACTAGGTTTCCTTAGCATAGATGGTAATGGGTTCGTTGTTTACCCTAGGTATGATTATGTTTTCTTATTTCATTAGGATAACAACCTATAAATGAGGGCAAGACTTGATTGTTTCCAACAATTGGACATTAATCATTGAATTAGCATTCTTAGCCCTAATTCTCTCTAAATTCCTCCCCTTTGTCTTTAATTCTATCCCCATCCTTTTCTTCTTATTTGGTGATACATCAGTAGGATTTCTATTTTCTGGTTGGAAATAAATTTCTAATATATTTTATTTACAATTTACCAATATAATTAGGGCTTTAGTTTCAGTTCTAGAGATAAACTTCGAAATTATTGAATAAAGTTTTTTTCTGTATTTCTTCTTCTTCTTCTTTTTTTTCTCTTTTCTATTGTTCCTATTTAGATCTATATCAACTAGCTTTAGTTTATCTCAACAGTAAACCTAACAAATAACCTAACCAAAAATAATAGAATGAATAATTTCAAGTATCAATGTAAGTTCCACCAGCAAACCATGAATATATGCTTTCGCTTTTCCTCACCAATAAATTGTCACTTTCTTCAAATTACCCAAAAATATCATCAATCATAAGTTGAGCTCCCATTGAGCACTATCACCATACTCCAAACATTTCTCAATAACATTTGAAGCATCTTTATGTTGACTTATCTATACAATTTTACCAGTCAACTTGCTGATAATTTGGCATTTTTCATTGGGATTTCCCCTCTCCAGAATATGCCGCAAGTAGCACAACTCATCTCAATGTAAATTTCAGTGAAACCATAAGAATAATTTCATAAGCAACGTGCAAAAACAACCAAAAGCACATATTGTACTTCAGTCACGAAGTGAACTCTAAACAATCATTTGGATCAATTGAACACAAAGCCACAACCATTCATAATGTACTACTTGAGAGTATATACAGCCAAATCATTGTACATATAGCCAGATCATAATAAAGCCAGATTTCACAAGACAAGTGTCAAATAAAAGCAACTAATAGTAGTACGTAAAAGAAGGATTAACCACAGGCAAAACCTAGAGGGTGCCTTGGTCTACCTTTCATTTTTCTTTTGGTTAATAACAAGCAAAATAATTTAATGAAATAAACAAGAATAAGAGCTAGTAAAAGAAATCCTTTAAAGAAGTACATAAAATTCTTAACGTACACAGAGAGAAACAGAGGAGAAGCACAAAAGAGCCCTCAAAAATTCAAGAATCACTAAATCCTAGACAAGAATGAAAACACATAGAAATAATAAAGAAAAAAATCAAAGTGGTCAATAACATCCACAAAGTTATCCAAATAATGATAAAGAATGGTGCTTTCTCTCTTCAAGCCAATATCTCATAGTTTTCTCCATCCTAACATGGTTTTAAATTTATACGGAATAGCTTTATGACATGTCTAAGACCAACTGAAAAGGCTTGAACTTCCAGCTTCAAATCAGATCCTTCACCTTTAGGGAAAGAATAAGCATATTTATGCATTACTAATAGTTTGATCAAGCCTTTATTTTATTTAAACAAATTTAGTAATATTAAGGATACAACACCAGAATTAACATAACTTTTACCTTGTGCTGGCTTCGTTTTACTGTTTCAAAGTAGATATCTAATTTGATTTACTGCCTTTTCGGATTCTTTTGTCTAGATTCTATTTATCTTTTTATAACTTGTAAAGTCTCTGAAAGGGCTTTAATGCAATAATAAAGGAAGGGGAATAAACAAAATCTGAAAATATTTCAATCAGTCTTGCTTGTGTTCTTCCTCTCCCCACTTTTCTATTCTCTTTACTCTCTCTGCTCTCTTCTTTCTTCTTGCTTTCTTTTTTAATGTTTTTTTTTTCAATTCCTCATCGCTTCAGTAATACTATGTTCACAAATTCTAAGAAATGACCCATCCTTTTGATTTCTGAAGAACTTCATTCTTTTGGTAGAGGTTTTACAGTCTTGTGGAAATGATGCATAGTTTAAGCTATTTTTAGATGATTTGGCAAGCAAAAATTGGAAGGATTCTTTAAGACCATTTGTTGCGGAAATGTCAATCTTTCGTTTTCTCATAGCTTATCAGTAGGCCTTTATTATTGAGTTTAAGGATTAAAAATCCTTCTTCATTCATCTTAACAAAGATACCTTGTTGTAATCGTGTAATTCTAGGTCCATAGAATGCTTGATCTTTGGAATAGTTTTCTGCACAAAATTTGTAATTCTGCTTTCATCACAAATAAAAGTTCCTTTCATTTCTTATCAGAACTAGATAAAGAAAAAATTTAAAGGAAAGAAAAGGATGCTAGTTTGAGAGCTTTTTAGTACACAAATGTATAGATTATCTTTTTACACTTCATATTGTTCCAACCTTGTATAAGGATAGTTTTTCTCACTTACTTGAGTCACTTTAAATCTTTTTGTTTGTCAAACATATAATAAAAGAACCTTGGCAATACAAAAGAACTTGACTGAAAAAGAGCTTGAAAACATTAAGTTCTTCCTTAAATGTTAACCAATTTACATAAGTTTCACAAAATTTAACCAATTTTTAATAAAATAAGAGACACAAGTAAGTCTATATATATTATATTTATGCTTCTCAAAAAATTTGCATCATAACCCTCAATTTAGGAGAACACAACTATGAGCTTTCTTCCTTTTTTTTCTATTTTTATTTTTCATTGTAGGTATTAGAATACAACAAGGGGTGCTAAAGAAAGCTAAAACCTAAGACTTACTAGGATTAGAAGCTTAGCATTTACCACCCTTCCATCTTTATTTAACGGAGGCAGCAGAAGGGTATCAAATAATTTCTTATTGAAAAACAAATTCGCTCAAGGAACAGACCTGTCATTAAAGATTATATGTAAAATATTGTTACTCCATCCACCAATCCATCTTTGGGCTAGCTACCTATACAAATAATCTTGTTGCAGATCCACCAATCAACTAATGAGGGATCTTATGCATCATAAGCATCAGGTTGCTAAAAACTTAAGAAAAATTTGCAGGTTGAATTGGAAAAATGAGCTTGCTAGTCAAATGGTTCAAAGGTGGTTGAGGCATATATGACAACAAGCTATTTGTAGGTAGGATCAAGAAGCCCAAAAAATAGAACATTTTGATAGACGACAATTTGTTTCTAAGCTTTGCAATAAACAGTATAAGTTATGTGTTTATTTTTATTTTTCTTTTCTGTTACTTACCCCTCCCCCACCCACATAAGAAAAAAAAAAAAAAGAGGGGTGGGGAAGGAAATAATTGACACTCAGAAGTGCCTACAATAAAAGAATTAAGCAAGCAGCAAGAAACCCAACCTGGGTCACATGATTGCCATGCTGATCCCAGGCCTGACCACAAGCAGATTCCAAGATCTAATCCACTATGCATTGACCTTCTTCCTCATCCGAACAAGCTCCAAAACTTTATTAAAACCAGTAATGTAAGAGTTTCAAATTACATGATGAACAAAATAATACTTATCTTTCCCATTCTCAGGAAGAAAACTGAAGTATTCAGACTTTCGAAATTGAGTTGCAGTACCAGGATGACAAGACAACCATACAGAGTAGGAAGCGTGGCAACTTGACCTCGAAAGCAGAAATAATAAAGCCAATTTTCTCTGTAAGGACAGATTCTATGCACTTTTGTATCACATGATTTTCATTTTGATCAATTACATATCGCAAAACAGGACCACTGAGCTTAAGGACTAATAGAGTTTTCTGATCAAGCTCAATCACTTTAAGGGTTTACAACAAGTATCTAGAATAAAGATCAAATCCTATAGCATTTGAAACTAATGAAAATACAATTATATTTGCAATTCATCGAACATATGCTGAATCTTTCTCTTTGGGAAAAACCTATGATACAGATCAAATGCATCGCACGGCTGAAAAGCATCAAAAATTACAACCATACATTTGCAAACTCAAAGGCAACATCAGACCAACAAGTTTATCCGCAAGCTCATGACTTCCACAGTCAAAGAACTGCAATTAATCAGAGTTTAACAATCAACCACATGCCACCTATGCAGTTCACAAGTTAACGCTGAATTTGTTTAAAAGAATTAAATAACTAAAAACACATACGTTGAAATCATACCTTTTGAATAACATAATTCCCAAAATCATCTGTCATCAATTTTGAAGCATGCGGAATAACTTCTTTGCAAACAGACTCCTTCTCTTCAACACTAAAATGTTCCAGCTTGTGTTGAATAAATTAACTATCATGTTGACCATTGCTAAAGTGGAACATGCATTGCAAATTAGAGATAGTACAACAATTAGATTATGTAACAGTATAGAATAATACTACCTGAATCAACTATCCCCCTACTAGGTCAGAAAGCTCAAATTTTTGGGCATTGTCAGATTTCAGTTCTTCAAGAAAGCCCATTTCATTTCGTTTATCCAATTGACTTGTTCCACCAAAAGGAGATGATGGCAGTACAGGATTGGCAACAGGCGAAGCTAGGAATTACCCCATGATGCCCATGCCTAAAGGACCTCTATAATAACCACCAACTATTAATCCCCGTTTTCTTTGAATTTCTAATGCTTAAACTCCTATTTGTTAGAGACTGCGATTTCTAATCACCTGTATAAGAAGCAACAGTTGTCGCTTTCTTTATGAAAGGATCAAGTTGAGCTCCCTAACACCAGCTGATGCCAACCGAGGATGCTGAACTGAAGCACCATATACATCTCCAAAAGGAAGTTGAAAATATTGCATATGAAGAGGATCCACAAAAGAAGGTTGCATCATGAGTTGATTCTGCCCATAAAATGTTTGATGCCGCGCATCACCTATATGTGAAAATGGTTTCCTCTATTGAAACACTAATAGATCAAACGTTAAAGCTTGGGGCTAATATGAAGTGATCGACTATATATAAAAAGAAGCCAAAAGATTTCAAGAAATGAGGATCAAAGAAAGAAATAAAAGTGTATTAAACTACTAACAAAAAATATGCAGTAGAAGAAAACACGAACTGAAAATGAAAATGAAAGCAAAGCAAACAGAGCACAAACTGTAGTAGAAGAAAACACAAACATTAGACAATGACTGCAATCAAAGCTCTAACAAATAAAGTAGCAAAAGTAAGCCACGAAAAAATCGAAAGCTAAATAATTGTTCGTACTAATTGAGAAAATAACTTCCTTTAAGCTCCACCAGTATCATAAAACTAAACAAAAATTACAACCCAAAATGAATTCCATTTCAACATCAAAATATTATTAACAATTTAGAATCAATTCTATTTCAAAACCCATAACTTAGACCCAATTTCATTTCAAAACTAGTAACAATAACAAAATAAAATTAAAAAAGGAAACTAAATGAGTGAATGAAACGATGCAATGAACATGCTTACTGGTGGTGTGACATAAGCAGTAGACTGTGGCAGCAGAGATTGTTGGGGTAGCTGTCATTTTGACAAAATCTGATGACAAAAATGGAATGTGATTCTCGGAACTTTCTATGACTTGGCAGTGACGTTAATCAACAAAATAGTTTTTGGTTTAAATGGTGATAAGTTGCCAGTTCAGTGGTTGTTTTCACAAAATTTGGCGATAACTAATAAGACAACAACGATGGTAGGATTTGATGGTGAAAATGTTTTGGGCTTGTGGTGTCTCCAATTGACTGAAAAAAAAAAAATGGCTAATGGATAGCGGCTATGGCTTAGGGCATAAAATGAATAGGTTATGTTTTTGAAATGGCTTCTTGTTCTTCCCCTGATGTTTGAAAAATCTATTCATGTATAGAAAATGACTAAAATGGTCTAAAACACTTAAACGTTATGAATAAAAAATTAAAAATTTAAATTTATTTAATATTTGAAAATTTTACAAATTTAAAAGATAAAAATTTTAGCTTAAAAAATTAGAAGTTTAATAAATGAAATTTTTAGTTTAAGATAAAATTAGAAATTTAATTAAGGAAAATTTTCGTTTGAATTTAATTCATGAAAATTAATCTAAATTTATTTAATATTTATCCATATTTAATTTCAAGGATATAAAAAATAGAAAAATAAAAATATACATAAACTAATCTTTAAAAAATTAACATGAGAGAGGAGAGTTGTATTTTACTAAATTACCTATAAATTTAACAATTAAACAACAATCAATGTTAGTCAACTAACAATTCAAGAAAAGTATATTTAACTTTTCCCAAATTTTTTATTTATGTGTTGGTTTTCTGAGCTTTATAGGAGGTATATGTTAATTCTCATATTTTACTAAAATATTATTTTATTATTAAGGTCAACTAACTCTTTCACTTATAACAATGATTACAATCAAAACTCTGGCAAATAAAGTAGAAACAAGTCACAAAAGTTCAAAACCTAAATATTTCTTAGTACTAATTGAGAAAATTACTTCCTTTAAGCTTCCCCAATATCACAATGCTAAAAAAAATTTACAACCCAAAATGAATTCCATTTAAACATAAAAATATTATTTGCAATTTGGAATCAATTCTATTTCAAAATTAATAACCTAAACTCAGTTTTATTTCAAAACTAGAAATAATGACAAAATAAAATTGAAAAAGAATGAAACTAAATAATTGACAAAAATGATGCAATTGGCTTACTTACTTGGTGGTACGACTTAGCGGCTAAACATAAAGTGGTGTTATGTGGCGATGGTCTTTGTTCTTTATAAAAGAGTAAAGTCAACTTTTATTTTACTGAAGTACCATCCTATTAACGGTGAATTAATCCTCTTCATTGATAATAAAAGATAATTAAGTGAGTGCTTTTCTATGATCATAATGATAATAATAATAGAATCTAAATATAATATATTTTAAAAAAATAATAAAATAAATCATAATATTATTTTTTAACACATAAATTATATAATATTTATTAATATATTATAAATTTATATATAATATATTTTATATTTTTATTATATTTTATATGTTTAGCTACCCATAAATAAATTAATATTTTAGTTATAAATTAGGTATTAAAAAATAAATAAAATAAATCATAAATAAATATTAATCTATAAATAAAATATACTACATAGAAAGAATAAGAATATTACCTATGAATCAAATATATTTACAGGCCAACCTAATTATAGTTTTTACATACCACTACTTAGTATAACAACTTATATTGCTTAAAATGAACACTTAAAAATTTGCATGACACAAATCTAAAACGGCCAAAATCTCAGCACTTAAAATATGAAGTCATCAACATCAGATTAATAGATTACTAAGAGCCAGCGCACTTGACAAATGAAAAGCTAAGTAATAATTGCACAAAATCATGCCTCAAAAAACTATTGTTAAAACAAAACACATTGCTAAATACTTTTTGAATCATTTCAATTTGCATAGTGCATGCACTTCTTATTTTAGTGATCTAAACAAAAGATTAATTCAAAACAATAGTGTTTTGGACAAAAGAAAGGCTGCATTTTAACAAACAAATATTAATTAATTAATTCATTCATTCATTCATAAACGTTGGTGAAACTAAAGGGTAATAGGTTTTAACAATCATGCAAGATTAATTCACATAAAATATTTCCAACAAACATGATTAAGATATAAAAAAAAGGGATATGATAAAAAAAAAAAACTAATTGAGAAAAGTGAGTTCTTTTATTAATAATTAAAATATATTTATACTAAATCAATTTGATTTCCTAATTTACATAAAAGTAATTTTTCTATTTTAATAAAAAATAGGTTCAAGTAAAAATTAACATATATTTTGTTATTTATTTAAAACATAATTTCTTTTTATGTGATAAAGAAAATAGTGTAATTTAAAATTGATTTATTTTAATATTTATTTAAAAATTATATTTTTAGTAAAGAAAATAATTTAGATTAAAACTGGTATTTTATACTCAATATTTTATCTGTCTTTTTTAAAATTGATTTCTTTACAAGTGTTTATTTTTAATAGTTTTGTAGTAGTGGATATCATGTGATAAGAGATCTATGGAATACGATGATGGCATCACCAAATTTATGAAACTTGCAGTTAAACACTCTGAATATTCTATCTTACCAAGATTTCCATGTTCAAAATGTCGAAACCTAAAATTTCTAGTCCCAGTGAGATTAAATATCATTTATTTAGTTATGGTTTTGATGAAACTTACAAAATTTGGATTTGGCATGGTGAGGAAAATCCTTCTAAAACATGGAGGCTTGTTGAAGACCATTTTGACACATAGTCTATAAGTCATGATTTTGGTGATATTGTAGATATGATTTATGATGCTTACAAGCATTATTAAGGAGATCCTAAGGGTTTTAAGAAACTACTTGAAGATACTGAAAAACCTTTGTACTCTGATTGCACAAAATATACTAAGATTATTGTATTAGTTAGGTTATACAATTTAAAGGGGAAATACAGGTGGTCAGATAATAGCTTTAGAGAATTGTTGATACTTTTAGCAGATATGCTACCTAATAACAATGAAATACCAACATCCATATATAAAGCAAAGAAAACATTGTCTTCCTTGGACTTAAAGTATCAAAAAATACATTTTTACTTAAATGATTACATACCATATCGAAAAGAGTACGAATTCTTTTCTAAGTGCCCTTTATATGGCATATTGAGGTGGAAAACAAAAAGAGTTTTGAAGATTGTGTTAGAAAAAGGGTTCTTGCAAAAATATTGTGGCATTTCGCTCCAATCCTTATATTTAAGCAAATATTTTAATCTCCAATTATTATTTTCCGTAATTTATTTTTATAATGCAAATCCATACCAACAACAAAAATTCTTATTTTCCACTAAACGAAGTGTATAAATTTAATAAATATATAGTTAACAATTGTTCTTAGCACCTAGTGTGTAATTCAACTAATTCTATTAAAGAAACCCCGTAATCACCAAATTTTACAAACTAAAGATCTACATCATGGTTATGATTTAATTATCCATCTCAATTATCAAACATGAAGTGCACAATTGTTAACATTTAATCATCAAAATCAATAATCATAAATATATATCACAAAATAGTCCATTTTAACATTTTACAATGACAGTAGTCAAAACATAGTAATTAATGCAAAATTACAACTAACTTTTATGAACATCAAAACAAGGAAAAGTAAATATATATTTATATATACTATCATTTTCATAACCAATAAATTAAACTTATCGAAACTTAGACTTGGTAATAATTCAAGCTAGGAACAAGACTATAGGAGAAAGCAAGCCTTTTTTAACTAAATTGACACCCTCTATACTGATACAATGCAATCCTTATATACAAAGTTAAATCCTAAAGTATTTTTAGTTCTAGTAAAAGAGAACAATGATCCTTGATAAGAGTTTAATCTTACCAACGATTATTTTTGAGTTTTAGTTCAACTCAAACATTGCATCTGATTCTATCTTTATCTGCATATGTAGTTTCTTTAACATGCCCCCTCAAGCGAAGTGTGTCAATCTGCTGCATGTTTAGCTTGTTCTTTAAATACTGAAACTGATCTGCTGGCAGTGCTTTAGTGAAGATGTCTACAATGTTGTCATGTGAAGGTACATAGCGAATTTCTAGTTCTTCATTTACCACTCTCTCACGAGTATAATGGACATCTACCTCAATATGTTTTGTTCTACTATGAAATACTGGATTTGTGGCTAGAGCTATTGCTTTAGTGTTATCACACCATACAATAGGTACTTTGGGCAGCTTTATTTGCAATTCTGCTAGTAATGAACTTAACCAAGATATCTCAGCTCCTGTTTGAGCAAGTAATCTGTACTCGAATTTAGTACTAGATCGTGCTACCACTCTTTGTTTCTTAGAGCACCAAGAGACTAAATTTCCTCCTAAGTAAATACAATAGCCATCAACTGATTTTCTGTCATCAAGATCATATGCCCAGTCAGCATCAGTATATCCTATAAGCTCCAATTTTCCACCTGAATGGAAGACCAAACCATGATCTTTGGTTTGCTGTAAGTATTTGAGTAGCCGTTTACAGCTCTGCCAATGAATTTGAGATGGATTTTGCATATATTGGCTCAATTTATTCACTGTGAAAGCTATATCAGGCCTAGTTATTGTAAGATATTAAAGTGCTCCTATTGTGCTTCGGTACAAAGTTCCGTCAGGAAAAAAATTATCCCTTGTCTTCGTTAGCTTGTTACTGACACACATAGGTGTTGGACAACCATTACAACCGTTCATCTTTGTTCTTAATAGAAGATCTTGTAGATATTTCAACTGTGAAAGATGCAAACCATAAGAATTTCTGTGAACCTCCACACCTAGAAAATAGTGCAATTGTCCTAACTCTTTTAAGGCAAATGTATCCTTAAGCTTCTTAATCACTAACCCAACTGTATGTTTATCATTCCCTGTGATTAAGATGTCATCTACATATACCAGCATAATAACAAAATTACCTTTGCTATGATTAATAAAGAGTGATGTATTAGCTCTAGCGCTTGTAAAATCCCACTGTATTAGAACTTCTCTGAGTTTCTCAAACCAAGCCCTTGGTGCCTGTTTCAAACCACACAAGGCCTTGTTCAGCTTGCAAACATGCTTTGGTTTCTCAGCATTTATAAAACCTTCCGGTTAAACGATGTAAACTTCTTTATTCAGATCTCCATTTAGAAAAGCATTGTTGATGTCTAGCTGCTTTATCTCCTAATCATTTAATATTGCCAAACTCAATACCACTCTAATTGTTGAGGCTTTCACAACTGGACTATAAGTTTTCGAAAAATCCATTCTTGGTGTTTGATGAAAGCCCTTTTCTACTAGCCTCGCTTTGTATCTTGAAATGCTTCCATTAGGATTATACTTGATCTTGTATACCTATTTATTTCCAATTAACTTGAAATTTGGTTTCCAAGGAACAAGACTCCATGTTTTGTTTTTCATAAGTACATTATATTCCTTAGTCATAGCACTTTTCCACCTATAATCAGACATGGCTTCTAAAACACCTTTTGGTTCTTGCTCAGATAAAGATGAATATGTGAGGTAAGTCTTTGGCTTAAAAATACCTACTTTCGATCTTGTAATCATATGATGTGTTGGTTGTACTTGTGCACAGGTTATTGGTTCCGATTGGTTTATATCTTGATGTATGGATTGTAATGGATCAAGGTCATTTTGTTGAATTTCATATGGAGAATTTTGTGAATTTGGAGAAAGTTCATCTATAAGTAGTGCTTTAAAGTCATGTTCTATATCAGTGATGTTTAAGGTTTTATTAGCACTTCTTGCCATGTTTTCAACATCTGTTCTAGAATTTGACACATAAGACTGGTCTTGAGTGACAAATCATTTACTAACTGATAAGGGAGGAATGCTTTGACTTGAATAAGAGGAATTATTAGAGCGGGATTCAAAAAGTGATTTGTAAGGAAATTCATTCTCATTGAAGCTAACATGTCTAGCAATGTATAATCTCCCTGAAGGATGAAGACATTTATAACCTTTGTGGGCAGAACTGTACCCTAAGAAAAGACATTTTGAAGTATGAAACTGAAACTTGTGTTTGTTATAGGGTCTAAAAAAAGGAAAACATGTACACCCAAAAGTCCTAAGGAAAGCATAATCTGGTTTTAGAGCAAATAATTTCTCAAATGGTGATATGTTTCCTAAAATTGGGGTTGGCAACCTATTAATTAAGAATGTGGCAGTATGAAAAGCTTCCCACCAAAATGAATAAGGCAAGTTTGCTTGAGCTAGTAATGTTATCCCAGTTTCAACTATATGTCTATGCTTCCTCTCTATCATGCCATTTTGATGATGAGTGTGGGGGCACGGATGTCTAAAGTGAATTCCATTTTGTTCTAGGAAAGTTAGGAATGGTCGAAATTCACCCACCCCCCCCTCCCCAAAGTCTAACTGAAACACTTTTATCCTTCTGTCAAGTAGATTTTCTATGTGAGTTTTGAAATTTTTAAAGATCTGGAAGGTTTCAGATTTTTCTATCAATAGGAATATCCAAGTGAACCTTGTAAATTCATCAAGAAAACTAATGTAGTACTTATAACCTCTTGATGATGTTATGGGTGCTGACCCCTATAAGTCTGCATGAATAATCTCTAGAGGATTTTGAGTCGTAGATTATGCAGCATTAAAACATTGTTTATGTTGTTTCCCTTATTGACAAACTGAACAAAAATTCTAAATAAAAGGAAAATCGATTTTATTAAGCTTGTTTTCACAAGATAACAAAACTTTCCTCAAGACGTGAATGTGAGGATGACCTAGTTTTCTATGGAGAACATCAATCAAATTATGCAGAGGAAAAACTGTAGCTAAAGAAACTGGTGCAATAAATTTATTTAAACTAATCCTAGATACTGGCTCACTGGTTCTAAACTTGTAAGGCTGAATAAATGAAAACATAAATATTGGACTTCTTAAATTTCTAGAACTCAATGTTGACTTTATTGGCTTTGAAATTGCTTTGTCACTTAAAGTCATCATCTGGTACAAACCATCCTTAGCTACCCCTTGTAGTAGAATTTTCCCTTCCTTGTCCTTCACAAAACAGAAATTCTTATGAAATTCAACTGTTATATTGTTATCTGATATTAATTTTGATATGCTAATGAGTTTCTTTGTGATGGTGGGTACATGTAAAACTTGTTTTTAAAGTAAAGGGTTATGTGTGGCTGATATCGTGGGTAATGAAGCAAGACCAATATATGAAATAGAAAGTCCAAGTCCGTTACCTATGGCAAGTTTCTCTGGTCCATTGAATTCTGATTTGATGTTAAGATTGGAAAGGTCATTAGTTATATGATTTGTGGCTCCACTGTCCATGTACCATGATACATCATTACCTCCTTCAGAAGTTGCAACATATGCTGCTGCATTGGTTGGATTGTTTGTGTTTTGTGGAGCAAAATCTTCATCAAATCTATACCAGCAAGCTATTGCACTGTGTCCAGTTTTGTTACAGACCTGGCAAGTGATTTTTGAGTTTCCTCTTCCTCCATTAGATCTACCTCTACCTCTTCCTCTCTTGTTATAGTAGTTGTTGCCTCTTCCTCCATTCTGATTGTTTTTCTTTTGATGAAAGTTGGCATAATTTGCTATCATGTCCACGTTGTTTTGTACTTCAACAGATGAAACAACATTGAGTTGCTCTTGTCTACTTTCATGAGTGAACAAAAGAGAGAAAACTTCCCGTAAAGGCATCATCTTAGTTCTCGCAGTAATATTGACCACCACAGAGTCATACTCTCCTCCTAATCCAGCCAATATATAAAGTATTAAGTCCTCATCTAACACGAACTTCCCTGTAGTACTAAGATTGTCAGCAAAACCTTTTATCTTATTAAAATATTTAGATATTGACATTGAGCCTTTTTTTGTTATTTGTAGTTGCATTCGAAGTTGCAAAACTCTAACCTTCGACTGTGAGGCAAAGAGTTCTTCAAGAGCCATTCAAACTTGATGTGATGTTGAACAAGAAATTACAGAGATAAGAATGCTTTTTGTCATTGAAGACAGGAGCCAACCTAACAACAATTGATCTTGTTTTGGTTTCTTGATTTTCTGGATTTTCTGTTGCTGTGGTTTCTTGATTATTTGTTGGGGTAGAAACCAACATGTTAGGACAGCCTCTTGTACCATCAATGAATCCCTCGAGATCATGTGCTCGAATTGACGAAAGAACTTGTGACTTCCAAATCAAGAAGTTGGTTCTATCGAGTTTGGTGGGTGCAGAAATGTTGAAGGTGTTTTGTATAATTGCAACACCAGTAGACGAATTTGTTAGGCTTGTTTGATTTGAAGTGCTTGAACTGGCCATTGGATTTTTTTTTTCAACCTTGCTCTGATACCAACTTAGACTTGGTAATAATTCAAGCTAGGAACAAGACTGTAGGAGAAAGCAAGCCTTTTTTAACTAAATTCACACTCTCTATAATGATACAATGCAATTCTTATATACAGAGTTAAATCTTAAAGTATTTTAGTTTTAGTAAAAGAGAACAATGATCCTTGATAAGAGTCTAATCTTACCAACGATTATTTCTAAGTTTTAGTTCAACTCAAACATTGTATTTGATTCTATCTTTATTTGCATATGTAATTTCTTCAACACCGAAGATCTCATTGTTAGGCGATCGTGACGGCCCTTTTTTGCAGTTTGGCTAACTAAGTATTTGCACAAACTAAAGGTTTTGTATCACAAGCTGCTTGTTAATTAATTGTGTGACAATCTTAATATAACTATTATAACCAAATATAAAGAGTAAAGAAATACACAGCTCATCACTATCATTAAAAAGCACATAAATTACTCCCATATTTATATAACTCTATTACGGTTCTTGAAGATTAAAACAATTTGGTAAGAAAACATTAAATATTAAAATAATTTCATGAAGATCAAAATTAAAACAATTTTGGTAAGAAAACATTAAATATTAAATTTTGTACGTGTGAATCATTAAGTTATAATTTACAAGTAAAACATTAAAGTAAACAACCATAAACTCATTATAATGATCCAAAAACACAACAATGTTAACCAGAATGAAAATGACGAAAATACTGATATCCGTTCACAATACTGACAAAAGCCATCGGATGAAGATCGAGTCTAATGCTTTTTCATTTTGAATTGTTGGAATAATTTCATATTAGTCCCTCATGTTTTAGACAATATTATTTAAGTTGGTATATTTCATATATTATATAAAAAATCCTCAAATGTTTTGCAAATTACCACTTTGGTCCCTAACATTTCAGTGAATGTCATGTAGGTCGCTCGACCAAACTTCCATCCATTTTTAGCTGTCAGTAATTTTCAACTTGCCCCTTACAATATAATAAACTTTAATTTAACCCTAAAATTTATAAAAGTTATCATATTACTCCCATATATTAATTTTTATCTTTATTTTTAATAGCTAAGAAGATAAAATTATATTTTCCTCTCCATTTATACTCTCAATTTAGACAAGAAAATAATACATAACAAAATTAATTTATTCTTATCTTATAATCTTAATAATATAATCAATTAATTGAACTTAAAAAATCTCAAAAAAAAAAAAAAAAAAATCTTAATTTTAGTTTATCTTATATATTTTATTAGAATTTATCTAATTTCATAATATATAAAAAATAACTCTTGAGGAAAAAATCATTAATTTTTTCAATATAACATATACACATTTTTGGACATAACAATATTGAAATTCAAATTTTAAAAATTATTATTATTATTATAAAACAAATATTTTATGTAATATTTTATTTTTAAAAAAATATTTTTATATTTTTCTACCCAAATTAACATTATGTAAAAATTTTATACTTGGCATATTTCTATATTTTTAATATTTTTAGTGACAAAATAAGTAAATAAATTGTCTCGTGAAAAATTAATTGTCTTTAGGATAGATTTTGAAGAGAAAATTTTGGGTTTTTGTTTTTCTGTAAATTAAATTAATTGATTTTATTACTAAGATTATGTGATTTGAATAAATTAATTTATTTATATATTAGTCTTTTTCTTTGTGTGAATTAAAAAATCAAATAACTAATTTTAATTTATTTTAAACTCATTTTTATTTCTCCTTGATAAAAAAAATAGAAAGAAGAAGAGACAATAAAGAAGAAGAATAACGAAAGGAAAGAAATAGAGGAAGTCATGGAAGTAGAAAAAATAAAGGATTATTTTTTATTAATTAGTTTTATAAAAATATAATTTTATCTTTTTACTTGTTAAAAATAAAAATAAAAATGATAAAAAATAACATATGAGAGTAATATGATTACTTTTATAAATTTTAAAGTTAAATTAAAGATTATTATGTTATAAGGGGTAAATTGAAAATTATCTAATGGGTAAAATTGGATGGAATTTGGTCAAGAAGCCTACTTCACATTGACTGAAACGTTGAGGATTAAAGTGATGATTTTCAAAAAATGTCAGGATCTTTTTATTCAATATGTGAAATATGCCAATTTAAGTGATATTTCTTAAAACACTAGGGATTAAAATAACATTATCCCAATTTTTATACTTTTATTTTAAGTTGGTAGCTTCCTCACAATTTTGATATTTGTCATATTTTTGGTTTCATCAATAAATTAATAAACGATTCTGTTAGGAATGTATTTTTGGATCCTACACAAAAAAAAAAAAACTTTTATATTTTTATTTTATAGTATGGTGCCTAAAATGTTTACAATATCAGTATTTCCTATCTCATATATTCTTCTTAATTATATATATAAATATATGTCTAACCAAATTCCTATTTTTAAGTAAGGGTTTCTTTGAGATTGCTTAAAAAAAAGCATTGATATGCTTAATGATTATATTCTTTAGCATTTTTTTAGAAAAGCAATTATTATTTACCTAATACTTAGTAAAAGTACTTATATTATTAATTTAGTACTAAATCAAGTGTTCGGATTTATAATTAAAAAAGTGCTTTAATATTAATAAATTATTAAAATAGAAATTTTTTTCAAATTAAGTAATATATAAAATTAATAACATTTTTTAAATTAAATAATATATAAAATTAATATTAGGCATTAGTATTTTTTAATAAGAACAAATATTTTACGAAACAAAAATTAAAATTAAAAAATAAATTAAAATTCTATTATTTTTAAATTAACTGTTATATAAAATTTAATAGAGACATAATAAGTATTTACATATTAGTCATATTTTATATTTAATATTTTTAATAATAATAAATATACTAAAAATAAAATAATTATTTAGTAAATTTGATATATTTACTTAAGCATTTTATGTACTTCATATACAATCACAAACACAAATGTTGTACTCCAAATAATAAAACACTCCCAATCTTTTTTCGGCATGAAATTATAGTCAATATGCAATATCACACACAGATATAATTCAAATTCCCTGGTCTTAGAGAAGGATAACAAATAACATTTTGATCATGTGCTCGACGTTGGTTAAATTTTAAAAAACTCCGAACAACAATAATATATTTTCACCTATCCATTGTCATAAAAAAATTTTCTCTTTATACTTCAATCTAATTTTGTGAAGTTTAAGTTAAGTTGATCAAATATCAAATATCTAATTGAATGAAGACAAAAAATGAAATGTAAAAAAATAAAATGACAATATATTAAACAAATAAAAAGAAACATTAAAAATACATAAATTAATGTAAGACCAAAATATATGTTAACTGTATCATATGCTGTACATCATAATCACATGAATTTAACAAATCACATAAATACAAAACCTACCAAAAGAACTTACATATACACGTACATACCTATTCCTCCCCACCGTTCTCCAGAAAAATGACAAAACAAGTTATACCTACAAAATAATGAGAACATGCATTAATAGTAAAAAGTAGTTTAGCGGAATAATAACTTTATATTGGTTATGGTACTTGTGGATCAATTACTTTATAAGGGTTTTAACACATACCTCTCCTGAAATTGGAAATTTTAACATTTAAATAAAAGATTTAAAGAAAGCCACACTTATCTCCCTAAACCATTAGTTAACCATCTAATTTTATTTATATAACTATAATACTGTTAATTACTTCAAAGTAAAGTATAAAAAATTCAATGTGTAATCAAAAATAATTTTAATTAACATTTATTTAAAAATTAGAAATTTAATTAATAACAATTTAATTTGAGATTTTAATACTTACATAGAAATTTTGAGAAAAGATACACTTACTTCCCTTGGACCAATCAACTGATCATATATTTTCACTTAAAATGACTATAATACCTTTAATTGCTTTAAAATAAAGTTTAAGAAACTCAATTTTAATTTAATATTAAAACTACTAAAAATTATTAATACTATTTCAATATGGCAGGTTTCCTGTTTCAATAAAATGTTTATTATCTATATTATTTAATCAATAATATTATAATATTGTATTATTAAATAAATCCTTAATTCAATTTAAACTCAAAACTATTACCAATTAATACTATTTTGATGAATTTGTATTCTATTTACATACACTTCGGAGGACCGTTTAAAAAATAATTAAAAGTAATTTTTTATTAAAACTAAATCAATCATTTTCTAAAACATATATTCCTTTTTAGAATTAACAAAATAGTTTAAAAATTATTTTTCTATATTTTGAATCAAAATCAATTTCATAAAACTGTCCTCTAAAATTAAACAAAGAAGACAATATAAAAATTATTTTTTATTTTTAAAATTAAAGTCAGTTTTATTAAAAATGTCTTCTAAATATTAAAAAAAAGGGTCTAAAAACCATTTTTCATTTTTTAGAATTAAAATTAGTGTTATTAAAACTATCATCTGAACATATATTTATAAAAACAATTATACACAATAGTCATATTTTATTTATAATCAAAGACAATTATTTTATAAACTATTTTAAAAGACGAAAATTATTTTCTATTCAGTGTGCACTTTTAATTATTTTGTAGGAGCGACGTTAATTTCTCACATGATAAAAATTTAATACCAAATAATAATCATTATTTGCCTTATCATTTCTACAATTACCATTACTCCTTTTTTGGCTAATTTTCAAAAGAAAATTGTTCAATAAACAGAATAGATTTGATCAATATATACTATATTAGATATGTTCAATCTTAACTTATATTTGGTAAATATAAGAGGTTTAAGAATCAATTATTTCCTTATTAAATTTGAATAAATATCAAAAACTTAAAATTAAAATTAGTTTTACAATATTTTCTTATTAACAAATGTAGCAAAAAAATGTGTTAAATTATGACTAATATTATAATAAACAAATAATAAGGATTAAAATTATGGATTAAAGTATTAAATTTTGAAATTGTTTATAATCTTTAATAAATTAAAATTATGGATTAAATGTTCAGTTTTAAAAAATAAGGGATCAAATAGTAATTAAACAATAACAAAATCGTAAATAAAAACAATTAGGGGAACATAATTTCAAAAGATGCGCATGCAGTGGACCATTAAAACAATTAGTATGAATTTAATTAATTCTTTTCACTTTACTTGAACCAAGATGAAATAATTAAGTAAATCAAAAATAATAAAAATAGCAAGAATATTCAAACCGAAACAAAAAAAACTATAAGAGATGCTAAATTTATGTGAAAAACCTTTCCATTAATGTGAGTGAGAGTAAAAAATCGTGACTTAAAAAGAATTTATACTATTATCAAATAAAAAATACAAGAGTTTTATTATAAGATTACAGCCTTAGAAACAAATAAAAACTCAACCATAAAATGAGAGCCAAAGAAAAATCTCATCAAATACACCAATGGACGCAACACCAAAATAAAAGAGCCAAATTAAGACTGCAAAAAATTTTAAAAGCAAAGTTGTTATAAACGTCAATTCTAGATGTGTTAGAGAGTTTTAATGGTCAATCACATCATCAAAATCAAGAACTACATGTGTAAAACCTCCATATAAAATTTAAGTCAAAACGAAGTTGAAATTGCCACTCGATTGTCAACTTGATGAAAATTACACAGGACTGAATTTTCTAAAAAGAGCTCTTTCTTTTCCCTCTCACGGCTATGCACTCCTTCACACACATACAACTTATATAGCGACGAAACAAACCTAAAAAAATATCTTATTAACCCCGTGGACTTACAAGTTTGGGCAATTCTTCAAATAAGATTGAAGTCCAACTCAACAGTTAGTAATATATTTCTTTTGAAAATAATATTGTCATACACATTAAACTAATAATTCTTTTGTATAAAATTTTTAACTATTAATTTATTAGATATAAAAATTATTAAAAACTAAATTCAAATTTATATTTGATAATTTAAAAATTATTAATTTAATAATTTTTACTAAAAATTATTAGCTTAATCTCATACCAAATTATTATTAGTTTAATCTCATACCAAATTATTATTAGTTTAATATTGTAAAATAAATTTTTTCTCTATGATTTTTATAAATCAATATTAATTTTAATAATATTTATAAATTGATTTGAGTTTACAAATTCATATTTAATTTTTAATGTTATAAATTAATTATTAGTTTATTTTTTTTTCTTTAATTTCTTTACTAAAAATTATTGATTTAATTTAAATGGAATAAAAATTTTTGTTTAAATTTATGGAAGAAAATAATTATTAATGTTACAAAATTATATATTCATTATAGTTAAATTAATATTACAATATTAAGATATTATATATAACATAATATGTAGATATAATCTTTTTTAAATGTTTGCCTTTGCGTTTTGAACCCTTTCTCTTACATTTATGTAGGAGGGTAGGGCAGGGGTTCTCACCACCGCATTGTCATACTTTTTTAAAAAAAAATTTCAGTTCGGTTGTATTAGAAATGGATCCAATATTCAGGTCAACACAGTAAAGGTAAAGTTGAAATTTTATAAAAATTAATGAAAAACATTGACAGTGGGAAAAAATATTATAGGCCGAATCTAATAGTCAAGAAGGAAATAAACCCTTTATTGATTTGCAAACAAGTAGATATACAGAAAGTTTAACTATAGAAAAGAAGATAAAACTGAATCTAAAATCTCAATAAGCTCATCAAATCGATTGGAAGAGATAATCCCCAATCTTTCTTATTACAAACCAACAATTCCAGAAACTGACTCTTGTAAATAAATAATTGACTGACTTTTCAAGCTAATTTAGTAGGGTACACAATAATGCCACATCATCAAGGATTGCATCAACTTATAATTGATTTTGAGTTACCTGAAACAATTAGTTAAAAAACAAAAGTCATTTCATAAATGAAAAATGAAATCTATTTAAAAGCTACGAAAGGAAAAGGATGCAACATGTTTTGCCTAATTAGAATAGTTGCAGTAATAATATTAGAGCTATTAACAAATCCCTAATTTAAGGTTTTGCCTATGAATAAATAAGTTTATCATTATTTGCAATGTGAAATTAATAGTCAAGGATAGATTACCTTTTCATATTTATTGAATTGTTATCATTTATACTTACTCCAGCATAACACTATTAATTTCTACCTACAACTATCAATTTGTATACATTAATTCTTACATTTTGAAAAGACAAAGTAATGGTTCTGATGTCAAGAAAAGATAGTAGAAATTAAAAGAGATCTATATAAATTATTGAAATACTTACATAATGCATGCAAAGCATCACTTGCACTTATCAATTTCTTCTTCCTCTGACTCTTCTGTTCAGCCTTCTCACTCTCCTGGATTGCTTCCTTTCAACTATCCTAACAAACCATTGTGGTCCTTCCGTCACGAGTACCATATAGCCTATAGACAACCCAATCACTAATCCAGATCCGTATCCTATCATAGCAAATTTCCAATCAAACCAGTTCCAAGTGTCGTCTTTCTCGTGGAATACTGTTGCTACTGACACAGGTGCCTCATCATTGCTACATTTCTCCAACAAAGGGAATCCGCACAACCCTAAGTTCCCAGTATAGGAATTGTATGAGAATGTATTAAATTGAGGTCCTTGAGGTATAGGTCCCTCAAGTTGGTTGTAAGAGAGGTTTAAACCTAAAAGAGATGTTAGATTTGTCAACTGCCTAGGAATTTCCCCAACAAGCTTGTTTGAAGAGAGATCTAATGATTCTAGAGCTGCCAAATTTCCAAATGACGACGGAATACTTCCTGTAAGATTGTTGTGAGAAAAGTTGCGACCTTTAAGTGAATTAAGATTTCCTACCACTTCTGGAATCTGTCCTTCAAATTGGTTGTTGGAGAAATCAATGCTAGTGAAAATTGTTAGAATTCTCTCCATCTGCATTTAGTTTCCTTTCACAGTCAAAAACACAGAATAATATTCATCGCTAGAATTAGCTGGCTTCATATATTCCACTTTCACAGCATTGTAATCCCCCAGCATCATAGCTCGAAAACATTGAAAATATGTTGCCGGTAAGCCACCAGAGAATTCATTGTTAGAGAGATCAAGTATTCGCAACTTAAAGAACGAAAATGTTGCATTGGAATTGCCAATAGGACCATGGAGTTTATTAGATCTCAAGATAAGCACTTTCAACTCAGGAAAGTCTTCTAACCAGTTAGGAAAGGTATCAATAATCTTGTTATTCCCAAGATCTAGAACTTCCAATCCTCTACAATTAACTAAAGATGGTGACAATGGTCCCTCCAAGTGATTGCCATTAAGGTTAATAATAGCCAAATTACTGCTATTTGCAAAGGTTTGAGGGATGCTACCATGAAAGTTGTTCCTTTGAAGATTTAAGACCTTAAGTGTCGAGCTTCCTATATTATTTGGAACCATTCCAAACAAGTTATTGTTTGACAAGTCAAGATGTTCAATAGTGCTCAAATTACAAAATGATGAAGGAATCTCTCCAGTCAATTTATTGTTTGAAACACTAAAGAATTGCAAAAAGGGTGGTAGATTCAGAAGGCTTTCTTGAAGCAAATTAGACCGAAGGTCAAGATATTGAAGATTTTTCCACGGAAGATGTCCTATGCTTGTAAAGAAGTTGTGGGAAAGATTTAGATACCTCAAAGTATCTTTTCCTGTGTCCCACATCCAGTTGGGAATTCTACCATGAATTTTGTTTTCAAAAAGATCTAAAAAGCGTAATTGTTGTTGATCTCGTAAGATATTTGGGAACTCACCTATGTTGCAAGCTGATAAACACAACTGATGAAGTTGGGAAAATGAATAGTTAACTTTGGTTGAGGTTCTTAAAGATAAATTGTTATAAGAAAGATCAAGCCTCAGAAGGTTTTTGAACTTTGCAAACATGTAAAGTTGTACGACACCACTCAAATTGTTTGAAGAAAGGTCAAGATAAATTAAATTCCTAAGTTCAAAGTTTGAACTTGGAATTGAATCGATCAGTTGGTTTTCATTGAGAATTATTTCCTCTAATGTTGGTAGAGAAAATAGCCAAGATGGAATAATCCCATTGAAAGAGTTGCTGCTTAAATCGAGAGTAACTAAAATTTGAAGCTCATTTAAACAAGAGGGGATCAGACCAGTTAGCTGATTAGCCCGAACGGATGAAAAAGAAAGTTGCTTTAGGTTGGCAAAAGTATCAGGAATTTCACCAACGAAATTATTTTGGTCAAGTCTTAAATGTGTGAGTTGAGCAAGGTTACCGAGTGATGCCGGGATTGATCCGTTGAAACTGTTACCAGAGAGATCCAAATGTGCAAGTTGAGTAAGGTTACCGAGTGATGCTGGGATTGATCCATTGAAACTATTACCAGAGAGATCCAAATGTGTAAGTTGAGCAAGGTTACCGAGTGATGCTGGGATTGATCCGTTGAAACTGTTATAAGAGAGATCCAAATGTGTCAGTTGAGCAAGGTTACCGAGTGATGCTAAGATTGATCCGTTGAAATTGTTACCAGAGAGATCCAAATGTGTAAGTTGAGCAAGGTTACCGAGTGATGTTGGGAATGATCCAATGAAATTACAGGTAGAGAGATGCAAAACCCTCAAGGGACTACTCTTGTTAACCTTAAGAAAACCACCTGCGGTAAAATTATTGCCACAACTTATCAACTATCGTAAGTTTGGAAGGTGAAAGATGTTTTCTGGGAAGTTTCCTTGCAGTCCACAAGGACAAAGACTGAGAGATGTCAAAGAAGAAGTTAGATTCATCAAGGAGGAAGCTACTAACGTAGACATGTCCACCCAATCTAGTCTAAGTTCCTTTAACTCTGTCAGATTTTTAGCGAGTCCATACCAAACAGGTGTATTGACTCTTAACATGTAATTCGAAGAAAGGTCAAGCGAAACCAATTTAGACAAGTGGGAAATTTCATATGAAAGTTGACCATCGAAGCTGGAGGACGAGAGGTTTAGACTAGTCAAATGAGGAAATTGGCCAAAACCAGAAGAAATGTTAGAGTAATTGAAATTATTGAAAGCCAGGTTGAGGTTTCGAAGATGACGAAGGAAGAAAAGGGTAGTGTTGGAAGGAATGTTTCCGTAAAGCCAGCTACAACTAAGGTCGAGGCCAATCACGTGGCCTGTCACCAAATCACATGTTACTCCATCCCATGAGCAGCAATCATCATCCTCTTTCCAATTCATCATCTTCGGATATGATTTTTGAGTTCCATCACAATAAAAAGAAGAAGTGTTAGAGAACGAAAAGAGTTGCTTAAAGTGGAGTAACACAGAACTCTGGTGATGAGAGCAAAGTTTTGCCCTCGCACCATTGCTTTGGGAATAAAAGATAAGTAAATGGAGGAAGAGAAGTTGATAATAAGGCCAAGTTAAGCGAGACATATTTGAAACTGATGAGAGTAATCACAAGCTAGCTAAAGCATATTGATGATTATATAATAAATGGAAGAGAATTAATTGAGTTTCAGTAATGATGTGATATCTTAAAGCAAAAAGTCTTTGCTATGTAGTAAGAAAGGTGCTCCATAACAATTTAATCCTCAAAGTAAAAGGAAGAAATTATAATATAATTTTTGACTAATTGGCTACAGACCACCTCTACATTTGTTTGCATATGAACTTCAAAATGTCTCTTCTTTACTACCACATGCAAAGAACTTAAAAACTATAATTAAACGTGCTATGAGTATATAAATAAGAATACGATCCTTGTGGTAAGGGATTAAAAGAGGAAATGAAAATTAATTGATTCTTCAACTATATTATCAAAAATGTTTCTTATTTTAAAATATGAAGTATATTGTATTTTGTAAATTTTTAAAAAAGAAATAAGATATTTGAATTGACAAGTGACAAATAACTTTTTTTTTAATTTTTTCGATTTTCTTAAACATATATATTGTCAAAATTAATTGCAAGTTTTTTTTTTTTCGGAAAATAACAACTTTATTATTTTTTTTTACAAATAATATGAAATATTTTTCAGTTATTTTTAACTCAAAAATTATTTTAAGCACAATGATCAAACACATTTTCTGTTTTTCAAAATATTATTTTTGTAAGTTTTACAAACGTTCCCATATAAGTTTCAAAGATTGTTGAGCCTGTAAATAGGACAGAAACTTCCTATTTTTCATTTTTGAAGAGCCACTATGGGGTAAATAATGTGCACTTTAACCAAGTCTTTTCATGAAGTTTAAAAGAAAATTTTAATTCTTTTATTCACACCATTAAGAATTTAATATTTATTACGTTTGATTTAATGTTTCCTTTTTCTTTTTTGTAGGCACAAGGTAGACTTTGAATATTAAATTTTCCACTTCCAATCTTCCAAAAATCAACTTTCTTTCTTCTCTTTTTTCTTTTGTCATTTATTTATTTACGAAATTTCGGGAACAAATTGGTCCAAAAAGCAAATACATACATGTTTGACATATGTGAATGCTAGAAAAAAACATTATCCAATAGTCATTTTGAATTTGATATGATAATTATACACTATAAATTTAATGATTCATATCTTATCAGATGTAGATAATTACAATGTCAAGATCGAGAAAAATAATACAAGAAACTAACCAGTCTCTAGCTTACAATTATTCTGCAAATTTAACAAGACTAGATTATGAATTTGAGGATCTGTAATGTAAGCTTGTGCAGAGTTTCATTTGGTGATTACAAAAGTGTCTAGGGAAAGAATACTTCTAATAATGCAAGTAGTACAGGCCTCAATTAGCATTTTGAGGGGCTCTAACAGACGCCTATCCAGGGTAGTGTCATTTCCACTTGCAATATAGGTTCTCCAACCCTCAATTCTGGCTATACAAAAGAGCAGAGTGGAGCAGAGCAGGGCAGGCCAGCATTTTGTGCCCATTAGGACAGTTGTGTGACTTCCTCTAATTTTTCAATTCTCAGTAAACACGATTATTTTCAAAGGTGATTATTCTTACAAAACAAGACTAATAATTCTGACAACTTTGAACACAAGGAAATAATTCTGTTATCATGAGGAATAATACAATACGTCTATGTACATAAATTGGAATAATCAACTAATTAAGGTAGAGCAGCACATCCATCGATTAATATCTTCTTCCTCTGCTTTATGTTCATCCTTCTTCACGCTCTTTGATTGCTTCATTTCGACCATGCTCACAAACCATTGTGGTCTTCCGTTTTTGAATACAACGTATCCTATAAACAAGCCAATCACCAAACTACATCTGTATCCTATCATAGCCATTTTCCAAGCAAACCAGCTCGATCTATCATCATCTTCATGAACTGTTATTGGCCCTAACATTGGTACATCATCGTTGCTAAATTTCTCTGACAATGGAAGTCCCCGCAACCCCAAGTTCCTAGTATGGGAATCATTTGAGAATGTATTAATTTGTTGTCATTCAGTAGGGGTAGACCTAGAACAGAATAATTGGTGGGGTTGGGGTCAAAAAGGTAGGGGCTAAAATGGTTAAAAGATAAAGTTAATTGGGTAAAATGTTAAAAATTATTAATTTATTAAGGAGTAAAGTGATAATGTTTCAAAGTATAAGGGGCAATATATATATAAATTTGAGAACATATTAGAAACATAAATATTTACAATAAAAATTTAAAAGAAAGTTGTGAATTTAAATAAATATGTATTATCAATAATTTTATCAAATAAAAAAGGTAAAAAAACACCATCTCCTAATTTTATATGTATATCAATGTTAATTGATAATTATAGTATGCATCATCAACCTTTTGTAATCATCTTTTAAATGCTCTGTCTTTCTCGTCAAATTACTTATGCCCCCTGATCATTATCGCAACCTTTCATTTTGCTCTCAAGTGCTTCACTATTATTATTAAAAAAAATCAAAATTTACCCCCTGGATGATTGATAATTGCCATTTGATATTCTAATTAATCCTATTATTTAATCATTTATTGCATTGATTTTCCTAATTATCATTTAGTGTAATCTTCAACTATCAGCTCATTAAAAGTAATTATTATTATTCCGTGTTCTTCCCTTCAAAAGAACAAGGGAAAAGGTGGCTTCTTTATTTGTTATTATTACATGTTTCTTTTTCTTCTTCCCTCTTTGGTAAATAACAATGGGTAATCTACATGGAACAATTGCGATAAGTTCTTATTGTGTATTATTTGTAATTTAAGTTAAAGATGATAGTTGTCTTCTAGACTTATTGACCTGTATACTTCAAATCATTGTGATTATTAATTGAAGTTCAGTTTGTATAATAAAAATTTTGTCCATATTAAACTTATCAATTCATTTTCGCATTTAGATTTTTTACAACTTCTATTAATCTTCCTTTAATTTTATTACATCTATTTTGTTAATTATAATTTATGCCAATTATAATTAACCACTAAATAATTGAGAAAAATTAATAGAATTTTTTTTGAAATGTGGAACCCAATATGCACGTAATTATTTTCGTGACATTAAACCATCAATCAGCCTCTTATAATTTATTGCTTGTAATTTAAGGCATTGGCGATTATGATAGCTATTGTGGTCCTAATCTTTACCGATTCAAGTCTCTACAATCTTCTAGCTGTAATTTTCAGGTTATCTAAGCTAATGGAATAATAAGAATAATACAATATTTTTTTGAAATAATAAGCAAACTAAAATAATTAATCTCATATAATTTCTTGAAGTTTCATTTCCGACAACAGCAACAATAACACAAATAGAATAATAACTATAATAATTATGAAATCAAATGAGATTTTACAAACTTCAATTTTTCACACAAGTTTATTTTTATTGATTAAATAAAAACAAGAGCAAAAAACACACAAATTTTTTGAAAAATAATTTTTATTGATTAAAAAGAATGAGTTAATAATAAAACATAAAACATATATATACCTTATTTTAAAATAATATATTTATAGAATTCTAGTATAATGAATCTAAGACGACTAAATGAAAAATAAATCTTGTAAAACATTAAATTATGTAAATATTTAAGAGCTCACTCAATAAATGGTACAACAAGGATTCTTGTGGTGTTTAAAGTGATAGAAATATGGTTTAAATTGTAAAATGTAGGAGTAACAACTAAAACCGTTACCAAATATATAAAGTAAAATAATAAATTTACTACTATTTTTCATAACCAACTTCATAACAAAATTAAACTTCGAAAATAGAAAAAGTTAATGATTGTTCAGTTTTCTAATACAGACTAAGTGCCAAAACAAAATTTTCTAATATGTACTAAGTTTCATAACTTATTACATGGATAAATTTTCTTTAGATTATTAATTACGTACTCTAGAATTCTGCGTGCAATGACTTATAAAAAAAGTGATTCATTTGTTGTGGAAAATAAAAGTTGACTGACAATTTTTCTGTAGAAAATGATTATTTTTTTCCTCAAACCATTCTACACGAAAGATAAACATCACTAAAATGAAACATGATTCGAGCTATGTACGTATTTAAAAGACAACAATGATTAAATGAATGTAGGACCATCTAAATAGTTTTTCTACTTCATGCTTTTGGAAAAAATAATAAAAAGGATACAAATTACAACTTGTTGATGTTGAAATTTCAGTCTGTATGAGGACAAATCTTATTCATCTTAAAAATCAATTTATTCTCCAATTCAAATTAATATGGATGTGGTCACTTGGGCAAAGACGTCTTTAAATGTTGCTCACTCAATGAACATGATTCCTTCTACGAAAAATCTATATATGTTTGTAGCATAAAAATTTGCTAATCAGAGATAGAGAGAGAGAAGCCTGTATACAACACCACAAAGACTTGTAGTGGTCCCGCAAAGGTAAGGAACCACTTTTAGTTATACACCATCTTTGTCGATGCCTCAAATTGCAAGTAATAAAGAATTACGTGCACGTTGGCCTTAGGAGTCCATCAATATTTTTTAGGTGGTGAAATTGGACTTTGGATAATTATTAGATGCATAAATAGGACTTAATATTTAATTAAAAGTAATTAAAATATTGTAATAGAATATATATAATACTATATTATTATACTATCTAATATTTTATTAATACTATATTAATTAATTATTACAAATATTAAAAATTTAAATAATTGCCATATACATTATTTAACCCAATGTTATAATATTATATTATTAAATCAGTCCTCAATTTAATTCAAAATTAAAACATGTTAATACTATTTTAATAAATTATTTACTGTTTAAAATTGTTTTTTGTTTTAATAAATTCTTTATTATCTATATTATTTAAAAAATGATATTATAATATTATATTATTAATTAAATCCTTAATTCTATTTAAACTCAAAACTATTACTAATTACCAATACTATTTTGATAAATTAGTATTCTATTTACAAATACTAAGGACTGTTTAACAAATAATTAAAATAGATTTTTTATTGAAAATTAAATAACTCATTTTCTAAAATACATATTATTTTTAGAGTAAGCGAAGACAATTTAAAACTATTTTTCTATATTTTGGAATCAAAATCGATTTTATAAAACTACCCTCTAAAATTAAACAAGGAAAATATATAAAAATCGTTTTCTATTTTTTAGAATTAAAGTCAGTTTTTTTAAAATTGTCGTCTAAATATTAAAAAAAAGATTTAAAATCCGTTTTCTATTTTCAGAATGAAAATCAATTTTATTAAAATTAGCCTCTAAATATGTATTTAAAAAATAATTATACACAATAGCCCTATTTATTTATAATCAAGAATAGTTTTTTCATGAACTATTTCAAAAGACGAAAACCGTTTTCCATTTAGTGTGTTCTTTTAATTGTTTTGTAGTAATGACGTTTATTTCTTATAGGATAATAATTTAATACCAAATAATAATTCATTATTTGCCTTATACTTTGTACAATTGCCATTATTCCATTTTGGCTAAGTTTCAAGAAAAAAAATGTTCAATGGATGAAATATATTTGATCTATATGTACTATATTAGATATATTCATTCTAACTTTATTTTTTGTAGAGATATTATACTTTACTCTATTGACTTTTGAGGAAAACTGATATACCCTCTTGAGTTTTTTAAAAAAGGTAAGATACCCCCATGAATTTTAGAGAAAATAAAATTTCCCTTTGAGTTACTATTTACACATTAATTTATCTATTTTACTCCTCTATTATTAAAAGTATCAACATAATTATATTTTTTCATTTTTTATTTTATAATAACCAATATAATCTAATTATGAATTTAAATTTATAATAATTACGGAATAATAACTATAATAATCACAGAATCAAATGAGATTTTACAAACTTCAATTTTTCACACAAGTTTATTTTTATTTATTAAATAAAAACAAGAGTAAAAAAACACAAATTTTTTAAAAAATAACTTTTATTGATTAAAAAGAATGTGTTAACAATAAAACATGAAACATATACATCTAATTTTAAAATAACATCCTTTATAGAATTCTAATATAATGAACCTAAGTCAACTAAATAATAAAAGAATCACGTAAAATATTAAATTATGTAAATATTTTCTTTAGATTATTAATTAAGTACTTTAAAATTCTACGCACAATTACTTTTGAAAAAAGTGATTCATTTGTTGTGGAAAATAAAAGTTGACTGACCGATAAAAATTAAGCAAATAAATAAAACATCATTGTCAACTTTATTAATTTTCTCAACAAGAAATTTTTATTTTCTCTGTAGAAAATGATTTTTTTTTTCTCAAATTATTTTATGTGGAAGATAAACATCACTAAAATGAAACATATTCGACCAATCCTTTTTTATTTATTCTTATAATACATACGACTTGAGTTATTTACGTATTTAAAGGACAACAATAATTAAATGAATGTAGAACCATCTAAATAGTTTTTCTACTTCATGCCTTTGGAAAAATAACCAAAAAAATACAAATTACAACTTGCTGATGTTAAAATTTTAGTTCGTATGATGACAAATCCTATCAATCCCAAAAATCAATTAATTCTCCAATTCAAATTAAAAATGGACGTGGTCACTTGGATAATGGGTCTTTAAATGTTCTCTTTCGATAAATATGATTCCTTCTACCAAAATCTATATATGGTTGTCGCATAAAAATTTGTTGAATAGAGATAGAGAAAAAGAAACTTGTATTAAAGACTACAGAGACTTGTAGTGGTCCCGCGGGTAAGGAACCATATATATTCACCATCTTTGTGGTGCCTCAAATTGAACTTTGGATCATTATTAGATTCATAAGTTCAAATTAGCATTTATATTCTATTATTATCAAATTTCTCCCTAATATTTATTAAAATATATTATGACATACATTTTTAATTTTTACATTTTAATTTTTATTATCAACAATGTACTAGGAAAACTAAAACATGAAAATTAAAATTTTTTATTAAATAATATTTGTAATAAATAGGAACTTTAGTGATTATTTTTAAAACCACTAAGACTAATCAGTCTAATAAACCAAATCTTATACTTGTAAATTATTTTATCTTTTTATAGATTTATACAAAATTATATTAATTATATATTTTGTTACAAAAATAATTATATTTATAATTAATATAAATTAAAGACATAAATGGTTGGAATTCTCTTCTTGGCAATTATAAGAGTATATGCAGCTCTCTATTTCTAATTTAATCGTTATAGTTTTTCATTTAATAAGATTTTATGTTTGAGCTGATCTAGTTGATATCATATTAATCGAGATGTGTGATATCAATTTATGATATTTAATATAAAAGAGAATTTAAATATATAAAAAAAATTGTAAACAAGGATAATATGTTGGTTGGCCCATATTGTTTGCAGTTAATCCTAAACCCATAAAATAATACATGTTTGCCTGCAAAATGCCTCGTTTGTTGTCGTATCTCTTGACTAAGGATTGAAGAAGAAGCCCATGAAATGATGCATTAACTGATGTGTTGGATGTGTCTATGCTATGAAAATATTGTCATTGTTTTAGATTTTTGCAGATAATCAATGTACGAAACAGCAACAAAGGAATGTTTCATGTGATGGTCAAAGTAAATTTTACCTTCCTTGATATGGTTTTAGGTGTATTGGTCACTTCCTCCAAGTTATTCCCATTGTCTGATTTTTGTAAATAGTACATCTATTTAAGGCAACTATATACAATGTAGAAGATGTGTTAACATGGAGTCATTGATTTTACTATGAAGGATTAATATTTATTTGACCTGTAGTTATTCCTCTGTTGACCTTATCTATGACAAAATTTTTAAATTTTCAGGATAGCTATCGACTATATATTATATGTAGAAATTAGTAAGCTCAAGCTTTTAATGAACATCAAAGAAGAATTAATGAGAAGTAAGCATGCAAGTATATAGACAATTGACCATTTGGGTTCTCTCCTGGCATCATTCTCCTTATTTTTTGTGCCCAACTTATCGATTATCGCTTCATCGTTTGTTCACATATAAACTCATCATTCTCTTGGAATAGACTTTTACTACCGCCAGTTGTTTCTGCTTGTTTCATCCAGAATTTTTTGTTGGATGTCTAATCTAGAACTATACCATACAGCAAAATATATAGGACAAGAAAATTAAGAGTTGGATGGTGTTTGTATTTTTTTGTATAAAATCTGAATATAATTTCTATTAATCTATTTTAATTTCATTGCATTTATTTTGGTAATTATAATTTCTGCTAATCTTCCACTAATGGCCGACTAATTATAATTAACCTCTGAATATATAATTGAGAGAAATTAGTAGAATGATTTCTTGAAACTTGGAACCTGACGTGCACGTAATTGTTTTTGTGAAATTATAACATCAATCAATTTCATACAATTTACTGCTTGGAATTTAAGGCATTGGCAATTATGATAGCTATTGTGGTCCTGATCCTGCCAAGTCAAAGTCTTTACAGTCTTTTAGTTGTAGGTATCACATTATATATATTATTGAAATAATAAGAATAATACAAATTTCTTTTGAAATTAATAGTAAGAAACTGAAATAATCAATCTCATATAATTTTTTAAAGTTTCATTTTCAAGAATAAGAATATGAGTAATAATAATAATATTTACCAGGCAAAACAAGTTTATTTTTATTGATCAAGTAAAAATAAGAATAATAAGAAACACAAGTTTCTTAAAAATAATTTTTATTAATTAAATAGAATGTGTTGCCGATAAAATAACATGTTTAATACAATTATAGTATAATAAACCTAAGTTGATTAAATGATAAAAATAATGAAAAATATTAAATTGTGTAAACATTAAGATCTGTCAATAACCAAGACTTTAAGGATTATTTAAAAGTATTAAAAAATTATAGAAACATAAAGTTACAAAATAATAAATCTAATTGTTATATTATAGCACAATTTATTACTATTTTTTTTTTTCATAGTCAACATCATAGCAAAATTAAACATAAAAAAAAAAAGGAGAAAAACTTAGTGGTTGTTTCAATTTTTTTCTAGTATGGACCAAGTGGCAAAATTTTCTCAGTGAAAACAAAATTTTCTAATATGAGTCAAGTGTCACAATTCATCATACATGGTTATTAAATTTTCTTTAGATTATTAATTAGGCATTTTAGAATTTTATGTGCAATGACTTGTGGTGATTTATTCTTTATGAAAAATAAAAGTTAACTGGCTAACAAATTAAGCAAATGAATAGAATATCAACGTCAACTTTATTAATTTCTCAATAAGATATCTTTTTATTTTCTTTGTGGAAAGTGATTATAGTTTTTCCTCAAATTATTCTCGGTGAAATATGCACGATTCTAGCTATTACGTATTTTGAAAGACAACAATAATCAATAGAGGACCATCTAAACAGTTTTTTTTGCTTCATTAATAGTAGAAAAGAACACAAATGACAACTTGCTAATGTTGAAATTTCAGTTCATATGATGACAAATCCTATTCATATTAAAAATTAATTCATTCTCCAATTCAGATTAACATTTTCTAGAACTTAACTTCAAACAAAAATGCTTTCCCTCTCTCTCTTGCACCTTAATTCCTGACTTTATACTAGACTTGATTCTGGCGTTAGGTTAGACTCATTATCTTGAGGTCTAATGGAACCGACATCTTGAGGCCCACAATATAAAAACCAAGTCCATATTTAAAAAAAAAACAGTGAAGAAATAAAGTATCTACACTCTAGATTGGGCTAATATTCTCTTTTTCAAAGCCCAAACTCAACAAATAATTTTAGTTCAACTGAAAAACCAATCTCTTAGAATTAAAGACAAACTTAAGTTATTATCTTTAATAAGAATACTATTAAAAAATTAATAAGTACATAAAGGAAAGAAAGACAAAAAGAGAGGGAGCTTTTTTTTTTTTCTACAAAACTAAAAATTTACTACTTAGTATCAGGCAATGAAATCTTGTTTCAACAGTTGATGTTGTTTATGGGCAAAAGACAAAAGACCAAAAGATTTATAATAAAAAATTTAGGAAGTGAGAAAAATCATGGCAAAAGGAGGAGATAATTAGGTGAATCAAGTGAGTTAAGTGAATACGAGGAATTAAGCAAATCAGGAGAATTCTCTAAATCAGACGAATCAAGTCAATCAAGCGAATTAGGCAAATCAGGTCAATCAAACAAATAAAATGAATCAATCGAATCAGGGAAATCAGGTGAATCAAGCGAATTAGGCAAATCTTCTAAATTAGGCGAATTACTGAAATCAAACAAATCATTTGAATTAGACCACTCAAGATCCTTTAGACTTGGCAAGGAAGTTGAAAGATGAAAGAAGGTAAAGACTAAAACTCCAAGCAAAAACTAAAGAACAAGGGAGGATGATAATTGAGATACAGAAGATGAATAATGAATGGAGAGAGGCAAAAGAAAAGCAGCGAGAGGAACTGCCATTGTGAAATCCACTGTTGTTGATAGCTTGGGATGTGTATGTGTCATCGGGAGGCAACGAGCATCAAGGCAACATAGGAGATGGACAGAGTCTTTACATGGCGAATATGGAGATCTTAAAAGAATGAGGCTAGTAAGATCAATGGTGGAGCACCGAAAGTCAGGAACCTTGGCAACCAGGTCAAGAATGCAGGCCTAAATAAGCAATGTCAGGTTCTCATCACATGGGTCAAACTTTAGAATCAAGTAGAGGATCATAAAGAAGAATAGAAGATAGGAACTCGGAAGAATGCACATGGGGAAGAAGAGATTAGGGATCCTCTGAGCTGCAATAGAGAACCAATCATTATGACCAAAATTATAGAGGTAGAAGCTGAGACTCGAGAGATCAATAACTAGAACAAAAAAAACATTTACCGAACAAGCCAGGGAAGGGAGAAACTAGCATATATACAGGCGAGGCTAATTAGGAAATAAAGAAATTTACACCACTTAAGGCTCCACTTGAAACTATTTTGGAGAATATTAGATAGCGGGGACTTATTATTAAGTAGAGAAAAATGTTATTACCACTTGAGTTAAGAAATAGAGGCAAGAGGTGCTCGTATCATCAGGATCATGGTCACACCACTGAAGAGTGTATAATTTTTGAAGAGATATCTTGAAGACTTGATCAGGAATGAGTATTTAGATTCATATATGGATCTTGTAGGAGAAGGGCCAAACCAAGTTTCAGCTTAGTTATCTCCACCTCCTTTACTTTTTTATTTTATTTTAGTTTTATTTATCTATTTTCAATTACCTTATGTTCAAGTTCTTTACTTTCTTTAGATATGTTTAACCATTTGAGTAATATCATTATCTTATAATAAAACGCACTCTCATTCCTTTTAAACAAAGGCTTCCAAAAATGTACCAAAGAAGTACCGACATTATGTTTAGAAAGACAATAAAAATGCACCAAAGAGGTATTGGCATCATATCCAAAAGAATACTAAAAACATATGAAAGATGTATTGACATCTAGTCTAGAAGGACATGCACAAACGTATTAAAGAGGTACTAACATTTGTTTTAGAAGAACACGAACAAACATACCAAAGAGGTAGTGATATCATGTCCAAAAGGACGCCTAAAAACGTACACAAGAGGTATTGACTTCTGGTGTAGAGACACACACAAGTATACTAAAGAGGTATCAATATCATATCCAAAATGACACTAAAAATATACTAAAAAGGTACTGACATCTAGTTTAAAAGGACACATACAAATTTATTAAAAAGGTATTAAAATCATGTCTAAAAAGACATTAAAATATAAGAAAGAGGTACTGATATCATACCCAGGAGCGCCATAAAAAATATACTAAGAAGATACTGACTTTTAGTTCAGAAGAATATAACACATGTACCGCTGTGGTACCAACATCCTATATTTAGAAGAGTCATACTATGCATCTCGGCGATGCCATTATAACAACATACCAAACATATCAAAAATAAATATTTTCACAATTGGTATTAAGGAATGATAACGATTACGGAAAATAATAACCAAATATGATGGTTGTTTGGAATAAAAAAACTGAAAAGTAAGGTAGCGTTTGTTTTTTTTTTTTTTTTTACTGCACTTTGAATATGATTGAAATCTGAATCTAACTGAAATCTGAATTTGAATGATATGTTTGTTTTTTATTTCAAAACATTTGGAAATAATTATTAAGTTGTTTGTTTTAATAAAATAAAATATCTGAAAATTGATATTTTGACATATATACCCTCTTAAAAAATATACTTATATTTATAATAATTTTGATTATATTAGTACAATACTAGATAAAAAATTAATAAATTATATTAGTATGTATATTATTTATTTGTTTGGTATATATTTTGTTTAAAAAATAATTTATAATCGATGATATAAAGATTAACAAAAATTAAATAAAAAATAATAAGTCATATTATAATATAATTGTAATTATATAAGTATAAAAATTATTGCAATATAAAATATAAAATAAGTAGTATTTAGAAGATAAGTAGAGGAGATCCACAATAGAGAAGAGATACGTTTAAAATAGTTAAATAAGATTTTAGTAAATAAATTAATAAAATAGGGATATTTTTGAAAAATAAAAATCTTTCATTACTCAGACATTTACCCATTCACATTTAAATCAAAATTTTTAATTTAATTATATTCAAATGTTTTTAACAAATATTTAGATATAAGTTAAAAAACCAACAACTCTTGTGCATTTGAATAATTATATTCAGACTTCAGTTAAAAAAACAAACAACCCCTAATCTAGCTCAAATATATATATATATATATATATATATGTATATTCATGCCAATAAAGAAATTCATGAATGACTAAGCAAGGAAATTCGTGCATAGTTAGATTTAATGCATGACTACAGGGTTAAGCATACATGGCTAAGCTAACAGTCAGAATACAAAAACCAATTCATGCATGTATAAGAACTACAAAATATGAAAACCAACGAAGACATTATGGTCTCATGTGCATGAACTCTTACATGTATGATTAGCTTCTGTTCAGCGGAAATGAATTATTTCCAAGTTACCGAATAACCGAAGCCACGACCACGTGGAGATTGCAAAAGAATAAAAGCAACTACACTCTCGGGTACAGATATACCGTGATACTGACCTCTCGTGGAAGCGAGAAAAACACGCCGAAGCAATAAACCAGATTATGATAGATCTGCTGACAAAGCAGGCAAAAACACTCTAAAGCTCTAAATCAAATTATAATAGGCCTTCCGCGAAAGCAACACGTCAAAACGGTAAAACCTGGCAGATTATTCCGGTTATACCGACCTCTCTCTTGAAAAAGAGAAAACCATGGACCATATACATTCAATAATATCAATTAGATTTCCCGTGACTATCTCTTGCTTATATATGCCCAATAACTATTGAGCTTAGTAGTAACAATGCCTTAATTAATTCCATCCTCTGCATGCATTATGCAAATATATTTTTAATTCCAGCCTCTGCACACATTTCTTAGCTTAATTAATTTTCTCCTATAATTAACTAATATTAAAGACAAATTAAGTCATATCATCAAGTTGTTCTCGGTTACTCGGGGAATTGCATGCATGGGTTCTTAGGCCCCTTAATATGCACGCATGGCTAGCTTTTCGTGCTCAAAGTATAATGCCTGAATAAATAGATTAATAAATAAATAAATGAAAATAATAAAACAAATATTTTGGCTGTGTCCCGAGCCAATGGCAGAATCAATCACATAACTATTTTAGTTGCATATTTTTGAATTTTAAACATATTCTCCCTCTTTCCCTGTCTATAAAATTACTTGGAAAGTCGGCTTGTTTTCATTAATTAAGTAAGAACTAAAACCCATGCATGATCATCAAAGTCATGTGCTCCCTTTTCCAAATAGTTATATCATATACACGGTATGTATACGGATTATTATGTATGGCATGTTGCCTTCTAGTAGTTAAACAATCTGATAGATTAATTAAATCCATATTGACGTAAAGGGACATCTATGATTTTGATTTTCGTACTTGTATAATATCACAAATTCCATCTGAACAAGTGGTTAAATGAAAGTAGTGTTGACTGTTATTTTGGCTATAAAAATAAAAAATAAAAAATAAAAGCTGTGTAGAAAATATATGGAGATCAAAAGTAAAAAATAATAATAGCAAATCTAATAAATATAACAACAGTAATAATAATAATGAATGATGATGATGATAGTAAATCTAATGATGATGATGATGATTGATGATTTAAAGGAGAAGTTTTCATGGTAGCAAATTAATTGGCATTACTATCACGCCACAGTCAAAGACACGTCACATGCATACAAGGATGCATGCATGAATGGCTGGCATTTGTATAGAGCTTGGTTCGGATAATACAATGTTAATTGTTTCATATGGAACATTAAACAAAATAGAGCCAAATAACTCAGGATCACAGTTTATCGGCATCAGAACGGTTCGATTATAGACATCTGACAGGGAAACACGCTGCGAAACTTGCTCAAACAGAGCACGGGCAGTCTAATCCTCCAACAGAGCACGGGAAGTCGTTACCTCGGGTCAGATATTACGAAATTCGAGAAGCAAAATCCCGACAAATAAATAATATTAAACAGGAAGGCTACACGGTAATAGAAACAATACCCAATTTCAAGTGTAATTCATCACTAGAAGGCTTCTTAAGATCCCAAATTCAAGTTTAATTCATCCATGCATATATGAGATCAGATAACAGCCAACCATATAGAAAAACTGATTAACAAGTCGGTAGGTCACAACAAAAAAATATATGATGTTAAATAGAAATCAGGCTAGCAAGCATGATCACAACCGGCCAGAATTACTAGGCCCCGGAGCAGGCCCTTCATCAACAACCTCATCATCACTCTCTGAGCCATCCTGGTTCATGATATCCTCTTCATCATGATCATCTTCCGATTCATCTTCACATTCCAGAGTGTCCTCCTTAATTTAAAAAGCTTTGCCCAGCCATCCCAAATTCCTGGGGATAATGGTTTGAAAACGTATTCCCTGTGTAAAAAAAAAAAAAAAAAAAAAATTCCCCTCACATATCTCCCAGTTCGCTTCAGCTCGATTACTCTCTTTGATATGAACTGCAGCGGCTAATCTAACATTGAGGTCAGTTATTCGGAACTACAAATTTCCTTTCTTTTCTCTCGCTCCACCTCATCACATCGCTTCCTTTTCCAAGTCAAACATGAGATTTTCATTTTCACTTAGTAGCTCATGATGTCGGGTCTAAATGAATCCACATTAAAGAGAAGCAGTCCAAGTAAGTTTTCACATTTCTGGTCTATAGATTATCAGGTAATCGGGAAGTCAGTACCCATAGAAGATAGAAAAGAACATGGGAATTTCGCATAATAGGTCAATAAGAATAATAATAATGATCATATATATATACATATATATATATGTATGGGATAGGATCAATGACCCCTTTTTTTACACAAGTTTTTACATTAAATATAACTTATTAGATCTAAGCACATCCAACGGTTAAAATTTAATATATAAATATATATTGTTGTGGGGAAGATGTGAACATGACACATGGTAGAATGCGAGCCTGTAATAATTCCAACCAATAGTAGGTGAGGTGGCCTACCTTGTTGTTACCCTGGTGTAAACAAGATGATAGGTCTATTAAGAACTAGGTTGAAAGTGATTGGGTAAGACCTACTTTGAATTGGGCTTTTCGTTGTATATCAATGAAATATTTGACATCATTGTCAATAAATGCCCATGTGACTAGAAATCCTAAGAAGTGAGGAATATCCCATTTGACCAAAAACTCTAGGACATGAGGAATCGCCCATATGACTAGAAACTCTGGAGCATGAGAAATTTTCCACATGACCAGAAATCCTGGGATGTGAAGAATTACCCACGTGATTATAAACTTGGGACGTGAGGAATCACCTATGTAACTAGAAACTTTGGGGCATGAGGAATTACTTACCTGACCAAAAACTCTGGGATGTGAGGAATCGCCTACATGAACAAAAATCTGGGATGTGAGGAATCATCCATGTGACTAGAAACTCTGTGACATGAGAAATTATCCACATGAATAGAAATATGGGATGTGAGGAATCATCCATGTAACTAGAAATCCTAAGACATGAGGAATTACCCACATGAATAGAAACCCTAAAATGTGAGGAATTGCCCATATGACTAAAAACCCTAGGACATGAGGAAATTGTGGCTATCAACCTTAGCGCATGTAACAAATGAGGTCTTATATTATAGTGTACAGAAGAGGGTTGGAATAGTGCCTTCAGCATTACGTTACAATGAAAAATGTGTCTTGACTTATTATAAGTAATGCACTACCTAATATTTTAACCTCGCTAATAAAGAACCAAGGATGCCCAGGCGACCAAGTCTTCTAGTAAATAGGTCGGCACTACCACCCATGTTCTAAGTCAAGCAAGATTCACACCCTAAAATATCTTATAAGGGATCACAAAGCAATAGGGAGACAATATCTGAATATGGCAGGGGACAGAGTGTGCATTGAGTTAGGCAAAGGTTAGGCAGCATGGTAAAGGCTAGTTATGCATCAGAAAGGGACCACTCCTTAACTCAAAGGGCTAATAAGGTTTGGCCACGTAGAAAGGAGGAAAACGGCCTTTGAGCACAGACCAATGGAAGATAACTACGTCCCTATCTATTATATGGTACCACCTAGAGCCAATGTAACAGTGCCACTTAACAAGGTTGAGCTAAATTAGGGTAACATATCTCGTCCAATCATAGCTCAGCTTTTCCTCACATACAAAAATATATTTTTTACATGTTTAAGGCAAGGGAACATTAATTCTCATTATCATTCAAGAGAGGAAAGAAACCCATTTACTAAGAAAATACTCTTAAGCCTTCAGTTATCCATGGAATATAATCTCCTAGTACTGTTCTACCTTTATAAACGTTACTTGAGTGATTCATAAACCTTTTCTTCTTTCCCTTGTCTTGAAAAGGCAACAATGGGACTTAGTCTAGATAGATTTCTTTAGACCCCATTATTTGTTTACCATTTCATCTTTTAATACACAAGAAAGGCTATATCCATGCCCTTCAAACCTTACTCTTCATTAGAAGCTAACTTAAGCATTGAAAAGGGGTCAAGTAAGGACCTCCGTTTGACTTTTATGTTGTTTTGTAGGAGGATTATAGGTCAAGAAAATAGTTAAAGAGTTCAACTTAGCTTAAAGACTGTGACAATGAAGAAGGGTGATGTAGGCAGGTCGAGCCGCTATCATTTCAACACGAAAAGAAGACCTCGAGCCTATTGAACCTCGTTCTAGCTTTGAACTGCATGACCTAGTTCCTAAAACGAAGACCTGGTGTGACACCGTTGACCACGTCAAGAGCAATCAGCTTCTCTCAAGACCTAGTGCAGGTCAAGCGAAATTCCCGCATTAACCAAATATATATATATATATATATATAGGACTAAAAGTGAAAAGCTATTCCCTAGTGAAGCCCATTTTTTTTTGGCCAATTCCTCTTTTAAGATCCGACATCCCGACCTCTTGCTAAGGTATTATTAGTCTCCCAATTGAGTTGAGCCTAAAGAAAGATAACATGAAAACAATATAGACAAAACCTCCTTTTGAGTTATACACCACCTATGCCAGGCCACTAAAGGTTCATTAGGAGTTTAGGATATCATCCAAGAACTAGCTACTTTCACATAAATGAGAAATATATAAATGAAACCTGGTTATCGCAAACATAATAGTTAAATAGATTTACTGGTCTAAGTTTTATTATCAACTGTATTTAGCTACTACTAAAACTGGGGGACTCTGGTTGCACCTTAATTCTCAACTTTATATTAGAACTAATTCTAGTTACAGGTTAGACTCGTTATCCCAAGGTCTTATGGAATTAACATTGTAAGGCCCACGTTGTAAAAACAAAGTCCATATTCTAAAAGAAGACCTAATAGCAAAGAAATGAAGTATTTACATTTCACAATAGGCTAATATTCTCTTTTCCAAAACCCAAACCCAATAAATAATTTCAGTTGAACTCAAAATGCAGTTTATTAGAATTAAAGACAAACCTAACTTTTTAAATTATCTTTAATAAGAATCCTATTAAAAGTAATATTTCAAATAACTTAAAGAATCAACATGTACATAAAAGAAAGAAAGACAGAAAGAGAGAGACCTTTTTTTTTTTCACAAAACTTAAAATTTTATTAGTTGGTATCAGGAGACAAATTTTGGTATCAACATATATGTGTGTGTGTATGTGTGTGGTCGTGTAAACGAGTCTTTATATGTACTTTTCTTAAGTTGCTGATCACTCAATGAATATGATCCCATCAATGAAAGATTTATACATAGCCGTGGTATAAAAATTTTGTTGATAAGAGATAGAGAAAAAGAAACTTGTATAGAAGACTGCGAAGACTTACTATGGTCACAAGGTAAGCGCCACCTACAGTTGTAGACTTTTGTCGATGCCTTAAAATGCAAGTAATAAATAATTACGTGTATGACGGGGTTTCACATTTTAACATGTTGGAAGTCCATCAATATTTTATAGTTGGTGGACTTGGTGAACTAAGGGACAATTATCAGATTTCATACATTTAAATTACAATTTTGTGTTTGATTATTATCATTTTTCCTCCTAATATTTATCAAAGTAAATTGTAACATATATTTTAACTTTAACAATTTAGTCCTTATTATCAATAACGTACTAAAGACTAAAACATTAAACTTAAAATTTTTGTGAGTAAATAATAATTGTTATTTTTAATTAAATAAAGATTTTTGTGAGTTATTTTAAAAATCATTAGGACTGATTAGTCAAATACGCCAAACCTAAGGATTTATAAGTCCTTTTTCCCCTTGTAAATATTTATAAGAAAAATTATATATATACATATATATTATATTTTCATACAAAACTTATCAAATCCATAATGAATATAAATAAATAAATAAAGATAACACAACATGAACATAGTCTTATCTTGGATAGGAAATCATTATAAGTCAATAGTAAAGGCACTAAAATGCATTTTCAAACTCTTCCAACATCCACAAATCAATACTTGAGAGAATACCCAATATCCCTTATTTTTAAATCTAATACGCCATCATCCCTAAAACTTTATTTAATATCCTATCACCTGTTTATTGTCAACTTCGTTATAAAAATCATAAATCGATTGTTATTTTTTAGGAACAATTACATACATTTACATGATTATGTGTATGAGTATATAAAAAATGACATAAATGACAGGTGCACAGTATGTATGCCAGAAATTTTAAAAAAATTAAAGTAAGAAACATTACTTTAATAAAGACAATATTTTGTGAAAAAAAGCTAATTTGTATAAATTTTTAAATTTAAAAATCTGTTAGATAATTTATTAATAAATTAATTAAAAATGTTTTCCTAATATATCTTAAGATAAACATTACTTGATACATATAAATACTTAAATTTATAAATATTTTAGATAATTTTTTAAAAACTTAATGCAAATTTTATTCTATAACATTTTCAATAAAATAATAATAAATTTTCAATGTATATCAATATTTCAATAATCAATTAATTTAAATGGATTGAAACTTTATGACTATTTTACTGATGGCAATCACTGGCAAGACATCACTATTAGTACTGCCATTGGCCACCATTCGTTGTCAGTGATCGACTCAGCAAAAATTGTCATCAATTATTGGGCTTTAAATTCTTGATCTATGTAATAGTATAGATATTTTTTTAAAAAAAAAAAGCTCTTGCCTTTAAAAGAATGGGGAAAAGGTCATTTCTTCATTTATTTATTATTATTACATGTTTCTTGCCTTGGAAAATAAGAATGGGTGATGTTGATATTGAAATTTTGTAGCTTCGAAACCCAACACCAAAGTGCGTAAAGTTCGCTCTCTAATTATGTGATTCGTTCCTTTAAAGCTTGAGTTACTTTGTAAAATAGAACAATGATCAAAGGGAGACAGATTTACTAGCAAAAACCTTCCAATACTTAATTAAGTTTTTGGGTTTTCTTGTTTAAACAAAATTCTGAATTTATTTTGATAGATTTTTAGTATTTTTGTAAGTATTACGTACCTTTTTTTTCCCTTAATCTGCCTTCTTTTTATAGAGATTTGAATGGGCCAACGATTATATTAAGTTTGTAACTGAAAATAATAATTGAATCCTCATAATTGAGCAATAATGAGTAATTATCAGTTTGAAGCTTGCTGGGGCTTGCTGGGGCTACGATTCTACATTCATCTTTCTAGTGTTGATCTCTAATATGAATAGATTTCTTCATGCAACAGTTGACCTAGTACTGAGCTAAGGAGAAACATTTCTTTGACCAAATTTCCATCCAACAGTAATATTGTTTGCATAACGGAAATCTTTAATTATCCTCATAACTACATAAACATGCGTATTCATTGACTTAACTCTTCCCAAGTAATTTATGATCTTCATTTATTCTCCATCAATGCTAATCTAGGCTAGATTTCATTTGACTAGACAAGAATACAACCATTAATTAATCTAAATGACAAACTTGATCAGAATTTATCTTTGACTGAATTGATCAGATGTTGACTTTTTTTAACCTCAAGTTATCTTCCCAAACAATAAGCCCTCTAGTTTTCATTGAAATTAGCACTTTCATTAGAAACTTTACTTAAGAATAATTGTTCAACCCAAACAATGTCAAATTTAATAGGAAGTTCAGGTAAACATAACTAGCAGACCTTTCACCTTACCGAACACTAAGCACTCAAGTTTTCAGTGAGAACTAAGTCTTAATGAAAATTCAAAGCTAAAAACACAAGTGATCTTTAAGGTTTTAATGAAATGCTAGAGGTGCGAGACACGATCGCTTAATGTTTTGAATCTTTCACTACTCATCAATGTCCATAAATGTTGTAATGATGATTCTGTTAAATCTTTCATTGTCATGCCATATGTCTATGTGGTATTGGTCCACTATGAGTGCCATTTAAGTTCTAGATGGCCACGTAAGCGAACAATCTCATTATGCAATTGTGGCCATCAATCTTCGTTTGCAGTTAAAAAGTGAAAGAGGTTGAAAACAGGTATAAAACTTCTATCTTTGTCTTCTTCACCATTCTTTTTCCTTCTTCATATTCCTAATTGCTCTCAAACTTTTACAAAACTCAAACTTTCTGCTCTTTAAAAGCCTTTCCCATTTCTCGTTAACAAGTTTTGCTACATTGCCGATGTTCATTTTCGATCAGTAACTTCTATTGTTATTCGGTAAGCAATTTCTTTCCTTAACTCTTATTGCCATAAATGCTTTCTCTAATATTGTTAAAGTTGGAATTTGGAATGCTATGTTCTTATCTTCGACTGGCATTTGCAGTTGCTTTGAAATTAAAACTTACTTTCATGCTTTAGGGCGTTAGAATCATACTAGAACTACTTAGGCAAACAAACTAAATCAACAAACCTAGTACCATGGGTTTTACTGTGTCTAAATAGGAATTATATTGTTTATAGCATATAAACCCTCAAAATGTGATTGCATTTAGGAGAAGACAAAAAATATTTATGTGATTGCAATTAAGAGAAGACAAAAATGATTTTCATGGTATACACCTTCTGGTGATTGATCTTGTGCGCTAGGGATTGCACTTTTTAGATAAAAATAAGTTTGATTCTAAACAGAACTGACATGTTATAGATGTAGTTATAGTTGTGCTTAGGGTAAATTCTAATCTAACTAGCTCTATGTTGATATTGCTTGGGGTGATCATGGCGAGATTTAAGAGACTTGATGTGAAACATGTGCCCAGTAGCCTAGGGAGTAAATTTGATACCTCCTCAAAAAGGTTACCTGAGGTCAATTATAAAGCTTGGAATCAACTTCCCTATAAGGTTAGAGTTTAACACATTAAAGAACATAGAACCATTCCTTTGACAACAGAACCATGTTAGATCATAGAGTTGAGAACCTTTAACCATCTTAGATCCTAGATCCAATAAGTTCGATTTATTTTTTAAAAAACCTAAAATTATGGTGTTATCTGATAGTTTTTCTGACCAAGTGCAGGGAGAAATAGACTATGATAGAATTAAGATGGAAGATCAAGAGGTTCTCCAAAATCTTCAAGATCTTGTGGATAGAGTCCCCTAAGAATTTGACCGCCCTACTTCTTCAAACCAAATTCCTAAACCCTATAACCTCGAATTAATGCCATTGAGCAATGTGCCAAAAGCACTTCCATTAGAGAGTAGAGAAAATAGTGGAAATTGGAAAGATAATGATGAGAAAGAGGAGGAGAATTCAGGAGATGAGCAGGATGAGTTTGACTTAGTGAAAATTCTGGTACTGGTAGTAATTACAACATATTAATCCAATACCTTCATTCTCATTTGACTAGAGAGAATAACCCTTTTAAAGCATATGAATTTCCTAGTCGTCCCAAGGGTAACGAAGTGGCTTTTAACGAAGGGCACTTTTTTCATAGAGTTAGACTACTACTTTAACTATGTTTTTCTACCTTGTTTCACAGTAATGGAATTCCTCCTTATCAATTGAACTTAAATGGTTAAGGACCATTGTTGGATTGTATATGATTTGGGCTATGGCAAAAAATTCTCTACCAATCATCGATGAGATTAAGTACCCGTTCCTTTTCTAAAAAGGACCAAAAAAGCATCTTGGCTTTACTATCTTGAAACTCGCACCAATATACCTAAACATGTAACCAATAACCCCGAATGCAGTAGAGACTAGAAAAATAAATGGTTCATATAGGTTGGGAATTGGTGCAAATCTTCTTTGACTGAAATGAACATGCACGGCCCTATAACTTAGGCATTTAAAAATATTCTTCATAAGTGTTACGAATGATTCATTTGTGGCTTTGATCTTTTATTCTAAACAAAATTCTAACCTAAACACCCGAATTGATAAATGAATTCTTATTTTGTACAGTTGTCTAGGGCCCCAAACCGAATTTACTTGCACGGTGCTTCCAAAAATTGACACTAGTGTACAAAACTAAGAGATCAAAAGAAACTCCTTGCATTTGATCAACTCATCAACTAAGGTTTAGTGACAGTTGCCCCTACTTGCTAAGAGCTTGAAGTTGCTTAGAGAACAGAAAAAATCCTTGCTCAAGAATTTGAGCAAAAAAACACAATCACGGGTTAAAGACAGAAACTTGATGACATTTCCAAACTGAAGTGGTATAGCACCTACTTATAGCTAGCTGGTTCCCCTTGACAACCCCAACCTGGTTACCAATTGGAAACTTTAACTTTAGGTAGTTTGTGGAGACAACTTCTTTAGTTGCCATAAAGAATAGTCTTCCTAAAATTATATTGTATGAGCTTAGGTACTCGACAACCACGAAATCAATCATGGTGATTAATTGAGCAGGGTTTTCTCCAACAGTTACTGGTAAGGTGATGCTATTACACGGCATCAGTTAGTCTCTAGTGAACCTATTGAGTGGGATTATGACCCGTTGCATTCTTACTAAACTCAAACTTAGCTTGTCAAACGCTTCTTTGAATAATATATCCATCAAGCTTCCTATATCAATGAGGATACAAGCTATATCCTTGCTGGCAATTTTCATGATGGTGACTAGGACATCATCATGAGGATACACCATATCCCGCATGTCTTCTTCAGTTAATATGATGGGTGTAGAGGCCACTATAGGTAGCTTTGAAGTTCTCTTAGCAAAGTAGATTCCCTAGTGGCATTAGGTGAGGATAAGGTTTTTGGCATGGGCTTTCCTTACCCGATTCGAATCCCCTGCTAACTGGGTCCTCCCGAAATTATGCTGATAAAATCTCTACCCTTAGTCATTTGGGTTCCTGGTTGATCTTGGACCCCATAAAAAATTAAAATTAAAATTTATTTAATATTTGAAAATTTTACAAATTTAAAAAATAAAAATTTTAGTTTAAAAATTAGAAGTTTAATAAATGAATTTTTTAGTTTATTTTAATTAATGAAAATTTTCATTTGAACTTAATTAATGAAAATTAATCTAAATTTATTTAATATTTATCCATATTATTTTCAAGTATATAAAAAAATAAAAAAAAAAAAAATATATAAACTAATTTTTAAAAAATTAACATGAGAGAGGAGAGTTGTATTTTACCAAATTACTTATAAAATTAACAGTCAAACAAAAATCAATGTTAGTCAACTAACAATCCAAAAAATATATATTTATTATATTTTATATATTTTAACTATCTATAAATAAATTAATATTTTAATTATAAATTAGGTATTAAAAATAAAAAAATAAATCATAAATAAATATTAATTTATAAATAAAATATACTACATAGAAAGAATAAGAGTATTGTCTTTGAATCAAATATATTTATAGACTAATCTAATTATAGTTTTCACATAGCACTACTTAGTATAACAACCTATATTGTTTAAAATGAATACTTAAAAATTTGCACAACACAAATCTAAAACGGCCAAAATCTCAGCACTTAGAATATAAAGTCTTAGAATATAAAGTCATCAACATCAGTTAGCCACGCTTAATATGTACGAGTGTAGATTAATAGATTACTAAGAGCCAGCTCACTTGACAAATGAAAAGCTAAGTAATAATTGCACAAAATCATGCCTCAAAAAAAAAAACTATTATAAAAAAAAAACACATTGCCAAATACTTTTTGAATCATTTCAATTTGCATAGTGCATGCACTTCATATTTTAGTGATGTAAAAAAAAGAAGATTAATTCAAAACAATCATGTTTTGGACAAAAGAAAGGCTGCATTTTCACAAACAAATATTAATTAATTAATTAATTAATTAATTAATTCATAAACGTTGGTTAAACTAAAGGGTAATGGATTTTAGCGGTCATGCAAGATTAATTCACATAAAATATTTCCAACAAACACGTTTAAGATATAAAAAATACGGATACGATAAAAAAATAATTGAGAAAAAATGAGTTCTTTTGTTAATAATTAAAAAATATTTTTACTAAATCAATTTGATTTCCTAATTTACATAAAAGTAATTTTTCTATTTAATAAAAAGTAGGTTCAAGTAAAAATTAACATTTATTTTGTTATTTATTTAAAAAGTAATTTCTTTTTATGTGATAAGGAAAATAGTGTAATTTAAAATTGATTTATTTTAATATTTATTTTAAAAAAATTTTAGTAAAGAAAATAGTTTATACTAAAATTGGTGTTTTATACTTAATATTTTATCTTTTTTTTTTAAATTGATTTCTTTACAAGTGTTTATTTTTAACGGTTTTGAAGTAGTGGATATCATGCAATAAGAGATCTATGGAATAAGATGATGGTGTCACCAAATTTATGAAACTTGCAGTTAAACACTTTGAAGATTCTATCTTACTAAGATTTCCATTTTCAAAATGCTGAAACCTAAGATTTCTATTCCCAATGAGATTAAATATCATTTATTTAGTTATGGTTATGATGAAACTTACAAAGTTTGGATTTGGCATGGTGAGGAAAATCCTTCTAAAACATGGAGGCTTGTTGAAGACTATTTTGACACATAGTCTATAAGTCATGATTTTGGTGATATTGTAGATATGATTTATGATGCTTACAAGCATTATGAAGGAGATCCTAAGGGCTTTAAGAAACTACTTGAAGATACTGAAATACCTTTGTATTCTGGTTGTGCAAAATATACTAAGATTACTGTATTAGTTAGGTTATACAATTTCAAGGAGAATTACGGGTCGTCAGATAATAGATTTGGAGAATTGTTGATGCTTTTGGCAAATATGCTACCTAATAACCATGAAATAGCTACATCGTTATGTAAAGCAAAGAAAACACTGTCTTCCTTGGGCTTAAAGTATCAGAAAATACATTCTTACTTAAACGATTACATGCCATATCAAAAAGAGTACGAATTCCTTTCTAAGTGCCCTTTGTATGGCATATCGAGGTGGAAAACAAAAGGAGTGTTGAAGATTGCGTTAGAAAAAGGGTTCTTGCAAAAATATTGTGGCATTTCGCTCCAATTCTTATATTTAAGTGAATATTTCAATCTCCATAAATTATCAAAGGCTTAATTTGGCATGCACATAAAAGGGTAAATGATGGGAAGCTTTGACATCCAATTATTATTTTCCGTAATTTATTTTTATAGTGCAAATCCATACCAACAACACAAATTCTTATTTTCCACTAAACAAAATGTATAAATTTAATAAATATATAGTTAACAATTGTTCTTAGCACCTAGTGTGTAATTAACTAATTATGTTAAGAAACCCCGTAATCACCAAATTTTACAAACTAAAGATCTACATTATGGTTATGATTTAATTATCCAATTCAAAAACATATATCACAACACAATCCATTTTAACATTTGACAATGACAGTAGTCAAAACATAGTAATTAACGCAAAATTACAACTAACTTTTATGAACATCAAAACAAGCAAAAGTAAATATATATTTATATATACTAACATTTTCATAAACAATAAATTAAGTTTACCATAAGATCTCATTATTCGGCTATCGTGATGGTCCCTTTTTTTGCATTTTGGCTCACTAAGTGTTTGCACAAATTAAAGGTTTAGTATCACAAACCTGCTTGTTAATTAATAGTGTTACAATCTTAATTTAACTATTAGAACCAAATGTAAAGAGTAAAGAAATACACAGCTCATCACTATCATTAAAAAGCACATAAATTGCTCCCATATGTATATAGCTCTTTTATGTTTCATGAAAATCAAAATTAAAACTATTTTGGTAAGAAAATATTAAATATTAAATTTTGTACATGTGAATCAGTAATCATACTTTACAAGTGAAACATTAAAATAAACAACCATAAATTCATGATAATGATTAAAAAATACAACAATGTTTACCTGAATAAAAATGATGAAAATATTGATATCAGTTCACAATACTAACAAAAGCCATTGGATGGAGAGTGAGTCTATTGGTTTTTCTTTTCGAATTTTTGGGATAATTTAATTTAGTCCTTAATGTTTTAGAAAATATTACTTAAGTTGATATATTTCACAGATAGAAAAGTTCTCAAGTTTTTTGAAAATCATCACTTTGGTCCCTAACATTTTAGTCAATATCATATAAGTCTTTTGACCAAACTTCTATCCATTTTTAGCTGTTAGATAATTTTTAACTTGCCCCTTAAAATATAATAATTTTAAATTTAACCCTAAAATTTATAAAAGTTATTATATTATTCTTACATGCTAATTTTTATCTTTATTTTTAATAGCTAAGAAGAAAAATTATATTTTTATGAACTTAATTAATTAAAAATAATTCTTTATTTTTTCTTTTTCCTTGTCTTTCCTCTCCATTTATATTTAAAAATTAGACAAGAAAATGATATATAACAAAATTAATTTATTCATATCTTATAATCTTAATAATATAATCAATTAATTGAACTTAAAAAATCTCAAAAATAAAAAAATCTTAATTTTAGCTTAACTTATATATCTTATTAGATTTTTATCTAATTTCATAAGATATAAGAAATAACTCTTGAGGAAAAAATCATTAATTTTTTCAATATAACACATACACATTTTTTTTACATAAACTATATTGGAATTCAAATTTAAAAAATTATTATTATTATTATTAAACAAATATTTTATGTAATATTTTCTTTTAAAAATAAATATTTTTATATTTTTCTACCCAAACTAACATTATGTAAAAATTTTATACTTGGCATATTTCTATATCTTTATTATATTTAGTGAGTAAATAAGTAAATAAATTGTCTCATGATAAATTAATTGTCTTTAGGATAGATTTTGGAGAGAAAATTTTGGGTTTTATTTTTTTGTAAATTAAATTAATTGATTTTATTGCTAAGATTATGTGATTTGAATAAATTAACTTATTTATATATTAGTCTTTTTCTTTATCTGAATTAAAAATATCAAATAACTGATTTCAATTTATTTTAAACTTATTGTTATTTCTCCTTGATAAAAAAAAAAAAGAGAGGAAGAGACAATGAAGAAGAAGAATAACAAAAGGAAAGAAATAGAGGAAGTCATGGAAGAAGAAAAAAATAAAGAATTATTTTTTTATTAATTAATTTATAAAAATATAATTTTATCTTTTTACTTGTTAGAAATAAAAATAAAAATGATAAAAAAAAAATTAACGTATAGGAGTAATATGATTATTTTTATAAATTTTAGCATTAAATTAAAAATTATTATATTATAAGGGGTAAGTTGAAAATTATTTAACGTGTAAAATTGGATGGAAGTTTGGTCAAGAAACCAACTTGACATTGACTGAAACGTGGAGGATTAAAGTGACGATTTTAAAAAAACTTCAGGATTTTTTTATCTAATATGTGAAATATGCCAATCTAAGTGACATTTCTCAAAACATTAGGGATTAAAATAAAATTATCCCAATATTTATACTTTTATTTTAAGTTGGTAGCTTCCTCACAATTTTGATATTTGTCATATTTTTGGTTTCATCAATAAATTAATAAACAATTCTGTTAGTAATGTATGTTTGGATCCTACACAAAAAAAAAAAAAATTTATATTTATATTTTTATTTTATAGTATGGTGCCCAAAATTTTTACAATATCGGTATTTCCTATCTCATATATTCTTCTTAATTATATATATAAATATATGTCTAACCAAATTCCTATTTTTAAGTAAGGGTTTCTTTGAGATTGCTTAAAAAAAAAGCATTGATATGCTTAATGATTATATTCTTTAGCATTATTTTAGAAAAGCAATTATTGTTTACCTAATAGTTAGTAAAAGTACTTATATTATTGATTTAGTACTAAATCAGGTGTTCGGATTTATAATTAAAAAAGTGCCTTAATATTAACAAATTATTAAAATGGAAATTTTTTAAAATTTTTTTAAATTAAGTAATATATAAAATTAATAACATTTTTTAAATTAAATAATAGCATTAGTATTTTTTAATAAGAACAAATATTTTACGAAGCAAAAATTAAATTTAAAAATAAATTAAAATTCTATTATTTTTAAATTAACTATTATATAAAATTTAATAGAGACATAATAAGAATTTACATATTAGTCATATTTTATATTTAATATTTTTAATAATAATAAATATACTAAAAATAAAATAATTATTTAGTAAATTTGATATTTTTATTTGATAAATATTTGTAAAAATATTATTATTTAATATCATGTTTACTATTAAAAATAAAATAAACAAATTTGTTATACAAATAATTACAAATTTGATAATTTAAAAAATAAAATAACCAATTAAAAAAATATAATAAAGTAGGATGAGGATTGGAATTTTTAAAATTAGTCACAAGTATGTTGAAAATGATAAAGTTTTGATTACACTTGAATGAAAATTTTAAAATTTATTAAAAATACTTGAAGAATCACAACAGTTTTATTAAAATTAGGATGTTATCCACTTAAGCATTTAAATGTTAATTTCATAAAACACCATACTAGCTGTAAATTAAATTGCGCTAAGTGCTAATTTTATTTGAATAAATACATTTTACTAAAATTATTAAACATGTCATTAAGTATTTTTGAAGTGTTAATTAGCACCACCAAACGAACCCCAGCCCCCAGCCCAATAAAACTTAAGCATTTTATCTACTTCATATACAATCACAAACAGAAATTTCGTACTCCAAATAATAAAACACTCCCAATCTTTTTTCGGCATGAAATTATAGTCAATATGCAATATCACACACAGATATAATTCAAATTCCCTGGTCTTAGAGAAGGATAACAAATAACATTTTGATCATGTACTCGACGTTGGTTAAATTTTAAAAAACTCCGAACAACAATAATATATTTTCACCTATCCATTGTCATAAAAAAATTTTCTCTTTATACTTCAATCTAATTTTGTGAAGTTTAAGTTAAGTTGATCAAATATCAAATATCTAATTGAATGAAGACAAAAAATAAAATGTAAAAAATAAAATGAAAATATATTAAACAAATAAAAAGAAACATTAAAAATACATAAATTAATGTAAGACCAAAATATATGTTAACTGTATCATATGCTGTACATCATAATCACATGAATTTAACAAATCACATAAATACAAAACCTACCAAAAGAACTTATATATACACGTACATACCTATTCCTCCCCACCGTTCTCCAGAAAAATGACAAAACAAGTTATACCTACAAAATAATGAGAACATGCATTAATACTAAAAAGTAGTTTAGCTGAACAATAACTTTATATTGGTTATGGTACTTGTGGACCAATTACTTTATATGTATTTCGAATATGATTTATTAAAAATTTATATAAAAATCGTAAGCTTTTATAATTTGACACAAAGAAAAAAGATTGGAATTAATTTAAATTTATTTGTAGGAATAAGAAAAAAAAAAAACAAATCGATTTATTGGCGTCCAATACAGTTACATAATCATTATTTTATCTTTCCTAATAATCATTTTGAAATGGAAAAAGAAATAATTATTACAAATTGGAAATTCTATTTTGAATCGTGGATGGAATTGGAATGTCTCTCTTCTTTTTGAAATTCTGTTTTTAAAGGTATCATACTTTTGATAAAATTAATTAACTAAGCATAGGCTAAATTAATTATTAGTTAATGTTAATGTTTTCAGAATAAATTGCAATATTTTTTTTAAAATTTAATTAAAAGTAATTAAAATATTATAATAGAATATATATTAATTAATGATTATAAATATTAAAAATTTAAACTACTGCAATACTTCATTATTTAACCCACAATATTATAATATTATATTATTAAATCAGTCCCTAATTTAATTTAATATTAAAACTACTAAAAATTATTAATACTATTTCAATAAAGTAGGTTTTCTGTTTTAATAAAATGTTTATTATCTATATTATTTAACCAGTAATATTGTAATATTGTAATATCAAATAAATCCTTAATTCAATTTAAGCTCAAAACTATTACCAATTATTAATACTATTTTCATAAATTAGTATTTTATTTACATACACTACGGACCGTTTAACAAATAATTAAAAATAGTTTTTTGTTAAAAACTAAATAAGTCATTTTTTAAAACATATATTCTTTTTTATAATAAATAAAGATAGCTTAAAAATTATTTTTCTATATTTTAGAATCAAAATCAAGTTCATAAAACTCTCCTCTAAAAAGACAATATAAAAATCATTTTTATTGTTAAAATCAAAGTTAGTTATATTAAAACTATCCTCCAAATGTTAAAAAAAAGGGATTTAAAAACTATTTTTTATTTTTTAAAATTAAAATTAGTGTTATCAAAACTATCATTTAAATATATATTTAGAAAATAGTTATACACAATAGTCATATTGTATTTACAATTAAAGACAATTATTTCATAAACTATTTTAAAAGACGAAAATCATTTTCTGTTTAGTGTACACTTTTAATTGTTTTGTAGGAGTGACGCTCATTTCTCTCAAGATAAAAATTAATGCCAAATATAATCATTATTTGCCTTATCATTTGTACAATTACCATTATTCCTTTTTCGCTAATTTTCAAGAAAAAATTGTTCAATTAACATAATAGATTTGATCAATATATATTATATTAGATATGTTCAATCTTAACTTTATATTTGGTAAATATAAGAGGTTTAAGAATCAATTATTTCCTTATTAAATTTGAATAAATATCAAAAAATTAAAATTAAAATTAGTTTTACAATATTTTCTTATTAACAAATGTAGCAAAAAAATGTGTTAAATTATGACTAATATTATAATAAACAAATAATAAGAATTAAAATTATGGATTAAAGTATTAAATTTTGAAATTGTTTATAATCTTTAATAAATTAAATTATGGATTAAATGTTCAGTTTTAAAAGATAAGGGATCAAATGGTAATTAAACAATAACAAAATCGTAAATAAAAACAATTAGGGGAACATAATTTCAAAAGATGCGCATGCAGTGGACCATTAATTATACAAAATGCGTAACAAAATACGGCACGACGTCGTATCACTGATCACTTTAGCATGGATATGCCACTCAGCACTTTAGTATAAATATAACTATGCAAGTGAAAATGATAATCTTCAAACTGAAAATTTGAAAATGAAAAAAGTATGTTAATTAATCTAACATATGAAAATGGCAATTGTATAAACTAAACTAATATGCACTGTTTTATGTCCTTATAAACTAATATTTAAAAATATTAGATTAACTAATTAAGATATTTAGCATTGATACACCGTAAAAGAAAAGAAAATTAATCAGGAAAGTAAAGAACTTAATATATATATTTGACTAATAATAAATAAAGATTCTTTCTGAGAACTTCTGTTCTTTTTGGGCCAATCTGTTAGCTTTGACCTTATACTCCTTTTGTTTTATTTAACTATATTTAGACTTTATATTAAAAATTAAATAGACATTAAATAATAAATAAATATCTAAATAATTAAAATTAAACTACATCCATATTTTAATTAAAAAAAATAAATATATACTAAATAATAAATAAATATTTAAATGAGTAAAATTAAACTATATTTAAACTTTAAATTAAAAAAATAAACATGAACTAAATAATAAATAAATTTACGTTAGCGTATACTCATTATATAGTTTCTAAATGAAGTATATAAAACCAAAAATAACAAGCTGCAAATTGCATTATTTTTAAAAATACAAATAGAAAATGATTTCATCCATAGAAAACTAGATGACTAATTTCTTTAGCCTGCTTTTTCTGTTCACCCTACTCATGGCACTTGAATTGCTTCCTTTCAACCATCTTTACAAACTATGGTGGTCTTCTAGTTGCGAATATCATAAATCCTATAGATAAGCTAATCACCATCATAGATACGTATCTCATTGTAAGTACTTTCCAATCAAATGACATAATAATGTAAGAACAAGAGAAATTAGTACAAATTTAATTCTTTTCACTTTACTTAAATCAAGATGAAATAATCAAGTAGACCAAAAATAATAAAAATAGCACGAATAATCAAACCAAAAAAACTACAAAAAATGCAAAATTTATATGAAAAACCTCCCCCTTAATGTAAGTGAGAGTAAAAAATCGCGGCCCAAAAAGAATTTTCACTATTATTAAATAAGAAGTACAAGAGTCTTCTAACAATATTACAGATTTAGAAACAAATAAAAACTCAACCACAAAATGAGAGCCAAAGAGATACTTCACCAAATATACCAATAGATGCAACATCAAAATAAAGGAGCCAAATTAAGATTGTAAAAAATTTTGAAAACAAAGCTGTTGTAAACGTCAATTCTGAATGTGTTAGAGAGTTCTGATGGTCAATTACACCATTCAGAATCAAGAACTGTGTGCAAAACCTCCATAGAAAATTTGAACCAAAACAATGTTGAAATCGCCACCCGATTATCAATTTAATGAAAATTGCATAGGATTGAATTTTCTAAAAAAAGTGCTTTCTTTTCCTTCTGACGACTATGCACTTCTTATTTACACACATACAACTCATATAGCCATAAAACAAACCTAAAAAAAATCTCATTAATCACGTGGACTTAAAAGTTTGAGCCATTCTTCAAATAAGATTGAAGTCCAACTTAACAATTAGTAATATATTTCGTTTGAAAATAATATTGTCATACACATTAAATTAATAATTTTTTTGTATAAAATTTTTAACTATTAATTTATGAGATACTAAAAAATTATTAAAAACTAAATTCAAATTTATATTTGATTATTTAAAATTATTAGTTTAATTCTTTTACTAAAAATTATTAGTTTAATCTCATACAAAATTATTATTAGTTTAATATTACAAAATAAATTTTTTCTATATGATTTTTGTAAATCAATATTAATTTTAATAATACTTATAAATTGATTTGAGTTTACAAATTCATATATAATTTTTAATTTTATAAATTAATTATTAATTTATTTTTTTCTTCAATTTCTTTACTAAAAATTATCAACTTAATTTTAATAGAATAAAAATTTTTGTTTAAATTTATAGAAGAAAATAATTATTAATGTTACAAAATAATATATTCATTATAGTTAAATTAATGTTACAATATTAAGATATGATGTATAACATAATATGTAGATATAATCTTTTTAAAATGTTTGCCTTTGTGTTTTGAACCCTTGCTCTTACATTTATGTAGGAGGGCAAGGGTTCTCGCCACCACATTATCATACTTTTCAAATTTTTTTTCCAGTTCGGTTTTGTTAGAAATGAATCCAATATTCAGGTCAACACAGTAAGATTAAAGTTGAAATTTTATAAAAATTAATGAAAAACATGGACAGTAGGGAATTTTGTATATTTTTTTCTAATAGTGGGAAAAAAAATATTATAGGCCGAATCTAATAGTCAAGAAGGAAATAAACCCTTTATTGATTCACCAACAAGCTGATTTACAGAAAGTCTAATTATACAGAAGAAGATAAAATTGAATCTAAATTTTCAATAAGCTCATCAAATCGATCAAAAGAGATAATCCCCAATCTTTTTGCTTAGAAACCAACCATTCTAGAAACTAACTCTTGTAACTAAATAACTGACTGACTTTTCAAGCTAATTTGGTAGGGTATACAATACTGCCACATCATCAAGGATTACATCAACTTATAATTGATTTTGAGTTACCTGAAACAATTGATTAAAAAAAAATAATCATTTTATAAATGAAAAATGAAATCTATTTAAAAACTACGAAACGAAAAGGATGCAACATGTTTTGCCAAATTAGAATAGTTGCAGTAATAATATTAGAGCTATTATCAAATCCCTAATTTAATTTTTTACCTATTAATAAATAAGTTTATCATTATTTGCAATATGAAATGAATAGTCTATGATAGATTACCTTTTCATATTTATTGAATTTTTATCATTTATACTTCCTCCAGCATAACACTATTAATTTCTACCTACAACTATCAATTTGCATACATTAATTCTTACAATTCGAAAAGACGAAGTAATGATTTTGATGTCAAGAAAAGATAGTAGAAATTAAAACAGATTTATATAAAATATTGAAATACTTACATAATGCATGCAGAGCATTACTTGCGCTTATCAAGTTCTTCTTCCTCTGACTCTTCTATTCAGCCTTCTCATTCTCCTGGATTGCTTCCTTTCAACCATCCTAACAAACCATTGTGGTCTTTCTGTCGCGAGTACCATATAGCCTATAGACAACCCAATCACCAATCCAGCTCCATATCCTATCATAGCAAATTTCCAATCAAACCAGTTCGAAGTGTCGTCTTTCTCGTGGAATACTGTTGCTACTAACACAGGTGCCTCATCATTGCTACATTTCTCCAACAATGGAAATCCGCACAACCCCAAGTTCCCAATAAAGGAATTGTATAGGAATGTATTAAATTGAGGTCCTTGAGTTATAGGTCCCTCAAGCTGGTTGTAAGAAAGGTTTAAACCCGAAAGAAACGTTAAATTTGTCAACTGCCTAGGAATTTCCCTAACAAGCTTGTTTGAAGAGAGGTCTAATGATTCTAGAGCTGCCAAATTTCCAAATGATGACGGAATACTTCCTGTAAGATTATTGTGAGAAAAGTTGAGACTTTTAAGTGAATTAAGATTTCCTACCACTTCTGGAATTTGTCCTTCAAAATGGTTGTTGGAGAAATCAATGCTAGTGAAAATTGTTAGAATTCTCTCCATCTGCATGTAGTTTCCTTTCACAGTCAAAAACACAGAATAATATTCACCGCTAAAATTAGCTGGCTTCATGTATTCCACTTTCACAGCATTATAATCCCCGTGCATCAGAGCTCGAAAACTTTGAAAATATGTTGCTCGTAAGCCACCAGAGAATTCATTGTTAGAGAGATCAATTATTCGCAGCTTAGGGAACGAAAATGTTGCATTGGAATTGCCAATAGGACCATGGAATTTATTAGATCTCAAGATAAGCACTTTTAACTCAGGAAAGTCTTCCAACCAGTTAGGAAAGGTATCAATAATCTTGTTATTCCCAAGATCTAGAACTTCCAATCCTCTACAATTAACCAAAGATGATGGCAACGGTCCCTCCAAGTGATTGCCATTAAGGTTAATCGTAGTCAAGCTACTGCCAGTTGCAAAGGTTTGAGGGATGCTACCATGAAAGTTGTTCCTTTGAAGATTCACGACCTCAAGTGTAGAGTTTCCTATAATATTTGGAATCATTCCACTCAAGTCATTGTTTGACAAGTTAAGATATTTAATACTGCTCAAATTACAAAATGACGAAGGAATCTCTCCACTCAATTTATTGTTTGAAACACTAAAGAATTGCAAAAGAGGTGGCAGATTCATAAGGCTTTCTTGAAGCAAATTGGACCGGAGGTCAAGATAAAGAAGATTTTTCCAGGAAAGATGTCCCATGCTTGTAAGAAAGTTGTAGGAAAGATTTAGATAAAGGAAAGTATCTTTTCCTATTTCCCACATCCAGTTGGGAAACCTACCTTGAATTTTGTTTTTAGAAAGAACCAAAAGTTGTAATCGACGTTGAACTCGTAAGATAATTGGGAACTCACGTATGTTACAAGCTGATAATCCCAACATGGTAAGTTGGGGAAAGGAATAGTTGACTGTGGTTGAGGTGCTTAATGACAAATTGTTATAAGAAAGATTAAGCAAGAAAAGTTTTTTAAATTTTCCAAACATGTGAAATTGCATGACGCCATTCAAATTGTTTGAAGAAAGATCAAGATAAGTTAAATTCCTAAGTTCAAAGATTGAACTTGGAATTGAACCGATCAGTTGGTTTTCATTGAGAATTATTTCCTCTAATGTTGGTAGAGTAAATAGCCAAGATGGAATAATCCCATTGAAAAAGTTGCTGCTTAAATCGAGAGTAACTAAAATTTTAAGTTCAGTTAAACAAGAGGGGATCAGACCAGTTAGCTGATTCGCCCGAACAGATAAAAAAGAAAGTTGCTTTAGGTTGGCAAAAGTATCAGGAATTTCACCAACAAAATTATTTTGGTCAAGTCTTAAATGTGTAGGTTGAGCAAGGTTACCGAGTGATGCTGAGATTGATCCGTTAAAATTGTTATCAAAGAGATCCAAGTGTGTAAGTTGAGTAAGGTTACTGAGTGATGCTGGGATTGATCCATTGAAACTGTTACCAGAGAGATCCAAATGTGTAAGTTGAGCAAGGCTACCGAGTGATGCTGGGATTGTTCCGTTGAAACTGTTACCAGAGAGATCCAAATATGTAAGTTGAGCAAGGCTACCGAATGATGCTGGGATTGATCCGTTGAAACTGTTATCAAAGAGTTCCAAATGTGTAAGTTGAGTAAGGTTACTGAGTGATGCTGGGATTGATCCAGTGAAATTGCATTCAGAGAGATCTAAAACTCTCAAGGGGCTGCTCCTGTTAACCATAAGAAAACCACCCGTGGTAAAATTGTTGCCCCAACCTATCAACTCCCATAGGTTTGCAAGGTGGAAGATGTTTTCTAGAAAGTTTCCTTGCAATCCACAAGAATAGAGACTCAAAGATGTCAAAGAAGAAGTTAGATTCATCAAGGAGGAAGGTACTATTGTAGACATGTCTACCCAATCTAGTCTAAGTTCCTTTAACTTTGTCAGATTTTTAGCGAGCCCATACCAGACTGGTGTATTGAGTCTTAGTTTATAATTCCAAGAAAGGTCAAGAAAAACCAATTTAGACAAGTGAGAAATTTCAGATGGAAGTTGACTATAGAAGTTGGAGGAAGAGAGGTTTAAACCATTCAAATGAGGAAATTTGCCGAAACTAGAAAAAATGTTAGAGTAATTGAAATCATTAAAAGCCAAGTTGAGGCTTCGCAGGTGAGGAAGGAAGAAAAGAGTGGTGTTGGAAGGAATGTTTCCGTAAAGCCAGCTACAACAGAGGTCGAGGCTAATCACATAACCCGTCACCAAATCACATGTTACTCCATCCCATGAGCAACAATCATCATCCTCTTTCCAATTCATCATCTTCGGATATGATTGTTGAATTCCATTACAATAAAGAGAAGAAGTGTTAGAGAAGGAAAAAAGTTGCTTAAAGTGCAGCAACACAGAACTCTGGTGGTGAGAGCAAAGTTTTGCCCTCGCACCATTGCTTTGAGAATAAAAGATATAAGTAAATGGAGGAAGAGAAGTTGATAATAAGGCCAAGTTAAGCCAGACATATTTGAAACTGATGAGATTAATCACAAGCTAGCTAAAGCATATTGATGATTATATAATAAATGGAAGAGAATTAATTGAGTTTCAGTAATGATGTGATATCTTAAAGTAAAAAGTCTTTGCTATGCAATGAGAAAAGTGCTCCATAGCAATTTAATCCTCAAAGCAAAGGGAAGAAATTATAATATAACTTTTGACTAATTGGCTAAAACCACCTCTATATTTGTTTGGATGTGAACTTCAAAATGTCTCTTCCTTACTACCACATGCAAAGAACCTTAAATCTATAATACGAGCATATAAATAAGAATATAATCCTCGTGGTAAGGGATTAAAAGAGGAAATGAAAGTTAATTGATTGTTTGACTATATTATCAAAAATGTCTCTTATTTTAAAATATAAAGTATATTGTATTTTGTAAATTTTAAAAAAATAAATAAGATATTTCAATTGAAAAATGACAAATTTTTTTTTTAATTTTTTCGATTTTCTTAAACATATATATTGTCAAAATTAATTGCAAGTTTTTGTTTTCTGGAAAATAACAACTTCATTTGTTTTTACAAATAATATGAAACGTTTTTCAATTGTTTTTAATTCAAAAATTATTTTAAGCACAATTATCAAACACATTTTCTGTTTTTCAAAATATTATTTTTGTAAGTTTTAAAAACGTTCCCATATAAGTTTCAAAGATTGTTGAGCCTTTAAATAGGACGGAAACTTCCTATTTTTCATTTTTGAAGAGCCACTATGGGGTCAATAATGTGCCCTTTAACCAAGTCTTTTCATGAAGTTTGAAAGAAAATTCTAATTCTTTTATTCACACCATTAAGAATTTAATTATTATGCTTGATTTAATTTTTCCTTTTTCTTTTTTGTAGGTATAAGGTAGATTTTGAATATTAAATTTTCCACTTCCAATCTTCCAAAAATCAACTTTCTTTCTTCTCTTTTTTCTTTTGTCATTTATTTATTTATGAAATTTTGTGAACAAACTGGTCCAAAAAGGAAATACATACATGTTTGACATATGTGAATGATAGAAAAAACATTATCCAATAGTCATTTTGAATTTGATATGATAATTATACACTATGAATTTAATGATTCATATCTTATCAGATGTAGAAAATTATAATGTCAAGATCGAGAAAAATAATACAAGAAACTAACCAGTCTCTAGCTTACTATTATTCTGCAAATTTAACAAGACTACATTATGAATTTGAGGATCTGTAATGTAAGCTTGTGCAGAGTTTCATTTGGTGATTACAAAAGTGTCTAGGGAAAGAATACTTCTAATAATGCAAGTAGTACAGGCCTTAATTAGTACATGTCATCATCTTCATGAATTATTGTTGGCCCTAACATTGGTACATCATCGTTGCTAAATTTCTCTAACAATGGAAGTCCCCACAACCCCAAGTTCCTAGTATAGGAATCATTTGAGAATGTATTAATTTGTTGTCCTTGAGTAGGGGCGGACCTAGAGCAGAATAATTGGGGGGGTTGGGGTCAAAAAGGTAGGGGCTAAAATGGTTACAAGATAAAGTTAGTTGGGTAATATGTTAAATATTATTAATTTATTAAGGAGTAAAGTGACAATACTTCAAAGTAGAAGCACCAAAATATATATAAATTAGAGAAACAGGTTAGAAATATAAATATTTAGAATAAAAATTAGAAAAAATTGTGAATTTAAATAAATATGTATTATCAATAATTTTATCAAATTAAAAAGGTTAAAAACTCTATCTCCTAATTTTATATGAATTATTATCAATAATTGTTTTGTAATAATGATGTTTATTTCTTATATGATATTAATTTAATACCAAATAATAATTCATTATTTGCCTTATACTTTGTACAATTCCTATTATTCCATTTTGGCTAAGTTTCAAGAAAAAAAATGTTCAATGGATGAAATATATTTGATCCATATGTACTATATTAGATATGTTCATTCTAACTTTATTTTTTGTAAAGATATTATACTTTACTCTATTGAATTTTGAGGAAAACTGATATACCCCCTTGAGTTTTTTAAAAAAGGTAAGATACCCTCATGAGTTTTAGAGAAAATCAAGATTTCCCTTTGAATTGCTATTTACATCTTAATTTATCTATTTTACTCCTCTATTATTAAAAGTATCAACATAATTATAGTTTTTTCATTTTTTATTTTACAATAACCAATATAATCTAATTATGAATTTAAATTTATAATAATTATGGAATAATAACTATAATAATCACGAAATCAAATGAGATTTTACAAACTTCAATTTTTCACACAAGTTTATTTTCATTGATTAAATAAAAACAAGAGTAAAAAAACACAAATTTTTTAAAAAATAACTTTTATTGATTAAAAAGAATGTGTTAACAATAAAACATGAAACATATACATCTAATTTTAAAATAACATCTTTTATAGAATTCTAATATAATGAACCTAAGTCAACTAAATAATAAAAGAATCACGTAAAACATTAAATTATGTAAATATTTTCTTTAGATTATTAATTAAGTACTTTAAAATTCTAAGCGCAATTACTTTTAAAAAAAGTGATTCATTTGTTGTGGAAAATAAAAGTTGACTGATCGATAAAAATTAAGCAAATAAATAAAACATCTTTGTCAACTTTATTAATTTTCTCAACAAGAAATTTTTTATTTTCTCTGTAGAAAATGATTTTTTTTTCTCAAATCATTTTATGTGGAAGATAAACATCACTAAAATGAAACATATTGGACCAATCCTTTTTTATTTATTCTTATAATACATATGACTTGAGTTATTTACGTATTTAAAGGACAACAATAATTAAATGAATGTAGAACCATCTAAATAGTTTTTCTACTTCATGCCTTTGGAAAAATAACAAAAAGAATGCAAATTACAACTTGTTGATGTTAAAATTTTAGTTCGTATGATGACAAATCCTATCAATCTCAAAAATTAATTCATTCTCCAATTCAAATTAAAAATGGACGTGGTCACTTGGGTAAATGGGTCTTTGAATGTTCTTATTCGATAAATATGATTCCTTCTACCAAAAATCTATGTATGTATGGTTGTGGCATAAAAATTTGCTGAATAGAGATAGAGAAAAAGAAACTTGTATTAAAGACTACAGAGACTTGTAGTGGTCCCGCGGGTAAGGAACCATATATATTCACCATCTTTGTCATGCCTCAAATTGAACTTTGGATCATTATTAGATTCATAAGTTCAAATTACCATTTATATTCTATTATTCTCAATTTTCTCCCTAATATTTATTAAAATACATTATGACATACATTTTTAATTTTTACATTTTAATTTTTATTATCAACAATGTACTAGGAAAACTAAAACATGAAAATTAAAATTTTTTATTAAATAATATTTGTAATAAATAGGAACTTTAGTGATTATTTTTAAAACCACTAAGGCTAATCAGTCTAATAAACCAAATCTTATACTTGTAAATTCTTTTCTCTTTTTATAGATATATACAAAATTATATTAATTATATATTTTGTTACAAAAATAATTAAATTTATAATTAATATAAATTAAAGACATAAATGGTGGGAATTCTCTTCTTGGCAATTATAAGAGTATATGCAGCTCTCTATTTATAATTTAATCGTTATAGTTTTTCATTTAATAAGATTTTATGTTTGAGCTGATCTAGTCGATATCATATTAATCAAGAAGATGTGTGATATCAATTTATGTTATTTAATATAAAAGAGAATTTAAATATATAAAAAAATTTTAATCAAGGATATGATGTTGGTGCTCATATTGTTTGCAGTTATTCCTTAACCCATAAAGTAATACATGTTTTGCCTGCAAAAGGCCTCGTTTGTTGTCGTATCTCTTGACTAAGGATTGAAGAAGAACCCATAAAATGATGCATTGACTGATGTGTTGGATGTGTTTATGCTATGAAAATATTGTCATTGTTTTAGATTTTTGCAAATAATCAATGTAAGAAAGAGCAACAAAGGAATGCTTCATTTGATGGTCCAAGTAAATTTTACCTTCCTTCGATATGGTTTTAGAGTATTGATCACTTCCGCCAAGTTATTCCCATGGTCTAATTTTTGTAATAGTACATCTATTTAAGGCAACTATATACAATATAGAAGATGTGTTAACATGGAGTCATTGATTTCACTATGAAGGATTAATATTTATTTGACCTGAAGTTATTCCTCTGTTTATCTTATTTACGACAAAATCTTTAAATTTTCAGGATAGCTATTGACTATATATTATATGTGGAAATTAATAAGCTTAAGTTTTTAATGAACATCAAAGAACAATTAATGAGAAGTAAGCACGCAAGTATATAGACAATTAATAAGCTTAAGTTCTCTCCTGGCATCATTCTCCTTGTTTGTTGTGCCCGATTTATCGATCAATATACAGTCATCATTCTCTTGGAATAGACTTTTACTACTGCCAATTGTTTCAGCTTGTTTCATCCAGAATTTCTCATTTCATGGCCTGATCTAGAACTCTTCCATACAGCAAAATATATAGGAGAAGAAAATTAAGAGTTGGAAAGTGTTTATGTTTTTTTTTTCTAAAATCTGAATATAATTTCTATTAATCTATTTTAATTTCATTGCATTTATTTTGGTAATTATAATTTCTGCTAAACTTCCACTAATGGCTGACTAATTACAATTAACCACTAAATATATAATTAAGAGAAATTAGTAGAATGATATCTAGAAACTTGGATCCTGACGTGCATGGATTTGTTTTTGCGAAATTATAACATCAATAAATTTCATACAATTTATTGCTTGGAATTTAAGGCATTGGCAATTATGATAGCTATTGTGGTCCTGATCCTGCCGAGTCCAAGTCTTTACAGTCTTTTAGTTGTAGGTATCACATTATATATATTATTGAAATAATAAGAATAATACAAATTTCTTTTGAAATTAATAGTAAGAGACTGAAATAATCAATCTCATATAATTTTTTAAAGTTTCATTTTCAAGAATAAGAATATGAGTAATAATAATAATATTTACCAAGCAAAACAAGTTTATTTTTATTGATAAAGTAAATATAAGAATAATAAGAAACACAAGTTTTTTTAAAAAAATTTTTATTGATTAAATAGAATGTGTTAACGATAAAATAACATATTTAATAAAATTTTGATATAATAAACCTAAGTTGATTAAATGATGAAAACAATGAAAAATATTAAATTGTGTAAACATTAAGATCATTCAATAACCAAGACTTTAAGGATTATTTAAAAAAATATTAAAAAATTTATAGAAAAATAAAGTTACAAAATAATAAATCTAATTGTTATATTATAGCACAATTTATTACTATTCTTTTCATCATCAACATCATAGCAAAATTAAACTTCAAAAAAAAAAAAATAGAAAAATTTAGTGGTTGTTTCAATTTTCTAGTATGGACCGAATGGCAAATTTTTCTCAATGAAAAACAAAATTTTCTAATATAAATTGAGTGTCACAATTTATCATATATGGTTATTAAATTTTCTTCAGATTATTAATTAGGCATTTTAGAATTCTATGTGCAATGACTTGTGGTGATCTTTTCTTTGTGGAAAATAAAAGTTGACTGACTAACAAATTAAGCAAATGAATAAAATATCAATGTCAATTTTATTAATTTTTCAATAAGACATCTTTTTATTTTCTTTGTGGAAAGTGATTATATTTTTCCTCAAACTATTCTCGATGAAATATACATGATTCTAACTATTACGTATTTGAAAGACAACAATAATCAATAGAGGACCATCTAAACAATTTTTTTGATTCATTAATTTGGAAATATAGTAAACAAGAATACAAATGACAAATTGTTAGTGTTGAAATTTTAGTTCATATGATGACAAATCCTCTCCATATTAAAAATTAATTCATTCTCCAATTCAGATCAACAGTTTTTGGAACTTAACTTCAAACAAAAATGCTTTCCCACACTCTCTCTTTATATATATATATATATATATTGTTGCACCATAATTCCTAACTTTACACCAGACTTGATTCTAGCCTTAGGTTAAACTCATTATCCGAGGTCCAATGGAACCAACATCTTGAGGCCTGCATTATAAAAACTACATCCATATTCTAAAACAAGACCAATAGTGAAGAAATGAAGTATCTACACTTCAAAATGGGCTAATATTCTCTTTCCCAAAGTCAAAACCCAACAAATAATTTTAGTTCAATTGAAAAACTAGTCAATTAGAATTAAAGACAAATACAAGTTATTAAGTTATCTTTAATAAGAATCCTATTAAAAACTAATATTTCAGATGACCTAAAGAATCAATAAGTATATAAAGGAAAGAAAGACAGAAAGAGAGGGAGCCATTCTTTATTTTTACGAAACTAAAAATTTACTAATTAGTATCAAGCAATGAAATCTCGTTTCAACAGTTGGTGTCATTTGTGGGAAAAAGAAAAGAAGCCAAAAGATTTATAATAAGAAATTTAGGTAGCAAGAAAAATCATGGTAAAAGAAGGAGATAATCAGGTGAATCAGGTGAGTCAAGCGAATAGAAGGAATCAAGCATATCAGGTGAATTTTTGAATCAGGTGAATTAGGTCAATTAAGCAAATTAGGCAAATTAGGTCAATCAAGCGAATGAAATAAATCAATCGAATTAGGGAAATCAGATGAATCAAGCGAATCAGGGAAATCTTTCGAATTAGGCAAATTAATCAAATCAAGCGAATCATGTGAATCAGACCACTCAAGATCCTTTAGATTTGGAAAGGAAGTTGGAAGATGAAAGAAGAAAAAGACTAAAACTTCAAGCAAAAACTAAAGAACAAGGGAAGATGATAATCAAGACATAGAAATTTACTAAAGAGGTATCGAGATCATGTCCAGAAAGACACTAAAAATATAACAAAAAAGTACTGACATCATTTTCAGGAGCGCCATGAAAAATGTACTAAGAAGATATCGACTTGTAGCTCAGAAGAATATAACACATGTACTACTACTGTGGTATCAACCTCGCATATTTAGAAGAGTCATACTATGCATCTCGGCGATGCCATTATAACAACACTCTAAAATATCAAAAATAAATATTTTCACAAATTGTATTAAGGAATAATAACGATTATGTAAAATAATAACCAAATATGGGTGGTTGTTTGGAATAAAAAACCGAAAAGTAACGTAGCTCAAATATATATATATTTATATATTCATGCCAATAAAGAAATTCATGCATGACTAAGCAAGGAAATTCATGCATAGTTAGATTTACCGCATAACTACAAGGTTAAGCATACATGGCTAAGCTAACAGTCAGAATACAAAAACCAATTCATGCATGTATAAGAACTACAAAATATAAAAGCCATCGAAGACATTATGGTCTCATGTGCATGAACTCTTACATGTATGATTAGATTCTTTGCAGTGGAAATAAATTATTTCCAAGTGACCGAATAACCGAAGTCACGACCACACGGAGATTGTAAAAGAATAAAAATTACTACACTCCCTGGGTACAGATATACCGTGATACTGACGTCTCCTGGAAGCGGGAGAAACGCGCTGAAGCAATAACCAGATTATGATAGATCTGCCGAAAAAGCAGGCAAAAACACACTGAAGCTCTAAATCAAATTATAATAGGCCTTCCACGAAAGCAACACGTCAAAACGGTAAAACCTGGAAGATTATTCCGGTTATACCGACCTCTCGCTTGAAAAAGAGAAAGTCATGTACCATAGACATTCAATAATATCAATTAGATTTCGTGACTATCTCATGCTTGTATATGCCCAATAACTATTGAGCTCAGTAGTAACAATGCCTTAATTAATTCCATCCTCTGCATGCATTATGCAAATATATTTTTAATTCCAGCCTCTGCACGCATATTTTAACTTAATTAATTTTCTCCTATAATTAACTAAGATTAAAGACAAATTATGGCACATCATCAAGTTGTTCTCGGTTACTCGGGGAATTGCATGCATGGCTAGCTTTTCGTGCTCAAAGTATAATGCCTGGATAAATAAATAAATAAATCAAATAATAAAAAGTTTCTTTGGGCTATGTCCCGAGCCAATTGCAGAATCAATCACATAACTATTTAATTTAGCCGCCTATTTTCTGAATTTTAAACATATTTTCCCTGTCTATAACATTATTTGGAAACGTCGGTTTATTTTCATTAATAAAGTAAGAACTAAAACCCATGCATGATCATCATAGTCATTTGCTACCTTTTCCAAATAGTTATATCATATACACAGTATGTATACGAATTATTATGTATGGCATGTTGCCTTCTAGTAGTTAAACAATTCGATAGATTAATTAAATCCAAATTGACGTAAAGGGATATTTATGATTTTGATTTTCGTACTTGTATAATATCACAAATTCCATCTGAACAAGTGGTTGAATGAGAGTAGTGTCGACTGTTATTTTGGCTCTAAACATAAAAAATAAAAAATATAAACTGTGTAGAAAATATGTGGACAAAAATAAATAATAATAATAATAAATATAACAATAATAATAATAATAATGAATGATGAAGATGAGAGTAAATATAATAATGATGATGATTGATGATTCAAAAGGGAGAAGTTTTCAAGGTACTAAATTAATTGGCATTACTGTCATATGGAACGCTAAACAAAATAGAGCCAAATAACTTAGGATCACAGCTCATCGGCATCAGAACGGTTCGATTATAGACATCTGACTGGGAAAGACGCGGTGAAACGTGCTCAAACAGAGCAAGGGTAGTCTAATCCTCCAACAGAGCACGGGAAGTCGTTTCCTCGGGTCAGATATTACGAAATTCGAGAAACAAAATCCCGACAAATAAATAGTCTGAAACAGGAAGGCTTTGTGGTAATAGAAACGCTACCCAATTTCAGGAGTAATTCATCACTAGAAGGCTTCTTAAGATCCCAAATTCAAGTTTAATTCATCCATGCATATATGAGATCAGATAACAGCCAACCATACAGAAAAACTGATTAACAAGCCGGTAGGTCATAACAAAAACATATATGATGTTAAATAGAAATCAGGGTAGCAAGCATGATCATAACTGGCCAGAATTACTGGGCCCCGGTGCAGGCTCTTCATCAACAACCTCATCATCACTCTCTGAGCCATCCTGGTTCATGATATCCTCTTCATCATGATCATCTCCCGATTCATCTTCACATTCCAGGGTTTCCTCCTTAATTTAAAAAGCTTTGCCCAGCCATCCCAAATTCTTGGGGATAATGGTTTGTAAGCGTATAACTGTGTGGGAAAAAAAAAATTCCTCTCCCGTATCTCCGAGTCCGCTTCACCTCGAATACTCTCTTTGACCTTAACTGCAGCAGCTAATCTAACATTGAGGTCGGTTATTCGGAACTACAAATTTCCTTTCTTTTCTCTCGCTCTACCTCATCACACCGCTTCTCCTTTTCCAAATCAAACTTGATATTTTCATTTTCACTCAGTAGCTCATGATGTTGGGTCTAAACGAATCCGCATTAAAGAGAAGTAAGCAGTCCAAGTAAGTTTTCACATTTCTGGTCTATAGATTATCGGGTAATCGGGAAGTCGTACCCATAGAAGATAGAACAGAACATGGGAATTTCACGTAACAGCTCAATAAGAATAATAATAATGATCATATATATATATATAGAGGATAGGATCAATGACCCTTTTTTTTACACAATTTTTTATATTAAATATAATTTATTAAATATAAGTACATCTAACAGTTAAGATTTAATATATATATATATTATTGTGGGAAAAATGTAAATAAGACACGTGACAGAATGCAAGCCCGTAATGATTCCAACAAATACTGGGTGAGGTGACCTAACTTGCAATTACCTTGGTATAAACAAGATGATAGGTCTATTAAGAACCAGGTTAAAAGCGATTGGCTAAGAACCACCTTGAGCTAGGCTCCTTGTGTATGAATGAAATATTCGACATCATTGTCAACAAATGCCCACGTGACAAGAAATCCTAGAAAGTGAGGAATTGCCCATGTGATCAAAAGCTCCAAGATGTGAAGAATTACACACTTGACCATAAACCTAGGACATGAGGAATTTGCCTATGTGACAAGAAACGTTGGGGCATGAGGAATTGCCTACATAACCAGAAACTCTAGGATGTGAGGAATCGCGTACGTGAACAAAAATCTTGAGATGTAAGGAATCATCCATGTGACTAGAAATCTTGGGACATAAAAAATTACCCATATGAACATAAACCCTAAATGTGAGAAATTGCCCTTATGACCAGAAATCCTGGGACGTGAGGAAATCATGGCCATAAACCTTGGCGCACGTAACAGACAAGGTCTTATGTTACAGTGTATAAAAGAAAGTTGGAATAATGCCCTTAGCATTGTATTACGATGAAAAATGTGTCTTGACTTATTATAAGTAATGAACAACTTAATATTTTAACCTCGCTAATAAAGAACCAAGGGCGCCGAGGTGACCAAGTCTTCTAGTAACTAGGTTGGTGCCATCCATGTTCTAGGTCAATCGAGATTCACACTTTAAAATATGAGGGATCACAAAACAATAGGGAGACAATCTCTGAATGTGGCAGGGGACAGAGTGTGCATTAAGCTAAGCAAAGGTTAGGCAGCATGGTAAAGGCTAGTTGTGCATCAGAAGGGGACCACTCCTTAACTCAAAGGGCTAATGAGGTCTGGCCGCGTAGAAAGTAGAGAAATGGCCTTTAAACTTGGACCAATAGAAGATAACTACATCCTCGCCTACCACATGGCACCATCTAGAGCTAATGTAATGGTGCCACTTGAGAAGGTTAAGCTGAATTAGAGCAATATATTTCGTCCAATCATAGCTTAGCTCTTCCTCCCATACAAAAGTATATTTTTTACATGTTTAAGGTAGGTGAACATTGATTCTCATCATCATTCAAGAGAGGAAAGAAACCCATTCTCTAAGAAAATACTCTCAAGCCTTTAGTTGTCTGTAAAATATACTTTTCGAGTACTGTTCTACCTCCATAAACATTACTTAAGTGATTCATGAACTTTTTCTTCTTTCCCTTGTCATGAAAAGGCAGCAATGGGACTTGGTCTAGATAGATTTCTTTAGACCTTATTCTCTGTTTACCATTTCATCTTTTAATACACAAGAAAGGCTATATCCATGCCCTTCAACCCTTACTTTTTGTTAGAAGTTGACTTAAGTATTGGAGGGAGGTAACTAAAGTGAAGACCTCTGTTTGACTTTTATGTTATTTTGCAGAGGATTATAGGTTAAGGAAGTATTTAAAAGTTCAACTTAGCTTAAAAACTGTGACAATGAAGAATGGTGTTGTAGGCAGGCCGAGTCGCTGTCATTTCATCATGAAAAGAAGACCTCGGGCCTATTGAACCTCATTCGAGCTTCGAACTACATGACCTAGTTCCTAAAACGAAGAGCTGGTGTGACATCGTTGACCACGTCAAAAGCAACCAGATCCTCTCTAAGAACTGGTGTAGGCCGAGCGAAATTCCCGCACCAACCACACATATATATATATATATGTGACTAAAAAAGAAAAGCTATTCCCTAGTAGAGCCCATTTGTTTTGACCAATTCCCCTTTTAGAACCCCACATCCCGACCTTTTGGTGAGGCACTATTAGTTTCCCAACTAAGTTGGTTAATATGAGCCTATAGAAAGATAACACGAAAACGATATATGTAAAACCTCTTTTTGGAGGTCTTACACTGCCGATGCCAAGCTATTGAAGGTTCATTAGGAGTTTAGGAGATCATCCAAGAACTAGCTAGTTTCGCGAAAATGAGATATATATAAATGAAACCTGGTTATTGCAGACATAATAGTTAAATAGATTTACTGGTCGAAGCTTTATTATCAACTTTATTTAGCTACCAGTAAAACTAGGGGACTCCGATTGCACCTTAATTCTCAACTTTATACTAGACCTGATTCTAGTTGTAGGTTAGACTTGTTATCCTAAGGTCCTGTGGAACTAACATCGTAAGGCTTCATTGTAAAAACAAAGTCCATATTCTAAAAGAAGACCTAATAGCAAAGAAATGAAGAATTTACATTTCAAAATGGGCTAATATTCTCTTTTCCAAAATCCAAACCCAATAAATAATTTCAGTTCAACTAAAAAAGCAATTTATTAAAATTAAAGGCAAACCCAGTTTTTAAGTTATCTTTAATAAGAATCTTATTAAAAAATAATATTTCAGATGACCTAAAGAATTAACAAGTATATAAAGGAAAGAAAGACAGAAAGAGAGACATTTTTTTTTCACAAAACTTAAAAATTTACTAATTGGTATTAGGAGATGAAATTTGGTATCAACATATATATAGATGTGGTCATGTAAACAAGTCTTTATATGTACTTTTTTCTTATGTTGCTGATCACTCAATGAATATGATCCCATCAATGAAAGATCCATACATAGCCGTGGTATAAAAGTTTTGTTGATGAAAGATAGAGAAAGAGAAAGAGAAACCTATATAGAAGACCGCGAAGACTTACAATGGTGATAGGGCGCCACCTGTAGTTGTAGACTTTTATCGGTGCCTTAAAATGCAAGTAATAAATAATTACGTGTATGATGGGGTTTCACATTTGAACATGTTGGAAATCCATCAATATTTTATAGTTGGTGGACTTAGTGGACTTAGGGATAATTATCAGATTTCATACATTTAAATTACAATTTTGTAATTGATTATTATCATTTTGCCTCCTAATATTTATTAAAGTAATATTGTCACATATTTTAACTTTAACTATTTAGTCCTTATTATCAATAACTAAAGATTAAAACATTAAACTTAAAATTTTTAAGTAAATAATAATTCTTATTTTTTAATAAATAAAGATTTTTTTGAGTTATTTTAAAACTGTTAAGACTGATTAGTCCAATAGACCAAACCTAAGGATTTATAAGTCCTTTTTCCCCTTGCAAATATTTATAAAAATATATATATATTATATTTTCAAACAAAACTTATCAAACCCATAATGAATATAAATAAATAAAAACAAAAATAACATAACATGAACATAGTCTTATCTTGGATAGGAAATTATTATAACTCAACAGTAAAGGCACTAAAATGCATTTTCAATCTCTTCCAACATCTAGAAATCAATACTCGAGAGAATACCCAATATCCCTTTCTTTTAAGCCTAATATGCCATCATCCCCAAAACTTTGTCTAATATCCTATCATCCATTTATCGTCAACTCCATTATAAAAATCATAACTCAATTGTTATTTTTCAGTAACAATTACATACATTTACATGATTGTGTATGAGCATATAAAAAATAACATAAATGACAGGCGCACAATATATATGCTAGAAATTTTAAGAAAATTAAAGTAAGAAACATTACTTCAATAAATACAATATTTTGTGAAAAAAAACTAATTTGTATAAATTTTTAAATTTAAAAATCTGTTAGATAATTTATTAATAAATTAATTAAAAATGTTTTCCTAATATGTCTTAAGATAAACATTACTTGATACATATAAATACTTAAATTTATAAATATTTTAGATAATTTTTTAAAAAATTAATGCAAATTTTATTCTATAATATTTTCAGTAAAATATTAATAAATGTTCAATGTATACCAATCTTTCAATAATAAATTAATTTAAATGGATTGAAACTTTATGACTATTTTATTGATCGCAGTAGCTAGCAAGACGTCACTATTAGTACTGCCGTTGGCCACCATCCGTTGTCAATGTTTGACTCAAAAAAATTTTCATTGATGATTAGGCTTTAAATTCTCGATCTATGTAATAGTATAGCTATTTTTTTTTTTTAAAAAAAAAACAAAGTTCTTGCCTTCAAAAGAATAGGGGAAAAGGTCATTTATTTATTTATTTATTATTATTACATGTTTCTTGCGTTGGAAAATAATAATGGGTGATGTTGATATCAAAATTTTGTAGCTTTGAAACCCAACACCAAAATGCGTAAATTTTGCTCTCTAATTATGAAATTCCTTCCTTCAAAGCTTGAGTTACTCTGCAAAATAGAACAATGATCAAAGGGAGACAAATTTACCAGCAAAAACCTGCCAATGCTTAATTTAGTTTTTGGGTTTTCTTATTTAAATAAAATTTTGAATTTATTTTGATAGAGTTTCAATGCTTTTGTAAGAATCATGTACCTTTTTTTTCCTCAATCAGCCTTCTTTTTATAGAGATTTGAATGGGCCAACGATCACATTGAATTTGTAACTGAAAATAATAATTGAATCTTCATAATTGAAAAATAATGAGCAATTATTAGTTTGAAGCTTGCTAGGGCCACGATTCTCCATTCATCTTTTTGGTGTCAATCTCTGGTACGAATAGATTTCTTCATGCAACACTTGACTTGGTACTGAGTTAAAGAGAAACATTTCTCTGATCGAATTTCCATCCAATAGTCATATTATTTGTATAACAGAAATCTTTAATTATCCTCATAACTACATAAACGTCCACATTCATTGACTTAACTCTTCCTAAGCAATTTATGATCTTCATTTATTCTCCATCAATGCCAGTCCAGGCTAGATTTTATTGGACTAGACGGGAATACAACCGTAAATTAATCTGAATGACAAGCCTAATCAAAATTTGTCTTTGACTAAATTGATTAGGATCCAACAGGACTGATCAAATGTTGACTTTTTTTAACCTTAGGTCATCTCCCCAAACAATAAGTCCCCTTGGTTTTTAGTGAAATTAGCACTTTCACTAGAAATTTAGAAATTTAAGAATAATTTGTTCAGCCCAAACAATGTCAAATTGAACAGAAAGTTCAGCTAAGCATAACCAGCAGACCTTTCACCTTACTAGACACTGAACCCTCAAGTTTTTAGTGAGAACTAAGTCATAATGAAAATTTAGAGCTAAAGACACAGGTGATCTTTAGGTTTTAGTGAAACACGGGGGGTGCGAGACATGACTACTCAATGTTTTGAATCCCTCACCACTTGTCAATGTCCATAAATGTTTATGTCATATGTCTATGTGGCATTGGTCCACTATAAGTGCCATTTAAGTTCTAGATGGCGACGTAAACAAACAATGTCATTATGCAATTGTGGCCTTCAATCTTCTTTTGCAGTTAAAAAGTGCCAGAGGTTGAAAACGGGTATAAAACTTCTATCTTTGTCTTCTTCACCATTCATTTTCCTTCTTGAAGTTGTAATTGCTCTCAAACTTTTACAAAACTCGAACTTTCTGCTCTTCAAAAGCCTTTCCTGTTTCTCATCGACAAGTTTCACTACATCGTCGGTATTTATTTTCGATTAGTAACTTCTATTGTTATCTGATAAGCAATTTCTCTCCTTAAATCTTATTGCCATGAATGCTTTCTCTAATATTGTTAAAGTTGGAATTTGGCATGCTATCTTATTATCTTCAACTGGCATTTGCAATTCCTTTGAAATTAAAACTTACTTTCATGCTTAGGGTGTTAGAATTATACTGGAACTACTTAGGCGAACAAACTAAATAAACAAACCTAGTACCATGGGTTTAACCTTGTCTAGATAGGAATTATATTGTTTATAGCATATAAACCCTCAAAATGTGATTGCATTGAGGAAAAGACAAAAAAGATTTATGTGATTGTGATTAGGCCAAGACAAAAATGATTTTCATGGTCTACACCTTCTGGTGATTGAATCTTGTGCACTAGGGATTGCACTGTTTAGATAAACATAAGTTTGATTTTGAACTGAACTGACATGTTATAGATGTAGTAGTTATAGTTGTGCATAGAGTAAATTCTAATCTAACTAGCTTTATGTTGATATTGCTCAGGGTGATCATGGTGAGATTTGAGAAACTTCATGTGAGAGATGTGCCCCGTAGCCTAGAGAGTGAATTAGATACCTCCTTAACACGTTCATCTAGGACTGATTATCAAGCCTGGAATCTATTTTCCTGTAGGGTTAGAGTTGAACTCATTAGAGAACATAGAACTATACCTATGACAAAAGCCCAACCTTTAACCATGTTGATCATAGAGCTGAGAATGGTTCCTATAGGTGGGGATTGGTGCAAATCTTCTTTGACTGAGATTAATATGTATGGCCCCATGCCTTATGCATTTAAAACTATTCTTTGTAAGTGTTATGCATGATTCATTTGTGGTTTTGGTCTTTTATTCTAAACAAAATTCTAACTTGAACACTGAATTGATAAATGAATTCTTATTTTGTACAGTTGTCCACGGCCCTAAATTAGATTTAGTTGCACCCATGCTTAGAAAATTTGACATTGGTGTGCAAAACTAAAAGATGAAAAGAAACTCCTTGCATTTGATCAACTCATCGGCTATGGTTTAGTGACAGTTGCCCTTACTTGCTAGGAGCTTGAAGTTGCTTGGAGAATAGAAAAAAATCTTGCTCCAAAATTTTAGTACCCAAGAAAGGCAAGGCCAAGTTGCTAGGCTCATTGGGCTTAGTTCTAGATGCACTAGAATCATAACCTAGAGTTGTGTCCCAAAAAGCCCAGGATCTACCCATGAAATATAACCAAAATGAGGGTGGGTCTTCTAAAGGAAGAGCGATTGAGCTCAAAATGCAGAGAAGAAAGGTTTTGTGGATCTTGAAAATACAAAAAACCCTTCAAAAGATAAAGGTAAACGTAATGCTGGGGCCTCAGAAAAGATAGAGAAGAGGCCTCTAAAAAGCATAATACAAATCAAGGCAAGGAGATTATCGAAGTAGATGGCCTTTCCTAGATGGATATTCTAAAGAGAAAAGAGAACTCTTCAAACACTTGATTTCATCCATCAACCAGGTGGCCTCCATAGTTAGCCAAACCCTATCTTTAAACTTACAGGTTGCCAGCTCAGAAAAGATGCTGGAAAAGGTATACGAATAGATGGGCAAGGTAATTGTGTTCAAACACCCCACGCTAGTTTCTTTTTATAACCAGATTTAATAAACCCCTCTAACCAAGCCTTTGCTTTTCATGAATTTAAATAGATGTACCACTCATTAACCTTGCACATAGATAATGCAAAAGGAGCATTCCATCACAAATGCCACAATGTACAAAACTATGGATCAACTGACCATGGAGAAAAATCTGTTGAGCCAAAAGTTGACATACGTTAAAAAACAAGAGGAATGTTATACATATGTTTACTATTAAAAATAAATAAATAAATTTGTTATACAAATAATTGTAAATTTAATAATTTAAAAAAATAAAATAATTAGTTAAGAAAAATATAACAAAATAGGATAAGAATTGAAATTTTTAAAATTAGTTAGGAGTATGTTGAAAATGATAAAATTTTTATTAAATTTGAATGAAATTTTTAAAGTTTATTTAAGGTATTTTGGAAATCACAACACTTTTATTAAAATTAAGATGCTATCCACTTATCCATTTTAAATGCTAATTTCATAAAACATCATACTAGCTATTAATTCAAAAATCACCATAAATATTAATTTCATTTGGATAAATACATTTTATTAAAACTGTTAAATATATAAATAAGTATTTTTTAAAATTAGTACCTTTAAACATATCTAGTCCAATAAAGTTAGCACCTTATTTGTTCTATTCTCCCTTGAATGTTTGTGTTGTTTTACTCGATTTGAGTGTGAATGATAGAAATATTCTAAAGAAGTAGATATGAAAGATGAAAGACCCCATTCTCCCACCAATTTTTGGTCCATCATACGGATTCACTGCTATATTATTTGACCCTATTTCGTCAATTATCAACCAAAGCCCTTATTTTTTTTCACCTAAGAGTTTGTTTTGGTTTATAATCGAACAATAGTCACGGGATTCTCAAATTTGTAATTGTAAGTGTGTCAGACTCATTTATATCAGAAAATGTGTTTTCCAATTTTGAGTAAAAAAGATCTTATGATAATACGCTATCCTTTTAATAAATAAAGTGGACTTCTATTTATTATTATAATTGTTAGAAATTAGAAATTGTATTTTGATGGATGGAATTGAATGTCTCTCTTTTTTCTTCTTTGAAATTGTGTTTTAAAGGTATCATATTTTTGATAAAATTAATTAACTAAGGACAGGCTAAATTAATTATTAATTAATGTTAATATTTTAAGATATAATTGTAATAGCTTTTTAAAATTTAATTAAAAGTAGTTAAAATATTGTAATTGAATATATATATTTATTAATTAATTGATTATTATTACAAATATTAAAAATTTTAAACAATTGTGATACTACATTATTTGACCCACATATTATATTATAATATATATTATTAATTCAGCCCTTAATTTAATTTAAAATTAAAACTATTAAAAATTAGTAAGACTCTTTTAATTGTTTAATGAACGAAATATATTGAATATATATATATATATATATATACACACTATATTAGATATGTTCATTCTTAACTTTATATTTGGTAAATATAAGAGGTTTAAAAATCAATTATTTTCTTATTCAGTTTGATCAAAGATTAAAAGTTTAAAATTAAAATTAATTTTACAATATTTTCTTATGGGATATTGTACTTTAACCCCTTAAATTTTCTTATAAGATATTGTACTTTAAAATATTTAGTTGACGCTTAAACTCAACTTGAACAATAAGCTTAACAAAAATTACTTGCACAACAACAGTCTTAATATCAATCAAAATTCACAAGTTTTAAAAATAACAAAATAATTACTTATTGTGGTTAAAGGAATTAATTAATAGTATATGTAAATGCTAATTTAGTACATATATAGGTTTGCTACCTAATTAATTTCGAATTGCAAGACATATATCGACTTTCTATTCGGAAAGCTAATATGGAATCATGGATCTCAGCTCAAGATTTCATTTAATTTATTAATAGACATAAATAAGTATGTCCAATTACATATTTATTAAATTGTCTACAGTTCACACACCAATTAACGTAGCAGTACCAAAACGTATAATTAATTTATTAATTGAGAGTAAAGCATCTTTGATAATTTCGCGGAGCATAGAGAATTAAAGTTTGGACCTAGCAGCATCAATAGTTAATCCGTTGGATGATCTAGGAGGAAGTTTTAGGGAATCCCAATTATCCTCATCATCATCATCCATGTTCTTGAAATACTGTTCTACAATTTCTTCGGTAATTAGCTCCAGCTTTGACGGTTGCCACTGTTTTAATAGTTAGATTATTAATTAATTAAAACAGTGACATAGAATGTAAGAAAATATATTGTACAATATATATACTACAAATTAAACATGGTAGTTCAATCATCTACCTTGGGTTTCTTGTCTTTGTCGATTACCATTGCTCTTCCACCCTGTAAGAAATAACTAGCATTAGATCTGTCAAGACTAATTAATATAAAAAAAATTAAGTTTTTTATTCTAAAATACTTCATAAAAGTCATGGTTTACTGTTCCTAGACAAATGTAAAAAATTATATGATATTTTCGAGTAAGGCATTATTCAAAGCTTTGAATTCGACCTTCTCTTATCTAAAATTTAATAATTTTTTAATTTCAAAATTAAAAAAAATTTAATCACTTTATAATAAAGATATAAATGTATTTGAAGGAAGAAATAAATTAAAAAAAAAAAGAGATTTTGCAATTCTGGGTCACGTACTGTTCTAAGAAATATTTTGAGGCTCGCGGGGCAAGCTGATTTCATTGAATTTATTGCATCAATTATCCACTGTTGCTCTCCATTTTCTACACCTTCTCCTGGGAAGAAACATCATATATAATGAATGTTTTAATTGCAACAGTTTAAACATAAGAAAATTAATTAATGTACATTTCTCACATAAAAGAGCCAATAGTATTTCTTCAACTGTTTCACTTGAGAAGCATTTGTTAACAATCTTCAATCTGCAACATTAATTAATTATTTAATCATTGAGTCGTAGTCAAAACTGCAAATAAACGGTCCAATAATCATATCGATTATGGTAAGCACTATCTTGCTTCACATAATTTTTTTGGAATACAAATTTATTGATTAGGTGAGAAATTGAAGTTGCATCTGAACAAGTCAACCCCTCTAACGCATTTTCCAACATATAAATATCGTACGATCTATTGGGTTAGGTTTCCTTCTATTTAGAGATAGCTCAAATTTTCGCTTTAATAATAATTAAGCCCAATTAGTTTAAGGATATTTTAGTCTTTTTAAAGTAGGGTTTAGTATTTAATTTTTTGTTACAATATATATATGTGTGTTAAAAAGAAAAATGGATACTGTTTATCATTTTTAGAGAGGGTGCGTACTGTTTACGAGAGAGAGGCAAAATAGTAAACTCGGAATAGTTTTGATCAAGTGGTTGATTGGAAGTTAATTCGTGGTTTGATTGAGCTGAAATTTTACCAGCAGCTTCATAACTCAGAAGACTAAATTCTAAACGGTGGACATCAGATTTGAAGTTCCCTTTCTCCAGATTTCGTGGTTGGAAGTTAGGTCACCATTTTGGTGATGTTTTTTTCTTAAACTCTCTCTATAATTTCTTTGTAGAACTTAATTGTTTGCCAATATTGTGTGAGAATATTGTGGATGTATACCTCTAATTCTACGTAAAGAGAAATTGTGTATTCCCATTATTTGATTATAGTAGAGTTTTTTGGGTGAACTACGGTCTCGTGGTTTTTACTTCTCACATTGGGGAGGTTTTTCACGTTAAAATTAATTGTGTTATAATTGTTTTGTTGACGATGTGATTGCTATCCAAGAATTGATTTTGTGCTCAAAGATTGTTGGTCTATTTGTTTGTTTCCTATTAGGTTCACGCAAGAGGAGATAAGGTAATTATTGTGCTTCCATAAATTGGTTTGTATTAGTTTATCTGAATAAAGTGGTATCAAAACTTTGGTTATATTTGTTTTGTACCTTGTGTTGAATGATGGAAGCTAATACAAGTAGAATGGTTAACTTGAATGGTGCAAATTATCATTTATGGAAGGGAAAGATGGAAGATCTTTTATATGTGAAAGATTATTATTTACCTGTATTTGAGGAACAGAAACCCAATAATAAAACAGATGCACAATGGAAGTTGCTTCATCGTCAAGTGTGTGGGTATATCAAACAATGGGTAGATTACAATGTTTTGAATCACATCAGTGGAGAGACAGATGCAAGTTCTTTGTGGAATAAGCTTGAAGAGTTATATGCTAGAAAAACCAGGAACAACAAACTATTTTTGATAAAACAGATGATGAACTTGAAATATCGGGATGGAAAACCAATGACAGATCACTTGAATGCATTTCAGGGAATCATTAATCAGTTGGCTGGAATGAACATCAAATTTGAAGATGAAATATAAGAGTTATGGCTTTTAGGCACATTATCAGACTCATGAGAGACATTTAGAATGTCATTATCTAACTTAGCTCTTGATGGTATTATCACTATGGAATTAGCTAATAATAGTATTCTGAATAAAGAGAATAAAAGAAAGTCACAGAATTCTTCACAGTCAGATATCTTAGTCACAAAAAAGAGGAGGAGGAGTAAGAGTAGAGGTCCGAAGAATAGAGATAAAAGTAAAAGTAAGACCAACAAGTTTGCCAATGTTGAATACTATCATTGTGGTTTGAAGGGATATATAAAGAAGTATTGTCAACAGCTAAAGCGAGACAACAAGAAGGATAAAGGAAAGGAAAAGAAAAATGATGACAGTAGTGATGATGATAGAGTTGCTACTGTTACATATGACTTTTTTATTATGTATGATGATGATGTTATCAACCTTGTGTGCCATGAAACCAGCTAGGTAATTGATAGTGGTGCCTCTATTTATGCTATATCGCGAAGGAAATTCTTTACATCTTATACATCCAGTGATTTTGGAGATATTAAGATGAGAAATAATGGCTTAGCTAAAGCCATAGGCATGGCAGATGTGTGCTTGAAGACCAATAATGGTAAGATGTTACTTCTGAAAAATGTCAAATATATTCCTGATATTTGTTTGAACTTGATTTCTGCAAGTAAATTTGATGATAAGGGTTTCTCCAATAACTTTAGTGGTGGTAAATGGAAGCTTAGCAAAGGTTCTATGGTTGTGACCCGAGGAAGGAAATGTTCTTCATTGTACTTTATACAAGCAAAGATTGCAGATAGCAGTATCAATACAGTAAAAAATGAAGATACAATTGAGTTATGGTATAGAAGACTTGATCCCATGAGTGAGAAGGGTTTGAATGTTTTAGCCAAGAAGAATATACTTTCTAGGTTGAAAAATGAATCTTTAAAGAAGGGTGTTCATTGCTTGGCAGGGGCAAATTAAGACTACCTTCAAGACATCTCCATCTTCAAGAAAATCAGGTATACTTGAACTAGTATACTCTGATGTTTGTGGCCCTATGAAAACAAAAACACATGGTGGTGCTCTCTATTTTGTGACTTTTATAGATGATCACTCAAGAAAGTTGTAGGTTTATACATTGAAGTCAAAGGATCAAGTACTAGATATGTTTAAACAGTTTTAAGCATCAGTTAAGAGACAGATTGGGAAAAAGTTGAAGTGCATTAGAACTGATAATGGGGGTGAGTATTCTGGACCATTTGATGAGTATTGCAGAAAGTTAGGAATTTTTCATCAAAAGATACCTCCGAAGACTCCTCAGTTAAATGGGCTAGCTGAGAGGATGAATAGAACATTAGTTGAAAGAGTGAGATGTTTGTTTTCACAAGCATAATTGCCAATATCTTTTTGGGGGGAGACTTTGAATACAGTTGTACATGTGTTGAATCTCACACCATGTGTTCCTTTAGACTTTGATGTTTCAGATAAAGTTTAGTTAGGAAAGGATGTTGCTTATGATTATTTGCGTATCTTTGGATGTAAAGCATTTGTGCATATTCTCAAAGATGAAAAGTCTAAACTTGATGTTAAGATAAAACAGTGTGTATTTCTCGGCTATGGTCAAGATGAGTTTGGTTACAGGTTTTATAATCCAGTGCAAAAGAAACTTGTAAGAAGTCGGGATACTGTGTTTATGGAAGACCAAACTATACAGGATATTGAGAAGTCAAAAGAAGCAATGCCTCAGTATAGTGATGCATTGATAGATTTGGATCTAGTTCTTCCTACATATGCTCTAGCACAGCTTACAAATGAAGTCCAGGATGACCAGTATGGTGCAAGTGATATTGACGCTCATACACAGGTTGAGGTTGATGATGATGTTCAGAATTAGTCATCTACTTCAGAAGCTTTACTAGATGCTCCACTCAGAAATTTACCAAAAACCGACAGCCCTTCACATGGTATCGTACTAGTGAGTATGTGTTATTAATTGATGGGGAAGAACCTGAATGTTATACAGAAGCAGTGGAAAGTGAACATAAGAAGGAGTGGATTGATGCCATGCAAGACGAGATAAAGTCACTGTATGAAAATCATACATTTGAGTTGGTGAAGTTACCTAAAGGTAAAAGGGCTTTAAAGAATAAATGGGTGTATAGAGTGAAACAAAAAGAACATACCTCGCAGCCACGATACAAAGCCAGATTGGTTGTCAAGGAATTTAGCCAAAGGAAAGGTGTTGAATTCGATGAAATCTTCTCTCCAATTGTCAAAATGTCATTCATTCGTGTGGTATTGGGCATAGCGGCTAGTCTTGACTTGGAGGTTAAGTAGATAGATGTAAAGACTGCTTTTCTACATGGGAACTTAAATAAAGAAATTTATATGGAACAACCAGAGGGTTTCAGAATAAAAGGAAAGAAGACTATATGCAAGTTGAAGAAAATCCTCTATGGCTTGAAACAGGCACCAAGACAGTGGTATAAGAAGTTTGAATCAGTTATGGGGGAGCAAAACTACCATAAAACTTCTTCTGACCATTGTGTTTTTGTGCAGAAATTTGTTGATGATGATTTTATCGTATTATTGCTTTATGTTGGTGACATGTTGATTGTTGGCAGGAATGCTTCTAGAATTGACAGGTTAAAGAAGCAATTGAGCAAATCCTTTGCTATGAAGGATTTAGAGCCAGCAAAACAAATTCTTGGCATTCGAATTTATCAAAATAGAGCAGTCAAGGAGTTGTGTATATCACAGGAGCATTACATTGAAAAGGTACTTGAAAGGTATAATATGAGCAACACTAAAGTGGTTAGCACTTCTCTTATCACACACTTTAAATTAAGCACCAAGCAGTCCCCTACAACAGATAAAGAAAAAGAAGACATAGAAAGAGTTCCTTATGCTTCAGCAGTTGGAAGCTTAATGTATGCGATGGTATACATAAGACCAGATATAGCTCATGTAGTCGGTGTTGTTGTAAGTAGATTTTTATCCAATCCAAGAAGAGAGCATTGGAATACAGTGAAGTGGATTATGAGATATCTTCGTGGTACTTCTAATTTCAAACTCACAATTAAAAGTGGAGAACTCGTGTTAGTTGGCTATACAAATTCAGATATGGTTGGAGATGTTGATACTTGAAAGTCTACTACGAGTTACTTGATGACACTTTCAAGTGGAGCTGTATCATGGCAATCAAGATTACAAAAATATGTTGCACTTTCCACTACAGAGGCAGAATTCATTGCAGCGACTGAAGCATGCAAAGAATTGTTGTGGATGAAGAGGTTCTTACAGGAACTCGATTTCAAGCAACAGCGATATGTGGTATTTTGTGATAATTAGAGTGCAATTCACTTGAGTAAAAATTCCTCTTTTCATGCAAAATCAAAATGTATTGATATGAGATATCATTGGTTAAGAGATGCACTTAATGATAATATGTTTGAGCTTGAAAAGATTCACACAATCAAAATGCCTCTGATATGTTAACCAACACTCTTCCAAGGGAAAAGTTTAAAGTTCGTTGTTCAATTGTTGGGTTGGTAAATCCCTCTATATAGTTGGAAAGGGGGAGATTTATTGGGTTGAGTTTCCTCTTATTTGAAGATGGCCCAAATTTTCTCTTCAATAGTAACTAAGTCTAACTAACCCAAAAATATTTTGCTCTTTTCTCAAGTAGGGTTTAGTATTTAATTTTTTGTTACAATATATATATGTGTGTTAAGAAGAGAAATGGGTACTGTTTATCATTTTTAGAGAGGGTGGGTACTATTTACGAGAGAGAGGCAGAATAGTAAATTGGGACAGTTTTGATCAAGTGGTTGATCAGACGTTGATTCGTAGTCCGATTGAGTTGAAATTTTACCAACAGCTTCCTAACTCAGAGGACTAAATTCTGAATGGTGAAAATCAAATTTGGAGCTCTCTTTCTCTAAATTTCATGATTGGAAATTAGACCACCATTTGGGTGATGTTTTTCTTAAACTTTCTCTATAATTTCTTTATAAAACTTGATTGTTTGCTAAGATTGTGTGATCTTGAGAATATTGTAAATGTGTACCTCTAGTTTACCTAGAGAGAAATTGTGTATTCCTATTATTTGATTATAGTGGAGTTTTTTGAGTGGACGACGGTCCCGTGATTTTTACTCCTCACATTGGGGAGGTTTTTCACGTTAAAATTGATTGTGTTATGGTTGTTTTGTTGATGATGTGGTTGCTGTCCAAGAATTGATTTTGTGCCCAAAGATTGTTACTCTATTTATTTGTTTCCTATTAGGCTCACGTAACAGGGGATAAGGTAACTATTGTGCTTCTGCAAATTAGTTTGTATTAGTTTATCCCAATATGATCAATAATAAATAATTCGTTCGTTAATTCATCATGGTAAAAATAATCTATTAAAGCTCTAAAATTTGATAATAACCTTCGACAGAACAAAATGAGTTGCTAGACCACATGCAATCATTCCTGCCCCATCCAACCTACCTCCAGTAGGTCCCAAATATTCTCCTGAAAAGAATTTAGATAATTAAAATTAATTAAAATTTTAAAAAAAAATCTTGACTTAAAGTATTATTTATACCCAAAATGTGATGCACCAACATCAGGAAAAAGTCCTATTGTTGCCTCCGGCATAGCAAATACCTGTGAATAACAATATTTTTTCATATTAATTAATTAATGTATTATTGTTTTTTATGTAATAACAATATTAAAAAGAGAAGATAGAGCATGCATGCATGCATACAGTATTCTTAGTTACAAACCTGTATGGTGCATACATGGATAGTCCAGCACCAGCTCCCATCACAGTTCCATCAATAAGTGTGACCTTTCAATAATATTTTTTCGTTTGGTAAAATTTTGATTTTTTTAATTAGTGAAGAAAATTAAGAATTAATTTACAGGCATTGGAAGCATATATAAATTTGTGAGATGAAAATTAATTATAAAATAAAAAAAATCATGATGATATATATATATACACACACCAGGGGCTTCTTGTATGTAGCAAGAAAATGGGCGAGGATAAGTTCTTTCTCGTAATAAAGTGTACCAAATGTCCAATGATCTGGTCATCCAATCAATCCGTCTCTAATAATTAATATAAATATATATATGTAATAATTAATTAAACTGAAAATGCAGTAAACTGGCCATTACATTTGTAAAATGATAATGATATATTCACTCACCTTCAGCCATATGCTTATAATACGCTGTAAGATCTTAGCCGGCCAGAAAAGCTTTCCCGTTTCCCTGGTCAAAATAATTTCCAAATTGTTTTGTCAAATTACAATTGTATCCACATTATTCAATAAATAAATATACAAGTTTTATATTTTTCTTTTCATTAATTAATACTTAAAAAAAGTTTATACTTTTTTAATTTAATCAATTAAGTCCTTTATAATTAGATATATATTATAAAAAATAAAAAGTTCAAGATTAATTTAATACGTTTTCTCTAACATTATTAATATCTATTAAAAATTAATACGATATTTATTATTTTTTTATTTATATAGGTTACTAAAAAATTATAATAAATATATTAATCAAATTTAATATTTTATTCTAATAAAAAATTTTATTAACTATAATATTTTATATAGATTGTCTTAACTAAATTAATGATTGTTATCTATTATTTTATTTTTAACAATTAATTTATAAAAAATTAAATATTTATTTTTATAAGATTATTTTGATGAGATGTCAAATGTTGGTTTCACATGTCAAAAAACTTATTGTGAAATAATAAACTTTTTCATAAAAGAAAAATTAAATATTCATTTTCTTAATCAAGAAATTTTCTGAAATAACAAACAACTAAAATGTTAAATAACTTTTAATAATTAAATTTGTAACAATGAATTTTGATAAAATAAAAATAATCAATTGATGTAAAAAAGATAATTTATTTATAATTAATAAATTAATTTATTTTAATATAGTATTGTAAGATTAACAAAACAAATAACTTCTCAAAAATTTTATTTTTTTTTTTTTATATTTTATGTTTTCATTTTCTAAATAAAATTTTTTTGGAACAATTATCAAGAAAAATTAAAGTATAAGATTGATTTAACATATTTTTTCCAACTTTTTGTCAATTCTATGAATAATTGCATCATAATTTACTATTTTTTTTTTTTTTATTCATATAAGTTAATAAAAAGTTGAAGAAAATATGTCAATCAAATTTGATATTTTGTTCTAATAAAATTATTACAAATTATAATATTTTATATCAATTGTTTCAATCAAATTAATGATTGTTGTCAATTACTTTATTTTGATCAATTTTTTTATGAACAGCTAAATATTTATTTTTATTATATTATTTTAATAATATGTGAAATGATGATTTCTCATATGAAAAATTAATTTATCATTGTTGACAAGATATAATAAATTTGATTTATATTATGAGAATTGATGAAAACTTCAAAATTTGATAATATATTTTCAATAATAAATTGAACATTTGATAATTGTAGAAGTTACTTTTTGTTAAATACTTAAATATGTATTTAATAAATGTAATATTTTCTAAAATTTATGTTAAGTTTAGTTCTATTAAATCATTATAAAATTAAATTATTATATATATTTTTAAATCCAAAATTTAAAAACAAAGTGAGTCGCCACTATCACTCTATTCGCTCCTTACAATCGCTCGTTATCTATTGCAGACAACAATGATTTACATAAATATAAATTACTTGGATGTTTTTAATGTTGTATATAATGTTTTTTATTTTATAACTTTACTAGCTTTTAATTTTTGTAATATTTGAGATTTTGATCCCTATACTCTTTATAATGTTTATAATCAAATTTTTATTATTAAAATTTAAAAATTATAATATTAAAATAGAATTATAGTTCCTTCAAACTATTATAAAAAAATTAATATTAATAAAGATATATTTAAATAATTGTTAAAATAAAATTATTATTAAATTATACAATTATTTTATATCAATAATAATAATTCAAAAATAATTTTTTTAATAATATACATTAAATATACTTCATTTATATAATTTCAAGAGTAATGTTGTTTGTGCAGTGGTAAGGTAATAGATAAAAATTTTAGAGGTCTTGTGTTCAATTCGGGGTCAGGGCCATATAGGGATCCCTAGCCCAAATTGAGGATATCCCTAATTTGTCTTGAATTGGGCCAAAGTGGGGATGGTGATGGTTCGGCCTAATCAAGGCCTAGTGCGGGATGGGAATCTTCGACCCATTACTAATCCTAAATAGTTGGGTCTCTAGAGCATATTTTTGAAAATGTTAGGGGAAGTGGATATTTAAAGCAAATATTAAAGGGGTAATGAACTTTTCTTCTTTTTTAATTATAACAATTTAGTTCCTATTTTAATATTTTTTACATTATAAGAAATAAATAATTTTTTAAGTTATTATTTCAATAAAAAATTTTAAAAAAATATATTATTAGAAAAATTCAAATAACAAGTTACATCAAATATATCTAAAATAATTTTTAACCCCCTCTTTTCCTTAGTAATAATTTAATATTTAATTATTAAAAACATTTAAATATTTTTTACATTTTATTTTTATGTATAGTATAATTATTTAAAAGATTATATTTTTCTAAGAAAAATTATGAAAATATAAATAAAAAATATAAAAAATAAGAAAATTTTTTATTATTTTTATTTGTAACACATATATTTTTTAACTAAATTATATGATTTTAGTTAAATTATATTAGTTAATAAGAATATAAAATATATCTAATTATTTATTCTATTACCAATTGACATCAAATTCTCTTCTTTCTTATACTTTTTTATTTATATTTTTCATAATTTTTTAATGTAATTTTTTAAATAAATATATTATATATAAAAATAAAATATTAAAAAATATTTGAATTAATTTTTTTTAATAACTAAATATCAAATTATTACTAAGAAAGTAAAAGAAGAGGGTTAAAAATATTTTAATATATAAGTTTGATTTAACTTATTGTTTAAAATTTTTTTAATAAAAGTATTTTCTTTTCTAAATCTTTTATTATATTAATAAATAAAAATTAATTTACTTCTTAATATATTGTGTAAAATATTAAAATAAAAATTAAATTGTTGCAGTTAAAGAAAGTATATCGCAAAAATAAGGATAAAAGTATTATAATTAAATAAATACACCTTACTTTGTTATTTTTTAAAGGTTTATGGATACAAATAATAATAACTTAATAAGTCAACTACTGAAAATAAAAGTCAAGAACCATACAAGATCATTTACCCAAATGTGAGGGGTGTATTCACCTTCTTTAAATATTAGGGATATTCGCTTATTAGCCTAAACATTAGGTGTATTCGTCAATATCTCAAAAAAAAAAAAAGAAATAAAGAAAATGTTGTAATTTTTTTTCTTTTCTTTATAGTTTATTATATTCATAGGACCCAATAAATCTTATCAGGGACATGCTAAGCATAAATAAGTCAGCATTTTATTTTATTAGTCAACGATCTAAGGTTATTTTCGTAAAACCAAATGAAAAAGTGATTTGAATGTTAACTAAATTGACATATGGACTTGGGGGGGGGTGTGCAGTATTTTTAGAACAGTAAAGGGGTGTTGAGTAATTACATGAAATCTCAGGGACATAGGTCTTTTTGCGTCAATTTTTATAGAAAGAATTTGTATCTTTTGTATTATTAATAAATACCCATAAATTATATAAGATTTGAGCTTGAATATTTGAGTCATCAATTTAAGTGAGAGAATTTCATTCTCAACTATGAATTTGTATTATAATTTATACTTTAACTAGTTAATTTAGAGTAGTGCTATTGCTACCCCTTCAAAACATTAAAAAAAAAAACTCGTTTTTATTTATCCAATTAAAATATATATTAAACAAAAAATTATACAACATTTGTTAATTTAAGAAGTTAACTTCATTGCCTCTCTTCTTTGCAAAGCTCCAGTATTCTCAATTTTTTTTTGACTAATAATAATTAACTGAATTTTTCTTTCTTCAAAATATGCTCAATTACAATTTATAGTACAAATTTCCACCCAACTGTAGATTGTGAATGAAAATATTTTCTTTATGATCAAGTCTCTCTCCATGATTTTTTTTTATTAATTTAAGACTTCTAAATATTTTGAGGGATAAAAGATTCATTTATTTAATTTCGGACCTAAAAAAAAAAGATGATTTACGGGCAAATAAAAATTAAATGTTAGTAAAAATACTAAATATATTATACGTATAATAGGGCTATTTAAAATAAATTAAAATAGTTTAGTTAGATATGTTTGGAACGTAAAAAATGTTTAACATAAATTAAAATAGTTTAATTAAATGTCTGTTCATGTAATTTTTATTGCGATTAAAATTGTAAATAAAGAAGAAAAATTTAATGGAAATTTGAAGGGGTGACAGTAGCATCACTCTTAATTTAATATACTAATAATGTATTTGTTTCTGAGCATTGCTAAGGCAACAAATCGAGACCAAGTTTCCTCGATTTTAATAATTCATCACAAAAGTTAAATAATTTAGTAAAATTGTTTACAGTTGTTACTGAAGTTAATAAAATTTTAGCAAATCGCAACCCAACAAGAGATCCAAGTAGTTGTAGATGCAGCAGCTCAGCCACAATAAAACAAGCAGTAAAGAGCCAAAAAGTGAGTAGCAAAGAAATGCAGCAAGGCAGCATCACAGGTGCAACACCAGAGCTATAGAAACAAAGCACCAATAGCAAAAGAAAACTAATTACGAACGGGCTTCTATTTCCTCTGCCTTTCCTCTTCCCCTGCTTCTCAATAACTCCTGCAGAAGCCAAGAACGATTGCAAATGGAATACCATAAATTGCAAAAGGAAACTAATTTAACAGAGAAAGAGATTACTTTCACAGGGATGAAGTCCTGAAACATTTATCCATACTCTGCCATTTTACTATTGATATTGGGGGCGAAAATTCTGAAGATGCAAAGATGTGAAGCCAATACATGGAACAAGCAGCATCCAATTCAAAATGCAGCGGTATCCAGGAAGAAGACCTGAAACATTCTCTTTCTGCAATTTGTTCTGGAGAGAACACTGAAAACAGATTAAATTAAATAGTTTCAAATTATGTACTGAATTTCTAAATTATATATTTATGAAAATTAAAAAAAAAAGTCGAATTATATATTTAACCTTTTGTATATATATTAGTATACATTCTCTGATGGTGTTGTCCTTCACTTGTTTGTTCCCTGCATTATAAAGCACACCTTTAATGGCCTGGAAATTGCCGCGGAGCTTCTGGCTTCTTCCTTCAGCACCTAAAGGAAGTCTTATTTCTGTCATTGAAATGTGACTGAAGCCAGTTTGAAGCCAGTTTTTTCCAGATTGTCGGAACAAGTGATTCAATTAAGTTTGAAGTACAGAAATGGAAGAAATTAAGAAAAGCTTAAACCGATCATAAAGCAAAGATTTAAGGGAGACTCCTTATGGCCATTTACCTGTTACATTAGTGGTTGTTACTTGTAGCAAAAGTAACACAACATAGAATTTCTTCAATATATAAAAGATTTTCATGAAGTGAAGAATAAATTAATACCTGTGACTTTATGGCAGCCTGATGTAGATGATGATCTCATCGCTGCTTCTCTTTCATAACGTATTTCATAAATTGTCCACATATTCTTTGAGAAGAGGACATTGATAAAATCCACAGTTGTTCGACATTGTCAATGGAAGTAGGTGTCTAGGCATTGACTTCAGTTTTGGGCACTTAAAAAATATCAAGGAACGAAGACATGGCATGATTTTCACATCTTGTTGTCCTGTAATCAGATAATCCCATTCTTCCCATTTACCCATACTCCCAAACTCCAACGATTTCAATTCGGGAAAGACAATAACTGATGACGATGAAGAAGAAGATGTGCCCATATCAGTTTCTATGCCCAAAAATTCATTCCCAACTCTTCTTATACTTTCGATGTTTTCTATATGGAGTGATTCAAGAGACGGCAATCTTCCCAATGGAGGCAAATGCTGACAGTTTATGAGACTATCAAGAATCAAATACCTCAGCTTTGTCAATGACATTAACCAGTTGGGGAAAAATATCTTGCCCCAGTACTTTTCTACCGTTAATCTCTCCAATTGCGAAGGCGGTTGTGCAGCTTCAAGAACAACTTCATGGTCCTCATTCACCGTTCCATCAAAGTACACAAACAAATGAAGCAGATTTTTCTTATTGTTAAGCTGTGCTCTCCTTAGATCACCGACATCTACCAAATTTCCCAATCCTTTTATACCAAGTGATTTAAGGTGGTTGAAATTCTTCAAACATCCAAGCTTGCAAGTTCTGTTGCCATGCCCATCATTGCTGACAACAAAGTCATACAACCTCTGAAGACAAGTTAATCTCTCAACCCCTTTTGGCATGTAACTAATTGAAGTATCATCATGATGTAAATGACTCAAATTGATCAGCTTCCCAATTCCCTGAGGTAATTTTTTGGAGAGTCACACAGTACCTGATGTTTAAAATCCGTAGATTATATAACTCACATAATGTCTCAGGTAATTCTTTTATATTTTTGCTTCGGTACAAGTTCAGATACCTCAAGTGCTTCAATTTTTCTATTCCTTTGGGAAGCTCTTTGATTAGATTGTCTTTCAAATCTAATGTTCTGAGACATGTCAACTGATCAAATATTTTGCATAAATCTCTATCATATGTACAATGGTAACCATCTTCAACAACAAGACTACGTAATTTTCTAGCTGCACAAATGGAGATGGGAAATGAGGTCTCCTTTTTAGGGATTATCATTGAATGTCGAGCTTTGTCATATGATTCTGAAAAAGATTTCTTAGAATCATCCGCTTCAATTGTAAAGCATTCATCTTTTGTAAGAAATTGAGCAAAGTCATGCACTATATCATGCATCTTACAACTTATAATGCTGCCATCAACATCATATCTTTCAAATTCTTGGAAAAAAGACCTCATTGCTAGGATTTCAAAGTATTTTTCACCAACTAACTCCATATCTTCGCCTGCCTTGGTCTTGAGATAATCTTGCGCCATCCATAAGAAGATCAACTCATGTTTCTGTATATTGTAATCCTTTGGAAAGATGGCACAATACAAGAAACATTTTTTCAACATTGAAGGCAAATCATAATAGCTTAATAATAGAGGTGGAAAAAGCCCTTTCTCTACCTCTTCTACTTCCCACATCTTACTATCTAAAGTGCTTTGCCACTCTTTATTTTCTCTTTTAAATCGCAAAAGACTTCCTAAAGTCTTTATAGCAAGAGGTAAGCCTTTGCACCTTTTTACAATTTTTTCACCAATATGTTTTAGTTCTTCACATTCTCTGTCTGTTCTTCCAAAAAAAGCAAGTTGACTAAACAATGACCAACAATCCTTCTCAGGCAAGGTCCCTATCCGGACCATGTGGGTAGTTCCTATGACATTCGCAACATTATCTTTACGCGTGGTCACCAAAATCTTACTTCCTGCAGAACCACACAAAAGAGAATTTTTTATTTGTACCCAATCGTCCGGATTTTCAGTCCATACATCATCGAAGATGAGAAGAAACTTCTTTCCTTCAACACATTGGCGTATGTTTTGCAGCACTGGTTCTAGTTCAACAAGATTTGGTGCCATATTCATGCCAGATTCGAGGATTGCTTTGGCAACCCTCAGCTCATTGAAAGGTTCAGAAACACAAACCCAGATTTTCTTATTGAAAGAGGCTTTCACCCTATTATCATTAAAAGCTAGTCGAGCAAGCGTTGTTTTCCCAATACCTCCCATTCCTACCATGGAAATGATAGGGATAGTCGGTCCTTGACTACTTTCACTCAACAAAAGATTAACTACTTCATTCTTATCATGATCTCTTCCACAAACTTCTGATATGTCAATCATAGAAGTGGTAATTTGCCGTTCTAGTTTTTGGGTGCCATCAGTCGGCCTGAACTGGAACCTATCTTTCTCCATAGACACAACATCTAGTGATCTATTAAGATTTTTTATCTTGACTGCTAATTCATAGCGAAAAACATTTCGGCTACAGCAAGAAAGATAGTAAGAGACAGCAGAACATACCTTCCTCAAAGGCTTGGAAGCATTTTCGACTTCCTTAATTCGTAGTTGTTGAATGGCAGTGTTCCACTCATCCAACACATCATCAATGTCATAGGAAACATCTCTGAGCTTCTCCAACCAACCTCTAACAGCTTTCTCCTTCACTTGTTTGCTCTCTGCATCTTCAAGCACAGCTTGAATGGCCAGAAAATTGCTGTTGAGGTTTTGGACTTCTCTGTCTGCGCCGACAATCAGTCTTATCCCCTCTTCTGTCTGTTGGGAGAGGATTAAGACCAATTGTTCCATTATTGCACAAACAAGAGCTTCAGCCATTTTCTCTGGTGGAAATTGATCGAAGAAAGATGAGCTGAAACTGCAATGTTTGTGGGTGTTTGTAAATTATTCAATGCGTAGTAATATATGAGAAAAGTCTGATGTAAATGGAGCAGCGGACCGAAGATTGACATTTCAATAGAGGCAACATGCACGCACGACTACTTTGGCCAATTCAGAAGGCATAATTCCACTTTACTTCCAATATTTTTGGGAGATAGACTATTAGTCAGCTACTTTGAAAAGGTCTCCCAAAAGTCCTTATTGTTTCATAACTTGTCTCACCTTCATCTTACTGTTTACATCCATTTCATTTTAGTCCTTTATGCAGAATTTAATCAATTCTGTTCAATCAAATATAATATTTAAGAAGAAGATGACACATTTCTACCCCATTTGTTGGAGATGGACATAATTTGTCCTCAATTTTAATGAAATTATAAAAATAAAGAATTTTTTAGGCTATAAAGAACTGTTAAGTTTTTTTTGGACTTTTGTGTCTTTCTTTTTTGAGTTTGACAATATTAATAATAAATTAATCCACCACCATCAATAATAGTGTTTAATTACCTTCACCACCAAAACACAATATGAGATCCAAATAGGACGAATTTCTAGCAACTATTACATTGCCAATATTGTCAACTAAATTGTTAACTCAAAAAATTTAGACTCTAATAATAATAATAATAATGAATTGATATAGTTCAAATCATTAATGATAATTTGTGGTTATTTCAAAGAGGTATATGTTATTATAATTGAGTGTCTCTTATAAAATTACATAATTACCTTCTTACCTTATTTTTATATATATATATATATTTAATGAAAATTAATTTTAAGCATTAAATTGGAACAAAAATGAAGTATTTGTGAACCTTTTTAGAAAAATATCAAGTATGTTTTAAAGTGAAATTTTATCAAACACTAGAGACTAAAGTGAAATTCACCTCCTTAATGGTAAAGGATAATATTATCACTATCAATCATTCATTACTATATATTGGTTCTATCTTCTACAATTTTTTTGGTTGAGTTTTTGTTGATGCTACATGTTATTTTTTTTTTTCTCTCATATACTAATTATTTTGATGTATATAGGATAATATTTATAATAATTCAATAATTTATAAACAATGTACAAGTTTTATATAAAAAATTGAGACCTTGATCCTTTTCATATGTACATATGCATATATATATATATATATAATTCTTTTTGTATTATTTTTATTTGACTTTGAATTTGCAGTGTCATTTTACTATTTTTTTAAATAATAGTACTACATATATAGACTCTCGTACACAAACTAACATACCAATTAATGTGATACAGTTATGTTGTCGCATATATTCCATATAATTGTTTATCTCTATAAATTTTCCTTCTGAATTTTCTGAAAATATAACACTGTTTTGTGATCAGTTTATTTTTATAATTAAAATTGTATAAGAATTTATAAATTATAACACTACGCTTTTCTAAATTAAATTTATTTGGATATGAATTTTCAACGTTCTCTTTATTAATTCTTTTAGTGTTATCTCATAAATTTAAGCCAACAAATAGATAGGTATAGGGGCATTTGGTTAATTAGAAATTTCAAACATTTTTCGTATCAGCCTGACTTTTCAACGTTGAATTTTCAAGATCAGATATTTTAGTAATTATAATATGACTAGCTTATGCAACTGAGCCCACAACCAAATTGAAGCAATTTACCATTAATTAATGCAACAGTTGGAGAATTTAAATATATGTAGAAACTTTCTTACTCTTAGTTCAAATACGCTACTTTTTTTAACACCGAAACAAAAAGAATTGACCATGATTATTTCATAAATTATTGTGTTCTAACAATAACTTTTATAATTTAAAAAAAATATTTTAGCAAATAATCTAAGATTATAATTAATGTAATTTTTAGATTTTCAGAAATCATGATTTTATCTTGTCCTTATTATTATTATGGTTATTATACACTATCATAATGTTTTAACACTAAATTTATTAAACATACATACTCTCCTTTTAAAACTCACAATACTTTTAACAGTATAATTTATTAAATTTCTTGAATATTTTTTTAAAAGTTATTTTCAGCTTCGCTTTCTAATTTTTGACATGTTGATATATTATTAATTTATTAAAAGTCATCAGTCTACTCAAAATAACAATAAAATGACAATTTTATTCTTCTTTTAATTAAAATTAAAAAGGATAATAAATTTTAGTTCCAAAACATTGGTCAAATAACAAATTAGGACATATTTTCATTAATTTTAACATTTTAAACACTATAATTACTTCAATCCATTAAATAGCAATAAAGTATAAATTTATCCTATTGATTAAATTTAAATGAATATACTATACTATTCATCTTTAATATAGAATATAAACAAAAAATCCCTAATTAACCACCTCCATTTCTACCTTTTTTTCCCTCCCATCTCCAAATATACCATTATTAGTGAAACCTCTACCTTCATATTTTATCTTTACTATTATTTTTCATTTTTTCTCTCTATTACTTTCTTTGTTATAATTACTGTCCATCGCTTCTTTCTCTCTTTTTTAAACACGAATTTTTTTTCCAAATTATATTTAAAAACTGTTGATGAAAGTTATAATAACTATCTAAGCAAATCCCTATGATCTTTGTTATTATTTGTTTCAAAACATAGGGAATTACAATCATGTGTCATATTTTTAGTGATCTATCTCTTGAGTGGCTTTTATCAATGATTACGATGAGGAACAATAGCTAAAATGGTTAGAATTAACAATAGAGGAAAAAACTCTTTGAAACTAGAAAAGAAATTTGGTTGACAGTGAGAAAATGGTAGAAGAAATTTATGCATTTTTCAAAAAAAAATGGTAGGAGAAATTGATGATTTTTTTTAACAAGGAATGGCGAGAGAATTATTCTTTCTTTGAATTCTTTTATTAAGTGCAGTGAAATTATGGTTTTTTAATGTTGGTAAGAGAAAGTGGATTATAACCTAAAAATTCTAAGGGATGATGATAAACATCTGTTATAATTTGTCATTTCACAAAGCTTAGGGATTAAAACTATGTTATCTCTTTTTATTTTTAATTAAAATAAGAATAATAATAATTTGATGGAGTGAAGACTTTCAATAAATTGATTGTATATCTAATATATGTCAATAAATTAGAGGATAAAATTAAAATTAACTCTTTTTAACAAATAATATTTGTTGTTATCCCTAAGATACAAAACTTTTGAAGTTCATCAAATTTGATAATTCAATAAAAAAGAAAAATAGAAGTAAAGTATTTATCAGTGTTAATTAACAAATCTCATATAAAAAAGAAATTTAAAAGCTTAGTATCATATAAATTTATATTAGATATATATAGAGTACTATTATATATCAATACTCATCTATACAAATTAATATTTTAACACTATATTACAATTTTAGGTAGAATAGCAAAATGCAACAATCTATTATATAAATTTTCAGTTAGATATCAAGGCATTTGTTGAAGAGTTACTCACTTATCCTTACTGATTAATGAAATATACACCTTTTAAAATACTAGAATTTGAAAATTACATTGAAGGAAAAATAGGAAGTGAATTATTATGGTTACATTGATCGGTTAGAATTTCACTTATAGTTACTTCGTTATAACTTAAATCCAATCTTTTCAAGTTTCTCATGCTTTCCAATCCTACACAGAGAAAATTAAAGAATAAGAATATATCTCTTCAAATAATTAAGTATGCTTGATTTATAATCATTATTGATTTCAATCAATTAACTGGTACCGTTACCTTGCCCACTTACTATTCCATTACCCCTTAGGTCCAACACTTCCAAATTCACCAAATTTGCTAATCCTGCACAGATAAAATTAAAAGAAGTATAAATTAAAAGAAATCGTAAATGAATATAAATTTCGAAAATCAAAATATATAGTAGTTAAAATTAAAGAATAATACTATATTTTCTCATTTATATCCCAAAATTTTCACTACGAATAATATAAAAGTTGAATAATCATTGCACTTAAATGATAATTAAGATTAATTAATATTCTAATTGTTAGAATTCTTAATCAATTAAAATATTTAAGACTAATGCTATGTTTTATAATTTGAATGTCAAAATTGTCATCATACATGATATGGAAATCACTTGGTGTATTAGTATACTGCTGCTTATAAATGAAAATCATGGGATATAAATTAAAAAAATTTACTATTAATCAAAATCTTCTTTTGTTTTGATAATTGTTCTTTGTAGAAGCTTATCTAGAGCACCAAAACAAATAATTTTTGTTGATTTTAGGGGATAAGGGTATTTAAGACATTTTATAATGAGTGCAGCTGGTGGGAAGGGTACTTAAGACATTTTCAGTTGTATTCGTAGATGCCCCATCTTTCAGTTTTAAGAAATTTCCTTGCAACTCGCGAGAATCTCCTTTGCTAAAAAGACGAATGAGCCCTTACAAATTTTAATAATATTAAAAAATTTAATGGTAAGCATAATAAACTGATAAGATATAATTAATTTTCAAGTATCTAAGTTTTACAAAATATTAAAAATGTACCTGCACTTTCTATAGAACCATTTATGTAGTTCCAACTTAGGTCCAAAACTTTTAAATGTGTCAATTTTAATAATCCTGCAAAGATAATGAAACAAATTTTACTAAAAATTGTAATGAGCAGCCAAACTCAATTTTTTAAACGCTGTAGTATGCTAATAGGAGATAAATTAGTAATAGAAATATACAACCTTATTTTATTAGAAGGAAAAAAAAAGACATGAAACTTTAATTTAGCAACTCAAATATCACTATTAATTACCACATAATTGAAAGCAAATCTTTCCAGTATGTGAAATTTATCAATCCCGCAACAAGAATACAGAAATTAAAAAAAGAAAAATAATATGATAATTAGTTATGGAGAGATTATATGAATCACAATCAACAATATAAGCACTCTTTAATTTCTAATAGAATAGTAAAATTAGAAGTTATAATCTATTATATTGTTAAACTCGATTAATTGTAACGTTTTTTTTAAAAAATAATAGTCAATATAGATTCTGAAAATTATATGTAGAATAATTAAGATCATTAAATTGTATGGCGCATGAGGAAGCATACCTTGTTTCGCTCTGAAACTTTCAATTCTATTATTGCGAAGAATCAAAGTGGTAAGAGAAGTTAGAGCAGTCAAATATTGTAATACGCTATCGTCAAAGTAGTTAAAACCAAGATTTAACATCTTCAGTTGCCTCAAACTCCCGAAGCTGTCGTTACAATTAGCTGCAAAATTATATAGTATTTATCATCATAAATAATCATGAACGAGAATAGATATGTATGTGTGCGTGTGTGTGTGTGTGTAAATACCTTTATTATCTTCCCAACCTTCAAAGTAATTTCCATATAACTCAAGCATTTGCAATTCTTGAAAAGGAAGAAACAATGAAAAATCCAAAATTGGAAATCCATCATAGTCGTTATCATCAAGGAATTGCCTTGTCCAATTGAGTGAGAGTTGCATCACCCTTTGTGTAGCGATGTTGCAGATAACTCCCTCCCAATCACAACAATCATATATTGGGTTATCAACCCATGAATTAAGAATATAGTCTTCAAAATCTTTATCACTGATTGATGCGAAGAAACTCTTAATTTTCAGTAAACCAATCCTTTCTTCTTCCAAGCAACCTTCGTATCCATATATACGAAAAACAGTTACTAAAATCAAAGATATTGACAACTTAATGAAGTTTTTTTCCATTGAAAACTGGAAAACCTTCAATATTTTCTCTCAAAACGCTTTGCTGTAGTAAAGCATCATTTGTTATAAATAATTAATGTCATCAATATAGTATGATAGACGTGCAATTTGATTTGTTGAATGTGGAATATATAGAAACCACTAAGTGAAAATGTAAGTAGTATCTCAAGTCTATTCTGTCAAACTTCCTCATTAAATATATGTATACGTGTGTGGAAAATAAAAGTTGACAAATTAAGTATATAAGCAAAGTTGACCGGCACTGAAATTTCGAGCTACAATAATCTAAATTAACTTATTTATTAGAAGTTAGCTTAATTGTGTTTATCCGGAAATTTTTTATTATTAATTTTTTTATAAATGAAAAACCTTATACTATACTAAATTTCAAACATATCCATCGTGGACAACTGCAGTTGGATTTTCGTTCCATGCACTTTATTTGGTATCAACCTTTGCTTATATTATTATTCTTTTTATTATTATTATTATTATTAATCTTGTTGCATGATTCTGACTACTTGCATTTTTGGAAAACTAAATAATAGAATGAATGGGGACCACCTAAATAATTTTTCTATGTTTTGAAAAAAATGTTGAAATCAATGTGGAAGCCCCAGATACACGCCATTCTTTTGATAATCTATCTCATATTGTGTATTAGCTGCAATTTAGGACATTGGAAAATTGAGATGGTGGCTGCCTTGGAGACTTAGACTTTTATATTTCAACTCATTGTGATTATTCAGGAATGAATTCAAAGCTATTCAATTCTTATTGTCGTTGCATTAGACAAATAAAAAATGAAAATTATTTGTATATTGTTTCCTAAAGTAATTAATTATTTCTTTTACGTTTCTTTGTTAATTCAGTTTTAAAATTATTTATTTATGTAAGTCATTCTCATCCCATCTCTTTTCCAAAAGTCCCAATATCAAGTGGCCTTCGTCATTTGGAAATTTTGGAACTCTCTTTTAAGCAATAGAATGTCCCTTTGAGGGTGGCTAAAGCTATTACAAATTATGTAATACAACTGATTATAATATAATAGTATTAGTTATCACATAGTCTACTTTATTTATTATTACCACCTGTACTAATTTTGCATTTTTATCAACAAAGATTATATATAAAAATTAATTTGTATTATAAAAATGAAGAATTGCGATTACTTAATAAGAAATTAAGAAATTAAGAGAGGCAAACGAAATCTATACCCCCTTTAGATTGTCAGTTTTTTAACAGTAAAAATCAACATTTTAAAAGCAAAATACACATTTATACGATAATGGTTGCACATGGGAGACAAAATTCTAACTTGTCATAGGGAAATAGAATTAGAGGAAAGATAAAAATATATATGTGTATTTTCTTTCTTATTAATATTTTATTATTAATAACTTTTCATTTGTTCGAAGATAAATGGGTTTTTAATTTTTTGGACACCAGAAAACCCCTAAATTTAAAATTATCAGCAGAGTCACACCACAATCTTTCACCGCGCTTGAAACTTCCCACCTTCTCCTTCTCTCGTCTCACCTTCTTCTCCTTCTCTGGTGCGTGTAGAGGATTGGTTATACATTTTTCTTCTTCTTCTCCACTTTTCTCACCTTTTTCAGGAAAATTGCAATGCAGAGGATTGGTTAGTGGGGAAGGCCAGAAGGGTTAATGAAAATGGAAAGACAGTGAAGGGAGAGAGAAAACTATGCCTTTGTTTTTTTCCTCTTTTGTTTAGAAAAATAAATTTCGTGGATGTACAGAGAGGGAAGGAAATGGGTAAAAATCAGGGTGATGAAATATGGTGGTGGTTTTAGATGGAAGAGAAAAAAAAAATTAATGGGGAAAAGAGAAGAGTTGATCTTCTTGCATTCTACGAATTTGTTCTTAGATTTAGCGGATAAAAACTTGCAACAAAAAGGAAAATATATATATATAAGAAAAAGTCCTTTTTGTGCGTTTAAAGTTATTAATTATTCTCATGTGTTTCCATTTACTAATTAAAAGCTAAATTAATTAATGAAATATTTAATGTAAATTACCATAAATTAATCGTTATAATATATGCAATGTTCAATTATTATACGCAACTAATAAAAAGCAAACTATAGGCTATAGTCAATTTAAATATTTACATTAATTAATTAGTGTCGTTGGAGCATATTCAAGGCAAATGAAATTGTAAAGGACAAACACACTTTACTTCACGCATTGAATCAATTACATCACTTCTTATATGACCATAAACATGCACTCCCTGTGATACAATATGTACAAAATTTATAGCTAAATGTACAACTACCCATTACCATACATCCTGCCATGACAAAAACATACACTATTAATGCTAAAAAAGGCAACAATTACAATACCACTAACCATGTCTTTTTAAAGTCACATAACTTTTAAGAAAATTAACACTCTAATTATTCCTTAGAAGTAGAGAAAAAAAAAAAGAGTGCAAAAAGAACAGAAGAAAAAGGACTAGCATTCGTCGACGATTCGAGCGGACGTAAAATATGATAGGGATTAGCTTGTGGGATAATTCAAAAGAGATGATTCTTGAAAAGGTTTTGCTTTCGATACTGATTGACTCCAAGAATAATTGTGTATTGAAGCTACAAGTATTGGTGTTTGTGTGCGGTGGACTCATGCTCTTTCCTTTCTGTTTGTTTTTTTAAAAAAAAAAAAAAATAGGCGAGTTGTTTTTAATTAATTTATATGTTTAATTCATTGTGAGAACAATTTTTGGGATCTAGGTATTTCAATCAAATTTCTATTTATTTTTGTCTAAAAATTAATTTTGATTTTTATTATTGTGACGCACTCTCGAAATTGGCTGAATTCTGTGCAAATTTTAAAGTCGGGTTAGTTGTAGATTGATGAGGTTTTGGTTTTAATTGGTTATTTAAGGTTTTTAAGTGTGAATTTAAGGTTTTTACCTTTAATTATCTTAAGTTGAATTTTTCTTTTTTTCAGCCTTTTTTACCAAAATTTTCAGTTACATGCATTTTTTTGTGTAATTTCCGTGCTCATTTCGATTTCATTGGATTATGTATTGTTGGCATATTAAAATTGGTAAATGTTCATTTTCGTCTTCTTCGCAAGATTGAGACCCCATTGTTCATTCCGGAACTATCCAGCTACAATGGATGGCAAAAAGCTTAGTTGCAAGTGCAAGTATCTGTCCTTCCTTGGAAGCTCGAGTGATATTGTTGATGCATCTTCCATCCGCGACAGCTCAATTGACCCCACGGACTACTGCATCATCAATCGCTTCATCACCAAAATCTTGATTCAAAAGGAGCAAAGCCCATATTGCCTTCACTGACTCGCACTTTTGTGGCTATGTGTACCAACCTTTGTTAGTCTTTCTTTGTCCTAATATCTACCATAAAACATCTTATTATATAATCCCTCTTTAGGCATTTGCTAATATTGGCAGTACGTGCTATCAGGATGCAATTACTCTTCATTTCTGGGAAAAAAAACTCATTGGCGTAGGTGGAGTTTTCGTTTAAAATAAAAATTGCTAAAGAAGATGGCTATTCAAGTAGAAAGAATTAATTTCAAGGGATTCTACATTTTGGTTGAATTATTGTGCAAATTTTTAGATTATATTAATTTTGAATTTATCCACATTTAATCTAAATCATTTTTTCTTTTATCTAATTTGGCTGCATTCAAAATTTGATTCTAAGCTTTTGATTTAGTTAAAGAATTAACAAATACTGAAGAAATATGGATTGCATTTATTGTACATAATTTTATTTTTCTTACTTTGTGTACCGAAAAAATGGAAGAACAAATATGAGAGGAAGCACGCCGTTTATTAATTATAAAAATGGAAGAACACTAAAATTCTACCTCATTAATTTTAATTTTCCCTTTTCCACCTCATTCATTATTTCATTGAGAGCAAATTCGCATGAGTCCCAAAGTCACAAGATTTTGCCATCACTATTACAACTTAAAAAGGTATTAAGCCAAATATTTAGAACTAAATATTACTGTTATATTTAGTATATTTAATGTCCATTGCCTTTACACTTTGAGCCAACATAATATTAGAGGCTTTGATTTTGTTTTATATATATATATATATATATTATATTTGATTTGTTTATATATATATATATATATAAGGTAGGATCAGCAGCCTTTATTTTTTGTACAAAATCTTACATCAATTGTATATTATTATATATAAATACATCTAATGGTTAAAATTATATTTGACATATGCATTAATTATAAATGTATTAATTGTGCATTAATTACATGATAAAATGCAATCTTAACCGTTGAATGTGCGCATATCTAACGGTATATAATTGATGTAAGATTTTGCATAAAAAATAGGGACTACTGATCTGTCCCATATATATATATATGACTTACTTAATGCTATTCTTATAATTTTTGAATTAATTAATTAAATAGACTTTCTTTGTAATTCTATTAGGTTATATTATATTAAATAATCCTTTTAAATTTATTTTTCTGTGATTTTTTTTCCTTCTGTTTATCAGCTGTCCAAAATCGAACAGTTGCAAGCCATCCCAACTCAAAAATTTCCCTTCATCGTGGAAATTTAACAGAGTAGTTGTGTGGTCCAATCCAATGATTCATCATTTGCCTCAGACAATTCAGTTTGAGCTGTTCAAGATTTGCATTTACAGCTGAGAGTGGGATACAGTTGAGTTGCAGCCGCAGAAATATGTATAATCAGTTTGATTCTACATGTGATTTCTGTGTATTATGCTGAAATACGAGTAATGCTGAAATATGAATAATCAGTTCTTTTCCTACTGTTAATCGAATCTCAGTGCCACACAAACGCATATACAAGTAGATGTAGGCAATTCAAAATTCCCCAACCTCCTTCAATTGTGTACATTCGAGTATTGTACAAGTTATACGCATGTGGGATCCTTCGCTATCAAGAAGCAGTCCCTTCGGACTCCTGAACGTCCAACTCATGCTCAGCAACCATGATGTAGGAATCAGCTTCCAGAGAAGAGAACGAGCTCTTGTTCTTTACCAGTGATTCTATGAAGTGTAGCTAATAGATACTTTGCAAAGGTAACAAACAGTAGCAAGAATGATTCAGAAACATAAAACATAAGCTCAAACGATTAGGGTAAGTTAAAATTAGAAACAGAATTTGGGTGAGTGATGGGCAAGGTTTAACAAAGAGCATAATTAGTTCTATGTAAGCGTGGAATGATCTCTAGAACAGACTGCTTGCTCTATGAGACAACTTATAAACAGAGTTCTTAATGCATTGTGAGATTTAAGAGATAAATATCAGAGGCCACGTCCATATATGGCTCACACTTTGGATAGACTTAAACATTTTAGATTCCTATACTTTACATTTAATTTAATTTAAATCCTCGCAAGTTTTACTACAATTCTCAAAGAAAAATTAAAATAGCAGAGTGGCAAAACAAAGAGCATTCCATTGCTGCTCCACATAACTTAGTCCCAGAAGGCTTAAATATTGTCCCACAGCAATGAGAAAACTAAATCTGCAGCAAAATCTTGCTACAACAGAAAAGGAAACAGCAGCAGCAGCAGCAGAGTCTAGCTACAGTTACGGAGAAGGAGTCCCAGAAATGTGAAAGCAGAAAGTGCAGCAGAGGGAAAAGCATGTAGCAGCTGGGCAGCAACAGTGAAATCAACCCCAACAGTATGAAAACAGCAGAATGAAAGAAGAAACATTTTAATGTTTTTGTATTCATATTGTTCACCAGTATAAATTTGTGTGGACGGATTGCATTTTTCTTGTTTCTAAAAACTTTTGATCTCTAGTTGAATGTTTGCTTGTGAATTTCTTCAATGTTGTTAGTTTGAGAACTGTCTTTAATTGAAAAGGTATGGTAACCGTTTAAAGATTATAAAAATTTGAAAATTTAATAGAGAATTAAGGTGCATCTAAGATGCGTGGGAATGAAAGAAATATCTTAATGTGTGCAGGTTCGAAGAGTATACCCAAGCACCGAAAGTTCTCCCAATGAAGGGAAAGAACAAGAAATTAAACTGAAAGGGTATTTGAATTTTGAAGATGTTATTATATTCTCATTTGTATGTATGTAAACTATAGTGGTAGCAGCATTTACAGCAGCAAACAGCTGGGAACAAACTGCTGTTTTCCTTGTTGCAAAACAGCAAAGACAGCAGCATTTTTAACAGCAGATTGAGCAGCAACGTCTGCTTAAGAAATTGCAACAAACAGCAGCAAATGAAGCCATACACTCGTAAGCAAAATAACTCCTATATCAGCAGAACAAAGTGGCATCAAGAAATCAGCAAATAACGACCGAAACCAGCGCCAACAGATGCAATATGGCCTTAAAAATGCAAGAGTAAATCAGCATCAATAGCGTGATAGCAGGAACCTCACAGCATCTTTGGTTGGATCCAGCAAAACAGGACTGCACCAAAGAAAACAGCATCCATACTGCGGCAAAAACCAGTAGTAGTAAGCAGAAAACATTACCAGCAGCAGCAGGACAAGCTAGCAGTAAAGTGCAACAATAAACATAATAGCAGATTGATCATTGAGGAAATTCATTCTATTAAATATTAAATCATTAATTGATTACAAATGCCCAGCATTCTGCCGACCTTATATATATATATATATATATATATATATATATATCTCCAAAAGATCGAGATGAATGGAAACAGAGAGCTTATGAAAGAGAGAATTATCAGACAAGCAAGTAAATACAAATTAAGCTGTTCAACGTTTGGTTTTCGTTACAATAAATGATCTCCAACCCAAATGGCCTCAAGTTAATCATTCCTCTGTTGATCATCAATCGCAGCATAATTTTAACTTCTCTGCATATATTCAGAAAAACAGCAGGTTATATACAATGTGACGTTATGCATTGCTATTGACCGTCAAGGAATGAAAAAAGAATAGAAATAGATAGAAAGCATATATATTAACCATATGGGTGCTCTCCTGGGATCCTCTTGGCATAGACTTCTTCTGGCCAATGTTTTAGAGTTGTTTCATCGAAAATTTCTTGGTAACAAAGAAAATCGTCGTATGATCAATACTCTTCTTTACTAAAAGTATAAGACAAGAAAAATAAGACAACAATGCAAAGAAAAAAAAAAATGAAGGCATATATACTTACATTACACAATACGCTCTATTTGAATCCCTTTTGTTAAAATCCATGAGATGTTAAACTTACTTCACTGCATTTAAAAAAGTTTTAAGAAATCAACATAAGAAACAGAATATAATCTATCAATTATAAGATGTGGTTATAAATTAATGAACCATTACTTACTGACTTGTTTTAGCTATTACAAGCTTTGTCTCTCTAGTCATATAAGAAGAAATGACCCCCAAACAATATACTTTCAGAGATGTTTAAGATTCAACGGCCTTCAAGACTGCTAAGTTGGATAGGAATAGTGTCTTCCAAGAGTTTTTTGGCATTAAAGGAACTACAAGATTTTAGAAGTTACCAATTCAAGGAGGAATCTGACCAGATAACATATTGTTGGACATATTTAAAAAAAATTCAGTATGGGGCAACAACATGTCATCAATTTTGCCATTGAATTGATTGTTTTCTAAATATAACCTTTCCAATCTAGTCAAATTAATTCATATGTTTAGAAAAAGGTTTCCCATAAAAATTGTTATTAGACAAGTCCAAAAGCCATAGATTTGAGCAACCAACCAAAAGAAGTCTGGACAACTCTCCAAAAAAAATTGCGTCTAGACAAATCCATTATCGAGAGTCCTTTCATCTCAGTTATGGAAAAAGGAATGTTGCCTCCAAAACTATTTTCAAACATACTTATAAACTCCACTTTTGGAAGGATAATACCCATATTTTGAGGGAGCTTATTGATGAAACTGTTATTGGAAATATCTAATTGAAGTAATTTATATTTGGAATTGGTTAGTTGGAGAATTCCTATGAACGAGTAGTTTCTCAAATGCAAAAATTCTAATTTTTTGTGTTTTTTTTTTCTAACAACCAAGTTGGAAAATATCTGATGAACTTATTATGAGAGATCAATAACTCTTAAGTCATATTATTGTTGAAAAAAACTAGGAATGATCCCTTCTAAGATGCAATTATGTAAATGCAGGACTATCAACTGAAATACATGAGCAAATTTCCAAATTTCACTTGTAATGAATTGACTGCGAACATATCCTCAAAGTAATTGTGAGAAAGATCCAACCATTCCAGTGATGTGAGGTTCTTGATAAAAGAAGGGTGGTTTCCACTTAATTCATTCTTAGAAATATCAAGAAACTTCAGGTGCGCCAAGTTCCTGAGACAATCAGGTAGACGATCCTTAAGGCAATTTTTGTAGAGATCCAACTCAACAAGATTCTTTAACTCACATATTCCTAAAAAATTTGAAAGAAAAGAATATAAAACCAAACAAAGAAGGAAAGCAGAATTATAGAGTACTTTTTATGTTTTTGGATAAAAAGATTGGTGCGCTTTGTTTGGAGCACATTTTATAAATATTTAATATGAACAAAATATTCAATCTGGGCCAAATCCATAGCTTCGTTGTACACTTGTTTGACCCAATTTTATGATGATTAATTCGTCAGTAGAATTGAGGTTTAATTAATGTAAATATTTAATTATCATATTTGCACAGGCAATAAATTAATTTTGCAAAATATAAAAGTTTACCTATACTTTTCAAAGAATCACTTATTTTATTCGAATGTAGATCCAATGCTTTAACTAGATATTTCTTGTAATTAACTAGAAATGTATAATAATATTTAGATATTTAGTACAATTAATTAGATATTTTTTATAAATATCTAGATTTTATTAATAAATATTTATATATTTATTTCATAAAAAAATATTTTTGAAAAACTTTTGAACTTGACATAAACATCATAGACACTATTAAAAAAAATGATTTCATTGCAACAGTCTATTGCAAGAAGTAATAGGACACCATAAAAACTTTTTTTTTTTATAAAATTTATTAAATTACCTTAATTTAAAGTATTTTTATGATAAATGTCGTACCACTGTATAAGAATAGAATAATACTAAATTTTTTAGTTGTATCTCAATTTACACTTCTAGCAATAATATAGCTTCTATCAACTAGATAGTGAGATGAAGTAATTAGTTATTTATAACTAGTAAATTCATGATCTAATTATGAAATTCAAATCACTGCTTGAAACACAACACTTAAAAATATTATTTGGAATTCCTAAAGTCTCTATAAGAATATTGCTTAAACAAGTTGTCACTAAATTAATTCAATCTAATCTAATTAAAATGACATCTTAAGATATCTTTTTAAGAAAATGACTTGAAGTAATAGTCCAACCGAAAGTATTTTAACTATGTAAGATTGACATTTGTTTATAAATTATTGGTAATGTATTCTATATTATAATTAAAAAAATTTTACTATGATATAGGACATCTATTTATAAAATATAATATATTTTTTCTTTTCTAATAAGAATATCTATTGATGCGGTAAAATAATTAACCCTAATGAAGTGGCATACTAGGTGATCAGCTATTTGAGATGGAGATGAATGCTTAGTCAACAATCTGAGCTCAGCGTTCCACACCCAATCTAACCATATCCCAACCCTGAGGGGGCCCCCAAAGTGGTATTTCATGCTTCACACAGCCATAAGCCAAACTGTCACAAACCTTCCTCACCTCATTTTCTTACTGACCTTCGACTCAAGTTGGACGAACTTGCCTACAACAAAGAACACGATCAAAAAGGGGATTGTAGAGGTTTTTCGGCAAGTCTACTATAACAATCAAGTCAGTGTCTTGAGAGAGTAAATTTAAGGCTCAACTGTTATAACTCAAAAGTGGTGAATACAAGGAGGATTCATGTGGTAAGGGGTAAGCCAACCAAGGAGGACGCAAAGGACATGAAAGTGGAGTAAATATGGCCTTTTAGGAGACAAAAACAATGTAAAACCTTCAAAATATTGCCTTCAACGTGTGTTTAAGGATATCTTCAAGAAACCTATGAACAAAACAAAGCCTTTATCTTGTTTTCTAGAGAGAGAAAGTGTGATATGACTTATGCTTGCAGTGAGAGAGAGTAAAAATGAACAAAAGACAAAGAGAAAATGTCCTACCTTAAGATAAGTGCCTATATATATCTTATCTTCTTTGGCTTGTGATTGGTTGGAGAGTGTTGCCTTAATTTTGCCCATTTCTTTTCCCACATTTTTTCCATTTGAAACCTTAACTTAAAACCAAAACTAAGGATACGTGGTGAGCTAAGATTGGTTTTCTAGCCTTATCCCATATTATATTTCACATGGTATGATTTGATTCGGGTAGGAGATTACCTTATCCATTATATACACATGGCGGAATGTCACATATTGCCAGTTCGAAAGCGGACCCGTCGAAATTGCAAGAGTACGAGAGCACGCTCCTTGTAGAACAAGTGCGCATAAGTTTCAACCTCGCCTACCCTTTTGGTTGAGAGCATACATTCTTGGATGAGCAGTACCCATATGAACAGTAGCCCTCAAACAAATAGGCATTTCAAAAGGTGTTCGAGGATGACTAGACTAAGACAAGAGTGTGTTTAACTTCTTACCATGGTAACCGAGGTTGAGCCTGTCAGCAACCTTTGGAAGCAACCACCTTAAATATCATTTGGGCTAAGCATACCAAGCACAAAAGAGAAGCAAGTTGGACACCACATGAGGCAACTTAGAAGTCAAGCTTAGCTTCCTTCAAATTATGATCCAATAGGCCCAAATTAAATATAGTGGTGGTAGATAGGATATTTGTGTGTTTTATGTAAACAATTATGCATGGATTTATCTTGGCCACCAAATGTACTTGTGTAATTAAATCATGGCCATCTATTTGTAAATATATATTGTATAGTGTTGTCTAATGAAAACAAGAACCCATTTTTCTCTTTCAATTGTGGTCTCATGTTTTCTTCTTTCTTCTCCATATTTGCTCTTATTTTGAACATCAAATTAACACATCTCACGGCCAAATCATGCACACATTTAAACACAAATTGATCTTGGGTTTTCAAAGACTTACTTGGGCATGTATATGAGCTGTTCTAAGTGCCACACGTAGCCAGATTTCACTTAAATTTTCAGTATGTGACAGTGTGATATCAGAGCAAATTTGTGTAGGTTTGTGTGGTAAGGATGTTTGCAAATTATTCCTACTTTTTTTGGAAGATTATGTTAGCCAGAACTTGAGATTGTAGAAAAATTTTAGTTGTGGTGTTGTGGTGGAAATTTTTGGGTTTTTATACTATGGTTTGTTTGCTATGATTATGGAATTTTCTAGGTTGTGGCTTATTGGTTGTTGGTGAAATTATTGTCGAAATTTTGTTGTGTTGGGAAGTTTGGTTATAAACATAAATCATTGCAGTCAAGGATATAGAGGTTAGTGTGTTGCGAAGGCTATGCAGGAAGAATATAGGCATGTTCAAGGCTCAAAAAAAAAAAAAAAAACGGAGATAGCTTTGTCCAAAGAGATGGTAAGCTCATTTGATGCTAGATTGGCAAGGGTTGAGCTTTCCTTGGGTGACATCCATAAATGCCTAGATACTAGATGATAGAATGAGTAGTGTGATACAGAAATTGATGCTGTCGGTGTCAAAAGTTGACTTCAGCATGCTTTCGATGTATTTGTGGATTCCATAAGGCTGTCCATGGAAGAATTTTGAGACAGAATTATTGTTGAATTAGGTTTTATCAAGACATAATTATCAGAGGTTAGGCAAGACCTTGCATTATACAAAACTGCCATTACTTTGGGTGTCGCTAGTAGTGGCATGCTGAGAGTGTGGGTTCTAGAACCACCCAAGGTTTTGGGAAAATGGAACGCCAAGGAAATTGATAACTTTTTATGGATGATGGAGCACTACTTCGACACCATTTAGATGTATGAAGATGGCCTTTGATTTAGTTTCGTGATACTCTATATCAATGGTGATGCAGCATTATGGTGGAGATGCTGACATATGGAAATGGAGAGAGAGTAATGCCAGATTAATACTTGGCAGGTGTTTAAATAGAAGCTGAGGCGACAATTCTACAATGAAAATATTGAGGAGGTTGCGATTTAGAAGCTTCGAGGACTTATGCAGTAGGGGTCGATAGTCGAGTATGTGTGGAAATACAATTTGTTTATGCTCGAGATCATCAAAATTTCAGAGAAAAGCCGATTGCTATTTTTCCTAAATGGCTTACAACCATGGGTAGAACAAGAATTGTGATGCTCAAATGTGCAAGATCTCGCCTCGACAATTGCAGAGGCGGAGTCCTTGATTGAGCGTAGTCAAGAGACTCCAAAACGGGACTAAAATTGAAGACCGAATAAGTGTGGCCATCAGAACGGCGAGGGAGGTAAACCTCACGAGTTGGGACCCTAACATGTTACTGGGAGGCCACCGAAACATTACAAACAACAATACAGTAGTAAGGAGGAAGACAAGCAATACGAGCAGAAGTGGACGTGCTACTTATGCGGCAGAGATCATCACATAAAAGAGTGCTCGCAGCAAAATTGTCTCAACGCCATGCTAAGCTTATTCAAGTCAGATGAGGATGCCCGAATTGGAGTGTTACGCATCCTCAACGCAATGAAGGCCAAGGGGGCATACGAAGGAGAGACGTTCGAGGCCAAGTCAGTGAAGAAACTAAAGCCTGGGAAACATTGAAGTATGTAGATGTCAGCGTAAAAAGAGAAAGCTTCAAAGTGTTCATAACTAGCAGTGCTAATCAGTGTTTAGTTGTAGAGAAGCTGGCAACGCAGCTAGTGTTAGTGCTAAGTGAGGGAGCCGGGATGGATCAAGTTTATGGATCAACCTTCTTAGCCAATTTGTAGAGTTGCTCGAAGCGTCACTATCAGAGTCAAAAAATAAAAAGGCAGAATCGACTTCACCATGGTACCGATGTGTGACTTCTAATTTGTGTTAGGCAACAAGTTTATCGACAGGTTGTTGCCCTTCACGTTCACGGAGGATGGGTGTATAGAGTTTACGGATAAGGGGAAGTGACACATGGCACTAATCGAAAGATTTCAAGTTAGTAGTATTGTGTTTTCAGCTTTCCAATTATGTGCAAATGGAGACTTGCTTGATGGAAAGAAAGCAAGATGGTACTCCCTCATCTGGCACCTACGGGCAAAATTTGAACGTAGCGTGCTCAGTTTATGTCGGTTTGCATAAGAGAAAGCGGAATGCAGCGGTGTAAGCTCAAGTCCTCGATAGTAAGCTTGACGAGGGCTTCAAGTACTTCGGTAGGGTTGAATGTCACGTGCCACTAGTTTGGAAGCGGAATTACTGAAAGTACAAGAGCACTAGAATGCGTTCCTTTCAAAACAAGCGCGATCAAGTTCTGGATTCGCCTACCTTCTCGACCCAGAGCATACATTTACGAATGAACAATACCCACATGAACAGTAGGTTGTGAATGGAATGGGCATTTCGAGAAGCGTTCGAGTATAAATGGAGTAAGATAAGAGAGTGCTCGACTTTTTACCACGGCAACTGAGGTTGAGCATATAAGTGACCCTTTGAAGCAACCACCTTAAACATCATTTGGGCTGAGCACACCAAGTATAAGAGAGGAGCAAGCTGGATCCCATATGAGGCAACTTAGAAGTCAAGCTTGACTTCCATAGAATTGTGATCCAATAGACCCAAATTAAAGATAATGGTGGTAGGTAGGGTATTTATGTATTTTATGTAAATAATTATGCATGAATCTATCTTGGCCATTAAAAGTGCTTGTGTAATTAATTCATGGCCTTCCATTTGTAAACATATATTGTATAGTGTTGTGTAATGAAACAAGAACCCATTTTTCTCTTCCAATTATGGTCTCATGTTTTATTCTTTCTTCTCCATATTTGCTCTTATTTTAAGCATTAAATTGACACACCTTATGGCCAAATCAAGCACACATGTAAGCACAAATTGATCTTGGGTTTTTAACGGCTTACTTGGGCAGCGCTAGATTTCACTCAAATTTCCAACATGCGACAAGAAGCTCATTTGTTTTCATTTGTGGTACGCTAAATACTAACATCATCATGTTGGGTCTACTTTCAACCTCCTAGGAGCCGAAATGTCTCCCTTGGTCGAGCGACTATTTTTGTCAACAATAGGTGATCGCCTTAGGTGATCTGGAAACATAGAAAACCTTTTACTCATTTTTAGTGACCACATTCCTTAATGTTAGGGATTATTTCACAGTGGGGTTCACTATTTTGGTCTTTATTATGTGGACTAATGATTATAAGCCATGTGTCATCCTTCATATGAATACTTTTTAAACTATCTAAGGTAGGATCCTGCCTTAGTAAGAATCCATCGTGAGGTGGGTTTAAATATGAGCCGATTATCGCATAAGTGTTAGTTGGAGTTTAATGGATTTACATATCACCACGTGTCCAACCTATTTTTATTCCATAACAATATCTTTAATTAAAGGACAAGATATGAGAACAATTGAATTAATCCAATAAGCTTTTATTTAATTTGTTTTATTTAATTAGTTTGATGATTTTTATTATTACAAACTTAAAAACAATAGATTTACTTTCATATATTTTATTTTTAAAGATATATATTTTTATATTTATATCCCAATTTAGTTAGGTAATAATTATTTTTCAAAATATATTAGCATATTTAAAACATTCTATGCTCTATACCCTAATTTGATAAGTGATAAGTGAGTAAAACACATACATCGTTCACTCTTAGACTTGATTTGTTTTTTGAATCCTTAACCCTCATTGGCATTTGATGTGTTTTACTTGCATAATACAGAAAATGAGAAAATTAGCCATCTAAAGTGAATTCGGTTCGAAAAAGAAGATGTTCGGAAACCAAATCGCAAGAAAATCAAGGAGCAAAATGCAAAATAGTCGGGGACTAAAATGCAAAGCTATAGGGACCAAATTGTAAGGACATAAAATATGGAGAAAGCTGAGCATGGTGTGATGGTGCCACCAAGTGGTGTGATGGCGCCATGTATTCTGCCTATAGGCAGAATGTGTGGTGTGACTGCACCATTAAGCAGCATAGCCTCGCCATCCCAACTGGTAACTTCGTGCTACCATGTTGTTTGAGTGCCCCGGTGCTCGATGGGTTTGTTTGGACATCTTTTTAGGGCAAAATCTCAAACCTTGGATAAGTTTTGTATGGCTTGATTTGGCAAAAAACTAGGGTTATATATTTTTAAAAGTTTGGGGAAGAAAAACAAGTCACATTGTCCCAAACAAGGAATATAGGGTGAGTAGAGTATCGTTCCCACGAGGAATAATAGCTGATTACTTACTGAAAATAGTTTTTCTTTAATTTATTTGAAAAATCGAAATTTATGTGATATGAAAAATTAAAAGAAATTCAAATAACCACAATCTAATAACATAGTCAAAAAGGAAAATTTCAATAAGAGTAATATCTAGGGCTAATGGTTTAATTCAATTTACTCATACCTAATTCCTCAAGTTGTGTTATCTTGATTAATCCCTGTGTTGCTAGTCATTATTCTAACCTATTCAATTGTCTCTCGAGATTAATCGAATTTATTCCTTATTTACGTGCTTACTATATCTTTATGTAAACACAAAATAAATAGAAATGTATTACGAGCAATAATAATCATTGAACCTACTACACAAACCACATTGATACGTCTCTATTCAATATGCAATTTGTGGTGTTTATCAACTGATCTAAACATAATAAATATTTCTCAATATTCATTAGTCCATAAATCAATTAATTAATGGTTAGTTAATTAATCGCATTATATTAATAAAAAATATAACACACAACAATCAGAACATGATATTTTTGAAAGATTAAACCATTGCCCTAGGTATTAAATTTTGCAACTCATAAAAAAGGGTTCATAATCAACATTCTCAAGTTCAATAATCCTCAACATATTCAAATATTCATAAATGCTAAATTTAATACAATAATTAAGATAAGAGTATAAAGATAAACTAAGTTGGAGAGCTCTTTCTTCCTAATCTTCTCTTGCTTCTTCTCAAATAACTCTCTCTCTAGCTTTTCTCTATCTCTACCTTCCTTTTCTTCCACGCTTTCCCTTTCCAAAACTAGCTCCTCTATCCAATACCCAAACATATATATAACCCAATTCTTTCCCAAATTTAGCCATTCAAATATGATCTTGGGGCTCAGATTAAGCCCATAAGACATGCAAATCGCGTGCAGTAGGCGTCAGGAGTGCTTAAATGGCACGGTAACGAGGGGTAGTCAGCAAAGATGGCGTGGTTGTGCCACACATTCTACCCATGGTAGAATTTGTAGCCCCGTCACCCCATTTGGTGGCACCGTTGCGCCATGCACAGCTCCTTTTCATATTTTAAAATTCTTGCGATTAGGTCCTTGTGACTTTACATTTTAGTCCCAGATTGTTTTGCATTTTGGTCCTTGATTTTCTTCCGATTTGGTCCCTTAAAATCTTGAATGTTTGCTTGTTCTTAAGCAAATTAAACCAACATGAAAAGAAGATAAGGGAAGAATATCCAATAAAAAGAAAATTTCACAATTGAAATTAATTAATGATTGGGCAAGCCTATTGTTAAAGCAATATCAAGTCTCATAGATTAACTGTTATATTTAAATTGAGGAAACTTTCAAAATACAGTCAATTGTTCTATGATGTAACTTGAAGAACAAAAATCATTTTACTCAAGGGTTCCTTGTACATATGTGAATTGTCACTCATGCTTGATTGTCTTTCAATTCGAATTAGATTTTGCTTACAATTAAGTTCAATTTGAATACTTACAAAACTCTATACACTTAGTTTTCAAGTCACTCTTTACTAATGGATTAGGACATTACATTAAGAATCCCTGGGACTTGTATAGTTTTTAATGATAGGCCAAAGTTAAGGTGGGGGATTTTATATTCTTTAAGTAAAGTTCTAGTACCTTAATAACCTTAATCTTCCTAGAACTTCATTCCAACGCCTCTTTTCTTTGTTCAGCTCTCCATTTCCTATTCAACATCTTTTGTGTGTGAAGAATATGTACACCCCTATATTTATTTATTTACACCATTTTATTTTCAAATTTTTGCCCTACTCTTACTTTTTGATGAAAGTTCTCTACACTTACCTAGGCGTGAGACTAGGTTCCTTGGTAAGAATTTAGCTTTTCTTTTAGGCCTTACTCTTACCTTTTAATGTGAGTTCTCCACACTTACCTATGCGTGAGACCTAGTTACTCAGTAAGATAATATCTTATTTTTCGCACTTACCCAACCCTTAATTGAATAACCTAGAAAAGGATATAAGTTCTTATGGTGTGAAAACAAGGAGCAATGAATTTTGGGTTATTTTTACTATTATGAGGGTAAAAAAGAAAGTTTAGGTTCAAAACAGGTGAAATGAGAATTTATTCTCTCTAGGTTTGTTCGAAAGACTCAAATTCATCAAGAATTGCCTAATTCATTTCCCTAACGAAATATCCTTTACAATTCATCAAGTGACCTCCAACTAAGTCTAGGGTTTACTAAGGCTCAACATCCTTATTAGATCACATAAGCTTTATCTAAATTTCCAAATAATAAGCAATTATGAACCGATGCTAAAAGATTTTAAAGGACTTCTTTAGTAAATTAAATTTGTTGACAAATCAAATACAATGACTTAGGACAACATTTATCATTCTTCACAATTTAAGTATTCACAATCACAATAATATCATTGGCTTTCCATTCAAGCAAAACAAAAGCAAGCTCAACAAAACAATTCTAATATCATAAGAAAAGGGCTATACTTATAAGAGCCAAGAAAAGGAAGAACCTAAAATAAAAAAAAAACTCAATATTAACTAACAAACAAATGAAAACTCCTAAAGCATGACAATTAAAACTTAAAGTTAAAGAGATTTTATGTGTGACTGGTGGCAAACTCATTGCATTCAACAAAGCACTTCCAAAATTCCTTCCCCCACACTTAATCAAAACATTGTCCTCAATGTTTAATCAACAATAATCAACGGAAATCATACTTGGGAGGCTAAATATAGAAATCTTGCCTCTTATTACGCGTTGTCATTCTTATCTCTTTGAAGGGATGGAAATTGTGAAAGCGATGGAAGTTTCGCATTCGAGCTGAGGCTTTGTAAATAGGAAGTGAATTCGGTGCCATTCTTACTTGAAAATCTCTTTTCGTCAATTCACCAAACAGTTGGAATGCACACTTTTCCTATCTCCTCTCTTGCACTTTAAACCACTTGTATTACCTTCCTTTCACTCCTAAAATACTTTCCAAGTATTTCCCAATGATCAAACTTAAAATTCCTATGCTAAAACTCACTCAAAAATTTTGCCGAACACTTGGCATACACTTTTGTTAACCTACCCAATTTTAATTTAGGTAATCTTCAATTTACTTCCAACTAATTTTGACAATCTTCATCACGCCCCTAAAAATTTTGAAAGTCATTAGAGCATCCCCAAACATTAACTCACACTGTTATTTCAAAATAAAGGGTAAAAAGGGTAAAATCATAATTTTTTAATTTTAAATTAATAAAAATAATTTTTTTTTTCTTCTCTTTCGTTTTCTCCCTTTTCTTTTCTTTTCTTTTTCCTTCTCTTCTTCCTTTTTTTTTTCCCTATTTTCTTCTTCTTCCACAGCAGCCACCATGGCCACCATTAGAGGTTACCTGTTGTAGGCACGGAGGCTACTGTAGTAGCCTTTCGTGACTAACACAGGCAACCTCCGATGTTTACCACACGCAGCCATGAGAACTTACTTGAAATTAATGTGGAAATGAAAAATTGGAGTTAACTTCCTTGCTTTGAACACACTTTTTTCCAAGTTGTACAATGTTGGGGAAATTTGGGAATTTAAGTGCTTGAATTGGTAAGGATTTGTTTTGACTGGTTTTAAAATTTTGAAGTGTATTTGATTAACAGGGTGGTGAATGGGAAAATATACTTTGAATTGTAATAATGAATGTGAGTTTGAAAAAGGAAGAGCAAACTAATTTGGGTGTTTGAATACATAAGGGAGCAAAGAAAGATAAGCCAAAAAGAAAAGAAAAAATAGGGGGGGGGGGAGAACTAGGAGGGGGGCGAGTAAGCGCACCTAGTTGCGCATGGATGCTCCAGGCATTTAAGTTCAGACATTATATAATAGTTTAGGGAGTTCAACTAAAACACTTGTAAATGTAGCAGCAGGAGCTCATTAATGGGAAAAACTATTAATGAGACTTATGATTTGTTAAAGGAGATGGCCGTTAATGCACATCAATGGCCAACTAAGCATTTTACATCGAGGAAAGCCTTTGGAATTCATAAGGTTGATCACCTTACTTACTGCTCAATTAACTACATTGACTTAGCAACTTGGAACCATGAAAACCAATGCCATTCATATTCCACCTATGATTTGTGAGCTATGTAATTGGTAATCACCTTAGTACCAAATGCCCAATGGGTAATCCTTTTGCTCCTTCATCTTCAAAATAAGTTCATTATGTTGGAAATTATAATTAGCAATAAAACAATCCATTTTCCAACACTTACAACTAAGGATAGCAAAATCATTCTAACTTATCTTGGAAAAACAATCAAAGTGTCATGCAACCACCTCTTGAATTTCAACCTCAAGAGAGGAAAGTGAACTTCGAAGATGCCCTTGCATAGCTTATCATGATCACTTTCCAAATTTAAGACGAAGATCGAAACTACATTGTAAAATCAAGCACCATCCATTCGGAATCTTGAGGCACAAATAGGTCAAATGGCAAAGTTATTGATGGAGAGGCAATAAAGCAATACGGAGACAACTGCAAAGGAACTAGTGATGGCAATCACACTTTAGAGTAGAAAACAATTGATGAAGCCAAAAAGTAACTTGGAAGAGACATTACAAGAGAAGGTAGTTAGTGTATCATCCATAAAGGACAAGGATAATGATGAGTAATTTGAAAACATTGCCAAAACATCTAAGATGACAAGTCTTTTAATGTCACAACCTGAAGCATCAAACCTTCCCAAGAAATATGTGTCACCTCTACCATATATGCCACCAATACCAATTCTTCAAAGGTTGGCAAAGCTAAAGAAGGATTTTCAAACTGATGCAATCTTAGAGAATTCAAAAAGGTGTCAATTAACATCCCTCTTATAAATGCAATTCAAACAAATTTCATCTTACGATAAGTTTTTAAAAAGCTTAGTGACCAATAAAAGACGATTCAAAGAGCACGACAAGGTGATGCTAAATGAAGAATATAGTGCAATTTTACAAAATAAGTTGCCTCCAAAATTGAAAGATGCAAGGAGTTTCACCATACCTTGCACTATTAGAAAATGTTACTTTGAAAAAGGTTTATGTGATTTAGGTACAAGTATTAACTTAATGCCTTTTTTTGTTTTTAGAAAATTAGGACTTGATGAAGTTAAAGCTACAACCATTTTCATTCAATTGGTAGATAGGTCAATTAAACATCCAAAAAAAATTCTAGGCGACATATTAGTTAAGGTTGACAAATTCATATTTTCAGCTAACTTCATTGTGTTGGATATAGAAAAAGACCGTAAGACTACTCTGATTTTTGGTATACCTTTCTTAGCTAGTAGTGGAGCTGTGATTAATGTTAAACGTAGTGAGCTGACACTAAGGGTTAACGATGAAAAGGTTAAGTTTAATAATTTTCATGACATGAAATCTTCAAATAAGCTAAGTACCTGCCATAGGGTAGATGTTATTAACAATTATATGGTGGACATTCATAAAGATAAGATGGAGGAGTTTTAGAATAAGGTATACAAGAATGCCAAAATTTTTGTAAGGAGACAAAGGAGTGGTAAGATAGAATGGTTCTTCAAAGACATTTTGTGTCGGGTCATTGTGTTCAATTGTTCAACTAGAAATTGAAGTTGTTTCCATGCAAACTTAAGTTAAGATGGTCGGGTTCATTCGTGATTGAGAAAGTATTTCCCTTTGGCATGGTGAAATTAAAAGATAAGAATGGACATAATTTTCTAATAAATAGCCAACGTTTGAAGTACTACTATAGAGAAGAAGAAAAGAGGAAGAACTTAGTCTAGCTAAAGACGTTAAACTTAACGTTTCTTGGAAGGCAACCCAAGCTCTATATCACGTATTTCATTTGAATTTTTTTCTTAATTATCGTGTTTTCATCTACTTAATGTTTAATTAAGTTTTTGTGTATTTTTCTTTTTATGGGTGGAGAATTTTTGAGAACTTAAATTCAAACTAAGGAAGTGGAGGAAAAGATAAGGGGTTAGAAAAAAAAAAAAGGGGTTGAGAAAGGGGTGGTACACTAGCTGCATGGGCCTGTGCCCACGAAATAGAAGGCGCGGCCATAGGAAGGCACGCCTACCCCACGTCAAGCAAAGAGGAAGTGCGTGTGGGCAAAATGCCTAAGGCGCCCACACACAGCTCATTCCCCTGTGGTTTTTGTTTGTGTTCCCTCTCCCCCCACCTTTATTTTTCTTTTTTTTTTCTTGCATATTGCTTGAATTTTCTATTTCTTCCACAATTTTGAGCTACTTCTTCATTGCCACTACACATTTAAATTTCTTTCCACACTTAGTGTCCGTTTAGTTTGACTTTTAAATTAGTCAAAAGGGCTTTTTTAATATTAAAAGCTCTTTTTAATTTTTTTTTATGTCGTTTGGTTGTCATGCAAAAGAGATTTTGATAAATTAAAAAATTTTGGGCTTCTTCCCGTAGAGCTTTTTGAGCTTTTTTAAAACTTATATAATGTCAAAAGTACCCTCCTATTATTTTTAAATTCCACCATACCCTTCAAAAAAAAAATAAAACCCTAACTGTCTTTTACTATAAATAAAACCCTAACTATTTTGTATATTATAATAGTTACAAGTATTATTGACCACTATCCTTATAACAAAGTTTATAAAGATCATTGACAACTATCTCTGCAACAAAGTTTATAAGATTAGTTCATCTTTTATATGTAAGTTTCTAAATAATTTATCTGTTTTTATCGTCTTTGTTTATTGAAATTTAATTTGTATTAATTTTTACTTCAACTGTATGATTGATAAAAATTATTCATGAAGAATTGTTCTATTATAATAATAAATTAATTTTATGTATCCATAATTTTGTTTATAATATCGAATTATATGAATAAATTTTGCGTAATCATGTTCCCTTCAGTTTCTTGCATGTTTTCTTCTTCATCACTGGGTGCCTTTTGCTTGCATTTCTTTTCCCTTTCTTTGCCGCGTTTTTCTTTTCCCATATTAATTAGGAAAAATTAGAATTATAACGTTAGTATCCCTAAGTTTTAAATAAATAATATTATTAAATATATTATTAAAATCATATCATTTTAGTCCTTAGTAGTGTAAAACAAAAGGGACTAAATTGTTAATATTAAGACAACTATATATAAATAATTATTTTTTAGATATATAGGGAAAAAAACATATATCTTCTTAAGAACATTTGTTTCTTTAATTTTGATATTATATATATTTTTAAACTAATTTTCATGGACCTATATTGTCAAATTAAGTTATATTTTTAGTTTTTTTTTTAATTGATATATATTTTAATTTTTTATTATTTTTATTGATATATATCCTTTTGTTTAGAATGGAAACTACTATAGACAAAAATCAGAAAAGATTAAAGGCAGAATGGAATGATACATATCTTGATGCTTTTATCAAGATTTGTGTCTATGAAATATTGGCAGGAAATAGACCAAATGGTTACTTTAATAAAATTGGGTGGAAGAATGTTATCTTTAAGTTGCTACTATCACTGGTAAAAATTACAACCATAAGCAATTGAAAAACAAGTGGGACTCCCTTAAGAGAGATTGGCAAGTTTGGAACAAACTGTTGAGGAATGAAACTAGTTTAGGTTGGGATCCTGTGAAAGAAACAATTGATGCTAGTGATGAATGGTGGAATAAAAAATTGAAGGTGCAATTCCAAACTTTAATTTATTTTATGGTGTAATATAGAAATCATTATATTAGTAACCTAGACTAACTTTCAAAATATAATCTTTTTATATTATTGTAGGAGATTCTAGAAGCATTTAAATATCGTTCAAAAGGATTGAAACATGCTAACCAACTAGATTTGTTGTTTAAAGATGTTGTTGCTACAGGAGAAGGAGCATGGACACCATTTATGGGTTTTGTACTAAATGAAGGTGATGGTGGATCATTTAAGGAACAAGATTATGATGATAATAATATTAACGGTCAAGAGGAGAACTTTAATAAGGATTTAGATAATTTCGATGGGCTTGAGAATATTAACATTGACACAGACTATAATACTCCTTTAGCACCTACACAAGATAATGTAAAGAAAAGGAAAAAAGTAGTTCGAGTGAGAGATGGAGCTACAGTTAAATTATCTAGATAATTGGATCGTTTGTGTGATGTTGTAGAAAATAAACCATCTACATCTACAAGAAAAGATGAGTCCAGTTTTAGTATTGTGGAAGTAATGGATATGTTGCGAAACACACCAAATATTGCAAGAGGAAGTGAGCTTTTTATGTTGGCCACTAAACTTTTTCTTAAAAAGGAAAATAGGGAGATGTTTATTGCACTTAGGGACCATGATCTTCAAATTGAATGGTTAAAGCAAATGAAATATGTTTTTACTTTCATGTTATGTTATCATATAGCTATTATTCTACTTTAGTTTATTTTTTTTTTTTATGAAAGATTATTGTTGGAATGAAATCAATATATATTTATTTTATTTGATTTTTCATTTATGTTGTAGTAATTATGAATTTTATGTAGTTTTTTACAACCAATAATAATCTTTATCATGTGTTTACTTTTTTACAGATATGGAATATTTTGAAAGTGATGATGATAATGAGTATAGTTGCAATGATAAAAGTGATGATGAATATGAGTTATTGAAAATGGTACAAACTGGAGTTGTTTTATATGTAAATCATTTTATTAAGTATAATCTGAAAGTACCATGTCGAACTTCATCTCATACAGGTTATTCATTTGTAATGGAAGTGCTAAATGGTCATGAAGATAGATGTCACCAATAAATTTAGAATGGAAAAACATGTATTTATGAAGTTATGTGACGTACTGAGTAATTCATATGGCCCTCGAAAGGGTAAAGATGTGTCCATAATCAAGTCAGTAGCTATATTTTTTTATCACATTAGGCCATGCATTTGGGAATAGAATGGTTCAAGAAAGATTTCAACATTCAGGTGAAACTATATTTAGGTGGTTTGGAATTGTGTTAGATGATGCTGTGTGTCATATGGCTGTTGATTTTTTGAAACCATCTGACCCACAATTTAAAAGAATTCCACAAAAGATTAGGGATGATGATCGATACTGGCCATATTTTAAAGATTGTATTGGAGCAATTGATGGAACACATATACGAGTTACCGTGCCCACATCAAAGCAAATACCATATGTAGGAAGAAAAGGGATTCCTACTCAAAATGTGATGGCTGTGTGTGATTTTAACATGTGTTTTACATTTGCATGGGTTGGATGGGAAGGTACCGCTCATGATACACGTATCTTTTTAGAGGCCTTACGTAGGAAAAATTTGTGTTTTCCTCATCCACTATCAGGTTAGTCATATCGTACAGTTAATCATTAATATTATATTTGAACATGAAAATTTATTTTAATTTTTTTATATTTTCAATGTTTATTTATAGGTAAGTATTATTTACTAGATATCGGATATCCTCACATGAAAGGTTATTTAGGTCCTTACAAAGGTGAACGATATCATCTTCCAGATTTTCGATGTGGAAGTCAGCCAAGAGGAAAAAAAGAAATATTTAATCATGTACATTCTTCTTTGAGATGCACAATTGAGAGGACATTTGGTGTTTGCAAAAATATATGGAAAATTTTATGTCAAATGCCCAACTTTCCTTTTAGTAAGCAAGTGAAGATTGTGATTGCTTCAATGGTTCTTCATAATTTCATAAGAAATCATGCAAAAAAGGATCAAGAATTTCAGCCTTATGATGATGATGAAGAATTATCCCCAGCCAGTGTAGGAGAGAATGAAAGGGAAGAGATTAATGAAGAGTCAAATACAAGTTTGCTTACTGAGCATGAAATGGATCAAGAACGTGATCAAATTGCTATTCTTCTTATACATCGTTGATATTTGAATCTTTTAGTTTCTTTTATGAATTTTAAATTGTTTTACTTTTGAATTTTGAAGTTTGTTAGTTTTCTAGTTAGTGAATGAATGAATTAACAATATTATTATTAAAATAGTCAATTTTATTTTTTTTTATAATTATTAAATAAATTTTATAGCATACCCTTTTCAGTAATTTAATTAAACAAAAGCACTTTTAAAATTGTGCAACCAAACTATTGACTTTTATAAAAGGGCTTTTTTAATTGGCAACCAAACGGTCAAAATTTTTTCCTCAAAAACTCTACTTGAAAAAGCTCTATTTATAAAAGCTCTACTTGTAAAAGCTCTACTTAAAAAGCCAAACCAAACGGACCCTTAATCTTTCTTAAAACTAAGTATGCTTCCAAGTTCAAACCCACCCAACAAACCACTTTCCATACAAACATCAAAAGACCGAAAATTCCTGAACATTATAACATTTGGAAAATTGTGTTCAATGCAAAGTATTCAACCCCAATGTTAAGGATTTTCACAACGCAATCAAAAAAGTCTACTTGTATCCAACTTTGTTCTTTGAATTGAAATTATGGTGAGAAGTTGAAATTATGGAACTTTGGTGAGAGGTAAGAGTGTTGGCTTGTTGAATTTAGTAAGATTTGTAGTAGGTGTTGCGGATTTTTTATTGCTTTAGAAATGTATGTGTATTTTGTGACAATTTGTTGGGTGAAAATTGAAGGATTGAAATTAAAATTAGGTGGGTTTTAGGAGTGAAAGGAAGGTGGTACAAGTGGTTTGAAGCTCAATAGAGGGGATAGGAAAAGTGTGGATTCCAAGTGTTCGGTGAATTGTTGTAAAAAGATTTTCAAGTGAAAATGGCACCGATTTCGATTCCTATTTACAGAGCCTCAACCCAAATGCAAAACATCCATCACTTCCACAATTTCTACCCTTCAAGAAGATGAGAATGACAACGAGTAATGAGAGGCAAGATTTCTATTTCTAGCCTCTTAGATATGATTTTCTTTTATTATCTTTGATTAAACAATGAGGACAATGTTTTGATTAAATGTGGGGGAAGGAATTTTAAAAGTGCTTTGTTGAATGTAATGAGTTTGCCACCAATCATACACAAAATCTCTTTAACTTTAAGTTTTAATTGTCATGTTTTAGGAGTTTTCATTTGTTTGTTTGTTAATATTAAGTTTGCTCATTTTAGGTTCTTTCTTTTCATGGCTCTTATATGTATAGCCCTTTTCTTATGAGATTAGAATTGTTTTGTTGAGCTTGCTTTTGTTCGGTTGAATGGAGAGCCAATGATATTATTGTGATTGTGAATACTTAAATTGTGAAAAATGATAAATGTTGCCCTAAGTCCTTGTATTTGATTTGTTAACAAATTTATTTTACTAAAGGAGTCTTATAAAATCTTTAAGCACTGAGTTACAATTACTTATTACTTGGAAATTTAAAGAAAGCTTATGTGATCTAACAAGGATGTTGAGCCTTAGTGAACTCTAGAATTTATTTGATGGTCACTTGAGGAGAATTTACAAGGGATACTTTATTAGGGAGATGAATTAGGCCATCTTTGAAACGTTTGAGCCTTTCAAGCCAACCGAGAAACAATCAATTCTTAGTTCACCCCTTTTGAGCAGGAGAATGAGGAGTTTATGAGATCAAAGTTAGAAGAGATGTAGATTCACCAATGTGTATACTTATAGTGTTGTGATTGATGCCTTGAGTAAGTCTCAAACAAATTACATGTTTTCATGATGTTTTTGCAGATATGTTAGATGTGGGTTGTGAGTCTTTAGTCTGTTAAAACTTGTTATAATTAGTACATACAGACTCCTCACTGCCAAAAGTATGTAGAAATTTTTGAGTTTATCCACTGTTATTTTAAATTTTTTTTATGTTTTAATTTTGTATTTATCCACTTTGTTTGCAAATCTATTTTTCCTGTTATGCTTCTAGGTTTATCTTCTTTGATTCCAAATTTTTTATTTTGGGTTCATCTCATTTGATTCCAAATATATTTTTGGTTTAGTTGTGCGTGGAATCCAGAAGAAATAAAGAAGAAAGACAGATCCAAGAGGACAGAAAGAGGAAAAAAAAAAAAATGAACAATAAAAGGGAAGAAAATGTTGTAAAGTTTTTTCTTCTGTTTTATTAGTTTATTATATCGATTGGACCCAATAAATATTATTGGAGACATACTAAGCATAAATAAGTCAGTACTTTATTTTATTAGTCAACAATCTTAAAAATAAGTGAAAAAGTGATTTGAGTGTTAACTAAATTGATAGATGGACTTAGGGGATATTTCTAAAATGGTAAAGGGGTATTGGATAATTACATGAAATCCCGGGGATATACGTCTTTTTGCCTCAATTTGTATAGGAACAATTTGTATCTTCTATATTATTAATAAATACCCATAAATTATATAAGATTAATGAATGAATATTTGCGTCATCAAATTCACTCTCAACAATTAATTGTATTGCATTTTAACTAGTTAATTTTGGAATAACGATATCGCTGCCCCAACAAAATCTTTAAAAAAAATCATTTTTTTTTTATTCATCCAATTAAATTATATATTAAGAAAAAGCTTACATAACACTTCAGTAATTTTTTACCTTCATTGCCTCTCTTCTTTTCAAAGCTTCAGTGCTCTAAATTTTTTTGACCAAAAATAATTAACTGAATTTTTTTCTTCGAAATATGCTTAGTTACAATTTATAACAAACTATTTCTCACCCAATTTTAAATTGTGAATGAAAATATTTTCTTTATGATCAAGTCTCTCTCCATAGTTTTTGTCTTATTAATTTAAGACATCTAAATTTGTTGAGGATTAAAAGATTGATTTATTTAATTTCAGGCTCGAAAAGGAAAAGATGATTTATTGCAATATAAAAATTAAATGATAGAAAAATTACTAATATATTATACGTATAACAGGGGCTATTTAAAATAAATTAAAATAATTTAATTAGATATGTTAGGGATGTAAAAGTGTTTAATATAAATAAATTAAAATAATTTAATTAAATGTCTTTTCAGGTAATTTTATTGTAATTAAAATTGTAAATAAAGGACAAGAATTTTAATAAAAATTTGAAGGGGTGACAGTAACATCACTATTAATTCAATATAGTAATAACGTATTTGTCTCTAAATATTGTTAAGGCAACAAATCAAGACTTAGTTTCCTCGATTTTAATAATTTCATCACCAAGGTTAAGTACTTTAATAAAATTGTTTACAGTTATTGCTGAAGTTACTAAAATTTTAGCAAAACGAAACCCAACAGGACATCCAAGTAGTAGTAGCAGCCTAACATCGGGATGCAGTAGATATGCAGCAGCTCAGCAACAACAGGAAAAACAAGCAGAAAAGAACCAAAAGTGAGAATCAAGGCTGCATCACGGCTGCAACACCAGAGCTGTAGAAACAGAGCAGCAATAGCGAAAGAAAACTAATTACAAATGGGCTTCTGTTTCCACTGCCTTTCCTTTTCCCTTGCTTCTCAATGACTCCTGCAGAAACCAAGAACAATTACAAATTGAGTACCGCAAATACCAAAAGAAAACTAATTTAATAGAGAAAGAGAGATCATTAAGAAAGCACAAAATTCATACACAAAGAAAGAAAAACAAAATTAATTGTTTATTTCTCAATATAACATAGACAGTAATTACCAATAATTTGTTTGAGTACAAACTATTTCTGAGTGGGTTTAAAACTTAGAAGAATTTTCAAAGAATAAAAGCATGGAAAAATATTCCAAATTCAGCGCTATCCAGGGATGAAGACCTGAAACATTCTGGAGAGAACACTGAAAACGGATTAAATTAAATAGTTTCAAATTATGTACTGAATTTCTAAAATATATATTTATGAAAATTAAAAAACAAGTCGAATTATATATTTGACCTCTTTTATATATATTAGCATATATTGACAGATGTTGTTGTCCTTCATTTTTTTGTTCACTGCATTGTCAAGCACCGCTTTAATGGCCTGGAAATTGCTGTGGATCTTTCAAGCTTCTTCCTTCAGCACCTAAAGGACGTCTTATTTCTGTCACTGAAATATGATTGAAGCCAGTTCCTGCCAGATTGTAGAAACAAGTGATTCAATTAAGTTTCAGCAACAGAAATGGCAGAAATTAAGAAAAGCTTAAACCTATCATAAAGCAAAGATTTATGGGAGATGTCTTATGGCCCTTTACTGTTCAATTTCTAATGTATCAGCATGAGAAACAATGTGCGCCGGTAAATTATGGTAGTCAATGATGCCTGTTAGCAGTGGAGAAAAGAAAAGAAAAGCAAAACATTAGGGGTCGTTGCTTGTAGCAAAACTAACACAACATAAAATTTCATCAATATATAAAAGATTTTCATGAAGTGAAGAAATAAATTAATACCTTTGAGTTTATGGCAGTCTGATGTAGATGATGATCACATGGCTGCTTCTCTTTTGCAAAGTTTTTCGTATATTGTCCACATATTCTTTGAGAAGAGGACATTGATAAAATCCACAGTTGTTAGACATTGTTAATTGGAAGTAGGTGTCTTGGCAATGACTTTAATTTTGGGCACTTAAAAAATATCAAGGAACGAAGACATGGTATGATTTTCACATCTTCTTCTCCTGTAATCTGATACTCCCATTCTTCCCATTTATCCATACTCCCAAACTCCAACGATTTCAATTCAGTTTAGGTTTGTTTTGTGGCTGTATGACGTGTGTGTGTGAGAAGAGTAGTGCAAGCCGTAAGACAGAAAGACAGCACTTTTTCCGAAAATTTCAGTCCTATGCAGTTTTCATCAAGGTGACAATCGGGTTGCGATTTGAACTCCGTTTTAGTTCAAATTTTATGTGGAGATTCTACACACATATTTCTTAATTCTGAACGGTGTGACTGACTATCAGAGCTCTCTAACATGTCCAGAATTTATGTTTATAGCAACTCTGATTTTCAGAATTTTTCTGCAGTTTGATTTTGGCTCTTTCACTTTAATGTTCATCTATTGGTGTATTTGGTGAGGTTTTTTTTTTGCTCTCACTTTGTGATTGAGTTCTTATTTGTTTCTAAGACTGTAATCTTGTAAGAAGATTCTGGTACTTTTTACTTGGTAATAATGAAAATTTTTTTGCCGTGGTTTTTTACTCTCACTCTCATTGAAAATGAGATTTTTTCACGTAAATTTGGCATCTCTTATGTTTTTTTTTTAACTTGATTATTTTTACTATTTTTATTGTTTTGATTTACTTAATTACTTCATCTTAATTCAAGTAAGTGGAAAAAATTAAATTTGTACTAGTTTCTCTTGTTTCTTCCTAATAAAATGGTATCGGAGCAGGGTTTAGTTAGTGAGTTGTTGCTTTATTTTGAACAATGGAGGTTAACGCAAGTAGAATGGTGAATTTGAATGGTTCCAATTATGCACTTTGGAAAGGTAAGATGAAAGATTTACTTTATGTCAAAGATTATTATCTACCCGTGTTTGCCACTAAAAAATGTGATGATAAAACAGATGAAGAATGGGCTTTAATGTATTGACAGGTTTGTGGATACATTAGGTAGTGGGTTGATGATAATGTGTTGAACCATATAAGTGAGGAGAAAAATATTCAGATGCTTTGGAATAAATTGTAACAATTGTATGCTAGAAAAACAAGAAATAACAAATTGATTTTGATAAAGCAGATGATGGCCTTAAGATATAGAGATGGAATTTTGGTGACTGATCACTTGAATATATTTCAGGAAATTATTAATTAGCTTGTTGCTATGAGAATCACTTTTGAGGATGAAATTCAAGGTTTATGGCTTCTTGGTACCTTACCAGACTCATGGAGACATTTAGGGTGTCGTTATCTAATTCTGCACTAGATGGTATTATCTCCATGAAATTTACTAAAAATAGTATCTTGAATGAAGAGATGAGAAGGAAAAGACAAGGTTGCTCTTTACGGTCAGAAGCTTTAGTTTCAGATTCTAGGGGGAGAAGTAAGAGTCGAGATTCCAGTAACAAAGAGCATAGCAAAAGCGAGTCAACAAAGGGGTATAAAAATCTTGAGTATAACCATTGTAGTAAGAAAGGACATGTCAAGAAATATTACTACAAATGGAAAAAAGAGAATAAGGAGAGCAAACAGAAAGAAATGAAGACCGATTATAATAGTGATAATAATAAAGTTAATGTTACTCCTAAAAATATTTTGACTGTCCAAGAATATGATGCAATCAACCTTACTCATAATGAGACCAGTTGAGTGATAGATAGTGGTGCCTCTGTTCATATTACAGTTAGAAGGGATTTTTTCTCCTCCTATACAGCTAGTAATTTTGGAGATGTTAGGACAGCTAATTAAGGAATAGCACGATGTGCAGGTGTTGGAGATGTTTGCTTGAAGACTACTAATGGTTACATGTTAGTTCTCAGGCATGTCAAGTATGTTTTAGATATTTGGCTTAATCTTCTTTTTGTTGGTAAGCTTTGTGGCCATGACAACAATTTTTCAAGAGACAATTGGAAGCTCACTAAAGGTGCTATGGTTATGGCTAGTGGTAAGAAGTACCTCTTTATACTTTACTCAAGCTAAAATTGCTAAAGATGTTGTGCATATAGTTGAGTGAGTCAGAAGATAAAATTGAGTTATTGCATAAGTGGTTATGTCATATGAGTGAGAAGGGAATAACTGAGCTAGCTAAGAAGAATGTGTTACTTGGGGTGAAGAAAGTGCACTTGAAGAAGTGTATGCATTGTTTAGAAGGAAAACAGCACAGAGTTTCCTTCAAGAGCTATTTACCGACCCGCAGACCTGAGGTACTTGATTTAGTGCATTCTGATGTTTGTGGTCTTATGAAAACTATGTCACTTGGTGGTGCATACTATTTTGTGTCATTTATTGATGATCATTCAAAGAAAGTATGGGTTTATACTTTGAAGTCAAAGGATCAAGTATCATCTATGTTCAAGCAATTTCAAGTTTTAGTTGAGAGAGAGACTAGAAAGAAGTTGAAATGTATTTGAACAGATAATGGTAGTGAATATTTAGGGCCATTTGATACTTATTGTAGAGAGTAGGGTATTAGAAATCAGAAGACTCCTCCGAAAACACCACAATTGAATAGCACAGCTGAGAGAATGAATAAAACACTGGTTGAAAGAGTTAGATGTTTGATCTCACAGGTTGGATTACAGAATTCTTTTTAGGGTGAAGCATTGGGTACTGCAGCACATGTTATAAATCTTTCTCCTAGCATTCCTTTACAGCTTGAAGTGTCAAAAAGGATATGGTTAGGTATGAAAGTTTGTTATAATTATTTGCATGTCTTTGGTTGCAGGGCTTTTGTACATATCCCTAAAAGTGAAAGATTCAAGCTTGATGTGAAGACCAAACAATTAGTAAGAAAATCATCAGAAGTAGAGATATTATGTTTATAGAGGATTAGATTATTGCAAACTTAGAGAAAGAAGAAAAGTCGGTGCCTCAGAACAATAATGTGCCAGTTGACTTTGACATAGTTCCTCCCACATTAAGAAAGGGTCAGTATATAGATAGTGTTCAAGATGATCAACCAAATGTAGTTGATGCTAATGGTTCCATACAAGAAAGAGTAGCAGAGGATGTGTAAGTAGAGCAACCAGTAGAGGAGATTCCTGCAATCTCACTTAAAAGATCTACTAGGAACAGACAGGCTTCTACTAAATACTCTGCGCATAATTATATTTTGCTGACTGACATGGGAGAGCCTGAGTGCTATGAAGAAGCTATTGAATATGATCATAGAGCTGAGTGGATTGAAGCTATGCAGGATGAGATGCGGTCTTTGCATAAAAACCATACTTTTGAGCTGGTCAAGTTGCCTGAAGGTAGGAAAGCACTAAAAAACAAATGGGTGTTTAGAATAAAGCATGAAGAACACAGTTTGAGGCCGCAATATAAGGCAAGACTTGTCGTTAAAGGTTTTAGGTAGAGGAAAGGCGTTGATTTTGGAGATATATTTTCTCTAGTAGTAAAGATGACTTCTATCCGTATAGTGATTGGTTTAGCAGCTAGTCTTGACTTAGAGATTGAGCAGATGGATGTGAAGACTGCTTTTCTTCATGGTGACTTGAAGGAAGAATTCTATATGGAGCAACCAGAAGGATTCAAAGTAAAAGGCAAAGAAGATTATGTTTGCAAAGTAAAGAAGAGTCTTTACGGGTTGAAGCAAGCTCCTAGGCAATGGTATAGGAAATTTGAGTCAGTTATATGGGAGTAAGCTATAAGAAGACTACTTCAGATAGTTGTGTTTTTATGCAAAAATTCTTGGGCGATGATTTTATTATTCTTTTACTCTATGTAGATGACATTCTTATTGTTGGTAAAAATGCTTGCAGGATTGATGCTTTGAAGAAGCAATTAAGTAAGTCTTTTGCCATGAAAGATTTAAGTGCTATAAAAAAATGTTAGGAATAACAATTGGACGGGACAAATCTGCAAGGAAGTTGTATTTGTCACAAGAGAAGTACATTAAAAAAGTACTTCAACGATTTCGCATGAATAATGCTAAGGAAGTAGGTAGCCCTTTTGCTCCTCACTTCAAATTGAGCATTAAATAGTGTCCTAGAACACTTGTTGAGAAATAAGAGATGAAGAGAATTCCTTATGCTTCAGCAGTTGGAACCTTAATGTATGCCATGGTATACACCAGACCAGACATAGCTCATGCAGTTGGCATAGTGAGTCGTTTTCTCTCAAATCCAGGCAAAGAGCATTAGAATGCTGTGAGATGGATAATGAGATATTTATATGGTACATCTGACTTGAAGCTTTCTTTTGGTGAAGATAAACCTATTTTAGTTGGCTTTACAAATGCAGACTTAGCTAGAGATATTGATTCTTGCAAGTTTACTTCCGTTTATCTAATTAACTTTGTAGAAGGAGTTGTGTCAAGGCAATCTAGATTGCAAAAGTGCGTTGCTCATTCAACAACAGAGGCAAAGTTCATTGCAACAAATGAAGCTCGTAAAGAGTTGGTATGGATGAAAAAGTTTCTTAGAGAACTTAATTTTGAGCAAGAGAGGTATATGTTGTTATGTGACAACCAAAGCGCTAGTCATTTTGGAAAGAATTCTTCTTTTCACTCAAGATTGAAGCATATTAATACTCGTTACCATTGGATAAAGGATGTGTTAAATGCTAAGTTATTAGATCTTGAGAAAGTTGACACAAAAGATAATAGTGGTGATATGTTTATAAAATCATTACCGAAGGACAAACTTAAGACTTGTTGTTTGATCGCCAGAATGACGAATTTCTCCAAATAGTCGTAAGGGGGAGCTTTGTTGGGTTGGGCTTCACTCTTATTTAGAGAAGACCTAATTTTGAAGCTTACATGATTAAAGGGATTTTAGCTTTATTTTGTGGCTGTATGACGTGCGTGTGTGAGAAGAGTAATGCAAGCTGTAAGACAGAAGGATAGCATTTTTCTAGAAAATTTCAATCCTGTGCAATTTTCATCAAGATAACAATCGAGTGGCGATTTGAACTTTGTTTTGGCTCAAATTTTTCATGGAGATTTTACAAACATAGTTTTTTATTCTGTACGGTGTGATTGACCATTAAAGCTCTTTAGCATGTCCAGAATTTACATTTACAGCAGCTTTGATTTTCAAAATTTTTCTACAGTCTTATTTTGGCTCTTTCACTTTTGTGTTCATCTATGATTGTATTTGGTGAGGTTTTTCTTTGATTCTCACTTTGTAATTGAGTTCTTATTTGTTTCTAAGACTGTAATCTTGTAAAAAGATTCTAGTACTTCTTATTTGATGATAGTGAAAATTTTTCGGCCGTGGTTTTTTACTCTTACTCATATTGAAGGGGAGGTTTTTCCACGTAAATTTGGCGTCTCTTGTGTTTTTTTTAACTTGATTATTTTTGCTATTTTTATTATTTTGATTTACTTGATTACTTCATCTTGGTTTAAATAAGTGAGAAGAATTAAATTTGTACTAATTTCTCTTATTTCTTCCTAACAATAACTAATTGAAGTATTATTATGATGTAAATGACTCAAATTGACCGACTTTCCTATTCCTTAAGGTAATTTTTGGAGGGTCACACAACATCCGACATTCAAAATTCGTAGATCGTATAACTCATACAATGTCCCAAGCTGTTATATTACCAACAAATACAGTATCTAACATCAAGCTTCCCTTGATTTGTATGTTCATATGCTGCTAGCTAAAGATTTCCAGGTGATTGTATCAAGCTTTCTTCCCAGACCACATTTTAATCAGAGTTTTGAGCATAATTACTATTGATAGACTTTATTTACAAGATATGCCACTATCACAAAGTATAGAAATTTTGGAAGCCTTGAAAGCACTTGTAAGTATCTTTCCTGTTCCATGAAAGTCTTATTCATCCTCTTAGCAAAAGCATTATATTATGAGGTTATTTTGATATTGTGGTTTTATACCCATTAATTACATACTTTCTTATTTATTAATTTGTTAATTCTAAGTAACTTTAAGTATTTTATTTTATTTTATTATGTTTTTATTTATTTATGTAGGCTGGAAGTGACTGGGACTGTTTAGGTGATAAAAGACAAAAGTTCGCATGAAGGAAGAAGTTCAAATTCGAAAATTTAACGTGAGTGTCGCGATCATGTTATATGGAAGCCACGATGCCTAAGCAATACCCCAACCAATTTTCCAAGAGCTCAGTGCTATATGCATATTACATGGAAGTCATAGCGCCCAATTCAACGCAACTCCAACTAATTTCCTGAGAGTTAAGCACCGCGGCGCTGGATCTTGGAAGCTATGGCTCAATAATGATGTTTAGAGTTGAAATAATATTTTGGGGAAAACTCTAGGAGATATAAATAGATCTTTTTGGAGGATCAATAAAGGAGGTTAGCTACGATATTGAAAAGAAGACATTAAAGAGGAGAAGAAAACGGCAAAATTCTAGAGACGGATCAAGCCCAATTCCAATCTAATTCTAGTTTTTCTACCTTTGTTTCATTTTTATGTTTAAAAACATGTTATTTGTCTCTTTAGATTTAATAATAAACTAATTTTCAGTTTATTTATGTTATTATGTCCTTAATGCTTCTAATTCTGGTAGAGATCCACATTACCAGTAGAGAACTGCCGGAGAAACGCTCTACAAGACCATAAAAACTCTAAAAAAAGGGGTGAGGAAGGCATATATACCTCCAATAGATGAAGACACATGTTATCTATAGCGAGAAAAGGCGGATGTACTATATAATGTGCATTGTAGGAGATCTCGATTGCTTGATTCATTAGATGTTGTCTCTAAATACATGAGATTCCACTTTTGTCTTTTGGTGACAAATATGCTCCTCTAATACCCAGAAGACATGGAGCAAACTCTTCAACAAGAAGCTAACAATATGGTAAAACGAGGAAAGAAGGGCATTTTAGACAAATGGTGGTAGGGAAAAGGAGGAGAGGCATGTCATTTTCACTAATTCCAATCACAAAGAAGGAAAGGGTGAGACTTTTCTTTCGGGACCACTCTCCCTTTTCTCTACTAAGATACTTGGTCACAATTTCATAAGAAAAAAAAAAAAAGTTAGCTTCTCACATTAAAGTCATATTCCTTCTAATCACTCCCCATCTTCTACATCTTGGGAACTGATCACCATTCGCTCTAGAATCTTTACTGATACCTTTAGAAATCTCCAAGCATCTTCAACTTTTCATAATTACAGAGGTGTATTCAGTTATAATCTAATTTTCTACTCTACTAAATTTAATGTTTGTACCATCCCCTGAATTTATTTATTCTCTTTATTGGTGTTGGAATTTGTTTGTTTGGAATCTATGGAAGAATGAGTTCTTTCGCAGAAATTCTTTTGGGAGTGGTTGCTTGTGTTAACTATGGTTTGTTTGGTTAGTTTCACTTGCACTTCATTATGCTTAGAATTATGGCGTAATGTGTTTTCTAGTTCAACCAAAAGGATCTACGGAAAATGTTACTCTGTTGGTTTTGTGCAATAGAGTGTCTACATGGTTTGACGTTTGATTTGCCTTGGGATTTTGGTTTTGCAATAGGCTTGTTAGACTTTTTATTTTATTACTCTTGTACTTTTTATATTAGTTTTCTTCTTTATTTTTAATGTAAAAGATTAAAAAAAAAAAGGATTATACAATATTTACACTAATCTATAAAAAAAGCATACGATAAATTGTATTGGAGATATTTTAGTAATTATATACTTAAAGATTAGTCAATTAATAGTTTAGAATAGATAAGTGATATATTCTCAATTTTTTTTATGTGAAACCTTCACAAACAAAAGGAGGGGAATACAATAATATGCCTCTGATAATGTATAGAGTGTAAACAGTATTAATAAATGTCATGGCAGCTTCATGGGCTTAAAAATAGGCTCGTCTGATTGGACAGTCGAAGGTAAGCAGAGATTACCAATCGGGTCTGACCCAACAAACTAGGGTGGTTTAGTTTAGGTTCACGCAAAGGTTAAACCCTCGAAAACCCTGCTATATCAGAGGTGCGAGGCAGCATCAGATGTGCAACAACAGAGCCATGGAAACAGAGCAGCAACAGCAGAAGAAAACTAATTACAAATGGGCTTCTATTTCCTCTGCCTTTGCTTTTCCCTTGCTTCTCAATGACTCCTGCAAAAGCCAAGAACGATTACAAGTGGAGACCATTAAGAAAGCACAAAATTCATACAAAAGAATGAAAAAAAAAAATTAATTGTTTATTTCTTAATTTTAAATAGACAGTATTCCCAAGAATTTGTTTGAATCCAAACACAATTCTGAATGAGTCGAAAACTTTGAGAAATTTTCAAAGAATAAAAGCATGGAAAAATATTTCTCGAGAGTCCAATCGAGTTTGTGACTCTTGAAGGTAGTTCCTACCTCTCGTGGAAAAGTATATGATAAATTATTGTGTCTTCTGAACAAATACATGCGGGTTTAAGCAGAGCAATCTTGACTATCAAGAAACAAGAACAAGCAATGGTAACTTTCAGCACAGAATATTTATACAGCCATGAAGTTTCTGAAGCAGTGCCTGCAAATTCATAAGGGTAAATTGATATTTGTGTAGCCATTGATTTATGATTTTTTCTATATTTGTTTTTATTTTCTCTGTTGCATAATTTTTATTGGAATTGATATGGGTGAGGCTAATTATTAGATCAGTTTCGCAGTAAATATAAGTTAATTAAATATAAGTCAATTTCTGAATTGATGTGGGTAAGCCCTTAATGTGGACAATTAGTGCATTTCTTCAACAAAAGGAAAATAATATAATATATAACCAATAATATTCTACATACATACATATCTATATCTATATATATATATAAAGATGTCAAGCCCTCCATAACCCATTAAATTTATTTTTTTTTTTTAAGATTGATTAGATTAAAAATACGTAAATAATTATAAGAGACTTAATTGATTAAATTAAAAATTTATGTACTTTTCTGACAAAAATAAAATTTATATTGCTTGTGTAATTCATTTAGCAAATAAAATGGATAGTTACATAATTAACCAAATAAAATTTGAATTTGAAAAAAGGGGAGCCAGGCGGGTCTTGGAAAATGCCCCGTCCCTATCCCCGACCCGTTGTGTATACGGATATGAATTTTTTTTTAAACCCGACCCAATCCTCAAATTTCTTGAAAATTTCGTCCTAATTCCCGTCATAACTAGTTAGAGACCCTGCAGGTCCCTGATCCTGCAAAAAAAAAATTATGATCTCATACTCACAACTGCATTTTTTTAATATATTGACAAGGTTAAATGCAAAATTTTAACGTTTTGAATTTCACGCAAACTTATCCTAATATTTGTGAAGGGAAAAGGTCAAATAATAATTAATATACTAATCTCCAAATACTTTTACTTCGATAGTTTAATTCTAACCTTCAAATACTAATAATATTTCAAGTTGATACAAACTTTTACATATAATCTTAATTTTTAATTTCATAACTACAATTTCATGATTAATAGTTAATAATAAGAATATAATGTACGTTCCATTTCATTTTCCAACGGGGTATTATTAGTATCATTAATAAAAACAATTAGAATTGACATCCCTCTTATCATTTTTAAGGAGAATAATCGAGCACAGATAACATATATAAAATCAGCGAACAAGAAGCTATTTAAATTGGAGTCAAAACAAAAACTCATAATTCTATTAAACACTCAAAATTCAAAAACCATGAAACCAAAATCTTCAATTTTGAAAACTCCGGCAAACTAAATCACAGAACACCCAGAGACTCAGAAATGCATCAGGTCAACAATTATAACCACGCAAGAGAGAACTGACCTTGAACTCGAAACCTGAAATGGTGACAAGGAAGGATGAATCCCTTAGACAAGCAACCAAATATGTTATTATTATAATAACAATAATAATAACGACAACAATAACCATTTTTCACTAATTATCTAATTAAAAGATTATATTATTTGTAATAATAATAAGGAAGAATATCCATTGGCCCCTCATTTTTGAGCCCATATCCCTTTACTCCCTATATTTTTTCTAATATCTTATCACTCTTTTTACTATTTTTTTTTCATTTTACCCTTCAATTCAAGTGATTTACAAAATGATAAAAATGAAAATATTGGAAATATTAACAAATAATATATAATAAAACAAATATAAAAATAGTTAATTAATTATCCCTAACAAAGTTAATCCTAAAACATTCTTCTCTCCACAAATTATCCAACCCAAAAATTTCCTAAACCTACAAATCTTCCTACACCATCATCAGCACTACCACCACTGCTGTCATCAAATCTTCTTCTACTACCTATTTCCACCACCATCAATTATCATTCTCTTTCAACCATTGTGGCCTATCTCTCCATCTGAATGAAACCACTCTCCGCTACAGGAAACCATTGTCATTATCACCAAATGGAGTTTGGATTACTAGTATTTTGTTTCAGGGTGTGCTCAAGTGTTATGTGAGATGGACTGTGTGAACTCGTGAGACGAAAAGGAATGCAGAAAATGAGATTTGGAGAATGTGAGTGTGAAGGAGGAAGATGAAATTAGAGAAATAATGACATATATTAGTGTGTATCGAAAAATTGTATAAGTGTTAATTTGAGTGTAAACACTTGTATCTCCCCATGTATCACCAAATCAGACCTTGTTTCTTGTCCTTTCCATCCTCATCTCCTCACCCTTCGTGAAATCACCAACTAAAATCATTTTCTTCTCTCATCTTTTTTATTTTCTTTTTCCTTCATTAAAAATTATTTTTATTCAAATTGCTTCCGGTCAATCTCTTATTAATTAAGATTGAAGAATTTTGAAATCAAATAATCCAAATAATTCTAAATTATTTTGTTGGCAGTGATTCTAATAGGAACAAATAGGGTATGATTTGGCAGTAACTAGGGAGATGCAACTAGAAAGTGGGGTTGGGAGGTGCGACTGCTTGTTAGGTTGTTATAACTTGTTTTATATAATTTGATACGTAGAGAAGTATACTTTAGCTACTAATTAGGTTGTTAGAATCTTGATCCATATAATTTGATCTATAGAGAAGAACATTTCAAAGAAAACGAATAGAAAAAAAGAAAAATAAATAAAAGGAAAATAAGTGTTTTAGTGCCAATGTTTTTAGGAGTTAATTTTTTATTTTTTATATTTAATAAAAATTAAATTTTATATATTTTTAATAAATTTTTATTTATTTTTAATTGTTATATTATTAAAAGACAAATTTATCCTTAAAATTTTAATCTAGTACTTATTTTTTCCATAAAATATTTAAGGGTATAAAGTAATTTTATTTAATTATTGAAGAATACTTATACAATTAATAATATATACATTTTGAATAATTAATAATATTCTTTCAATATGATTACATCCATGCATTTAATTTAACATTTAGATGGTTATTATCAGTCGCTGAGTAAGGATTGACGTTTAGGGGGTCAAAATATAAGTTTTAAAATTTAAGGCCAATATAATAAATATATAATTTTTAAGGGTAAAATCAATAATTTTTAGCCAAATTTCAATTTGTTTTTGGGGCCCGCAGGGGCCCTGGGTCACTATCAATATATATATATATATATATATAATTTAAACAGTTAAACAGTTAAGGCACAATTAATTGAAGAGACCCCAATTAATGGAAATGTAAATATATATTGTTAAGGGAGAAATTAAGATAACTACGTGGCATCCCATGAGAAGGCCACGGAAGGTACAATGGTGATAAAAAGGGGGAGGTGGCAGAATCACAACTCTTGATAGTAAAATTGCCATGAGGGGGAATATGTTAATTAAGTCTATGGTATTAGTTATAGAGGCCTCACTTAATAGAATGATCATAATTTAGTTGACGCTGATGTACAGTTTAAAAATGGTTTTGACAGTTCTTGATATAAAAAAAAAAAGGATTTTAAGCATCGATGAATAGAAAATTACTTATAAGTTAAAATAGTTAACTCTGACCCATTCACAAACCTTCTACCAATAGGATTGCCAATTATATGGGTAAATTTCTTATATAATTGATATATTAAAAGGAATTTTTAAGTATATAAGTTAGATAAAAAAATTGATTTCAAAAATTAATTAAGGACAAATTCGTTATTCACTTAGTTGTTAGAAAAAAATATATATATATATATATATATAATTTTGTGAGTTTTGTTTTAACTTTAATTATTTTATTTTTTCAGCAATTTTTAATACAAAAAAGATGTCTATGAGGGCCGGAGAAAGTACACTTACTCTTCCTCTGTGTTTTAGACACTAGTCCTATATTTTTTAGTTATTTACTTTATTATAAATACAACTAATTTCTTTTAAATATTTTTCATTAAAATGTATTTTTATATTTTAAAAAATTATCTGAATACAACAAAAGCGTTATCTACTTTTTTCTTCTACCATGTTTGAATTTTTTTTAACAATAGAAAATTAGATTTATTTTTTCTAATTTTATCTGTACAAATAGGTAACATACTAATTTTTCTTATTAATATGGATATGAAATTATTTTAATTAATTTTTAAAAACATATATATATTGAAACAAATAATGCTAGGGAAAAAAATTTATGGGTTGTGCCTCCTAATATGCTAGGTTAGCACAGGATGCATAGTAACTAAACTATGAACCAAATTAGACTTATCATTTTTACTATGCGAGCGATGTTGGCTTAACACGGGAGCCCCTATGAACTTAATTTTCATAGTCAGTGAGACCCATTTGCCACCTCTAGTTTCAGTGCAAAATATTAGACCTAACAAAAGAAGACCAATAACAATAAAAAAAAAAAAAAGGCAAAAAGGATCCTACACCTAGTGATATTATACAAACAAGGTTATGTGAATCAAGATGTCTTATCTTTTTTAGAGTTATCATCAGTATAAAATCACTAATGCCTGTGGATACGAACGATATTTTCAGACAACAATACATCCCCAATGCTTTCATCTCTTTGTGCGAGAGAGAATTTTTATGGACAAAAGTTAAGAGAAGAAGAAACAGCAAGTATTATACTAATGTTGTGTGATAAGGAGATTCTTAAGATTTATCATTTATCATTCTATATCCTTTTTCCTATGAAATATTTTTGGATCAATATTATCCTTATAAATAGAACTGAAATTGGTTATTACATTTAGGAAAAGAATTGGGATATCGATAATGATGCTAGAGTCGCTCAATTTATATACAAGTAACGATATGATTTTATAATTTCTTTCTAACATAACTTCTTCTCATGAAATTTATTTAATAATCCGTTATAAAGCAAATTGTTTTACTCTTATATTTTAAAAATTTTGAAATAATCATTTATTAAGAAAGGCGAAGGATGTCAAGATGCATGCCATTTGTGTTAATAATTTATTTCAAAGAAACAAAATTCTCCCATTGTGTTTGTTTCAAGTTAGATACTCATGAAATTCAGACTCTATGTTGTGTGAAAGATGTAAATTATATAAGGTTAGACAAAAATGTCCAACTGAATCGAATCGAATCAAATCGAATAGTTTAATTCCGTTTGAACTGAAAATTGATTAAGAAGATTGCAAAATTTTATATAAACTCCTAAGTTTTATAAAAATAAAAATATAAATAAATAATAAATTTGTAACTATTAATATAAATTCATATAAAAATAAGAGAAATTATTATAAGTTTTAAAGAGTCTTACCTTTTTTTAATAACTACATAATTTAGGAACTTATATAAAAATATCTCAAAAGTTTAATCACATCCTACTATAAATAGTAAATTACTTATAATAAGTGAACATTTAAATAAACAAAAAAAAATTATTGAATCATAAATGACTTATAACATTAAAAATAATAATATATTAAACAAGTTAAAAAATAATTATATATATATAAATTACAAATTTACAAATTTTATTGTTTATTATAAATTAAAATTTTGAATGACAACATTTACAATAGTGAAGAATTAAAATTTGTAACAAAATACGTTGTCTATAAACATTTTGTTCATAACATAATTAAATGTTCTACATAATTGTGCATATAAAATTGTAAATACATAATTTAATGATTAATCACACTTAGTTCTAATTAATACAATGTAAAGGTATTAACAAAAATAATTAATTAAATAAAATTGTAAAATCCATTAACTTAAACCCATTAAGCTTAGGTTGCCATAGTTGTCAAATTTTTGTTCATGTAATTTTGAACATTTAAATAATTATAAACACATACTTTTTTTATTCTTATGATATTGAATCTAATATCAAAATTTTTCTTAATATTCGAACATTCTCTAATTAAAAAGTTTTATTTCAAATGAGTATTTTTATAATTTTCTACTCAAATCCCTGATGTAAAAATTTTATATTTGGCATATTTCTACATTTGTAATATTTTAGTGAGTAAATAAGTAAGTAAATTGTTAAGAGTGCTGATAGTAAATAAATTGTCTTTAGGATAGATTTCGGAGAGAAATTTTGTGAGTTTTGGTTTTTCTATGAATTCAATTAATTGATTCTATTGTTAAGATCATGTGATTTGAATAAATTAATCTCTTTATATATTGATTTTATTGTTGATGGCATATCAGCTGTTAGAGTTCTTCTTAGTGAAGAAGATGATTCAATACTTTTCTCACTCTCTGACCCCGCAAGAATAGAGCCGATGGCTTAATTCTTAGTAGTCACCATGGCCTCTTCCTCTACAAGGTTGAAGATAAATGAAAGCTTTTGCTTAGAGAAGTTGTCATCTCAAACTACCACAACTTAAGCACAAATTTCAGCTGCAAGTACAAGTAAATGGAGAAAAAATCAGGAACGAGAAACAAAACCGAAAATCAAAAGGAAGCAAAAGCAAGCTGAAGCTGTGAATTACCAGCTAGTATTAAGTACTGAAGTGGGTATTAATTAACTTGTTGCTTCTAAATTACCTCAAGAAAAATGAAAGCAACAAGATCCAACGGAGTTCTGCAAAGTGACAGACCGTTGGGTCCAAGTTGCTGAGGAAGAAAGGAGAGGAAGTTGAAGAAGAAAGTGTTGTGATACTGAAGAAGGAAGCTGTGGAAAAAGAAGATTGCTGCTAAAGCAAATTAAGACACAAGATTGTGTTATTGATAGTCTAGTTGCCACGTGTCCATTCACTGAATATTTGAGAATTCACAAACAATTTCAACTACTCCCGCCAAATTAAACTCCAACTAACAGCCTCCTAATTCCAACACAGTTATGAAGCTCACAGACAAAACATTCTCAAGCGACTTTACCACCACACAATTTCAACTCCTTAACATTACATCCAACTGTGTAGAAAAATAATCCATCTATGTACGATGCTAATTCTGGATAATTCGACAATTCCATACAAAATGACTACTTCTTCAGACTTACTATTTCCCTAGTCCGCTTAAGTAGCATTTGTTCCATAATAATAATGATTATTTGTATTGTAACTATTTGTAACATATTGCCTAAAAATAAATTACATATTCTCAATTATTAGAAATTTATAAGTCTAATATTGATATTTTAGATTTATAAAATCTATTTATTTTACAACATATTTGAAATAAATACTTATGACTATATTGTATTTAAATGAAATATATTTACACATGTTTAAAATGTAAATAAAATAATAAAAAATAAATGTCAATGAAAATGAATAAATTTATAATACATTAATAAATATTTATATTATTATATGTTATAAAATAATAATATTATTTATTTAATTAATATACTTTAGATAAATATATTATTAAAATATATTTTATTTTATTAAATAGATTTAATAGTTATTTTTCTTAAATAATTGTATAAGGATAAATAAAATATAATATATTTATATAAAATATGTTAATTAAAATATTATTTTAATAACATATTAGTAGAATAATTATTTAAGAAAAATAATTGTTATTTAAGAATGGTAAATAATAAATCATTTTATAAGAAATTAAGACTTCAAGAGTATTTTTGAAATTATTAAGACTTATAAGGGTATTTTGGATCTAAAATGGTTACGATTAATTAATTAGCATGAAACTTAAAGATTGACAGCATTTCAATTAGTATGTCATTTGGGGTTAGTTCCCTAAGAGTGAAGGGGAGTTTCTTGATATATTCCCCAAACTTTCTATTTCATTAATATAATCACAAAATATAAGGAAAAGATTTGATAATAACCCTATTTCTTTAATATAATAGTCTCAATTTGTTTTTTTTAATATAAAAATTTTAATTTATTTTTAATTAAAATATTATTAATATACACAATACATTTAATAATGCATCAAATTAAAAAAAGAATAAAGAAAAAATTAAATAAGTAAAACAAATTCTGCTTGTTTTATTTTCAAAATGGAAAAATGAATTAGATCCATAGTATAGAATTATTTCATAACTAATAACAATTAATTAAAATATAATTTATTGTCACTATTTAAAAAATTAAATAGCAACATAGACTCATAAAATAATATCTTCTTTTACAAATTTATTACAATTCACAGTAATAGAAATTTAGCTTAATATAGAAAAATCCATTACAATTATCATCAAGACATTCATAAAATGTACACATAGTTTCAAACAATATTACAAAATATAAATTTCAAGAGATAAAGTAAAAGAAAAGAGAAAACTCTGATTGATAGATGTTTCAAGACTTCAATTTTTTAAGAATCTACCAAGAATCTCAATAAATTGTTGCATTCCAAACCTCTCTCTCTAGTAAATTCAACCTATCTCTCCTCCTTGTGTTTCTCAGTCCAAAAACCATCTTTTATACTTGGAAATAGCTGCACCAATTAAAAAAAAAAAAAACCCTTGGTCTTACTTAAATCTAGCCATCCAAAATTGATCAAAATGAAATATATTTACACATGTTTAAAATGTAAATAAAATAATAAAAAAAGTCAATGAAAATGAATAAATTTATAATACATTAATAAATATTTATATTATTATATGTTATAAAATAATAATATTATTTATTTAATTAATATACTTTAGATAAATTTATTATTCAATATATTGTATTTTATTAAATAGATTTAATAGTTATTTTTCTTAAATAATTGTATAAGGATAAAATATAATATATTTATATAAAAATGTTAATTAAAATATTATTTTAATAATATATTAATAGAATAATTATTTAAGAAAAAAAATTGTTATTTAAGAATGGTAAATAATAAATCATTTTATAAGAAATTAAGACTTATAATTAATTAGCATGAAACTTAAAGATTGACTGCATTTCAATAAATATGTCATTTGGGGTTAGTTCCCTAAGAGTGAAGGGGAGTTTTTTGATACATTCCCCAAACTTTCTATTTAACTAATATAATCACAAACTATAAGAGATTTGATAATAACCATATTTCTTTAATATAATAGTCTCATTTTATTTTTTTAATATAAAACTTTTTATTTATTTTAAATAAAAATATTATTAATATGCACACTAAATTTAATAATGCATCAAATTAAAAAAAGAAGAAAGAAAAAAATTAAATAAGTAAAAAAAATTCTGCTTGTTTTATTTTGAAAAATGGAAAATGGATTAGATCCATAGTATAGAATTATTTCATAACTAATAACAAATTAATTAAAACATAATTTATGGTCACTATTTAAAAAATTAAAAAGCAAGATAGACTCATAAAATAATATCTTCTTTTACAATTTTATCACAATTCACAGTAATAGAAATTTACCTTAACATAGAAAATTCTATTACAATTATCATCAAAACATTCATAAATGTAAACATAGTTTAAAACAATATTACAAAATATAAATTTCAAGAGACAAAGTGAAGGAAAAGAGAAAACACTAATTGAGAGATGCTTCAAGACTTCAATTTTTTAAGAATCTACCAAGAATCTTCAAAAAATTGTTGCATTCCAAGGCTCTCTCTCTAGTAAATTCAACCTATCTCTCCTCCTTGTGTTTCTCAATCCAAAAAGCCATCTTTTATACTTGGAAATTGCTCCACAAATGGCAGAAAAAAAAAAAAAAAAACCTTGGTCTTGCTTAAATCTAGCCATCCAAAATTGATTAAATAGTGGACAATAGCTTTGGGATGTCATTTGGGTCGTAGAAGGAGTGGGCGCGTGGCTTAAGAGGCATGGGCACAGGATAGTGTTGATGGATGATAGAATGCACGATGCAAGTGTGCGGTGGGATGGCGCGACCACGCCACCTTCTCGGCTTTGAGGGGATGACATGATGAGTTTACAGCGCGGGAGTGCACTTGGCATGGCATGGCCACACTATGCTTACTAGCTTATGGGTCAAATAATACACAGTTGAAAATCTTTGAATGTCTAGTTTTTAACGCAATAAACGAAATGTAATTTTGAATTGTGTAGAGAAAGTTATGCTTGTTTTAGTAATTTATACTCAAAATGTCCACTTTTGCTACCCATCATATGTCTTCTACTCTTTTGGTCCAATTTTTTTTGGCCAACTTCTCCTTCATTATATTTATGTTGCTTCCCTACACAAAAGTCACAAATTTATCAAATATTTATTTGAATTTGAGGATATTTCATAAATACTTAAGCTTGACTGTTGTTAGTTTCTGAGTAAAATACTCATCCCTTAAATATTCCCAAACTTAAACATTTGCTTGTCCTCAAGTAAACAAAATAGGAAGGCAAGAAACAAAAAAAATAAAAAAAGAGTGTACAACATAAGTTCCAATATAAGAAATATAGTTTGATGATAAAATTCATTCTAAGTTCAAGCACTATATTTTAAGGCACAAGAAAGGCTCAACATGATAAACTAGCTTCCTTATTTCATGGTTTCAAGGTCAAAAAGAATACCACAAGATACCGAATCAATCAACCAATTATCCAAATTTTAAAAATGCTTCATAAATTATGCTTATGTGTAATGTGTGATAGCCACTAATTGTTCATCATCTCTTATACCATTCTTCACATTATTAGAGTATAGCATACATAAAAGTTCAAAACTCTGAATCTTACAAAGATGGTTATTCACAAGAAATGTACTCGAAGATTGGGTTATCACTTAAGTGTATGTAAGACAAGCATCAAACTTAGATTTTTTATGAAAAATAAAGCTCACATACAAAACAAGAAATACGATATATCTAATGTTATGATGGTGATCTCATGAATGGAATGCCAATAACTTGATTTCAATCAATGAATACAAGTGAATCATATAATCACACAAGATCAATTAGGACTTTTTCTTAAGATTGTAATGCAGCTAAATGGGTGAGGTGTTTTATAGAAAATAATGGAAAAATGGTAAAACAAAATTAACAATTCAATAACATGCGCACCTATCATCAAATTCCCTTCTTTTGTTTGCTAAAATATATCACAACCACACATTCATTTTCACGTCTTTTTCTTTTTGTAAGCACAACTACTCTTTTTTCTTCTTTTTGATGGAATTTTCGCTTTCAACCTTAATAGAAACTTTTAAGCTTTAGCCTTGCTTTACCTTTTATGTGAACACTCAATGCTTACTTAGGCATGAGTCTCGGTTACTTAGTAAAAGCAAGGCCTATGCAACCACACTTTTCTTTGTCTATTTTTTTTTTTTTGGTTCTTCTTTTCTTTTCTCATTCTTCTTTCTTCATTTTTTATAGTGCACATTAATTAATATAGCTCTTTGACAACAAGTACACAAATAACACGCAACCCCCCTAAAATTATTTTAAAGCATACTTCATTACAATTATGAGATAGCTCAAACAAGTTTCCATAAGAATAAAGATAATAAATTCAGCTATCAATTTTGGTTAAGGTGGCATTATGAAAGAAAAGACTAACTTGAGGGTTAAAATGCTTAACTATGAAGAATATGCATATGGTAGGTTAGAAAGGCTCAAACGACTCAAATAAGATCTAAAATCATCTCTTAAGCATCATATAATTACACTAGTATTTTTTTTATTTGAATATTTATATATTTAAATGCGTTGCCTCATTAGTATTTTTTCTATCTTTAAATGCTAAACTATGATTCTGTCCTTTAAAAAGTGATTTCCAACGAAGACAAAGTTAAGGATGGGGGTTAAATAGTTTTTCTGAAAGTTTAGAGGGATGTAGGTAGTTAGGTCAAATCTTAGGGGGTAAAGAGAATTTTTCCTTCAAATATTAATCAACAGAAATATTAATCGTTGGTCCTTGTCGTTTTATCCCTTAACTAATGTTGAAAAGATAATTTTAATCCCTGTTATGACTCAAATATATATATATATAATAGCTAGCTAGCTTAAATATTAAACTACTAACGATGAGTAGTACAGTTGGAAATTTAAATTTAGAAATTATATAATTAATATTCGGCATCAATGAGTTTTGGACCCACTCACTAAAATTTGCATATAGAATTGACTAGCTTAAATATAGAATTAAAGACTGTTGAATACAGTGAAGTTAATAATTTTATTACTTTAAATATGAAACTGGGATCCTGAAGTTTACTGTCCAGTTTTTTATCCGATATTTTTTTGGGTTTTAATAATAAGAGGCACTGTAGTACTAATAAGTTCTTTTGTGTATTAATTTTAGTATTAATGTATAATAAAAGATAGTCTTCACGATAAGTCGAGAGAGTTGTTTTAATTTGTTGATTTGTTTTTTTTTGGGAATTTGACCAATCCGTATGATCACATGAAAATCGTTTTAGCAGCACCGATGATAAGTTCAAAAAGTTTTGACATTTAACTAATTGTATTCTATGTATGATATGAGAATGAGGGAGAAGCTAACCGTAAGACGTTTTGCACATATTGGCATCATAGAGTCCACAAAGCAATAAAACAAATATTTAGACGACAATTATTAAAGAAATTAAAAAAAAGTAAATATAAGACAAGAAACGATTGTGGGGGCTATTATTTGTAGTGAAGTCTCTTTTACAATTCTTATTTTAACTTTGTCTTATTAGTATTGCCACCAAACATTATATTGTGATATCCGACTTTCAAATAAACACATGTTCGTAATATGTGCCTGTCTTCACGCTATAACAAATGGTGCCTCAGCTTTTTTAGGCCTAACGTTTACAACTATTACAATGGAAATGTAATTGCTCACCCATCGATAAAGACGATCATGTTTATTTTTAAGGGTTGGCAAAAGTATGAAATAGCAAGAGTAATGTAGACATGGGAAAACAAGATTGGGAGGTGCAATTGGCCATAAATTCAGAAGTGAAGTTAAATAACAAAGAGCGATTAGTATGGTAGGCAAGGTCAGGATCGGTCTGATTTAGTTTAGATTCCATCGATATATCGAATTAGATTGAAAATTTTTACGTCTTAATTTTTTGTTGCACCAAATAGAATAAATCTAAATGTAAATTAAACTAGAGTGAATTGATTAGTTTTGATTCGATTTTTTGATTTCTAGTTCTAAATTATTTTAATTTTTCAAGTTTAAAAATAAGACCTTTTTAGAGCTTAGAAAATCATGTCATTTTACATTACAAAATGAAATCTTTTTTTTTTTTAAAACTTAAAAAGCAAATTTTAAGTCTAATTCAAACTTTTAATACTAGTAATGAATTTGGACTGAAAATTTTGATCTTCAAAAAAATAGAACTGAAACCGGTTCAAGCTTGTCAATTTTGCTGTACTCCGATTTGATTTTTCTAGTTTCTGGACTTTTTTGCCGACTCCTAACAACTAAGAAAAATTTATAAGACACCGAAAATTAAGTAATTAATATTACTAGTTAGAGTTTGATAAATAATGTAGGTATCTCTTGTGATAAAAGATATGCTTTGTTATTGGGTGATTTTGATTAAGTGAGATCATCTTTTTGCCAACTTCAACTCTTTATATACTATTCAAATGTGAAACATTGCTCAAATAGATAATTAATGCTGTTTTTATTCATAATTAACAAATTGAAGGCTTTCCGAAACAACACTTTTTTTTTTTACTATTTCTTAAAAGCTCTCTGACGTATGAAAGATACATATATACGGCATATATAACATTATATAACATTTGCTAGGTATGTATATTTAACATTGTGTAAGGCAAAAGAAAACGGTCTTATTTTAGAAATTTCTGGCTGTTATATTTGTGAACTAATTCATTTTGGGAATATTATATCATATGGAACGTCCATTCTTATTATCGTACTGCTGATCAAAATAAGAACAACTCAGTTTCAGGTCCCTTTCTCGAGTAATATTAATCTAAAATAACAGTCTTTCATTATCTTTGCTATGATATATACATTAAAGTGTTAATTTCTTAGTCATCTAGCTCGTAACTTTGCCTCCTAAGTTTAGTAGATAATATTTTGCTCTAATTATTTGTAAAAATTTGCCTCTTCAGCTTTAAAAATGAATATTTTAATTACCTCTCAATTTGTAAGTTGACCTATAACTTCACATATTCCTAAAATTTAACCTCAACAACTTTACGATTAAGACCCTCCAAAAATTTTCAATTCTAATAACAGCGTGCATTAATTCATCCTATGTATATACATTTACACCTCAATACCCTTTTATTGCTCAACTAATAGAAACTTTAATTAACCGTTAAGTGATTTTCTTCTCAATCACACGCAACCTCAACAGAAAAGCCCATGTTACAAAGAATTTGCCGGAAATGTAAGTCAGCATTAATTAATTCAGTTGACAATTGACAGTAGTAAGAGTGAGTACTAAATTTATATTTTATTAGAATTGTAATTCTCTTTAATTTGTAACGCTAGTTGCTAGTACGCTTCACTATGAGGCAATAATAAACTTATGTCAAACGTAATCACTTAATCTAGAATTATCTCATTTATTTTGAGATATATGTATTCTTCGATTGATAATAAAAATAATGAAGGCATTGATTGAAAACACACTATAAATACCTTCCATCATAGATCACTCATAATTCCTTGAAACAATTCGCTTTCCAGCTAGCTTCTCTTCTCTTTTAAACAAACTTCCAAGTAATAGTTGAGAAGCATTAATGGCCCAATCTTCTTGTTTGCTGATAGCTTGCTTTGTGCTCATTCCTGCATTAATATTAGTCCTGTTTCTTGCTAACGCAGGTGCTCAAAATCCCAATGCCACGGTCTCTCTGGACGGAACTGGTAATTTCAGTTCCATTGTTGCAGCAATTCAGGCTGCCCCTAATCATTCCACCACCTTCTATTTTATATACGTCAAACAAGGTATATATTATGAAAACGTGATTATTCATTCCGAGAAAACAAATCTTATCTTATTTGGAGATGGAATGAACAAGACAATAATTACTTACAATAAAAGTTCAACTGCGGGATTCACCACACACAACACTTCCACCATGGGTACGTACGTGAGTGAGTCTTCAATATATATATATATATATATATGTATGTTTATATGTATATATATATATATAGAGAGAGAGCTATCTCAGTTGTTGTTTCAATTAATTATATTAATATTAATAGTAAAAAATTGTACAATTACTTGCATTACATATGTCTTAATTAATTTGTGTTAATTTCAACATGCAGATATAACCACTGAACGTTTTCTAGCCAGAGATATTAGCATTGTCAACTCTGCAGGTCCACAAGGAGGACCAGCAGTTGCATTACGATTTGCAGGAGACAATCTTTGTTGTTATAGATGCTCCGTTGAAGGGTATCAAGATACTTTATATTTAGCTTACGGAAAACGACAATTCTTTTACCAGTGCAAAATTTACGGCACAATTGACTTCATATTTGGTGACGCAACAATGGTGATTCAGAATTCTTATATTTATCTTAGAACACCGTTGCTTGACACACAAAACCAATACAATGTCATCACGGCAGATGGAAGGCAATGGCAATCAAGTAATACCGCAATTGTGATTCATAATTGTACAATCACAGCAGATGTTGCTTTTAAACCGTATATATCAAGTGTTAACACTTATCTAGGTAGACCATGGAAAGAATACTCACGGGTCTTAATTATAGAATCCTTTTTAGATGAGGTTATAGATGCTCGAGGTTGGTGTGAATTCAATAGGTCCTTTGCACTGAAGACATTGTATTATGCTGAATATAGAAATTGCGGACCAGGAGCCTTTACTGAAAATAGAGTCAAGTGGTCTGGATATCATGTCTTAAATAATCCTGATGATGTCAAAAATTTCACTGTCGAAAACTTCATTAACGGCAGTCAATGGCTGCCACAATTGCGCGTTCCATTTATTGGTGGTCTTATTGGATAACATTATTTTATTCAGTATTCATTCTTATCTTATATATTTATATAAAATATATGTATATTATATATGAAATAAGTGTACATGTGGCATATATATAGTGAATTTAATTATCTTAATGTTTATCTAGTTTCAACTATTTTACTTGAATATGAATATATATGATTATAATATTATATATAAATTATATTTTTTTAATTCAAACCTTTTAGATGTATAATTATTGATATAAAAAAAATAAAATAACACATAATCAAGCGGGAATGCGGAACATAAAATCTATGTCAAACACATGGCACATAATATTATAATTAAACGAGCTGCTTATTATTATTAATAAAAAAATTAATTAATTAATTATTTATTTATAAATATATTTTATAAACGAAGAAATGCAATCCATTACAGCAGCAGTGAAATTAAACAATAATGTGCTCTTCCGGACGAGAAACTTCATTTGAGAATCTAAACATTCACCGGCCGTATATGATTAGGATAACCAACTGCCCACTCTGCATCTTCATAACTGCCTTTCTCAAAACCAGAACAACCACACTCGTCCATTTTGTACATCCCGTATATACTTGTACCAATCAATATAATGTGCAATATTTTGTCTCAATCTGAAACCTGCTGCATTAGCTAGTTTGGTCACATAAGATAATATTGCCTCGTTGCATTTAAATTATATGTTCATCCCAATTCTGCATAGGCTAGTTAGATTGGTTGCAGCTAGGCTTCGAGGATCAACTCAGAAAATTGATCTGCGTGTGTTAGGAAATTAGGTGCCAATGCATGTTTTTCTAATAAGAGGGACGCTATCACCGTTGACATCTCTTGCTATCACAATACTTTGATTGACAAGCACAAGACAAAATAAAATGGAAAGCGTAAGGAAGGAAATAGCAACCATTCGTATTCTCCATTAATTCTTACTAAAGGAATTGCAAGAAATCGCTTTCATTGCAGAACCAAAAGCTCTATCTAATAAAGTTGTATAACAATTATTACTATGTGTGATGAATTTCTATGAATTGTTCATTAACAAAGATAGCAAGTCATTTACTGCTGTGTTTATGTATTAACATTGCAACAAATTAACAAAGTGCTAGTTTGGTTTGTCTTTTTAATTAGTCAAAAAAAAGTTTTTAATAGTAAAATTTTTTGTAAAATTTTTGGATGTATTTGCTTAACACTAGAAAAAAAATTTTCAAATTAAAAAATTGTTTTTCTTTTATTTAAAAAACCTTAAAATTTGGAATTTTTGTTATAAAATTTTCAAGCTTTTTGAAAAGATGAATTTTTTAAAAAAAAATCTTATTCTATTTTAAAAGTTTTGCATTATTTCTTTCAAATAGAAGATTAGAAACTTTTTTTTTTTACGTAAGCCTTTGAAAGGCAAATTCATTAAAATAAGCAAAGGAAGTAATACCAATTTTAACCGGGGACGTAACAATTCAAGCCCTGCTAAGCGATTGCATCAATGATGGCCAAACAAAGCAAAAGATTAAGAAAAATAATAGCATGGGAAGCCATTCGCATTTTGGGACAAGAGTTTGTGAATCTGGGATGGAGGAGAAGGCCACCACTGTAGCGTATGGCATTGCAGTCCTAAGTTCGCTAATACACATGCGGACAGTGTTAGTCTCCCGAAAGGTATGAGAACATTTAAAGGATAATTTCGAAATCAAAATCTTACAGTTCAATCGTCGATTTTGCAGGAGCCAAAGAGGGATGAGAGAATCGTTCAGCAGGAGTTGAATAACTAATAGGGAATCACTTTCTAGCCATATATTGAGCCAACCCGGATCATAAGCAAGTTCTATAGCCACTTTGAGTGCCATAAACTCAACATAGAAAGCGTTTTCGTGACCAAGTGCAAGTCCAAACCCACCCAGAATTGACATGATTATCTCGAAACACACTACAGCAAGCAGATAATCCTGGGTTGCCTTTTGCAAGACCGTTTGTGCGCCAAGTGAGGATTAGAGCTTTTAGGGGTTTAACAAGCTGCCATGGGATTCCCGAATTCGAGAGAATCATTCTATCCATGCCGAAGTGCACATATCTAGAACAAATTTTGGCAAGGTATCAAATATGGGCATAGATGTCTGTTTGTAGATGTCTTAAGGAGGGGGCTATGTTATCAAAGCATAGGCGATTTCTGACTTTCCATATGGAGTAGAACACAAAGCATGAAATTTCGATCGAAAGATTGTATAGTTAGGGACTGAAGCATTGTCCTCCATCCAATGCTACAAATCTGAGGTTGTAGCAAAGGAAGGGATGGAGGTGCGAAAAAGAGCATTGAACCACTGCCAGACCTGTCTCGCGAAACAGCAAGAGATAAAACGATGATCAACTAATTTCAAGTTTGAAAAAATTGCGCACAAGGAGAAACCATGTAGACACCTCAGAATCTAAGAACATCATCTGCGAAAATTTTATATTGAGGCACATGCCATGTTAACAAGGAAAATTTTGGGGGAATAAAGTCTTTCCATAAAATTGAACACCAATTTTGAATTTCCTGAGGAGTTCGAACACAATTATAGCTAACTTTGAGTGAAAGATTGCCATCTCTAGATGATTGCCCAACCAAGCGACCAGGTCTAGAAATCTTGGGAAGGACGAGACTCTGAATAGACTCTTGTAGATGAAAGAATTCCTGAAAGAAGAATTGCGGAATGTGCCATCTTCCTTCCATGATCACTGATGATATTTTTGTGTTAAATTGAGTGTGATTGAGTCTTGGTAGAATAGAGGAGCCTAGCCAATTATCATGCTACAAGTTGATACTTCTGCCATCTCCAATAATCCAAATTGATCCTTGATAGAAAGTTTCCTAAAACCACTCCATAATGAGGAGGCAAGGAATTTTCTTTTGGAGTTAGTAAAAGAGTATCGGGTATTAAGTTAAGTAGCTCTTAAAGACTTACCAGTTCTAATTTCCTGTAGACTTTTGAGGTTGCACGCCAAGTTTAGAACATCAAACCTCGGCAATCCTAATCCTCCTTCAAGCTTTGGCGTATAGATTCTCTCCCAGGAGATCAAAGCCATTTTTCGCTGTAGATAACAACCTGAGAGTACGAAATTATGGACCCAGCCTTGCATTTCCTTGAGTAAAGATCGTGCCCATAAATAGATTCTGAAGCTATGCATAAGGTTATTTTGGAAAACTGATTTAACAAGCTCAATTCTTCCTGCCATGGATAATAACTTGCCTTGCCAGCTTGTGAGAACTGATTTAGCCTTGTCAGCCAAAGATTGAAGGTGATTACGCTTTGGGCAACCAGTAAAGATTGACACTCCCAAATAATTGAAAGGTGGAGAGCCTTCCGCAAAACCTAAAGCAGATTGGATTTGGGTCTTTCGGTAAGTTGTCGATTTTTCCAGGAAAAACAGACTCTTTGTCTTATTAATCAACTTTCCCGATTCTCGACCTTAATCTTCTAAATACTTGCTTAATCTCGATAAGGATTTTTGATCCCCATGACTGAAAATAAAGACGTCATCAGCATACAAGACGTGAGAAATCGACAGACAGCCTCTTGGAACGGAAATTGGAAGAATATCTCTTCATTCATGTAAGCTGAGAATTCCTATAGATAAAACATCTTCAGCAAGGCAAAATAAAAGAGGGCAAAGGGGTTCGCCTTGACGAACTACAAGCCCACAAGAGAAAAACCCATGTACTGACTCATTCATAAGAATTGAAAATTTGGCAAACGATAAAATGATAGAGGCCCAATTAATAAATTTTTCATGGAAGCCGAATTTTCGTAAAACTACGAGAGGAATTCCCAATTCAGTGAGTTAAAAGCTTTCAAAATATTGAGTTTAATGCCCACATTACCACTGTAACTTCTTCTGCCAAGCATATTGATACCCTTAGAAACTAATGATATACTATCATGAATCTGTCTCCCACGAATAAAGGCTGCATGATGCAGAGTGATAATCCAATCCATGATAGGACCCAGCCTGTTTGCCAAAGTTTTAGTAATTATTTTGAAGAAAAAATTAGCTAGAGCAATCGATCGATAGTGTGAAATCGTGATAGCATCATCCGTCTTTGGAAGGAGAATCAAGAAAGAGGAATTTAGGTTGGGCAGGAGATAACTGTCTATGAAAAATTATTGAACCCCTGCAATCACATCTTTAGCAATTATGTTCCAACAGGCATGGTAGAAAACACCAGAAAAACCATTAGGTCCTGGAGCACTAACTGGATTCATTTAGAAGACTACCTCTTTAATTTCTCCTTCACTTGGAATAGAGGTTAGGATCTTGTTATCCGCATCTGTAACACTAAGAGGTATCACATTACAGGTGTTGAAGTCTTGTGGAATTCTGTGTCCTTGGTCTGAAAATAGGTCCTTATAATAATTAATGACGTGAGAGGCAATGTCTTCAATATTGTCACACCAATTTTCACCAATTCGTACGCCAGAAATTCTAGACTTGGTCTTTTGAATTTCGGCATAAATATGAAAAAGTTTGGTATTTCTATCACCATCTTTGAGCCAAGTAACTCGAGTTCGATCTCGCCAAAAGGCCTGTTGAGCTGCGACTGCATGCAATAGCCTTTCTTTAGCTTGTAATTCCTCCATCAGGAAATCTGTAATGTTACCTCCAGATGCCATCTGAAGTTGAATCTCTTCTAACTTATTTCTAGCTTTCAAAACCATGTCTTGTACATTACTGAAGACTGTTTTGTTCCAATCCTGCAATCTTGCCTTTAGGGCCTTTAGTTTCACCATGACCATGAACATTGGACAACCACGTACTAGTATTGAATTCCAGACTTCATTTACCCTCTTTTTGAAGTCACAATGATGAAGCAACATAGTTTGAAACCGAAAAGGCTTAGGTCGGCAGAATATCCTGCTATAACGAACAGAGAATGATCGGAGACCGAACGGGGAAGAACATGACAATAAGTTGTAGACCAAGTATCCAACCAGCTAGAACTACAAAGAGCCCTATCTAATTTACGCTCCATATGCCACTGTTATGAGCCCAAGAAAAGTTTAAACCCTTGGTCGGAATATTGAGCAGGTTACAATCTTCAATGAAATTCTGAAAGTCTGCACAGGAGAGAGGACCTGGTAAGCCTCCACCTTGTTGCTCATGAGCACCTAAAGTGGCATTGAAGTCCCTAGCGACGAGCCAGGGACCATTAATTTGATTAGAGAGACAGAGCAAATAAGCCCATAAAGTTCTGCGAGATATGTAGTAAGTGGAAGCGTAAATGAAAGAGAAAATACAATCCTTTCCCTCAATAGTAGATTTCACAGTAACATGCTGATCACTTGAAGAGAGTACTTCCAAGGAAGTAAGAGAATTAGATTGCAGAATCCAAATATTTGGACAAGAATTTGCTGACACTAAAACTAAAGAGAGATGAAGAGAGCTCCAATAAGTAGAAGAGATTTTACTAAAGTCCACCATAGGTTCCGCAATTGCCAATAGACAAGGACGATGAAGAAAACACATGTTGGTCAATTCATTTTGTGACTGAGGATTGGCCAAACCTCTTATATTCCATGCTAGTATTTTCATGAGAACGTAGGAGAGCCATCATGCGATAGAATATCATTGATACTCTTTTGTTTTGCCTTTATGTTTTTTTGTTGAGACTTGGACATGACAATTTCGAAGCCATCTTCTGTTATTGGCCTTTTAAGAATAGATGCCGCTCGTCGGATTTCTTGGGCCAATTTCGAATCGTTTTGTGCCCCAAATGGTTCCATGCTGGATGGTTCCAATTTCCATATCAACCTTTTTTTAATTGATTCCACTTCAATATTTTCTTTTAATGCACGGACCTGTTCGCTGTCACACGGTCTGGGCTCACCACCATCTTGACTTGTCTCTATACTGTCTTCCATTAAAATAAAGTCTGCCCCACCAGCTTTATTTTGTCTTCATCACAAGGTATATTTGTCACATGCACATGCACACCATCATGCGTGTTCTGACCAGTTACAAAGCCTAAATCATTTCCCTCAATTGGAGAAGATTCCATTCCTGTGCCAGCTTTATCCTGTATAGTGCCTTCTTCGTCATTCATGTACTGCCTGCCTTCTAGGTTGCTATAATGATTATCGTCACATGCTTTCTGCTCCATGTTCTGACATCGGTTAAGTGGTCCATGCTTCAAGTTTGGTTCTCTGGTGATGGAGGGTTAAGGTCGGTTATCTGTGTAGTATCTTGCTCTGAATTCGATCCTTTGTTGTTTGCCACCGTAGTCACTCTCTCCAGTTCTAGAGATATTGATTGGATTGGTTTGCATAATGGTTTCGGGTCTGAAGCTTTGTTTATGTGCTGTTTTTTCCTCTGTAGGCATTGGTGATCAGGATGTCTAAACCTGTTACAGCCATTACACTTAGTAGGAAGATTTTCGTAATGGATTTCAACATCGAAGCCATAATCCGGTAGTTCGACAGTTAAAAATCACGCAGAGGCTTCGAAAGATCCACTTCCATCAATATACGCACATAGAAACCATACTTCATTTCCCTGGTAGCTTGATCTATTGGAAGAGGGATTCCAACTCCTCGGGCAATGGTCATTAAGGTACAAGGATGCTAATATTCCATATTTAAACCACATATATGGATCCATATCTGTACATGCGGTTGAATTTTTGGGTCATATGGGTTACAGTTTTGTTGTCGTTGATAAAGTCTAAACACTCCCTGTGGAAGAGTACAAGATCCACTCCCCAAACTTTTCTCATGTCCACCTCATCCGAAATATGTATATCATAAAATCCGCGAGCTAATGGGGTTAGGCACCATTGATGTCCTGGTTGCCCGACCTTGTGCAAAAAAGTCTGTAGATCGTCCACTTTCATCGGTTTGGAGCCTGGACGGAGAACTATCTGCCCAATCAGGTCAGTCTTGAAGCGATCAAGTTGTTCTTTATAGATTTTCCACTCAATGTTAACCACTGTGATGTCCCCTCGAAGCTGTGGGATCGGAAGTTGTTTGGGAAATTCTGAAATGTCATTTGGACTAGATAACAAGGAAGCAAATATTGGTTTCTTCGTCTGCTGGTTTGAAGTTTTGTGAATGGTCTGGGTTGGTGGCTCGATTGGTTGGCGAAGCTGATCTAGTATCTTTGTTACCTCCATATAAACTTATCTATTAAAATAACTATTTAAAATTTTTTAAAAGTTGACCGAAACTTTAATAAACTTTTATTAAAAATTCCAAGTAAAAACTATATCGGTAAAAGATCCATTCCAAAAAAATTCTACTTCAAAAATTTTACCAAACTAGGCCTAAGACCAAAATTGGTAACCCTACATTAATTTATAAAATTTTTTAAACTTATCTATGTTTAAGCAAACATGCATGGCTTGTGTAAGTGGAATGATGCTTAAGAACATTAGAGCTTTATTATTATATATATATATATTATATGTTTTTAAGCATTAATGTGTAATAATTATTTTAATTAGTATTAGTTTGTGCTTGTGGTTTAGTTCTAAATGATTTTAATTAATATGTTTAATAGCAGTAGTTGGCGACTAAATAATTTTATACAAGTTTGTCATTTTAAATATTACCACAAATATAATATGACTATATATGTAATTTGATATTTATCATCATGATAAAAACTGATTAATTGAAATATTCATGCCCAAATTAAATGTGTTAAAAGAAAACTGAAAGAAATTAAAAAATTCAAAACTCAGCATGATTCTTATATTATTGGACCATGTATAAAGATATATATAGATCATAGTAGATATAAATTAATAAATACTTTATAAAAATAAATAAAAATGTAAAAATCTAGCTAATATTAAACTAAGGCTAATATTTATTAGTATGAAATTAAACATATATTATTTGATCAATGAAATAGGATGTATATCATATCCATCACATCACCACTAAAATCATAGAGGAGTGTGCTTTCTCGCACATGAAACTTCATTTGGGAATCTAAACATTCACTGGCTGCATGATTACAATAACCAACTGCCAACTGTGCATCTTTGTAATCTCCTTTATCAAAGCCAGAAAAACCATACTCGTCCATTTTATACATCCCGTACTTGTACCAATCAATGCAATTCGCAATATCTTGCCTCAGCCTGAAACCAGTTGCATTAGCTAGTTCCTTAACATATAGTGCCATTGTCTCGTTTGTTTTCTCATATGTTATATTCATGCCAATTTTACATAAGCTTTTGAAATCGACTGCAGCTCGGCTTCGAGGATCGGATTCAAAAATTGATATGCAAGTCTGAGGTTTTACTGTGCTGTTGCAAGCTTTTCTAATTACAGAGTCACTATCAGCATTGGCATCTTTTGCTGTCACAACCAAAAGATGAAAGAAAATGAAAAGCATAAGAAGAAAGAGATAGAAACCACTCAGATTTTCCATTAGTTAATTAGTCCTTAATACTCAAGGAATGGCAAGAAATGTCTCTCTCTCCACATCCAATTATATATGATTGTCATTAGTGCGCCAATAACCTCAGTTTATGGCAATTTTTACATTGCAATTAATGATATTAACTGTTCGTCAACAAAGACAGCATGTCATTTATTGTTGCATTTATGTGTGAGGGAATATAATAGGTATGACCTTAAAAGTTTTAAATGATATGAAGAGAAAATCATACGGTCCAACAACTTACAAATATATACTATTTATATCAAGTTATTTAAGTAATTATGCAAGAGAAAAACATACTGCCTAGCAACTTACAATTATAACAAGTAATTAAGTAATTACATTTGTCGCTTTCTGCTCATTCTTTCTTAACAAATATACATGGTATTATTGGCTGTTATAATAAGTACTTGTAATAAAATAGATGAGCAATAGGTTAAACATTATTATCTTATTAAGAAAAAATTTTATGTATGCATTTATTATTTTTTTTCCATTATACGTAAATGCAACAAATGGCGTGCCATCATTGTTGACGAATAATTAATATCATTAATTACATGGTAAAAATTGTTGTAAAGATGTTAGAGATGTAATGACAGATATTTTAGACCAATATTGTTGATGCGGGAAAATTTTGTTCTCGCAACATAGAGCAATGTGGGACAAGTTGACAAAAAAGATGTCGGTTAACTTTTGGTCAACGTCTTCAACCTAACAATTCGTGGTCGAACCTGGCCCGTAGAGGCTTTTTAAGGGACCTTCAAATGAGATTGCACGTGTTGCATCCCCATCTCCAAATCAAGTAAAATAGTAAGCTCAAGTTAGATCCAAGTCAACTCCTACTTTCAGTAGCTGTGTCCCTTCTACAGTGAGTCACCCTACAGCAGAAATCATGCTCAGAATGAGGTTGTCGGATACTATTCGACGAATCTACTCTGCTGCTTAACTCAACACTCTTCTTAAAGATTAGGATCAAATGACTTCTCTTTTAACATTATGAAGAGAGGTTACAAAGGATAGGCTAGAGGACAGATAAAATAATAAAGTCCTAAGACGTAGGAAATGTGAGGTTGGTGAGGAGATAACAATAATGGAGATGACAGTAATGGAGAATAATGGGGAATATTAATGAAGTGGAAGATGCTAATGGAGAAGATAATTATTGAGTGAAAAGATAGAAATGTTTCTTTAAACTTTTGGAACAAAATATCTTTTTATATGAGGGCTTAATTTGCCAAACACTAGGTTCCTTAATATCCCCTTAAATGTTGACTTTGGCCTTCTTCCATAGATTGATCAAAGCTCTAGAAGGCATGTAGGGTTGAGGAATGGCTCACATTGTCTTGTCTAAGACTATCTACCACATATCACACTTTTACTCAACCTTCTGATTATCTTATCTCATGTTCGACAAATGTCATAACCCCGCTTGACCTCTGTTATGGTCTCAATCTACTATCATATCAATGTGGTCCCACCTTCTAGCTATCTACCAAGCTTCAATCAAGATTACGTTGTCCCTACTTCTGTTAGCATCATGAGAAGCGCCTGCCAAGATCAAATGGTCTAACTTTACAACTAATTGTCTTAGAATATCTCTCATAAAATATAAGGGTAACTTATACAAAATTCCTTATGTATTGGGATTGATTTTCACGTGAGAACCACTTATTTAGACCCTTTCTCACAATGGTCATATGCATTGACCATTTGTGATGGCATCCCCTTGAGTAGATTTTCATACTAGATGGGTGAGGATCCCAACTTGACTCCCAAAAAAGTATATTCTCTACTAGCTAGGAAAGGATCCTAGCTTGACCTTTGAGAGGATATCTTTCCTACTATAGCTAGGTAAGAATTCTAACTTGACTCGAAGGAAGGTGTTTCCTAAAGGTGGATCACTTCTTAAAGTGTTGACTATGATTTCGTGAGCTTACTTACACTGTCACATATCCAACCAATATTTTTTTAATAATAAAAACAATATTAACTTACAATAAGAATAGCTAAGAAGCCTTCAATACATAAAATAGCCCCCACAATGGGTGAGTTTCATATCTTATATTTTCTTTTTTATCATTTCCTCAATAATATTAGTTTTGTCTAAATATTTCTTTTATTTGTTTTATATATAGACTTCCTGGTGTCAATATGTTATAAAAGCCTTTGGCTAGCTTGTCCCTTGTCTTGCTTTTCATATATATAGCACAATTAGTTATATGCCAAAATTTTTTGAACTTGTTATCAGTGCAGATAAAACCATTATTTTTTTCGAACTTATGATTAATGCATATGTGGACCTAACAAACTTCTGATTTAATCTTGTGGATCTTGGAGGACAAGTTGTTTTTGCTAAGAATAGTAGGAAGTTGCATAACTTTATTATAAATGTTCAATTGAAGGATAACAAGACATGTTGTTCCTAGCATATATGTATGGTAAATCATCATTTTTTTATATGAATCCAATATTTTCAGTAATATTGATTTTATTTTCAATGATTCAAAACATTTTGATTTATATGAAAAGACCAAGTAAGGGCCAAGGAAATGTGAAGAATGTTAACATAGAAATTCATCATATATGGTAAAAATTGATGTGTGTTAATTACTTAGAGACACATTTTGGTATACTAATGATTATATAACATAGATGGTACAATGCCATAATTTCCATTTTGTAAAAGAATGTTTTCCGTTTTACATATATCTATTTCAAATTTTTCTCCTTCATTTTACATCTTACTTTTGTGTGTGAAATCAAATTTTATAGGAAATTGACATGTAATTACATAGAGAATTAAGTCTAACCGATAAGACTCGGAATAAATGGAATCCTAATTGTGAAATTAAGCCACCCACTTTCAGTAGTAAAATTTGAACTTGATTTACTTAAATTTACTTGAGATATGGCCGCTTGACTCCACCCTGGGCAGATAGATGCTTACATATTCAGCATAATACTTCTCACATAAATGAAAACGAAACTTGATTTTGGAGCATTCTAGGCCTAACACAATTCTTTGATTCAAGTGGATAAAAAATTACACACACATATAAAAGTATGAATTAACATTCAAATATATAAACTTTTACTTGACTTGATGAAGCACTCCTAATAATTGCTTCATTAATTAAGAAACTTGCATTTATATATCATGGAAAAAAAATAGCTAAAGGCTTCATTAAATTATAAGCTGAAATCAAAGTACACATTACATACTTGTTAAAGTTAAAGAAGAAATTTTGAAAGAAATAACATTGGGTTACATGTATAGAACTTACAAATCGACTAATAAATTATCTAGGAAATATTTATTGACACTCATTTAGAATTTACGTGTAAACTACAAATTTTTTAGCTCTTTTCAAGCAAATCATGTGGCTTCTTAAGTGGTCTAAATTCCAAGTTGTCAAAGCACTAGTTTATTTACTCTCTTCGTGGAGAAAGTAAATTAGAAAAGGATGAATGCCCATTACCTTCTATTTTTTCAACCAATGCCCCATTACCCCCTTATATTTTTTGTAATATCCCATCACCCCCTGAGTTTCGATTTTGCCTTTTAATATTTCTAATATTTTTGATTTTACCATTTGTAAATTAATTGAATTGAAGGGTAAAATTGAAAAAAATTACGAATCAGGGGAATGGTGTGCTATTAAACAAAATATAGGGGGGTAATGGAATATTGGCTCAAAAAACTGGCGGGTAATGGACATTCTCCCGTTAAAAAATGAGAACATCCTTAGCATTTTTTTTTCTATTAGCCTCAAAATTTCCAACTGATAAAACAAATTAATTTTTAACTTAGTTTATATATATATGTATATAATCTTACAAAACTAGTAGAAAATTAGTATGAAATCCTTCAAGTTTAACCAGAGAAGAACCTTGAATCATATTCAATTTAGCAACTCATGAATTAATTAGAGCTAGAATTTTTTTTTAAAAAAAACAATTCCTATTCATATTTCTCGATATATCAAAACGTGGTTCAATTTTAAAGATATCCTAAGGGGATGATTAGAAAAATGGAAAGAGGAGGTCTCCTATTATAGAGTTGTTGATAGTAACTTTTCCTTATTTTTACTTCCCACTTGGCAGTTGACTAAGCTCTTTGGTTCAAGGCAATAGCGACAATACCTAAGCCGATGAGGTTGTCAGGCCCCTGCAAGTTCTTTTTAGCTATTAGCAAAAGCACGACTAGCTTTAATCTTTTTCTCTAAAATGGAAGCAAGAGAGGGCTTGTTCTTCTAAATTTTTGCAGATAATATTAAGGAAACAAGTCATCTCAGGCAAATAAAAATAAAAAAATAATCAAGTTGCACAAAACAATCAAAATAGCAATAACTTTCATCTAGAAAGATATTAGGGGCATTCCCATTAAGGCCTAACGATATCAGGGATGAATTGTTTTTACCCTCGGCAAAAAATCACTTATTCTTTCAGTCCTTGTTACAAAGGGTTTACCTTTCGCTAGTTTCAGTATGCCTGTTTCAGGATTGTAGATAATACCAGCCACGTCAACCTAAGGGATATTTTTCATTGTATACATACTCTTATCGTCCGTGGGCTCAAAGTTTTCTACCTTGCCCAGGTCACATACAACCTTGAATTGATTCGTTAGGTTGACATTATAGTTGGATAGGGCAATGCTAATGGTATGGAAAAGTCGAGCAAAATTAGGCTAAATAAGAAGTCTTGCCCTGACAAACAAAATTTCCTCACCAAAGGCAATCCCATCGCCAAATGGCCAATAAGATACGCCTTTGTCCTCATGTAATCTCAAAGTAACATTATCATGTATTTGAAATACCTCCCTATAAGCACCAAGGCCATGTTTGGTGAAGAAAGAGGCATACCAGTCTTGTTTATAGTGATTGTTGTTTCTATTCAAGATAGAGAGACCTTGATCGTGATAAGGTAAGAGATAAAAAGGATAAATCATAATTTTGTTATCTCATTAAATCTAGTCAAAAAAGGGAAAATGATCATGATGCTCTATGTCTCGTTGACTCTAGACAATAAAGGAAAAATCAATAAAGAAATAATCAACAACTAGAAGAACTCCAATGTCTAAAAGATCAAACTCTCTTTAGAAACAAATAATTCCTTGTAACATTCCTTATTAAACTTTTTTTGTATCTATTTAATCCTTGTAAGCTTAAAAAAAATTTTATCAAGGAAGAAGAAAAACTTCTTCCATGTATATTTTCTTAAAAATTCTTTATGGTATCAAAGCGATGGTTGTAAGATCAAACATTGAACCTACACTATCTATTCAATCCTTTCATCACTGTGCAAGTTTAGTTGCTAGTAAACTCACCACAGAAAACTACTTTAGAGCTCTCAAATTCTGCCACTTATTCAAAAAAGTCTTGGTCACTATATCTTAGATGTTAAAGCACCATTAAAGACCATGGAGGAAGATGGAAAAAAGATTGTCAATCTAGATTTTGTTCTTTGGGCAAATAATTACGGGTTGCTCATGACCTGACTCAGATGCATGATGATTGAAGATTCATTGAGCATGATAATTAGTGAACTAATTGCACGAGAAATCTAGCCATCCATTGAAGAAAAACATGCTTTCCACAACAAAAGAATAATAAACTTGGGTAAAAGATAGCTTTTATTTATTGAAAAAGGGATCATCAATATTAAATAATTTTCTTAAAACATCTGAAGGTTTTGGTGACAAGTTGGCTATAGTTGTAAACCATCAATGACAAAGAAAACATTTTTCAAATTAATGAATCCAATCAATGACTATGACAAAGCCTTTCATATCAAAAGCCCTTTTGCTGTTGTTATGGAGACTGAAAGCCCTTGTTAAACAAGAAGAAAATAAAGGGTTATATGCAAGTTTTTATGGTGCTAAGTTAATCATACACAATCATTCAAGGAACAATCTTGATGATGATGCCTCCACCAGATACTCATAACACCTATGCCTTTGTGATCCAATAAGAACAACAAGCAGATGTAATTGCCAAGCATGACACAAATACTAGCAATGCAATCCTCACACGTAGCCAAAATGAACCGACCTTTTATAGTGTAGGAAAACAGGACTCCAAAGGGCAACTTAAGTTTACCTTTTGCGAACCAGAAGGCCATCTCATTTTTACTTACATGGATTAACATTAGGTTACAAATTAACGAAAAGAATGTGCAGTCGAAAGGGAAGCTAATACATCTGCTGCAAACAATGTTCAAACCGATGTCATTTATTCACTTAAAAGACCAAGTATAGAAGGGGCAACATTCACTACTAAGTAGTATGATCAATTAATGGCCTTATTTGACAAAGGACATGGTAATGAACAATCCTTGCAAATGCCATAGGTACAGTCACAACCACTTGTAATACACATCAGCATGGTCCATTTTCGACTTTATATTGGATCATAGATAGCGATGCGATAAATCATATATCCATATTCTCACCCACACATCTTAAACCAAACACTCATCATAGTTTCATTGGGTTACTAGATGGTGGTGAAGCAGAGGTTAGATCTAAAAGGTCCGTCAAAATATCCTCTAATTTGGTTGTTGATAAGGTGCTACATGTTCCAAAATTTTGAGTTAATTTCTTATCAGTTAGCAAGCCAACTAAAGCATTGAGATGTAACTTAATTTTTTATCCTGATTCTTGTGTTGGAAGACTTGGTTATAAAGAAGACAATTGGCTTGGGCAAGCAATATAACTGGCTATACTACTTTAAACCTAGGCAAAGTCCATACCTTGCACACAACATCAATTGTAGCTTGAGCCTTTAAAATCAATGACTAAGGCACACTTCATCGACTCTGCTTCAAGAATTATCAAGGAAAATCCCAGAAATACTTTTGATTCTTAGCATGTTTATGATGTTTATACATTAGTGAAGCAAAATGTTTACCATTATCTCGTAGTTCTATTTTGTTACTTGCATCTTTTGATTTAACACATTATGATATTTAAGGACCTCGGAGAGTTAATTCTCATACTGGGGCAAGGTATTTTTGACCATTACAGATGATTTTCTTGTTTTACATGGGTCTACCTTATATATTTTAAATCTGAGACAATCTTTATTGAAATCTTTTTTTCTTAGGTCAAATCTCAATTCAACTATGCGATTAAAGCTCCCTAATATGAAAATGGGAATGAATTCACATCAATATTCTCCTTTTCCGATGAAGAGAAAACTTTTTTTTTTTTACATTGTTGCACTAATACACATCAGCAAAATGATGTAGTGAAGTAGTAACACCATTATCTCTAGAATGTGGGTCGTGCACTTCGATTTCAACCAAACATGCCTTTGAAAATTTGGTGGGAAATTTTATAACTACTTGCTATCTCATAAACCGATTTTTAACACCATTATTTTCTCACAAGTCTCTATATGAAATTTTACACCAAAAGCCACCCATTTATTCTCATATTTGAGTTTTTGATTGCTTATTTTATGAAATTAATCTCCCACACATTTGTCAATATGTAATTAAAAATTAATTAAGAATCTGACTACACTCTATTGACTTCCTCTCATGCTTTCCTTTCTTTTTCAAAAAATATTGTGCTTCTCAATCAAAGTATAGTGATAGCAAATTTGGTAACTCTATGTTTAGAAGAAATTACTATAGCAACATAATTCTTAGACTTTTATATCAATCTTTGAATTCCATCCTTGAAGCCAAGCTGCAACCACTTTAAAAAGCTTAATTATGTTAAATTTGGATGCATATAACAAACTAGAAAACACACCAGACAAGGCAATATATATAAAGGAACTATTAGAGTGAAGTTATTGTTTTTACCATTAAAACATATGATGTAATAACATTATTTCTAATTTAATGAAATTTTTTTATATATATATAGTTTGAGCATATATTATAGCTCATATTTATAAAGAATATGCTTTATGTATTTAGCATGCGATGGTAATACAAAAAGATATAATGTTTTTTGTAAATAAAAGAATGTTCACAGCTATTTATGAAATGGGCATTTCATAATGTAAAGTTGTAGTTTCCTATATTTGTTGTGAATGATTTATCTTGATCATTGAAAGAGAGACTTCATTTAAAAAAGACACTTTAATTAATAAGTGATGAATGTCATTGATCTCAATTTATGCATACTTTAATAAACTTAATTGATGTTAATCCTGAGTGAGCAACAAACTTGTATTCATATATTTATATATATATATACATTATTTCTTTTGAGTTATCATGGAGTGAGACCTAATAATGGTCAATATCTCAAATGCTTTGAGATTTAATTTTATGTATTGTAAGAACATATACTTGCAAGATGGAATCTATATGAATGATATTTACCTAATTTGTTTATGGTACTTGATTATTTAATTTTGTGATCAAAGTTTATTCAATGAATTATTCATTTAATGACAATATTTATTTGTAAATTTTTATTTACAAATATAGATATATTGAAATTATCATTTGAGTATTTAGTGGCTTGGGGTTAATAGATAATGGGGTTAATATGTAATTAAAGAGACATCACATTTTATTTCGGGCTTATCTTCAATTATAAATATCAAATAGAGGATCAATTGAGTGGTTATTATTGGTCTAAGAACGGGCATAAATTTAATTAAAAGAGATTTTAGTTAAGTGGATTTTTAATTTATTAACATGGATGATTAGAGTGCAACCTTTGGTCTTTAGTGGAATAGCTCAAGTTAACTTAGAAAGAACAGATGTATTGTAAGATAATTGGGTCTAAGTTTTCTAAGTTAAAGTTAAAAAATACATGGTCTGCAATATTTTACTAATTCTTATGAGCTCAACTCAAAACCCTAAATGTGTATTCCAAAGGAACTTTAAACACATGCTAAAAATAAACAAAGAATAGTATGCATGAAAAGCAATCATCATTTGATTTTTAGTAAGAAATGTGTCTACATGCATAAGTGACTTTGAGGATAATAAAGAAGATGACAATCATTTTTCAATTTTTTTCTATTATTTTTTATTATGTGTGTATAAAAACCGAAAGATTTTCCACAAAATTTTATATTTTTTCCATTAGGAAGTAGCTAATGAAAAAGGTTTCAAATTGAGACAAGATAGTGCAAATTGCATTGAATAGAACAAGTATATTTGGGATGTATCAAATGGACAATCGAGTATGGTTATTTTGGTTATGAGAAAAGAGATTATGAAAAAGATGAAGAGTGGCCAATTGGTTATTGTAATCATGCAAGTGGTGAATGTTTAAATTCCCAAATAAAGTTCCATGTCCAAGAAAGCATTCTTAGTGGTGATGTCATGGATATGATGTACCTTCTATTTCATTTCATTGATCAAATAGTGTATGTAAAAATTAACAGATTAATTTTTTTCCACTTTTACATGTACCCTTTTTTCTCTTTTCTCATTTTATATTTTACTTTCATGTGTGAAATGAAATTTCGTAAAATAAACAAATTAAAACTTGATTATTTTTATATGAGCACTACTAGTTGTGAAAGTTGTGAACTAAATGTTGAATATAATGAATGCAAAGAACAAACATAATTTAATGAGTAATCTCAATCATTGGAAGTGTTTAATTCTGATAGAAGGTGCTACACATTTCTAAACTTATCTAAAATTAACAAAATATGTAATAAATAAATGAAGTAAGAAGACTCTAGTATGAATTAAGAGTACTTAGGGAGCAAATAAAAATTAGTGCTCAATAAAATATTAAAATAATTCTCTAGACATTTTGAACATAAGATATAATTACCGACTTGTAAAGCCTATAAATAGGTAATTATATGTCTAGTTGAGGAGGTGGAAAATGCAATTAAAAAAATCACTAACCTTTCTCTTACTTACTTACCTCTCCCATCTCCTCACTACAAATTCACTTGTATATTCATTTTTCTTACAATAAGCTAATCATCACATCCAACTCCTATGATATAATCCATCATTCCATAACACTCATCAAAATTTTTACTCTCTACCATCATTGGTATTAAACTTTGTTCAATCAATATTGGGCATAATCCTACTAACTCAGTATTATGGCTAACACATTGCGCTCATCAATCCCAGTCCCAATTTTTCATGTCGAAAACTATGATTTTTGGTCCATCAAAATGAGGACCTATTTTTGTACTCAAGATTTGTGGGATGTCGTCAATAAGGGAGTTCCTATTCCTGAACATTTTCCATTTATCGACAACACAGAAAAAGGAATTAAAATAAAATCAATTAATAGATTCTCAAGCATTACTTGCTCTACAGCTCAGCTTAGGAGACGAATTATGTCCACGTATTATGGGAGCCAAAATAGCCAAGGAAGCATGGGATAAGTTGAAGGAGGAGTTTCTAGGCAGTGATAAGGTACGTGTCTCAAAAATCCAAACTTTAAGAAAAAAGTTTGAAAATTTAAAAACGAAAGAATCTGAGACTACTAAAGATTACTTTACTAGAGTAGATGAAGTAGTAAATCAATTGAGAGCCTAAGGAGAAGATGTTCTTGAAGATAAAACAGGCCTGGTACAACAAGATCAATAGTTACTTCATTAAACAACGATTCAGAAGGAGCAAAAGTGAGCCAACACTTTATATGAAGACCCAAGATATAGATAACATACTAATTCTTTCTCTATATGTCGATGATCTCATTTACACAGGAAACAATGACAAAATAATTAAGGGATTCAAAGTAGACATGATGAAGAATTTTGAGATGGCTGACCTAGGTCTCTTACACTACTTTTTTGGGACTGAGATTACTCAAAGAGAAGATGGAATCTTCATTTCTTAGAAAAAGTATACAAAAAATCTTCTAAAGAATTTCAAGATGAAAGGCTGCAAGACACTAGCAACTCCACTTGACAACAATAAAGCACTCAAGAAGGAAGACGGCACACCAAATGCAGATAACTCATAGTTTTGAAGTCTTATTGGAAGCTTGCTCTATAAGATCAGATATTATGTACACAACAAGTTTACTATCAAGATTCATGCAAAATCCAAGCCAAGTTCACTATAGAGCAACAAAAAGGGTTCTTCGATACTTACAAGGAATAAAGAACTATGGCATATGGTATGAATCCGCACCTGACTCAAGACTAATTGGGTATATAGATAGTGACTAGGCAAGATTAGTGGATGACATGAAGAACACCTCAGGTTATGCATTTTCACTTGGCTCAAGAATCTTCTCTTGGGCATCAAAAAAACTGTCAGTTGTGGCACTATCATCAGCAAAAGCAAAGTACATTACAGCAGCAATGACAACAAGTCAAGCAATATGGCTCAAACGTATACTTGAAAACATGGGAGAACCACAAATTAAAGCTACAACGATCTATTGTGATAGTAAGTTAGCAATAGCAATGGTGAAAAATCCTGTGTTTCACAACAGAACCAAACATATTGGCATCAAATATCACTGCATCAGAGAAGCTAAAGCAAATAAAGAGATCGAGCTTAAGCACTGCAAGACTGAAGAACAACTAGCTGATATATTTACAAAAGCTTTACCGAGAGGAAAGTTGAGGTACTACGCAATATGATTGGTGTTACTGAAATGCGCATCAAGGAGGAGTGATAGAAGGTGCTACACATTTCTAAACTTATCTAAAATTAACAAAATATGTAATAAATAAATGAAGTAAGAAGACTCTCGTATGAACTAAGAGTAATTAGGGAGCAAATAAAAATTAGTGCTCAATAAAATATTATAAGAATTCTCTAGACATTTTGATCACAATATGTAATTCACCAACTTGTAAAACTTATAAATAGGTAACTGTATGTGTAGTTAAGGAGATGGAAAATGCAATTAGAAAATCACTAGCCTTTCTCTTACTTACGTAGCACTCCCATCTCTTCACTACAAATTCACTTGTATATTCACTTTTCTTACAACAAACTAATCGTCACATCCAACTCCTACGATACAATCCATCATTCCATAACACTCATCAAAATTTTTACTCTCTACCATCAAATTCAAAGGTTAACAAATAGTGTAAGAATATGCGTATCTTACATGTTGCGAATCCATTCCCATAGATATAAGTCATGTCGGAGATTAAAATTATCTTTGCAAAATTAGTTAAGCGGTAAAATGACATCAATCATTTAATATTTCTGTTGATTAATATTTAAATTGCCATTTTGATGAATAAGGACTGATGAGTGACTACAATTGGCATATATATTGATTTTTGTGTTTTTAATTAATAAATCATTCTTTCAGATGTAATCGCAACATGGTTTCCAGCCAAAGACCTAATAAGCATTGTGAATTCTACGTATACAAGAGGACAAGCTGTTTGCTCTAAGAATAACAAGAAATTACATAACTTCGTTAGAGATGTTAAATGGAAGGATACCATAAAACACTGTTTCTAGAAAAAAAAATATATATATATATATATATGGCGATCATCGTTTTTTCTATGAGTGCAATATTTTGGGTAAAATTCATTTCATTTTTGTTGATCCAAACACTTCAATTAATTTATCTCAGAAAACAAAGTAAGAGCCAAGGAAATGTAAAAAGTGTTAATACACAAATTCATGATATGTGGTAAAAAGGCATAATTTTCATTTTGTAAAATGGAAAAAATTAATTTTTTCAATTTTTACATGTAGAATTATTTTGTAAATTTTTTTTCTCATTTTAGATCTTCGTGTGTGAAATCAAATTTCGTAAAATAAACAAATTAAGGATTGACTATCGCACCATTAATTGTGAAAACTGTCAGCCACATGGTGAATTAATATAATGAATGCGAAGAACATACACAGTATTATGTGTTTACATATTGCTTATTACATGAAACTGACATGTATTAATTATATAGAGAATTAAGTCTAAGCAATATATAATACTTGGAAAAAATGGAACCGTAAATTGTGAAATTAAGCCACTCATTTCCATTAGTAAGTAAATTAACTTGGAAGTTGATTATCTCAAATATACTTAAGATATGGCCACTTGACTCTACCCTAAGTCGAGAGATGCCCGAGCTCCAGGGTTTACGTATTCATCATAACGCTTCTCACATAAATGAAAATGAAATATGATCTTGAGGCGTTCCAAGCTAACAAAATTCTTTGACTGAAGTGTAAAAATGAAACTTACACACATACATAAGTATGAACATTCAAATATATGAATTTAAAGCGAATTAATGCTGATTTTTTCTCTATTGCCAAAACTTTAAAAAAAAAAAAAACTAATTTCGTGCAATGGTCGTGTAAAAACAGTGTTAATTTTGTGCAAGAACAGTGCTAATTTGCAGAACATTTGTATTTTAAAATATGAATAATGGTACATCATAAAAACTCAAAGGGCCTTTCAATTATTTTCAAAGAGATCTCTAAAATTAATAAATAAAGATTTGGCAATTCAATTAGATAAGTACTGGAAAAAATGTATATGTACAAACATCCAATAACTTAATCTGGAATCAAATCACACTAATCAACAATTAAGTGTTTGAAATCACATTTGATAATCATTGAAACCACTTCTTAAACAATGTAATTCAAAAACAAAAGGTTTTGTTTACGGAAGGCAATGGTTAGAATACCATAGGGCATAATATTGGTATTCGCATCTTACATAAGATCTCATTACCATATCCATACCATATCTATAGCAGATATTAAATGTCATTACTATATCCTTATAAATGGATATAATCAATAGTTGTATCCTAGTAAATATCTTATATATATATATATCCACATCCTAATAAAAATATAAAAAAATTAAATTAATGATTTGATTTTTAATATTTTAAGCAATTAATATGCCATAGTAATAAATTAAATTAAAAAATTAATGTTATATTTACTTGCTAAAAATACATATAATTCCAACAATATAAAAAGGTAGTTGAATAATTATAACAATCTGTAAAGTTATAAAAATTTGGTAATAAACTTCTCAAATCAAAACAAATTATTTGAAAAGTAAAATTTATCTTTTCACTCAATATATGTAACACCCATCCAATATAGCACCTAAAAACTTAAAATAATCAGTTATTCAACTTATTAATCATCAATGACATCATCTTAATAACAAAATTCAAGAATGATAATGGCATCGAATATCTAAAAATATTTTAAAATATTCACATATTTATACCATATATATTTTTATACTTATCATATTTTGATTATCAGAATAAGATACGGATGGATATCCACAAAAGTGGTTACCATTAGTGTCCCTATTTCGTCTAATCCAAACTATATAAACAACAAATTTACGTTACATGATGAATTACTCCTAATAATTGTTTCATTAATTAACTCACTTGCATTTTATATATAATGGAAAAAAAATTGCTAAAGCCTTCATTAAATGATAACTTGTAATCAATTTACACATTACTAATGAGTTAGAGTTAAAGAAAAAATTTAAAAAAAAATAATATTGAATTTAATCCATTTAGATTGACTAACAAATTATTTAGAATATATTCGTATAGAATTTACCGTAAACGACTCATTTCTCAGCTTTTCTCAACAAAATCATGTGGCTACTTTGTTAATATTAATCCTAAGTGATCCAAATTTAGAGTTATTGAAGTATTAGTTTGTTTTCTCTATTTTTGGAGAAATCAAGTTAGAAAATGAGAATACCCTCACCAATTTTTATTTTCTTTTAGCCTAAAAATTTTCAATTGTATAACAAATTATTTTTCAAACCAGTTTTTTTCGTTACAACATTTTATAAATTAGTAGATAATTATTGTGAAACATATAACTGCAGAAGAGCCATAGGTCATATTTAGTTTAGAAACTCATAAATTAATTAGGGTTAGGTTCTTTTTTAAAAAAAGAAAAATCCTTATTTTTTAAAATCAGAATAATATAATACTAAAAGAATAAGGAGAAAGTGGGATTTCAAGGGCAGTTCTTAGATTTTGAATACAAAGAGAATGCAGTTCAAAAACAGCATTAGACTGCAGAAAAATTGTTGCCAAGATAAAGCGAAGCAGTAGCAATTAACCCATGAAGCAGCAGCAAAAAAAAAATCCTCCCAGCAAAAGCTAAAGGCAGGGCAGTGCAAGGGCAAGAAATAAAAAGTCATCCAGAGCTGAAGTTCAATTCCACATCAATAAACGAAGGAACAGTAGTTAGCAGTGGTGCTTGACTATGATCCTTGGGATAATGCCCCACCTAGTTAAGACAAGAGTTGCAGTAACAAAGTTTAACCAGCAGAACATCCCAGAGGCCAGCCATAACAGAAAACTCAAAATAGGAAACCCCCAGAAGGTAGAATAGAGGGAAAAAATTAAATGAAACAGAAATTAGAAACTCCCCAGAAATTAAGTAGCATAACTTTACAGATATTTTGGGGGGGGAACAGCCAACCAAGTGAAGGAAGGACAATTCATACGACAATTTGCAAGGAGATCTGCAGCTTGGTTACCCTCTCTATAGATGTGGGAGATTCAGTACTCCATACAATGCAAAAGATGTAAACAATTGTGCACCGGTTATGAAGAGGCCAAGGTGGACGAAAAGAAGGGGAGGCAATGCAGTTGACTATGGCAGCTGAGTCACTTTCTGTCCAAAGCCTGTACCAGCCTCTAGACCAAGCTTTTTCTACGGTAAGAATCACCACAAAAATTTCTGAATAAAAGGAAGATTGAGTGCCGAGCATCATTGCAAAACCACCCAGATATGAGCCAAAATGATCACAAGAAACTCCACCACAAGCAGCAATGCCGGGGTTATGCTTAAAAAGACCGTCAGTATTTACCTTGACCCAACCAAAGGAGGAGGCTACCAGTAAACTTCAAGAATGCAGAGAGCATGAGCAAGACGAGGCTGAATGCCCAAATTAGTTAGAATAGCAATATCAGAACTTTCTGCTACATGACCAGGACATGCACTCGAAATAGCATTAATCAGGTTATGGCATGAGTGATAAGAGAATGAGAGACGAGCTAGTTTGTTTTCAAAATGCAGAAGGTTGCGAGCTTTCCAAATAGCATCAAGGACACCACAACAAGCCATAATCCAAAGATTCTGGATTTGGGGAGAGAAAGACTTACTTGATATTGCATTCCAAAAGTCTAGACAACTTCCTTGAGGGGGGGACGTGTGAAACAATCCAGCAATCCAATTCCAAAGGGATTGGGCAAAATCACAATTACAAAAAAGGTGCTTTGTTGTTTCTTCCACAGAAAAGGTAGAGCATAGCTGAAGAAGCCCTATGAAGTGCAAATTTTCCAAGATAAAAGCAGCTTTATCAGGACTGACCAACTGCCCAGATAATGTGCCATAGTAGTCAAGGAAACGTCGAAGATGCTGTAAAGACGTAGAATCACTGCAACAAAAAATTATGACATCATCCGCGTAAATAACATGAGAATCTGGATGACATCCACGAGGCGATCAGATTTGCTTGATCTTTCCTTATTAACTAGCGAAGTGATTCCCCTACTAAGGACATCTGTTGCAAGACAAAATAAGTGGGTAAAGTGGATCGCCTCGGCGAACTCCCCTACCACAAGAAAAGAAACCTTTTGGTGAGCCATTATTGAGAATAGACAACTGAGAAGAGCTAAGGATAGTACAAATCCAGCTGATGAACATGGTGTTGAATCCGAACGAGTGCAGAACCTGCAAAAAAAAAAAATTCCACTCTATGGTGTCAAAAGCTTTAACAATGTCTAACTTAATTGCGACATTGCCACCATAAGATTTTCTATCCAGAACATTAATGGTCTCAGAGACCATTCCAATACAATCTGAAATGTGCCGGCCTTATATAAAAGCTGCCTATTGAGGGGACACCACCCGGTTGGCAATAGGATTAAGACCGTCTGCAAGAATTCTTGTTATAATTTTGAAGCAGAAATTTGCCATTGCAATGGGGTGAAATTGAGTAATGGAATCAGCACCTTCAACCTTAGGAATCAAAGCCACGAAAGAACTGTTCACATTGCAAAAAATGGTGCCAGAAGTGAAGTGGAGCACAAAATTGTAAACATTTGTTTTAATAATTTCCCAGCAATTTTGATTAAAAAAACCAGGGAAACCGTCAGGTCCAGGAGCACTAGTCAGGTTCATCGAAAAAACTGCATTGGTAATTTCTAATTCTGAGGAAGCTTTACTTAAAGAGTTGTTATCATCATCTGTTACCATAGAAGGAATAAGAGTGCTGAAGGAAAAATCTTTCATTGGGAGGAGAAGCCGCATATAAGTTCTTGAAGTAATCCACCACCATATTAGAGATAATATCTGGGTCCATAATTGTTTCACCATCAATTTTAAGTTGGAATAACTCCGAGTGTGTCCTACGAACCTTTGCATAGGTATGAAAGAAATTTGTGCACCTATCCCCATCAACCAACCATTTGACTCTAGCCTTATCTTTCCAAAACAAATACTGATTATTTACCGCTTCTTGCAAGTCATGATTTGCCACATTCTCTTCTTGAAGCTGCAACTGTGAAGGGCCTAGTTAGAGATGTTGTCTTGAATTTATGCCAAAGTTTCCTCAGCTACTTTCACAGCTTTATATACATGATCAAAAGCATTAGCACTCCAATTCTTCAAAGCAATTTTCAATAACTTAAATTTACTAGAGAGAACATACATAGGACAACCTTCCAGATATTGAGAATTCCAGGTGTATGATACAAGTTTCTGAAAATCAGTATGATTTGCCCACATAGCAATAAATCTAAATGGTTTAGGCCCGTGATACAAAGAATGTTGGCAAGAGATAATTAAAGAGCTGTGATGTGATACTATACACGGCTGAACCGTATAATGATTGTAAGGCCAAGAGTCAAACCAGGAAGACGAGCATAACACCCTATCAAGATGTAATTCCATGTAATTGCATGGCTCCCGCTTATTAGACCAAGTAAAAGATGAAGCTGAAAAATCCATATGAAGAAGGTTGAGATTATCAATCATAGCACTAAATTCCTTACAGGAGATGCGTGAGGGGGAAAGACCCCCTATTTTTTCAGGAGCACCAAGAACTGCATTGAAATCACCAATCAGCATCCATGGATGAGAAGACTGAATAGTCCCCAAGGTATGCCACAGCTTCCGTCTAGAAATATAGGAAGTGGATGCATAAAGAAAAGAGATTGTGCAACTATAACCATCAATTGTGGTTTGTACACTAAGTTCTTGATCAGATCTAGAGATCAAAGCAGGTGCAGGAAGGTTGGAGTTGTGCCAAAGATTTTGGCGACGCGCACCCGTATCTGTACCATGGAAAAAGGATTACTTGAGTGAATTCCAAAAGGTAGAAGAGATGGAATCTAGATGAACCATAGGCTCAGCAACACAGACATAATCCAGGGAATGAAGACGGCAGAGAGAAGAAAGCTCCGCTGGCAGAATTGCCAATACCCCAAATATTCCAATAAATTACTTACATTTAGAAATCAGCTTTCCACGACCTCTAGTGAGGATTGGAGAAGCTTTTTGGAGTGTTTTGCTTTGTTTTCACCTTTTGCTTGATTTTGATATCACATGCTGAAAACCCTCATCCGAGTTATCTATAATTTCATCCTCATTACTTGTATCTGACTCAGTCTTATTTCCATCACCAATATGCTGATGCAGAACACCCAAATCTTTGTCAATGATATTTTCTATTGTCACCATGCCATCATATTTGGTCAAATCCACAGTTAGATTAAGGTTCTCATGAGTAGAAGGATCGTCAGTACCAATGCCCTCCTTAGTCTTCTCTGGTTGACTCAGGATTGGATTGATAGGTTATGTTGAGACATTCCCAGCAACAGGTTGAGTTTCCATTATTTTATCCGCATATATGTTTTGAACATCTTCAGGTTGTGTGGAAGGAAGATTATCTTCAATAACTGGGTTAGAAACCACAACTTTGTTGGTAGAGATGATCGGCGTCTCTGTAGAAATCCCAGAAATGGTCTCAGGAGCTTTAGAGGTCCCATTAGAATCTTTGGCATTTGGAGTGCTATTTGTAGGAGTCGTCACTTTAGGAGCTTCGGGTACAGTATCAGTCTTGATGTGAGTATCATGAATGCTCTTGTTCTCAAGGGTTTCTGAGCTTTTTGCCTCATTCGCTGATGCAGGAACATTTTTTGCAGTATTCTGTTTAGCTATAGGATGATAAACTTGCTTGGGCATGGCTTTGTTATTCTCAGCATCTTTCATAACCTGTTTGCCTCTATTAAGTCTGCAGTTTTTACCCATATGACCAAAACGATTACACAATGTGCACTTGGAAGGCAGATTTTCATATTGAATATCCACTGGGAAACCATAATTCGGTAATTCTACAGTGATTGTGTCTGGCAATGTACTGAAAAGATCAACTTCTACAAGAATACAAGCGTAGTAACCGTATTTTAGATCTCGAGTAGCTTGATCAATCTGTAGGGGAATTCCCACCCCTTTTGCTATAGTCAATAACATTCGAGGATGCCAATATTCCATGCTTAAGCCATAAATTCGAATCCACACTTGAGAATAAGATTGAACTTTTGGTGCATAAGGGTTGAAATTGGGCTGCCATTGCGAAAGTCGAAAAGAGCCTTGCGGTAAAGTACAAGAACCTCCGCCCCAAGCCTTTCTCATATCAAGTTCTTCTGAAAAGTGGATATCAAAAAATCCTTCTGCTAAAGGCGTGAGTCTCCAATAATGATCAGGTTTCCAGATCTGTTGTAGGTACGAAAATAGATCATCTAGTTTCATAGGAGTGGATCCCAGGCGGTGAACAATGCGGCCAATGAGGTTTGTTTTGAAGGCCAATACTTTTTGGTGGAGGTCGGCCTCAAGTCTAACCACAGTAGAATCACCCCGTTGAATGGGGGAGGGGAGATGGTTTGAGTACTGGGCTAAGTCATTAGGATTTGTAAGCAAAGAGGCAAAAGTTGGTTTTCTAGGAAATAGCTTGTCATCCGTTTTTGGCATTAAAGGAGGAGCATGTTCTATGTTCAAAATTTCTTTGTACCTGGCATGCAAGGCCGCCATCTCATCCAGGATGGCGACCATGGAAGTTGGAAAGGTTTTTGTTAATTGGGGTTCAGAGGAGGTCGAAGAAGTCATGCTTCTGGAGGTTATAGGCCTAAGAAGCTTTGGCTGATTACTAGGCAATGGATGTGTTTGTTAAGAGATGGAATTGGTTTGGGCATTTCATCAAACACATAAAGTACACAATGTGATAGTTATTACTTGTACGAGAATGCAGGTGATGGCTCTGGTTATTGTGGAGAACTGGAGAAGGTGACGGGGCTGAATTGTAGTGATGGTTGCAGTCGGAGGAGGCCGCAGTGAGCTGATCTGTTCGTGAACTGTAGCTCGCAGTTGTGTTACTGTGGCTCGGAGTAAAATGGAGAAAATTACTATAGCTCCTCCAATCCCACGCTATCGAAAATAAAAAAATAAAAAAAAAAAAAGAAAAATCCTATTCTTCATATTTTTTGAAATATCAAAACATGGTTCAACTTCAGAGATGTGCTTGGGGGATGAATATAAAAATAGGAAGAGGAAGGTCAGATGTAGTTGTTGATGCTTACTCTTCCCTGTTTTTACTTCACAGTTGGCGATTGACTAAGCTCCTAAGGTTAGGGCAACCACAACAAGAGCAAGACTAACTTTAATTCTTTCCTCTAAAACAAAAGAGAGGGCTAGCTTTTAAAAATAACGTCAAGGAAACATGTCATCTCAAGCATACAAAACATAAATAAAAAAATCGAGTTGTAACAAAGAGTCAAAATAGCAATAACTTACTCATTTCTAAAAGTTATTAGGGACATTCCCACTAATACCTAATGACCTTAAGGATAAACCCTTTTTACGCCTGAAAGATTCATTGGTAAGTATGTCAGCCAATTTTCATTAATTGATAAATTAATTAATTGATATCAATTAATTCCACAACTAATCTAATCAATAAGTCACAAATATGATAACGAGGACATGCAATTTAATGTGGTTCAGATTTCCCAATTTTACATCCAGGAGGCCATGCTTAGAGAAAAATAATCTATTAAAAAATAAAATAATTCAAATATCAATGAAATTATACAAATCAAATACTCTTTCTATGTTGTCATTGCTGTGTAAAATCTTCTTAGATGGATTTATTTCATGCGATCCTTTTGCTTATGATGATGTCAAACTCCCTTAAATTGTTCATAACACTTAAAAGATCTAAATTCTTAAGTTTATTATAATAGGAATCACAGATAAATAATTTTTACTAAATTGTTCTCAATTAAAGCATAGGAAAAGGATGAACAATTTAGAAAATAAAAATCATACTTATAGAAGGGCTCTCTTTGGACTACTTTTTCAAGTATTGAAAGCTTCATAAATTTTAGAAAATATTTTTTTATTTATATGAAGACATAAAGCCTAGTCCAAAGAGAATTAATGTTTATTTATTCTTTAAGGAAATAAATCTCATAAATTAGGAAAGATTCTTACCTTACTAAACTCCTTATTTCCAAAGACCTTCTTTTCTTTTAGTTGTAGAATATCAAATTTATGCTTCCTAGTTAAACTTTGACAATCAACTAATTCTAAAATAACTCCCACGAGGGATCATGATTTATTTCTATATGATTGCGAGTCTCTTTGTTAGTTCCTCTTTGGGGTGCACAATTACATGTAATATTGCTAGTGGTTATGATCGATTTGATAGAAAAGAAGGAATAGGTGTATTTTTCATTGGGGATTTTGTGGAAAAAATTGTTGCATCTTTCTATGATTCCTTATATGGAGCTTAATTAAAATAATAACAATTTTGAGAATTAAAAATTCTTCAAATATATTTAATTGCAATATAATACCAATAAAAGTCCTAACAATCTCCACTTTGGTATTGTTTGGTAAAATATCTCCATATTAGCAAGATCAACTCAAAGAATGAAGTATGTCTTGTAGTCACACATTGAATCAAGAAACCAAACAAAAAAAAAAAAAATCAAGTGTACCAAGGTATCACTTAATCATATGTTAGCATTTGCTAATCAATAGGAGAAATATGCACAACAAAGAAATGCTAAACACATGAAATCTCCCCCTTAATCAATTCTCCGTCTTAGTGAATAATCACCAACGTATCAATCATCTTCCAAAATATAAATGCACTTCAAAGCACAAAATCAACAATTTATCAAGTCTCACAAAAAAATGCTACTCCCCTTAAAACCAAAGAAGCAAACAAACATTTGTAAAAAACATGTTATTACTCCCCTTTGTTGCCAAAAAAAAAGTCAAAGATAGTCAAGCACACAAAAAAAATAATGAGAAAATATCAGCATTTTTTATTAAGAGCATTTAGGGTTCACTTATAAATGGATGTATATGATTTAGTAGTAGAGCCAGGAAAAGTCGGTAATTCTCACCATGTTGCAACACATAACCAAAAAGTTAGGTTAGGGTAGTGAAAGCGAACACAGACGAAGAAAAAAAAAAACTAATTAACTTATAAAGCTTGACACAAAAAATGTCAATGAAACCTCTCCATTTGAATTGCTAAATTTTATTAACTGCCTTGAAAGCATTGAAAAAATAGACCGACACCTAAATTGAAGGGAAAAAATTCTCTTAAACTGGAGTGTGAAATATCACATAACTTCCTATATTGAAGTATCACAAACACCCTAATAGAAATGTTAATTTGAATATAGCCAAAATTGCATTTAAAACCCTTATTGAGCAATACTTGTGGGTTGGAGTTTGAGAATACTGTTATAGCCCTAAATTTCACAAACATTTGCAAACAGGCCTGTAAAAGCCAATTATAAAAAATTACACTTTGAGCACAAAAGGTGCAAATAAGTCCAAAAATCACAAACATAATTTAATTCGTGTAAATATAATTTTCTTAATTTTTTTCACTTGCTACAACTTAAAAGTTGTAACTCTCAAGTATAGATTGTTTCAAGTAATAAAGTTCAGAAATCCGAGTGTAGATTTACAGGGAATACGTTATATTAAGTCCACAAGTCCAAAAGTCTAAATATTATAAAAAATAGAATGAATTTGCTTATTGTCAAATTTAAATTCAATATTATTATATATTAGGGCATTAGGGATCCATTTTAATGATTTGTATAGAACTTATTCATGATCCTTTTTTTTTTTTAAGAAAAACACAATTAAGAATCAAAAGAAGTGATCATAATTGGATGATGAAAAAAAAACATTTAAGCACAAAGAAATCAAAAAACTTACCTTTTAGTTGATGGTGAAAAACTATAAGTTGCCTTATTCTTGATATGTAGAAAACATTCAAGCATTCAATGCACCATTTGTTAACAATGAATCAAGGTTTCTAACAATTCAAAATCACTTGCAAAATATAGTACTCAATCAATAAAAAGATTGACAATGAAAAACAAAACAAAAGATCAAAGAACAAAACTATAAAATCATCAAAAGTTCACCCTTAACCCTAATTACGAAATTAGAAATACATCATTTGATTGAAGTTCAAATTACAAAAAGAAAATAGAAATGGAAAACAAACTGATCTCCCCTCACTTCCACATCTTCCTTTATAGAGGTAAAACAAAAGACATTTCACATGTGTGAACATAATTTTGTCAATTTTCAATTAATCACACTCTACCAACTTCTAACATATTTTTGACCATGAAAACTATCGAATTTCATAAAATAGCCTTCTTCAAAGTTGTAGATGAATGACTCATCTTTCTAATGGTTCATATCTCACCCTTATTGCTGTTTTAGACAGTGAGTTGTGCTGAAAATAAGTAGAGATATTCAAGTCGCATTTCTCCACCACCCTTCTAGAATGATAACTCTTTTTGGTAATTGACCAGTTGAAATTTGAGAAAGTGTAAAATAGAAACAATTTAGATCCCTTTCTTAGCTTTTTAGATCACTCAACCATATAATTTTTTGTTACGTATTTAGGGAGATACGGCCCAAATACAAAAGTGTGTTGAGCTGGTTCAAAGTTGCTCTTGAGTTCTGTTGAAGCCCAATTTTGTCCCATTAATTGCTCGAACTAGTCCAACCTTTGGCTTAAAAAGTTGTGAAATAATGAGTTCATATTTGTCCAGCCCAAAAATCGTACCAATTGATTATTTAGATTGAAAGATATGCTCATTATACGAAATCTACGCAAAACCGACTATTTAGTTCAATTCATGTTTTATGATTTAATATAAAAGAATATGCTTCATTATTGGAGAATAGAAGGACATTATTAAGTGTAAATCATAATATTTCTCTTGATAAACCTACACTTTTAAACATTCATCAACTTCAACATGCATGAATAATCAGTAATTAAGACTTTAACATCTCTCCACCACGAGATATAATAAATATAATCGTGGATCTTGTATGTACGCAATGATTAACTCATAATTTTTCCTTATTTTATTGATATCAACAATTTTAGAATTAAACAATAGAAAGAGTGAGTCAAACTAACATTATCACCTTAATCTCAAATTTTTCATTTTATTCGCATGCATGTGTATCTGCAGTGATTAGCAATACATGTTGTTTTCTTGCTACTACTTTTTTTCCCTTTGATTTTAATATTTTTTTATATCCAAAGTCAGTAGCTTTCACACTGTCATTGAGGCAGCCCTATTTTTATGGTACCTCGTCCTCTACATATTGATGATACATAGGCCCAGATTACTAAAAGGTAGCTTTACACAACAACATAGGTAGCTTTTCTGACTATGGAGCATGTATAATTTTTTCCAAAATTGTGTCAATCTTAGAAACTAAATTAAAATCAGGAATTAATCATGAATATGCATAAAAATCAATTCAAAATTTATCTATCTGAGATCATGGTACAAAGTATTTCAAGCTCAAATAATGATATTCTCAGAAGAAGAAACCAAAAAAATTAGACAATCACGAGTAATACCATGACATGCTCACATATCAAACACAACATGATTTACATGACACACACATCCAAAGATGTATTAGCAACGAAACTATTAATTTTTTATTTCTTTACCCATACTTTTCTAAGTCTTGGAAAAGTCTTAGAATTTGATTTCATGTTATTTCTTAAGAATTTTAGAAGTTTAAAATAATTTGATTGAATGTGGCCTTTACTATTGCAAAGATGACAAGTAAGAACAAACCTTTTTTCTAACTTTTTGATCCACGAGGACATGTATCTGAAATATTACCTTAGGGTACATTGGGCTGAACAGGTTTATATGTGATGCTTTTACAAACACAGTTTTTGGCACTTGAAGATTTTTCATTTTGGAAGCCAAGTCCTTTACAATTACAACCATGCTTATCCAATGTCAAAATACGATCTAATTTAGATGTACTTGAGTTAAGCATCTTCAAGGATATTTTAGTGTAATCCAACTCACATTATAGCTCATTTATTGTTCTGTCCTTTACAAAAATATTCGTTTCCAGATTGCTCATAACTTGCCTTGCTTTGAATTATTCATTTATGATACTATTTATTTGTTTTTGCAAGGTTTTGTTGAGATTACACACTTCTAACAATTTGTTAAACATTAAATTCATAAGAAGCATGTATAGTATCTATGTCTATCTTACCTTCATTAGAACTTACCTCAGAATTGATTCAAAGAGACCAAGAACAATGTTACTCGTTTTTGCAATTTTGTTGCAACGAAATTCTATCACTTCTATCGCAACAAAACTAGCTGCCTGTAATTTTTCATAATGTGAAATACTTGAGAAAGCTATGAATTCACCTACAAAATCTTATGCTTCTTCTTCTAAATCATCATCGCTCCAAGTGATTTCGTGCCTTTTGACTTCTTCTTGAGTGTGTTGGCTCATTCAGCTTGTATGTGACCAAATCCTTCAGATTCCTACATTGAATTCCCTTATTTTTGTAAGTTTCGAAAAATTTAAATGAAGACTTACAATTTGAAGAAGTTTTCTGACTTGGCTTGGATTTGTGTTCCATTTTTTTTCAGAATTTTGTTAAAATTCTTGATAAGAAGAGCAAGTGCTTTGTAGTAATCAATGTCAGAATTTTCCTCATCGTCATTGCTTTGTGCTTCAGTGAATTAAAAAGCTATACTTTTCTCCTTTTTACATTGCTTCATATTTATCTCAAAAGTTCTCAACGATCCCATCAACTCTTCAACTTTCAGTTTGTCAATGTCCTTACTTTCTTCAATAGTTGTGACTTTTGCTTGAAATTTCTCAACAAGAGATCATAAAATTTTCCTAACAAGTTTGTCTCTAAATAATCTTCACCTAAAGCATAAGATTAATTAGCAATATCATTTAATTTTGAATAAAAATTAGCAAGAAATTCATCATCACGCATTCTTAATTTTTCAAAACTAAAGGTAAGCATCTAAATCTTAGATCTTTTCATAGCCAAGGTTTCTTCATGAGTGACTTGTAGGATATTCCACACCTTCTTTGAGGATTCACATGTTGAGATCAATTTAAATTGATTTAGACCAACCACATTAAAAAAAGCATTAAAAGCCTAAGAGTTGTAATTTGATGTAAAATCTTGTAAACTCATCCATGTTTCTTCTGGTTTTGGCACAACATTGCCTTTGTCATCGGTTAATGTGGGAGGTGCCCATCCAACTAGTATTGCTCGCCATGCTTTTTCATCAATTGATTTGATAAACGGCTTAATCCCAACCTTCCAATACAAATAATTTGTTACATTAAGCAATGATGACCGAGAGATTGATAATCCTCTTTGAAAATCCATACCTACACAAAAACAAATTAGAACACCAAGATCTCACTAAATGAAAAGTTAGTGACTCTTTCTGATACTATTGAAAGATTTGTTGGTAAGTATGCTGCAAATTTTAATTAATTATTTAAATAATTAATTGATATCAATTAATTCTATAATTAATCTAATCAATAAACCATAAATAGAATAATGAAGTCATGCAATTTTAACATGATTCGAATTTCCCAATCATATATCAATGAAGCCACACCCAGAGAAAAATAATCTATTAAAAAATAAGATGATATAAATAACAATGGTCTTATACAAACCAAAATCTCTCTCTTTGTTATCACCACTATGTAGGACCTTCTTACATAGATTTGTTTTGTGAGATCCCCTTGCTTCGGTGTCATTGAACTCTCTTTAAAGAACACTGCTTCTTTTCTTGAAAAACACAACCAAATTCTCTTCACAACATTTAAGAGATCTAAATCCTTAAGTATAATGTAATAGGAATCACAAAAAATAATTCCCACTAAATTGTTCTTAATTAAAACATGAGAAAAGGATGAACAACTTAGAAAACGAAAATCATGCTTATAGAAAAGCTTTTGTTCGACTAGCTTTCACGTATTGGAAGCTTCACAAATTCTTAAAATATTTCTACTTGTATAAAGACATAATAACAACTGTGTTGACCTAGCAAGTTATTTTTTATTGTATACATACTCTTTACCTCATCGTTCATAAGCTCAGAGTTTCTTATCTTGGCCCAAATTATGTACAACCCTAAAATGACCTATCAAGGGTTGAGGCTTAGTTGATAGGTAATGCCATAGGTATAGAAGAGCCTAGCAAAATAAGGCTAAAGAAAGAATCTTGCTTTGATGAATAAGAGTTCCTCATTAAAGGGCAATCTTATTACCAGAAGGCCGACTGGGACACTCTTCGTCCATAAACAGTCTCAAAGTAATATTATCGAGGATCTAAAATACCTCCCTTTAAGTATCAAGGTTATGTGTTGAAAAGGTGGAGGCATACTAGTCTTGTTTTGTAGGGGTTATTGTTTATGTTCAAGATAGAAAGACTTTGCTCAGAGAGACCAAGATTCTATAAAGTAGTCCCTTCATCTTCTTTATCCCCTACATCCTCACCTTTTCCCCCTTGAACACCCCTTCTCATAATTATTCTTGCTCATTCCAACACCCCTCATCACAATTACCACCATCACTCATTTGCACCTCAGGGATTCAACTTGTTTTGCAACTTAAGGAGCATCACAATTAGCTTAGCTATTGGTAGCGAGGTCCTCGACAAGCTAGGAAGCCTTTCTACCATGTCTGGTAAATTTTAGAGAACATCCTAATCTGTAGCTTCATTCTCCTTAGTTCTCGTACTTTCTTATAAAGCCATTGTAGAGCTGTCAAATAAAATTGCAACCTCAGGTACCTTGACTTGAGACTTAAGGTTATACATCTTGTAGCTGTTGAAATAAGTATTTCTTTCCAAATCAGAGGTACTTTCAGCTTATCCTAAACATCATAGTTAGTCTCAATAGTGCTAAAGGAAGAGGTTACTTTATTACTCCTTAAGCCAACACTGTTTTGTTACTAGCACTATCAAACATATTTCAACATTCAAGGAGATAGTTATAGATTTTGAGAAATAGAAATTAATGCAACCAAAATTTTTTTAAAAAAAAACTTAAAAGGAAAAAAGCGTATCTTGGAAGTTTCACCCATGATGTCAAGTCTGAAGCAAACAAAAATAGTTTCTAGTGATAAGTCCTCTTCAGTAAAAATACATTGTGTAAGAGCTAAGCTGTAGAGGCCATAACAAGGAACTCAATGATATACTACAAGGTGAGTAAGCTTACATGCTAAAAGAACTTGATCTGAATAAAATGGTCCCAAGTCATACAATCCACAATCATTGTAGTTGGGATGTCTTTAGATTGGGTTTAGATTGGGTTTAGGTTGGGCCTTTTTGCAAAGAGCAGTAAAAGTAAGAATAGAGTATAATGAGAGTTTGTTAGCTAGACAAGCATGATATTAGTGACTCGTTATCCCTAAACTCTCTAGGAGGTGATCTCTTATCCCCTAAATTTTGCAATCATAACTCCCAAGAGTTGACTGTAAAAAGAAAATTGAAGGGAACAAGTATATACTTTCTATGTATAGTTATTCAGCCAAAATACCTTATCATAAATTTTGTTTACAAGAAAAGCCCTAAAACAATTTCTAACTTAAACATTGAACTTTGCCGAGAAAGCGGCACCCTTGATTCCTGTTTGTTTTACAAAACACCATGAGAGGACAAGATTTGCTTGATGGATATCAAAGCAGAAAATTGTAATCAATAGATTATGTTTCATTAACCAAGATAATAAAAAGTGCACATGATTTGATTAAATTTCAGACAAATATACCATTCAAAATAGAACAAAAATAAATATATACAAATAATTGATAATTTGGTTCTTCAAAAATTTCAAAAATAAAAAAATAGTAAACTAATTAATCATTACAAGCCTAGGAAAATACATAAAACTTACAAGTCTTTACTATTATTTTCCTAGACTTGCAATGATTAATTAGTTTACTATTTTATTTCAGTAAAGAAAAGAATATTGTATATCATTTAGAAAAACAAAATAAGTGAAAGTGGGAACAGTAGAAAGGGGGAGGTAGAAAGGAATGAGGTTAGTCGAATTTGTTTGTATACTTTATATTTTCATCTATTAAAAATAATTATTTATTTAAAAATTATTATATTACTTTTGACAGATTGGATCGAATTTTAGCGAATGATAATTTAAAATACCTAATTTGATCCATTATGAGTGGATTTTAAGTTTTCTAATATAATCCAATTCATTGTTCTATAAAATCTATTAAAAACATATTGGATTAGATTGGATCGAATTGGATGAATTGGTCAAATTAAATTGAATTATGAAAACTCCTATAAAATTCTAGAAATTTTCTGTTTAATAAATGAGAACTAAGAATGTAAATTCTATATAACTCAACTCAACAATCAATTAGGGGGAAATCTTTTCCCTCTTTGTTTCTCTTAAATACTTAATTTGTTAAATTTAGTTATTTTAACTTGTAATGTCTACAATGTCAAAGGAAAAAAAAAGATTTGTAGAAAGTTTGTTACCATTCGTAGGGTTATCCGTGCAATGAAATAGCCCAGCACTTAAACCAACTATCTCTAGAATAGGCCCTTAGTTGGCAGTTTGTAAGGTTCACTCAGCCAATCTAAATTTATAAGACTGCTTTGCTCCATTGAACCAACATAAGTTTGAGATGGCTTCTACGACTACTTTTGCGCTACTACTAATGGCAATGCTTATTAATGAAAGGTCACTTGGTCAACTTCATGCCTATTTGGTTTAACTCTTTCATCAGTCAAAAAAGTTATATTATTGTAAAAAACTATTTTTAATTTTTTTAGTGTTGTTTAATTGGAATTAGAGAAGAGTTTTTAAGAATTAAAATAATTATTTTTCTTATATTGAAATCAACTTAAATTTTAAACTTTTGACAATAAAACTTTGTGAGCTTTTCTAAATGGCTAAGTTGTTTAAAATACTTTTGATGTTAAAGATTTTACCTTTTTTTTTTTTTTGGTGTAACATAGTATTAAAAAATTGTCCATTAATAGAGTAGTTATATAATTTTTCTTAAAAATTGTTTGTGACAACCAAACAACTAATAATCTTTTATTACAATTCTACTTATAAAAACTCTATTTATCAATGATTTATTTCAAGAAACTCTATTTAAAAAGTTATACCAAATGGATCCTTAGTCTTCTAATTGGTTTCTTGACATAGTGGTTGTATGGCTTGTTGTGATTAGATGTTTGAGCTTGTTGATCATTTGGCTAGATCACATAAGTTGGTTCAGGAAGTTTGTCAATATTAGTGTCTACGATTACTTGCATTGCTTCATATTAAGACTCCTGATATTACATGTCATATTCTATTTAGTTTTGATAAGGATAGTTAAGCTTGTAACTAGAAAGGTTTCTTTCAAGATTTGTTCTTCATATTTTGTGGTTATATTGTGATTGTAGTGTCGGGAGGATCTATTGTTAAGCTTCTCGACTTTTTTTCTTTTTAAATAAACTATAAGCCAATAAAGCTTAGAGCCAATATATTATAACTTAATAGAAAAGTACAGAGCCAATGAAAGGCCAACGAGGCCGAAAGAAAATAAATAAAAGGAAAAGCAAGGTAACAGACCCCTGCCAGAGACCATAACAAACCACCCTAAAGACCAATCAAGTAAATTGATGGTTAGGAAATCCACAAGCATCCTTAGTGAGCAAATCAGAAACGCAAGAAAAAGGAGAACTCCACCATTGAAGTGAAGGAAAATTAAGGCCTAAATTCACGAGTCAGTCAACAACACTACTATTCTCCCTATAGGTATGACTACAACGAAAATTCATAGAACGAATACAATGTAGACAATTAAACCATCTATTACAAAGCCTCTATGAAGGAGGCAAGGAGGGGTGATACAAGTGCTAAATAACTAACGTCGAATCAAATTCCAGCCACAAATTATTCCAACCTCTTTTAGAAGCTCGTTCAACCACCAAAATGATAGCAAACAATGCCGCAAAGAAAGCTGTGTCGAGGTTGATGCAGAGGCTAAAACCCCCTAACAAATCTTCCAAGTAATCACGAAAAACCCTCCATAGGCAGAGTCCCCTGAATTACCTTTAGCTAACCTATCTGAGTTTGCTTTAATCCAAAAAGGACGACGCAGAGTCCAAGTTAAAATGTGTACCCTAGGAGCCTTGCCAAAAGATCAAGGAATTCCTAAAGTGTGAAGAGTGTCACAATCACGAAAAACCCTCCACAGGCAGAGTCCCCTGAATTACCTTTCGCTATTTTCTCGGTCAATCAGCCGAAATGCAATCTCATGGCCGTTTGATGTTCCTTTCATGTAACTCTGATAGAATCACCCAATTATTCTCTTCTCCAACTAGGTGGATCGGCTCAGCGTATGCATACAGGAGTGCATCTATTCCATAAAATGGTGAGCAAATAGAGTTAATTGCATGTTGAATATGTCTGTATGCAGCAAGAGCATAAGCGCATGGTAATTGTAAAATTTCAAAAAGTTTGCAAGAGCATTTCTTCTCTCCTAGATCGACTGTATCTAGCCTTTCTCAATCATTCACTTGGAACTCGAATCGTATAATTGGGTCCAAAGTCATGGTTTGCGACAACTTTATTTGCTCATTAACTCTACCCTGCGCCCATGCAATTAAGTACCCTTCTCGTGCAGCAGCCAACTCTCGACACTCGTAAAAACATCTTTGCATAACAGACTTAATAAAGTCGACCAGCAGTACAATGGGGAGAGCCTGTGCATGTCTTAATAAAGAATTCATACTCTTGGCAATGTTAGTGGTCAACATGTCATACCGTTGTAAAGGGAACTGTGATATAGTCTATTGTGAACACCCATTTCATTTTCTAAGTACGCTACAATGGGGGGAAGCATCGACATCATATTATCCATAAATTTATTAAACTCACTAATTCGATATGCTTTAGTAGCATACTAGTATGCTACCATGAAAGTCTCAATCCTTCTTTGCCGCATCTTATATTTCGTTTTAAGATTCTCAAAAATATGATAAGCACTAATTTTTTTTTTTCAAGGACGTAGCAATACAATGGTAGTCCCTTATACAATTCACTTGGATCTCCACATAATAGTTTCAACGTTTTTTCCTTACTTCGCCAAGTCTTGGAGTAAGGGAGACGAACCCTGTAATCGTTTTGAATATTATGCCCCGAAATGTAAATCCTACTAGCATCTTTAAACTTGTCCTTGATAATTTGTTTGATAAGCCGAGTTGTTGCTTGTCGGTGTCCATCCTGTAACTCGTTATTCTGACATGTTTGTTCTGTGTCAATGCGTGTAACTCGAAAATAGGCATCATTGTCATTCCTAATTGCCCAAATTTGCCATATACAACCCTCCACAATGCACTTCGCTTCAAATATTTTGGTGGTTGACTTGCAAATTTTGAACTGAAAGTGGTTCTTCAATGCCATCAACCCTACTTTGTCTCGTACATCTTGTTTCATTTTGAAAATATAGCCCACATACACTGCAGGCACTACACGGTTGCTTGATGAAGCATCGCTAATATGGGTTTGTGGGCGATGGAATTGGAGGCAAAAATCGAATGTAATGGTTTGATGATGATGTATCTTTCATTGGCCTATTTTTGCCTATTGAATTAGAACAAGTGGCTTCCATTGTCTCGATTCCTTCGTCATTAGCAACATTTCTAAATTTCCTATCAATAGCAAAATTTGTGCCACCAAAGTCCAGTTGACAAGTATAATACTCCGAGGATTATACAACATTCTAGCAGGGCGGAGAAATAGCTCTTTCCAAGGTGGTTGCATCGTCGTCGAGGACATATTGCCTATGCTAACCAATAGGCGAATCTATGTGTTCAGCCAATGATGGTTGCTCTTTATTTTGCATTGGTTGATGCAAGTAGTCTATTGCACTTGTACCAGTATACTGGAATCGCCTACTATGCTAGAATTCTATTGCGATTTAAGGAACTAGAATACTTGAATAATTACTTCCCTTTAATGACCTAAATGGGGAAACTGTTTCCCCGGGGCCAATGCAATGATTGTCATTTTGTGGCCTTGCTTGTACGATTTCTCCTACTCGTTCCATGTTCAAATACAATGCACAATATGCCCTTATGCTCAAAGTAGTCTAAACTGCTAGAGTTCATAAATGCTATAAACATGAATTCATTGTTAATATTTACAGGAACGGAAGGCACTCCCTATTCTTGGACAATGTCAACAAAAATCATCTTTATCCTAATTTTGCACTCAGTAGGATTAATCTCATGTGCTCTGTACATAATTTGCATAAAATTTTTAAACGAAACTTCCCAAACCACACACAATGGCATACGCTCTCACCAATATATATTTCACCACCTTGTGGAATCAATTCTCATGATCCGCCGAATCGAGTGTTAATCGTTAACTTTGCAGTCATACTACACCTATGTCACAATATGTTAGTTATCAGTAAATAAATAAATAAATTCTAGATAACCCAGATTTTGTCTTGCTCGAGAGTTAATTCTCGAGTAAGGTTGTTACAAGCTTGCTCGAGACTTAAGTTTTGAGCAAGACAGAGATTATTGTGTTCCAATTTCTAATTCGTTAGTCTGGTCTTATTCAACCTGTTTATTTCTCTATTTTTCTCATACATCTGTTAACATCACAGCAAATCTCCCAACTTTGACTATTACATTGTATATTTTTACGTAAAATAATATAAAATAATACATCTTAAACTAATTAAATTAAAAAGATAAAAAATTAAATCTCACCTTTGTAATCAATCTTGGATTGGTTATGATTATTACTTGCTAAATGTATAATAATAATAAGGTTAATGGACGTTTTGGGTTGGATGCTAGAGATTATATTTTGTCTTGATTTTAAAGAGAAAGTGGACAAATTGAGGAAGAGAACAGCCGAAAAGATAAACCAAAATATAAACTTAAGGAATGGGACAGGGGCAATTTGGCCTAACAATAATTAAAGTGATCAATTTTAAAAAGAAATATTTTAAGTGGTCAAAATTAATTGGGAGAAGAAATAGTAGTCATTTTCGCTTAAATCTCAATATTAAATGAGCAATTTTCTTTTGATTGATTACCAAATTTAATAGCTGAATTCAATGGTCGAATGATTCAATTGTTGTATTTAATGCGAGGACAATTATTTGATACAAGAGTATGCACGTATATATAGTACAAGCCGACGGCTGCAAATTAAAATAACACCTTAAAGGTAATTAATATTTTTAATGCATAAGAAGTTAAAGTGAACTTCTTAAATAAAAATGAGGTTAAATCCATTTTATTTATAACGTTTGGGAAAATAATGATAAAGCATCACTCAATACAATGTTCTGCTCTTTCTTTTGCTCTTTTTAATGTATTTAATTTTTTAAAAAGAAAAACTATGAATTTAAAAAAATATTGTCAAAGATGAACGGTTGGTGCTTTAGTGGGTGATTAATATTAAATAAAGTAGGTTATTCTACAGTCTCCACTCGGCCACCTATATAATCATTGTGCAAAAATAAATATTCAATAATTATTAATTAACGATACCATATTAATTATGTCTAACTTTGTTACTATATAATTTTTTATTACAATCTGTTAAATTTAAGTTCTTGTTATTTGATTTAATGTAATGATTAATTTTAATAATTTCAAAAGGAGAAATTAAGAGATATCGCGTGAAGTATCAACTAAAGAATATTCCCCTAAACATTTGAGATAAAACAAATATTTCTTTCATATTTAGACAAAAGACAAATACTTCCTTGAAATTACTAATTTATGTGTAAAATGACTACTATGTCCCTAAATATTTAAAAAGCATGTAAATGGACGATTTAATCCTTATTACTAATACATAATAACAAATATAACTTTCATTAACACTACTCATTTTAACAATTATACTTTAATTATTTTATAATTTATCCTAAAATATTATTATTATAGATAATTTTATTTTTAGTACATTAATTTATTGTAAATAAACCATTAAAAAATATATTATAAATAAATTTAAATTTTTATGTGAACAAAACACGATTTTTTCTTAAATTAGTATTATTTGAAATCTATTTTAATATTTTATGCATAATAAGTAATAGAATAAGAATAAAATTGCCTCAATTTATGTATGTTTATAATATTAAATTTTCATGTGAATGAAACATAATTATTTTAAACTAATATTATTTAAAATCTATTTTAATATTTTACGTACAATTAATTAATATAATAAAAATAAAATTATTTAAAATAACAATAATTTAGGATAAAATTATAAAAAATTAATGATATAATTGTAAAAAGAAACAAATTAAGAATATAATTCATTACACTATTTTAAAATCAAAAGGTTATATTAGTCATTATGTATTAATAATAAGGATAAAATGGTTCATTTACATTCTTTTCAAATATTAAAGGTAAAATAGTCATTTCACATAAAGATTAATAATTTCAGGGGTATTTTTCTTTTGTCTAAACATTAGGACGTATTTATTTATCTCAAATGTTCAAGAAGTTTTTGTTTTCGTTGATGCTTCAGGCAACTCTCCTGATATCTCTTTAAAAATTATTTATAAAAATCTCAATTTATTTTAAAATAATAATGATACCTTTATCAATAATACTTATTCACCAAAAAATAATTATTAAATCTTTAAATTTTAATAAAATAAATAAATATTATTTATAATTTATTAATAATATACTATTTATGAACATATTATAAATTTATTTATTTTATAATATGTTAACAATTCAATATGAATTAAGTATTAAAAATAAATTATAAAAAAATATTAATATATAAATAAAATATACGTTAATTACAACACTTATGAATATATTATAATTTATATTTATATATAACTAAAATATATTATACATTTAATATATGTAAATACTAAAAATAAAATATATTATTTATAATTGTGTAATTTTATATTATGTTAAATATTATAAATTTGATAAAAAATATAATATATTTATAAAATATATTACTAAATGGCATGTCAATTATATAGTATTTAATATATTATAAAATTACACATTTTTATAAATAATATATTTTATTTAATTATATTATATACTAAACATTTGATATATTTGAGCAAAATCACTGTAATAATTTTTAAAAAGTGATTGGCAAGAATTAAAAAATGATTAATTTTAATTCAATTCAATAAGACATATACAGTAAGATATGCATTCAACTTATTGTATTGAAATGCAATGACAAATTTCACACAAACTAAATAATGAAATATTTTACACATTAACGATTCATACAATAAAATAAAATTGAAAAAAATATATATAACATGAACAAGCAATAAGCATGAGAAAGATAATGAATGAGTAAAGAAAAATCAAACGACTAAATTTTTATGTAAGTAAACATTATAATTATTAAAAGGATGGTATAAGCATTAGAAAGAAAATTATTTAAAAATTAAAAAGATAATATAAAATGTTATAAATATAGAATTTACAAATTAAAATACATTGTAAGATAATAAGAAAATAAAATTTGAATTTAATTAGAATGAACATAAGTAAAAATTAAGAAAAAGACTTTTTTATTTAATTTTGAACTAAAAAATAGAATTAAAGTCAATAACTATTTTCAAATTTTTTTAAAATATACACCTATTTTTTTTTTAATTTTTTGTATTTCTTATTTACAAAAAGAATCATATTCAGGAAGTATATAAATTGAGCTAACCTTAAATTAATTACAATATTATTTTGGTTTTTTTTTGTTTCAATTACTATTATTTTAGCTGCTGTATTGCTTAGCGATGAAGACAGGATTTTGTTCATGAAATGTTGTTTAGGTTGTTTGTAGTCTTATAATAAAGTTATTTTTTCTCTTTTTGAATCTCGAAATAATTATTTAAGAATGTTTTTGGTTGTGTAATCGTGGGTAGTGACATATTATCATGATAACAAGTTAGAGCTTACTGCAACTTGCAACTTTCTTTTTTAATCCTTATATTTAATTAACTACTTCCTACATCAAATATATAACGAATTAATGATAATTAAAGGGAAAATATGGCTCCAATGTCAAACTCTAGCACTTTTTTTTCTCTCTCTTTCTCTGTCTTCACGAAGCTATTAGTTAATTTAATTGAAAAATTAGATTAAATTGTCTTTTTTGTTTGAATTAGATAATTTATTATATTTTTTAATTCAATAACATCAAATTAAATTACATCATTTTTTAAGTTGGATTAAATTATATTCCTAGTAAAATAGATATTATAAAAATATGCATCACAATTTTATATTCTTTAAAAAAAATTAAGCAATTTAAATTCTGCAAAAAAAATTTTAATGAAATCATTTTCTATATATTTTTAATCTGAAACTGAAAGTCCTCAGTTTTAAAGTATTATTAAAGATTTGATCATAAATATATTATTTCACTATTATTTTGCTTCTCACTATTTTTATTCATGAGTGAATTGACAATTTATTTTGAATTTTTTAACGAAAAAATTATTCATTGCACTTATTCAATTAGTAATGGATCACTTAATTTCGAGAAAAAAGGTAGAAAAGCTTCTCTTATTGTTAAGGAAAAATGAAAAGGAAAAAAAGCTGTGTTATTTAATTAGGGATATAAAGTGAAAAAATTATCAACCATGAGTTTCTCACATGCACGATCAAGTACATATGTCTGTTCTTCATAAACTGTGTTATTTATCAATCAACGGTGCTAATAGATTTTTGCTTTCTACATTTGTGAAAAAATACTTAAAACTTTGATCAATCTTGTCTGCTCTTACTTATTCTTACCAAATATGGCTTTGAAATTTGGTTTTCAAAAATATATTATTTGTTATTATTTTAATATATAAGTATCAGAATTTTTTTTTTTTAAGTTAGAATTATTGGAGGAGTTACAACTAGTTTTTTAAAAAATATATCATATATGCACCATAACTCCTAGTCCAATGGGAGTAGTAGCATGTGCCACGTGGGAGAGGTAAAATATATATTATTAATTTTATTACTACAAAAATTAAAAATAATTTAATTGTTTTCAACTGCAATAAATCTATATAATTGTAGATTTTTGTAGATTTTATTCTATTTCTATTTTATTTTTATGTCTCTATTTGAAGTATTCTTTTAGTTTGCCATAATACGCGGCTAATATTATTTATAAGAGCATAATATTTAACCGGTGTTAAAATTTTATAAGAAAATAATCTTTTAGGAATACAGTTTTTACAATTATTAATTAAAATCTTCAAAGATATAATTCTTAAAATAATAAATAAAATTTGATCACTATAATGATCTTCAATTAAAAAAATCAAATTACCAGTATATATTTATATATATTAAATATATATAAATATTTTATTATTAATAGTTTAAAAAGTATCATATGAGTCTAAGACATGGATTACAAATAGAAATACAATGTAAATTAAAGAACCTTATCATTGCAAATTTTCAAACACAAACTAATAGAAAAAAAAGTCTAGATAATGATCCACTAATGATGTGTCAGTAGTAATACAACACGAAATCCAATTGGTAATAGAAACCAAACTAGCTAGCAACTCACAAGAGTATGCATTAAGATGCATGCGAACATAAATTCACCTTCTAGATTGGTTTGCATTCGAAAATAATCCCCTACAGCTTTAGTTAGAGTAGGAAATTAATTATGCTACTAATAACAAATTAGATTCAATTGCACCAATAACTTCAAGCTACTAACACAAACGAGTTACTAGTAAAAGGAACTATAAATAAAATAGGTAACAAATAAGTCAAAAAATAAACTAACCTTATTTGCGTTTGAAATTCAAGCGCTTCTTTTACAGTTTGCTAAAGAAAAAATTAACATGTGATATAAGTATTTGCTCCCTTGTTATATCATAGTTTTCCTCAATGTCAAAGTATGCCCAATCTTGTCATTTGATAATTCATCACCCCCTTGACATCAACTACTTTCAAAAAGAAATCTTATTGCTCATATACTATCTCTACGAGCATCTGTTGAGACAGATTTAGATTCTTAACTATAATAGGACAAATCATAGATTGTGAACCAACCATAAATTATTATTATTATTATTATTATTATTTTAAATAATTTTATTGTTGTTATATTAATAATTATTATTGAAAATATTAATAATTTTATGCAGTTGTCCTTTACCAAAAAAATTAACTAATGTCATAACTATTTTCAAAGATTTTTTTTTTCAGTTGAAAAATATATAAGATTAATATGTTGTATACAAAATATTAAGGCAATTTTTAACCGTAATTTTAATTACCAAAGATTAATTTAATTTAAAATTAAAACTATTGTAAATTATTAATACTATTTCAATAAGCTAGTTACTGATCAAACATATTTTTTGTTTTAATAAATTGTTTATTATTTATTTTATTTAATCATTAATATTATATTATCATATTTGCATCCTAAATTCAATTAAAATAAGAACTAGTACAAATTACTAGTATTGTCTTATAAATTAGTACTCTATTTATACATATTAAGGACCATTAACAAATAACTAAAATATTTTTATAATAAGAAATTGAATATTAGTATTTTGTATATTACATACTAGTCTCTAATGAATAGGATTAAAATGTTTAAAAATATTAAACTACACCCAAAATTGTTAAAATAACATCATGACAGCATGAAAACTCAAGTCAATAAGAATGTAAGTAAATTAAAAAAAAAAGAGTATAAATATCTTTAAATTTTGAGAATTAGAAATTTTTATTTAAATTTATTTGTCAATAAAAATATTTGTCATTTTATGAAGATAAATAATGAATAGCAAGCATAAAAATGTTTAAGTCACTTTTTTAATTTAGGGTGTAATTCATAATAATATTTTAAAAATGAGGTCCTTTACTTTAGAATGTTCATATATCATAGGTTACTTTATTTTCTTTCTATTATTAATGTTGGTGTGATTAGATTGTATTTAAAAAAAAATTGTTACAAAATAATAACAATTATAGAATATAATAATTATAGCAAAGGTTTATGGTTTGGTACTTGGACTAAAAATATGTCTCATTTAAAAGCATAAATATCATACCAATAAAGTTATTCCTTTATATCTGAAATACTATATGATGTATTACATAATTAATATTTTTTCTTTTGTTTCAATATAAAATAACTTTTTCTTTTATACTTTATTTCTTAATATTTTGATCTTGATTTGTTAATAAAATATATTAAATTATTGTTAATTAATCAATAAACAATAATCATATGTCAAGAAAAATGAGAAGAGAATTAACCCTATCATATTTCTTAAACTTAAGGAACATTGTACTTTACCCCTCTAACTTTTGAGAAAAACTAATATACCCTCTAAATTTTTGAGAAAGCTAAAATACTCTCTGATTTTTGGAGATAGTCAATATATCGCTTAGGATTATTATTTACATTTTAATTTGACTATTTTATCCCTCTACTATTAAAATTATCTAAAATAATTATATATTTTTTAATTTTATAATAACTAATATAATCTTATAATGACATTTAAATTTAAAAGTTAGAATAATATTTTGACCCTTAATTATTTGTTCCATCCAAATCTATTATCAAATTTATATAATATTTAATTATAATTTTCAAAAAATATATCATATTATTACAATAGTTTATTTTAAAATTGATGTATAATTAATATTGTTTATGCATAATTTTGTAAACATTTAAGAAATTTTGACAACAATTTTATGTTATAAAATATTTTAAATTAATTAGACATAGGTTTTTAAATAAAGTATTTTAATAATATGATATATTTTAGAAATTATATATAATTACATATATAAATATTTGATTATAAATTTTGAAGAAAAGAAATAATTAAAGGTTAAAATATTATTATAACTTTTAAATATGAATGTTACAATAAGATTATAAAGATTATTAAGTAAAACATAAAAATAATACAAGTATTTTATGCATTTTTAATAGTAAAGGGGTAAAATAGTAAAATTAAAATATAAATAGTAACCTCGGGGAGTATCATGAGTTTCTCCAAAAAGTAAAAGGATATATTAACTTTCTCTTAAAACCTAACGAAGTAAAAGCCCAATATCCCTATATTAAATGATTGTACGACCCACGTCTAGTGTATGAGTCTTGATGTATAGGGATATTATGGCAAAGGAAAATCACAAATTCTCTCTTGTTAGATTGAAGTTTATTTAATTTTCTTCTTCTTAAATTAAAATATACAAAAACTCCCCTATCGTTAAAGATTTTCTGTTAAATTAACAGAAAATCTATACATTTACATAAATGTCACCTCAAATTGTCCACCTCAAATTGCCCTTTGAATTTGTGTTGACTTAACAATCTAATATTTAAATTAAAAATAAATAATTTATTTAAAATTCAATTATCTTTTTAAATAAATTAAATATTTATTTATAAAATAATTTAAATTTTATAAATATTTTTTTAGATACACATTATTAATTTTATAGACAAATATGAATTAATTTACAATTAATTAATTTATAAAATAATTTAAATTTTTATAAATATTATATTTTTAGATGCACATTAATTAGATAGAAATTATTTAATTTTATAAATAAATATTAATTAATTTACATGAATATTTAAATTTATAAATTTTTTAGATATTTAGAAATATAATTTATTTATAAAATAATTTAAATTTTATAATATTATATTTTTAGATAGACATTAAATAAATTTACAGTTAAATATTAATTAATTTACATGAATATTTAAAATTTAAAATTTTTAGATATTTAAAAATATAATTTATCTATAAAATAATTAAATTTTTATAATATTATATACTTTTAAATAGAAATTAAGATAGGCAATAAATAATTATATAGATAAATTTTAATTAATTTAAATGAATATTTTAATTTATAATTTTTTTGGATAATTAATAAAATAATTTATATTTATATTTTTAAGATAAGCATTAATCAATTTATATAAATATCCAAATAATTTAAATTTTATATTATTATATTGTTAATATAAACGTTACTTAATTTATAAAAATGCATAAAATTTTTTAGACTAAAACGTAATGATTAATCATGATTTTAACTTGCCAGATTCTTAGTGAATTGAGACAATTAAATTTTTATGAACAAATTTCAAAGAAAAAAAACTGAATCAACTAATACACAAAATTTCAATTTATTATACACAAAATTTTAAATTACATCTTGAATTAAAATGCACAAAATCTCGATTACTAGGTTTATTAAAAATTCTCAATAGCAAGCTTATCATATTATCAACAAAGCAAAACAAAGTAAAGCAAAAAGAACAACTAAAAAAATAAGAACTCTTTTTCTTGAATAAATTTGTGGCAAGGCCCATAAATAGAGCCTTGATGGTGGTGGTGAACCTAGGCTCAAAAGCAGCTAGAATGCGAGGTTTGATGATGGTGGCGAAATGCATGATGGAGGCGGATGGTTGAGGTGGTAGACATGGTAAAGGTTGAACAAAGAGGGGTGAGAGGTTGACAATAGAAATAAAAGGAGAAGAAAAAGAAAGGGGTGAGAGAGCAACAATAGGAAAAAAAGGAGAAAGAGAGGGAAGAGAGGTGAAGAAGACAAGGAGAAGGAGAAGGAGAAAGAGAAAAGAAGAGATGGAGGAGGAGAGTAGAGGGGGGAGAGGCAGAGAAGGAAAAGTTAGATCTAGGGTTTTTCTATTTTAATTTATTTAATTTTTAAATTATTTTAATTACAAAACAAATTAATTTATTTAAATTTTTTATAAGTAAAACCCTTGTTAGATGTATTGTCACTTTTGTCTCCTATATAAAGTCTATTTTATCCTTTAAAAATTAACTTTTTCTGTTACGAAATTGATGGCGGGGGGATTTTTGTAAATTTTAATCTAATAAAGGGAAAATCAAATAAGCATCAATATAACAAGGGGAGGTTGTAATGTTCCCTTATGGTAAAAGATGAATTTTTCTATTATATTATGTAACGATAGGATTTAATGGGGTATTTTTTAAACCTCAAGGATGTGATGGGTAATTAAATAAAACTTGAGGGGGGTCTAGGACACTTTCCCTTCAAAGTATCATAGGTTTTCATGTTTTTCCAATAATTAGCGGCCTTAGCTAATTTTAGGAAATAGAGTTTTAGAGAAAATTAGGAAAAGTGAGAGGAATTTTGCTATAGAGAGAGAAGGAAAAATCAATAAGAAAAAGGGGGATTTCATCAAGAGATTAGGAGATTTTCATCAAGTCTTAGGAATTCAAGCTCTTTTTATCTAGTTTTCTCTCTCTCTTTTTAATTTCATCTTAAATTGAATAATTTTTATGTTGACTAAGATTATGTATTTGATTATTGAATTTATCATAATTAAACTTGAATTCTATTTCATGTATAACTAGATTTATTTTCTAGGGTAATGATTTAATTCGTTAGAAGCATTCATTTTTTGATATTAAATTATTTATGATTTATTTCATAGTATTGAGCATTTATCATAATATTTAATACTTTTGAATATCTGGCCAATTTTTAAATAAACCGTAGAATAATATGAGTTGAAAGATAATTATCATATTTAAATCGTATGATGAATGCCATAAATTATATGTTAGACATAGATATATTAATATGATTTATACAGTTTAATTCAAAATTATCATTAATTTTAATGTGCTCTCACTTAATCAAATTTACATAGAAATATAGTAAATTTTTAGGTGTAGAATAATTTTAATTGATTTTAAGAGAGACTGTCTAATAAGAGAGGATAACTAATTGGCAATATTGGTATTAAATTAGAATAATGTCAAGTGAACAAATGGATGTTACTAATTAAGATGAAATCATTCGCCCTAAACTTTCTATTAATTTAATCTTTTAATTAGTTTATTAAGTAGTTAATTTTTATTTATTTTATTTTCTCACTCAAATTAACAATCGATTTCTTCGGATAAATTTAGAATTAATTATCTTTGGTGCTTAATATATTGCATTCCTTGTAAGTTCAACATCTTTCTTATACTATATTACTTATTACGATCCGTGTACTTGCAGGCATCAATCATACACTATAAAAATCAAAAAATAATAATTTAAATTGAACCAGTTAAACTTCAAATCAATCCGAAATCATGCCTGTTTTATAAAAAAATATGAATAATCGAAAGCATTACTACAATTTAAATACTAGAATTCAAATTTCAAAATTCAATATACGTACCATTGCATAAAATTCTTTAGCCCATAAATATTTACAATATTAATAAATAAAATATTAAAATTTTATTTTTTTTTAAATATTTGTATTTCACATGTTTATTGTTCTTATTGCTAGAATTTAACTTATAACAAATATTATCAAAGTCTATTTTTTATTTTGAAAAAATATTATATTTCACTTTATGAACCACTGAGGTTATCTATTTTTAAACACTCAAACAAATTATTGTCATATGGATTCATCATGTTATATTTCAAAATAGGTTTTGTACTAAAAATGTCTCAATTTCTTTCAAAAATACAAAAGAAAATAAATTAGTGTTAACAATTGGAGATATTGTATGAGAAAGTTGAATCTTCCCAAGTTATATGGCAATACTTATCCTAAGATGTGGTAATGAAATTTTTATCAATTGAATAGTGAGTTAAAGTAATTAATCATTTTTAAAAATTATAAAATTTGTCATACAAGTTATAAGATTCTAGTATTACTTAGGATAATTAATATCTTTATACTAACCAGAAATAGTATATTAATAGGTTTGCATTTGATCAGAGATTACAAAATTATTAATCATTCTATATTCTTGTTACTTATTTAATGTATGAAAAATTGGAACTTCCTTACATTGTGAAACAAATAAGGGAATCATAAATTAAATCATAGTTAAACAACAAAATTAAATTAGAAATTAACTCATTAAGTAATTTTATCCCTACTTTCTCTCCTATATATATCATTATTTTTCCTTCTAATATCATGACTTTTGTTTTGTTTGGTATTCACGTAAATAAATACCAAATTACATTTTTTTAAACCTAAAATTTCATTTTTCTGTTCACTTGTAATTTTAAATTCTAATCTATAAAAAATATAACAATGTAATTTCATTTAATAAGCTCCATTATACTGAAATCCTCAACCATGGATGACAAAATACATTGCATTTCATTATTCCATGCAGATTAATAAAAACTCTGACCTGGCTTACTCATTTTTGCAAGGCTGCCTGCTGAACTTGGACACATTACAAATACATTGCATTGCATTGCATTGCTTACTTCTTTGTTCACACTGTGTTTGCGGTTACAGCACTGACGGCTGAGGCGTCGTTCTTAACAAGAACAAAAGTATATAATATTTGAAATTGACGACATGACGTATCATTCATATCACGACACAACAACATGCGAATTAAGCAAGAAAATATTTACAAGAGAAAAGGGATAGTAAGAAATCAACCAATTAATAGCAAGCGATCATGCCGGCCAGGCCTAGCTAGCTAGCTACCTCCATTAACATTAGGAAGACTTTGTTAATCCCACCATTTCTCTTTTTTCCCTTTTGTTTCCATTCCTTCATTCAAATTCTTTATCAGTTATTGGTCTTCTCATTATTTTCACTATCATCAACCCAATTTCCAGCTTTTACCTCCATGGCTAAAAAGCTAGCAATATGCTGGGTTGTTTTTATGAAGTTTTTGTTAGCAAGTTATGTTGGTGCATCAGAATCAGAAGCTCAAATACTGATCAAGTTCAAGAGCTCTTTATTATCATCAAATGAATCTACACTTTCCGGCTGGGATGTTTCCACCGATCCATGCAATGGTAACACTCCAAACTGGAACGGTTTGCGTTGCTCCGGCGGCATTGTCACTGGACTCAGATTAGAGAACATGAGTCTAATGGGCATTATTGACACAGGTACACTTGCCCAGTTGCCGAGATTGCGTTCATTGAACTTTATGAACAACAGCTTTGATTGTCCAATGCCTAGCGTCAACAAACTTACTTTCTTAAGAGCTTTTTATTTGTCATATAACAAATTCTCTGGCCAAATTCCTGCTGACGCATTTGCTGGTATGAATTCATTGAAGAAAGTTCATCTCGGAAGAAACGAATTCACAGGCAAAATTCCAGAATCGCTCACTGCATTGCAGAAACTGTTAGAGTTAAGCCTTGAAGGAAACCAATTTGAAGGCAAGATACCGAATTTCCCAAAGGCGCAGCTTACTCTGCTTAATCTGTCTTACAACCAATTAGAAGGTCGGATTCCGGCTAGCTTAAGTAATTTCAATGCGACGACATTTGAAGGTATGCTAATTAATTAACTGTGCATATACAATCACTTGAAAAATTACTTTTTTCATGAATTTCATGTTCATGTTTGAGACTCCTTCAACTATAGTAATACGCTTTTTGTTGCTTCTTCCTTAAAGCTTTTCACTGTTCATACACAAATTGCACGTAGAAGAATATATACATTCAAAACCGACTCACTTTCCTTTGCAAAATAAATAAATAAAATTTGAATCATATACATGTATGTATATATATATGTGTGTGTATGTATATATATATATATGTGTGTGTATATGTATATATATATGTGTACATATATATATATATATATATATAAGGGACAGATCGGCAGTTGCATATTTATATACATATGTTTATATTTATTTTATTTATTTTATATATTGTTAGATTTATATACTTTTAACAGTTGAGATTAAACACATATAATTAATGTATAATTAATATATTATAATTAATACATATGTCAAATTTAATATTAACCGTTGAAAGTGTATGAATTCAACGGTTTATAAATGCATGTAAATATATGCGTAAAATACTAGATTTTTTATTGTCTCCTATATATACACACACATATGGTACATATATTAATTAGCTTAATTAATCAATCATCCTAAGATTACCATCAAAACATGTTTTAAGTGATGTGCAAGTTATAGCTCAGGAGATATCCATTTGTAAAAGTCAATTATGCACAAAATCTTTTCATCGTTGTTTCTGTATTTGAAATATTAATTTTTCCTTAAATGGGCATGCATAACGTGTAAATTAATTCTTTTATGTATCAAGCAGGTAACAAAAATTTATGCGGAAAGCCTTTGGAGCCATGTAAATCCCACTTCAAGAAATTTAACCTTTGGGGACTCTAATTTTTTACTATATTTTTAATTTTGTCATATTATTTAGTTTGATTGAGCGTTTACAACCATAACAAATAATTTGATCTTTATTTATATGTTTTATTATCCAACAGTTTTTTGTTTAGAAACGAACTATTTGATCTTTAATTCTTATTATTTGTGTTCATTTTAATATTAGTTGTAAGACGATGTATTAGTTTTTGGCGCTAATACTCCCCTCCAAAAATTGACATTTTATGGCTCTATCTCCTAAATATATTGCAAAATTACTCCCAATAAATTTCAATATTTTTAAGTGAGAATGGCACCGAATTTGCTTCCTATCTATAGAACCTCAACCCTAATGCAAAACTTTCACTGCTTCCACAATTTCCGCCTCAACAAGGAAATGAGAATGACAACGCGCAATAAGAGGCAATATTTTTATATGTAGCCTGCCAAGTATGATTTCCTTTGATTATCTTTACTTAAACATCAAGGAAACTATTTTGAGTAAGTATGAGAGGAGGAATGTTAGAAGTGCTTTGTTGAATATAGTGAGTTTTCCACCAATCACACACAAAATCTCTTTCAGTTTAAGTTATACTTGTCATGTTTTAGGAGTTTTCATTTGTTTGTTTGTTAATATTGAGTTTGTTTATTTGAAGTCCTTTATTTTCTTAACCCTTATAAGTACAACCTTTCTCTTATGAGATTAGAATTGTTTTGATGAGCCTGATTTTGTCTCGGTTGAATGGAAAGTCAATGATATTATTGTGATTGTGAATACTTAAATCATGAAAAATAATAAATGTTGTCCTAAGTTCTTGTTTTGATTTGTCAACAAATTTGTTTTACTAAAGGAATTCTAAAAAATCTTTGAACATCGGGTCACAATTGCTATTTATTTGAAAATTTAGAGAAAGTTTATGTGATATAGTGAGGATGTTGAGCTTTAATGAACTCTAGAACTTACTTAATGGTCAATTATGGTGAATTTATAAGGAATATTTCATTAGGGAAATGAATTACACTATTTTTGGAGCGTTTGAGCTTTTCAAGCCAATTTAGAAATAATCAGTCCTTAGTTCACCCATTTTGAGCTTAATTTTCTTTGTTTTAGCCTCATAACAGTAAAAATAAACCAAAATTCATGGCTCTTTGTTTTAGCACCCTAAGAGCTTCTATCCTTTTTAAAGTTATTCAATCAAGGAAGGTTAGGTAAAGTACGAAAAATAAGCAATTATCTTATCGAGAAATTGGGTCTTATGCCTAGGCAAGCATAGAAAACTCGCGTTAAAAGGAAAGAGTAAGGCTAAAAAAAAAAAACCAAATTCTTACTGAGTGCAGGTCTCACACCTAGGTAAGTGTAGGGAATTCCCATCAAAAGGTAAAAGTGGGGCAATTTTTTTTAAAAAAAAGTCTAAATAAATAAGTGTGGGAGTGTGCATATTCTCCGCGCACAAAAGATGTTGGATAGGAAATGGAGAGGTGAACAAAGAAAGGTAGCATTGGATCAAAGAAAAGGTTCTAGGAGGATTAAGGTAATTAGGGTGCTGGAACTTAAAGAATCTAAAATCCCCTACCTTAACCTTGGCCTATCATTGTAAGCCATAAAAGTCTTAAAGATCCTTAATCAAATGCCCTAATCCATTAGTGGAGAGTGACTTGAAGACTAAGTGTACGGAGTTCCCTAAATATTCAAATTGAGCTTAATTGTGAGTATAATCTAATTCGAATTAAAGAACAATCAAGCGTGAGTGGCAATTCACACACAAACAAGGAACCCCTGAGTAAATGTTTTTTGTTTTTCAAGTGAGATTACAAGACAAATGACTGCATTTTGAAGTTTCTTAATATAAGTATAACACGTGATCTATGAGGCGTGATATTGCTTTGACAAAAGGTTTGGTCAATCGTTAATTAATCTCAATAGTAAAATTTTTTCTTGGATAATTTTTCTTTATCTCTTTTTCATATTGGTTTGATTTGCTTGAGGACAAGCAAACATTCAAGTGTGAGACTATTTTTTTGAATTAAAAGGGACATTATAACATTTTTCAAACTAAGTAATATATAAAATTAATAACATTTTTTGAATTAAATAATACAGAAAATTAATATCTATGCATTAGTGATCTTAATAAAAAATAAATATTTAAAATATAAATATAATTATGAAAAAATTGGCACTCTACATTTTTATATTACTATTATATATAAAAAAATTTTAGTAGAGACATAATAAATATTCATGCAATAGTCATATTTTTGTATTTAATAGTTTTTAATAATAATAAATATATTAAAAATAGAATACTTATTTGTTAATAATAATATTTTTTATCGTATAATATCTGTAAAAATATTAATATTTGTTGCGATGATTACTATTAAAAATAATTAAATAAATTTTTTTTATAAAATAATTATAAATTTAATAATTTAAAAAATAACAAAATTATCAATTAAAAAGAATTATAAGAAAATAGGAAAATGATTTGAATTTTTAAAGTTAGTTAAGGGCATGTTAAAATAAAATTATAGTTAAATTTGGGTAAAATTTTTAAAGTTTATTGAAAGTATTTTAAAAACAACAATATTACTCAAACTTAATGAAAATTTTATTTTCAACATGCCCTTAACTATAAAAATTCCAATCATTATCCTATTTTCCTATGATTCTTTTTAATTGATGATTTTGTTATTTTTCAAATTATTAAATTTGTAATTATTTTATAATAAATTTATGTATTTATTTTTTTAATAGTAATCATAACAACAAATATTAATATTTTTACAGATATTATAAAATAAAAATGTTATTACTAATAGTTAATTATTTTATGTTTAATATATTTACTATTATTAAAACTATTTAATGTAAAAATATGACTATTTCATGAATATTTATTATGCTTCTATTAAAATTTGTATACAATAGTAATTTAAAAATGTAGAATGTCCATTTTTTATAATTAAATTTTTATTTTAATATTTATTTTTATTAAGAATACTAATGCATAGATATTAATTTTATATATTATTTAATTAAAAAAATATTATTAATTTTTTATATTACGTAATTTGAAAAATATTATAATGTCTATTTTAATAGTTTGTTAACGTCAAAGTGAATTTTCAATTTTAAATTTAAACGCCTAGCTTAGTATTAAAAATATAATATAAATACTTTTGATAATTGTTAGTCATTGTAGTTGAAGGTTAAGTTGATTTCCGACAAAGTTCAATAATTTATCACAAAATATACAAACTCACAAAATCAATATGCATTGTTGGTACTTTGTACAATTGATATTCTCTACCTAAATTTTCTTGAAAATAACTCAAATTTGTTTAAAATTAAACAAACCTTAACAGATTCAACCTGGAGTCATTGTAGCAATTTTCTGTTGCATTCTTCAACTATCGTGTCTATTGACTTGCCATGCTTCAGATTTGTCATGCTGAATCGAGAAAGAAGAATGACATTTACCAACTAGTTAGGATTTTGATTTAGGGCTTCAAGAATGCTTTATATAAAAGAAAAAAATGAGGATGAATAGATAATTTTTTCATTGGGATTGATGGGAGAAGAAAATCTCAAGCATTCATTGGAGATCTATTTCCTAATTGAAAAAGAAAAAGGATTTGTGAGAGAAGAAAGTGGCTTGTTATTGTATTGCGTTTAAAGAAAAAAAAAAAATATCTGGTCATGTGAAAATAATAATAAAACAAAAATTTTGGTACTTCTAATTTTCACGGTTTCATAAAATTTTCCCACTAAAAATTTGTGTTTATTTTGTGGCTTTTTTTCAATGCTGCTAAACAAAACTTATTTGATAGCATTTTTTTTTTAATGCCATGTTCGGTAATGTTATATATAGCATTAATAAATTAAAATGCTGCTAATTAAAATAAAACGCAAATGAAATAAAGAAATGTTACTTCTTTGTCATTCAATTGTAGCATTATCTAGTAAATGCTATAATAGATTAGCATTTAGTAACAGTATAATAAAAAATGCTACTATAAAATGCCACCAAAAGTCATATTTCTGATAGTGAATTTGTAAACTAACTATATATATATATATATATATATCTATATACTATATATACATATACATAAACACAGACACACACAAATATATATATATATAATTGTTTAACACTATTGAATGATTGTGAAGTACATAAAGAATGCAGCCTATGCTCTCGTTTCAAATAAACCTTCAAGATATACAAAACCCGTAGATGTAACCTTTCATTCAATATTAGAATTGACAATTGAAGCATTTGAGGCTGCATTAATCAGGGATACATGATAGAAGAAATTGTTTTATCTATATAATCTTCACCTTCAACAAACGTAGATTTTTTTCATAAGTAAACTGCCAATAATTGTGCATGCAAATACTACATTTTAATACAAAATATCTAGCAACAAAATTTGAAATTAAAAAAAAAAAGAAGGAAACATATTCAATGGTCATCAATATTTGTGATTGTAAACTCAATTATCTTTCAATATTTAATTCTTAGGAATCAGAATTAATGGGTTACAAGAACCCCTACAGAGCAGGCCATTCATATCCATATAGTCTATAATTATATTTATTCTTTTCTTAATAAAAAGAATAAATACTAAAAAAAAAAAGAAGTGATTTCAAGTATTTAAGCACTTTGTATGCTTTTCAGAAAGGTAATTTTAGACGCTTATAGTAACAAGTATGTATTTGTTCAAAAGTACTTCCATTAAAACACTTTTAAATACAAAATAGGAAAGGCAATAACAAATCCTTTATGCAGTACTCACATGATTCTATTCAAATAATAAATCAACATTTACCAAATACAAGCTTAGATGAAAACTCTGGCCTAGAAATGTTCACCGATAATCGGGTGAAACAATATGATCAGTTAGAGCTTGGAAAATGAAAAAGAAAAAAAACGCAAGTCAAGGATTTTCAAAAGCAAGACTTGTTATTAATTTTAAGTGGGTGCCCGAGATATAAAGTGGTTAGCGACTTACCTATTTAATTATGTCTGTCAAATTCGAAGAATTTAATCAAAAGTTAGGAAAATCAGGTCCCTATTTGCTTACGTTTGAGTAAGTGCAATTTCTTTCTTTTGAGTTGGACAATACAAAGCTTGAATTGTTGGCTATATCTGTTTTCAAATAACTAATACTAAATGTTACTCTTTGTAGTACACCATCTTTGGTTGCCATAGTTGTATTTAAAAGAATTCACAGTTGAAGGTTTCTAAATAAGGAATAACCAAATATAATTTGAATTTGAGAAAACAACTTCTCATTCAATTTGGCATGTTCATTAAAATTGTCAAATATGGAATGAGAATAATACTACAAAAATTCTCATTGCAAGGTGTACAGCTCTTTAATTATTCTCTACTTGTCGCTTATCTTTTATCAATAAGTTCTCATATTTAATAACAGAAACAAAAATTCCAAATTTGTCGACTATACAAGGTGTACCCCACAAACTCATAATGTAGTATGCAAGGCTTCAAAAAGTGAATTATTCAAACCACTTTCTCAGTGCTTCTTATCCTGACAAGCGCTTGTGGATTTTTCACACTTGAAAAGAAAAAACATAATTACAGTCCCTATTGTATCAAAATTCTTTAGACCTCATTTGATGCGAGATTCAAAAATTATTTTGAAAAATTAGGATACAATTCAAAAATTCAAGTTATATTTTTACCATTTTTAATATTTAAAAATTTATTTGATATAATATTTGAAAACCATTTTAAATGTTAAAAACTAAAAAAAATATATTTGATATAATATTTAAAAATAAAACAAAAAAGAATATTTCTTTAGTTGAATATATTTTTGAGAATAATTTTATATCAAAATTTTAGAAGTGACTAACAGTCAATTACTCTAACTATTGTTTTAAATATATTAATACCAAATAGTATATAAGAATTTTAATTACTTCATAATTTTACGTTGACAAAATTATATGACGTGTAACATATATATATATTAATTGAATGAGTTGTCAATAAATTTTGTAATTTGTTGTTAATTCTCTAATAAAAATCCAAACTTAAATACTCCAAACCTTCACTAAAATTATATAAAATAATGATATCTCAAAACTAATATTTATTCTTTAATTTCCTTTTGGTGAGAAATTTGGGACAAAAAATAGTTTTTGTGCTGCTGGAAGAGTACGAGGAGCGAGCACAGTTCAACTTTGTGTTTAAATTGGAAACCAAAAATTTAGCAATGATTGTGGTTATTAAAATGAGCATAAAACGAACCTTGTTTCATGTTGTAAATGAAATGATATCGTTTCATTTCTAATAATAGTAAAAATTAAACAATAAAAATTAAAATGACAAATAAATATCAAAAGTTTTGACACAATTTTCAATGTATCAAGATTGTCCAAATTCTTGTCTAAAGTGCAATGTGCAATGGAAATCCCAAAAACTCATGACACAAAAATTAAATTTTTACTAAATATGACTTGAACCAGCAGTCATAAAAGCATTTATTCATTGCAGCAGAGAAGCATTTATTCAAAGCATTACAGGTTCCTTCATCAAGGAAAGCATAAACATAAAATTGATGACGTACGTCTGATTCAAAGCATTACATTATTATAGGATCCTTGAGCAGGAGAGCAACATGATCCTTCATCAGATAAGAATTTGTGTAATGATCTGCATCCTTGTAAATGAAATCGCAAGTACGTGCAAGATTAAGAATTCGTTCAAGAAGAGGAAACGGGACAGCTGTCGGATTATTTTTGTTGTTGATGATCAGAAATTCTTCATTTATATCTTTCCAAGCATTTGCAACTTCTTGGTATAATACTTTTACTGCTTCTTCTTTGGACACAGCAAATTGGTTCATGTAGCATTCGACAGCTGAGGCTATGTGTCTTCTTTTTCGCTCAGACTGCGTAGTTTCATGCATGGGAAGGATCATGTCATTAAATGAAATGTGAATTTGATAACTTAAAATTCACTCAAAATCTTAGTTAATGTCAACTATACAAAATAGTACACACACACACACACATATATATATATATATATGTATATAAGGGTAAGATCAATGACTCCTTTTTCTATATAATTTTTTATATCAATTATAGTTCATTGAATGAATTTAGGTATATTCAATGTTTGAAATTGCAGCTTATTATGTAATTAATGCATATGTCATATTCAATTTTAATCGTTGGATGTGTGTAGAAAAGATAGAGAGAGACAATAAAAAAATAGAGAGAGAGAAAAAATGAATAAAAAAGAGAAAATAGAGGAAAGATTTTATAAATTACGAGATAAGAAAGAGAAAAAGAGAGTTAAAAGACATAAAATATTTTAATTAATAAATATAAATATTTAGAATTTTTATTTCATTTAATTTATACCATTCATATACCCTTAATTTAAAGAGTTAAAAGATATAAAAATTTAGTGTAAAAAATAGACGGCCAATCCTACCCCTTATATATATATATTATTTATTTATTTATTTATATTTATATATTTATATGTACATACACTAAGCCTAGCCTTAGTAGTGCGCGCATACCTCGTGCCCCACAATGTCATTCAAGAATCTACCGATAACAGCTGATGCTTTTACACTTTTAGGGTTTGTAACGACCCATTTAAAATCATCATCAGTTGCGAAATCACCCATGCCAAGGAATGAATTTGCTGAAAGCATTGGAAGACCACCACTGAGCAGTGCAACAGAATTATATTCCTCCACTGTTGGAAAATAGTCATCATTAAGCCATTTGGCTTCTTCAAAATACATCGAAACTAGTTCTTGCATCTGAACATCGTGAACAACATAAAATAATCCAAATCAACATTGGATTAATATATATATATATATATATAAAAGATGTTTGAAATCTACCTTTCCTTTTGCATAATTTACCCAAAGCGATTTTCTTTGTTTGGCCAATTCTTCTTCTATTTCTTTGTAAATATCTAGAAGTGTCCTATAAATTATTTTCATGTATTCTGGAAGTATATCTGTTGCATCACGGTCCCATCTACAAACCAAATAATAAAGAAAAATGAAGTCAATAACAGATAATTTTTAGTAAGCTATTCTAAAATAGTCACCTAAAATAAAGTCACGTTATATTTGTTATCTTACACCTTCCGAATTTTCTATTACATTTGTCAAATTTTTATTGTTACACATGAATTCAAAATTAACCAAAAAGAATTGCTATGAAAAAAATTATAAATTTTGTATGATAACAACCTGTTGACAGCTTCTTTAAAGAGTTGGAGCTCTTCAAAAGTACCATGGGCATCGAATGTATCATCTATGACTGATGCCATGGAAATTACTTTGATCAACATTTTTCTACCCAAGACATATTCTGGTTCAAAATATACTCCTACTATCCAAAAATATAACTCCACTATTCTGTCTCTTGTATATTGTAACTTTGTACTGAACTGCAAACCTGCCCACCACCTGAATTTCAATTTTAAATCAAAATTAGTTATCTTGATAAATTATATATAAATCCATTTACAATATTATAGATTTATTTCTGTAAAAATTAATGGAATCTATTTTTTGCGATCTATTATAAGAAACATTGCGAAGAAACAATAGAGACTAATAAGCCGTCCTTTTGTAAAGTTTGATCAAATTATTTATGAAAATTTGTGATGTTGTAAAAGAAAGAATTTACATTTTATAATTATAGGATCTAAACATGTCTAGGAAATTGGTCCGGTATTCATTTTAGTTTAATCAGAACAATAAAAATTTACCTGGTTTCACTATTTTAGAGACGCAAAAATGAATTTCCTGACGTGTATGGTTCTATTTATAATAATATTTGAGTCCTTGACCGTTTATATTTTACAATTAAATATATTGTTTATCTGTTTTTAACAAATATGTCCTAGATTCCTATTGAAATGACTCGAATATCTTTTACAGTCAAGTAAGTTACATAATTTTATATTATAATGCTTAGAATTCGTTATTATAATGATTGTTCAAATATTTTAATATAAGTTAAGAATTTATTCTATACAAGTAGATAACCTATGTTCTTATACGTGAAAATGTAAATTTGCAAGTTAGGAATTTGTTTAAAAAATAAGTTATAACTAATTGTATATTTGAAGTTCTGTTATAGAAAATGGATTTTATTTTTCCTTTCTGGACATACTATACTCAATTAGTCAATTTTTCTGCAGTAATTCTTAATTTTATGTTGTTGTAATTTTTTAATTTTTTTTTAAATATAATATATATGCAATATAATTGTAATAAAAAAATATGAAATATGCAGGAAAAAATTTAAAATTATGCAAAAAAAAAAAAAAATTTAGCAGAAGTAATGAAATTACAAATTTTACCTTGTGATGTCACTTAGTTCTTTTTGGTGCACTGCTTGTAAAATGTTAAAATCTAACTTTGCGAAATCGAGCAAAGTTTGATTGTGCAAATCATCTCTTGCATAAATATCTATGAAGTACCTTGCCTCTAACCTTGGCAATGCTTTACGAAGAGGACGATAAAGAGCATGATTTATTTGTTGAACAAGATTAGGACAAACACGATCAAGGGCCATTGATTTAAGGTGAGTAGTAGTAAAAGTAATGGCTTCATCCAAAATTTCTTCTCCGTGAATGCTTAGATATGCAGCCTCGTACAAACTTAACATGCCTTTAACATCCCTTGTCAAGGATTCCTTGAAGAATTTGCCGTCTTCCTCCTTGAACTTGGTAAAAATATCTTATCACATTTGAAAATAGAGGCAATCAAACTCATCAGTTAGGCATATACTTGAATAATTAAAATTAACTAGTGAGCTTCTACTTAAACCTAAAAATTTCGTTGAGTTTGTCTATTTCTTCTTTACTTTTAATAAAATTTTCTTACCTGATTGAAGATAAAAGGAAAAAAATTGAGAAAGGCCTACTGTGACTTTAGAGCAATTAAAATTATGACTTTAAAGCAACTAGTAGTTGCAATTTAAAATTCACAATATCACAATTCTAAACATATATCTTTAATTGCATAACCGACCGTGTAAATTATTAAACATATGCCTAGTCAAACAATCACATACCGCATGAAATCAGAATTCCTTGTTGTCTAAGCAGTCGAAATCGAAGAGAAACAGTGTAGAGATCATCACGATCATTATGATAATTTTGTTCCAGGTCATGAAATACTTCATTCAATGCAGCTTCAATCTCTTTTTCAAAATGATAAGCAACTCCTAAGCGTTGGACTATATCAATCAATTGCAGTACATCTTTTTGGGAAGCAGCAGTAGTAGCCATTATCATCCTTTTCACCTCTTCTTTCAGTTCTTTATGTTGTTCTTTAGTTGTATTATCAATTTCCTGCATACACAAATAAATATATATTACTTGTGAAAATTAAACACTTTTTTATGACGCCATGTATATTTTTCGTCTTAATATTAATTCTTTCAAACACAACTCCAGCTAATATTCTAAAAAAAAAAATTCTAATTTATAAGTTTAGGGACATGCTTGTTAACATTTGAACTAAAAATTTAAGCTTTAGAGTCAATAGTACAGATAATATGTAATGTAAGTTTTAATATCTCCCTATGTGTAAATATCTATTTATTTATTGGAGTTATTAAATTCAAATATGTAACACATACGTGGATAAATAGTAAAAAAGGTGGAGCAAACCCACTTTACTTTGTGAACTATAATTTAGCATCAACTATTATGTTAAGTTATTATTTAACCTTAAAATCTAATTAAACATATTTATAAATGATTTAGATATACTCATATCTCCGTTTTATTTAGTTTACTTGATGAGAAGGACATGTGAGGAAATAGGTTTTCCATAAATCAGGATGGAAATCTGCAGCATTGCGAATTTTTGAAGTTGAAGAGGGAGCTGTTGAACCCTGGGCAGCCATATTATAATTCTTTTTCGGTATTCTGCACATTATAAAATTCTTTGTTAGAACAAGATATGCACATCAAATTAATATATAATAAAAAATAAAGAAAAAACTTAATTATATATATTGAAGCGAAGTAAAGAAAGGAGTTTATTACCTTTTTCCTTCCAATTTCTCTGTGTTTTTGATTCTCATTGATGACCTCTAACCTATTTATAAGTTTCAAGATAGGTTTATGGATGATTAGAAATCAGTAATTTATTGTCACGTTTTTTATTTAATAAATATAAATAAATAGTGCAGAAAAACGTTGCAAATATGATTACGTATCAGGTTAGCTATATGCTTACCTAACCTATTTTATCAGGTATGATAGTGATCTGTGGGCCTATTTAGACCGTACTTAAGTTTTTTGTTTTCAAAAAAGTGCAACATTTATACGTTATATATAGAGCAAAATTTGTCGACTATAGAAAAAAAGATGTTTTGAGGTAATATGTCATATTTATACAGGACTATAATAAGATTCTCCTGTACGTGTTTCAAGAACTAATTCAGACAAAAATGAGATGTATATTTTTGTTTTGAAAATGATTAAATCGACATTATGGTTTTGTCCCACTCAATTAGCCTTCCATGCTCCAATACAAAGGTTCTTGCTCTGACATTGCCTTTTATTAGTCAATATGAGACAAATTAAAATTAATTAAATTGGTAATTAATTAATAAATAATAATATTACAAAGATTAAATTTTAAGCTTTCTATTGTGTTTCGAATCATACATTAAAAATATGAGGTATTTTTCCTAAAAAAGTCAAATTTTGTGTAAAAATTTTTAAATATGTAACTTTTTAGACAGGAATAATAGTTAGTCAATTTTTTAACCTCTACGTACCTGTAGTTCGTGGTGACTGGGTTCTTCTATAGCGGCTGAGCTTTTTCTGACTTCCAAGATTATATTAATTCTTGTTGATGTTAGAAGCTTACTCAATTTTAAGCTTCACCTTTCATTTGTGAAAAAAGCAAAGAGAGAGAAAGGGAGAGGGGGAAGCGCAACGAGACACACTTAGCCATAACAACAAACCAAGCAACATAATGACCCCATTCATTTGGTCCAAGCATATATTTAAGGAGATAAATCATCTACCTCGATACAAGTTTCTAGAACTAGTAAATCGAATTTACCTATTTTTTTGTCCTTTAACTCAGAGAGATACCTTTTACAGTTTCTCTTTCAAGGCCTATCAACTCTGCAGTGGAAACACTTTCCCTTCAATGTTTTATTTTTGTTGCCATTGGAGTCTTTCTTGGCTTTTTTAGACTGTGCTTGCTCACCATTTTTCATATTCTTGCTCTTTTTTCTATTGACAGAGGAAGAAAGCTTATCTTTAGCAACATTTGCTTTGGGTTTTTGTTTCAGAATGACCTTAAAAGTTTACAATTTATTGAGTATCTGAGTAATGTTGTAATTCAGCTTATTTATAATATAGTTCGTTTTTAACTACATAAAAGTCAGTGATAGTGATTCAAGGATAATACTGACTTGAGTACGCTGATCAATAGCGCACCATAGATCTCTGCCTAAAAGTCTACATAAAAGTCAGCTTATTCATGCAATTCAACATGTTCAAAACATAGTCTCTAACTAGAACACCCTTTTTTCATCTTCGCATTCATGTAGTTACGAGTAGCTTCATGACACGACTGATCCGAGGACTGCCGAAACATAGCCTAGAGAGACACCCATATCTTATATGCAGTCTTCATCTATTCATGCTTCTGTCTAAGCACGTCATTCACATTGGCTAGAATGTAGTAGTGGGCAAATCTAATTCTCATATCACTCTCGTATATTATGAGGTGTGTTGGCAACAGGTACTAGAGGACACTTCACAAGGAGAACAAACTTTTGGTTCTCACATATCAACACTATATTAACATTACTTTTTCTGCTTTATAAAATTTTCACCATTTAAGTTTTCATTTGCAAGTAAAGCAATAATGGAATTTTTTATAGACATAATTATGAAAATAAATAAATAAAGCATCTAGTATACTTAACACAACTTGAAGAATTAGGTGTGAATAAATTGAGTCAAATCATTGGCTCTAGATATTACTCTCATTTCCCTTTTTGATTGTGTGTATTAGATTGTAGTTATTCGAATTTCTTTTGATTTTTCGTATCATATCATTTTTGGTTCTTCAAATAAAATTAAGAAAAACTATCTTCAGTAATTAATATTGTTTGTTTGCAACAACATACACTTGGGTTCATCAAAGTACTCAACAAGTTTTTGGTGCCGTTGCTAGGAAGTATTAAGTTCTTTCAATATCAATTTAGGTTAATTTTGAATTTAATTTGAAGTTTATTTCTGTTCTCTTGCAGGTGTGTCTTTTGGTGTATGACAAAAGCCGAAAGCAGTGCTTTATTACCTTTTAAGTATGAAATTGAGAGAACTTGTCGAAGTAATAGAAAGGAGAAGAGGCAAGTGTCAAGGCAACCGCAAACCCACACCAAGGAACTAAATCTTGGAGAAAATGTTGGGACTCAAGGCCAACGCGCTTCAAGAGAATATGCTATCCCAACAATTAATAGAGCTTCGACTAGTAATTCAAGCTAACAACTTCGAAATTAAGCCAGCCATCATTCAAATGATCCAAACCTCAGTTCACTTCAACATATTAGCTCATGAAGATTCAAATGCCCACATTGTAAATTTCCTGAAAATTTGTGGCACTTTCAGACATAATAGCGTGTCAGAGGATGTAATAAATTTGAGATAATTTCTATTTTCACTTAGGGGCAAGGTGAAGGGCTTATTGAGTTCACTTTTTTCGGTTACTATTACTACTTGGGATAACTTGGCCGCTAATGCTTATCAATGGCCCTCAGAACGTTTAACATCAAAGAAGGCCTTAGGAGTTCATGAAGTGGACAATATTACTGCACTTATTGCTCAACTTACCACACTAACCAAGCAACTAAGAGCTGTGACAACAAATTCCATTCAAATTTGTCAGATGGTTTATGAGTTTAGTGGTAATTACCTAAACACTAATTGTCAACTTGGTAATCCATTTGCTCTGTCATCTTCTGAAAAAATTTCATATGTTGGGAACTACAATCAGTAATAGAACAATTCGTATTCCAACACCTACAATCAAAGGTGGTGGAATCATCCTAATTTCCCTTGAAGAGGAAATCAAAATGCCATAAGACCACCACCAAGATTTCAACCACAAGTGAAGAAAGTTAACTTAGAAGAAGCCCTTGTATAACTTACCATGAACACTTACATGTTCATGACAAAGACTGAAATAACTTTATAAAATCAAGCGGCTTTCATTTAGAATCTAGAGGTGTAAGTGGGGCAACTTGCGAGTATGATGATGGAAAGACAATAAGGATTATTGCCAACTAATAAAAATAGGCAATAGAGCAGTTGTTTCTACATTAGCAATAGAAGTCGTTCATTTACATTTTCAAAATAAATTTATTGTTTTGAACAATGTTTATTTTGTTCCTGGTTTTAGAAGAAATTTGATTTTAGTTTCTAAATTGGTTGAACAATTATTTGGCATTTCATTTAATAATAATCAGATTGTTATTTCAAAAAATGGCTTAAATACTTGTTTAGCAAAAAAAGAAAATGTGCTTTATGTTTTAAGGCCAAATGAACAACCATTGCAAAATATAGAATTATTCAGAGTAGAACATTTTAAACTTAAAAGGCAAAAAGTTTCTTATAGTGACGCACCTCAAGTTAGGTCATATTATTTTAGAACCCCACATGCGAAAATATCTTAAACTAGGTTTACGATCATTCCACAACTCCAGAGTTGTATAATGAATAGACTTGGAAGGTACTACATTCAGAATGTAGACCGCAGTTTGTAGGGCATATCCCTAAAACAAAAGTGGCAATGGAGAGTAGCTAATCATAAATCTAACCATATTAAACAGGGTTCTATTTCTCCTTTCTACCACACCATTTTGCTGTGGTGTTCTAAGTGCTACAAGTTGGGATAAAATCCTATGCTCCAGCAAATAATCCTTGAACTCTGAATCAAAGTATTCACCTCCTCGATTTGATCAAAGAGTTTTAAGTTATTTACCTACTTGTTTTTTAGCTTCTGCTAAGAATTCTTTAAACTTTCCAAAAGTTTCGGATTTTTTTTTTTTGCATTAGGTATGCATAGCCATATCTAGAATAATCGTCAATAAAGCTGATAAAATATTCATAACCACCTCTAACTTGTTCATTTGATAGGCCATAGACATCACTATGTATAAGTTCGAGTGGTTCTTTGGCCCTCTTGCCCTTTACTGAGAAAGGTCTTTTAATCATTTTGCCCTATAAACAAGATTCACAGACAGGTAGAGTACCAACATTTAGCTCTTTTAAAGGACCATCCTTTATAAGTCTGTTAATTCTATCTAAAATAATATGACCTAACCTGAGGTGCCAAAGATATGTCTCGTCACTTTGAGAAATTTTTTACCTTTTAAGTTTAAATGTTTTATCCTGAATAATTCTATATTAAGCAATGGTCGTTCATTTGGTCATAAAACATAAAGCATATTTTCTTCTTTTGCTGAACAAATATTCAAACCATTTTTTGAATTGACAATCTGGTTATCATTAAATGAAATGCCAAATAATTGTTCAACCAATTTAGAAACTGAAATCAAATTTCTTCTAAAACCAGGAACAAAATAAATACTATTTAAAACAATAAATTTATTTTGAAAATGTAAACGAACAATTCCTATTACTAATGCAAAAACAACTACTCCATTGCCCATTTTCCTAGTGAAGTCTCCATCAGCAAGCTCCTTGGAAAAACTAAGCATCAACAATGAAGAATAAACATGAATAGTGGCTCCTAAATCAATTGTTCAAGGAGATAAATCATCTTTCACTAAACAAGCTTCTAGAACTAGTAAATCAGATTTACCTTTCTTCTTGTCCTTCAGCTCGAAGAGATACTTTTCACAATTTCTCTTTCAATGCCCATCAACTCCGCAGTGGAAACATTTTTTCCTAGGTGTTTTGTTCTCGCTATCTTTAGAGCCTTTCTTGACTTTCTTGGATTATGCTCTAAAACCATTTTTTATATTTTTCCTCTTTTTGCTCTTGCTAGAGGAAGCAAGCTTATCTTCAGCAACATTTGCCTCACTTGTTTTGGTCTTCTCTTTAGAGATAACATCAAAGGTTTGCAGTTCATTAAGTAACTGAGTCATGTTATAATTCAACTTATTCATAATATAGTTCATCTTGAACTGCGTAAAAGTTGGTGATAATGATTCAAGTATAATACTAACTTGAGTATGCTCATCAATGATCGCACTATGAATTTCTATCTCATTTATGTAATTCACCATGTTCAAAACATGTTCTCTAACCAAAACACCCTTTTTCATATTTACATTCATGTAGTTACGAGTAGTTTCATGGCGCGGTTGATCCGAGGGTTGCCCAAACATGGCTTGAAAGGGCTCTAATATCTCATATGGAGTCTCCATCCATTTATGCTTTTGTCTAAGCACATCATTCATACTAGCTAACATGTAGTAGCGGGCTTTGTTATTGGCTTAAATTCAATTATCATATTCTCTTGTACATTATGACATGTACTGGCAGTAGGTTTTGAAGGACACTCTTCAAGGAGAACAAACTTTTGGCTCTCATATATCAGCATTATATTCATATTACTTTTTTATTTTATAAAATTTTCACCATTTAACTTTTCGTTTACAAGTAAAGTGATAATGAGATTAGTTGCAGACATAATTGCTGAAATAATTAAATATAACATTTAATATACTTAATATCACAACATTTTTTGGAATAGTAAACGTGATGCATGATGCATATGATAAGCACATAATTAAATTACTAAACCACGATAATTCAATTTTACAATTAATGTGCCGCCGCATGATAGATCACACTAATATAATTGAATTGAGACTATCTCAATTAATAAATGAAATTCAAATATCTTATATTTTCAATCCTTTATTAATTACCACTATTTTTGGTCAAGATAAATTAACAATTTAATTTGTATCTTTATGATTATAACCGATTATTTTGAATTCTAATAACTTAACTCAAAAATGCCGCCGTAGGGTAGGTCAAATGTGAAATACATTATCTGAACCCTATCACTAGGAAGCCAACCTTGATATTAATATAGATAGATACCCTCCGTAAGGAGGACAAAATCTAAGCGTCGCGAGACGCTACATATATCTCACAGTGTTGTACTAACAATGGAGACTGTAGGGTATATTATCATATATCTCTCTCCCACTCATTATTTAAAAAAAAAAATTATGTGTTTCTTATTATAAAATCTCTTATATTTTATAATCCTAGTAAATTATTTATATCTCATATTAATAATTACTAGATATATAGAATCTAATTCTATGTTGGTTAATTATTTAGATTAATAGAATCCAATCTAATTGGGCCTAGGTTTATAATTTATTCCAATCTAATTAGACCTAACAATTTAGATAAACCCAATTAAATAAATAATTACCATATATTTAATATGGGCCTAAATAATTACCATATATTTAATAAAATCACATTTTATTAAAAATAGAATAATATAGGCTAATCTAAAAATTAACAATTAATTTAAATAAACCCAATTAAATAAATGAGATAATTATCGAGTTTAATTATAAAACATAATTACTCTTTATTTAATTTATTATTCTTTTCAATTAATCTAATTAATTATAATTATTATTTATATTTAACTATTAAATAGAAATGATGACATGCATGCATGACATTCAATAATGACAATGAGTGGGTATTCTGAATGGCATGCTATTATGCATAATCGTGTTATCATATCACATAACTTATAACAATAATAATTAATAATTAATTAACTTTGGCCGGGTCCCTTAGGATATTTAATTATAAACCCAAATAATTAATTAAAATTACAAAGGTATACAGGCTTGCAGGTCTAATTAAAATAGCAGTTTTCTAAAGTTCATAACAGGTCTATCTTAATAAATCTTTATGAATAAATGTTCTTATAAGCTCAAAAACTTTTGTTAAGCCTAATAATTAATAATAGTAAGGCAATTCAACTTTTAAACCTTTTTTTTTAAATTTAAATAGCCCAAAAAGCCTAAAAATAATGTATCTAAAATATATATATATTTTTAGCAAGCCCAAAAACAAAATTTAATTAACCATAAGGGGTTTTATAAAAATAGACTAAAAAGGACTTAATTGATCATTATCAAAAAAATTTCATGCCCTAATTTTCCCCAGGCAGAAGCATTCTTGCCAAATGCTGCTTTAATAAGGTGCTGACTTTCAGCCCCTATTATTACCTTGCAAATTGTGGCAGTGCGTACTTTACCCACTATAACGCCCTCTTCTCTTTTATTTTATATTTTCACAAACTCTAATTTCAAGATTCTCCAAATAATTACATAATAAAATAAATTATATTGAACCTATACCCTTTATGGGTTTACAAAATTTTTAATCTAATTAAAATAAAAAAATTGATTAAATTTAAATCTTAGGGAACCATAAAATTAACGACCAAAGGATCATACACAAAATTTATCATATGACAAAATATACCATTCATCAAAGTAGATAAAAAAAAAATAATGCAATACCTACTCATGCATACATCAAAATTAAAACCCTATACTAATATAAACGTGGCTCTAATACTAATTGTTAGAAAATTTTATCAAATAAATAGCGAAAAATTAAGTCAAGAGAGTTAAAAAATTTTATATAAGTATACGATTTTAATAAAAATAAAAGGAAGGAATAAAAAAAGATATCTCTTGATGTTTTTAAAATATTTTTGCTGCAAGTTTTCCTTCACCAATGGTTTCTAAACCAATAGTTACCGTAAAAAGAAGAGTGGGCTTTTGTTTTAATACAATAATGATCTTAGAGACAACAAGTTTTTCTCTGTAATACACGTTAAAAAGGAAAACTCTTTTTTTTTCAATCACTCCCAAGTTTCCACCACTTTTTGTTTTTTTTATATCACTTCTATTTTAATTAATTGATAACACTTATTAATTAATTAAATATGGAAGACAATCCTAATAGAAGTAGTATTTTAATTAAAACAATTTCAATTAAAATCAAATTAATTAATTAAATTTTATAAAACAACTTCTAGTAGAAGTGAAATTCTAATTAATTGAAAATTAATATTTAAAAGAAACAGTAAAGAGGATAAATATCTCTATGAGAATTTATCTATTTAATTTCTCAAATTAAATTATTTGAATATTAATGAAAGATATTTATCTTAAAATATCTTACTAATTAATTAATTCTTAATTAATTAAATCCAAATTAAAACACTTATTCTAAAAAAAATATTTTTTGGACATACATAAATTTAGTGTAATAATTTTGTCTATTGTATTATTTACTATGCTGATCTAAGAGGTGGTATTGGGGACCTATGGACTTACAATTTCAAACTTCAATAAATTTAGATAATTAATTAATCTAATTTATTAATTCTAGTATTATTCCACTAAAAATTTGGAATTGAACTCTTAAAATTATAAATATAATTTACTCAGAAAACTTTGATCAATCCATTGATATAATCACTATATGCAGTTTAACCCTCCATAAACATTCTATAATTAGATTTAGGTCAATTTTTTGTTTTACCCCTCTAATTACATCTTTATTTTTAAGTTTCATTAATTTTCCATTGAACAGTTAATTTATAAACTAATTATAAATTAAGCGTTCAAACTGTTCAATTCCAAGATTAATACTTACGGGAACCATCGTTCTGACTTCCAATAGGAAAGAATGAATTTCATATCTGTATGTCACATTCTCAACTATTTATCTTATTAAATCTCCAAGATACGAGTGTTGAACTTGTGTTAAAATAAATCTTAACAAGTAATTCAAAAGATTCAATAACATAAGCATGAGTTTATGACTACTTAGGATTAAGATTGATCTACATATGATCATCTATGGACATTATTTGAATTCTCAGTTAGTAATGGAATTTATATGAGAATTTAAATTATATCTGATTCAGTCCTATATAATTATATTATGTAAAGTGCCTCCACCATAATGTCACTACATTGACAGTCCGAATAAATCTATCATATTTTTAATGTAAGTAGACCGTACTAGTAATATTTAATTAAAAAACCTAAGTTTAATTAATTTAATACGGACTATTTCAGTTTATTATCCATAATTTTAATCCTCTTGTATATATAACACTTATATATACTAAGATTATGGTTATATAAATAAATTAGGATTTTCTGATATTAAATAAAAAGAAATATTAATTTTATTTATTCCAATAATATACAAGTTACATGTTTTTAGGGTATTATCCCTAACAGAAAGATGGTCAATAGTAGCCATAATATTGTTTTGTCTTTCTTTCTCAGATTTAAGTACCAAGAAAAAATTTGTTAATTATTTTATTGTTTCCGTGGAATGATATTATTATTTTTCAAGTTCTTCCCATCTCCAGGAAGATGCGTAGGACTAGCTTAATTTTATGTGCCAAATTCCTAATCCGTTGACTTGAATCCTTTGTTACAGACCTATAATCCATTTCCATAATTATAAATTTAAACAATAATCATACATGATGACGAAAATTCACTTTGGTCCTTAATAATGGGGCAATCTCACTTTGATCCTTAACAGTTCAGTTATATCAAATTAAATGATGTATTAGTTAGAAAGTATCTTTAACGTTTATTAAAATTATCACTTTGGTCCTCAGGATCAGAGTGTTAGAGAAATGGAGGAGAAAAGGAAATAAATTCTCGAAGGAATCCTCAATAGTCGACGAAAATGTAGGAATGAGAGTTCATAAGCAATATTTTTTCTTTCGAAAGGGAGAATCATGATTCTCACTCCACCAAATTTGTGAGTTTTCCATTTTATCCCTCTTCTTTATATTTCATTTTAATTTATTTAAATACTTTAATGAAACTAATTATTTAAATTTAATTAATTATTTTAATAAATTACCATAATAATTTAATTATTTATAAAATTAATTTATATAATATTTATTGAAAAGTTAAAATTTTATAATTTTAAAACTTAATTTATGATTATTATTGTAATATTTATTTTAGCGTGTAAATTTAACATCTTATTATAAATTAATTTATAATTATTAGAGTAATGTTTATTTTTATTTATAAATTAACATAATCTTATTTATAACTATATTTAATATAATATTTTTTTTCATCATTCTTGTTACCTATAAAGTATATTTTAATATGAATAATTTACAATCTATAATTTGTTTTATACCTCATACTTATTGGTTATATAACTAGTTATATTTATTTGACAATTGAAATTTTCTATTATATGGAAAGTCATTATTGATATAGTTATTTTTTATTTTTTATTTTTTAATAAAAAATGACTACCATATCAAAAATAATAAAAGAATATAATCATGATAACAATTCAAAATGCCTGAATTCTTATTGTAGAAGAAATTTAATAAGAATTTACAAGTTAATTATCTAATGGACTATTACTAATTTTGTAGTTAAAATTAAGGTTTATTATTGTTTCTATTTATTGGCACATACTTTATTCTTTATTACTTTTTTAATTTTTAATTTCTAACACATGCCAACGACTATCACTATTTACATGTCAATGATTTTTTTGAATTTCAATTTGTTTGGCTGTTAATTACTATTTTGCTCCTCAAAGCTACTTTTTAACGTTAAGTAGGTAACAGTAAAATGTAATGAGATATTTTTAAAACAATAAAAGGGTATTTTTTCTTTTCAAAATTAGGACGTTATGCCTATGCTTAAAATTTTAAAATTAATTATTTTAAATTTGAATGACAGGTGGCAAATATTATATAGATTTCTTTTTTTGTTACTTTTTAAAGTTTTATCACGTCTTACAAAATTTACGTTATAAAATATAAAGTTGGTTAGAAATACTATCCCAATCGTAAATATCACATTTTGATGACTGCAACATACATGATGCATGAAATAAGTGCTTAAAACTTTTATTTCTAGAAGCTTGTATTTAATTAATCTTAAAATTATCTTAATTTTTACAATATTAAAATATTATGGCAAACAACAAATAAAAGAAAGTTATTAATATATTTAAACAGATAATCAATAAATTTAGTTTAAAAGTGAAAAATGTTAAAGTTAATTTAAATGTTAGGTCAAAGAAAATCTTAACAATGTTAAAGTTAATTATGGGCATTTATTTGGTGAGTGGCATTGTGAGTAAATTTATTGGGCTGTAACATGAAGCCCAAGATACAACTGCACTCCTGAACTAAGCCTAGCATTCATGCACCTTTGCAAGACAAAAAATAGGTACAATAAAGCAAATAAAAAAAAAAATTGGTGCTTCAAGGGTTTCCAAATCCCTAAAGTATCTCATATAAAAGGCATTTATGTAACATTGTATTTTTAAGATGAGGTAATATACACATATTCTCTGCAAAATCTAAGAGCCATGGCATCAGGTACTATTAGAAAAATGGTTATTGTTGATTGTTCGTTAGTATCAGTGATATACTTTAATTTTAAAAAATAAGATAATATGATGGCTTAAACCCTTATTTTTTTTAAAGAGTTTGAATGAGAATGAGAAACCTTTACAAATTAAAATTTTAAGTATAATGAATATATAATTTCGTATCATTAAACTAATAATTAGTTTTATAAAATTAAAACTAAACTTTTATTCTATTTAAATTCAATTACTAAACAAATTGAAGAAAAATTAAACTAATAACTCATTTGTAACACTAAAAAATTAAATATGAAGTTGTAAACTCAAATCATTTTATAAAAATTAGAGAGAAAAAATATTTATTTTGTAACATTAAACTAATAATATTTTTTATGAAATTAAAGAAATAATTTGCCGTAATAACTTGAAAAAAAATTAAACTAATAATTATTTTTTAACATTAAAAACTTAAATATGAATTTGTTAACTAAAATCAATTTATAAGTATTACAGATAAAAATGTTATAATTTAATATTTAAATTCATTTATAATTTTAAAAATTAATTTAGGTTTATATATTGATAGTCAACTTATAGGGCAAACATCTTTTTTGAGTCCTATTGTGTGATTCTCAATTAAAACTAACTCAAATCTAAATTTATATCTTAACTCAAATTCAAATGGGTCATTCAAATTAGTATAGAAAAACGATGAATTTTTTTAAAAAAAAAAATTCAGTGATGTAGTTCTCACTCAAATTCAACTTGAATTTAGATCCTAACCCAAACTCAAATGGTTCATTTTAATTAATTTAGTAAACAAATCTATTAATTTCAACGAAAAAAGCTGATAGCAAGGAGTTTTTGTATATTTTTATCTAATAAGAAACAAAAATAGCAAATGAACTTTCAATAGAATGTAACATGTCGTTTTCCTTGTCACATTGAGTACCAAGTAGGAATCAAAGCAACATTGGTGGGTTGTCTTGCTTGGAATGAGTGTGAATTGGCAGAATGTTTAAATACAAAATACACATAATTGATTCGAATGCAAACAAGATACCATAAAAACCTCATTGTAATGACATCTTCTCCTTGCGCTGGGATTCGCTATTTTCTCAGTCAATCAACCGAAATGCAATCTTATGGCGGTTTGACGTTCCTTTTCATGTAACTCTGATAGAATCACCCAATTATTCTCTTTCCAACCGGGTGAACCGGCTCAGCGTATGCATACAGGAGTATATCTGTTCCATAAAATGGTGAGCAAATAGAGTTAATTGCAAGTTGAATATGTCTGTATGCAGCAAGAGTATAAGCGCATGGTAATTGTAAAATTTCAAAAAGTTTGCAAGAGCATTTCTTCTCTCCTAGATCGACTATATCTAGCCTTTCTTAATCATTCACTTGGAACTCGAATCGTATAATTGGGTCCAAAGTCATGGTTTGCGACAACTTTATTTGCTCATTAACTCTACCCTACGCCCATACAATTAAGTACCCTTCTCGTGCAGCAGCCAACTCTCGACGCTCGTAAAAACATCTTTGCATAACAGACTTAATAAAGTCGACCAATAGTACAATGGGGAGAGCCTGTGCATGTCTTAGCAAAGAATTCATACTCTTGGCAATGTTAGTGTTCAACATGTCATACCGTTATAAAGGGAACTGTGATCTAGTCTATTGTGAACACCCACTTCTTTTTCTAAGTACGCTGCAATGGGGGGAAGCATCGACATCATATTATCCATAAATTTATTAAACTCACTAATTCGATATGCTTTAGTAGCATACTAGTATGCTACCATGAAAGTCTCAATCCTTCTTTGTCGCATCTTATATTTCGCTTTAAGATTCTCAAAAATATGATAAGCACTAATTTTTTTTTTTTTCAAGGACGTAGCAATACAATTGTAGTCCCTTGTACAATTCACTTGGATCTCCACATAACAGTTTCAACGCTTTTTCCTTACTTCGCCAAGTCTTGGAGTAAGGGAGACGAACCCTGTAATCATTTTGAATATCATGCCCCGAAATGTAAATCCTACTAGCATCTTTGAACTTGTCCTTGATAATTTGTTTGATAAGCCAAGTTGTTGCTTGTCGGTGTCCATCTAACATGTCGTTATTCTGACATGTTTGTTCTGTGTCAATGCGTGTAACTAGAAAATAGGCATCATTGTCATTTCTAATTGCCCAAATTTGCCATATACAACCCTCCACAATGCACTTTGCTTCAAATCTTTTGGTGGTTGACTTAGAAATTTTGAACTGAAAGTGGTTCTTCAATGCCATCAACCCTACTTTGTCTCGTACATCTTGTTTCATTTTGAAAATATAGCCCACATACACTGCAGGCGCTACACGGTTGCTTGATGAAGCATCGCTAATATGGGTTGTGGGCGATGAGATTTGAGGCAAAAATCGAATGTAATGGTTTGATGATGATGTATCTTTCATTGGCCTATTTTTGCCTATTGAATTAGAACAAATGGCTTCCATTGTCTCGATTCCTTCGTCATTAGCAACATTTCTAAATTTCCTATCAATAGCAAAATTTGTGCCACCAAAGTCTAGTTGACAAGTATAATACTCTGAGGATTGTACAACATTCTAGCAGGGCGAAGAAATAGCTCTTTCCAAGGTGGTTGCATCGTCGTCAAGGACATATTGCCTATGCTAACCAATAGGCGAATCTATGTGTTCAGCCAATGATGGTTGCTCTTTATTTTGCATTGGTTGATGCAAGTAGTCTATTGCACTTGTACCAGTATACTGGAATCGCCTACTATGCTAGAATTGTGTTGCGATTTAAGGAACTAGAATACTCAAATAATTACTTCCCTTTGATGACCTAAATGGGGAAACTGTTTCCCCGGGGCCAATGCAATGATTGTCATTTTGTGGCCTTGCTTGTACGGTTTCTTCTACTCGTTTCATGTTCAAATACAATGCACAATATGCCCTTATGCTCAAAGTAGTCTAAACTGCTAGAGTTCATAAATGCTCTAAACATGAATTCATTGTTAATATTTACAGGAACGGAAGGCACTCCTTATTCTTGGACAATGTCAACAAAGATCATCTTTATCCTAATTTTGCACTCAATAGGATTAATCTCGTGTGCTCTATACACAATTTGCATAAAATTTTTGAACGAAACATCCCAAACCACACACAATGGCATGCTCTCTCACCAATATATATTTCACCACCTTGTGGAATCAATTCCCATGATCCACCGAATCGAGTGTTAATCGTTAACTTTGCAGTCATACTGCACCTATGTCACAATATGTTAGTTATCAGTAAATAAATAAATAAATTCTAGATAACCCAGATTTTGTCTTGCTCGAGAGTTAAGTCTCGAGTAAGGTTGGTACAAGCTTGCTCGAGACTTAAGTCTCGAGCAAGACAGAAATTATTGTGTTCCAATTTCTAATTGGTTAGTCTGGTCTTATTCAACCTGTTTATTTCTCCATTTTTCTCATACGTTTGTTAACATCACAGCAAATCTCCCAACTTTGACTATTACATTGTATATTTTTACATAAAATAATATAAAATAATACACCTTAAACTAATTAAATTAAAAAGACAAAAAATTAAATCTCACCTTTATAATCAATCTTAGATTGGTTATGATTATTACTTGTTATAATGTATAATAATAATAAGGTTAATGGACGTTTTGGGTTGGATGCTAGAGATTATATTTTGTTTTGATTTTAAAGAGAAAGTGGACAAATTGAGGAAGAGAACAGCAGAAAAGATAAACCAAAATATAAACTTAAGGAATGGGACAGGGGCAATTTGGTCTAACAATAATTAAAGTGGTCAATTTTAAAAAGAAATATTTTAAGTGGTCAAAATTAATTGGGAGAAGAAATAGTAGTCATTTTCGCTTAAATCTCAATATTAAATGAGCAATTTTCTTTCGATTGATTACCAAATTTAATAGCTGAATTCAATGGTCGAATGATTCAATTGTTGTATTTAATGCGAGGACAATTATTTGATACAAGAGTATGCACGTATATATAGTACAAGCCGACGGCTGCAAATTAAAATAACACCTTAAAGGTAATTAATATTTTTAATGCATAAGAAGTTAAAGTGAACTTCTTAAATAAAAATGAGGTTAAATCCATTTTATTTATAACGTTTGGGAAAATAATGATAAAGCATCACTCAATACAATGTTCTGCTCTTTCTTTTGCTCTTTTTAATGTATTTAATTTTTTAAAAAGAAAAACTATGAATTTAAAAAAATATTGTCAAAGATGAACGGTTGGTGCTTTAGTGGGTGATTAATATTAAATAAAGTAGGTTATTCTACAGTCTCCACTCGGCCACCTATATAATCATTGTGCAAAAATAAATATTCAATAATTATTAATTAACGATACCATATTAATTATGTCTAACTTTGTTACTATATAATTTTTTATTACAATCTGTTAAATTTAAGTTCTTGTTATTTGATTTAATGTAATGATTAATTTTAATAATTTCAAAAGGAGAAATTAAGAGATATCGCGTGAAGTATCAACCAAAGAATATTCCCCTAAACATTTGAGATAAAACAAATATTTCTTTCATATTTAGACAAAAGACAAATACTTCCTTGAAATTACTAATTTATGTGTAAAATGACTACTATGTCCCTAAATATTTAAAAAGCATGTAAATGGATGATTTAATCCTTATTACTAATACATAATAACAAATATAACTTTCATTAACACTACTCATTTTAACAATTATACTTTAATTATTTTATAATTTATCCTAAAATATTATTATTATAGATAATTTTATTTTTAGTACATTAATTTATTGTAAATAAACCATTAAAATATATTATAAATAAATTTAAATTTTTATGTGAACAAAACACGATTTTTTCTTAAATTAGTATTATTTGAAATCTATTTTAATATTTTATGCATAATAAGTAATAGAATAAGAATAAAATTGCCTCAATTTATGTATGTTTATAATATTAAATTTTCATGTGAATGAAACATAATTATTTTAAACTAATATTATTTAAAATCTATTTTAATATTTTACGTACAGTTAATTACTATAATAAAAATAAAATTATTTAAAATAACAATAATTTAGGATAAAATTATAAAAAATTAATGATATAATTGTAAAAAGAAACAAATTAAGAATATAATTCATTACACTATTTTAAAATCAAAAGGTTATATTAGTCATTATGTATTAATAATAAGGATAAAATGGTTCATTTACATTCTTTTCAAATATTAAAGGTAAAATAGTCATTTCACATAAAGATTAATAATTTCAGGGGTATTTTTCTTTTGTCTAAACATTAGGACGTATTTATTTATCTCAAATGTTCAAGAAGTTTTTGTTTTCGTTGATGCTTCAGGCAACTCTCCTGATATCTCTTTAAAAATTATTTATAAAAATCTCAATTTATTTTAAAATAATAATGATACCTTTATCAATAATACTTATTCACCAAAAAATAATTATTAAATCTTTAAATTTTAATAAAATAAATAAATATTATTTATAATTTATTAATAATATACTATTTATGAACATATTATAAATTTATTTATTTTATAATATGTTAACAATTCAATATGAATTAAGTATTAAAAATAAATTATGAAAAAATATTAATATATAAATAAAATATACGTTAATTACAACACTTATGAGTATATTATAATTTATATTTATATATAACTAAAATATATTATACATTTAATATATGTAAATACTAAAAATAAAATATATTATTTATAATTGTGTAATTTTATATTATGTTAAATATTATAAATTTGATAAAATATAATATATTTATAAAATATATTACTAAATGGCATGTCAATTATATAGTATTTAATATATTATAAAATTACACATTTTATAAATAATATATTTTATTTAATTATATTATATACTAAACATTTGATATATTTGAGCAAAATCACTGTAATAATTTTTAAAAAGTGATTGGCAAGAATTAAAAAATGATTAATTTTAATTCAATTCGATAAGACATATACAGTAAGATATGCATTCAACTTATTGTATTGAAATGCAATGACAAATTTCACACAAACTAAATAATGAAATATTTTACACATTAACGATTCATACAATAAAATAAAATTGAAAAAAAAATATATAACATGAACAAGCAATAAGCATGAGAAAGATAATGAATGAGTAAAGAAAAATCAAACGACTAAATTTTTATGTAAGTAAACATTATAATTAATTAAAAGGATGGTATAAGCATTAGAAAGAAAATTATTTAAAAATTAAAAAGATAATATAAAATGTTATAAATATAGAATTTGCAAATTAAAATACATTGTAAGATAATAAGAAAATAAAATTTGAATTTAATTAGAATGAACATAAGTAAAAATTAAGAAAAAGACTTTTTTATTTAATTTTGAACTAAAAAATAGAATAAAGTCAATAACTATTTTCAAATTTTTTTAAAATATACACCTATTTTTTTTTAATTTTTTGTATTTCTTATTTACAAAAAGAATCATATTCAGGAAGTATATAAATTGAGCTAACCTTAAATTAATTACAATATTATTTTGGTTTTTTTTTGTTTCAATTACTATTATTTTAGCTGCTGTATTGCTTAGCGATGAAGACAGGATTTTGTTCATGAAATGTTGTTTAGGTTGTTTGTAGTCTTATAATAAAGTTATTTTTTCTCCTTTTGAATCTCGAAATAATTATTTAAGAATGTTTTTGGTTGTGTAATCGTGGGTAGTGACATATTATCATGATAACAAGTTAGAGCTTACTGCAACTTGCAACTTTCTTTTTTAATCCTTATATTTAATTAACTACTTCCTACATCAAATATATAACGAATTAATGATAATTAAAGGGAAAATATGGCTCCAATGTCAAACTCTAGCACTTTTTTTTTCTCTCTCTTTCTCTGTCTTCACGAAGCTATTAGTTAATTTAATTGAAAAATTAGATTAAATTGTCTTTTTTGTTTGAATTAGATAATTTATTATCTTTTTTAATTCAATAACATCAAATTAAATTACATCATTTTTTAAGTTGGATTAAATTATATTCCTAGTAAAATAGATATTATAAAAATATTCATCACAATTTTATATTCTTTAAAAAAAATTAAGCAATTTAAATTCTGCAAAAAAAATTTTAATGAAATCATTTTCTATATATTTTTAATCTGAAACTGAAAGTCCTCAGTTTTAAAGTATTATTAAAGATTTGATCATAAATATATTATTTCACTATTATTTTGCTTCTCACTATTTTTATTCATGAGTGAATTGACAATTTATTTTGAATTTTTTAACGAAAAAATTATTCATTGCACTTATTCAATTAGTAATGGATCACTTAATTTCGAGAAAAAAGGTAGAAAAGCTTCTCTTATTGTTAAGGAAAAATGAAAAGGAAAAAAAGCTGTGTTATTTAATTAGGGATATAAAGTGAAAAAATTATCAACCATGAGTTTCTCACATGCACGATCAAGTACATATGTCTGTTCTTCATAAACTATGTGTTATTTATCAATCAACGGTGCTAATAGATTTTTGCTTTCTACATTTGTGAAAAAATACTTAAAACTTTGATCAATCTTGTCTGCTCTTACTTATTCTTACCAAATATGGCTTTGAAATTTGGTTTTCAAAAATATATTATTTGTTATTATTTTAATATATAAGTATCAGAATTTTTTTTTTTTAAGTTAGAATTATTGGAGGAGTTACAACTAGTTTTTTAAAAAATATATCATATATGCACCATAACTCCTAGTCCAATGGGAGTAGTAGCATGTGCCACGTGGGAGAGGTAAAATATATATTATTAATTTTATTACTACAAAAATTAAAAATAATTTAATTGTTTTCAACTGCAATAAATCTATATAATTGTAGATTTTTGTAGATTTTATTCTATTTTATTTTATTTTTATGTCTCTATTTGAAGTATTCTTTTTAGTTTGCCATAATACGCGGCTAATATTATTTATAAGAGCATAATATTTAACCGGTGTTAAAATTTTATAAGAAAATAATCTTTTAGGAATACAGTTTTTACAATTATTAATTAAAATCTTCAAAGATATAATTCTTAAAATAATAAATAAAATTTGATCACTATAATGATCTTCAATTAAAAAAATCAAATTACCAGTATATATTTATATATATTAAATATATATAAATATTTTATTATTAATAGTTTAAAAAGTATCATATGAGTCTAAGACATGGATTACAAATAGAAATACAATGTAAATTAAAGAACCTTATCATTGCAAATTTTCAAACACAAACTAATAGAAAAAAAAAGTCTAGATAATGATCCACTAATGATGTGTCAGTAGTAATACAACACGAAATCCAATTGGTAATAGAAACCAAACTAGCTAGCAACTCACAAGAGTATGCATTAAGATGCATGCGAACATAAATTCACCTTCTAGATTGGTTTGCATTCGAAAATATTCCCCTACAGCTTTAGTTAGAGTAGGAAATTAATTATGCTACTAATAACAAATTAGATTCAATTGCACCAATAACTTCAAGCTACTAACACAAACGAGTTACTAGTAAAAGGAACTATAAATAAAATAGGTAACAAATAAGTCAAAAAATAAACTAACCTTATTTGCGTTTGAAATTCAAGCGCTTCTTTTACAGTTTGCTAAAGAAAAAATTAACATGTGATATAAGTATTTGCTCCCTTGTTATATCATAGTTTTCCTCAATGTCAAAGTATGCCCAATCTTGTCATTCGATAATTCATCACCCCCTTGACATCAACTACTTTCAAAAAGAAATCTTATTGCTCATATACTATCTCTACGAGCATCTGTTGAGACAGATTTAGATTCTTAACTATAATAGGACAAATCATAGATTGTGAACCAACCATAAATTATTATTATTATTATTATTATTATATATTATTATTTTAAATAATTTTATTGTTGTTATATTAATAATTATTATTGAAAATATTAATAATTTTATGCAGTTGTCCTTTACCAAAAAAATTAACTAATGTCATAACTATTTTCAAAGAAGCATCACCCTTAACTTTTATATTATTATATTGTTAATATAAACGTTACTTAATTTATAAAAATGCATAAAATTTTTTAGACTAAAACGTAATGATTAATCATGATTTTAACTTGCCAGATTCTTAGTGAATTGAGACAATTAAATTTTTATGAACAAATTTCAAAGAAAAAAACTGAATCAACTAATACACAAAATTTCAATTTATTATACACAAAATTTTAAATTACATCTTGAATTAAAATACACAAAATCTCGATTACTAGGTTTATTAAAAATTCTCAATAGCAAGCTTATCATATTATCAACAAAGCAAAACAAAGTAAAGCAAAAAGAACAACTAAAAAAATAAGAACTCTTTTTCTTGAATAAATTTGTGGCAAGGCCTATAAATAGAGCCTTGATGGTGGTGGTGAACCTAGGCTCAAAAGCAGCTAGAATGCGAGGTTTGATGATGGTGGCGAAATGCATGATGGAGGCGGATGGTTGAGGTGGTAGACATGGTAAAGGTTGAACAAAGAGGGGTGAGAGGTTGACAATAGAAGTAAAAGGAGAAGAAAAAGAAAGGGGTGAGAGAGCAACAATAGGAAAAAAAGGAGAAAGAGAGGGAAGAGAGGTGAAGAAGACAAGGAGAAGGAGAAAGAGAAAAGAAGAGATGGACGAGGAGAGTAGAGGGGGGAGAGGCAGAGAAGGAAAAGTTAGATCTAGGGTTTTTCTATTTTAATTTATTTAATTTTTAAATTATTTTAATTACAAAACAAATTAATTTATTTAAATTTTTTATAAGTAAAACCCTTGTTAGATGTATTGTCACTTTTGTCTCCTATATAAAGTCTATTTTATCCTTTAAAAATTAACTTTTTCTGTTACGAAATTGATGGCGGGGGGATTTTTGTAAATTTTAATCTAATTAAGGGAAAATCAAATAAGCATCAATATAACAAGGGGAGGTTGTAATGTTCCCTTATGGTAAAAGATGAATTTTTCTATTATATTATGTAACAATAGGATTTAATGGGATATTTTTTAAACCTCAAGGATGTGATGGGTAATTAAATAAAACTTGAGGGGGGTTTAGGACACTTTCCCTTCAAAGTATCATAGGTTTTCATGTTTTTCCAATAATTAGCGGCCTTAGCTAATTTTAGGAAATAGAGTTTTAGAGAAAATTAGGAAAAGTGAGAGGAATTTTGCTATAGAGAGAGAAGGAAAAATCAATAAGAAAAAGGGGGATTTCATCAAGAGATTAGGAGATTTTCATCAAGTCTTAGGAATTCAAGCTCTTTTTATCTAGTTTTCTCTCTCTCTTTTTAATTTCATCTTAAATTGAATAATTTTTATGTTGACTAAGATTATGTATTTGATTATTGAATTTATCATAATTAAACTTGAATTCTATTTCATGTATAACTAGATTTATTTTCTAGGGTAATGATTTAATTCGTTAGAAGCATTCATTTTTTGATATTAAATTATTTATGATTTATTTCATAGTATTGAGCATTTATCATAATATTTAATACTTTTGAATATCTGGCCAATTTTTAAATAAACTGTAGCATAATATGAGTTGAAAGATAATTATCATATTTAAATCGTATGATGAATGCCATAAATTATATGTTAGACATAGATATATTAATATGATTTATACAGTTTAATTCAAAATTATCATTAATTTTAATGTGCTCTCACTTAATCAAATTTACATAGAAATATAGTAAATTTTTAGGTGTAGAATAATTTTAATTGATTTCAAGAGAGACTGTCTAATAAGAGAGGATAACTAACTGGCAATATTGGTATTAAATTAGAATAATGTCAAGTGAACAAATGGATGTTACTAATTAAGATGAAATCATTCGCCCTAAACTTTCTATTAATTTAATCTTTTAATTAGTTTATTAAGTAGTTAATTTTTATTTATTTTATTTTCTCACTCAAATTAACAATCGATTTCTTCGGATAAATTTAGAATTAATTATCTTTGGTGCTTAATACATTGCATTCCTTGTAAGTTCAACATCTTTCTTATACTATATTACTTATTACGATCCGTGTACTTGCAGGCATCAATCATACACTATAAAAATCAAAAAATAATAATTTAAATTGAACCAGTTAAACTTCAAATCAATCCGAAATCATGCCTGTTTTATAAGAAAATATGAATAATCGAAAGCATTACTACAATTTAAATACTAGAATTCAAATTTCAAAATTCAATATACGTACCATTGCATAAAATTCTTTAGCCCATAAATATTTACAATATTAATAAATAAAATATTAAAATTTTATTTTTTTAAATATTTGTATTTCACATGTTTATTGTTCTTATTGCTAGAATTTAACTTATAACAAATATTATCAAAGTCTATTTTTTATTTTGAAAAAATATTATATTTCACTTTATGAACCACTGAGGTTATCTATTTTTAAACACTCAAACAAATTATTGTCATATGGATTCATCATGTTATATTTCAAAATAGGTTTTGTACTAAAAATGTCTCAATTTCTTTCAAAAATACAAAAGAAAATAAATTAGTGTTAACAATTGGAGATATTGTATGAGAAAGTTGAATCTTCCCAAGTTATATGGCAATACTTATCCTAAGATGTGGTAATGAAATTTTTATCAATTGAATAGTGAGTTAAAGTAATTAATCATTTTTAAAAATTATAAAATTTGTCATACAAGTTATAAGATTCTAGTATTACTTAGGATAATTAATATCTTTATACTAACCAGAAATAGTATATTAATAGGTTTGCATTTGATCAGAGATTACAAAATTATTAATCATTCTATATTCTTGTTACTTATTTAATGTATGAAAAATTGGAACTTCCTTACATTGTGAAACAAATAAGGGATCATATCATAAATTAAATCATAGTTAAACAACAAAATTAAATTAGAAATTAACTCATTAAGTAATTTTATCCCTACTTTCTCTCCTATATATATCATTATTTTTCCTTCTAATATCATGACTTTTGTTTTGTTTGGTATTCACGTAAATAAATACCAAATTACATTTTTTTTAAACCTAAAATTTCATTTTTCTGTTCACTTGTAATTTTAAATTCTAATCTATAAAAAATATAACAATGTAATTTCATTTAATAAGCTCCATTATACTGAAATCCTCAACCATGGATGACAAAATACATTGCATTTCATTATTCCATGCAGATTAATAAAAACTCTGACCTGGCTTACTCATTTTTGCAAGGCTGCCTGCTGAACTTGGACACATTACAAATACATTGCATTGCATTGCATTGCTTACTCCTTTGTTCACACTGTGTTTGCGGTTACAGCACTGACGGCTGAGGCGTCGTTCTTAACAAGAACAAAAGTATATAATATTTGAAATTGACGACATGACGTATCATTCATATCACGACACAACAACATGCGAATTAAGCAAGAAAATATTTACAAGAGAAAAGGGATAGTAAGAAATCAACCAATTAATAGCAAGCGATCATGCCGGCCAGGCCTAGCTAGCTAGCTACCTCCATTAACATTAGGAAGACTTTGTTAATCCCACCATTTCTCTTTTCTCCCTTTTGTTTCCATTCCTTCATTCAAATTCTTTATCAGTTATTGGTCTTCTCATTATTTTCACTATCATCAACCCAATTTCCAGCTTTTACCTCCATGGCTAAAAAGCTAGCAATATGCTGGGTTGTTTTTATGAAGTTTTTGTTAGCATGTTATGTTGGTGCATCAGAATCAGAAGCTCAAATACTGATCAAGTTCAAGAGCTCTTTATTATCATCAAATGAATCTACACTTTCCGGCTGGGATGTTTCCACCGATCCATGCAATGGTAACACTCCAAACTGGAACGGTTTGCGTTGCTCCGGCGGCATTGTCACTGGACTCAGATTAGAGAACATGAGTCTAATGGGCATTATTGACACAGGTACACTTGCCCAGTTGCCGAGATTGCGTTCATTGAACTTTATGAACAACAGCTTTGATGGTCCAATGCCTAGCGTCAACAAACTTACTTTCTTAAGAGCTTTTTATTTGTCATATAACAAATTCTCTGGCCAAATTCCTGCTGACGCATTTGCTGGTATGAATTCATTGAAGAAAGTTCATCTCGGAAGAAACGAATTCACAGGCAAAATTCCAGAATCGCTCACTGCATTGCAGAAACTGTTAGAGTTAAGCCTTGAAGGAAACCAATTTGAAGGCAAGATACCGAATTTCCCAAAGGCGCAGCTTACTCTGCTTAATCTGTCTTACAACCAATTAGAAGGTCGGATTCCGGCTAGCTTAAGTAATTTCAATGCGACGACATTTGAAGGTATGCTAATTAATTAACTGTGCATATACAATCACTTGAAAAATTACTTTTTTCATGAATTTCATGTTCATGTTTGAGACTCCTTCAACTATAGTAATACGCTTTTTGTTGCTTCTTCCTTAAAGCTTTTCACTGTTCATACACAAATTGTACGTAGAAGAATATATACATTCAAAACCGACTCATTTTCCTTTGCAAAATAAATAAATAAAATTTGAATCATATACATGTATGTATATATATATGTGCGTGTATGTATATATATATGTGTGTATATGTATATATATATGTGTACATATATATATATATATAAGGGACAGATCGGCAGTTGCATATTTATATACATATGTTTATATTTATTTTATTTATTTTATATATTGTTAGATTTATATACTTTTAACAGTTGAGATTAAACACATATAATTAATGTATAATTAATATATTATAATTAATACATATGTCAAATTTAATATTAACCGTTGAAAGTGTATGAATTCAACGGTTTATAAATGCATGTAAATATATGCGTAAAATACGAGATTTTTTATTGTCTCCTATATATACACACACATATGGTACATATATTAATTAGCTTAATTAATCAATCATCCTAAGATTACCATCAAAACATGTTTTAAGTGATGTGCAAGTTATAGCTCAGGAGATATCCATTTGTAAAAGTCAATTATGCACAAAATCTTTTCATCGTTGTTTCTGTATTTGAAATATTAATTTTTCCTTAAATGGGCATGCATAACGTGTAAATTAATTCTTTTATGTATCAAGCAGGTAACAAAAATTTATGCGGAAAGCCTTTGGAGCCATGTAAATCCCACTTCAAGAAATTTAACCTTTGGGGACTCTAATTTTTTACTATATTTTTAATTTTGTCATATTATTTAGTTTGATTGAGCGTTTACAACCATAACAAATAATTTGATCTTTATTTATATGTTTTATTATCCAACAGTTTTTTGTTTAGAAACGAACTATTTGATCTTTAATTCTTATTATTTGTGTTCATTTTAATATTAGCTGTAAGACGATGTATTAGTTTTTGGCGCTAATACTCCCCTCCAAAAATTGACATTTTATGACTCTATCTCCTAAATATATTGCAAAATTACTCCCAATAAATTTCAATATTTTTAAGTGAGAATGGCACCGAATTTGCTTCCTATCTATAGAACCTCAACCCTAATGCAAAACTTTCACTACTTCCACAATTTCCGCCTCAACAAGGAAATGAGAATGACAACGCGCAATAAGAGGCAATATTTTTATATGTAGCCTGCCAAGTATGATTTCCTTTGATTATCTTTACTTAAACATCAAGGAAACTATTTTGAGTAAGTATGAGAGGAGGAATGTTAGAAGTGCTTTGTTGAATATAGTGAGTTTTCCACCAATCACACACAAAATCTCTTTCAGTTTAAGTTATACTTGTCATGTTTTAGGAGTTTTCATTTGTTTGTTTGTTAATATTGAGTTTGTTTATTTGAAGTCCTTTATTTTCTTAACCCTTATAAGTACAACCTTTCTCTTATGAGATTAGAATTGTTTTGATGAGCCTGATTTTGTCTCGGTTGAATGGAAAGTCAATGATATTATTGTGATTGTGAATACTTAAATCATGAAAAATAATAAATGTTGTCCTAAGTTCTTGTTTTGATTTGTCAACAAATTTGTTTTACTAAAGGAGTTCTAAAAAATCTTTGAACATCGGGTCACAATTGCTATTTGTTTGAAAATTTAGAGAAAGTTTATGTGATATAGTGAGGATGTTGAGCTTTAATGAACTCTAGAACTTACTTAATGGTCAATTATGGTGAATTTATAAGGAATATTTCATTAGGGAAATGAATTACACTATTTTTGGAGCGTTTGAGCTTTTCAAGCCAATTTAGAAATAATCAGTCCTTAGTTCACCCATTTTGAGCTTAATTTTCTTTGTTTTAGCCTCATAACAGTAAAAATAAACCAAAATTCATGGCTCTTTGTTTTAGCACCCTAAGAGCTTCTATCCTTTTTAAAGTTATTCAATCAAGGAAGGTTAGGTAGAGTACGAAAAATAAGCAATTATCTTATCGAGAAATTGGGTCTTATGCCTAGGCAAGCATAGAAAACTCGCGTTAAAAGGAAAGAGTAAGGCTAAAAAAAAAAAAACCAAATTCTTACTGAGTGCAGGTCTCACACCTAGGTAAGTGTAGGGAATTCCCATCAAAAGGTAAAAGTGGGGCAATTTTTTTTAAAAAAAAGTCTAAATAAATAAGTGTGGGAGTGTGCATATTCTCCGTGCACAAAAGATGTTGGATAGGAAATGGAGAGGTGAACAAAGAAAGGTAGCATTGGATCAAAGAAAAGGTTCTAGGAGGATTAAGGTAATTAGGGTGCTGGAACTTAAAGAATCTAAAATCCCCTACCTTAACCTTGGCCTATCATTGTAAGCCATAAAAGTCTTAAAGATCCTTAATCAAATGCCCTAATCCATTAGTGGAGAGTGACTTGAAGACTAAGTGTATGGAGTTCCCTAAATATTCAAATTGAGCTTAATTGTGAGTATAATCTAATTCGAATTAAAGAACAATCAAGCGTGAGTGGCAATTCACACACAAACAAGGAACCCCTGAGTAAATGTTTTTTGTTTTTCAAGTGAGATTACAAGACAAATGACTGCATTTTGAAGTTTCTTAATATAAGTATAACACGTGATCTATGAGGCGTGATATTGCTTTGACAAAAGGTTTGGTCAATCGTTAATTAATCTCAATAGTAAAATTTTTTCTTGGATAATTTTTCTTTATCTCTTTTTCATATTGGTTTGATTTGCTTGAGGACAAGCAAACATTCAAGTGTGAGACTATTTTTTTGAATTAAAAGGGACATTATAACATTTTTCAAACTAAGTAATATATAAAATTAATAACATTTTTTGAATTAAATAATACAGAAAATTAATATCTATGCATTAGTGATCTTAATAAAAATAAATATTTAAAATATAAATATAATTATGAAAAAATTGGCACTCTACATTTTTATATTACTATTATATAAAAATTTTAGTAGAGACATAATAAATATTCATGCAATAGTCATATTTTTGTATTTAATAGTTTTAATAATAATAAATATATTAAAAATAGAATACTTATTTGTTAATAATAATATTTTTTATCGTATAATATCTGTAAAAATATTAATATTTGTTGCGATGATTACTATTAAAAATAATTAAATAAATTTTTTTATAAAATAATTATAAATTTAATAATTTAAAAAATAACAAAATTATCAATTAAAAAGAATTATAAGAAAATAGGAAAATGATTTGAATTTTTAAAGTTAGTTAAGGGCATGTTAAAATAAAATTATAGTTAAATTTGGGTAAAATTTTTAAAGTTTATTGAAAGTATTTTAAAAACAACAATATTACTCAAACTTAATGAAAATTTTATTTTCAACATGCCCTTAACTATAAAAATTCCAATCATTATCCTATTTTCCTATGATTCTTTTTAATTGATGATTTTGTTATTTTTCAAATTATTAAATTTGTAATTATTTTATAATAAATTTATGTATTTATTTTTTTAATAGTAATCATAACAACAAATATTAATATTTTTACAGATATTATAAAATAAAAATGTTATTACTAATAGTTAATTATTTTATGTTTAATATATTTACTATTATTAAAACTATTTAATGTAAAAATATGACTATTTCATGAATATTTATTATGCTTCTATTAAAATTTGTATACAATAGTAATTTAAAAATGTAGAATGTCAATTTTTTATAATTAAATTTTTATTTTAATATTTATTTTTATTAAGAATACTAATGCATAGATATTAATTTTATATATTTTTTAATTAAAAAAATATTATTAATTTTTTATATTACGTAACTGATTGTATATAACCAATAAGTATGAAATATAAATAAATTTTAAATTATAATAAATTAATATAGAGATTAAATATACAAAAAAAATATATTTAGATGTAATAAGAAAAACGAAAAAAATAATAATATATTAAATGTAATTATAAATAAGATTATTCTCAATCTACAAATAAGAATAAATATTACACTAATAATTATAAATTAATTTTTAATAAGAAGATTTTAAATTTATAAAATAAAATAAATTTACAATAATATAAATTTTAAGTTTTAAAATTTTAAAAATTTAATTTTTTAAATAATATTAAATAAATTAATCTTATAAATAATTAAAATACTATGATAATTTATTAAAAAAATTAGTTTAAATAAATTAGAATAAAATATATAGAACAAGGATATAATGGAAGACTCACACTTTTAGCGGGGTGGAAGTCATGATTACTCACCCTTGGGAGACAAATCATAATTCTCCCTTTTGAAAGAATAATTATTACTCATGAATTCTTTGATGGTTTGATGTTAAAAATATTAATTTTTAACTAATATATCATTTTTTTTTAAATAATTAATAAGTCACTTGATATAACTAAAATGACATTTCTTGAATTATTAAGGACCAAAGTGAGATTACTCATAATTTGTACTCTTTTGTTAGGAATATACCTTTTTGCTAAATAAGCAAAGAATATGCTTGGAGTTTGGCCAAATTTGCAGGTGATTTCAAGTTTCAACCATTGTTTACTAGACTAAATAATACCTTCCCAAAATTTTGACAATGTTAATCACATTTCATTATTTAAGATCTTGATTTTTAATATAATAATACGTGTCGTAGTAACTAATGACATTGAAACACCTTTTAATTAATAAAATCTTTTTACACAACGACTAGATACTATTTTCATAGAAATTAACTCTAATAAATTAATAAAATAACTTTCAAAGTTACAATAAAAAAATAATAAGACAAGTGTAGAATTAGAGCAGAATCTAATAAAAGAGGCTAGCCTCATAAAATTTTTAAATTTGTATAGAAAATATTTATAATTTTTTATAATATTTTGACCCTCAATTTTAAAAGATAAAAATTTAGCCCGTAGTTTATAAATTACTTTTAGAATTTAGCCCTCTTCAACTTTTTAATTTAGACATTTAAAACCCGTAGGTTTCATTTCTAACTCCGTCCTCATAATTTTTAACTATTAAAATCACAATCATGTCAACATTGATTATATAGTACTGAAAATAACATATAAAATTTTAAAAACTTGTAAATCTATCCCACATTGTCATAATCGTATCATCATATCATCCAAGATATAAAACAAATATAAATAAGCAGTGAATAATTAAATTATTCACAAAATGATTTCTTTGGTGATCTCCCCAATTTTGGTAACCCAATTACTTGTAGGCATGCTTTGTCCCAACCCAAGACAATTGCAGTACTCTTTCTTAACGTCTTAATATGAATGTATATGTAATCCCAAATTTCCACTAAATTTCCACGAAAAGTGATTTACTTAGGTATTTATAATTATTTATTTATACCAACTAAACTATGAATTGTATATGTAATCCCACTAAATTAATTTATTAAAGACTAGACCTCTATTATCACCATTTTTTATATTACTTATTTTTATGAGAACATGGCATATGAGATAATTATACACACTAACACGTCAATAATGAGAAAATTGAAAAATAATAAATATTTTTAAAATCATATATAAAATATTTACACTTTTAATTTATAAGATATATTTTTCTAATGTTGACATTTTTTAGCTTTAAAATGTGAATGAATTATTTAGAGGGATAAAATAATACGACAGCACAACATAAACACAACATAAAATATAAATGAACTTAAATTTTTTGAGATGAAATAGCACAACACGATATAATGTAAACCTATAATTTTAATCTTTTAGTTTATTTTAAAGTTCTTTACCGTTATATCTTATAAATAATTTTATGTAAGAAATTGTATTTATAATAAATTGCAACAATCATGGGATCCAGTCAAAGGATTAGGAATTTAGAATATATAATAAAACTAGTTGCTAAAACGCGTTAATACAAAGTCCAAGAAGCTACCGTCCGACGCATATTCTTCCTGGAAATAGGAAGAAGTTGAAAAAAATAATAATATTATTTCGATGAAAACGATGAAAAAAATGTTTAATACAATGTTTCTTAGCAGCTTAAATTTGAGAAGACCGACGAAAAAGTATAATTTCCTAGTATAAACAATCTTTCATCAATTGGAAAATCATGGCTTCTTTTTTTTCTTTCGTTGATATTATTCCTCAAATGAAATACGATGTTTTTCTTAGCTATAGTGGTAAAGACACCCGCAATAATTTTACAAGCCATCTTTATGCAATTTTGCGTAGAAAAAAGATTGAAACTTTCATTGATAACCGGCTTAAGAGGGGAGGTGAAATTTCACCCTCTCTTTTAGATGTAATTTAAGGATCAAAGATTTCGGTTATTATTTTATCAAAGCAATATGCTTCTTCAAGATGGTGTTTGAATGAACTTGTAAAGATTCTTAAATGCAAGAATAAGTATGGACAGATTGTAATACCTGTTTTCTATCATATTGATCCATCAGATGTAAGAAATCAAACTGGGATTTTCGGAGATTCATTTTTGAAGCTTGAAAGACAATTTCAAGGAAGATTAGAGAAGCTGCAAAGATGGAGGATTGCTTTGAGGGAAGCTGCCAATATTTTTGGCTTCGACTCACAAGTCATGAGGTAATGTTAATTTTCCCTTAGAAATCAAAGGAAACTTAATTGAGAAAATGTAATATGTGGTTTCAATTCTAAAATATAGATATTTGAATTCAAAAAATATTTGATGCATATGAAATTTACTTCAAACACTGAAAGCTTATGGAAAATCAGTATTTATTATCAAATACAATATGATCATCTATGTGAAGTATAAAACTATACATGCAGCATAGAATCAACTGATAGAAGAATAGGTAGAACACTAAAAATTTCCTTTCTTTTGAATATTTGTTTTGATTTCATTTGAGATAATCAAATCTTTACAATCAAAATTTTAAGAAGAAAGAAAAAGGATTGAAATTTAGTAATTAATAACAATACTCAAACTATAATATTAAATTTTGTTCATTAACTATCAAGCAAAGTTTCTAATTACTTCTTTTGATTAAGTTTTCATAATTAACTATTCAATGAATTAGCTATTTAGAATTAAAATATCCATTTTCTCTCGCCATCTTTATATCTTTTTCCCTATTTACTGAAGATCTATTCAAACTTATTATTTCTTTTTCTTAAATATTTCTTAGGCTTGAATCTACACTTGCAGAAGAAATTGCCAATAATATTTTGAGGAGACTTGATGAAATATCTCCTAATGATAACAAAGAGCTATTGGTTGGAGTAGATTCAAGCATTATGGAGGTTGAATCATTACTAAGTGTTGGGTCCAAACATGTTTACACTTTAGGAATTTGGGGCATTGGTGGCATAGGCAAGACAACAATTGCTAGTGCTATTTTCAATAAAATCTCTTGTCATTTTGAAGGATCTCTCTTTGTTCACAATGTTCGAGAAGAAATAGAAAACGTAGGTGGATTAACTCACTTACAGCGAGAAATTTTTTCCAATTTGTTAGAGGATGAAAGTATGAATATTGGCATTTCCAATAGAGGACTCAATTTTCAAAAAGAAAGACTTAGTCGAAAGAAGGTTTTAATTGTTTTTGATGATGTGACCAGTGCAGAACAAATAAAATTCTTAATGGAAGGTTTTGACAAGTTTATGCTGGGAAGTCGAGTTATAATAACAACAAGAGATAAACAAGTACTCAAAAATTATGGTGTAGATAACATATATGAGGTTAAGGCATTGTTGCATGAAGCTTCTCTTAAGCTTTTTAGCCAATATGCCTTTAAAAAGAACTATCCGGTTATGGATTACTTGGAATTATCAAATAAGATAGTAAAATATGTTCAAGGTATTCCATTAGGTCTTAAAGTATTGGGTTGCTCTCTGTTTGACAAGGAAGAAGAATATTGGCAAAGTACAATAAACAAATTGAAAAAGAGCCCACATGTGAATATCCAAAAGGTGCTAAAAATAAGTTATGATGGGTTGGATGATAATGAGCAAAATATATTTTTAGACATTGCATGTTTTTTTAAGGGAGATGATAAAGATCTTGTGTTCTTGATGCTAGTGGCTTCTTCGCGGAAAAAGGAATAAGTGATCTTGTTGATTATATCAAACCAGAAGATAACAATGCATGATTTACTACAAGAAATGGGAAGAGAAATTGTTTGGCAAGAGTCCACTAAAGATTCGGGAGAACGTAGTCAATTATGGTATCACAAGGATGTTTATGAAGTTTTGACAAAAAATACAGTGAGTGCCAAGTATACACTATCTTCTTGTATTTTCTATATTTACATTATTTAATTTATCATTTTCTTAGAGAATTTTTTTTAAATAACATTGTGCATGTACCAACTATACATAGAAATTCACGTAACAAAAATTTTATACACATTACATCTTGTATAATGCATCGCTTACTATTTTCACATTTGTGTGCATTAACAATTGAGAATTTGCCTATTTGATTGTAATGTGTCAATTTTATAAATTTGATACTAATTTATGATATGTTATTGATTATTAGGGGACTAAGGCAATTGAGGGCATCGCTTTGGATATGTCTAAAATCAAAGAGATATATCTAGATCCCTTTACTTTGGCAAAGATGTATAAATTAAGACTTGTCAAATTCTATAGCTCAGTTCATGGACAGAACAAAATTAAGCTACATCATTTTCAAGGTTTGGAATCTATTTTCTTTGGGTTAAAATATTTTCACTGGCATGGATACCCCTTGAAATCGTTACCACCAAATAGTGATCCAAAGAATCTTATTTCCCTCGAAATGCCTCATAGCAATATTCAACAACTATGGAATGGTGTCGAGGTATGTGTTAATATTTTATTTGACAATATCTTGATATAGTAATTTGCAAATACATATCGAATATGCTAATTATTTTATATTGGTCATTTTTGCTTTTTTCCTAGCAGCATCTTCGTAAGTTGAAGTATGTAAATGTGAGTAACTCCAAGCACTTAATAAAACTTCCAGACCTCTCACTGGCTCCAAACCTTGAGAGCTTGAACTTAGAAGGTTGCACAAGTTTGATTGAAGCTTCATCTATTCAATATCTAAATAAGCTTGTTATCCTAAACCTAAGACAATGCCAAAGCCTTAACAGTCTTCCCGCATCCTTTGAGTATCTATCCAGAATAGTTAGATTGAATCTCAAAAATTGTTCAAGGCTTGAGAGTCTCCCGAATAGCATATGTAAGTTGACATCTCTTCAGCATTTTAATCTTTCTGGTTGCGCAAAACTTGATAACTTGCCTGAAAAAATTGGAGATTTAGAAGCTTTAAAGGAGCTGAAAGCTGAAAGAACTGCAATAAGAAAAGTACCTTCCTCAATTGTATGTTTGAGCAATCTTAGCAGATTGTCTCTGAAAAGAGATGTGGATCAGCCATACACGAGTCTTCAATTGCCTAATAATGTCTTAGGCTTGCATGTTTTGACAAATCTGGTACTTTCTAATTGCGGCATCACGGTATTACCAGAAAATTTGGGCCAATTGTCTTCACTGAAAAATTTAGTTCTCGATGGAAACAATTTTGAACGAATACCAGAAAGCATTGTACATCTTTCCAACTTGCTTTTGCTTGATATAAGTTCTTGCGAGAGGCTTCGATCGTTACCAGAGCTTCCATCTGATATAAGTTATATACATGCACAATATTGCACATCAATGCAATCACTAGAAAGTTTATCAATTCTATTCACTCCAACTTCAAGGAATTCGCAGAAATTTGACTTCACCAACCGCTTCAAAATTGGATCAAAATGCCCTCAAAAAAATTCTCAAGGATGCTCTACAAAAAATTCAGGTTATGGCACCTGAGTGGAGGAAAGAAAATGACAAGGTTTTCCCTTTACTCTCTCTATTTGTATATGAAATTATTTAAACTTAATTTTTTTCCCCTAGCTAAAGGTTTTGTTAAAATTGCTTTTTGTATTGCATATCATGTGAGATAAAGGCTACTACGCCTTATGCTGATAGGTGTAGTTTTTGCTAAAAAAAATTTATCACTTAATGTTTTTTGGCTAAATGATGATAAAATTATGATGAAAATAAAAGCAAGACAACAAAATTGTCTAAATATTAATTTCGTAATCAATATCAACAATTTATGATCATCACATAGTCTCAACTTATTTGCTCTAACTTAAGAAACTTTTCGATCTGCTAATCTACTAGACCATCGAAGATATTTTTTTTAATTTTATGGTAATACCATTGTATTAGCTCAATTCTAGGAAATTATTATTTGTTTTCCTCTCTATTTTTTTTTTATCTCTTTTACCTTTCAACATAGTACTCATAGTCCTTCTATCTATCACCTTTTAGAAAGAAAGAAAGAGAAGAATAGTTATAAGGCTACTATTTCTTTTTTTGGACCAGTTTGGTATATTATAGTAATATTCAAGCAAGAATTTTCTTTTTCCTTTTGTTGACCAGGAATCATATGATGCGCCACCGAGTGCTTCTATCAATTTTCCTGGAAATGAAATTCCAAGATGGTTTACCTTTAAGAGTTTGGGTTCTTCTTTAACACTAAAGCTGCGACCAGGTTGGTTTGATGACAGCTTCGTTAGCTTTGCTCTATGTGCTGTTGTAGTTACCCGAGGGTATTATTGTAACACTGGCTATTTATTTCGAATTTTCTGCGAATGCGAACTTAAATCATCAGAAGACACAAATCAATCGCATCTTGCTTCTGGATATTTGCTTGGATCTGCCGATAGTTATTGTGGACCTTATTTTTTTGGTTCAAATCATGTGTTTTTAGGATATGATTTTGATATATACTCTGACGATGGTGGATGTCGTAATTCTTTTTACAACTACACGATGGCTACCATCAAGTTCTATATTGATGATATTTATGGAGTAACAAAGTGTTTTGGTGCAGATTATAGCCAGGTGACAAAGTGTGCAGTTCGCTTGTTGTATGCAGAGGATTGTAGAGTATTTGGTAGAAGTTTCAGTTTTGATGATAGGCAAGAGGAATCACCATCCAAAATACAAAAGTTTTTCAAAAACCCGTCGTGGGATTGGTTAGATTTTCTTTAGACAAAAGTTTTTTGTTCTTTGGTTTAGATTTTGGATTTCACACAAGCTGCTTTATTAATTGATAGTATCGTTGGAGCATGTAAAGGACAAGCACACTTTACTTAAATGCATTGAATCAATTACATCACTTCTTATATAGCCAAATAAAATAATTACCATGAACATGCACTTCCATTATACATGTATCCCCACCAATAATAGCTAAATGTAGGGTAAACGTCTTACAAGTCCTTAAAATTGGAGTTTATTATATTGATAATTAGTCTCAATGTTTTTAAAATTATTTATTAAAATCTTAATTTATGAAAATGTGACAATTATATCCATATTAATAATAGTTATTTAACAAAAATAAATACTAAATCTTTAAAATGTGACGAAATAAAATATATTGATTTAAAATGCATTAATAAAATAAATGATATTATTACTTTTAGCAAAGTAATAATATAATATTTATAAATATATTTTATTTATATGTTAATATTTATTTATGTTTTATTTTATTTATTTTCTAATACATAATTAATATTGAATTATTAATATATTGTAAAATAAATTTATATTTTAACTATCAATATGTTATAAAGTAGTAGTTATCGTTATCATTATATTCATTTTTAGTAAGGAATTTAAAATTAATTTTTTTTAACTAATTGCCATTAAATAAGAATATAGTCATCATTTTAAAGTAAGTTGTAATATTAATAGATATTTTGAAAGCTGCAAGAACTATAATCAATTCAATTGAACAAATCTTGAGGACCTATAACTCCTTTCCCTACTAAATGTGCAACCGTTCGTTACTATACATGCTGCCATGACAAAGGTGCACTATTAATGCTTAAAAAAAGGCCATATTATAATACCACTAAACACATCTTCCTATACTCACTTTAACTTTCCAGAATATTAATGCTTTATTATTCCTTAAAAGTAGAAAAGAAACTAGCTCACTAATGCAATTTTATAACACTCCCTCCCTCAGACTAAATATTTTTCATCGAAAGTTTAAAGAGTAACACCAAACACTCTCCCTCAAGTTGAATATTCAAATTGCAAATACCAAAGAGCTTTCTGAGCTTCAAGAACGACACCAATTTGAGGGGTTTGGTAAATATATATATTAGCAATTTGGTCTTCACTCTTGCAATAAATAAAGTCAGAAGCTTCATCCTCTTCTAAATTATGCGAGATGTGACACCTCAAATATAGATGCTTGCGTCATTCGTGTAGAACAAAATTTTAGAGAGTTGATTCCTAAACTTTTGTTGAAAAAAATTGAAATAGGCCCTTTCTGCTTGAAATGAAACATCTTCAAGAATCTTTCATAGCTAAATAGCTTAACAAGCGCAAGATGTTATATCTACGTTCTCAGCTTCAATGGTTAATAAATTAAGTCAAAATAGGTTACTTCTTTTATGAGCAGAAGCACCCTTTCTATTTTCAGTATCTTCAGCATAATTGTTGTTAGTGAAGCCTACCAAAAATGACTTTTCTCTTCTTTAACATAACAATCCAAAATCAATAACGGCCTGCAAGTATTTGAGAATCCTCTTGACAGCTAGAAGATGTAGCCCTTCTGGATTTTCTATGTATTTGTTAATTCGACTAACAGCATGCATTATATTTAGGAGAGTTATCGTTAAATACATTAAACTCCCCATAATCTACTTATAAAGCATCTTGTCAACTTTCCTTCCTACAAGATCTTTCATAAGCTTTAAACCTATCTCCATAAACGTGCTAGTCGAGTTGCAACTCTTCATTTAGAACCTACCTAAAATTCTCATGTATGTTTCTTATGAACTTCAATCACACCAAGATTAGACATACTGAATTCCACTATCGTGTACTGTTTAAAACTTTCAAGCATGGCTTTATCATTTCTAGTATAAATAAGATCATCATATACAATGACACAATAGTAATTTTCCCCCATCTCCAATTTTATATAAAGAGTGTGCTCATATGGATATGTGTGAAATCTCTCTTCCAAAAATAAGCATTTATATGACTGTACCAAGCCCTGGTGCTTATTTTAGGATATATAAAGTTCTTGCCAGCATGGGTGGCTGCATGAAAGAAAAAGAGAGATGAAAGAATTAAAATTGGCAAGCAGAGGCTTGCGCACCTTGCTTCCTGCTTCACTAGTGTGAAGCGATGGCTTCACACACCTATCTTTACATTAAAGAAAGGAAGAAAACCAAATTAGAAAGTCGAGAGAGTAGAGAAAAGGAGAAGAAGAGAATCAAGAAAAGAAAGGACAGGTAGAAAAGAAAAAGGAAAAAGAAAAAAAAGGAACACAAAATATATTGTCTAATTGTGATAAATCCTTTTCAATATTTTAGTCAGTTATTTTACTCAATATAATTTTATATTTCCTTTATAAGTTTCTAGATATTATGTCATGAATTACTAATTGTTATAACTAAATTGACATTAGGGAGTGACCCTAAAAAATATAAAAAAGCAATAGGAATATAAAAGTTACTATATGATGTTTAAGTAGATGTTTATATGCTTTTAGGTTAATTTTGATTTTAAACTTGAAAAGTTTATTTCATTTAAGAGTTTAAATGAATGTTTATGAAATAATGACTTTATATAATGTTATATTTACAAATACAATGAGAAAGGTATGTCTAACACCTATCATATTATTTCTATAAATAGATGATTTTTATAAAAATGTTAAATTTCTTTTAGTTTATAAATGTTACTCGATGGTAATTTAATTATTGATCATGAAATAATACTTCATAAATAGAGTTGTGATTGGTCATGATTGAAGTATGCACTAGTAACTTTCCATGTGATTTCAGTCTCGTGGTGAAAGCCTGCAAATATTAAATCTGGACAATAGTCTTTGGGAAATCCGTTTCCAGTGTTCGCTGTAGGAAACTATGGCAGCTTTTTTATTGCTGGATAGCGCTGAGTTTGGAATCAGATTCTGCTTTTGCAGCTCTGTTTCTACAGCAGTGTTGTTACTGTGCTGAGTTTAGAATATGATGTTGCCTTGCTGTAGTTTTCGGTTCTTTGCTGCTTGTTTTCCTGTTGCGGCTGAGCTGCGGCTTCTACTGCATCCTGATGCTAGGTTCCTAGCTACTACTGCTTGAAACTACTGGGTTTAGCTTGGCTGTTTCTTTGCTGTCGTGTTGTGTTGCGATTTGATGCTGTTGCTGCCTTTTGTTTGGTTTTGGTAGATTAGGTTCGGTTGTCCGTTTGTTTGATGTTTTTAAGCAGTTCTGAGTTGGCTTGCTGCTGCAAGTGGTTTTGAAGCAATTTCGGGTGCATATTTCAGCAGTAGAGCAAGGACAAATACGTAACTGAAAACAATTTTATTAACATATTTAATTTCAATGATGAATTTATTTATAACAATTGAGGAAACTACCTTCCTGATTTGTTGCTTCAGGAAAGTTCCGAGACAAAAAATATGTTATTACCCCATTAAATTATTCAAAATACAATGCACTTGATAATTGAGGGTAAGGTTGCGTTGACTTAATGAATGACAAAAAATATTCAACCATTGATCTTATATAATTTACGGGTAGTTATCGATAATATAAAATATATAAATTATTTTCATAGAAACTGGCGTTGTAGTATTATCTTTATTAAAAGCAATACGAAAGACAAAATGTTGAAATTAATGTGGAAGTCTGATATACACGTAATTCTTTTTGTAATCTATCTTTTACTAATTACTTGTGATTTAAGGCAATGATAAAGACGATAGTTGTCTTGTAGATTTTGACTTCTATATTTCAAATCATCGTAATTATTCTGAAATGAATTTTTAAACTCACTACATGGGTAAATTAAAGTTGTTGGATTGTATTTTCGTTGCATTATATAAATTATAAAAAAGTTAAAATTGACATCAATATGAGACGGGGTTGGTAAAATTCCTTACGAACATGGAGAGCAGAGAAGAGAGTGGGAAAAGATTAATTCCTATAATATCAATAATATTAAAAACTGTCTAATACTCTCCAAGCCATCCAACCCATCCCCAAGATATATGTTGTAATATATTATTTTAAAATAAAAATATATATCAAAAAAATATTTAATTAAATATTTAATTAAATTTTCTTTTATAATTCATAATATTTTTATCCTATCAAATAATCAAGTTGATACTTTTAATATAGTTATTGCATATAAATAATATCATGATATATATGTCAATGATATTTTTAGTTAGTATTTAATATAAATAAATAAGAAAATGGATAAGATAAGTAGGGATGGCGAATTTATTTTTGGCACTAAAATTCTCTATTCCGGACCTATTAAATTTATTAGGGAATTGAGATATAAATAAAAACAAAGTGAGGAACGAAAAAGGTCTTCCCAACCCCACCTCACTCAATTGCAATTGCTATATGGAAATATAAAAGTACTCATGTCACGTATTGACAGAGCATAATCTGAGCATTGTAATGTCTCTTCCCGTATTTATTGTAAATATTCTCTTTAATGTGGTTGCATTCTTTGTTACACAATTGCATTGATCAATTGTATACATATAAAGCATACGACATTATAAATAAAAATTATTTTTTAAGCTCTGCATTGTCATTGTTGTCATGCACTGTTTAACCGATCAAATTGGGTGAATTTGATCAAAATCTATACTGGATCCATTAGTTGGAGGATTAGAATTTTCTTAATTTAACTCATCTCACTATATAATAAAACTAATCCGACCAGACCTCTCTAACCGAAAAAAAAAAATTAAATCGACTCTCATATGGTCAAAACAAATTAAAAATATATAACTTAAATTTTTATTTTATTTAATTAATAAAAATGATAAAAAAAAGCATATGATTTGTTTAAACTTCTAACAAATATATTGTTTAAAATAGAGCAACAAAAAAAAATAAATATGAAAAAATAATTATAATTTAATTATTTATGATAAAAAATAAAGGTTAAATCAATTACTAAAGTTTATGAGAGTACAAGATTAAAACTTATAATTTTTCACAAAATATTATCATTAAATTTTGTTTCAACTTGAAAAAGTATAATTACATTGTAAATAAAAAATATTAATCATTAAAAAAATAAAAAATGAAAGTGGAAAGGAGGAAATGAAAGGATAAGCGAGAATGGGGTATAATTTTATAATAAATACAATTTTATATATCATAAAAATAGTTTTTTATTCAGAAATAAATTATATTATTTTTGACAATTAGACTAGAATATTCTAAAATGTCAACGTTGAATTCTTAATCTGGTCCACTGTAAACAAATTTTAAAATTTTCAATCAACCAGAAAGTAGATTGGATGGAAATCGAATTGAAGAGATTGGTCAACTTAGTTCGGGTTTATGAACTAGGGTGGGCAAAATTCCAAAATTGGTTTAGGTTTATAAAAGCCTAACAAGAAGTAAGATAAATTATATTTATACTAGATGTGGGCCAAATTTTATATCGTCTGGGTTTTACATCTAGATTTCTAAAACTCAAAACTAAGTATATATTGACAAAAGTTCGATAGGGTTGATAAAATTTGGCCTAAAATTGGATAAATTCATTAAGACGTGGCTGAGATTTTCAAGTTGTGAACTTACCATCCAGACTGACTAAGATTTTAACCGAACCTAGCCCATTTCGACATATACTGTATTGGGGTTTGAAAATTAAAGCTTGAACAATGTTTGATATATATTTACGATTGGGTTAAACTTGACCCTATATTTTGGAATTTATTCGAGTTAGTCGGTCCTGAATTTTTTTATTAACCTTATTATAAACACTTCTATGTCATGGTATCGGAGCAAGCGTGAAAAGATCCAGCCTCTTTTTTTCTGAATTTCATTAACCAAATAACTTCCATTCCTCATCCTATATTATGTGTTCATCTTAATCTGCCAACTCCCAACTGAAATTCTTATTGTTACTTCTATCTAAAACAAAAACCAAACTCAAAATTCTGCACTTATTTCCCTCAATGCTGCTACGCAAATTTCCTCCAAACTCTCAAAAGGAGGAAATTGTGCTTCATGGAAAAAGCCTTCTTCGCTAATATCTAGTATGCACATCATTCCTCTTCCATTTCTCTCTCAATTCAACTTGATCATTGTTTATTTAAGTTTCTTGCTGCATGCAGTCTTTTGGATCAATTGCGTTTAAATATTAGAAGATGAAATAAATCCAATATATAGCAAATAAATTGTTGTCATTTATGGTTATTTTCAGCCATTATAAAAAGTATTTGGTGCCAATTTTATGACCATTATAAATAGTAAATAAACTAAAAAAAGTTTATTTTTTTTAAGCACCACCTCTTATTGTCAAATTTAGCTGTAAAAAATAGTTTATGTATGTCGTTATTTAGATCCATATTCCTTTTATACTTTTTAATTCATTAACATGTCTTATCCTTTTATATTCATCAATGTTCTCTCAATTTGCTATTCATTTATTAGATTAACTGAACTTTTAACAAGAGATTTGATAAATTTTAGAATTTTAAATCAAACAAAATAATCAAAATTTAATTAAGGGTCAGTTTGACAGTGCTAAAGAATAGGTATTGAAATAATTAGTGTTATATTTTTTAGTACTTTTTCTTTTAGGAAATTTTTTTAAAAGTATTTAAGTGCTTGGCTAATAATCTTTAAAAGTACTTATTGGTCCTAAATTACGTATTTGGAAGTATAATTAAAAAAGTACTTTTGTATTGATAAATTACTAAAATAGACATATATTAAAATAAGTAATAAATTCATATAACAATATTTTTAATTAAAAAATATTATATATATATAATATTTTTGTTTTAAAATATTTCTAAAAAACTGAATAAAAAATTTGTTGTGAAAGTAGCAACAACTTCAATAATCTAAAAAAATAAAAAATATTTTTGTTATAAAAATAACTACAATTTTATAGTATTAATTATATACTACGTATTAAAATATAAATAAAATTATAAATGTCATAAACACAAATAATATATCATTTTGAATAATTTATTCATCTCAAAAAAATAATGAATAATATTATCTCCAAATATCTAATATAATTCATTATATATTCATATATATAATCATCTAAATTAAAATCTATTTAACCCAAAAAAATATTTAAGAAATGTAATTCTTAAATTTGTTTAAGGATATTTTGAAAAAAAAAATTTTCATTAACTATATAAGTACTACCTTTTTAAGCACTTGAAGTATTAATTTGAGAAAGCACCAAATTTTTGCTAATTAAATAATCACTTCAAATGTTAAAATTTTTTTAATAAGCACTTTTATTAAAATTTGTCAAAATTTTACAAGAGATTTAGCATTTTACAAGTGCTAATTAGCACTTATGGAGTGCTTATTAGCATTGCCAAACTCACTTTAAATATTAAGTAAAATAAACATAAAAAACTGAACTCATTCATTCCCTTACCTCATTTTTCCTTTGAAGTAACCAAACAAAAACAATTAGATAGGAAAACAAAATTGAAGAGCCAAAATTTTTCATGACATCATGATGAAAATGAATATGCAACCAATATTCTTCCAAGCAATCTATTTGACAAAACAGAAAACAAATTCAGAAAGCTATTTATTGATCATTTTCCTTGATGATCTGAGCCTCATCTATATGTTATTTCAACAGGCTATTAACACCATGAAGAGGGCTAGATTCCATATTTCAATAAGAATTGCATATTGTGGTTGCTTTGGCATGATTTGAAGAGGCTATCAACACCAGCAAAACTAAGGACAAAACTGGCTGCAAAAGAGGGATGATGGAAACGTATATTTGAATTTATTTTCTGAATTTGAGTTGTGAGAGTAATAGTGATAGAATCATAGCCTGAGATTCTTTCATAATGGCTTGTAGTAGGAAGTGATTTAAGGAAGTCATATTTTGGAAAATCCTGCAAGTCTGGGCTGTCAAATAGGATTAATTTTTGTGGAATAATCGTCATTCCAATCACTTTATTTCCTTAGTTGTTAATTTATTTCCTTTCTTATTTGATTTTTTATTGTATAAATAAGTATGTTAAGAGGAGGAGAGAGTACAAAAAGAATCCAAAATCCTTGTATTTTTATATCTTTCTTCTTACTTAATAAACTATCATTTCTATGGTTCTATCAATTTGGTATCAGAGCAATCGCTCTAGTATATGGTATCGGCTCACCCAAAAAAAATAGATATGAAAAATGAGTTCAGAAAGTTTTCGGAGAAGTCAGAACAACAAACAAAGGCCTTGGCAGACATGATACGAAGGATGACTACTAAAATGAACCAGAAAATTGCAACACTTAATGCCAAGTATGATCATCTATCATAGAGCATGTCCAACATGTGAAATGAGCCCAGCGATAGTCTTTTCGTAGAATCAAGTTCCTCACATGATAGAAGTGCAATTCACAGAGGTGGAGAGCATCAACAAGGCATTAGTTTTCGCACCATTTGACTTGAGTTTTTGCAATTTGAAAGAGATGACCCATCAAGATGAATTTACCATGTTGAACAATTCTTTGAATATTATAAAACCTCAAAGTCACAGCAAGTTAAAATTGCTTTCTTTCACTTACAAGGTAAAACTCTACAGTGATTTAAATAGGTGAGCATAGTGATGGAATTCCCAAATTGGAAGGCTTTTAAGCAAGTAGCCAGCTCTCAATTTAGACCAGTAAAATATGAAGATTATGTAGAATCATTGGCAAAACTTAGGCAGCTAGCAACCTTTGCAGTACCAAAAAGAATTTGAAAAACTTACCAATCGGCTTCCAAAATCCTTTTTGGTTAGTTTTGTAAAAGGTCTGAAGGATCAGATTCAGGTAGAAGTCAAAATTTTTAAGCCCACATCTTTAATGGCAACAATCGGATTGGCAAAGTTACAAGAAGAACGCACCATTATTCGAAGACAGAATAGGCGAAATATTAAGGCAAAATCACCTAATGCGACTACAACAAAAAAAAACAATCGATACCTTATTAAACAAATTTCGGAGGAAGAAGCACAAGAGAGACGGCAAAAAAAATCGTGCTACAATTGTGATGAAAAATGGATATCTGGTCATACGTGCAGAACCCACACGTTATTTCTAATTAAAGGTGAAAGCTCTGATAATGAAGGTCAAATAATTTTGAGGAAGTTGGAAAGCAACATGAATCACTAAAAATCTCTTCTCATGCACTAACGGGTTCGTTGATGCCACAAATAATGCGAGTGCAAGTCTTTGTTAAGAGAAGCCCTGTAATGGTATTAATTGACTCTGATAGTACTCATAATTTTGTGGATCCTGTTATTATTCGGAGGTTTCATTTTCGAATCATAACTAAGGATCGATTTGAAGTAGGTGGCTAATGGTGCGAAACTCTTCTGTTTTGGTAAATGCCCAGGACTACTATTTACGCTCAAAGATTATCAATGCAAGGCTGATTTCCATATTCTATCTTTGGGAGGTTGTGAGATGGTATTAGGTGCACAATGGCTACAAACATTAGGCCCTATCCTTTAGGACTTTTCCATTCTAAAGATGGAATTTACTCTTGACAAGAAGACAACCGTGTTACATGGCAATCAAAAGTAGTCCCTAAAAGTAGTAAGCAGTTATGCCATTGAGCGAATCATATGCCAAGGTCCTACGGGTATGTTATTCGATATTGGTGAAATTCATGATGAATTGGTTAAAATTAACATGGACCAGAAAATCAAAAACGTCATACAAAGGATATAGAGACATCTTTCAAGAGCTTAAATGTGTTCCTCTTAATTGCACTCATGATCATCACATCAACATTGTTCCTAGTGGGACGCCTACAAATGTTCTACTATGCTAGTACGTTCACTTTTAAAACAATGAGATTTAGAGGTTAGTATTGGAAATGCTCAAGTCTGGGATTTTTTGACCTAGCACCAATCTTTATTCTTCACTATTATTGTTAACTAAGAAAAAGATGGTTCATGGCTTATGTGTGTGGATTATCGTGCTTCAAACAAAGTCACGATAAAAGATAAACTTCGTATACTTGTAATAAATGAATTATTGGAAGAGTTACATGGGCCTCGTTTCTTCTCAAAGCTAGATCTTCGTTCAAGGTATCATCAAATTCATGTGCATGTAGTTGACATTGAGAAAACGGCTTTTCAAACTCATGATGGTCACTATGATTTTCTTGTCATGCCGTTTGGTCTTACTAATGATCCTTCCACTTTTTAAAGCTTTATGAATGATATTTTTCAATTACATCTTCAAAAATTCATTTTGGTTTCTTTTGATGATATTTTGATTTACAGTAAAACACGGGAGCAACATCTACATCATCTTGATATTACCTTAAGGTGGTTGCAATGAAACCAATTATTTGTAAGATGTGAAAATGCTCATTTGGTAATACCTCAGTGAATTATCTCGAACATTTGATTTCTTATGGTGGAGTATTAGCATATCCAGAAAAAATCAAAGCATGCTTGAGTGGCCAATTCCTAAAAGTTTGAAAAGCTTGCGTGGATTTCTTGTTCTAACAGGATATTACCAACAATTTATGTGCAATTATGGATCCATCAGTGCTCCTTTAACAGCTCTCATAAAAAAGGATACTTTTAAGTGGTCGGATGAAACTACAACAACTTACAATGCCCTTAAGGAAGCCATGACTACAACTCTAATGCTTAAATTTCACCAAACCATTTATCATTGAGAGTGATGCTTGTGGAATTGGAATTGGTCCAGTGTTCATGCAAGATAGAGGGCCAATTGCTTATACAAGCAAGGCTTTAACAAAGAGGAGTTTAGGTCTTGCTACTTATGAGAAAGAGATGACTGCAATTATTCATAAGATAAATAAATGGCATACTTATTTGCTGGGTGAGAGGTTCATCATCAAAATAAATCATCAAAGCTTGAAGCATTTTATGGAGGCTGGGGCAACAACACCATTTCAACAAAAATGGCTCACCAAATGGTTGGGTTTTGATTATGAAATCACTTACAAAAGTGGTTATGAAAATAAAGTGGCTGATGCATTGTCTTGCATGTATGAAGAAGTTATAATTATGGCTATTTCACATGTTGAATGTGAGTGGATGTCAGATTTGAAAACTAATTTAGCTAATGATCCTTAGGTGCAAGAGCACATTTAAAAGATTGGTTATTCAACATTCTTAGCTAAACACTTCACTGTTGATGGGGAATTCTTAAAATATCATGGAAATCTTGTTATTGGCCCTCAATCTAGGTGGCGTGATGTTATTTTGGAAGAGCTTCATTAAAGCCTAGCAGCTGGTCATTTAGGATATCTAAAAACATTTTAGCATATAGCTCATGTGTTTTATTGGCAAGACATGCGGCATGAAATCAAAAAATTTATTTTTGAATGCGAGGTATGTCAAAGAAATAAATATAGTACTGCAGCACCTTCAGGCTTACTTCAACCCTTTCCAATTCCAAAGCATATATAGACATAATTATCTATGGATTTTATTGATGCATTACCAAATTATTTGGAAAGACAATTATCATGGTGGTAGTGGATAGACTCTCCATAAATGCTCATTTTGTTGCTCTTAGTCATCCTTACATAGCTTCTATAGTTGCTCAGGGTTTTATGGAAATAGTGTAAAGTTACATGGCATCCCATAGTCGATTGTGACGGATAGAGATTGCATTTTTACAAGCAAGTTTTGTTAACAGTTATTTTGGCTACAAGGGATGAGACTGAATATGAGCACTAGTTACCATCCTCAAATGGACGGACAAATAGAAATTGTTATTCGATGTTTAGAAACATATTTAAGGTGCTTTAAACGTGATCGAGCAAAAAATTGGGTAAAATGGTTGCCCTAGGCCATGGGCTGAATATTGGTACAACACTTCCTACCACACATCAACAAAGATAAGTTCTTTTGAGGCAGTCTATGGGTACCCTCCTCCTTCTCTGCCAAGTTATGAAGTTGATAGTACAAATGTGGCCAAGTTGGTGACATGTTAACAAGGAGAAATGAAGTTATTCATCTGCTTAAATATAATCTATTGCTGGCACAAAATAGGATGAAACAATATGCAGACCTTCACTGTAAGGAGCAAGAATTTGATATTGATGATGTGGTGTATTTACATTTAAAACTTTATCGACAAAAATCTGTTGCAGTTGGGAGCTCATTGAAGTTGTCACCTCGCTTTTATGGTCCATTCCGAATTCTAGAGTGAGTTGGCATAGTTGCTTATAGATTGGATCTTCTGTCAGATGAAAAAATACATCCAGTGTTTCATGTCTCTTGCTTGAAGAAAGAGGTTGGCAATTGTGACATGCAGATTCATCACTTGCCAAAAATTTCAGATGATGGCACATTACAAATCCTTTTTGCATGTATTAAAGACTCATAAGATTCGATGCTGCCACTGCCGAGTTGTTAGTCAATGGACTCATTCAATAGGCTAATCTACTACGTGAGGATGCAACTTGGGAAGATGAATTTGTAATCTGCACAAAATATCTTAATTTTCAACTTCCAGGACAAGGTTGTTGCTAACAAGGTAGGATTGATAGAACCATAGCTTCAGATTCATAATGGCTTGTAGTGGGGTGTGATTAAAGGAAGTCATATTTTGGAAAATCTTACAAGTCTGGGCTATCAAATGGAATTAATTTCTAGAGAATAATTGACATTCTACTCAACTTTATTTCCTTCTAGTTGTTAATTTACATCCTTTCTTATTTGAATTTATATTATATAAATAAGTATGTTAAAAAAAGGAGAGAGTAGAAAAAGAGTCCAAAATACTTGTGCTTTTATATCTTTCTTCTTACTTAATAAACCTTCATTTCTCTAGTTCTATCAAATAGCCACTGTCATTGTCCATTTCTTTATTATGCTCTTTTTCTAGCTATTTTTGTTAAAAAATTTAGGGCATGTTTTGCAAGCGGACTAGCCTGTATTAATGGCCCAGCTTGCATTCAAAATTTTCTATCCCATGTTTGGCAAAAAAATTTGCCTGCACAGCAATGGATTAAAACTACAATTAACCCCCACCCCACAAGTCAAATTTGGTCTACACAATTTTTTTAATTCTTTGTAAAATAATTTTTTACTTTCATCGAACTAAACTAACCTTGTTGATTGCTACCGCCAACCACCATGACCCACCATTGACTTCCACCCACCAACTACCATTTGGGTCATCGTAGATATTTTTAAAATTCTTATTGAATACTTTACGCAATGATATCATTATCATCACTGTTTAAAAAATTGTTCATCATAAATTTAAAGTTGAATATTTAAAAATTTAATATTTAACTTGAGATCTACAACGAACAAATTCTTAACTTGCGATAGTAATAGTATTATTGCGCAAAGCATTCAACAAAAATTTTATTGATATTTACGGCAACTCAAACAGATGACAGGGACAAAAAGCCGGTGACAGATAATAAGTATAATAGACAATGACAATTTTTTTTGTTATTAATACTTTTAATTTATATAATTATTAACTAAAAATAATAATATAGAATTAAATAATAAAAAAATAAAATTTATATAATTAATATATTATACTACAACCATGCACTAAACATGTTATTGTATTAAATTTTATCTACTGCAATTTATTATAATTCAATTCAATCCAAGACAATCCAATACATCCTGTCAAATGCACCATGATGTTTACATAAAAAATCTATCTAAACAGCCTCTAGATAGATTTTAATGCATCGAAGAAATTCCCTAAATTCCCTTATTTCTTTGAGTGCATGAAAATGTTTATGAGCTCTATTTTATTGAGTTTTGTTCTATATGTATGATTTGAAATATTAATCTTTTATGCACTATGTAGGCATAGGCCTTTAAATCATTTAAATACTATAATTCAATAAAAATGCCTAGATGGGCTAGAATACTATTCTTTGTGCAAATTGCCATCATCAATGCATTTTCATTTTTGTGGAACCATGACTGAGACCTTTACTCGTATTCTATTATAACCAGCTGAATGTAGCATCCATTATAGCCATTCACAAATGTTCCTCATCCAATCAACAAAATGCTCAATATGAAGCTTTTTCTCATTATACTGCCAATATCACCATTTTTGTGATATTCACAAGAATGTGTTTATTTCCAACTTAATAAATTGTTACGCTTGTAAAACATTTTTCTTTATATGATTGTCATCTCTAACAATTACTTTTTACAAGATTTTCCTAACTATCATCGCTATATCAACATAGCATTGATTACACCACATTTAGTTCCTTGTTCCACACTAGCAGAAGATCCACACATATTAAAGTAAATTCATATGGTTCTAATTTTATTGTTATTATAATCTTTTATCATCTATAGCATGATGAAAATTCTTGGGAGCCTAATATACTTATGCTACTGTATTTTTTTCTATCTATATAATTGGACATAATGTTTCTTCGGACAAAGTCTTGTGTTGTTGTTGATATAGCAATGAAAATTAGGAAAATCTTGTAAAAGGAGGGATGACAATCATATGAAGAAAAAAGCTTTACAATCACACCAATTTATTAAGTTGAAAACAGTGAAATGTATTCATAGGGCTATGCTAAGCTAAAAGGGGAAAAAAACATATTCATGTGCAGTTATATACACATATTAAAGTAGATTCATGTGGTTCTAATTTTATTGTTATTATATCTTTTATCATCTGTAGCATGCTGAAAATTCTTGGGAGCTCGATCTACTTAAGCTACTATATCTTTTTCTATCTATATAATTGGACATAATGTTTCTTTAGACAAGGTCTTGTGATGTTGTTGTTGCTTGAACTTGATGCGATAGACATGTACAATATACATGTACATAATGTTTCTTCGGACAAGGTCTTGTGATGTTGTTCTCAATCTCTCTTTTTTATTTTGTAAAGCACGTGTTGTTGCTATTACCGTGATTTCATATAGTTCTAATCCTTAAGTTAATTTTTTATTATCATTTGTGTGGTGATATTTCGGAGCCTAATATAAGTAAGCTATAGTTTTTTATTTCTTCTATTTGTACATGGCAAAGTAATGTTTTCTTGAGATGCAGGGTATTACACTTTGTTGTTACTTGCGTTTTATGCAATATGTAAAACTTTTAAAAGCAGTTGTTTTGTATTGCATGTGCTGTTACAAATGCAAAATCAAAACAAAAACAAGGTAAATTATAACTTGTTTTATCAATTTGCAAATGTAAATGATTTCCTTTCAAGATTTCAACATCCATGCTACATTGATTCTAGTAATTGAACCAAGAGCAAAACGCACTAATGTTGATATTTTTTAAATGTAGAAAGCCAACCCTCAGAAACGTTAGATGCTTAGAATAAGATATAGCAATTGATTAGAATTTATAGAAGACACTAGCTTTGTAGGGAATCCTAACGTATATGTCATAATGGAATTTAATCTTTGAGGAGCAAAAAAGCATTCATTCTTTGCAAGGAAGAATATGCCATTCTAATGGTGGGGGATCGAGAAGAGCTACTAAATTGATATTTATAATGATAACGATAATTTTAGTAAATATATCGTATATATGTATTTATATCTATAAATGATCTCTAGCTTGTGTTTATGTCTATAAATGATCGCTAACTTCGCAAGGAAGAATATTGAGTTTATGTAATACCTGTGTATAGATATAATTTATGGTGAGTGAACTTTAGTAAATGGTATTAATTTGGCTTGCTTTTCTAAACTTATGGGATCTTGGGATTTGTTTCCTTCTATAACTTCTATGCAAAGTAATTCGGCTCTAGAAAGTGAGAATATTCTATGCTCTATTGTTATTGTTCTTCATTGTGTCTACTCATTGTCATTTTCCAAAAAATTGGTACAATACTTGTTGCACTACTATTTTTTCAAGACTAATTTATAAAATAGAAAAATATGTTTTATAATTTTTTAACTAACAAATAAAAATCAATTTTATTGTGAGATAAAAAAAAGTTCTATATGAAAAATATAAGCTATTGTTTAGAATTTTATTCTTATACTCTTTGTAACTACAAGATCGATTCACTTTCAATCGTTAAGAATAAACTTAACGATTAAATTATAGGGCCTAGTCACTTTCAATCTAATGACTTTTATTAACATATCATGTTCTTAGTAGATATATAAATGAGAGACAAAAATAATTAAAGTGAAAATAAAAATTAATCAGAGTTTGAGTAGTCAATAAAACAAATATTTAAACTATATATTAAAATAAAAATATCTTACATTAATCTACTTAATTTATTTAATAATTGTGTCTAATTAGTACATACAATTTTCAAAGTAATTAAGGCAAGTTGTATCAGCCTAAAATATTATTATATTTTCTTGGATACACATGAACTTGACACAGGAATACGAATTTTTATAGTTAAAGGAATAAACTAAACAAAGATATATAATTATTCCTCATTCAAATATTGACATCAATGGAGTCATATCCTTGCTTCCATTAAGGGTACAAGAAGCTAATTTGATTTTCTCTATTTATTATTTGCATTACACTTTTGCATACTGTCCTTGTTGAATATGCAATGAATTTGTTAAAGTAGTAACAAATCTATTTGCTATATATAGTTGGCTTAAATGATACACTATTTAGAAAATCAAACCATAGAAATAGCTTGGAGAAAGAGAAAGAGATATACCCAAATTGACATTAAAGCAAAGGATTACTTTACTTTATCCATCAGATGAAACATTCTTTGTCTACTGTTTCCTACATTATATATTAAAATTTCAAAGGTTGACAACATTTTTACAACGTAAAACACATTCAATAACTCAATTTTTATCAAATTCTATCATCCAATTACCATAAAATATGGCTGATGCAAATGCTTCTAGTCTATTGGAGCAATTGATTTCAATCATTAAAGAAGAGATAAGACAAGAGGTCAGCTTGTTGTGGGTGTCAAAAAAGAAGTGAGAAACCTTACTAACAATCTTAATGCAATCCAAGATGTGTTGGTTGATGCAGAGCAAAGACAACCAAAGGATGTACAAGTGAGACGTTGGTTAGATCAGCTCAAAGACACATCTTACGACATGGAAGATGTGTTGGGTGAGTGGAAAATTGCATATGATGAAATTACAAATGGAAAGAACTGAAAACGCTCTTGTATCTAAGAAGAAGGTATGCTTCCCCTTTCCCACCTCTTTCTTTTATTTCAAACAAGTTGGTTTGCATCATGATATTACACTAAAGATAAAAGAAATAAATGAAAATCTAGATGATATTGTCAAATCCAAAGACATGTTTAGTTTTAGTTTGGTTAAGAGTGTAATTGAAGAACCTCAACGAGTACAAAGTGTCTGCTTTGTTGATCTAAGTGACATATATGGTCGTGCTGAAGAAAGGAAAGCTTTAATAAGCAAGTTACGTGAGAGTCGTGAACTACAACAAGGTCCCTATGTCATCTCAATTGTTGGCAAAACTACTCTTGCATAACTTGCTTACAATGATAATGAGGTGACGAAAAATTTTGAGGAAAGAATTTGGGTTTGTGTGTTAGATCCATTTGATGAGTTTAGAATTGCAAAAGCAATCATTGAATCTTTGAAAGGATATAACGTTAATTAAGGCCAATTTCAATCACTTCTGAGATGTATTAATACATCTATTGCAAGAAAAAAATTTATTCTCGTCTTAAATTATGTGTGGACAGAAGATTATAGTAAATGGGAACCATTTAAAAATTATCTAAAGAATGGTTTGCATGGAAGTAAGATTTTGGTTACTACTCATAAGAAGACAGATGCCAAAATGATGAACTCTATTGACATTATCAATATTCAAGGATTGTCTAATAATGATTGTTGGCTACTATTTAAACAATTAGCATTTTTTGATAGGTCTCTTTCTCAGTGTGAAAAATTAGAGGAAATTAGTAGAAAAATTGTAGGCAAGTATAAGGGGTTGCCCCTTGCTGCAAAAACCATTAGAAGTCTCTTACGCTTTAAAAGTAGAGAAGAGTGGCAAAGTATTTTAAATAGTGAGTTATGGAAGTTAGAAGAGTTTGAAAAAGGCATTTTACCACCTTTACTATTGAGTTACAATGATTTGCCATCTAAGATAAAACCATGTTTCTCATATTGTGCTGTGTTTTTAAAAGATCAAATTATAGATAAAGAGAAATTAATAAAATTATAGATGGCTTAAGGTTACCTTGTGGCTGAAGGAAATAAAGAGATGGAGATAGTTGGTGACCAGTATTTTGATTACTTAGCAGCACGATCTTTCTTCCAAGAGCTCAAGATAGATTCTAATGGTAATGTTCAAGCTTGTAAGATGCAAGACATAATACATGACTTTGCCCGATTTGTCAATAGGAAAGAATGTGCTTCAATAGAAATTGGTGATCCTAAATCATCACAGATAAGCAATTCTGTCAACAAAGTTCGCCATTCAATATTAGTGTTTGATAGATCTGCCTCATTTCCAATCTCCATATTTAATGCCGAAAAGCTACGTAGTCTCTTAATTTATGGCCTACCTGAAACATGTCAACCAATCCTAGGGAATGTGTTTGATGCATTGACGTGTTTAAGAGCACTAAGGATTACAGGAGACATTAGTTGGGTTAGTTGGGATGAAGGAATTGGAATTAATGAGATTTCAAAAGGATAGAAAATCTGATACATTTAAGATATCTTCATTTATCTAACCTACTAATAAAAGAATTACCAGAAACTTGTTGCAAGTTGTCTAATTTACAAACCTTGCAGATTTGCTTTTGCCTTACATTGAGAAAATTACCAGAAACGATACAAAAGTTAGTCAGCTTGAGGCATTTAATACTTAGGGATCAAACACTGGATTACATGCCAGAAGGAATTGAAAGAATAACTGGTCTTCGTTCACTAGACCAATTTATAGTGAGTAGTGATGGCCAATATGGTGGTAGAGCATGCAACCTCGAAGGTTTGAAACATTTAAACCACCTTCGAGGGTCTCTTATAATTCGAGGGTTGGCAAATGTAACAAACGTTGAAGAGGCAAGAAAAGCAGAGCTTGAGAAGAAGAAAAACCTCCATGCTTTGGAATTATGGTTTGACAAGAATGAAGAATTAACTTTGGAGCCAGAAATTGAAGTGGACAATGAAGTAATTATCCAAGCCTTAGGACCAACTCCAAATTTAGAGAAATTAGAAATATTTGACTACAGAGGCAACATGCTTCCCAAATGGTTAATGTCATTAAACATTCTTAAGATTTTAAAATTATCAAGTTGTTGTAACTGTGAGAGTGTGCCTTCTTTGGGAAAATTGCCATTCCTCGAAACAATCTTCATATATGAAATGGATAGCGTGGAGAGGGTGGGTTATGAATTTCTGGGGATAAAAAGTGATCCTGCTATATCGTCATCATCATCATCATTGGTTATTGCTTTTCCTAAGTTAAAATTTCTCAAATTTCTTTGGATGGTTGGATGGGAAGAGTGGGGCTTTGGGATTACAAGCAGTGATCAAGAAGATATTATAATCATGCCACATCTTAATCACTTGCAAATTACTTACTGCCCCAAATTAAAGGCACTGCCAGACCACCTTCTTCAGAGCACAACACTTAAGACATTAGAGATTTCCTATTTTCCTATTTTACAAGAACGTTTCAGAAAGGAGACAGGAGAGAACTGGTACAAGATCTCTCACATTCCTAACATCAGACTTGGTGATAGGTATGTTGAAGGAAGCCTTCAATATGATAAGGATGATAGCGATTCCGATTAACCCAATGGTATTATATTCCATTCCTCTATTAATTATTAAAAAATATATAGTCAGTGATAGACAAGTTAAAACTTTAGATTATGAATCAAATTCTACTTATGATGATATATTCTAAAATTACCTTGGTATATATGTAAAAGGTGGCACTGATTGCTTATGACTTCGCTTTCTTCCTCGACTCTACTTTCTATTTGACAAGATTACCATTTGCTTTCTTATATTGGTTTGTTGCTTTTTTGCTTTACCTCTAATCTGTATTCTTCATCATTTAATTGCTTGTTGTACAATAATATCATACGACTTCTTATGCGTCAAGAGTTAAAATTGGTCAGGTGTCCATATGCTTCCTAATAGTAAACATATATATGCATTTGATTCGTAATTGGTCATGCTAGATATGTTACTGTTGATCAACAATGGGCAACTGATGAACAAAAGACACAACTGCTTAATATATACTTGTTTCTTGCCTAATATATACCTTTTTATAAACTTTCTGGTTTCATTCTTTTGAAAGCATGCAACATAAATGCTAAACAAATGTATATTTTTGTGTCATTTCAATGTGTAATTTGTATATATGAAAGAGACGAAATCAAAACAGTAAGTACTACTTATACTATTAACTAATTAACTTATTGATTTTGTACACTGTGTTTCTTAATTAATTAATAATTAATTAATTTTACCTTGTTTCTTAATTAATTAATTAACTTATGCAGTGCAGCAAGCTTCAGAAAAGGCTACTTGAATGGCAATTAAATATAGCATCCTATGTACTGTGAATGTGTATATATATAAAATTTTTACATTTTTATGTTTTTGTCTTTGCATTATTCAGTCATAATTTTCATGTCATATATACTTTGTAGTATGGAAGAGTACTGGATCAGCCGATGATTCTTTCTTCGTTACCAAGAAATTCTAGATGAAACAACGTGAAAATTCTGGATGAAGAGTGTTAGTTAAGAATTTTGGGGCATAAACAGTGATCTTGGCATATCTTCTTCTTCATCTGCACCAGTTATTGCTTTTCTTAAATTAAAGCTTCTCACATTTTTGGCAATGGATGAATGGGAAGAGTGGGATTCTGGGATTAAAAGCAGTGAAAAAGGGGATAATATAATCATGCCTTGTCTTAATCACTTGGACATTCTTTCTTGCCACAAATCAAAGGCGCTGTCAGACTACCTTCCTAAGATCACACCACTAGAGACATTACAGATTTCTCATTGTCCTATTTTAAAGAACGTTTCAGACGGAAGACGGGAGAGGACTGGAACAAGATCTCTCACATTCCTAACATCATGCTTGGATACTAAGGATATTAGTGATATTTATCCTCTTCCCTTCTTGTTAATTAATATATAGTTAAAGATTAGTAATTTAACAAGTTAAAACTTCGGAGTTTGAATCAAATTCTACTTCTGATGATATATTCTGAAATTATTTGGTGTATACGTAAAGGGTGGGAATTTCTTCAGAAGAAAACACTCCAGAGTTAAAGATTTCAGCTTGTCCTACCTGTGCTTAAAATTGAAAGGTATTTTCTTTCTTCTGGTTCTTTTTGATCTTTGACCGTTATCTGTAATTTGACATAGATGTAGATGAATCAAATTATGTTTTATACATGTTAAATATAGTCTAGAACATGCCGCAGTTTCACATTTAAGATGTAAGATAGCTGGTTAGGAATATCTTGATTACTTAGTACATAAGATCTTTCTCCCAATAGTTTAGAATGGATTATAATGATAGATGTAAGATAACACAATATTGTACATGATTTTTTCCAATTTGTTAGTAAGAATGAATGTTTTCCGAAAGAAATTTATGGCCGTAAGCAATGGTTGATACATACTCTTCTCATAAAAGTTCGCCATTCAGTATTAGTGCTTGGTAGATCTAAATATATTGTGTAATATATATAGTCAAAAACGTGGCACAGTTGTGTATCCTTTCAGATTTTCAGATTATTGATTTTTAAAGTATATGATATATCTTTTTGCTGTTTTTGGCCTTTGCATGGGTTTACAAATTTCATTTCAGAAGTACTGAGTCAAAAGGATGGGGTTTATCGGATGAGACAAAACTAGTGACAGCTAGTGTAAGTCAGTTACAATTCATTAAATTACAACCACATCTGATAACCGATTGGTTCTGTTGTATTTCTTATTTTGATTTTATTTAATTTTTTCCACTTTTTTTTTAATTGCGATGAAGCAAGTTTAAAGTGCATCTCAACGGTAACAAAAGGCTACCTATTAGACAATCAAATATAGCATCCTGTTTCCAGTGCTTTGCTTTGGTTAAAGGCAGAAGCTCTTTTGGTCTCTTCCTTTTTTCTGCCTGTGATTGGCTTTTGTTGACTGTTAGCTTGTTATTGCTGCTTACAGTTAGTCTGTTGCTGCTCCTTGAAAGGTTAGCTTTGCTGATGTAGCTATTTTATTGCCGCTACCTTTTTTCTGCAGCTTTGCTGAAACCATTGATGAAACCAGAGGTCCTGGGATTTTTATGATGGTGTTGTTTTGACGGAGTATAGATTCTAGTTCTTTTTGTTGTTGTTCTGTTCAAATTGCTATTATGCTGGCTGCTGTTGTTAGCAACTGGTTTATTGCTGCAGCTTACTGCCAGCTTGATCTGCGGCTTTCTGCTGATTGCTTAACCTGCCGATGTTAGCTGCAATATATATGTCGCGGTATTGTTTTATTCTTTTGCTGCTCTGTTCTAATGGCCTGCTGTGTGTCTTCATCCATTTGTTTATCTGGCTGCTGCTACTTGCTTCAAGCTGCATTATGCTATTGTGTTATTGTTGTTCTTCTTTGCTGTTCTTCTTAGGCTTGCCGCTGATTTTGGTACATCTGCTAGTTATCTGCCTGCAGCTGCTTGCTACAATCTAGATTCTGCTCTTGTGCTGTTTCTTGTTTCTCTGCATCTATCCTATAATTGCTGCAGTTTCTTTATCCTCAATTATATTTTTAGACCTTGAATTTTTTTGCAGTATGGAAGAGTACTGGATCAAACTATGATTCATTATTGATCAACTGGTATTTTGTCCTCTTCCTTTCTTATCAATTAATATATAGTTAATTACAGTAAATTAACAAGTTAAACCTTTTTTAGATTTCTAATCAAATTTCTAATACTTGAGAAATATATATTATGAAATTACTTTGGTGTATATGTAAAGGGTGGCACCTACTTCAGACAACAACACTCTCAGAGATTAAAGATTTTAAGTTGTCTTATCTGTGCTTGAAATTGGAAAGGTAATTTATTCCTTTTGCTTCTTTTCTATCTTTAATTGTTATTTGTAATCTGATTCAGATGTACAACATTATGTATGTGTTAAACATAGTCAAGAACATGCCACAGTTGTTTATCATTTCAAGTTTAGTGGCTATAAATTATCATGAAATAATCTTACACGGGACCGTCGGCTTGTGTAGTGTTATGGTGAATGTAGTGGTTTGTGGCATCCATGGGAGAGTTTTGCAATTTGAACCCAGATTGAGGAGGGGAAGAGAAGCTTTTGATTTGTGACCCAGAAGCTGAGTTTCTGGTTAGTTGCATTCTTAATCATCTAACTCCTTAATGTTGAATAAAAAGCACATCATAACAATATTGTATAGCATTATTTCTTATGTTGTTATGCTGAATTAATATGCAGAATTTGCTCTGCTTGTCATGTCAGAGGAATAACTTATATATTGTGATTACTCCACATCTACTTCGTTAGAGAAAGCCTTAGGCAGGAAAAGTACGCACATCTTATTTAAACTGTCTCACTTGTTATAATTATCATAATGTAAGGTTATTGATTACGAAAGCATACAATGTATATATGTATATATTTTTCCTGTTTTGGGTTACTGCATCTCCTGGGTTTCGGGCTTGGCAATTGCATGGATTTCCAAATTCTGTGGCAAAAGTACTGAATCAGAATTATGGGGCTTACAGAGGAGACAGAACCTGTAACAGTCAAAACAAGTCAATAGAAGTAATAGTCCATTAATTTATAGTCACATCTTAAAACTGATTGTGTTTCTTATTTTCATTTTATTTAATTTCTTTTATTGTTTTTATTCACTGAAGCAAGTTTAACATCTCAAGGCTTTTGACAAAAGGCTACTTGTTGGGAAATCGAATATTTCATCCTCATTTAATTATATATGCCTTCATTTTTTATTTTCTTTGCATTATTAATTCATAATTTTCCTGTCATATATATTTTGCAGTATGGAAGGATTTTCTTGTCATCTCAAGGATTTTGCAATATGTTGCATTATTAATCTTACATAAGACTGTCAGCTTGTGTTGTGTGCAGTGAATGTGTTCTTTTGTGGCATCCATAGAAGAGTTGTGCAATTTGAACGCAGATTGAGGCGAGAATAGAATCTTTTGATTTGTTACTCAGAAGCTAAGTCTATGGTTAGTTGTTTTCTTAAAATTTTGAATTGCTTGATGTTCAATAAAATCGCATCAGGACATTATTGTATGATTTCATACGTTATCATTCTAGATTGATATGCGGAGCTAGCTTTGCTACTCATGCCAGAGGAATAACTTACATATTTTGATTGCTTCCCGTCTATAATCTCTTAGAGAGAGTTTTCGACAGGATAGGTGTGTACGTTTAACTTACACTGTCTCATTTGCTATAATTATCATAATATAAAGATAATGATTTTGAAAGCATATAATATGTCTAGTTTTGGCCTCGGCGTATCTCTTCGGTTTCGGGCTTGGTGATTGCATGGATTTCCAAATTCTGTCGTAGAAGTATTGAATCAGAATTTTGGGGCTTACCAGAGAGAGAGCCTATAACAGCTCAAACAAGTCAGCAAGTAATGGCTTAATTTATAACCGCATCTTATAACTGATAAATTCTATTGTACTTCTTATTCTGATTTCTTCAATTTTTTTAAATGTAGTGAAGCAAGTTTAACATCTCGTGGATTTTAACAAAAGGCACTCGAATAGAGCATCTTGTGTACTGTAATATATGCTTTCTTCATTGTTTTCTCTTTGCTTCATTGTCTTATTTTTCTTGTCGTACATTTTTTGCAGTAAAGAAGAGTACCCGATCAGATGATGATTCTTTCTTTATTACCAAGAAATTCTGGATGAAATAACTTGAAAGCATTGACCAGTAAAAATATATTCCAAGAGGATCCCAGGAAAGCACCCAAATGGTTAATATATATGCTCTCTCACTATTTCTATTCTTTCTTCATTCCTTGATATTCAATAGCAATGCACAACGTCGCATTGTATACAATATAACTTGTTGTTTTTCTCACTATATGCAGAACCGATATATATATATATATGCAGAGAATTTAAAATTATGCTGCTGCTTTGATCAACAGAGGAATAACTAACTTGAGGCCATCATTTGTTGTAACGAAGACCAAACATTGAATAGCTTAATTTGTACTTTCTTCTTGTCTGATAGTTCTATCTTTCATAAGCTCTCTGTTTTAATTCATCTGGATTTTCTGGAGATACATATGGAAGGTCTGCAGAAAGCTCGACATTTGTAATCGATTAATGATTTAACATTTAATAGAATGAATTTATTCAATGATCCATGTCAGGTAGGCTAAGGAGCAAGTTGTCATGTGACATTAGTGGAGACAGAACGTCAACAACTCCATAACTTGGCCACAAAAAGCAAGGAGAATGATGCCAGAAGAGAACCCAAATGGTCAGTTGTTCATGTATTTGCATGCCTACTTCTCATTAATTGTTCCTTGATGTTCAATAAGAAATTAAGCACATTATTCGATGACTTGACTTCTTTTTGCAGCTGATTGGAAATTATTTAATAGATGCTATTGTAAAGAAAACCAAAAATCTGATTTCTGCCTACTGCTGCTTGCTGCCCTGCATTCTGCCTGCTGCTTGTTTTCCTGCACGTGTTCTTGTTTGAGCTGCTATTACGTTTGGTGCTTGTTTTCCTGAGTGCGTTGATGTGGCTGCTGTTATTGATGCTGATTTATTCTTGTAGTGTTGATGTCGTGTTGCATCTGTTGGCGCTGGTTTCGGTCCTCATTTGCTGATTTCTTGATGCCACTTTGTTCTGCTGGTACCAGAGTTGTTTTGCTTACAGCGTATGGCTTCCTTTGCTGCTGTTTGTAGCAGTTTCTTAAGCAGATGTTGCTGCTTACTCTACTGTTTTTTTGTGTTGCAGTTTGTTCCCAGCCGTTTACTGCTCTATGCTGCTGTACATGCTGCTGCCATTATATTTTACATGCATGCAAAAGAAACAAGCCAATTTTAATCAAATAAGAATATAATAACATCTTCATAATTGAAATGCCCATTCGGTTTAATTTCTTGTTCTTTCCCTTCGTTTGCAAAACTTTCGGTGCTAGGGAATATTCTTCGAACCTGCATACATGAGAAGTTTCCTTTATTCTCATTCATCTTAGATGAACCTCAATTTTCTATCAAAATTTTAATTTTTATAATGTTTGAGAAGTTACCATACCAACCAAATCAAAGACAATTTTGAAATTGACAACATTTAAGTAAGTTTTAAACAAAATTCACAAGCTAAACTTTCAACTAAAGATCAAAACTTTTTAAAAACAAGAAAAATGCAATCCGTCCACACATATTTATACTGGTGAACAATAAAAATACAAAACATTAAAATGCTGTTGAGGGTTGATTTTCGCAGCTGCTGCCTAGCTGCTGCATGCTTTTCTTTCTGCTCCAATTTCTGGGCTCCCTTTCTGCTACTGTAGCTGAATTCTGCCGCTGCTGCAGTTCTTTTTCTGTTGTTGCAAGATTTTGCTGCAGATTTTGTTTTCTCATTGTTGTAGGAGAACATTTAAGCCTTTTGAGGGTAAGTTATATGGAGCAGCAATGGCCTGATCTTTGTTTTTCCATTATACTATTTTTATTTTTCTTTGAGAATTGTAATAAAAATTTCCGAGATTTTAATAGAATTAAATCTAAAATATAGTAATCTAAAATGTTATGTCTATCTAAAGTATGAGTCATATATGCAGGTGGCTTCTAATATTTCTCTCTCAAATCTCACAATGTTTGTGGGTTTTAAGAACACTGTTTATAAGTTTTCCCGTAGAGCAAGCAGTCCATTCAGTGATCATTCCATGCATGCATAGCACTAATCACGCTCTTTTGTTAAACCATGCCCACCACTCACCCAAATTCTATTTATAATTTTAACCTACTGAAATCGTTTGAGCTTATGTTGCATGGTTCTGAATCATTCCTGCTACTGTTTGTTATGGTTGCAAAAAGTATCTATCAGCTGCACTTCAAGGAATCACGTGTAAAGAACAAGAGCTCGGTCTCTTCTTTGGAAGCTGATTCTTGCATCATGGTTGAGTGTGCATGAGTTGGATGTTCTATTGGGTTGGGTTTCCTCCTATTTGGAGATGGCCCAAATTTTCTCTTCAATAGTAACTAAGCCCAATTAACTCAAAAACTTTTTAGTCTTTTCTCAAGTAGAGTTTAGTGTTGCTGCAATATATATATATATATATATATGTGAGTTAAGAAGAGAGAGGTGGGCACTATTCACCGTCTAGAGAGAGAGGCGGTTACTGTTCATCATCTAGAGAGAGGCAAAACAGTAAACTTGGGACAGTTTTGATCAAGTGGCTAATCGGAGATTGAGTCGTGGTCCGATTGAGCTGAAATTTTATCAGCAGCTTTCTAATTCAGAGGAGTAAATTCTGAACGGTGGAGATTAGATTTAGAGCTCCTTTTCTCCAGATTTCGTGGTTGAAAGTTAGGCCACCATTATGGTGATGTTTTTCTTGAACTCTCTCTAATTTCTTTGTGAAACTTGATTGTTTGCCAAGATTGTGTGATCTTGAGAATATTGTGGATGTGTACCTCTAGTTCTAATTAGAGAGAAATTGTGTATTCCCATTATTTGATTATAGTGGAGATTTTTCGAGTGGACTACGGTCCCGTGGCTTTTACTCTTCACATTGGGGAGGTTTTCCACGTTAAAAATTGATTGTGTTATCGTTATTTTGTTGATGATGTGGTTGCTGTCCAAGAATTGATTTTGTGCCAAAGATTGTTGCTCTATTTATTTGTTTCTTATTAGGTTCACGCAAGAGGGGATAAGGTAATTATTGTGCTTCCGCAAATTGGTTTATATTAGTTTATCCCAACAAAGTGGTATCAGAGCTTTGGTTATATTTGTTTTCTGCCTTGTGTTGAATGATGGAAACTAATACAAGTAGAATGGTTAATTTGAATGGTGCAAATTATCATTTATGGAAGGGAAAGATGGAAGATCTTTTATATGTGACAGATTATTATTTACCCGTGTTTAAGAAACAGAAACCCGATAATAAAACAGATGCACAGTGGAAGTTGCTTCATCGTCAGGTGTGTGGGTATATCAGAAAATGGGTAGATGACAATGTTTTGAATTACATTAGTGGAGAGACAGATGCAAGTTCTTTGTGGAATAAGCTTGAAGAATTGTATGCCAGAAAAACCGGGAACAACAAACTATTTTTGATAAAACAGATGATGAACTTGAAATATCGGGATGGAAAACCCATGACAGATCACTTGAATGTATTTCAGGGAATCATTAATCAGTTGGCTGGAATGAACATCAAATTTGAAGATAAAGTACAAGGGTTATGGCTTTTAGGTACATTACCGGACTCATGGGAGACATTTAGAATGTCATTATCTAACTCAGCTCTTGATGGTATTATCACCATGGAATTGGCTAAGAATAGTGTTCTGAATGAAGAGAATAGAAGAAAGTCACAAGGTTCTAAACAGTCAGATATCTTAGTCACAGAAAAGAGGGGGAGGAGTAAGAGTAGAGGTCCCAAGAATAGAGATAAAAGTAAAAGCAAGACCAATAAGTTTGCCAATGTTGAATGCTATCATTGTGGTTTGAAGGGGCATATAAAGAAGTATTGTCGACAGCTCAAGCGAGACAACAAGAAGGATAAAGGAAAGGAAAAGAAAAATGATGACAGCAGTGATGATGATAGAGTTGTTACTGTTATAGATGACTTTCTTAGTATGTATGATGATGATGTTGTCAACCTTGTATGCCCTGAGACTAGCTGGGTAATTGATAGTGGTGCCTCCATTCATGCTACATCGCGAAGGGAATTCTTTACATCTTATACATCCGGTGATTTTGGAGATGTTAAGATGGGAAATAATGGCTTAGCTAAAGTCATAGGCATGGGAGATGTGTGCTTGGAGACCAATAATGGCACGATGTTACTTCTGAAAAATGTCAAGCATATTCTTGATATTCGTTTGAACTTGATTTCTACAGGTAAACTTGATGATGAGGGTTTCTCCAGCAACTTTAGTGGTGGTAAATGGAAGCTTAGCAAAGGTTCTCTAGTTGTGGCTCGAGGAAAGAAATGTTCTTCATTGTACTTTATGTAAGCAAAGATTGCAGACAGCAGCATCAATACGGTGAAAAATGAAGATACAATTGAGTTATGGCATAGAAGACTTGGTCACATGAGTGAGAAGGGTTTGAATGTTTTGGCCAAGAAGAATATGCTTTCTTGGTTGAAAAATGAATCTTTGAAGAAATGTGTTCATTGCTTGGCAGGGAAGCAAACTAGGATTACCTTCAAGACATCTCCACCTTCAAGAAAATCAGGTATACTCGAACTAGTACACTCTGATGTTTGTGGCCATATGAAAACAAAAACACTTGGTGGTGCTCTCTATTTTGTGACTTTTATAGATAATCACTCAAGGAAACTGTGGGTTTATACATTGAAGACAAAGGATCAAGTATTAGATGTGTTCAAACAGTTTCAGGCCTCAGTTGAGAGACAGACTGGGAAGAAGTTGAAGTGCATCAGAACTGATAATGGGGGTGAGTATTCTGGACCATTTGATGAGTATTACAGATAGTTAGGAATTCGTCATCAAAAGACACCTCCGAAGACTCCTTAGTTAAATGGGCTAGCTGAGAGGATGAATAGAACACTAGTTGAAAGAGTGAGATGTTTGCTTTCACAAGCACAATTGCCAGTATCTTTTTGGGTGGAGGCTTTGAATACAGTTGTACATGTATTGAATCTTACACCGTGCGTTCCTTTAGACTTTGATGTTCCAGATAAAGTTTGGTCAGGAAAGAATGTCGCTTATGATTATTTGCATGTCTTTGGATGTAAAACATTTGTACATATTCCCAAAGATGAGAGGTCTAAACTTGATGTTAAGACAAAACAGTGTGTATTTCTCGGCTATGGTCAAGATGATTTTGGCTACAGGTTTTATGATCCAGTGCAAAAGAAACTTGTAAGAAGTCAGGATGTTGTATTTATGGAAGACCAAACTATACAGGATATTGAGAAGTCAAAAGAAGCAATGCCTCAGTACAGTGATGCGTTGATAGACTTGAATCCAGTTCTTCCTACACATGTTCCAGCACAGCCTATAGATGAAGTCTTGGATGACCAGCATAGTACAGGTGATATTGACACTCATACACAGGTTGGGGTTGATGATGATGTTCAGGATCAGTCATCTACTTCAGAGGCTTCACTAGATGCTCCACTCAGAAGATCCACCAGAAACCAACAGCCCTCCACACGGTATCCTACGAGTGAGTATGTATTACTAACTGATGGGGGAGAACCCGAACGTTATGCAGAAGCAGTGGAAAGTGGACACAAGAAGGAGTGGATTGATGCTATGCAAGATGAGATGAAGTCACTGTATTAAAATCACACATTTGAGTTGGTAAAGTTACCTAAGGGTAAAAGAGCTTTGAAAAACAAATAGGTGTACAGAGTGAAACAGGAAGAACATACCTCGCAACCACGATACAAAGCCAGATTGGTTGTCAAGGGATTTAGCCAAAGGAAAGGTGTTGACTTTGATGAAATCTTCTCTCTAGTTGTCAAAATGTCATCCATTCGTGTGGTATTGGGCATAACGGGTAGTCTTGACTTAGAGGTTGAGCAGATGGATGTAAAGATTGCTTTTCTGCATGGGGACTTAGATAAAGAAATTTATATGGAGCAGCCAGAGGGTTTCAGAATAAAAGGAAAAGAAGACTATGTGTGCAAGTTGAAGAAAAGCCTCTATGGCTTGAAACAGGCACCAAGACAGTGGTATAAAAAGTTTGAATCAGTTATGGGGGAGCAAGGCTACCGGAAAACTTCTTCTGACCATTGTGTTTTTGTGCAGAAATTCTCTAATGATGATTTTATTATATTGTTGCTTTATGTTGATGACATGTTGATTGTTGGCAGGAATGCTTCTAGAATTGACAGGTTAAAGAAGCAGTTGAGCAAATCCTTTGCTATGAAGGATTTAGGGCCAGCAAAACAAATCCTTGGCATCCGAATTTATCGAGATAGAGCAACCAAGAAGTTGTGTATATCACATGAGCATTACATTGAAAAGGTACTTGAAAGATTTAATATGAGTAACGCTAAAGTGGTTAGCACTCCTCTTGCTACACACTTTAAGTTGAGTACCAAGCAATCCCCTACAACAGATAAAGAGAGAGAAGACATGGAAAGAGTTCCTTATGCTTCAGTAGTTGGAAGCTTGATGTATGCGATGGTATGCACAAGACCAGATATAGCTCATGCAGTTGGTGTTGTTAGTAGATTTTTATCCAATCCAAGAAGAGAGCATTGGAATGCAGTGAAGTGGATTATGAGATATCTTCGAGATACTTCCAATTTCAAACTCACTTTTGGAAGTGGAGAACCTGTGTTAGTTGGCTATACAGACTCAGATATGGCTGGAGATGTTGATACTCGAAAATCTACTACGGGTTACTTGATGACATATTCAGGTGGAGCTGTATCATGGCAATCAAGGCTACAAAAATGTGTTGCACTTTCCACTACAGAGGCAGAATTCATTGCAGCGACTGAAGCATGCAAAGAACTGTTGTGGATGAAGAGGTTCTTATAGGAACTTGATTTCAAGCAACAGCGATATGTGGTATTTTGTGATAATCAGAGTGCAATTCACCTGAATAAGAATTCCTCTTTTCATGCAAAATCAAAACATATTGATGTGAGATATCATTGGTTGAGAGATGCACTTAATGATAATATGTTTGAGCTTGAAAAGATTCACACAGATCACAATGCCTCTGATATGTTAACCAAAACTCTTCCGAGAGAAAAGCTTGAAGTTTGTTGTTCGATTGTTGGATTGGCAAGTCCCTCCATATAGTCGGAAAGGGGGAGATTTGTTGGGTTGGGTTTTCTCCTATTTGGAGATGGCCCAAATTTTTCTCTTCAATAGTAACTAAGCCCAATTAACTCAAGAATATTTTAATCTTTTCTCAAGTAGGGTTTAGTGTTGCTGCAATATATATATATATATGTGAGTTAAGAAGAGAGAGGTGGGCGCTATTCACCGTCTAGAGAGAGAGGCGGCACTGTTCATCGCCTAGAGAGAGAAAGTACTGTTCATCGCATAGAGAGGTGGCGCTGTTTATCGCCTAGAGAGAGAGGCGGTTACTGTTCATCATTTAGAGAGAGGCAGAACAGTAAACTTGGGACAGTTTTGATCAAGTGGCTAATCGGACATTGAGTCGTGGTCCGATTGAGCTGAAATTTTATTAGCAGCTTTCTAATTCAGAGGAGTAAATTCTTAACGGTGGAGATCAGATTTAGGGCTCCTTTTCTCCAGATTTCGTGGTTGAAAGTTAGGCCACTATTATGCTAATGTTTTTCTTGAACTCTTTCTAATTTCTTTGTGAAACTTGATTGTTTGCCAAGATTGTGTGATCTTGAGAATATTGTGAATGTGTACCTCTAGTTCTAATTAGAGAGAAATTGTGTATTCCCATTATTTGATTATAGAGGAGATTTTTCGGGTGGACTACGGTCCCGTGGTTTTTACTCCTCACATTAGGGAGGTTTTCCACGTTAAAAATTGATTGTGTTATCGTTATTTTGTTGATGATGTGGTTGCTGTCCAAAAATTGATTTTGTGCTAAAGATTGTTGCTCTATTTGTTTGTTTCCTATTAGGTTCACGCAAGAGAGGATAAGGTAATTGTTGTGCTTCCGCAAATTGGTTTATATTAGTTATCCCAACATGTTCAAGAGTCCAACGGGATTGCTTCTTAATGGAGAAGGACACAACACTCATGCAACTTATTCATTTGCATGTATAGCATTGAGATTAGATTACCAGTAGGAAAAGAACTGATTATTTATTCATATTCAGCATAATACACAGAAATTACATGTGCATTAATCAACTGATTACACATATTTCTGCTGCTGCAACTCAACTGTAGCCCACTCTTAGCTGTGACTGCAAAACTTGAATAGCTCAAAGTGAATTTGCTGAGCCAAATGATGAATCATTGGATTGGATCACGCAACTACTCTTTGTTAAACTTTCACGATGAAGAGCATTTTTGAGTTGGGTTGGCTTGCAACTGTTCCATATTGGCAGCTGATAATAGAAGGGAAAAAATCATGGAAAATATATTTAAAATTTTTTTAATATAATATAATGTAATAGAATTACAAGGAAATTTTATTTATTTAATTAATTCTAAAATTATACGAATAATATTTATTAAGTTTTATATAGATATATATATATATAATATCAAAATTTTAAAGCTACTAATTATGATGTTGGGTAAAAGTGTAAAAGGAATCGACAATTAATATAATAATTATCTTTTATTTTTTTTGAATAATTTTTTTTAAAATATCTGAAATTTTTACAACTTAAAAGAATATTAAAATCATTATAGCATTAATAATATTACGAACAATAAATAAACAAATTAAGAATGATTGAATACAAAGGCGAGGCAACTTTCAGTAGAACAGCCTCTGCGCTTACAAATGAACTTACATAAATTCATTGGTTAAGAACTGATCATTGATTCACTATCAGTGCTTCAAAAGTAGAGCAACAAGGGACAAAGTGAGAGAGGACCACAAAACGACACCGAAAAGCGGCAAAGAGAAGGCGACTCCAATGTCCATTGTACGAGCAGAAGCCGGCACCAATTTGTTACTATGTGTTCACATAATAGCAACTGCTCATACCAAAAATTACAATTTCTGATAACACTGTAAAAATTATGGAATTTTATTGGAATAGTAAAAAATCATGTCTCCTTTTACACAGGACCTATTATATATATATATATATATACAACTTTTCTTTTTCTAAAAATAGTAGGAATCTCAATAAAATTGATATGTATCTTATAGAATCCTAACTTGCTTTAAACCAAACTTTTCAAAATTTATTTTCCATATTTTACAAAAACTACTTATGGTCGGATTCTTTCGTAACACGTTCGAGCAGAAACCCTTCCAAGCTGACCTGATCGTGACTATAGAGGCTGATCAAACATAAAACCTACCACCCTAATCGATCGAGCTCACCCTATATTAGCCTCAAGAACCGGACTATGGACCTTTTGATGAGCCTATCCTTCTAAACATCAATCCCCTCAGTTTTTAGTGAAAAAGATTTTCATTGGAAACTTTATTTCTTCAAATGTTTAAATTTCATTTGGACAGTGCCTACTCAACTGATTCGTCAAAACACAATCTAAGATTTACTCGACCAAACAATTCTTGCCGAGCAATTGACCATATGGCGAGTAAGAGCAAGAATTTATTTGATGACCGAACATAAATTGACGTTATAACTTTTGAGATTCAAAAAAAGTGCCAATAACATTAAAACGTGCCTGCGTTTTGCCTCAATCTTCGCATTGGCAATTAACTTGTGTAAATGCTCATAACTGTTACCACCCACAAACTCCTCATCTGGCCACTACATATTCCAGTGTCGTTGGCTCATCATGCCTGCGAAGGGATTGTGCTAATAAGAGGCTTCGTGCGCATCTAGGCCGTTCTTTCAATTTACAACATGAAATAAGAGGGCTATAAATTTCACCCTTCCCTCACAGTTACCACTTTACTCTTCTTGCATTTTCTACCAAACCCGGAAACTTTCGTCGTTCTTTACAATCTCCGTTGCGGATATCCATTCTAGCCTATAGGCAAAAACTTGACTCGCCTTTGACTATGCTTATCGTTTCGCCGGCAAACATCTTCACTCCAGTAAATTTTCCTTTCTATTGAACTCATTTTACTACATGTCACTTTCCAGTACAATCCTACCATTTATTTTATGAAGTTTTATGTTCTTCCGATTAGTTAACAATGCAAATAAGCATTAGTGGAGACTTATTTTTTATGCTTTAAGACGGTAAAATCGACTCAAAAACTAGAATGACTTGTAGGAATCATTTTAGCATCTGACTCAATGTGTCAAGCTTTCTTTATTTGAACAGAAACTTACTTAGGTTGGACTTGTGTTTTAGGAACTTGTAGTAACCATAAATCCGAGCAGAACCTAATTCCCCTAAGTGAGACTAGTACTTAGACACAATTTTATCCAACGGTGGACCATAAATTGAATCAGAGCGAGTTGTTGTTTGCTTAGGTTACTTATGGCAAGACTTGAGAAATTTGACATAAGGGACATCTCTAGTAACACAGGAAGCGAATTTGACACTTCCTCAACTAGCTTGTCTGAGACAAACTATAAGGCCTAGAGCCAACTTCCTTGTAAGGTTAAGGCCGTACTTGTTAGGGAACATAGACGCAACCCTTTAAGAAAGGCCCAACCCTTAGCCATTCTCGACTCAAATGCCGAGATCTCCTTAACCATTTAAAACCCTAGGTCGGATGTCTTTGAATTCCTTTACCATGAACCCGAGATGATGGTTTTATCTGACAGCTCTTCTGACCACGTGCAGGGAGAAATGGACCCTAAACAGACTAACGCGAGAGATCAAGAAGTTCTCTAAAACCTTGTAGGTAAAATTACCCTTCAACTGGATCAGCCTATACCCTTTTTTCTAATCCCCGAACACACACCCGAGGCACTTCCCATTCTAAGCAGATAAGGGGACAGGAATTTAGATGAAGAAAGTGATGAGTCTGATGATGACTAAGTAGAGTCAGACTTATAAGAGAACCCTCGTAACAGCCAACCTCCTTTAACTTAATACCCTCCCCCTAATCTGACTAGGGAAAATAGCCTATTCGAGGCTAACAAATTCCCGTCCAGAATCGATGAGGCTAACCTAGCAGCCTTCAATAAACTTTACAAATCCCCATCTCAATCAATTTTAAGGTCCTCGAAGTCAACGAGTTCCTCAGTCGTCCCAAGGGAGATGAAGTAGCTGTCAATGAGGAGTTATTTCTGCATGAGGCTCAACTATCATTACAACCATTCTTTGCTACCCTGTTCTATGGCCTAAGGATTCCTCCTTATCAACTAAATCTAAATAGGTGATTTAGGCTATGGCCAGGCAGACACCACCAACCACCAGGGAAATTAAATACTTGTTCTTATTTTTAAAAAGGGCCCAAGAAACAACCCATCTTCTATTATTTCCAGGCCTACACCTAGGCTAATAAACTAGTCACAGGCAACCCCACCTGTAATAAAAATTGGAATCATAGATGGTTTTTTGTGGGCGGGGACTGAGGTCAATCTTCTTTAGCTGAAATGAATGTACACGACCCCATGCCTTATGCCTTTAAACTCATTCTTCGTAAATATATCCCATAATGTCAGTTTTAACATATGTAATTCTATATGCTCGATGCTTTTATTGAGATTCACTGACTTTCCTTACTATTTTTGCAGCAGCCTGAGGTTCAAAGCTGGACTTGGCTACCCCTTTCTTATCAAAAATCAGCATAGGTCGTGTGAGCAAGCTGATTAGAAGACTTTGCTTTCTCTTAATCAGCTCGTTGCTTATAAGTTAGTAGAGATCGTCTTTATTTGCGAAGAGTTCAAGGTTGTGCTTCAAGCAGAAAGAAGACTCATCCCAAACACCAACCAAAACGTGCCTACTATTGGTTAGGCTAAATAGCTTGTTCATATTTCTTTCTGATAACATTTTTTTGTCTTTGCCTATTATAAGTCCTTAGTGCTTTCATGTTTCACAGGGAAAATTGCCCTGCCAAAAGGAAAAGGAAAACTTCTGAGCTCAGTTGGGTTAATTTTATCCTCCTTGAGGACATTAACATCTCAAAAACCACAAGGGCCAGAGAAGAAAAAGCCTAGAAGAAGGGAACCGAGCAAGCTAAGGTTGATTAGAAGAAGAGAGCTGAGCAAAAGGCAAAAACCAAAAAGTCAGAGCTAGGCTCCAAGAAAGATAAAAAGAATCCTCTAAAAGATAAGGAGAAACACCCAACTGAGGCTCCTAGAGACGCTAAGGGGAGGCCGTCCAAAAAATCGCACATTGAACAGGGCGAAGAAGTCATTAAGATGGATGATCTCTACTAGTCAAACATCTCGAAAGGGAAGAAGAAACTATTCGAGCATTTTTCCTTACTATCAATCGCTTAGCCTGGCTGATTGACTGTTCGCTATCTTCTTAAGCCAAAACTACCAACACAGACAGCATCTTAGAGGTTGTTCATCCATAAATTGGTAGGGTAAGCATCTCTTAATATTCTCATCTTATTTCATCAAAATAGCCTTGTCTAACTTGTCATTCAATTGGTGTAGGCATTCCATTACCTTAGCCTGCACATCGATAGTGCAAAAGAACACTCAATCACCAATGTCAACTTATACAAATCGATTAATAAACGAACTTCGGAGAGGAACGCGCTGGAAAAGAGTTAGAGAAGCGGAAAGAAAAATTAGAGTTGATGCTGAGCAGAGAGAGAAAGAATTGGGTAGGGGAATGTAGAGCCTTGGAAAATAAAGTCACTGATCTAGAGGCTTAGGTGTCTTCACTCAGGTCTCGCATTGCCGACCTTGCCCACGCCAACCAAGATCTGGAGGATGAGCTTGCTTGGACTAAAGCTGAGACAAAGGAACATTACAACACCTCTACCAAGGAAACTTTAGAATTAGCCTGCAAAATCTTCCAAAAAAAGTATGAAGAGCTCGACTTTGGCTGGTTATTCTATGATCTCCATATTTCTTAACTTGCTACACGAAATGCTGAAAGCCTTGGGGAGACACCTGTTGAAGAACCAATCTAGAGACCTATTTAGCCGACCATACCTTCTTCTATGTTTTCAACCTTTGGTATTATATCCTCTCTAAAGATGCTCAATAATCTCTATAAAACCTTTTTCTTTAAGATGTAAATGATTACTTCATCAATAAAGATATGTATTTTCTTCACCTTTTTCTTTTGTTATTAACTTATCAGAATAGGTAGGAAATAATAATAATAATTGACTTGTTCTAAGTTAATCGTTCCATGTCCCAAACTGAGGTCAGGTTTAACGATAAAGAAAGTTTGTATTAAATATAAAATTGATGTGATGCTCTTATTATTTGATCTAAACTGAGTTCATATGTTTTGAGATGGTCATGTTTTGAAATAATGAACTTTATTTCTTTTGTCATCTGGCCTGAACTGAGGACAAACCTTGTTACAATAACTCTTAAACGAAATCAAATTCAACAACTTCTAATCATTGCAGTTGATCTGTATATGAAATTACATGGCCAAATAATCAACGTATGATTTGAATTGAGGTCAGATCTTTTTAAGTTATAATCGCCTCAAGGTTAGTATTTCTTTAACATCTCCAAGTTCTATAGTTTCTTGACTTCTTTCCCATATAGGTGTTCCAACTTATAGACCCCCGACTTGACAACCCTGATTACTTTATACAAACCTTCCTAATTATTTCCTAAAGCCCCTTCTTCGAGTACCTTAATGTTTTGGGTAACACCTCACCGCACCAAATCTCTTTCTCGGAAAGCTCATAAACGGACTCTAGAGTTTTAGTACTTTACTACCCTTTGTTGATAGGCAGCCATCCCAATGAGCAGCTGGTCTCCTTTTTCATCTGACAAATTCAAGTTTAACTTTATTGCCTCGCTATTCTTTAGCTTCTGAAAGTGTTTTACTCTGAATAATGGCATCCTTATCTCTACCGGTATTACTGCTTCACAACCGAATGCTAATGAGTAGGGCATCTCGTCAGTTACTGTTCTCGCTATTGTGTAGTAAGCCCAAAGGACTTGAGGCAACTTATCCACCCATCTTCCTTTCTTCTCCTTGAGCTGCCTCTATAGTACCTTAACAATTTTTGTTCACTGCTTCCACATTCCCATTTGCTTTGGGATAAGCAAGAGACACAAATCTAAGGTTGATGCTAAGGTCGGCACAAAATTCTCTGAATCTCGCATTGTCAAACTATTTTTCGTTGTCAACTACTAGTGTATGTGGGATCTCAAATCGATAAATTATGTTCCTTTCTGCGAAAGTGGTCGTCTTGGTTTCTGTTATCATGGCTAGTGGTTCTGCCTCTACCCATTTCATAAAGTAATCAACTGCTGCAATCTCGTACTTCATCTGAGTACGTCCTATTGGCAATGGGCCGATTAATTCGAGTCCCTACTGAGTAAAAGGCCATGGGCTAAGTAAGGGAATGAGTTGTTCAGAAGGCTTTCTTGGGATGTTTACATGAAGTTGACAACTCCGGCAAGATTGTGCTGTTCTTGTTGCATCACAATGTAGCGTCAGCCAATAGTATCCTTGGTGTAAGATGCGGTGTGCCAAAGACCTGCCGCCTCCGTGATCATCACAGCTACCCATTTAGACTTCTCTAAGCATGTAATCTACTTCTTTCTCATTGACACACGGTAAATAGGGTAGCCCAAATCCTTATTTATACAATATCTATCAACTACTTAGTAACGCGAGGATCTACTCTTGAGTTTTTTGGCTTCCTCTTTATCCTTAAGTAACTTTCCGATGAGAATATATTCTCAGATTGGATCCATCTAAGTTTGAGCCTAGTACGCTGTACTGACCTGGTTTAGCTCTACCTCTGCCTTTTCCACACTTTTCCGATGCAATATTTCCATGGGAAACTTTCGCTTTAGCCAGGGCATCTGCTTTGGCATTTTCCATTCGGAGAACCTGAGTTACTATAACTCTCTTGAAACACTTCAGTAATTCCATTAGCCTACTCAAATACACATTCATGTTTTCCCCTTTTGCTTAGAATTTTTCCGAAACCTAATTTAACAACAGCTGTGAATCTCTTCTTACTTCGAGTTGTTCTGCCCCAACTAACAAGGCTAGGCCAAGTCCTGTTAGTAAAGTCTCATATTCTACTTCGTTATTAGTCCCCTTGAAGTTAAAGTGTAAGGCATAGGTTAGTTCCTCATTTCCTGGCCCAATTAAGGCTAGACCAGCTCCCCCGCCTTGAGCATTTGATGCTTCATCTACATACAAGAGCCACAATTCCGAGCCTCCTCATTCTTCCCTTATGCCTTGTTCGGCGATGTCTTCAAATAAGGGGGTACCCTAGATTTCTGTTTCCGCTAAGCAGTCCTGAGCAGATTATTTCACTGATTTTACATTCTCAACATCCTAAGGTGCTGTTAGCTCGTCTATCTCGAGTATCATCATCCTTTTCGAAATTGATCCTTCTGCGATGAAATCTGCTAACGCCTGAGCTTTAATAGCTTTGTGACATTAATAGTCGATGTCAAACTCGGTGAATTTAACCAACCACTTAACCAATCTCCCCAAAAGGTTTGGCTTATGTAATATCTACCGTAATGGTTAATCAGTGAAGACCATTATCAAGTGCGCTTAGAAATATGGCCAGAATTTCCTCCCCACCACCACTAATGTTAGGGTCAGTTTTTGAGAGGATTTTTCCTTTTGAAGACATTATTCTCTATTATGAGGACAGGTATCAAACAATGTTTTAAGTAGTAGATATCTAGGAGACAACATATTTCAAGTAGATTTCTAACCCATATTTGGAAGTTGTGAATTAATTGTAAATATAATATTTAAAAAAATAGTCCTTTCTTTTTAAATATAAAAAGATTCACAAATTTTTTCAGTTATCAATTTTTTTTCCTAAATTTGTTAATCAAAAATTAAAAAAATGAATCGAAAAGTATGAAATTTTATTATGCTAAACTTTACAAATTTTATTTTATTACTTTCAAGTTCCAATTTTAATTTTGAAGCTAGAATTTCAATATTAATATAAGAGTTTTCAAGTTTTGTGCAAGAATTTCAAATTTTGGTAAATAATTATGCCATTATATTGATTCATAATATTGTGAAAACATAATCTTTATTCACAATTTTTCAACATTAATAAATTATAATAAGATTTAAATAGTAGAAACCAAACCTAAATTATCTATAATGTAATCTTTTAATCGTACTTGAACAATCCACAGTAAACAAATCAAATTCTCTAAATTCAATCCAAAATATCTTATTTTACAAAATTGCAAAAATTATATTAATTGTATTAAACAAATATAACTAGGGGACATAAAAAATTTTGTAAAAAATAATTTTGTTGTTGAATACTTTAGATTAGTCACCTTATGTTTCTTATAATAGTAAAATAATAGTCGCTCAAGCAACACATCCTTCTTAGAAGGTTTTTGGTACTAAAATTGTAGATATCACTATATATATATATATATATATATATAACATATTTTGGAAGTTAAAAGTTTTTTTTAGTATTGAATTTATTTATAATATATTTTCTCTTATTAATTGTTAGGATTCTTCTTTTCCTTTTTGCAACCAATATTATTGTACCAAAAACATATAGTGATATATATTAGTAGTCATAAGAAGTAACAATTTGTAACTAAAATAATTAGTCACAATATAATTATATGTAATGACAAATAACGCAAATTAGTCACCTTTAATGACTTTAAATTTTAGTGAACATAAGTCATATGTAGTGACTAGATATTTTGTATGTCAAAAGTGTATTTTACTGACCAACTATTTTGCAAGTTAAAAATATTTTTTTAGTGACTAATATTTTAGAAATTAAAAGTGCTTTTTATGACTAAATATTGAAAAAATAAAAAGTGTTTTTTAGTGATTAAATATTTTTGAAGTTAAAAATATTTTTAAGTGACCAAAAGTTTGAGAAATTAAAATGCTTTTTAGTGACTTAATATTTAAAAATTAAAAAGTGTTTTCTAGTGACTAAATAAATTTGAAGTTAAAAGTAATTTTTAACATCTGAATATTTTGGAAGTACAGAAATGTTTTTAGTGAGCAAATATTTTGAAAGTCAATACTGCCTTTTAATGACCAAATATTTATTGAAAGTAGTCTTTTAATAACTAAATATTTTAAAAGTTAAAAATGTTTTTGTGACCAAACATTTTGGAAGTTAAGAATAATTTTAAGTATTGAAATTAATTTATTTCAAATTTTAATTAAAATTGTGCCACAGTAATTGATATGACCCTTTTCTTTATCCTTTCACAACCAATATTATTGTCTAGAAAACGTTTGAAGTCATAAAAAATAACTATTTATAACTAAAATAATTAATCACAATAAATTACATCATTTTGAGCAAATTATGACTATATCACAATATGTAAACATTTATATACTTTTTAACCCGTCAGATTAGAATTATCCATGCAAATTTTTAAGCTTACCAGTGATCAATGTAGATAACGGTCAACCAACAAGGATTCTGAGCAATACAACGTACAATTTTCAAAGATAGTTAGTTATTCACGCAATTAAGCAAATGGGAGAAGGTAGTAAAGTAATTATCATATTAATAGAAAAGAAATAGAAAAGAAAATAAACAGATTCATATTATACCTTCTTTCTGGTAGTTGTGGTTGTGGTGGTGGCCTCAGATTTCTTGGCCTCGTTTGTAAGCTCAATCTTTAGATCCTCAAATAGTGGTCATGCTCTAAAGATCCCAGATCTTGAAATTTTGCTCAGTATCAACACTCATTCGACTGAAGCAGACAACATGAATAACAGCCTCAGCATCCAATGAGTACAGTTTCTTCCCCTCAGCCAAATCCCACAGCATGTAACAGGATGCAGAAGCAACGTTACGCAGCTAGGAAGAAACAGCAATTTGCAGCACGCAGCAACACGCAGATCAGTGACAAAAGGCATTAACACAGCAAGGTTAAAAACAGCGAGGACAGCTGCAAACAGCATCAGAAAACCACAAGCAAGACCCAGATTTATCACTGAAAAAATTCAAAACTTCGAATGATAAAAAAACTGGGAGAAATTTGGGGATTCCATTTTATTGCTGAAATTATTTTTATTTTTTATTTTTGTAAATAATCTCTATGCAAAAGCCTAGAACAATATTATGAATGAGAGAACAGAGCAGTACAAAGGAAACGAAAGCCCAAAAAGGCTTGACAAAGAAAGTAAAAGTAAAATACATCAATGGATAAATCTTGAATAAACTACATCATACGACCTAGTTACAATCAACAAGCCCATTAGAACTCAACGGCAAATCAGTAATCCAAACACACAACCAGCAGGCCAAATAGAATAAACCAACAACCTAAGAGCAGAAAATCTGTGCGCCAAACTTGTAGAATCCCACATCAACAGCCAGCGTCATGCAAAACCATGCAGAACCAGGCAGGAGAAAAACCCCTCACGTGTACCCTTTGGCCTTCCTCAATTTTCTTTCTTACTCTATCTTCAAAATCATTCCATGTTGTAGTACTATTCTGTTACAAAATTGTCGCAAGCCTCTTCTTGTTAGGATGCAATGTAGGAACATCACCGTTGTCATAGGAAGTTCGGAATCCAAACGCCAGGGATGTTAGTTGGCTCCTAGAGTCGGACATTGCAAAGACGTCAGCAGTTGCACAGGCCATAATATCTAGTGCTGCCAGTTATATATAGAGCAAAATCCACCATGTCACTAAATACAAGCTTAAAATGGTGGAAAGAGTCATTGTTTAAACATGCTCAGGTAAAATACTGAAAGAAATGCTAGTGAAACCTCTAGCAAATTTCAAGAAATGTATGATAGACATCTGAAGTAAGAAGTATATGTTGATTGCATAATAACTAACATAATACTAATTTACCTTGGAAGATTATAAATTCGTGAAGGGTTGGAGTTCATTTCCTGTGAGTGTTTCCAGTGTTACAACATTTGGATAAAGGCTGATGAAAGATTGCATCCGAAACTTTCTTCAATATTTTTTTGAGCCAGCCAAATAAATATAAGTTCTACGATTAAAGCCAAGAACAGAAAGAAATACTACTTCTGATGTAAGTGGTCATCTCTCAAGCCTTCTCAATTGCTCTTGAGAAATACATCTACATATACAAAAGAAACAGGTTACAAAATATAATATGTGAATTAGAATTACATTCGAGAAAGCACAACCTGCAAAAGCCAATCCAAGCCATATTGCGAGTTCTTCGAGCGTTCAATCAGCGGAGAGAAATCAATTTCTTTTTATTCTCCATCTCCAAAATCACATTTGACTCAAAACATAACTACAGAGGTTTTAGATGATTAACAAATGAATGAAAAGCATAGAAAGACACAACGAATTCCAAAAGCTCAGTAAGGCAATGCATAAACAAAGGGGATAAGGATCCAGTCTTGGTCTCCTCCCTCCTTGACTTTTAAGAAGATGTTGATATGTGTTAACATTTAAAATGAAAGGTTGAGGTTTAATTTTAATAATATTTATCTATTTACTATTTAATGTACTACAGTTAAAAGTAAAAATTATTATTTTTATTTTACTACTAAAAGCCACCGTTCACCGTTGATCACCATTAACCACCAATTAATGATATTTGTTTAAAAATTCATAAATACTACCGAAATTCTTATTGAGTACTATAGACATGGTACTATTATTATTTTTGTTTGAGCAACCGTTGGTAGATCTGAAGTTAAATATTTAAAACTTAAAAATTTAATTTTATATCTATGTCAAACAGTTGCTTAAATGAAAATAATAATAATACCATTACGTGGGGTACTCAACAAGGATTTAGTGGTATTTACGGTTTTTCAAAAGATGTCTTTCACCAACGGGTCAATGGCGGCTGGTGGTGACAAGCGATGGCAATTAATTGTAGCTTTTAAGAGCTATACAAAAGATAATAATTTTTACTTTTAACTATAATAAATTTTAATAGTAAATAGATAAAATTTATTAAAATTAAATCTTAACTTTTTATTTTAAATGTTAATACGTGTCAATATCTCTTTAAGAGTTAAGAAGGGAGGAGATCAAGAGAGGATTGTGGTGAGAAGTCACGATAGGTTCATAGAAACCAGGCTCTCTCACTCCAAACAAATACGCCAAAAAAGTTTCCTGCCTATCAGTTCCCAAGCACACTAAATATTAGCCTCAATTCATTGATTTTGTTGACAATATATAATGCAAATCAATCAAATTATAGTAGAAAAACTTATGAAAGGATATGAGTGTACCAGAATCAAACCACATTGCAGACTTTGACATTACTGAGAAACCATTCTTTAAGCATACACCGTGAGCTTGTCAGACTTGAATATATCCACTTAATTATGACATGAATAAAAATAACATTCAACCAAAATTTATTGTAAATATTTATCATAATAACAATAGACATAATAGCAGACTTGGGATCCTTTTGTACATTGCTGTAAAGAAATCTAGGCAGAACATGTAACTTCAAATACATAGGTTATCGTGTAGAGAGAGCGACAATCAATTAGTCATTAACTCTGAAACGACTGGTAAATTGCAGTTAACTATAGAAGAAAATTTTCTTTTATCTAGGATTCGATAAGAACATAAAACAAGGTAGCTTATAAGCTTACACCAACACGCTACTGATTGGGACCACCATCTATGCTGACATTATGTAGCCATTACTTTTTTCAGGCTTCCCTATGTAAACAACATAAATTGAATGAATCACTCAGTAACTTCTCAACAAACTTCTCTAAGAGTAATTATAGCTTATCATGCAACAATATTACTTCAAATGAAACAAAAATGCGAATATTTATATGAATTAATCTTTAGCCAAGAACTCTTTGTTTTTTTTAAAATAAATTCCAGGCAGTTACCTACAGCAATAATATTGAATAAAAAGAAAAGGTACAAAGAATGTGGAGCACAAAAAGGCCCAAAAAATCATGAAAACATGAATACGAATGAGAAAACTGCAACCTAGTCACAGACTCACAGCAAGGAAGACAGGACAAAACAATTAAATCAAACGGAACAAATATCAATTCCAGCAATCTTCCCAGCAGGCAGAACCTATCAAGCCAACAAGCAGAGTCCACTAACAAAAAACCTTCATCCAGGATGCCTAACACACCAATGCAACCGGTACTATTAAAAAAAAAAAAAAGAACAATCTGATGCCTGCATGTCTACCCCAGAATAGCCAGCTAGACATGCAACCATCTTGCCAAAAATAACAAACCAGAAAACCTGTAACTTGACTTGCATAACCTCTTTGAAGTTACAAGCCAGCAATTCAACTTGCAGAAGCAGACTACTAGCAATCCAACATGCCTCATCCAAAAAAAACATGTCAAACAATTATCCATCGCACCAAAAGCATTAAACCAGCGTCAGCAGGTAGTGTTCTACAAGACACAGCAGCACCAGCAAGCCAAACATACATAACCTAAGATAAAAAAGCGTGAAACACAGCCTAAGGAATACACCCTGCTTAATGGAACCTATATTAAGCATTTAGCCAAGAACTCGTAGTTACCTAGATTTGGAGTTCTCCTGCCAGCACACGATATCCATAAAGATGCCTGTGGATACGTCTCCTAGAAATTTGATCTCTCTTGCTTGAATTCTAGAAGCATGGTAAAAAGTTACATAGATACATGTATTATTTTAAAATCTATGAAGCAAACCTTTGCAAGAGCAGTGCAAGCCAGACTTGGAAGCAAAGCATACATCTTTACTAGAGGTTTTTATGAGTTAATGTAGGTAATATATCATCCTTCACATCCTACATAATAGAAAATTGAAACAATGACAAAATCAGCAACATAAATTTTGTAACAATAATGAAAATAGGAGTATAAGTAAAAAATCATTTGTTTTATTACAATATGTACCAAAAAATAAGTGTTACCATCTACGTTGTATCTATGATTAATCAACATCACTATCATCATTTGCTGGTGCAATTTCTTCATTATCACTACAATAAACCCTATGTTTTGTCTTCTTCCCCATCATCACAAATGTCAGTCTTCAATTATTAATCCTTCATTTCGTGTTGCACGATGATCGATTACATCGAGATTCACATCATCTCAATGAAATTGTCTATTATCTAAATCTTCTTCCAATACAAACCACTGAATGTCTTTATTTTCATGTTTGGATTTTTCTTGATTTTCATGTTTGTCAAATCTAATCAAGCCTTAGAAGTGTCTTTATTTTTTTCCAATGATACTCAACAATGTCCCCACAATGCTATCACATATGTTCTTCTCTATATGCATTACATCAAGATTATGACGTTTTTAAAGAAGACCAATATCCTAAATAAAAAAATATTTTTTTTGGCCAACTTCATCTCTCCATGAGAACATTTTCTTTTTCAATCAACACAATTTGGATTTTTCCTAAAATTAACATGTCTACCAAACCTAGACAACACCTTTAGAGCACTTTTTCTTCTCATTTCCCATCAAATTGTTTACTTTTATGCCAACAATGATTTATTGGTAGGAATCAATGGTAACCCATACTACATATTTTGTTAGTTAAACGTCTAGAAGACGTATTCCTATTACAAACTTGACATACCTTATAACTCTTGATATTCCAACCAAACAAGTTTTCATATGCAAGAAAGTCGTTCACTGCCACATAACACATGCATGTAACGAAAGGTTTCTTGTTTAGATATATCATATATATCTATACCATCATCAATCTACAGCTCTTTCAATTGATTGATCAATGGTCATAAATACACATTAATATCCCTACTTGGTGCTTCTGGGCCAGGAATAAGCAGTAATGTCATCAAGAAAGAATCTTTCATGAATCATTTCTCAATTCAAGAGCGAGGATACAAAATAACTAAAATCTAAAGACAAAAGAATCTATGATAATGAGAAAATGGATATATAATTCAATAATAAGAAAATTAGCTTGCATTTATTTTTTAGATATATATATATTGTCCATATAAAAATAACGCTAAATGAATTGACATAGTATCTGACATGTTTTATATATTGTTTCTTTGTTAATGAAGCTCTTTCCTCTAGACAAATAAAATAATATAAAGTTTTACTCTTAAGTCACCTTCGCCTTTAATTGTTAGTATAACAATAACCATTTTTTCAATCTTTCAATGGAACCTTTTATACAATTACCGTATCTTGTTTTTCAATTCGAAATCCTACCTTTTTTAGTTATTTTATAAAAATTTGATACTTTAAACAAAAAGCATATATAATAAAAAAATATTTTTAGGATTTAGAATATAATAATTGAAAGTTATGTTCTAGTTTTAAGTGAGTGTTATTAGTAACTTCATTGTATTTATTTATATTAATTGTTCTTAAGCATCCATTATATCATAGATAATTTTATAATAACTTTTTTTATTAAAATATGATTGTGTCTAAAGTAAATTTTAAGGTGCAAATAGTTGACCCACCCCAATTTTTAATTCTTAGAAGTAATTTAACAATATAGTTAAAAGCATTATATTTAGCTTTCGCAATTGCAAGCAATTTAATTGATTAGATTTATTGGAATTACTATAATAAGTCTTTAGCTATTTTATTTCAATTGTTAATAGTTATTGATATAATACATTTATTTTTGTCACGTGACCTATGAATATACATATAGAAAATGCATTTTTAATGGAATAAGACAACTTCTATATTAGGGAAGTTGGTAGAGATAGGATCATCCATAAATAAATATTTATTCATCCATAACTAATCATGATTAATTGTTTGTTTTAACAAGACATCAGGGATGGATAGAAATTGGAACTCATTGTCAAATAAGTTGTGTAAGGAGGATAAAGACAGTGTTAAGTCCTTCATTAACATTGCAAAGACTCATGTTGATAGTGAAAATTAGACACGTTATCCATGTCGAAATTGCCAAAATACTCGAACCTTAATTTAGAAATTATCCATCAACATTTGTTCTTACATGGATTTTCTAGGAGTTAAAAATGATGGATTTATGATGGAAACCAAATTGAAATTAGTAATGCTAGTATGAATGAGGATGCAAATAATATGAGCAATGATTTTAAGGAGGATGATGAATGTTTAGAAATGTTGAATGATATATATGGGGCAACTTTACATACATACTAACACAAGTTTAAGGGAATCAAATAATGTTGGGAGTACAAATATTAGTGTCTTTGAATCATTATTTAGTGTTGCTCAACAAGAAGCATATCCTAATTGTAATAAATTCTCAGTTTCAACTTCCATCATAAGTTGACACACATTAAACTACTCAATAATAGAAGCAATAAGTCATTTGATATGTTATTGCAATTTCTCAGGGATTTTCTTATCGGAGGATCAAATATTCCAGCTTCATATTATAAGGCTAAGGAAATGTCACGTGATGGTTTCAATCCATTTGGGAAGTCCAAGTCTACGTTTTAATGGAAAATACTATAATACCTTATATGGGATCTTTCTACCTTTCCCATTATCAGGTTTACATCTATGCTCATAAAAAATCGTACATTTATCAATACTAGCATAATCTTTCCAAAATAATACACAATCATACTTACATGCATGAATAGATTCATACCCCAATCCTACATCACGTAAGATTTTGGTAGCCTCATAATATGAAGCTAGAATATTTGATTTATCAGGAAGAAAATCCCTAAAAAATTGCAATAACATACCAAATGACTTATTGCTCCAATGATTAAGTATTTTAACGTTGTGTCAACTTTACAATGAAAGTTAAAGCCAAGAATTTATTACATCCACAATATACTTCTTGTTTAGTAGTACCTAATAATGATTCAAATACATGAGTAATATTTGTCTTGCAACATCATTTGATTCCCTTAAACTTGTGTTAGTGTGCATGTATATTGTCCCACGTATATCATGCAACATTTCTAAACATTGATCTTCCTCCTCATAATCATTGTTCTTATTTTTACTATCAACATGACTCTTCACAATGTTGATGAAGGACTTGACATCATCCCTATACTGCTTACACAACGTAGGATTCATTTAGTATAACTTTTTAAATAGAGCCTTTTAGAGTAGACCTTTTACCTATAGAGATTTTAACAAAAATTTATTAGTCATTTAATTGTTATAAATAATTTTTAAGAAAATTTAAATAATTACTTTAATAGACAAATGTTTGATATTATATTTTAAAGAAATAACGTAAATTTTTTAAAATAAAATAAAGGTATTTTAGACAATCTGTTTTTTAAAAATGTGAAAGAAACTCTACTGCTAAAATTCTTAATTTTGGACTTCTTCTAATAGAAAGAAGATAACTTTTTCAATTGCTAAAACCCTTTTTCTGGTGACAATAAAATGACGTCTAAAAATTTGAAAAAGGGTTTTTATCATTAAAAAAACTCTTTTACCTAATGAAAAAGGCAAACCAAACGAGCACTTAATTGATAATGAAATCCAAATTCTATTCATCCTTAATGTCTAATTAAAACAAACAATGAATCATGATTAATTATGGATGTATAATTATTTATTTGTCGATGATCCTATCTCCACCAACTTTCCTAATATGTAAGTTTTCTATTGAGAATGCCTTTTCTATACGTATATTTGTAGGTCATGTGACAAAAATAAATACATTATATCAATAACCATTAACAATTGAAATAGAACATATTTTACTAATTTCAATAAATTTAATTAATCAAATTGCATGCAATTGACAAAAGCTAAATACAATGCTTTTCACTATATATTGTTAGATTACTTATAAAAATTAAAAATTAGGATGGGTCGACTATTTACACCTTAAAATATACTTTGGACACAATCATATTTTAATTACCAAATTACCTATGATATAATTAATGCATAAGAACAACCGATATAAATAAACAAAGTAAAGTTACTAATAAGACTCGCCTAGAACTAGAACACAACTTTCACTTATTGTATTCTAAATCCTAAATTTAAATAATTTTTTATTATGTATAATTTTTGTTGAAAGTATAAATATTTATGAATAAATAAAAAAAGCAAGAAGCTAAATTTCAAAACAAGGTACGGTAATTGTATAAAAGTTGCCACTAAAAGATTTAAAAAACAATTATTGTAGATACTAACAATTAAAAGCGAAGGTTATTTAACTGTAAAATTTTATGTTATTTTATTTCTCTAAAGGAAAAAGCTTCATTAACAAAGAAACAATATATACATATGCCAGATATACTTAACTATGTCAATTCATTTAGCTTTATTTTATATGGACAAAATATATATATAAATGCAAACTAATTTTCTTATTATTGAATTCGATATCCATTTTCTCAATCTCATAGACTCTCTTGTTTTTAGATTTCAATTATTTTGTATCCTTGCTCTTGAATTGGTATTTTCTTTCTCAATGATTTAACATTACTTCTAAAACTTTAGCACTTTCGTGAATCTAACTGCATGGATTGGCGAATTCTCTTTAAGGCTATTTATCGCACATGACAGTAATTAAAAATGATAAGAACCCTCACAAAAATTGCTAAAAATTCAGATTTTGATTGACGAAATCCCACATTCGTTGATTTAAGAATCAAAGATTAAAACAAGCTTCAAGAAAATAAAAGCAGAAATTTTTTGTAAAATAATTTAATAGAACAAAAGATGATATGTTTGAAAAGGTGAAATTATCAGAACCAAAATCAAGGTGACCAAGCAAGACGGCGAAGTTACCTCAACTGATGACGGCTGATGCTGGTCACAGCTCGCGTATCGCCAACGTGAGAAGGAGGTAAAGTCGTGTGTGGTTTATGAGATCCGTAATTGAGGTTCACTACCACTAATAATGCAACAGTTTTCTTCTACATTGCCTACGAGAACTGGTAGTGGTAATACGTTTATCAGTAATAAGTTTATCAACAAATTAATAGAAACATAGTAGTTTTGTGATGGCTTTAACTTAGGGATCTGCAATGGTGAGACTTAAGAGAGAAGCAGACATGAGAGAAGACACCCACCAAGATTTCCAGCAAGTGGGCCGACATAACAAGTAGCAATTGACCAACAATACATAAGGCACCAATATTATACTGATTCTTTCATGACATCATTGTGTAGTCCCTATACATAATACTTTGGCATGTTTACAAGACCCTTTATTTGTGTACGTGTGAGCATTGCGGTGTTGGAGTGTGTAGGCCAAGATTTCCAATCTCGAGTTTAAGGTATTTTGGTGGCATCTGGGAGCCGCAGTGCTAAGGTGAAAACCGCAATGGCTAGCCTCGGGTTTAGGCTGTATTAATGGCATCTGGGCATCATGATGTTGGAGTGAGAAAGCCTTGGCTCCTAGTCTTAGGTTTAGGCTACTTTGGTGGCATCTGGGTATCGCAACAATGAAGTAAAAGTCACAACTCCAGTTTCGGGTTTCTGAGGTGTATTTGTAATTAAATATTATCATGTTGTCATTATAATTAGGTTTATTCTTCTGTACCTCAATTAGTTTTTTATTTATTTTAAGATTTGATCTAATTATAACATGGTAAAGTAAACAGTTTATTTTATTGAACAAGATTTATACAATGAACTCTACTAATTATACAACAGTATTCGAATCTACATTCTTATGGTGTCTTTGTGTTTTATTGTCCTTGGATTTAGTGTGGTTTTGAGAACATTAGTTATGCCTTACTTGGAGAAAAATTTATTTGCTTAAGCTTGAGAATTTTTTATATTGACTGTTTGCAGTGTGTAGAAACAGACTTTTCAGAAGACAAGACCAACAAGAGCATTGCTTGAAAAAGAGCTCGCCAATTAAAAAATAAAGGATTTCAACATATAGTTATGTTGTAGTGCAAAAAATTATAAGGATAAATTTCCAACAGCTAGAAAATTTTTTGCACAATGTTTCTAATTTTTAGCAATTGTAATTGGCAGTAAAAAAATTAATTGTCGTTAACATAGCTCGAATCCAGGACTTGAAAGAACCAAAAACCAACCACAAACAATACTTCGTTATAAAAGGTTGTAAATAAAATTTATTTAACAAAGTGTACATATGTAATTTATTATTAAAAATTTTATTTTTGAATTGTTGTTATTAATGTAAAATAATTAAATAATTTAAGCTTAATTTTAATTCTAACATGATTTAAATATAATTTTATTACAGTTATTTCCTCAATAATTATTTGAGGGAACAACAATTATATTTTAATATTATAATTTTTAAATTTTAATAAAATAAATTCGACTAGAAATATAATTATTTTTTTAAAAAATTAATTTTAAAATGTTTTAAAAATATATTTAATTTTTATACATAATTGTTATTATTTAACATTAAGTCAATAATTTATATTATATATAGATAATTAAATCTAAATTATATTATATATATAATATAAAGTTCTCAAAAATAAATATTATATTGACAAAATCTTAAGTGTCACCAAACTTATTTAAGGAATTAAATTTCTTGACTTGATTACATATTTAAGGCATTTAATAGAAATTAAATCCTACATAAATAGAAAAATAAATAAATCTTAGAGTTTTTTATTTTTTGATAATTTTGTAGGAAAATTTTTATTTAGTAAGTAACAAAATTATTTAATAGCAAATTGATTAATGATTATTTTCTTTGACGTAAATTTTTTATCGAAATATATTGTTCTAATTATTAAAAATTATTTAATTTTGTTAGTTTTTTATTATTTTGGCAAATTTCTTTGTTAAGAAAATAAATTTTAAAGATTGTAAGATTGGTTAAATTGAAAATGTGTAAATAATTATGAAGGACTTACTTGATTAAATTATAATTTTATAATTTGCATTGTTTTTGTGCTCTAGAACCTAACTTAATGGTCAAAAAACTCAAATGGTTATTGGTTTTAATTTTGAAATTTGATATTGAAATTTAAAATTAAAATTTGAATTTGAAATTTGCTTTGATTTAGAAATTTTACTTCAAAAATATTTATGTATTGATATGATTATAATGATTCATTGGTTATAATAATATTAAATTACTATAATCTAATTGTGATTATTAATAAAATAATATTTATACATATAACTAATTATGATTGACATCATATTATATATATCAATACAAATATTTAGAACTTTTGGTTAAGTTATAATCTAAATGTAATTAGTTATTGTTTTTAATTAATTTTTAGATATAATATTAGATTACTATATTTTATTTGTGATTATAAATAATAATTGTTGATTATTAAATTGATGATTTTTATCAATTGATTATTATTATCAAGTATTTTATTTTCATTAATTATTTTGTGAAAAAATTAAATATTTATTTTTATTATGTTTATTTGATGATATGTGAATTAGTGATTTCACGTATAAAAAATTAATATATTTTTAGTCAAAAATATAATAAATTTCATTTATATTATGATATTTGATGAAAAATTAAAAATTGTTGATACATATTTTTAATAATAAATTAAAATTTTGCAATTGTAGAGTTAATTTTTGTTAAATACTTTAAATATTTATTTAATTCAATGAATTTAATATTTTCTAAAAATTTATATTAAGTTTAATAGAGACCAATGTAAAATTAAATTATTATGTAAATTTTAAATCCTAAATTAAAAATAATCATGAGTAATTTTTAAATCCCCACCATTCTGTCTTTTCCTCATAATCACTCATTATCGATTTAAGTAACAATATTTTTCACAAATATAAATTACTTAGATAATTATTAATATTATATACAAAATTTTTTATTATATGATTTTATTAGCTTTTAGTATTAAATTTGTGATATTGAGATTTTGATCAACCTATTCTTTATTTTGGAGAATTTGATATTTTATAGAGTAATTTTTTAACTAAAATAATTTAGATTATAAAGTTATTTTATATCTATATAATAGTTTAAAATTATTTTAAATTATTGTTAAAAATAAAATTATAATTAGAATATTATTAATGATAATAATAGTTATAAAATTTGGATATTATAAAATTAGTTTTTTAATATACTAATTTTAGAATACTTAACTAAGCATTAAATATAATTCATTTATATAATTTAATAACTAAATGTTAGCCAGTGGTAATTTAATTGTCTATTGGTCTCATGTGTTTGATTCTGCCTAATGTTGGATTTTTTTATTTATTTACAAAATCCTAGTGGACCAAGTCAAATGGGCCCATAGGCGAGCTGAACCAAGGGCCTAACCAAGTGAAAAGGGCTCGCCAGCCAGTCCAACTACGGCCCATGTCTCAACCCAAGCATAGGCTTGGCACAACCCACGGGCTGGCCCAAGCACAAGCCCATCACGACCCATGTGGGCCAAGTTTAAAGAGCTGTGCCAGGCTCATAAAATTTAAAGCAGGCTCAATCTGACCCGGTCACGATTATTGTGCAAGCTTGGGTGACCTAGAACGTGAGCTCACTTGGACTTAAATTTCAAGGGCTAACCTACTCTGTTTACCACCTCTACATATTGGCATAATCATTGTGGAAAAGTGTGAATAGAAGCACTTTACTAAAAGAAGGCTTTTATGACCAAAGATGTGCTAAAGTTAATGACATGTTGGCACAATTTCGAAAACATTTAAAAACAACATTGAAATAATCTTCAATCTCAAGTTCAAGTGCACAAAAGGTTTTGTGAAGGAGTCTAAAATATAAAGGTCGAGTAAGAAGAAAGACCTAGGAGAGGGGATGATGAAAAGGTTGAGGAGGAGGAGCATGTGATCGATTTAGAATCTTTGATATATAATATGTTTTATATGTATGTTTATCATATCAACCTCATTTATTTTTTTAATTAATTCATTATAAATTTGTGGTTAGTATTGAAGGCAAAAAAGGAAGATGCAAATAATAGAAAAATAGGTTTTGAAACTCTTGTGAAACACATAGATACCACACATAAAACAATAGCTCAAATAAGCCCATCAAGCCTAAAGAAACCTATAAAAGTCCAATAAAGGCCAATGAAAGTGCAAAAAAGTGATACCAATGTGGAGAATAAGAAATGTAGAGATTATGCATATAAAAAGGGATCCAGAGATGGAGATGTTTGCAAAATGTGCGACCAGCTGGTTAATAAGGCTATTTCATATATATTAGATGATGACATATATAGATGACCTTCTATCCATATATATCATCTTCTAATATATATGGAATAGCCTTATCAGTTAATAATAAATGATTGTATATCTTTGCAAACATCTCCATCTTTAGATCCCTTTTCATATGCATAATCCCTACATTTCTCGTTCTTCGCATCAATATAATTGGTTTTGTACTTTTCTTGGCATTGACTAGACTTTTGTAGATGTTCTTAAGGGTTGGTTGGCTTATTTCAACTATTGTTTTAAAATGTGCGACCAGCTGGTTAATAAGGCTATTTCATATATATTAGATGATGACATATATAGATGACCTTCTATCCATATATATCATCTTCTAATATATATGGAATAGCCTTATCAGTTAATAATAAATGATTGTATATCTTTGCAAACATCTCCATCATTAGATCCCTTTTCATATGCATAATCCCTACATTTCTCGTTCTTCACATTAATATAATTGGTTTTGTACTTTTCTTGGCATTGACTAGACTTTTGCAGATGTTCTTAAGGGTTGGTTGGCTTATTTCAACTATTGTTTTATGTGTGGTATCTACATGTTTCACAGAGGTTTTAAAAACCATCTTTTTTGTTGTATTTTGTAGTACTTGTGAACCTACTTTTCCTTTATTTGTATATGCCCTTTTTGCCTACAATACCAACAAACAAATATATATTGCATGAATTAAAAAAAATAAATTAAGTTGGTAAGAGAAACGAAAATAACACATCTCATATACCAAAGATTCTAAATCGATCAGATGCTCCTTTTCAACCTTTTCATTATGCCCTTTCTTAGCTTTTTCCTCTTCCACAGCCTCTACATTTTCATTTGCTTTATAGAAAAACTTTGTGCACTTAAACTTGTGACTGAAGATTTTTTTGTTGTTATATTTAAAAGTTTACGTAATTGTTACAACTGGCCATTAACTTTAGTAAACCTTTAGTCGTAAAGCCTACTTTCCCACTTATAAAAATCTTTGCCATCAAAAGTGTTAAAGAACCTTAAAAGGCTTATAAACTTCCCCACCCTTTGTAGCCTTGTGTTTTTATTCACACCTTTCCCTAAATTGTGCCAATATGTCAGTCTTGTCATCAATCACTAATGAGCCATCCTTTTTTTTCTAAGATAACTCTTCCTAACAAATGATTAAAACCGCGACATATCACTCATAGTTGCTAAAAATTAGACACATTGTGCAAAAAAAAAATTTCTAGTTGTTGAAAATTTATACTTACAATTTTTTGTACTATAAGTAGGACTACAAGTTAAAAGCGTCTATTTGTTAATTAATGAGATCTTTTAATAGAAGAGATGCAATATTAAGTATAAAATACCAATATAATTTGAACTATTTTCTTTATTAATTTTGACATAAAAAACATGAAACAGAGCATAAAAGCAAGTTCGCTAGCCATCCATCGAAATCACAAAGTTTTATTTTTGGGAACCAAAATGCAAGAAAATGAGGACTAAAATACAAAAACATCACAATAGAGATCCAAATTCAAAATAATTAAAAGTAAAAGGGTTTAATTAAAATATGTCGCATGAATTGCCTTTGTTGGCAGAATCAATGGCGCTGGCACGCCATGCCTTATGCCTCCTCAACACCCATGCGACCCCTTCCCCCTTTGTTTTAAAAAAAAGGACAAAAGATAACCCCTCTCCCTTATTTGTTTTTCCTTATTGTTTCAATTGTTTTTGTGTTTCTTCCACAATTTTGAATTACTTCTTGATTGCAAAGACTCATATTGCTACTATATTGGGCCTATTGCACGACATTCAAAACTCCCATCGGAATGTCTCCTTACAGATTGGTTTATGGAAAAGCCTGTCATTTTACAGTTGAGATGAAGCACAAAGCATATTGGACTATGAAAGTCCTCAATTTTGGCATGAAGGCCGCAGGGGAAAAGAGGTTACTACAACTAAATGAAATGGAAGAATTTCAAAATAAAGCATATGAGAATGCAAAAATTTACAAAAAGCATGTAAAGAAATGGCATGATAAACACATATTGAAGCGAGAATTTGAGGTTGGTCAAAAGGTTTTATTGTACAATTCTCGTCTTCGGCTCTTTCTCAAAAAATTTTGCTCTAAATGATCAAGTCTTTTTATAGTGATTTGGGTATTTCCATATGGTGCAGTTGAAATTCAGCTTGAAACCAAAGGAACATTTACAGTGAACAGACAACGGTTGAAGTACTATGTGAAAAATGAGCTTTAGCAATGCAAGACCATTATCATTTTGGCTAGCGTGTGATTGTTTTTGGTGATGAAAGCACTCTGTCCGGCTAAAGATGTTAAACTTAGTGCTTCTTGGGAGATAACCCAAGTTTTATACCTGTTGTTTAGTTTAAATTTTCATTTGAGTTATAGTATCTTGTTTTAATCGTTATTTACTAATTTTTGTGTTTTTATGCAAGTGGAGATATTGTCGATGCTCGGGAGCAGCATGCAGAAAATTTTTCTTTTACTTGAAGACAACCAAATATTAAGTTTGGGGGTGTTAACTTGTTTTGATATAAAAGACATGAAAAGGGAGCATAAAAGCATGTTCGCTAGCCATCCTTGAAAATCACAAAATTTTATTCTTGAGACCAAAATGCAAGCAAATGAGGACTAAAATGAAAAAATATCAAAATAAAGATCTGAATTCAAAATAATTAAAAGTAAAACGGTTGAATTAAAATATACGGAATAAATTGCCATTGTTGACAGAATTAATGGCGTGGCCGTGCCAAACCATAGCACGACCCCTTTATTTTGGAATCAAGAAAAAAAAGCCCTCATTCGTTTGTTTTTCCTTACTTATTGCTTCAGTTGTCTTTGTGTTTTTTCCACAATTTTGAGTTACTTCTTCATTGGGAATACTCACACTACCACCATACATTTAAATTTCCTTCACACTCACTCTTTCTCAAAACTAAGTGCACTTCGAAGTTTAAAACCCACGCGACAAACCGTTACCTATCCAAACATCAAAAGGCCCAAATTTCCTCAACATTGTAGCATTTGGAAAATTGTGTTCAATGCAAAGAATTCAACCCCGATATTAAGGATTTTCACAAAACAGTCAAGTAAGTCTACTTGTATCCAACTTTGCCCTTTGAGTTGAACTTATGGTGAGAAGTTGGAATTATGGAACTTTTGTGGAAGGTGGGAGTGTTGGGTTGTTGAATTTAGTGAAATTTGTACTGGGTGTTATAGATTTATTGTTATTTTATAAGTGTATGTATTAATGGTGCCAATTTTTTGGTGAAAATTGACATTGGGTGGCTAACAAAAGTGCACATCAATTATTTGACAAAATATTTGAGTGAGTTTAGCGTAGAAATCATAAGTTTAATAGTTAGGAAGCACTTCGAGAGTGTTTTACGAGTGAAAGGAATTTAGCACAAGTGGTTTCAAGTGCAAAAAAGGGGGTAGGAAAAGTATGCATTTCAAGTGTTCGGTGAATTGTCGAAAAGAACATTTAGAGCAAAAATGGCACCAAAAAAGGTTAGTTCTTCATGAGCTTCATCATCTTTTGACAAGAGAAAATTCATTTTATATAAAGCAAAATAAAAGTTTATTAAGTTTCAGGAAGATGAGAAAGAATTAATGAGGAAGCAAGCATTGAAACCAAGCCTAGAAGATGAAAAGATTTTGCAATTTATTCGGGATTGGGAATGGAAATCGCTCATCAATTATGCTACTCAAACAATAGTGCCATTAATGAGAGAATTCTATATGAATGCTTCAATTAGTAGAGATAATGATCGAGTGTATGTTAGGGAAAAAAGAATTTCATTCAGTTCAAAGGCCATTAACACGTATTATGGCTTGCCCTGCATTAATGAAAATGAGGATTTATACGATGCATTCAGGAGGAATGAAGACAACTACACTATTATCATTGAAGAATTATGTGTTCCGGTACACAATGGTTAAATGATTGTGGTAAATACAGTAAATCTCTCACTTTCCTCAAAAATTTGCTTAACGAATATGGCAAGGCTAGGCATAAATTCATTTGCTCCAATCCTATGCCTACCTCTCACCTCAACAAAATCACAACAAAAAGAGTCGCCTTACTCTATTGTATTTGTGCTGAAATTACAAATGATATAGGGAAGGTGATACAAGAAAGCTTGATTGCATCTATTGAAGCAAAAACAACTGGAGGACACACGCACCCTTGTCTCATTACTACCTTATGCTTAAAGGCAGGGGTAAAGGTGGAGGAAACAGAGTACAAGGTGAATCCGAACTTTTCAATTGATGGGATAGCAATTTTCAAGTTCAACTGTTAGGCAGAAGGTGCATCCATCTGATCCGAATTAGGATTTATTATGCATGAGGTTAATCAAGTTCCACTGCCATGAAAACCACTACCTCAACTTAGGAAAGGCTCCCATAATACAATTCTAGAGGCGTACCAATCAACTTATGAAGTAAGATTATAGCATCAACAAAACCCTTATGAAGGCTTACCAAACTCCTCATGCGTTAATCAAGATAATGAAGTCGATGCCTCCTCCTCATCTCACGAGGATCCCATACAATCAAGGATCGCTGATATGCATCAAAGAATTATTTAGCAAGGACATGAGATTCATAACATCAAGCAAGAACAAGCAAGAATGCATCAGTGTCAAGTGGAATGTTGTAATACCTTCGCTTCCTACCTATAGAGCGTCAACTCAAAGGTGAAACTTCTACCATTTTCGCAATTTCCACCCCCTTCAAAGAAATGAGAATGACAATGCATAATGAGAAACAAGATTTCTATATTTAGCCTCCTAGGTATGATTTCCTTTGATTCTCTTTGATTAAACATTGAGGACACTGTTGTGATTAAGTGTGAGGAAAGGAATTTTTGAAATGCTTTGTTGAATGCAATGAGTTTACTACCAGTACCAGTCACGCAAAAAATTTCTTTAGGTTTAAGTTTTATTTGTCATGTTTTAAGAGTTGTCATTTGCTTGTTTGTTAATTTTGAGTTTGTTTATTTTAATTCCTATCTTTTCTTCACTCTTGCAAATATAACCCTTTTCTTATGAGATTAGAATTGTTTTGTTGAGAAGGGTTATACTTGTAAGAGCCAAGAAAAGAAAGAATTTAAAATAAACAAACTCAAAATTAACAAACAAGCAAATGAAAACCCCTAAAACATGACAAATAAAACTTAAACCTAAAGAAATTTTATGTGTGATTGGTGGCAAACTCATTGCATTCAACAAAGTACTTCCAAAATTCCTTCCCCCACACTTAATCACAACATGGTCTTCAATGTTTAATCAAATAGAATCAAAGGGAAATCATACTTGGGAGACTAGATATAGAAATCTTGCCTCTCATTATACGTTGTCATTCTCATCTCCTTGAGAGAGTGGAAATTACGAAAGTGGTAAAAGTTTCTTCTTCGGGTTGAGGCTCTGTAGATAGGAAACAAAAGTAGTAAAACATTCCACTTGATACTGATGCATTCTTGCTTGTTCTTGCTTGATGTCGAATCTCACGCCTTTGTTGAATAAATTTTTGATGCATATCAACGATTCTTGATTGCATGGGATCCTCATGAGATGAGGAAGAGGCCTCGACTTCACTATCTTGATTGACACGTGAGGAGTTTGGTAAGCCTTTATAAGGGTTTTGCTGACGCTGCAATCTTGCTTCATACGTTGACCAGTACGCTTCTAAAATTGCATCAAGGGAGCCTTTCCTAAGTCAAAGCAGTGGTTTATGTGGCGGGGGAACTTGATTATCCTCATTTATAATAAATCCTAACTCAGATCGAACGGATGCACCTCCTGCCCAACAGTTGAACTTGGAAATTGCTATCTCGTCAATTGGAGAGTCTAAATTCACCTTGTACTCAGTTTGCTCCGCCGTTACCCTTACCTTTAAGCATAAGGTAGTAATGAGACAGGGGCGCATACGTCCTCTCGATGTTTTTTGCTTCAATAGATGTAATTAAGCTTTCTTGTGTCACTTTTCCTTTATCAATTGTAATCTCAGCAAAAATACAGTAGAGCAAAGCAAGCCTTTTTTGCTGTGACTTTGTTGAGATGAGAGGTAGGCATAAGATTGGAGCAAATGAATTTATGCCAAGCCTTATCATATCTGTTAAGCGTATTTTCTGGGAAAGTGAGAGATTTACTGTATTTACCATGACCTTTTAACTATTATGTTCTGGGAAGACATAATTCTTCAATGATCATAGTGTAAGTTGTCTTTATCCCTCCTGAATGCATCGTACAATTCCTCATCTTAATCAATTGAGGGCAAGCCATAATACGTATTATTGGTCTCTGAACTAAATGAAATTCTTTTTCCCCTAACATACACTCGATCATTATTTCTACTAACTGAAGCATTTATCATAGAATTTTCTCACTAATGGTACTATTACTTGAGTAGGATAATCAGTGAGCAATTCCTATTTCTAATCCCGAATAAATTGCAAAATCTTTCCGTCTTCTAGTCCTAATTTCAATACCCTCACTAATGCTTTCTCATCTTCCTGAAACTTAATAAACTTTTGTTCTGCTTTACATGAAACGAATTTTCTCTTGTTAAAAGATAATGAAACTTGTGAAAAACTACCCTTTTTTGGTGCCTTTTTTGCTCTAAATGTTCTTTCTGGTAATTCATCGAACACTTGGAATGCACACTTTTCCTATCCCGTCTCTTTTATTTGAAACCACTTGTACTAAGTTCCTTTCACTCCTAGAACACTCTAGTGTTTCCTAATGATCAAACTTAAGATTTCTATGCTAAAACTCACTTAAACATTTTGTCAAAAAATTGGCGTACACTTTTGTCAACCTACCCAATCTCAATTTCAATCCTTCAATTTTCACACAAAAATCATCACCATTAACACATATACTTCTAAAATAACAATAAATTTATAACACCCACTATAAATCTCATTAAATTCAACAACCCAACACTCCCACCTTTTACCGAAGTTCCACAATTCTAACTTCTCACTATAAGTTCAATTCAAAGGGTAAAGTTAGATACAGGTAGACTTACTTGACTGTGTTGTGAAAATCCTTAATATTAGGGTCAAATTTTTTTGTATTGAACACGGTTTTTCAAATGCTAGAATGTTGAGGAATTTTGGGTCTTTTGATGTTCACATGGGTAGTGGTTTGTTGAGTGGGTTTAAAACTTGGAAGTATACTTAGTTTTGAGAAAAAGTAAATGTTGAAGGAAATTTAAATGTATGGTAGCAATGTGAGTCTTTGCAATAAAAAAGTAACTCAAAATTATGGAAGAAATACAAAGACAATTGAAGCAATAAGTAAGGAAAAACAAACAAGTGAGGGGTTTTCTTTTTTTTTTCTTTTAAAACAAAGGTGGAAGGGGTCATGTGTGCGCTGAGGAGGCATGAGGCATGGTGCAGGCGCGTTATGGTTGGGCGCGGTAGCGCCATTGATTCTGCCCACAATGGTAATTCATGCGGTATATTTCAACTAAACCCCCTTAGTTTTAGTTATATTAAATTTAGATCTCTATTTTGATTATTCTGCATTTTAGTCCCCATTTGTTTGCATTTTGGTCCCCAAGAATAAAATTTTTTGATTTCTACGGATGGCTAGCAAAAATGCTTTTATACTCTGTTCTCATGTCTTTTATGTCAAAACAAGTTAACACCCCTAAACGTAATGTTTGCTCGTCCTCGAGTAAAAGAAAAATTTTCTTCATGCGACTCCCGAGCATCGACAATATCTCCACCTGCACAAAAACACAAAAATTAGTAAATAAAGATTAAAACAAGATACTATAACAAAAATAAAAGTTTAAACTAAAAAAAATGTATAAAACTTGGGTTGCCTCCCAAGAAGCGTTAAGTTTAATGTCTTCAAGCGAACAGAGTGCTTTCTTCACCAAAAATAATCACACACTAGCCAAAAGGATAATGATCTTACATTGCTCAAACTCATTTTTCATATAGTGCTTCAACCGTTGTTTGTTCATTGTAAATTTTTATTTGGTTTCGTGCTCAATTTCAACCGCACTATAGGGAAACACCCGAACCACTGTAAATGGACTTGACCATCTGGAGTGTAATTTTTCGAGAAAGAGTTGAAGACAAGAATTGTATAATAAAACCTTTTGACTAACCTCAAATTCTCACTTCAATATGTGCTTTTCATGCCATTTCTTTGCATACTCGTAAATTTTTGCATAATCATATGCTTCATTTTGGAATTCTGCCATTTCATTTAGTTGTAGTAACCTTTTCTCCCTAGCGGCCTTCATGCCAAAATTCAAGACTTTCATAGCCCAATATGCTTTGTGCCCAAACTCAACTAGAAGATGACAGGCATTTCCATAAACCAATCTGTAAGGAAACATTCTTATAGGAGTTTTGAATGTTGTGCGATAAGCCTACAAAGCATCATCCAACTTCTTTGCCCAATCCTTCCTTGAACTGCTCACTATTTTCTCAAGAATTCTTTTCAACTCCTTATTTGAGACTTTCACTTGGACACTTGTTTAAGGGTGGTAAGTAATAGCTACTCGATAAGTCACACCAAATTTCTTCAACAAGCCTTTAATGCAAAAATGGTTCCCACCATCACTAATTATTACTTGAGGTGTGCCGAATCGGGTGAAAAGATGCTTGTGTAGAAAGTTTGAAACCACCTTTGCATCATTGGTACGACGAGCTATTACTTCTACCCATTTTAAGACATAATCCACCACCACCAAAATGTATTGATTTGAGAATAAAGACGAAAAAGGTCCCATGAAATCTATACCCCACACGTCAAACAACTCCACTTCAAAAATGTTGTTGAGAGGTATTTCGTTCCTTCGAGAAATATTTCTAGACCTTTGACATTGATCATAAACGGCAATAAATTTATAGGAGTCCTTGAATAAGGTAGGCCAAAAGAAACCAGATTGAAGAACTTTGGCTGCTGTTTTGCTCCTACTAAAATGTCCTCCATATTCTAATGAGTGATAGTGTTTTAGAATACTTACCATCTCTTCTTCTGGAATATACCACCTAATTATTTGGTCTGAACACTACTTGTAAAGAAACGAATCATCCCAATAATAATGTTTAACCTCCAAGAAGAATATCTTCTTTTGCTAAAATGACAAATCTTCAGGAAAGATGTTGCAAGCCAAATAATTCACAATGTCTATATATCAAGGTGTATCCCATGTCTTAAGTGAAAAGAGTTGTTCATCTAGAAATACTTCATTGATGGCACTTGGTGAATTGTCTTCAATCTCATCATGTTCCAACTTAGACAAATGCTCAGCCACAAGATTTTCATACCCTTTATTATCTCTAATATCTCAATCAAATTCTTGAAGTAACAGCACCCACCGAATGAGTCTTGGTTTGGCATCCTTTTTTTCCAGTAAGTACTTGATGACTGAATGGTCTGTGTAAACAATCACTTTTGAACCAATCAAGTAAGAGTGAAATTTGTCAAATGCATACACAACAGTTACTAATTCTTTTTTGGTGGTAGCATAATTCATTTGAGCCTTAGTCAAAATCTTGCTTGCATAGTATATAATGTGTAAGTTCTTTCCTCTTCACTGTCCCAAAACAACTCTAACCATATAGTCACTTACATCACACATAAGCTCAAACGGTAATTCCCAATTTGGAGCCACAATAATAAATGCTAAAATCAACTTCTCCTTCAAAGTATTGAATGCCTGCAAATAATTAATAGAAAAGTTAAAAAGCATATCTTTACTAAGAAGATTACAAAAAGGTTTAGAGATTTTAGAAAAATCCTTAATAAAGCACCGATAAAAGGTGACATGTCTCAACAAGCTTCTGATTTCTTTCACTAAAGTGGGTGGCAATAATCTCTCGATGATTTCAATCTTCACTCTATCAACGTCAATACCTTTTGCTGAAATATGATGTCCTAACATAATGCCTTTTTGAACCATGAATGGCACTTTTCCCAATTCAAGACAAGATTAGTTTCTTCACAACATTTTAACACTAAAGCCAAATTATCCAAGCAACTATCAAAAGATGACCCAAAAATACAGAAATCGTCCATGAAAACTTCTATGAACTTTTCCACCATGTCACAAAAGATGGCCGTCATACAACATTGGAAGGTAGGCGATGCATTACACAACCCAAATGGCATTCTTTGAAAAGCAAAGATGTCGTAGGGACATATGAATGTAGCCTTTTCTTGGTCTTCGAGTGCGATTAGAACTTGGTTATATCCGAAATACTCGTCAAGGAAGTAGTAGTAGGAGTGACCGGCTAGTATTTCCAGCGTTCGGTTAATGAACAGAAATGGGAAATGGTCTTTACGAGTAGCTTTGTTCAACTTACAATAATCAATGCACATCTGCCATCCTGTTACTGTCTGTGTTAGAATAAGATCATTGTTATTATTTTAAATCACCATTATTCCTCCTTTTTTAGGTACAACTTGCACTGGGGTAACCTATGAGCTGTTGGAGATTGGATAAATCATGCCTACATCCAGTAACTTTAAAACCTCATATTTCACCACTTTCTTCGTGTTTGGGTTCAAAAGACGTTGATATTGTACTACCGGCTTGAAGTTCTCTTCTATAAGGATTTTATACATACAAATCGACGGACTTATACCCTTGATGTCAGCAATGAACCTCTTATTGATGCCTTATAGTTCCTCAACACCCAGAGCAACTTCTCTACCTCTAATTCACTTAGTGTAGTTGAAATAATGACTGGAAATGAAGAATCGTGTCCCAAATGAGCATATCAGAGATGAGCTAGTAATGGTTTTAGTTCAAGCTTAGAAGGATTTGGATTTGTTGACAACCAAAGAGTTAGATTTCTCACTAATTTTTCTTACTAATTTTTCAAATTTAGACTTCTCATAATAAAATTATGGTGAAGCCTCCAAATATTTTGCATATTCAGCAATTCTATCATCTTCTACCTCAATGGATTTGGAATGAATGATACAAGCTTTTAGAGGTTCCTTCAGATGTTCCTTCTTAAAAGTTTCTTCCACTGGCCTATCAATAATATTGATTCTAAGACAATAATTGATCTCAGAAGGATACTTGATAACTTTAACTACATTAAACTCCATTTGTTCATCCTGAACCCTCAAAACCAACTTTCCTTACTAAACATCAATGAGTGTTCTTCTAGTAGCTAAGAAAGGCCTTCCCAAAATGAGTGGTATCTCTCTATCTTTTTCCATATCCAACAGAATAAAGTTAGTCAAAAATATAAAACAATCTTAACAAGTACATCTTCCACAATTTTTTTTGGATGTTTAATTGACCTATCTGCCAATTGAAGTAAAACAGTTGTAGCTTTAGCTTTAGCTTTACCAAGCCTTAATGTTCTAAAATAGAAAAGGGCTTCAGGTTAATACTTGTACCCAAATTGCATGATGCTTTTTTAAAATAACACTCTTCAATGGTGCAAGAGATGGTGAAACTCCCTAGATCCTTCAATTTTGGATGCAACTTGTTTTGCAAAATTGCATTGCATTCTTCCGTTAGCATCACCATCTCATTTTCTTCCAATTTTCTCTTACTAGATAATATCTCCTTCATGAATTTTGCATAGCTCGGCCTTTGCTCAAGTGCATCTGCAAAAGGGATATTAATTTGTAACTTTTTGAAAACATCAAGAAATTTGGAGAATTGCTTATCTAGCTTATTCTTCCGAAGACGTTGAGGAAACGGGATCAAGGGCACAAATGGTAGAGGTGACAAGGCTTTCTTCTAAGGAGTTGATACTTCTTTGATTACTTTAACTAGTTTGCTTCCTTAGAGGTGTCAATGGTGCTCTTCACCAACCTTATCCTCTATGTTTGCTTGGTTAAACACTGAAGCTTCAGGTTGCTCCTCTATTTATGCTTTTAATTTGCCTTGTGGTTCTTCAAGTTGCTTCCCACTTCTAAGTGTAATGGCTTTCACTTGTTCCTCAAGATTTGTTTTAGTATTATTTGGCAATGATCCTTACTGCCTTTCCATCATCATACTTACAAGTTGCTCCATTTGCAACTTTAGGTTCCAAATAAAAGTTACTTGATTTTGCAAAGTTATTTCAGTTTTGGTCATGAACTTGGAAGTATTCATGGTAAGTAGTGCAAGAGCTTCTTCTAAGTTAACCTTCTTCCCTTCAGGTTGAAATCCCGATGGTGATCTTATAGCATTTTGATTTCCCCTCTAAGAGAAATTAAGATGATTCTTCCATCCATGATTGTAAGTATTGTAATACGAATTGTTCTACTGTTGATTGGAGTTCCCAACATATGAAATTTATTCAGAGGATGATAGAGCAAATAGATTACCAACTTGATAATTGGTGCTTGGGTGATTATCACTCTATAACTCACAAACCATCTGAGCAATTTGAATGGAATTTGGTGTAATAGTTCCCAGTTGCTTAGTTAGTACAGTCAACTGAGTAGTAAATGTAGTAATGTTGTCTACTTCATGAACTCCTAAGGCCTTGATGCTAAACATTTTGTGGGCCATTGATAAGCATTAATAGCCATTTTCTCTAACAAGTCATAGGCCTTGTCAATTGTTTTCCCTATTAAAGCACCTCCTGTTGTTGCATCAACAAGTGTTCGTGCTGAACTGCCTAAACCATTATAGAAAGTCTACACCTGAAGCCATTTATGCAAGCCATGGTATGGAAATCTTCGCATCATATTCTTACACCTTCCCAAGCTTTATATAGTGACTCCATCTTATGTTAGGTGAACGTAGTGATATCATTCCACAACTTTGTTATCTTCATTGGTGGGAAGAATTTCGCTAAAAATTTTTGTGCCAAGTCATCCCAAGTAGTGATACTACCCTGAGGAAGTGAACTCAACCAATTCTTCGTCTTGTCCCTCAATAAAAATGAAAATAATCTCAATTTTACTGTATCCTACGGCACGCCATTATATCCGAAAGTGTTACAAATTTATAAGAAATTTGCAATGTGAGCATTCGGGTCTTTATGAGCTAATCCACTAAACTGAACTGAGGTTTTGATCATCTAAATGATGGTTGGTTTGATTTTGAAGTTATTGGCTTGAATTGCCAGTCTCCTAATATTGGTCGAAGCTCCATTAATTGTTGGGATAGCATATTCTCTCAAAGTACGTTGGTCTTTGACCCCAACATTATCTCCAAAATTTTGTTCCATGGTGCAAGTTTGCAATCATCTTAATGCTTCTCTTTTATTCTTTCTATTTCTTCAACAAGTTCTCTCAATCTTATAATCGAAAGGCAATAAAGCACCACTTCCATCTTTTCTTATGCACCAAAGGAACCACTTGTAGTGAAAACAAAAATTAAACTCCAAACTAAATCCAAGATCAACCCAAATTGATATTAAAAGAACTTAATACTCTTCGACAACGACGCCAAAAATTATTTGAAGAACCAAAAATGATGTGATATAAAAAATTAAAAGAAATTCAAATAACTACAATCTAATACACAAAATCAAAAAGGAAAATTTCAATGAAAGTAATATCTAGGGCTAATGATTTATCTCAATTTACTCACACCTAGTTCTGCAAGTTACGTTATCCCCATTAATTCTTATGTTATTAGTTGATTGTTCTAACTTATTCGACTATCTCTCTCGAAATCAGTTGAATCTATTCCTCATTTATGTGCTTATTATATCTCTATATAAACACAAAATAAACGGAAATGTATTACGAACAATAATAATCATTGAATCTATTACACAAACCACATTGATATATTTCTATTCAATATGCAATTTGTGGTGTTTTTCAATTGTTCTAAGCACAACAAATATTTCCCAATACTCATTGGTCCATAAATCAATTAATCAATGGCTAGTTAATTAATTACATTAAGTTCTTGATAAACATACAACATAGAATATTAATAAAAACATATTGTATTTTCAAAAGATTAAACCATTGCCCTATGCTTTAAATTTAGCAACTTATAAAAATCAGTTTACAATCAACATTCTCAAATTCAATCATCCTCATCATATTCAAATATTCATAAATACTAAATTTAATACAATAAATAAGATAAGAGTATAGAGATAAACTAATCTGGAGAGCTCTTCTTTCTAATCTTCTCTTGCTTTTCTTCCCAAACAACGCTCTCTCTAGCTTCTCTCTATCTTCACCTTCCTTTTCTTCAAAACTTTCCATTTCCAAAAGTGGCTGCCTTTTCCCCCAACCTTCAAAATATATATTCCTAGGTTTTTCAAAATCAAGCCATCTAAAACTAAGGGTTGAAATTTAGACCCAAAAAGACATCTAAATGAAATCGTCGAGCTTGGGAGCGCTCAAATGGCGCGATAGCGCTATATTATCAGCAACTTGATTTGTTTTGGCTGAGATTTGGTCTCTGTGGCTTTGCATTTTAGTCTTCGAACATCTTCTTTTTCAAACCGAATTCACTTTAGATGGCTAGTTTTCTCAATTTCTTTATAATGCAGGCAAAACACATCAAATGCCAATGAGGTTTAAGGATTAAACAAATAAATCAAGTTTAAGAATAAATGATAAGCGCGTCTTATACACTTATCAAATACTCCACACTTGAATATTTGCTTGTACTCAAGCAAATTAAACCAATATGGAAAAAAGATAAGGGTCCAATGAAAAGAAATTTTCACAATTGAGATTAATTAACGATTGAGCAAACCTTTTGTCAAAGTAATATCAAGCCTTATAAATCAAGTGTTATACCTAAATTAAGGAAAGTTTCAAAATATGGGCAGAGTGCATGGTGCCGTCACGCCACCTGGTGGCGCCGTTGCATCATGCATAGCTCATCTCCACATTTTGAAATTCTTGCAATTTTGTCTCTATGACTTTGCAATTTCTAATAAGTTAGTGCTTTCATGAATAGTTTTCAAATTATTAGGACTAATTTATCAAAAAAATCAAATTTTAATGTCCTTTTCCCTACTTTTAATTTCTATTTTTGCATTTTCAAAGCTAACACATCTCTCCCTCCCTCTCTTTAAGTCCTAGATTTTCTCACTTTCCCTCGTTTTCTCTTCCTATTTTCTTGCGAAAATAGTAAGCTCATCTATGGCTTCTCTATTTTATACTTTTATAGAAATTTTGTTGTTTTTTGGTTTATATTTCTTTTTGAATTTATTATTCAAAGAATATGTTTTTTACGTGTTCGATCTATGGAACTGATTTGTGATTTTTCATAAATTTGAAATATTTTTCTAGGTAAACAATGGTTTGAGTATCAATTTGATTTTGTTTGATGTCGTTTCATTGATGTGGACGAATTTTTATTCAATCATTTGATATTCATTCTTGGTTTATTAACGTATGATTTTGTTCAATTGATCTTTGTCTTTATATGTGATTTAATTAGAAATTTCATTTCATTTTGTATCAGTGATGATGAAGCTATTTTATTTTTCATTTTTTTTTTGTTTTCTCCCTTGACTGTAGGCATATTATAAAGCAACTATTAATTTTAGAGTTTGCTCTTAGTGGTTTCTTGTTGGGATTTCTGTTTTTGATTTATTTGTGTTTCGCTTTCTTCAATGTCTCTTCGGTCTAATGATTTTAAGATCGGGAAGGTGTTACATGTTTGGATGGGAACAATGGAATTTAGAGCTTGCTTTATGTTGCTCTGAAAATGGAGATTTCGGGATTATTTTTGGCATAATTTTTTAATTATTCAATGATTTGTGATAAATGTCCATGCTATGTAGCAGAAATGATGGGATTTATGTGGTTTGATTTTTCTTTGTTCAATTAATTAATGTGGAATGATTTTTTTTTCTTATGGAGCTATAGGAAAACTAAATTCATGGACATTCTTTTTCTCCAATATGATAGCATTTCTCAACCTGTAAACCAATTTCAAAGCTAAAGACAACTCAAAGAATTCGTATTTTAATCTATTATATTATTGGGGTATCCTAAACAGTTTATTAGTTTATTTATTCATGTATATACCTTAATTAGTTTACAAACATCATAAAGATAATGATAGAAAGATGACTCTTAGTGTAAATCCATGTCAACAACACAAATTCTTATTTTCTACTGAACAAACATACAATACTAATAAATAAGTATATTATAGTTAACAATTGTTCCCAGCACCTAATGTGTAATCCAAATAATTTCATTGAAAAAACCCCATAATCACCAAATGTTATAAATTAAAGATCTATAGCACAGTTACGATTTAAGTATCTAATTCAATTGTGAGTGCATAATTGTTAATGTTTAATCATCAAAAGAAAAAATCATAAGCATTTATTGCAACACGGTCCATTTTAACATTTAACAATGACAGTAGTGAAACCATAGTAATTAAACTACAACTAACTTCCATGAACACCAAAACAAGCAAAAGTAAATATATGCTTATATAAACTACCATTTTCATAACCAATAAATTAACCTTACCATAAGATCCCGTTGTTCAGCTATCATGATGTGTTCCCCTTTTTTGCAATTTGACTAACTAAATGTCTACACAAAATATTGTATCAAAACCTACTTGCAAATTAACTATGTCACAATCTTAATACAACCATTATAACCAAATACAAAGAGAAAAGAAATGCACACACCTCATCACTATTATTTAAAAACGCGAAAATTATTGCCATATTTATATAGCCCTATTACTTTTCATGAAGATCAAAATTCAAACAATTTTGGTAAGAAAACATCAAACATTAAATTTTGTAAGTGTGAAACTTCAAGTCATACTTTACAAGTGAAACATAGAAATAACCATAAATTCATCATAATGATTGAAAAACATAAAAATGTCTACTAAAACTAAAGCAAAGAAAACACTGATATCTCACAACATTAATAAAAGCCATTAGACACAAAGTTAGTCTAATGGTTTTTCTTTTTGAATTTTTTATATTTTTATTTTAATTTAGTGGCTTCCTCACAATTTTGATGTTTGTCATATTTTTGGTTTGACCAACAAATTAGTAAACAATTTTGTTAATAATTTATTTTTAAATTCCAATTAAAAAAATATTTTTATATTTTACTTTTTCTAATACAGTGCCTTTACTGTTTACAATATTGGTTTTTCCTTTCTCATATATTCTTTATTTTGTTAATTATATATATATATATATATATTTTTATATATGCCCCCCAAATTCCTATTTTTAACTAAGGATCCATTTAGGTGTGCTACAAAAAATTAATATGCTTTGTACTTATACTCTTTAACATTTTTTTAACAATTTTTAGAAAAGTACTGTCTGCCTAATAGTTATCGAAAGCAATTATGTTATAGATTTAGTGCTAAATTAGGTGATCGGAATTATAATTAAAAAGTGCTTTAATATTAACAAATTACTAAAACAGAAATTTTATTCAATTAAGTAATATATAAAATTAATAATATTTTTTAAATCAAATAATGCATAAATTAATGCTACGCATTAGTATTTTTTAATAAAAACTAATATTTTGAAAAATAAAAATAAAAATTATAAAAATAAATTAAAAGTCTATTATTTTTAAATTAATTATTATATAAAATTTAATAGAGAGACAATAAGTATCTACGTATTTGTCATATTTTATATTTAATATTTTTAATAATAATAAATACACTAAAAATAAAATAATTATTTAGTAAAAATGATATTTTTATTTGATAAATATATATATATAATATTACAATTTAGTGTCATGATTATTATTAAAAAAACATACAAAGAATTGTAAATTTAAGAATTTAAAAAATAATTAATTAAAAAAATAGGATAAGGATTAACATTTTTAAAATTATTTAAGAGTACTTTGGAAATGATAAAATTTTCGTTAATTTAAGGTAGAATTTTTAAAATGTATTAAGATATTTTCGAAATCACAATACTTTTATTAAAATTGAAATGCTATTCACTTAAAAATTTTAAGTATTAATTTCATAAAACATCCTATTATGCGCTAATTCAAAAATTGCTCTAAGTGCTAATTTTATTTGAATAGCTACTTTTTATTAAAATTGTTAAATATATGTCTATAAGTATTTTTGAAGCGTTGATAAGTGATAATTAGCACTGTCAATTGGAACCTAGCTGCAATAAAGTTTAAGCATTTTATCTACTTCATGCACAATCACAATCATCAATTTCGCACTCTAGATAATAAAATATTGATGAAATCTGTTAAAAAAGTATACCCAATTATTGACAGAGGCAAGCACTCCCAATCAGTTTTCGGCATGAGGCTAAAACCAATATGCAACATCACATACTGATGTAATTCAAATTCCTATATCTTAGGCAAGGATAATAAATAGTATTCTGATCATGTGCACGATCTTCCCTAAATTTTAAAAAATTTTGAACACCAGTAACGTATTTTCACCTATCCATTGTCATCAAAAAAATTTCTATTTCTGCTTGAATTTAATATTGTGAAGTTTAAGGTAGTTTTAATAAATATCAAATCTTCAATTGAATTACGACTAAAAAAATATATAAAAAATAAAAAGACAATATATTAAACAAAAAAAATTAACAACATAATAAAATATAAGAAAATTTTTTAAAATAACCTTAAATTTTTTCGAGTTTACGTAAAAGTCTCTTATAAAAAACTTTTATCAATCTAATTTAAAATATATTTTTCGGACTAAATTACTCGCAATAACCCACTTTAATTTTATTTTTATAAAAGTCATTTTTTTTACTTTTCTTATTACTCTATACTTTGACAAACTCAAACTTTCATAAAATTAAACTTTTCTCTTTTCAAACTCATATCTCTTACTAACAACGGTAGTGGACGGTACAGCAGTAGTGTAGTTTTAACGGCAAAGTGTTGGTCACCTATATTAGGTAATTTGTTTCACCATATAGGTATGTGTTTTATGTGTGAATTAAAAATATTCATTCCTTTCTCAAATTAGGATTTGTATTTCAATCTTAAGATAGTAGAAAATAATTAATTTAGTGTTTAAATTAAGTTAACTTATTGTTGTATGAATGCAAAGATAAGGATTGATTTGAGGATATAAAGATATTGCTAATTTTAGGTCATGAGTTTTTCACCTAAATTCACTTTTCGAGTAAAACTAAATTTTGTCTAATCCTAAAACTATTTTTTGGGTAAGACAAAATTTATCTTTACCTAAAAAGTAGTTTATGGCTAAGGCAATCATTTTACGGGTAAGATAAAATGTTATCTTATCTTAAAAATGGTTATAGTGTAAGGCAAAATATGGCCTTACTAAAAAAAGTAGTTTTTGGGTAAGACAACCACTTGTTGAATAAGGCAAAATTTGACCTTATCCGAAAACTACTTTTCTATTAAGGTCAAATTTTGCCTTACCCGAAAATTTTTTCTCTTATCCGAAAAATGGTCTTAGGAAGAATATTGAGTAAGTAAACATTACATTTTTTTATATGTTTTTATATTATAACATTATTGAATTGTTATGTATTTACATAAGTATAAAAGATTTAGTAACATTTTTTGTTCATTACAATAATTCGTGAGAAACACTTGTTGATGGTATTCAAAAATACGTTGATGGAAAAGTTCGACTTATTGCCATAGCAAGAAATTCTAACGACCCAAATTTAGTAGACATAATATTATTATTATTAGTAATTATTATTATTATTATTATTATTAATTATTAATAATCAATTATTATAACTATTATTATTAAGTATCCTAATCAATTATTTTTATTGCATCTCATATTATTAGTAATAATTATTATTACTAATCAATATTATTATTACATGTTATATTATTATTATGAATTATTTATTATTATTAATAAATTATTATTATTACATCTCACATTATTATTAATTATTAATTATTATTTATTATTTTTACTCTATTATTTATTATTATTAATTATTTACCATTATATTATTATTAATTATTTTTATTGATTATTATTGAATAATTAAAAATATAATTATTAATTTATTATTAATATTATTGTTAAATAATAGTTTTTTTTATATAATATTATTTATTATTATTTTATTATATATATTAATTACTTTATTATATTTTCCTTTAATAGGGGTCTATAAAGGGACCTATTTTCGGACAAATGCATCACGAAAATAGGCCTAATTTAATAAAAATTTTAGCTTAATTTAATAAAATTTTTATACAAGAATTATTTATGTAAACTCGAAATAATTTAAGACTATTTCAAAAAATTTTTCTAAAATATAAGCATCATATGTTGTATATCATGAGTTATATATATAAAATAAAAATTAAAATATATTCAAATCTCGTACCTTATAATCACACGATCAATTTAACAAATTACATAAATACAAAATCTATTAAAAGAAATGCTTATATATATTTATACAAAAACATACCTGTTGCTGTCAATTAAGAAAGGAAGAGAGTTTCTGAAGTAGATGAATAGCCCAAAAAAATGTTACTGTGAACTGGAAAAGAGAGAGACAGAGTGAGAGAGAGACGCAGTTCTTTAGAAGATGAGGCTTCTTTTAAAAAAAAAAAAAGAAAAAAGGTAGAGGAAGAGGCCAAAATAGAGATGAAATGGGCTTTCGGGTCAAAAGATTCCTCCCCACCGTTCGCTGACAAAAGAAGTTACATAACATGCAGTAATAATAAAAAGTAGTGTAGCTCAAACGATAACCTGGGCGTAGATAAGGGATCAATCACTTTACATTGATTATGGTCTTCATGAGCCAATTACTTTATATGTATTTGGAATAAAATTTATTAAATAATTTATATAAAAATAGGTAGGTTCCCCTTTTATGATTTGACACAAAAAAAAAAATTGAAATTAATATAAATTTATTGTAGGAATAAGAAAAAGAATCCATACATAAGCATTATTGTATCTTTCTTAATCTTTTTAAAAGATAAAAAATAAATAAGAGAAATAACAAAATTTAATTCCATTCATTCAATTTGATTTTATTCAATCTATTTTTAATAGGTTTAGTAGATTAATGGATATGGTTAGATTTTAAAATTTTATATTTATTTACAATAAATCGGATTATGAATTTCCATTGACAATTTACCAAAATCTAATCTAATATGTTAAAAATAATATAATAAATGTTTTAAATAAAATATTATCTATAATACATAAAATTAAAAATATAAACTTACATAAATTTGCATAAACTTTCTTTTTATGTTTTCTACAATTGAGGAGAAAGCACTTCCAGAAAGTTTGATAAGAAATTTATATAATAATATCCAGTACCAAGTAAATTCAGAACAAGTACGTAATCATAGCAAATATGATCCAAGTTTCATATCCAGATCAAAGAAACCAGTTCTCTAATTGCTTCACAAGAATTGCTCATAATCTGACAAGAAAGACAAACATTATCTCACAAGTTATCATTCATTTTCTTTTGTTATCACATTACATGCAATGCTGTTAATCAAAATCTCTATCTAATCACAAAACAAGAACACTACAAACATCATAAAACAAAAGAGTACCTCTCAAAAGTTGATATGCTAAGCAAACTGGAATGTGCATAAGCTTTGACAAATTTTCTAGATTAAGAATAGAATGCACTTCAAGCATCCAACCTTTAATTGTAGAGTCAGATGCGCTTAATATCGTAAATTTAGTTCAATTGTAAGCTCTAGTAGGGGCGAAATAGGATGGGTCATTGCAGAGATTCAGAATTTTATTGGAGGGGTATTTCCACGTATCTAGGTTTGTGAAAATCTCAATTTAATAATCTGTGAAAAAGAACACAAACCTCCCCCATAATATATACGATTTGTACACAATTATTAAAATACCCCCAAAATTAAATTCCAATAATAATAAAATATGGGTAAAGAACAAGCACACCCATTTTTAAAAATAAATGTGAACCACATCTTAAATTAAAATAAGTGTCAATGAAATCTTTTTTGTTAAAATTTTCACACCCTAATAGAAAGAATCTCATTGATGCTATTTTCAATTTGATGTGTGATTGATGCTTATTTTTAAAAAAGAGGTATATTTGTTCTCTACCATAAAATATTAAAAGCTAGTATCTTATGGATATGTTTGGCGCATTGCACTAATCTGTATTAAAATTTAATAGGTTATAATAGATTATACTATGTTGTACTATATTGAATAAAATTTAATAAAATATTATGTTTGGTATATGATTATCTTAGAAAATATTAATTATATAAAAATAATATCAATATCTTCATGCAAGTCTCTCACTAACATTGTGCATACTACTTGTTCTACTTTTGATTTTGTAGAAGAGTAAAATTACAACTAACATTGTACATATTAGGAATGACAATTTTTCTCGTGGGGTCGGAAATCGGGGATGAAAAACTGAAAATCAGGGTGAGGATGGAGACGGTGCCTTTTGCCCCGACCCGCCCTAATTCCCTGTTTTCAAATTTTGTTTGATAATTACATACGTATCTATTTTATTTACTAAATGATTATAAAAGTTATGTAACTTTCATTTTAATCCAACAAGTCCTCAAAAAAAGAAATTTACTAAAATAATTATTTACATATCTTGAATTTAATCAATCTTAAAAAAATTTAAATTTATTTCTTGATAAAAAAATTTAAATTTAAATTTACTAAAATAATTATTGTTGGCAATTTGAGTTTACATCACAAATAATTATAAAGAAAATAATAGTTCTAAGCTTATTTTAAATAATTTTTAAAGATAAAACTACTGCTAGATTAAGAATAATAATCATAAATATTATTATTGGTATATTTGAATTGCCTTATATTATAAAATTATTATATTAATATTACTATTTTAAAATAACATTTTACAAAATATAAATTAAATATATATTCTTAGGTAGGTAATTATATCAACAAATTTTAATTTTTAAACATAAGCGGTGCAATGATAAGCTGTTGTTAGTCTCTGTAAAAGTCTAGTGTTCGAACTTTGAAACATTCAATTTTTTTTTGTTTTTAAAATTAGAACAAGTCAATAATCTTTATTTAAGGTATTGTTAATCTTTCCATAATGAGCTTTAAGTGTCTTATTAGAGTCTTGTTTCAAGTATCTATTTTAATTAGTTTGCCTTTTCTTGTTCGTGTTAAGAGTAGGTGATTGTAATATCTCAAATTTTAGTATTATTAGAAATACGCATATGTAGATATATTTTTGTTATATATTACATGATATCACATAAGTTGAGAATTTATGAGAAGAATATATCTATTTCTGGAGATGTTATTTGATTGAAATGAATATGTTAAATTTTTGAAAAGATAGAATTATTTGATAATAAAATTTTAGTGTGGGTAAAAGTGTAAAAAAGATAAAATCAACGTAACATGATTTGATAATATGATATATCCTTATTCCAGGAAGTTTCTAGCCAATAAACATAATCCACCGTATTATTGTTGGCAGTTTGAGTTTACATCACAAATAAATTGATCCAATCACAAAACTTTTTAAAAAAATTTTTAAAAAAAATGGTTGAGAACAATTTATTGCTATATTGTTAAAGACCCTTTGATTTTTGACTTTTTGTTTCTGAAAAATTGTTCTTAATTACTTTGAACCTCAAACAAGTGAGAAACATGTTTAATTGATGTCATAAAAATATTTTAAAAAAGTTTATCTTTAAAAAAATTAATACAAAATATGAAAAGTCAATTTATTAATTAACAATACTTGACATTATTTAATTTTTGTTCTTCCTGTTATTTTTTCTCGTAATTATCAAATAAACCAATGCAATTTGAAAATAAAAAATATTTATATTGTAAGCCATATTAATATATTAGACACAAAAACAAAAATTATTAAAATTTAAAACATTTGATTAAAGATGAGTGAAATTTTTGTTTCTTTATAAGCATGACTTGTCCTGTGAAGAAAACAAATAATTAGGACCACAATTGAAAAATTGTCAGTATTTATGTTTAGGTTGTAATAAACGTCAAGTGATAAGATATAATTAATTAGTAATGAAATAGTTGCATATTAATAAATTAATTAACGTGTCATAAAATAACTGATATATTATTTCTTTTTTAATCATATGTCATAATGTGATTATCAACACATATTAACAAAACATTCTCTTATGATAAAATCCAAAAAAAAAGCAAACTTCTTGATTAAGAAAAGAGATATAGGTGGTAGTTGTGTTATAATATTTAAAGATACAAATTTAATAATTTTTCGAGTAATTTATATATAAACCAATCATTTTTAAGTTTTGATGTTCACATTTTTTAAAATATAAATTAATTAATATTAATATTAAAAAATATGTCTAAGAAAAACCTATTTCTTTATAGTGACAGGGTTGTTACAATTTTAATTTTTTATATATATCTAATAAATTTGGAAGATGTCCAATTTTAGATTTTTATGACATTGTAGAATTCACTTATTTTTTTACTGCAAAAACGTAGAAAAATATTTTTAAAATATTTTTTGGGTCAATGTTATAATGATAAAGAAATACGTATTGTTCTAAATGCACCGCTTTTATTTGTAAACCAACCACCACCCAAACCCTTTTAGGTATATCTCACTTTTGTTCTAAAAAGTGCTTCACCTTTTTGGACTCGGAAATGGGGTGTATATAGAACGATTGCGGGGCTGATTAGTATCAATGGGAAAGCATTTCGAGAGCGGAGAAAAACTAATTCCTAGTTCCAATATTGAAAAGTCCGCTTTCATCTACAATTCTTTGTACAAGGCAGCTATAAATAGAAAAAAGTAGATATAAAATTTGAGACAGCTTTAGCTTCTTATACATGTTTCTTGTTAGTGAAGATGCAATAAAGAGCAAAGTGATAAGTGATAGAAGGAATGTACTTTTTTTTAATTTCAAATGTCATTTGGGTAGGATTTTGCTACGTTTGATTAAAGTTAATTTATTTAATATAACTCTGTCCTATTTGATACGTTCTAGTGAATTCTATTAGTTTCAGAACAAAAAATTACTACATTATTTTAAGATATTTTTAAATTATTTCGATTTTAATATTTTAATAATTTAATTTTACATATGTAATGATCAATTTTTTCTCATTATTTTTTTATAACTGCATGATATTAGATAAAGTATCATTCTATAAATAATAGTGTCTGTAATTTAATTATAACATTCTGGTTATGCCATATTAAATTTGTATTCTATGTGATTAAAATTTTTTAAATTTTGTAATCATCACAATTAATATTGATTTTATAAAATTATAATAATTTATATTTTATTGTACCTAATTATCCTTTTTAAAATTCCTTATTTATATTTATACATTTACCTATATGCCTTTTTTACTCACAATTTATCGATTTTAAGATATTCTCATTTCTTTTTCTTTTTAAGTAATGTGATATTAATTATAGAGTTATTTTATTATAGTATTAATTCTTCACTATTACAATCATGTTTACATCTTCAAATCAACATATGTTTTTCATCAAATCACATGACCACAATCATTATAAGTAATAGACTATGTGTCATATTTTTTAATATTGATTTTTGAGTTCTCATAATCTATTTTATTACTAATAACTTTTTAGAAAAATAAAGAAAGACTAGCAATTTTGATAATATTTAAATTAATATTTTTTAAATAGATTATTCTTAATATGCATAACATATTGTTTAACATTAAATTTTAATTATAATATATGAATTTATATTTGAAATATATTTTTAAAAAATTATAACAAAATAACTTTAATATATTAAAAATAAAATAATAAAAAAAAAACTTTTTATCTTAATAGTAGGTAAATTTTATATATAATTTGATTAATAGGTTAATTATTATTATATAAAATGAATGATTCAAAATTTTCTTTTAAATTTAAAAGTTAAAATAAATGGATTATTGGTACTAGGATAAAGAATCTTAGTATCATAGAATGCTCAAATCAATAATTATCTAATTTTTTTTAAATATAAAAAACTAAATTGAGTAAACGTTCTTTTGATATATCTTGATGGATAAAATAATAAAATAATAATAAAATTAGATTTGTCAAACTGTGTTGTTGACCGGCGTAGGAGAGACCATTATATTTTCAAAGAACTGTATTTACATGACAGCCACAAATTGATGGCGGTAGTGGAGGCACAAAAATGATTCTACTATTTGTATTTTATTTGATTGATATATTTTTTAAAAAAATTATTATTTATTTAATTATTATCTCTATTTAAATTATATATTTGTAGGAACAATCATACTCTTTAAATTATCTCTTACTTATTATTTATTATTCATAAGACTATTACACCCTTTTAATTATTAACTGGAATAAAAAAAAGTAAAGAAATAGATATGTTTAATAATTATTTTGGAAGTGAAAGTATAGATGTTATTTACATAATAAATTGAGGGTGCAGATGTTATTTCTCTTATTAATAATAAAATTGAAAGTTTGAAACCAAAATAAGGCGTGCTTCGAGGTAAGCCTTGCAATTTAATCTTAATGTAAATTATTCTTTATTAACTTCTCATATATTTTGTTCAAACTGTACTCTTCTTCGTTTACCAACTGAAGCTTAGAAGGATAGAGATTGTGCTATAAATCTAGTCATTATTTTCAATATTGAATCATGAAATTATATGCTATTGCAAATTTCAATAAATTTAAACTAATTACATTTGAATGATTCTACAATGTGAATAATGTGTTTATTTTATAATTTTAACATCTAAAATATATATTTTTGAATTAAAACTGTAACTCTAATTTTATTGATATATCTAAATTATTAAATTGAATTACATTAAATAAAAATAAATAGACAACAATTATCATTTGGTTAATATCTCTTACATGATTGATTCAAAAATCTTTAGTTGACAGGTTTATATACATGTACATACTAATTAAAGAGAGAATGCCCAATATTCCTTATTATTTGATTTAATATCACATTACCTTCTTACTGTTTGTCAAATATCCTAATACCCCTTACCCCGTTAGTTTCATTAAAAAAAAAAAATCCATTACTTTTTTAGGGCAATTAAATAATTTCACATAATTATAATATATGTACACGTTACTATAATATGTATTGTTTTTCTAGTAGGTAACTTACAAATAAGTTGACTACCACCGTTAACCACTGTCGACCACCATTGACCATCATTAATCGTCGTCGAACGTCCTCTGCTTAAATCATTGTAGATATTATTAAAATTTTTATTGAACAATTTAAGTAATGGTACTATCATTATTGTCGTTTGACCAACTATTTTCCATAAATTTGAAGTTGAAATTTCAGTACCAAAGAATTTAGCTTCAAATTTATAGTGAACAGTTGTTCAAACGTTGATATTATTATACTATTGCATAAAAAGGTTCAACAAGGACTTCAATGATGTCTATGGTGATCCAAACGGATGATAGTGGATCAAAAATTGTCACTGTTCAGATTTTTATTTGAATATAAGTGTTATAAAAACACAATTTGAACTATCTTTTAATTGTTGCTCTAATATTAATAATTTTACTTGCTTATTTGAAATTTTAAAGAAAAATTAGCTTGATAATGTCTGTTCTTTTGTAACCATGGAAAGTTTGTCAAAATTAATATTTTAATTTCTTGTAATATATCAATAAAATAAACTTATATAAATATAATAGAGACATTTATGTAAAATAGAGACAAACAAAATAAATTAATATTGTTAATATTCATTAAAAGTTTGATTAATATTCACATTTCTCATTCTTAAATTAAAGCTTTGCCTTGTTGATCAATTTTTATTAAAAGAATAATCAACAAGAAAATTATTGATTTATTAAAATACAATGAAAATGACATTATGTTTGAATAAAATTTATTTTTAATATAAAATTCTTAATTAAAGTGAATTCTTTTTTTTTAATCCAAAATTTATAACTTTAATTGTATATATATTTTCATGGTTAAGTTGACTTTGAAATACAATCTAACTTTAATGTTCGCACCTTTTCAATTTTAAATGATATTTCTAAAATCTTATAACATCTACCGATGATATCAGTTGATGTAGACATTGTCTTTATCAAAAAATTTTAAAGCAATGAAATATTATTATATCAGCTTGTGTTTCTTTTAATATATTAAACATTAAAATTATCAAATTAATACGACATTAGTAATTGTGCAAATTACTTAAAATGACTATGAACTATAAAAATTATAAAAGAATTATGCACGTTTAATTTATTTTTTATTTATACTTGCAATAAATAATATGAAAATGAATTTTTAAAGTTAATTTTTTAATAAGAAACAAAATAAACTTCAACTATATATAACAAAATGATCCTAAGCTTTATGAACGTGCTAACATAATTATTATACTTAAAACTATATATTAATTTTAAAAATTTAAATAATATTCTTAATTTATTAATAGATAAACATCATTAAGTACACTCAATTACACATTTATTAAATTGTCTATAGTTTAAACACAATTTAATATAACATTATTAAAAAGTACAATCTATTAATTGATCAGAGTATCTTTGATAATTTTTCGAAGCATACAGAATTAAATTTTGGACCTAGTAGCGTTAATAATTAATCCATTGTTGGATGATCTAGGAGGAAGTGTTAGTGGATCCCAATCATCCTCACCATCATCCACATTCTTGAAATATTGATCCACAATTTCTTCAGTAATTAGCTCTAACTTTGACACCTGCCACTATTTCAAGTTATATATATATATATATATATATAGTTAATATAATTAATTAATTAAAACAATACTGATGTTTAAGAATATACATTATATAGTATATATACCAAAAATTAAACATGGTAGACTAATCATGTACCTTGGCATTTTTGTCTTTATCGATTACCATTGCTCTTACACCCTACAAGAAATTTAGTAAAGTAGCATAAGATTTATCAAGACTAATTAACTTTTAAGTTCTTAATTTGTTTAAAAATTATACTGCCTCGTAAAAGTCATTGCTCACTGTTCCTTGAAAAATATGAGAAGTTATATTATAATCACGAACAAGACATTGTTCAACGCTCTGAGTTCGACCTTCTCTTATCTAAAATTTAATATTTTTTAATTTCAAAAGTAAAAATACTTAATTATTAATTACAATAAAAATATATATGAAGGAAGAAATAAATAAAAAAAAAGAGTTTGCAATTTTGAGTCACATACCGCTCTAAGAAATATTTTTAGGCTTGCTGGGCAAGTTGATTTGATTGAACTTATTGCATCAACTATCCACTGCTGCTTCCCATTTTCTACCTCCTCCTCCTGTGAAGAAACATCATATATAATGAATATTTTAATTGCAACAATTAACATATAAGAATATTAATTAATGTTCAGTTTGTTACATACAAGTGCCAATACTATTTCTTCAATTGATTCTCTTGAGAAGCATTTGTTAGCAATCTTTAATCTGCACCAATAATTAACTGTTTAATTATTCAGTCACAGTGAAAACTGTAAATAAATAGTGAATAATCATACCGATCATAATAAGCACTATCTTGTTTCATATAATTTGTTTGGTGTGCAAATTTGCTTATAAGGTGAGAAATTGAAGCTGTATCTGAACAAGTCATCCCCTCTATCTCTAATGCATTTTCCAACATATGAAGATCCTACAATCAACAATAATAATATTCTTCCATTAATTCATCATGTTAAAAATCTATTGAAGTTCTAAAATCTGGTAAAAACCTTGGAAAGAACAAAATGAGTTGCTAGACCACGTGCAATCATTCCTGCTCCATCTAGCCTAGCTCCAGTAAGTCCTAAATATTCTCCTGAAAAGAATTAATTCAGAATGGTTAATTAATTAGAATTAATTAAAATTAACAACATATGCCAAAAAAAAAAAAAAGAATCTTAATTTAAAGATTTATTTATACCCAAAAATCCTGGGAGTCTTGAAAGGAAATGTGATGCACCAACATCAGGGAAAAGTCCTATTGCTGCCTCTGGCATAACAAACACCTATCAATTGCTTTATTTATTAATTAATATTATATTTTCTTTTAAATAGTAATAATAATGATAATAAAAGATTAGCATGCATGCATACGGTATTCTCAGTTACAATCCTCTATGGTGCGTGCATGGATAGTCCAGCACCAGCTCCCATCACAGTTCCATCAATGAGTGCGACCTTCAATATAAAATTTGTGAGATTGATATTAATTATAAAATTAACAAATCATGATCTATATACATATGTACCAGGGGCTTCTTGTATGTAGCAAGCAAATGGGTGAGGATGAGTTCTTTCTTGTAATAAAGCGCACCAAATGTCCAATGACCTGATCATCGAATCAATCCATCAGTAATAATTAATATATAACACACACACACACACATATATATATATTTCATTTACTAATTAAGATGTTATATATTTCATTCACTAATTAAGCTGAAAATGCAGTAAACTGGATCGATCAAATATTCACTCACCTTCAGTCATATGCTTGTAATATGCTCTAAGATCCCCCCCGGCACAAAAAGCTTTCCCGTTTCCCTGGTGAATATATATAATTTTCTAACAATTAAAGTTCCAACTAATTTTACATGCACACCCACATATACATGCGGTAAATACTTCAAACCTTTAAAATCACGAGTTTGACTGTAGGATCCTTCTCATACTCTTTCATCTTCTTTGACATTAGAGGAATCTGCCCAGGCCAACAAACATTTCCTTAAACGTACCTACATACATGATTTATTCATAATATATGCTGATAATATCCAAATAAATTAACTTTACCATCGCATATGTGAGGCTATTAAATTTCCTAGGTCTGTTGAATATAACTCTCTTCACGCATGAATTCCCTTCAAACAGAACCTGATGATGATGAATAGATCATACAAACATATATACATGTATAATCAAAGATATATACTATCTCCTATGTTAGCATAAACAAATTAACCAAATGATGTGCATATATATATATATGATTAGATAATGTTATTTGTTTTGATAGCTAGTAATAGACTGACTTTTAGTTTAGGGCTTGAAGATATGTACATATATACAACACGTTCGCTGGAAATAAAATGCAAAATTGAAGAGAAGAGAAAGAATTGTCTACTTGATTGATTTCTCTGCCAAATGAATCAAGGTGAGCCATTGCAATCTAGCTAGTAGGATGAGGATGTAATAATTAGATTAATTAGCTAGCTAGTATACAATAGATTCATGGAAAATTTTCATATATATAGATTGAGATAGAGATGCTTTTAACCACTATGAATAAAGACATGATACAAATATTCTACTAAATTTCATTAAAAATTCAATGAATAGGATAAAAAAAGAGCACGTCAAATAGAGCCCACTAGGCAAATAATTAATTCATAATTTGTTTGATTAATTTAAAAATTAATATATATATGTATGTGTGCATGTGCATGCGCATGCGCATGCGTGCGTGTATGAATTTATAATTTTAAAATTAGTTATTAAAATTCATGACACCAAAACAACTTTTCAGTGTGAACTTTGATAATTTACAATTACAATCTGAAATAGTATAATGAAAGAAAGGTTAACTAACTAATTAACGATTGAAAATATATAAATTAAATAAGACTCACAAGGTTAATATAAAATCAAATTCAAGTTTACTAATCTATAAAATTATTAAGTTCGTAAAAACGTTAATTTTGAAAGAACAATAAAATAGTTGACTTACATTAACAATATAGGTAACCCAACTTGAACAATAAGCTTTAGGAAAGTGAGTTGCATCACTTGTGTATTCATTCAGAGAGATTTCAGATGAGATAAATATATATAATTCAAAACCAAGTACTTAATTTAACTCTGTCTATTTCTCAAGTGGGATTTAATTAATACACTAATTATTTATTGACTTAAAATATTATCAATTACCAACCATTCATGTACTAATCCATAATTTATTTGAACAAATATAAAACATTTTTTTTGAAGTCTTTTTAAGTAATACACTGAAGACACATGCAATATGATTATGAATATAACTATTATTATTTTATGAATTCCACACTTTAAATAACATTTTATCGGAAGTCTGTTTTAATACTATATAGAAGAAACTCCAATTTGAATATGGTTTGGGTTGTCATATCATCGGACATTAATTTAATTATCTTCTATGAATCTTATTTGATTTTTTAATTATTGTAATTAACTTTGTAACTTCCGTTGATTGGTGGAAGTTCTCCTTTTTATGAACAATTAATTATTTCAACTTCCTTGACACTAACAAACACAAGTCAATTTTAACTATTTAGTTTGTTTCCACTTCATTTTTCTCTTCCTAATTAAAATAAAAATCTAAATATCTAGTAGTATTAAAATAAAATATCTAGTAGCAACCAATTAATTAGCAAATGTTCAACTCTTATAAACAATTATTAATGCTACTTTGTCTTAGTAAGAATGTTTTTTTTTTTTTTTTTGTTTAGGTTAAATGAGATATATAGCATAGAAAGAAAGTTATTTGATCAAATTATTATTACATTAATTTACATGAGCTTTATTTTTCACACAATTATATAATATTTCGTGAATTTTGAAATGTTAAACAGCCATCCTATAATATAACCAATTTATGATATATTCACAAAAAGTGAGATTCTCCAACCTAATTTATGAGTTATATTCACTTTAAATTAACCATTAAATTATATTTTTAGTAATCCTATAGTTTAAATGTAGCAATTATGTCATATAGCCACCGCACTATATCCTATTCTTGTTGATATTATATTTCAAGAAAAATACCCACTTCCTTTATAATTTTTTACAATTTTACCACTTACTTTATTGTTTTAAAACCACATCTTATCCCTTTTAATAATAACCATTGATTTTCACATTTTGAGGATAATATTGTCTTTTAAATTTTAAATAAATATTGCCTCACCACTTCTATTAGCGGGACCCTCGTTCCTCACTCTTTTTTCTTTTTTTTTGGTCATTATCTCTCCATACCTAATAAAAAAAGATGTGGCATAATTTTGAAAGATAAGTTTAAACAAGCAATTGTGTTACTTGGTAATAAAGTTGCACTAATTAAAAAAAATTCTTAATATTTTTAAAAATAATAAAAAAAAATATTTTTTCTCTTTTTTTTTAAGGAAAAATAAGTATTCTAAAAATTAAACTTGAAATCTTGTTTCTTTCTCCCTCATTTTTATAGTAATCTATTTCTTTTTTATTTTTAGAAAAAATTTAAAAGAATAAAAATTATAAAACTCATAAAAATACAGAATTTTTTTGCTTTCTCTTACTTTTTTTAACAATCAATTTTTTTAAGTAAAAAGAAATTTAAATTAACTTTTTTTTTAAAAAAAAATAAGTACGTAAAGACTTAAATCCTTCACCTCATACTTATATCATTTCTAAGCTGTTGGATCTATACTCTTCAATAGTTGAAATTGAATCTGACACGTATAATTATGTATAATTAGTACACTATATATATATATATATATATTACTATATTGGTTGAATGACCAAATATTCTATTAAATATATATTAGGTTTAACAAAAAAAAAATCTAAATAATAACAAAAAATAAATTTAAATAAAAACCTCACTACGAACATATGATATTTTATAATTTTTTATATTAATATAGAAATTAAAATATATGAAATATTATACAAACAGTGATTTTTTTTAAAAAAAATTATAGTCATAATATAATAAATTTATTTTTTCAGCAATAAATTAAAATTACAAAAATCAAAAAATAAAATTGTTTAATCCCTTCTCTTTCCCACAGCTTCTTTCTCCTTTCCCTATTTGTGTTTTTTTTCTTTTTCTTAACATTTATTATTACTTTTAGGGATAAAATCATAAAATATCTCAAAAAGTGAAAAGTTAATATCAAAGTTGCGATGTTAGTAAATAAATTGTATTTTGAAATAATAGGGAAGTAAGCGATAAAAGCCAAATTTTTGGGGAAAAATTGATATTGTTATATTAATATATAACAAATTGATTTTTTTTTTATAATATACTTTTATTTTTATTATTTTTTTATATTTTATCTATATATAAATATATTTCATTTAAATTAAATATAATCATAAATATCATATTATGCTTGTGTTAGTAAAAAAAAAAAATTTATAAATTAACTTTTGGTTAATAACTGAAATTAATTTATGCTTTACTTTAGATAATTTCTAGTATTTAATTAAAATTGGATGGAAAATATATTGAAAAATAGATAAATTTATATTTTCGTCATACTACATTAATAAATATTCTATTGTTAATATATTGTATAATAAATATATTTTATTATTATTATATTTTATTTTAATTAGGAGTTTGAAAGACATTTTTTATAGTTAATTATCATTAAATAGGGTATAATCGTTATTTTTTAACCAACAGGGACCTTAATGAATACTTTTTAAACTATTAGGACCTATCAATCTAATAGATTAAATCTTAAAGAGTTGTAAATGTTTTTTCATTTAGAAAAAAAAATTCTTAATATTTTTTTTAAAAAATATTAAAATAAAATAGCTTTCTTTTCATCAAATCCTTTTGCTTTCTCTCCATTGTTAAAGTAATTAGTATCTTTCTTTAAGAAAAAGTAAAAAAAATTTAAAGAAAATGAAATTTAAGAATATAAATTTGAAATCTTTCCTTTGTCTCTCATTTTTATAGTAGTTAATTTCTTTTTATAAATAAAAATAAATTTAAAAGAATATAAAATAAAAAATAAATTTTAAAAAAAAAAAGAAATCTTTTTCCCTTCTCTACCATTTTTTTAACAATCAAATTTTTTTATGTAAAATATTTTAAAGAATCCAATACATGAAAGTCATCAACCACAACATGACACGCAGCATGAATGCTTGACTTGGTAATATTTTAATTAGTCTATCTAAAATATTCTAAACATCTCTTAATCTTTATAAAAATTATCCAACAAAATTGATTGGTGGAATCAAATTTAAGATTAGTCTATTAAACTCTAAAATAGATTTGTAGGCTAGGCCATAATGAACTACGAATCTAATTGTTATGTCTTCAAACCATGGCAAGTCAGCATCGGGGTAACGGCCATTTGCCACCAGTCAGCGAAGTCAACGGCTTGATCCAATAATCTGTTGGATTTAGCAACTTGCGTCTCCAACTCCTCAATACGAAGATGAGCATTTTGGACTTTTTCTTTATACGTTTCCACTTTCCAGTTCAATTTTAGCTTGAACAAGTTCTCGTTTATGTTTGAAGCCCTCACTCCTTCATCAGTGACTCTGGTGCTTTGTCAAGACGTAGTTTAACTACAAAAAGGGGGCGAAAAGAAGTCTATGTTAAAGTACAAACAAGTTTATGCGAATAAGATTGTGTGATGGGAAGATGAAGTAAGAAAATGTCACCTTGGCCAGATCAGAAGTAGGATTACAAACATCCTTAGCAGTCAGTTTGTCGGCGTTATCAGCTTTGATTATAAGCACCATGTGCTCATAATGAGGTTGTTTTGCAGAACTGATATCCATCCTTGCCTTCCTTTTTCCTCTGTCGGGTTTCTCCTGATCCTCTGCAGCAACCGTGGCTTCGTGAGAATGGATGTCAATTCTCTTTGGGCGTTCACCCATCAAGAAATCGTCAGGAGCCATTATGATTGTTGGGATGGACTTCACTCTCAATTGAAGAATGGTAAAAACTTATAAACCCACATGGTTTAACTTGAAAGCCCACATAGTTAATAGAATTAATTTTTTTTTTTTTTAAGTTTGTTTAGTGGCTGTGAGATGTGAATGTGTGTGAAGAGGATCTGTATAGCTGTGAGAAGAAAAGAAAGTACTTTTTCCAGAAAATTTTAGTCCTAAATAGTTTTTATCAAGTTAACAATTGGATGACTATTTTAACTTTGTTTTGACTCAAATTTTATATAGAGATTTTGCACATATAGTTTTTTATTCTGGATGGTGTGATTGACCATTAGAGCTGTCTAACACATCCAAAATTGACGTTTACAACAATTTTGTTTTTAAAATTTTTCTCAATTTTAATTTGGCTCTTTCATTTTAGTGATACATCTATTGACGTATTTGGTGAAATTGTTCTTCAACTCTCACTTTGTAGTAGAGTTTTTATTTATTTCTAAAATTGTAATCTTATAAAAAGATTTTTATACTTCTTTTTAGTGATAGCGAAAAATTTTTTAAAATCGCAGTATTTTACTCTCCCTTACATTGAGGGAGGCATTTTTCTAAGTAAATTTGGCGTTTCTTGTGATTTTTAGTTTGATTTACTCGTTATTGTTTTTAATGTTTTTGATCTATTTGATTACTTCATCTTGGTTCAAGTAAAGTAGGAAGAATTAAATTTGTACTAATTTTTATTGTTGCTGCATTATTAGTGCATGTTTCTCCTATTTCTTCCTATCAAAAACATGAGGAGCAAACGTGCTTTCAACAACAGAATTTTTTAATATAAAGCTTTCTGTGATTTGTTTCCCCTTCCGGATGTTTTGGAAGAACATTGCTGCTAACAGTAATAGTTTCAAGTAAAATCAAAGAATAAAATAAGTCTTCAAAGGACTAGGAAAAGATCCCAATTCCTCTCAGTATAACCAAAATCAAGTTTGATTAAAAGATACTATGGCCTGTAAAGAGATCAAGTTTTTTCTTCCAGATTGCTGCATTAATATATCTCGGGTAAGTATAGCATAAATATTGTATATAGTGAAAATTAAAGCACAGTTAGTAGCAATCGATTTCTCTACTATCACTCATATTTTCGTAAGATGTTTCTGTAAGACTACTCGAAAATTTCAACGGTCGTTTAATGTATTTGTTCAATTAAACCCCCCGTGTTTCTCTATCTAATTTGTTTCAAGTAACCCAATCGAGGACAGACAAAGAGCTTGATACAGTTTCAGAAAAAATATTGGTCCTTACAAAAATGTTCACCTAGCAGATGCGCAAACAAATGAAAAATACGCCAATAATTATTAAAATTTACAACCTTAAACCTATAAATCCCTAAATTCTAAAACACAAATGATTTTCCTCTCAATTAATAAAATTACGTTGAATTTCTTTGGGAAAAGTGCTTTGGTTATGGCTGTCGTCCTTCAAATAGTGAATTTAATTTTTCTTTTTCTTTTTTTTTTTCTTTTGTGTTGCACTTAAATGTTACCAAATAAATTAAACATATTAAAAAAAATCGAAGTATTAATTTAGACAAAACATAAAGAGAAAAGCTTTTAAAAACCAAAATTCATCTAACACCCAAACCTTAAAGCTATCAAACCAAAATCTTCAACTCCTCAACCCATAAATCCAACTCATAAAACATCCAGAAAATGATCAGGTCAACAATCATAAACGTGCCAGATAAAAATCGGAATGCAGGAGAGAACTGGCCTGGGACTGTAAAGCGAAATCGGAGAGGAACGATGAAGCCCTTAGAACCAATTCTCCTTTTTCTCTCGAAATTCCTGTCATAGGCAACCAAAAAAATGATGATTAGTCGCTTGTTTGAGTATCTTTTAAATTTCAGACAGTTCAGTTTAAGCAACGTGGCAGCAATTCATTCGTTTTCAGGTAGCCATGACGGTTGATTGGATAGCAAAGATGTGAGCGTCAGAAGAATTAAATGCAGCGGCTTCTTTTCAAGAGGTATTAAACAAGTAGTTCATGCAGTGAAAATTGAGTGTTAATAGAAATATAATATATTTAAAATAATAGTTTTAAAATAAAAAATATGTCAATATAATTTAAACAACGTGACATGATAACCATCTATTTTCGTTGATTTGTTCATATCTTACAACTGCAATGTTTTGTTGATGTATTGACATGGTTAAATGCACAATTTTAATGTTTTGAATCGTATGCAAACTTAGTCCTAATATCAGTCAAGGAGAAAAATCAAATAGTAATTGATATGCTAAGCTTCAAATACTCTTACATTAATAGCTTAGTCCTAATTTCTAAATACTAATAATATTTCGCGGTGATACAAACTTTTATATATAATCTAAATTTTTCATTTTAATAAATGCAATTTCGTGGTTACTATTTGATAAATAAGAATATAATATATGTTCTATTTCATCTTCAAATGGAAATATTATTAGTATCATTAATGAAGACAATTAGAATTGACATCCCTCTTATCACTTTTAAGGAGAATAATCCAGCACAAACAACATACATATAATTAGCAAACAAGAAGATACTTAGATTGGAGAAAACAAAAACTTGAAATTCTATCGAACACTCAATATTCAAAATCCATCAAACCAAAATCTTCAATTTTGAAAACCCATCAAACCAACTCAAAAAACACCCAGAAACTCATAAACGCATCAAGTCAACAATCATAAACATGCAAGAGAGGACCGACCTTGAACTTGAACCCGGTATCAGAGAGGAAGGATGAAGCCCTTACACAAGCAACCAGATATGCTGGACACTTTTCTTCTCTCTCTTCAAAATCTTTTTTCACTTACTACATAATTAATACCTAAAAAAAAATTATATAATAATAATATAATATTAATAAAATTTTATTTGAATAAATTTTACTGGAGATAAAAAAAAAAAAAATCATATAAAATATATGTTAACGGGATAATACTATCACATTAATTTATATAGTAGAATTTTCACGTTTAATATTATTATTTTTTATCACAATCATATTTTTTTTTAAGTTAGTAACAAAAAATGATATTTACACCATGTACATATGTACCCAATTAATAAAAATGATAAAACTATAATTTCACTAAGTGTATGGGTGTCCCCTTTCTTTTTTTTTTCCAAACATTCTAAGTATCAATGATAAATTTAGAAATTATTGAATATTATTAAAAATAAGACTCATTCATACTATGTAAAATAGTATTATTGTCTTGTAAAATTAGCCGAAAATCAAAATCACACCTCAACAGTAAGTGAAAAAGTTTAAGGAAGCTCTTAAACTCCAAGTCATCTAAGTTTAGAATAGATGAGACATTTTAGTCTTTTAGCGAAAATTTAATGGTCAATTAACGTTTTAGAGGAGATAGCGTGGGTTTCTTCAAACATGCCATTAAATATAGATAAAATTTCAAAGGAAAAGTATGTGTTAATTCCCCAAATAAACAATAATGAGAATGTATTTAATATTATTTTTATATTGAATAAAATAGTTGGAATATAAAGTGAGTCGGAAAGAGGAAAGAGTTGTTTCCTCCACTCTACCACCTAATAAATTTTATTTCACTTAATCTTTATTTCACAACCTCGTATCTTTTTGCTCGTTATAATTTCTATTTGAATGAAAATAGGTATGGGAATATATTATCGTAAATTACAAAATTTTTATTTTTATAATAAATCATTTTCTTGTTAAACTATCAAGCTATTATCTTATCTTATCATCAACATTTGTAAGTGTTGGATTTGCGCTAAGCCCAATGGGCGCCCATGATGGTTGACGCAGATAATCATAAACCTAATCAAAGTAATAAGATAATATTTATTTATATAATTAATATTATTGTATTCACCTAAATAATTAATTAATTATCTAGAATAATTCTTAATTATTATATATAAATAGGAAATGAACATATATGTTTTTTATCTCAAATAAAGATAGCCTTCTTAGTCAAATTAGGATTACAATTAAATACTCTAATTCTAATCATATGAGATTTTCTTTATCTGTTTAATGCTTCTAAGTCCCCTTACTTATTCAATTGATTAATTTATAAGTTCTGAAACATAAAGAGCGTTCTTGTGTTAAATGTGAAGCAAGTGGTCTTTCTCTTGTATGATTTTTCACCACCTAAAAAGATAGTAGAACAATTTATTTGAGATTCAAAGCGAAAAAAGTATGCTTTCATATTCTATGTTTTATATCCAAGAGTAAGAATAATTGATATGTACTTGACATTTATATATATTCAGATGAAAAAAGAAATCCAAAGTTTATTATTTGTTTATCAAGATTCTATTTACAAAAACAAATGATACCAAAATATTTACTTTTGGCAACAATTCACAAACTCTGCCTATTTTTAAAACTTTTCAGATAAAATGATTGGTTGTACAAATGTATATAATTTACTTACGGCAAATATGTTTAAAACTAAGTAGATTTAATTTGGATTTACTTGAATATAAGGCATTATAAATATATAACTTGGACTAATTTTTATTGTTGCCCTAGTTGTAGTCATTTTACTTGCTTTTCTCAAATTTTGAAGAAAACTTTGCTAGAGAATTTCTATTCTTTCGTAACCCGTAATCGCCCAATATTTCTTATTAAAGTTAATATTTTTGTTTCTTTTAATATATGTGTTAGATTTGTTTTTCGCAATTTATCAAGTAAAATTAATATTCAATAATTAAATTATTAACGCATAAAATAAAATAACAATCCATGCAATTTTTAGGTGGTCAAGAATCTCCTAGTCCACAAGGCCACGCTGAATTGTTGAACAATCCAATAAATAATTTCATGATCAGTTATAACATCGCTTGAACCCAAAAGGACACTTCCTTTTTCACAAAAATAATATATAAGTTTTTATATATAGCTATTGTCAATTGAATGGAAAGGCAAAGCAATTAATCATTCTATAAATTATCAAAGTTGTCATGTAATTAACTTATAGAAACTGCATTATTAGTTGGAATTTTAATACAACTAAAATGATTATTTTCACTTAATAATAATATTATGATAATTTAACGCAGCAAGTTAATAGATTTGTATTGACTAAAGATTACAAACTCAATAATCGTTTTTGTTTTCATATCACTCACTTAATAAATAAAAAATAGAACTTAATTTAAATTATGACTCAAATAAGACAATATTAAATCTTAACTAGACAATAAAATCAAATATAATCAATAATTCCTAAATTATATTATTCGTACTTTCTGTTATATATATATATATATATATTCTCTTAATATCATGAACTTTATTTTGTTTGGTTTTCATATAAATAAAGACTAATTTACAAAATCAAGTTATTTTTCTATTTTTAATTCCTGTAATTTTAAATCCTAAACTATAATAAATATAACAACACTTTCATTTAATAAACAAGAATAAAATGAAATCCTCAACCTTGAATATCATTTTCTATGAAATTTTATGATGAAGTGTTAAAAGAAAGGAAAAATGGTGGGAGTTTTAATATCTCAATTTGAAATACAAATTTATATTTTAAATATTTGATACCTTTAATAGTAATTAAAATACAAATTTTATATTTTAACATATGATATATGACGTAAAATTAAATAAATTTATCATGTAAATGTTAAGTAATTATTTACTTTATTACTTTGCATTCCCATGTTTATTTTTATTTTACATTTTTATGTCTAACATTATTTATTAGAATAAATGAAATGAAAAATATATATATATATATATATATAGCATTTTAAATCATTTGATAAATTATCCCTTTTATTAACAACAGTGATGTGATTGCTACACTTAACCAAATGTTAACAATTAGAATACTGTTGTTTTTTCTTTTGGCCATTTTGTTTTCTAAGTATTTCCTAAAAGGAAAACAAAAACTTTTTTAAAAAAGTTAATATGTATGTGTTTATTTATTTTCTTGACTTTTGACACTTATTGCAAGATGTTTTTATGAAAACGAAAAATAAATTATTCTAGTTTTATTTTAAATGCAACTAAAAGTTGAAGATTCAAAACATACTGTCTTAAAGTAAAACCATTTAGAATGCGTTAAGTAATGCACTTAAAATCTTGGTTTTTTGAAAACTGTAAAAATGACATATATAAGGATAATTTCATAAATATGTCAGATAGTATTTTTCTTTTCTTTTTTTAGATATTTTAACCTGAAAAAACCAGTAGACTTAATTAGTACATATATTTTTCATAATATGATGTCATCTAAAATCGCGTTTTCTCAAGCTGAAAATTTCAAATTTCATTTTTAAAAATTGTAGGCCTTCATGTAATGTGCATGAATCAGAGCGAGTTAAAAGCATCAAGTTAATTACGTATGAATGTTGAAATTTAAAATTCATCCGTTAATTTTATTAATATCTGAATAATTAATCTGAATTATATTAAGCTTTACTTTGAAGCTCTGAATTTTGATTTTTATCCTCCTTAAGACATAGTGAGCTCTGAATTATACAAACAGTATCAAACGAGACAACCAAAGGCATTAAACACAACACGGAAAACATTGTGGGAAAACGTTTTCGACAAATGGTAGAGCATAGCATTTTGGTGAGCAAGAACATCAATATTGTTTAATAGATTCACTGATGTTCTTCGCAAGACCTGTGAAAGAAGATCAACGTCGACAGTTGGAAGAACACAGTTATATCCTGCGTTGAGCGTTGGATGAATTCAAGCACCTGATTAAGGAAAAGGCTACCACGACAGCGGCGGCGGCCTTCAATTGATACCCTTTATAAAGACGAGATTGATGTAACGCATGATGATTTTGTTTCTGCCGTACATAGTGCAGAGAGATCAATGGAAGATTATTCTGAGGAGATTCATAAAAGATGTAAAGAAAAAATATTTGTTATGCTCAATGCCCAGATGCTTAATGATTCGCCTTGTTGTTTGGAGGATATTACTAGGCTTCTGTGGAGAGAGTGGGCATGTTCTGGAACTGGTGGAGTTTTCAATACAGAAGTGATTGTATGCCCTTCAAACTCGACGTTGAGTGTGATTTCTTCAGAGGTCGAAAAAGAGTGTTAAAACTGGGATGGGTTAAGATGAGAGATGGATCAGGAAGTGTTTCCTCTGTTGTCGAATAAGCTTGTTAAAGACGATGGAGTTGCTGTTTCTGTTGTAGAAATCATTACTGTTTTCATTGAAACAGAAGAGGTAACAGCAGAGCTGTTAATTTAAGTTGGAATCAGATCCTTGCTTTCATTAAGGACAGGGAAATCTGCTTTACTTTTCTCCATTTTATTATTTGTAGTACACTCTTGCATACTTTTGTTGAATATACAATGAATTTGTTAAATATTTCATAATGTTAGCACTCAAATAAACAGAATCAAACTTCAAATTTTTTTAAAAAAATACAATACCTTCTATTTACTAATATAATTTTTAATTTTGTGGTTTTTTTTTTTTCTAGAAATATACTGCAGGAAAAGGTTAATGCTCAGTTGAAAAATATCCCTTTTTCCCTATAAGAGAAAATAGAACATTAGATGATATGATTAGATTAAAATAATCATCGTTGCCAGCATAAAGGCTAATCATGTTCTTGAACAATGTTCTAATTTTTATGCTAATATCAAATATCATTAATGTAGTCATGTTATTGTTAATATCTAACACCATTTCAAAACTGGACAGTGAAAAAGATAGTCTCAATTATTAATTTTGCGAAATTAAAGAAAGCAGAAACTATTTTTCTTAAGTACTAACAAGGGGCAATTTTGAAAAACAATTTCTTATAACTGTTTCTGAAAAAAGCTATGAAACAATTTCATTCACAAGAAGAATGAATATAACAGATTGTTATGTAAGAAAACAGGGTGATATTAGCCTGTAGAACACAACATCTACAATTTACAGCAAGTGTAGACTAAAAAGAAATTATAGATTAAAAGACAACATCAACACAATTTGGACAGATAATAATGTGGAACATAATATTAGAAAGGAGGATTGATTTTCTCTTTGCGTATTCTCTTGCTATTTGTTTCCACTTCTTCCTCATCAGAAACTTGACTCCCCATACTGATCATGGTAGATGAACAAGAGTGAAGTGAAATGAGGCAACGGTTTGATCAACGTCAGGTGTACAGCAAAACATCCAAGCAGTGATCAAATCCAAGCAAGACATGATCTGAGTGACAAATCCTCAGCCCTCTGATCAGAAAGCAAGCTCAGTTACCACTTTGGTTTCTGAGATAGAGTTTACTGGTTTCAAAATTGCATGCACCCACATCAAGAAACTTCAAATGCAATAACAGTAGGAGTTAACGCCAAAGCTGACTAGTTATCAAAGATCATAAACTTGGACAGCTGAACCAGTCGGGAAGTCCCCTTCCAAGTAGAGAAACGCTGAATAATTCAGGTCGTACTTCAAATGCCTGAAAAAGTCAAAGAGTATCATTAAGTACCTCAAAAAGTATAAAAGTTGTAAAGAGTCTTATCAATTGGTTTAACAAAACAAGTCATGGGAGTGAAATATACATGTTGAGAGATTATTTCACATTCACTATTATGTTGTCACAACAAAACTACGTAATTGAAGATATTAAAGCCAGCTATCTGAATCTAACGTAGGCAGAAATGTTAAATCATTCCATGAAATGTTAAATCATTGATTACAAATTAATGTCCAAGCTCCTATCAATCTGCTATATATATTATCTCCAGAAAATTGAGACGACTTGAAAAAGAGAGCGAATGGAACAGTAAATTATCATACAAGAAGTAAATGAAAGTTAAGCTGTTCAACCTTTGGTTTTCGTTACAATAAATGATTTCCACCACAAATGGCCCCAAGTTAATTACTCCTCTGTTGATCATCATCAGCAACACAATTTTAAATTCCCTGCAAATCGTTTAAGGATATATTGAGATAAACAACAGGTTATATTATATACAATGCCGTCTTCTGCATTGTTATTGAATATCAAGGAATGAAGAAAGATGAAATAGTGAGAAAGCATATATATTAACCTTTCGGGTGCGCTCCTGGGATCCTCTTGGAATAGAATTTTACTGGCCAATTTTTTCAGGTTGTTTCATCCAGAATTTCTCGGTGACAAAGAAAGGATCATCATCTGATCCACTACTCTGTTATACTGCAAAAAAATATTATAATAAGAAAAATAAGACAATAATGCAAAGAAAAAAATGAAGAAGGCATATATACCTAAAGTATGCAAGATGCTTTTTTTGAGCGCCTTCTGTTAAAATCCATGCGATGTTAAACTTCCTTCACTGTGTTAAAAAAAAAAAAAATTGAAGAAATCAAAATAAGAAACATAACAGAATTATCAGTTATAAGAAGTGGTTATATATTAATGAACTATTACTTATTGGTTTAGCTATTACAGGCTCTATCTCTTTTGTAAGTCCCATAAATCTGATTTACTTACTCTGCAACAAGAATTTGAAAATCCATGCAAAGCTATTAAATTTTTATTGAACATTATGAATTAATAATTCAAAGCTATTAAATATATAAATTACTCCTCTGGCATGAGTAGCAAAGCTAGCTCTGCATATCAATCGACAAAAACATATGAAATCATACAATATTGTCCTGATTTCCATTTTATTGAACATCAAGTAATTAAATTTTTAAGATAGCAACTAACCCCAAACTTAGCTTCTGAGTAACAAATCAAAAGCTTCTCTTCTCCCCTCAATCTTGGTTCAAATTGCACAACTCTCCCATGGATGCCACAAACCAACACATTCACCGCAACACAACACAAGCTGACAATCCTGTGTAAGATTAATAATGCAAAATAATGGAAAATCCTTGAGATGACAAGAAAACCCTTCCATACTGCAATATATATATATGACAAGAAAATTATGAATTAATAATGCAAAGAAAATAAAAAATGAAGGCATACATACTTACATGAGGCTGATATATTCGATTGCCCAATAGGTAGCCTTTTGTTAAAATACTTGAGATGTTGAACTTGCTTCACTGAATAAAAACAATGAAAGAAATTTAATAAAGTCAAAATAAGAAACACAACCAGTTATAAGATGTGGCTATAAATTAATGGACCATTACTTACTTGTTTTGGCTGTTACAAGTTCTGTCTCCCCTGTATGCCCCATCATTCTGATTCAGTACTTTTGCCACAGAATTTGGAAATCCATGCAATTACCAAGCCCCAAACCCAGGAGATGTCATGACCCAAAGCAGAAAAAATATATACATATATAAATTAAATGCTTTCAAAGTCAATGACCTTATATTATGATAGTTATTAGTGAGACAGTGTAAGTATTATGTGCATACTCATCCTGTCTAAGGCTTTCTCTAACAAAGTAGGTGTGGAACAATCATGTTATTCTATGAGTCTGCATATTAATTCCACGAAACAAAATAAGAAATAATGCTATACAATATTGTTGTGATGTGCTTTTACTGAACATCAAGCAATTAAATGATAAGAAAGCAATTAACCAATCAAACTTCCCACAAAACCTTATACCCTAAAAAGAAAATGGAAATCTTACAGAAAGATGCAAAGGAAGAAAGCCAAACCATAAACTCAGCTTCTGGGTAACAAATCAAAAGCTTCTCTTCCCACCTCGATCTGGGTTAAAATTGCACAACTCTCCCTTGGATGCCACAAACCCCTACATTAACCATAACACAACACAAGCTGACTGTCCTGTGTAAGATTAATTCATGATAATCTAGCTACTAAACTTGAAATAATACACAACTGTGGCATGTTCTTGACTATGTTTAACGCATATATAATGTTTTACATCTGAATCAGATTACAAATAACAATTAAAGATAGAAAAGAAGCAAAAGGAATAAAATACCTTTCCAATTTCAAGCACAGATAAGTTAAAATCTTTAATCTCTGGAGTGGTGTTGTCTGAAGGAGAAGCCACCCCTTACATATATATCAAAGTAGTTTCATAATATATATATATCACAAGTATTAGGAATTGGATTCAGAATCTGAAGGTTTAACTTGTTAAATTACTATAATTAACTATAATTTAATTAATAAGGAAGAGGATAAAATACCAGTTCGTCAGCTGGATTTTCTACCGCCAATCCTTGAACAGTAAATATCTTTTTAAAATGGGACAGCAATAAATCTCCTTTATCAGCAACAACACAATAGCATACTCCAGATTGCACTAAGGAGCAGCAGACAGATAAACAGATGCAGGAAGACACGCAACAGGCCAATGGAACAGAGTAGCAACAAGTAAAACAATCCCATAACATATCATTGCAACGAACAGCAGCAGATTAAGCAATCAGCAGAAAGCCACAGATCAAGCTGGCCGTAAGCGGCAGAAATAAACCAGCAGCCAACAAAAGCAGCCAGCATCCCAATGGATGCAGGGAAAAACAAGCAACCAGCATAATAGCAATTCGAATAGACAACAGCAAAAAGAACTAGAATCTATACTTGGCAAAACAACACCATCATAAAAATCCAAGGATCTCTGGATTCATCAATGGTTCCCGCAGAAGCTGTAGAAAACAGGCAGCAGCAACAAAAGAGCTGCACCATTAAGGCTACCCTTTCTAGGAGCAGCAACATACTAGCAGTAAGTAGCAATGACAAGATAACAAGTCCAACAAAAGACAAACCAAAGATGGACAAAAGGAAGAAACAAAAGAGCTTCTGCCTTTAACTAAAACAAAGCTCTGGAAAATTCCAAAGAAATAAATCTCTGGAAACAGGATGCTAAATTTAATTGCACAGCAGGCAGCCTTTTGTTAAAATCCTCGAAGATGTACTTTAAACTTGCTTCACTGCATTAAACAAATGGGAAAAATTTAAAATTGAAAAAAAAAAAATATAACAGAGCTAATCAGTTCTAAGATGTTGTGGTAAATCAATGAACCATAACTGGCTTATTCTGATTCAGTACCTCTGTAGAAAATTTGTAAAGCCATGCATACAAAGACCAAAAACAGATATATATATATATATATATATATCAAACAGTTTCCAAATCAATAATCTCAAAATTTGAAATGATACACAACTTAGCATACATCTGACTTTATATATTTAGACCTACCAAGTACTAATATTGAATGGTGAACTTTCACGAGAAGAGTGTTTTGTCAACCATTGTTTAGGACCATGTATCAATTTCTTTTGAAAATCATTCATTCTTACTAAACAATTTGGAAAAAATCAGGTACAATGTTGTGTCATCTTACATCTATAACAATTTTATCATTATAATACTTTCTAAACTAAACTAATGGGAGAAAGATCATATATACCATGTAATCAAGATATTCCTAACTAGTTATCTTATATTTTAAATGTACACTTGTGGCATGTTGTGCACTGAATTTAACTTATGTAAAACATGATTTGATTTAAAATATTTCCTACATATATATTATATTACATATTACAGTCAAAGATCAAAAAGAACCGGATGGAAGAAAATACCTTTCAATTTCAAGCACAAGTAGGACAAACTGAAATCTTTGTTCTCTGGATTGCTTTCGTCTGAGGAAATTGCCAACCTGTACATATATACCAAAGTAATTTCAGAACATATATATCATCAAAAGTAGAATTTGACTCAGAATATGTAGTTTTAACATGTTAAATTACTACTCTTAACCATAAATTAATTAACAAGAAGGGAAGAGGATAGAATATAACTAACATACTTACCATCTAAGAATGATGTTAGGAATGTGAGAGATCTTGTTCTAGTCCTTTCCTGTCTCCTTTATGAAACGTTCTTCTAAAATGGGACATTGAGAAATTTGCAATGTCTCTAGTGGTGTGATATCAAAAAGGTGGTCTGACAACGCCTTTGATTTGCTACGAGAAAGAATTTCAAAGTGATTAAGATATGGCATGATTATAGTATCTTCTTTTCCGCTGCCTCTAATCCTAAAACCCCACTCTTCTCATTCATCCGGATGAATGAGAAATTTTAATTTAGGAAAAGCAATAACTGGTGCAGATGAACAAGACCAAGTTCACTTTTTATGCCCCGACAAGATTCATACTTCACTCTCTTTGCACTCTTCATTCAAAATTTTCAAGTTGTTTCATCCATAATTTCTTGGTCATAGAGAAAGAATCATCAGCTGCTCCAATACTCTTCCATACTGCGAAGTATATATATCATGAAAATTGTAACTTAATAATACAAAGGAAAAAATTAAAAAATTAAGGATATATATATATATATATATATATATATATATACAGACACACACTCACGTTACATAGGTTGCTATATTTGATTGCCAATCTAGTAGCCTTTTGCTAAGCTTGTTTCACTGCATTTAAATAATGAAAGAAACAAGGCAAAATTAATTAATTAAGAAACACAATGTACAAAATCAATAAGTTAATCAATTAATAGCGTAAGTAGTACTTACTGATTTGATTTCGTCTGTTTCATCTATAAAAATTGAACACTGCAATGACAAAAAAATATAAATTTGTTTAACATCATATTACGTGATTTCGTAAGAATAAAAACTGAAAGTTTAAACACATATTAAGTTGTTGTTCGTCAGTTGCCTTTTTTTGATCATCAGTAACATATCTAGCATGATCAACTGCGAATCAGACTGCATATATACGTTAACAATGAGTAAGCATAGGGATAACTGACCAGTTTGAACTTTTGGTTTTGGGGCATAAGAAATCTTACAATGTTATTGTACAATAAGCAATTAAATAATGAAGAAAATACACTAAAGAAAAAGCAACTAACCAATTTGGGAAAGGAAACTGTAATCTTGTCAAACAGAAAAAATAGAGAGAGCCGAGGAAGAAAGCCAAACCATAAACGACCAGTTCCACCCTTTACATATATACCAAAGCAATTTTAGAATATCATCAGTAGAAACTGATTCAAAATCTAAAAGTTTTAACTTGTTAATTTACTATAAGTAATCATATTAATAATTAAGAAAGAAAGACAATAAAATACCATTGGGTCAATTGGAATGTCGCGTCTATGTCCTACTGACAGCTTCCTTAAACTTAAATACAAACCAAATCTGATGTTCGGAATGTGAGAGATCTTGTGCCAGTCCTCTCCTGTCTCCTTTCTAAAACGTTTTTCTAAAATAGGACAATGAGCAATCATTAAATTCTGAAGTGTTGTGCTCTCAAGAACCTGGTCTGGCAGCGTCTTTAATTTGTGGCAATGTTTAATTTCCAAGTGACTAAGATGTGGCATGATTATAATATCTTCTTTTCCGCCGCTTGGAATCCCAAAATCCCACTCTTCCCATTCATACATCTCCGAAAATTCGAGAAATTTTAATTTAGGAAAGGTAATAACTGGTGAAGGTGAAGATGATGATGTCGCATAATCACTTTCTATCCCCAAAAATTCATAACCCACTCTCTTCACACTCTTCATTCCGCAAATGTAGATACTTTCAGGGGATCGTAATTTTCCCAAAAAGGCACATTCTCATAGTCAAAACAATTTTGTAATGATAAATACTTAAGATTGGTTAATGACATTAACCAATTGGGGAGCATGCTGCCTGTGTAGTCTCCTATATATAATTTCTCTAAATTTGGAGTTGGGCATAAGGCTTCGATAATTGCTTCATTGTCCACTTCACTTTCCGACTCCGAAGTTAGATCTCCATTCTTGTCAAACAATAATACCAAAGCAGAGAGGTTTTTCTTCTTCTCAAGCTCCACTTTTCTTGCCTCTTCGACGTCTGTCACATTTCCCAACCCTCGAATTGAAAGAAACCCTCGAAGCTGGTTTAAGTGTTTCAAACCTCCAATGTTGCATGCTTTACCACCATGTTGGCCACCACTACTCACTACGAACTGGTCTAGTGACCGAAGACCGGTTAATTTCTCAATTCCTTTTGGCATGTAATCCAGTAACAAATCCTCAAGTAATAAATGCCTCAGACTGACTAACTTGTATACCCTTTCTGGTAATTTTTTTAATTCATCACATGAGCGAATGTCTAAGGGTTTGTAAATTATACAAATCACAACAAGCTTCCGCCTGCAGTTCTTCTATTTTTACGTCAAACAAACGAAGATATCTTAAATGTATGAACTTCTCTATCCCTTTCGGAATTTCTATCCCTTTCGGAATCTCAAGGAAACTACGATTTCCATCAATTCTGAATGCTCTTAAACATGTCAATGAATCAAACACCTTTCCTAGGACCGGTTGACATGTTTCAGACCAGCCATGAATTAAGAGACTGCGTAATTTTTGAGCATTCACTATAGAGATCGAAAAAGAAGCATCTTGTTTAAGCACTAATGTTGAGTGGCGAACTTTATCAAAAGAAGTGCTCGTCAATGATGATTCGGGATCACCAATTTCTAGTGAAGCACATTCATTCCTGCTGACAAATTGGGCAAGGTCATGTACTATGTCATGCATCTTACAACTATTGACATTACCATCAGAATCTATATTAAACTCTTGGAAGAAAGATCGTGCTGCTAAATAATCAAAATATATCTGATACCAACCATCTCCATCTCTATATTTCCTTCATCCACAAGATAACCTTGAGCCATCCATAATTTTATTAATTCATCTTTCTTTATAATTTTATCCTTTTCGAAGACAGCACAATATGAGAAACATAATTTTATCTTAGGTGGCAAATCATTATAACTCAATAGTAACGGTGGGGAAATGCCTTTCTCAAACTCTTCTAATTTCCATAACTCATTATCTAAAATATTTTGCCACTCTTCTCTATTTTTTTTAAACCGTAAAAGACTCCCAATAGCTTTTGCAGCAAGAGGCAACCCCTTACACTTGCTTACAATTTTTCTACCTATTTCCTCTAATTTTTCACACTCTGAAGGAGATCTATCAGAAAATGATAATTTTTTTTAAATAACAACCAACATTCATTATAAGACAATTCTTGAATATTGATAATATCAACTGAATTCATCATTTTGGCCATTATCTCCTTACGAGTAGTAACCAAAATCTTGCTTCCAGTCCCAAAACCATTCTTCAGACAATTTTTGAATGGTTCCCATTTATTGTAATCTTCTGTCCATACATCATCTAAGACAAGAAGAAATCTTTCTCTCGCACTAGATGCACTAATGCATTCCAAAAGTGATTGAAATTGACCTAAATTAGGGTTAGATCTTTCAAAAGCTTCTGTGATTGCTTTTGTAATACTAAACTCATCAAAAGGGTCTGATACACAAACCCAAATTCTTTTCTCAAAATTTTTTATCACCTTATCATCATTGTAAGCAAGTTGTGCAAGAGTAGTCTTCTCGATTCCTCCCATGCCAACAATTGAGATGACATGAGGGCTTTCTTGTTGTTCATTACTCTCACATAAGTTTCCTATTAAAGCTTTCTGCTCCTTAACTCGACCATCTGTCTCACTTACACTAACAAATGAGACACTTGGTACTCGCTGAGGTTCTTCAGTTATATTTTTAACCACACTAAGATTAAACATGTCTTTGGATTTGGCAATATCAAGTAGATGATTTCATTTATTTCTTTTATCTTTATTGCGATATCATGACGCAAACCAACTTGTTTGAAACAAAAGCAAGAGGTGGGAAAGGGGAAGCATACCTTCTTCTCAGGAATTACGAGACCTTTTTCAGCTTTGTCCATTTGCAATTTCATCATTGTAGTCTTCTACTCATCTAACACATCTTCCATGTCATAAAATATGTCTTTTAGCTGATCTAACCAAGCTCTCAGTCGTGCTTCCTTTAGTTGTCTTTGCTCTGCATCAGCCAACACACCTTGAATTGCATTAAGGTTCTTGGTAAGCTTTTTCACTTCTTTTTTGACACCTACAACAAGCCTCACCTCTTGTTTTATCTCTTCACTAATCAATGAAATCAATTGCCCCAAGACACTAGAAACAATTGCATCAGCCATATTGTATGGTAATTGAATGACAAAGTTTGAAAAAAACTGAGTTATTGATTGTGTTTTTTGACAATTTTTGAAATCTTTATATATAATATAGAAAACAACTGACAAGGAATATATCATCTAATGAGCAAAGTAAAGTAATCCTTTGCCTAGATGTTAGTTTATGTATATCTCTTTCTCTTTCTCCAAGCTATTTTCATTGTTTAATTCATTAAATGGTGTATCATCTAAGCCAACTATATACAATAAATATATTTGCTGCTACTTTAACAAATTCATTGCATATTCAACAAGCAAAGTATGGAAGAGAGTAATGCAAATAATAAATAGAGAAAAGTAAAGTAGATTCTTGTACCCTTAATAGAAGTAAGGATATGATCCCATTGATGCCTTTAATATTTGAATGAGAAATAATTGTATATCTTTGTTTACTTAATTCTTTTAATTGTAGAAATTCATATTCATGTGTCAAGTTCATGTGTATCCAAGAAAAATATCACAAAATTTTAAGTTGACACAACCTATTTAATTAGGTTGAAAATGGAATTTACTAATGTAATACAATTATTAAATGGATTAAGCAAAATAATCTAATATCTTTTATATTTTAATTTATTGTTCAAATGTTTGTTTTATTATTACTCAAACTCTTATTAATTTTTACTTTTTGAAACAAATCTCTTTAATTATTTCTGTCTGTCCTTTATATATCTAGCAAGAATTTGATGTGTTAATAAGAGTCATTAAATTGATCATACAACTCTTAATCTGTTGTCTTTCATGTAGTTAATTTAATGATGTCACAGAAAATAATGAAATAAAATATAATGACTCTCCGGTAATACTTTCAAGTATAAATGTCTTATTCCAGCCATAATCTAAAAAAGAAAAAAGTATAGATATCCTAATTATTATACATCATAAGAGTTTACATGACTTGCTAACTCAAATAATATATCATGAAGATTTATATGTTGGGCCGTAAACCCAAACCCAACTTCAATGCCAAAAACAAAAAAATTGCTAATATCATATGATAATTAGTCTAATTAATTTAAATTTTTAAATGGAAAGGATAATGATCTTTTTTTATATCATATATAAACCAGTATTTTTTAACACTTAAAATTACATCTACATTAATTGTATTACATTAAACATTAATTATGAATCAATTACATATGTTAAATTTAATTTCACCAATTAAAAATAACTAGTTGTAAAATATCTTAATTTAAAGATTTTCAAATATAGCAAATAAAAGAAAAAAAAAAACATTAGAAGACGCCAAGCATTCTACCGATATTATCCTCTATATTATCTTCCATTTATACTATTTTTATTTAAACTCTAATATATGTAACGCTTTTTTTTTTATTAATTAAATTAGAATAATAAGAAATTCTAAACTTATTTATAACTTTAATTATAAAATGCAATGTCATTAGAATAATAAGTTATATGCAATTTCATTATAACTTTTGTTTTATTTTATAATGAAAACTTACTTTTACTGTGTAGTTGAACTATAAAACATTATTTTCTACTTTATAAATTCTTTTCAAAAAGACAATTATCCAACAAGCATTTTCCCAGTTTTGAGAAAAATGAAAATGAAAGGAAACTTTGAAATAAAATAATCTCAAGATCCCAATTTCTATATATGAAAACTACAAAAAGAAACAAATAATCCAAGGATCCATAAATTCAGGAAAGCAAGCCAAAGCAATACCATTTACTAAATATAGATCAATCACTCACCATAAATTATATTTATACACAGGTATTACATAAACACACTTTAGAGATAATTTATAGACATAAATACATATATCACATATAATATGTATACTATCATCTCATTATCATTATAACTATCAATTTGATAATTTTATCAGAATCAGACCATCAGAGTGGCATATTTTTCTTGCAAAGAATGAATGCTTTTCTGCTCCTCCAAGACTTCCTTCCATTAGAACATATAAGTTAGGATTTCCCACAAAGCTAGTGTGTTCAGTAAATTCTAATCAATTGTTGTATCCAGTTCCAAGTATCTGATGTTTCTAAGGCTTGACTTTCTGCATTTCAGAAAATCAACATTAGTGCATTTTGCTTTCAATTCAATTACTAGAATGAATGCAGCATGGACGTTGAAATCTTGAAAACAAATCGTTTACATCTGCAAACAGATCAAACAAGTTATACTTTAACTTCTTTTTGTTTTCACATTCGCAACAGCACTTGTAATACAGGATAATCATTTTTAAGAGTCTTACATATTGCATAAAATGCAACCAACAATGTCCCAAGAAAACATTATTTCACCATGTGTAAATAGAAGAAAAGGAATATTGCAGCATATGTATAATAGGCTTTGAATTGTTACCATACAACAGATGATATAAAATTAATTAAAAGATTAGAACTACATGAATTCACATTAATAGCAACAGTACTTGCTTTACGAAATAAAAATTATCAAGAGTCTAGTATATTGCATAAGTACAAGCAACAACAACAAGAAGACAATACTTTGCCCCAAGAAACATCATTTCCAAGTATATAAACAGAAAAAGATAAGCTTAAGGATATTAGGCTTCCAAAAATTTTCAGCATGTTGTAGATAATAAAAGATAATAATAACAATAAAATTAGAACTATGTGAATCTACGTTAATGTGGAACAAAAATAGAATGCCATTAGTAAATTCTATGTTTGATATATAAGTAAAACAATGTATGTGACATAGTAATATGATGATATCAGGAATCTCGTAAACGGTAATTGTTGGAGATGACAATAATATGAAGCAAACAACTTTATAGAACCACAAATTTTTATTAATATGAAAACACAAAATGTATTCACTAAGGGCTACATTGAACTAAAAGAGTGGGAAAGAAAAAACACATGCATATGCAATGATGTCGTATATCAGAGAAATGGTGATGTTGGTAGTGCTATGAAGGAAAGACTTCATATTGAGCAACTTACTGATTAGATGATGAACATTTGTGAATGGTTATAATGGATGTTACATTGTGCTAGTTATAACAGAATGCATATAAAGGTGTTAGTGATGATTCCACAGAAAAAGAAAATGCATTGATGATGGTAATGGCTAATTTTAATTTACCATTTCCTAATCCCAAACCTACTACATTTCCCCTCTATTAGATAAAAATGTCCAAAAACCCCCTTGCCATTGCTTTTTTCTGTTAACTTTTAATAAATTTTCAAATAGGGGTAACCCTATTGGTTTGGTTCAAAATTTGAAATGAAAGCGAACCAGATTAACCGAATATATAATTTAAAAAGGCTTTCTTTAGTTAACTTTTAATAAATTTTTAGATTTACCCCTATTGGTTTGGTTCGAAATTTGAAATGAAACCGAACCAGACCTATCGAATATAAACATTGTAGTGGCTTCAACCCTTGTACTCTAATACAAAAGTGTAGAGATTTAACCACTAAGCCAACTTAAATTTTTGTTGTTATTTGTAACTAGTAATATATATACCTTTTGAATGTAATATGTCATACATTAGATTATATAATTTTTTGAAATTAAATTAATAATTATGTTCTATAAAATTAAACTAAAATTTTTATTTTATTTTTCAAATTAACATTATATTTTTTTTTTTAGTAAAAAAATTGAAGAAAAATTAAACTAATAATTAATTTGTAACATTGAAAATTGCATACAAATTTGTAAACTCAAAACAATTTATAAAAATTATAAAAAAATTATTTTGCGATATTAAACTAATAATAATTTTGTATGAAATATAACTAATAATTTGAAATGTGGAAATTAAAATAACAAGTCAAAAAAATTAAATTCATTCGTTATCTTTTAATATTAAAAAATTAAATATGAATTTATAACTAAAATTGATTTATAAAAATTAGAGAGAAGAATTTTTATTTTATAATATTAAACTAATAATAATTTTATATGAGATTAAACTAATAATTTTTAGTAAAAAAATTAAACAAATCATTTGAAATAATTAAATATAAATTTGTTAACTATAATTTTATAAATTGATTTGTATTTATTAAATTTAATATTACAAAACAAATATTCTTCTCCATGAATTTTATAAATCAATTTTAGTTTATAAATATGCACGATAATAATTATGTGCAAAAAGTATATTTATTACCGATTACAAATAATTACTAATATTTAACTGGGCTTAGTAGTTAAACTTTTGAACTTTTGCATTAGAATGCAAGGGTTTAAGCCACCATAATATCTAACGTTTTCAAAATTTTATATAAGCCAGTCCAGTTTAATTTAATTTCCAAATTGAAACTGAATTAATAGGAGTAAATCTGGAAATTCATTAAAAGTTAACAGAAAAAAGTATTGGCAGAGAAGTTTTTGGACATTTTTATCTAATATGGGGGAAATATAATAGGTTTGAGACTAATAAGTGGAAAATGAGAAGTTGCCCTTATACAATTAATTGATTTTGATGAACAGTAAGGCATATGCAAATGACTTCGAGTCAACTGCTCACTGTAAGAGTCTTAATGCCTAACAGAGACAATTAGGGATCCAACTACCATGCACTTATAGTTAAATTCTATGTACTAAATCTTAAAATAATATAGCACAAAACACGTCAGCCTTCCATTGTTGAACAACATAAATTGTTAACATTCCAACAATGAATCAAAAGAAAAAAAACATAAAATAGTTTATGTTAAGGCAATACAATCCATTGATCATGGAAAACTAGTTTTGGGTCTACCTGGGACAATATTTGACATACATGTCCAGATCAATGAGCAAGGCTAGTTTTAGGTTATCTTTTCATTATTTTTCATTTTACTTATTTTGTTAGATTAAGCTTAAGTGTTCTATTAGAGTCTTGTTTGGGGAATCTATTTTAGTTAGTTTGACTTTTCTTGCTCATGTTAGAGTACATGATGTACAGAGCTATAAGAGCTATGGATATATGTTTAGTGTCAAAGAAAGGACTAATTTTGACCTTATATTCTAAGAAGCTATGTTTCTTTTCATTGTTTATTTAGGAATTCTAGTATTACCATGTGAAATTTGGTTTTCCCTAGCATAGATGGTTATGGGTTCGTTGTTACCTCGAGTAGGATTAGGTTTCTTATTTCATTAAGATAACAAGCTATAAATGAGGGCAAGACTTGATTGTTTCCAGCAGTTGGACATTGATCATTGAATTAGTATTCTTAGCACTAATTCTCACTAAATTCGTCCCCTTTGTCTCTAATTCTCCCCCCGTTCTTTTCTTCTAATTTGGTGCTACATCGGTAGGATTTCTATTTTCTTGTTGTAAATAAATTTCTATTCTCTTTTATTTATGGTTTTTGCCATTGTAAATAGGGCATTAATTTCAATTCTAGAGATAAAAATCGAAATTATTGAATAAAGTTATGTTGTCTTCCATTTCTTCTTCTTGTTCTTTTTCTCTCTTTTCTATTGATCATATTTGGAGCTATATCAACTAGCTTTTGGTTTATCTGAACAATACACCTAACAGATAACCCAACCAAAAATACTGGAATGAATATTTTCAAGTGTCAATGTAAGTTCCAGTAGTAAACCATGAAATATATGCTTTCACTTTTACTTACCAATAAATTGTCATTTTCTTCAGATTACCCAAAAATCTCGTCAATCATAAGCTCTTATTCAGCACTATCACCAAACTCCAAACATTTGTCAACAACATTTCAAGCATATTTATGCTGACTTATCTGTACAATTTTCCTAGTCAATTTGCTAATAATTCGACTTTTCTCGTTGGGCTTTCCTCTCTGTAAAACATGCTGTGAGTAGCACAACTTATCTCAATGTTAATTTCAGTGAAACCATAAGAATAATTTCAGGAGCAAAATGCAAAAACAATAGAAACCACATGTTGTACTTTAGCCACCAAGTAAACTCTAAACAAATAATCACTTGGACCAACTGAACCCAAAGCCAAAACCATTCATAAAGTACTACTTGAAAGTACATATAGCCTAATCATAATAAAGCCCTAGATTTCACAAGACAAGTATCAAATAAAAGCAACTAATAGTAGTACATCTTTAGTCTTGGATGCTCAACTTAAGAAAAAAAGAGGATGACCACAGACAGAACCTAAAGGGTGTCTTGGTCCACCTTTTTTTTTCATTCTTTTGGTTAATAAGAAGCAAAATAATTTGATGAAAGAAGCAGGAATACGAGCAAGTAAAAGAAATCCTTTAAGGATAACCTACATAGAGAGAAACAGATGAGAAGTACAAAACACCCCTCAATAATCTAAAAAGCACTAAATCCTAGAAAAAAAATGAAAACAAATAGAAATAATGAAGAAAAAATCAAAGTGGCCAATAACATTCACAAAGTTATCAAGATAATGACAGAGAATGGTGTTTTCTCTCTTTAAACCAATATCTTATAGTTTTCTCCATCCCAACATGGTTTTAAATTTATTAACAATAGATTTAAAAAGGTTTAAGGCTAACTAAAGGGGCTTGAACTTCAAGTTTAAAATCGGATCCTTCACCTTTAGTGAAAGAATGAGCATATTTATGCAGCACTACTAATTTGATCAAGCCTTCAGGTCTATTTAAGCAAATTTAGTAATATTAGGGATACATCACCAAGATTAACATAACCTATACCTTTAGCTGGCTTTATTTTACTATTTCAAGCAGATATCTAATTTGATGTATTGCTTATTTAGATTCTTTTATCTAAATTATATTTATCTTTTTCCAAGTTGTAAAAGTCTCTAAAAGGGCTTTAATGCAATAAAAAAGGTAGAAGAATGAATAAAATCTAAAAATATTTCATTCAGTCATGCTTATGCTATCCATCTCCCCATTCTTCCTTTCCTCTTTACTCTCTCTGCTCTCTTCTTTCTTCTCCCTTCTTTTCTTCTGTTTTTTAGCTCCTTATTCTTCTTCTCTCTACTCTCTCTACTTTCTTCTTTATTCTCCCTTTCTTTTCTTCTATTTTTTTCCATTCCTCATCACTTCAATAATACTATGTTCACAAATTCTAAGAAACCAGCCATGCATAGCCACCATAAAATTTCATGCAGCCTTCTAATTTCTAAAGAACTTTATGTTTTTGGTAAAGGTTTTACAGTCTCATAGAAATGCACAATTTAAGCTATTTTTCGATGCTGCAAGCAAAAAGCGATTTCTTTAAGATGATTTGTTGAGGAAACATCAATCTTTTGTTTTTGTCACTAGTTTCCTAGTAGACCTCCGTTATTGAGTTTGAGGATTTTTAATCCATTATTCTTAATCAAGAAACCTTGTTGTTATCGTGTCCATTGAATGCTTGATTTAGGGAACTGTTTTCTACACAAAATTTGTAATTTAGCTTTCATCACCAATAAAAGCTCTTTTCCTTTCTTATCAGAACTAGAAAAAAAAAAACACATTTAAAGAGAAGACAAGGATGCTAGTTTTAGAGTTTTTAAGTACACAAATGTATTAGATTATCTTTGAGGACTTTATATTGTTTTGACCTTTTATAAGGATAGCATTTTTTTTTTTGGCCTACTTGAACTACTTTAATGAAGAAGAGCTTGAGAACATTAAGTTCCTCCTAAAATGTTAACCAATTTGTATAAATTTCGGAAAATTTAACCAATTTTCAAGAAACTAAGAGACACGAGTAAGTTTATGTATATATTATATTTATGCTTCTCAAAAAATTTGCATCATAATCCTCCAATTGAGGAGAACACAACCATGAGCTTTCTTCCTTTTTTCTCTATTTTCATTTTCAATGTTGGTATTGGAATGCAACAAGGGGTGATAAAGAAAACTAAAAACTAGACTTAACAAGATTAAATGCTTAGCATTTCCATCTTTATTTATTGGAGGCAACAAAAGGGTATCCAATAATTTCTTATTAAAAAACAAATTAGCTCAAGGAACAGACTCGATATTAAAGTTGATATGTATGATATTGTTACTCCTTCCACCAATCCATCTTTGGACCAGCTACCTATACAAACAATCTTATTGTAGATCCACCAATCAACTAATAGAGAATCCTCTATCATAAACATCCAGTTGCTAAAACCTTACAAAACTCTATAGGTCGAATCCAAAAAAATGAGCTTGCTAGTCAAATGGTTCGAAGGTGCGCGAGGCATATACAACAAGAAGCTATTTGGAGGTAGGACCAAGAAGCCCGAAAAATAGAACATTTTGACCGATGACAACTTATTTTTAAGCTCTACAAGAAACAGTATAAGCTATGTGCTTATTTTTATTTTTCTATTTTGTTACTTACCCTCCCCCTTCAACCCCAACCACGCCCCCCACCCTCCAAAAAAAAAAAAAAAAAAAAAAAAGAGGAGTTAGGAAGGAAATAATTGACACTTAGAGGTGCCTACAATAAAAGAATTAAGCAAGTAGCACTCAAAAAGTAGCAAAAAACCAACCTAGGTCACATAGTTGCAATGCTGATATTGGGTCTGACTAGGAGCAGATTCCAAGGTCTCATCCACTATGCATTGACCTTCTTCCTCATCTGAAAAATGCTCCTAAACTCTATTAAAAATCAAACATATAATAGTTTCAAATTACATGATAAACAAAATAGGACTTATCTTTCCTATTCTTAGGAATAAAACTTGAAGCATTCAAACTAAACAAATTAAGGTTCCTTACTTGGATGACAAGACAACCATATAGATGAATAGGAAATGTGGCAGCATGACTTTGAAAGTAGAAATAATAAAGCCAATTTTATCTGTAAGGACAGGTTTTATGCACTTCTTATCAAATGATTTCCATTTGGATCACAAACACATCGTACAATGACCATCAAGCTCAAGGACCAGTTGAATTTTCTGATCAAGTTCAATCACTTCAAGGGCCTAGAACAAGTATCGAGAGTAAAGATCAAATCCCATGACATTTGTGTTGAAGAAAATAAAATTATATTGAATCTCACTTGAATTATAAATTAAGTACATGACATGCCTTTATTTAGGCTAAAATAATAAAGCAACATAAATTAAAATCCTTATAAAGGTAGAAATCCTTAACAAATTAGGAAAAAACTAATAACACTTAAATTATAAATATACTTAATAAGATTAAACCGAGTAAAACTAAATAAGTTTAATTTTAATTCTAACACTCCCCTTTAAACTCAAAATGGTACAACAAGTTTGAGTTTGGAAGTTAATACTAATTGAGAAGAAAATCTCAAAACAATAGTAGTGTCGAAAAGCAATCAAAAAAATAAGAGGACACCATTTGTGCCTTCAAGAGGCAAGTAATACTGTTTGTGCCTTCTGTAAACCAATACTGACTATGCCTTCCATAGGCAAATAACACTAACTATGCTTTTTTCTTCTAGGAAAATAATACTGACTATGCTTTTTTTAACCGAAGAGTACTGATTGTGCCTTTTTTTTTTTCTAGGCAAAGAATACTAACTATGCTTTTCTATAAGTAAAGAATATTGATAATGCCTTTCTATAGGTGAAGAGTGCCTTTTATAGGTGAGTAGTAGTAGACAAACGAACAACCATATCAAAAACCAAAGACCCATGAACCATTATTTGCTACGACCTTGTTAACAGTGTCTGTAAACTATCCTCTGAACAGTAACCCTCAACAATTAGATTACATTTCTTAGATTTTCTTTTTTCTTTTTAAGATTTTTAGAATTTTTTCCTTTTTTTGCTAGAAAACTAAAGGTAGAAAATTAAACCATGATCACTAACCACCTTATAGGATAGCATATCATCACTATCAAAATATTTCTTAATATGACTTTCTAACCTAAAATTGAACTTGCTCTACTACCATGCTGAAGAAAATAAAATTATATTGAATCTCTTTTGAATTATAAATTAAGTACATAATATGTCTTTATATGGATTGAAATAATAAAGCAACATAAATTACGAATTCTCATAAACTTAGAAATTCTTAACAAACTAAGAAAAGATTAATAATACTTAAAATAGAAATATACTTAACAATATTAAACCTAGTAAAACTAAATAAGTCTAATTTTAATTATAACAATTTGAAATTAATGAAAATACAATTAAAGTTGCAATTCATGAAACATTTGCAGATTCTTTCTCCCCAAAGGAAAAAATACCTATCATATAGATGGAAAGCATCGCACAGTTGAAAAGCATCACAAACTCTTATGCACAATGAGTTTTCAAACTCTCAACAGAAATGCTTAACAAATGGTGCATAACATGACGCTAAAAGTGCAGAACAATGTAACCACCTTTGAATAATATATTAATTTGAGACTGATGCTCAAAGTGGGGAGAGAAAACTAAGCTTTATCCCACAGAAAATCAACATCTTCCTATTTATCTTCTTTAGAGAACCTCTTGCATTTTAATGGGCATGAAGGCGGGACCAGGACAGATTCTAGCATACTTCTGATGTAATAAAGGATCTACTGATTGTCTTACTCCTTAGAAGCACATCTCTGAATACCAAAATTTTGTTAAAGGCCTCTTAATCATTTACACTACCTGCAGGCTTATAATAGAAGAGGTGAAGTTCCCAGGCTTTAATAGCATCGAGACGTTAACACCGTCTTCTTTGCAGTAAAACTATAATAGATCTAAATTACTATAAGAAATGCACTAGAAGACATCAATATACTACTAAATAAACTATTAAATATATGTCAAAAGAAATTTAGCATACCACAACAACCATACATTCGCAAACTCAAAAGGCAACATCTTACCAACAAATTTATCTGCGATCTCCTTTGCTCAGGACTTCCATGTTCAAAGAACTGCAATTAATCAGAGTTTAACAATCAACCACAGGCCACCCTTGCAGTTCACAAGTTAACGCTGAATTTGTTTAAAAGAATTAAATAACTAAAAACACACATATGCTGAAATCATACCTTTTGAATAACATAATTCCCAAAATCATCTGTCACCATTTTGAAGCATGCGAAATAACTTCTTTGCAAACAGACTCCTTCTCTTTAACACTACATTCTTCCAGCTTATGCAGAATAAATCGACTATCATATTGATCAACATTGAAGTGGAATTGCAAATTAGAGATAGTACAACAATTATATTATGTAACAGTATAGAATAATACTACGTGAATCAACTATAACCTCTGCTATATCTGAAAGATCAAATTTTTGGGCATTGTCGGATTTCAGTTCTTCAAGAAAGCTCATTTCATTTCGTTGATCTAGTTGACTTGTTCCACCAAAAGGAGATGATGGCAGCACGAGACTGGCAACAAGCGAAGCTGGGAATTGCCCCATGATGCCCATGCCTGAGGGACCTCCATAATAACCACTAACTGTTAATCCCACTTTTCTTTGAATTTCTAATGCTTAAGCTCCCATTTGTTGGAGACTGAAATTTCTGATCACCTGCATAAAAGTAACAGTTGTCTCTTTCTTTATGGAAGAATCAAGCTGAGCTCCCTAACATCAGCTGATGCTGAATTGAAGCACCATATACATCTCCAAAAGGAAGTTGAAAATATTGCATATGAAGAGGATCCACATAAGAAGGTTACATCATGAGTTGATGCTGCCTATAAAACGTTTGATGCTGCGAATCACCTTTATGTGAAATCGTTTCCTCCGTTGAAACACCAGCAGATCGAATGTTAAAGCTTGGGTCTAATATGAAGTGATCGACTATATATAAAAAAAAGCCAAAAGATTTCAAGAAATGAGAATCAAAGAAAGAAATAAGAATGTGTTAAACTATTAGCCAAAAAGATGCAGTAGAAGAAAACACAAACTAAAACTGAAAATGAAAGCAAAGCAAACAGAGCACAAACTGTAGTAGAAGAAGACACAAACATCAGGCAATGACTGCAATCAAAGCTATAGCAACTAAAGCAGCAAAGGCAAGCCACAAAAAAATCAAAAGCTAAATATTTGTTCGTACTAATTGAGAAAATAACTTCCTTTAATTTCCACCAATATCACAAAACTAAACAAAAATTACAACCTAAAATGAATTCCATTTCAACATCAAAATATTATTAACAATTTAGGATCAATTCTATTTCAAAATCAATAACCTAGACTCGGTTTCATTTCAAAACTAGTAATAATAACAAAATAAAATTAAAAAAAAAAAAGAAACTAAATAAGTGAACAAAACAATGCAATGAACGTGCTTACTGGTGGTGAGACGTAAGCGGGGAATGTGGCCGCAGACTGCTGGTCTAGCTGTCATTTTGATAAAATCCAATATCAATAATGGAATGTGATTTTCGGAAATTTCTATGACTTGTAGTGACGTTAATCAACAAAAGAAAGTTTCTGTTTTAAATGGTGATAAGTTGCTGGTTTGCTAGTTGTTTTCACAAAATTTAGCGGTAATTAATAAGACAACAATGATGGTGGGATTTGATGGTGAAAATGGTTAATGAGTAGTGGTGTCTTCAATTTGACTGAAAAAAAAAACAGTTAATGAGTAGTGGCCACGACTTAGGGCATAGAAGAAATAGGTTATGCTTTTGAAATGGTGTCATGCTCTTCTCCAAGAGTGAAGTAATACTTGTGGTAATTAGCAAATACCTCCCCTGATGTTTAGAAAATCTACAAACATATAGAAAATTCGGAAAGACTTAAATATATCTCCTTTAAATTGGTAGTTGACTAACTTTATTAACGAAAATGACTAAAATAGCATAAAACACTTAAACTTTATGAATAAAAAACTAAAAATTTAAATTTAAATATATTTAATATTTTTAAAAGTTTAAAAAAATTTACAAATTTGAAAAATAAAAATTCTAGTTAAAAAATTAGAAATTTAATAAATGAAAATTTTAGTTTAAAGAAATTTTAAATTTAATTAATAAAAATTTTCATTTTAATTTAATTAATGAAAATTTTCATTTAAATTTAATCAATACAAAATTAATCTAAATTTATTTAATATTTATCTATATTTAATTTCAAGTATGTAAAAAATTAAAAAAATAAAAAATTATAAACTAATATTAGAAAAATCATCATGAGAGAGGAGAGTTGTATTACACCAAATTATCTATAAAATTAACAGTCGAACAACAATCAATGTTGGTCAACTACTAATCCACGGACAGTATATCTATGTTTTCTCAAATTTTTTTTTATTTATGTGTATGTATCCTGCAAGAGATATGTGTTAATTCCTTTACTAAAATATCATTTTATTATTAAGGTCAACTAACTCTGTTCACTAATGACAACAAAGAGATAATAAAATGAGTTTTTCCTCAAATTTTTCGCAATTTCTAACAAGTGAGGAAGGCATCTAAAATACGCCTTAACCAATAATTTAAAACGTATTACAAGCCTTTATTATAGAGAAAGTTCAAAAGACTAAAAAGACATTGATATAATTACACAATATATTTTTCATAAGATATTTGATAAATTATGGTATATTATTATTTCTATGTCTTACCATGTGAATCAACAAGTAAATCTAGAAAAATTAATTATCTTATATAATGAGAATAAACTTGAATGTCTTTGCATTCTTTTAATCCATTTAGCAACCCTTAAAATTAAAAAAAAAAAAAAAGAAAAGAAGATTAGACAAACTGCAGGATAGCTGATGATGAGAAATATACAAATAATTTTAAAATTGGTAAATTAATTTATATAGATAGAGTTTATTTAAGATTTTTGTACCATAATAATATTGAAACTAGATTATGTTATCAAGATTTATGATTAGTAGTTAAGAAAATCTTTCAAGCATTTTGTATTCATATATTCATACCACATGTCACAAGTATAAAAAATTACTCATCATTGCTCCATTAGGTAGGTGTATATATATTGTATGTAAGAAACATTTTCCTTATTGTAATAATTAGGATTTTATTTCTGCTAATTGTTTATATTCTTATTATATAAATTTTAAAATAATTATTTTAAATATTGTCATATTTAATATGATATTCATCAATTAAATAATAAGTTTTATAATTTTCGAAAAAGAATTATTATGATATTTCATTAGACTTTTAAGGTTCTTACAGTCCTTCAAATTCAACAAAACAAGGCCAGAAAGAAATTCAATTGATAATGGCAATTCTTGAATAGTAGTTCCATCTAAAGCTCTGAAAGGCATGGCATTATTTCCTCAATCTCTAGAAACATTCTTAATTTGGAGGAAAAAGAGAGATTCAGAGTTCTAAGGCATTTTAAACCATTGACTGTAGCATTGGAAAGACTTTCGAGATTCTTAGAGTCTTTCAAATTCAATGAAATAAGTCCAGCTAAATGTTCAACTAACAATGGCAGTTCTTTAATAGCAGTTCTATCTAAGAGAAGCTCCGACAAATATTCCATACTTCCGATAATCTCCGGAAACTTTCTTAGCTTCAGGCAACCAGAAAGTATAAGCTGTCTGAGAGATTCCATATGAATCTTGCTTGGAAGAGTAATAAGACCTGTACAATCTTTCAGACTCGGAAAAATGACCTTAGTATGAAGTAGCAAAGATGGGTGAATTTCACACAATCTCGTACATCCTTCAAGATTTAGCTCCTCTAAATTTGGTAACCATGTGAAGTCGGGTATCCTGATCAAGTTCTGGGACTGGTTGAATCTCATGAACTTCGAATTGTTTAAAGGCTGTAAAATTATTTTTAAAAAAAGCCAAAAAGAAAGCCTTAATTATTAGTTTATCGCATTAATTTTGATTATGAATAATTATATTTTTATTTCTGCTAATTGTTTATATTCTTATTATATAAATTTTAAAATAATTATTTTAAATATTGTCATATTTAATGAAATATCATAATAATTCTTTTTCGAAAATTATAAAACTTATTATTTAATTGATGAATATCATATTTCTTTAAATAAAAATTTAAAATAATTATTTGAATGTAACTTAAATTAAAAATAATGATATTTAGTTTAAAAAATTTTTAAGAAAAATTCGAAGACCTCTTCTAAATTTTTCATAATTTCAAGTAAAGAACTATTATAAAAAGATGAACATTTAACTCCTTTACGAATAGTTTAAGGCCTGTTTAATTCATGATTTAGAAACAGTTTTTATTCATGAGTTAAAAACTGTTTTTGAATCTTTGAACACCATTAAAAAATTTGAGTTGTATCCTTAATATTTTTGATATTTGAAAATATGTTTGATATTATATTTAAATACTGTTACTTAAATTAAAAAATTTAAAAAAATATATTTGATATAATCTTTGGAAAAAAATAAAAATGACAATACATGTTTTTGGTTAAAACTATTTTTAATAATTTTTTTACATTAAAACAATATAGCAATTAAATATAAATTTTTTATTTATGTTTATTTCAAATAATAAAATGATAATATGATTTATTTTCTTAAAAGATAAATTTTAAATTAACAAAATTTTAAAATTTATTAATTTTAGTTTGAGAATAATAAATATATAGTAAGCTGATATTCAACCCGTCACACCTAAGTGTTATGACAAATTCTACACAAATTGAATTATTAAATACGTTAAAATTCAAGATATATAATAGAAAATAAAATTAAAAAAAATGGATATCTTGGCCAAAGCGAAAAATAAACATGAAAAATATAATAAGTAAGGATAAAAGAGTAATTTTTTTGTAAAAGAAAATTATTTAAAATTAGAAAAAAGATTTGTAAATTTACAAAATACATTTTAACGTAATAAGGAAACAGTTTTTGAATTTAATTAGAATACAAGTAAGCAAAAAACTAAGAAAACGTCCTTTTGGTCATTTTCTAATTTTGAAATAAAAATTAGAATTCAATTCAAAAACTGTTTTAAAATTTTTCAAGACAAACATATATTTTCTTAATTCTTTGTATTTTTTCTATTTTCAAAAACAATGAATCGCATTCAAAATGTAAATCAAACTGGCTCTTACTTTGGCATCATTTTATACAGGGCAAAGCTACAACAACAACCATACATTTAGACTAGAAGACATCAATATACCATTAAATAAATATATATTTAAAGAAATTCAAACGCAATTCACAAGGTCCTTCCTTTTGTATGACACAACAACCATAAATTTGCAAACTCAAACGCAACTTCTAACCAAGTTTATTTGCAAGGTTCTTCCTTTGCTTAGGACTTCCATGTTCAAAGAACTGCAATTAAATTAGAGTTCAACAATCAATCAACACATGCTGCCTACACACACTGCAAGAAATTAGATTTTAGCAACAACAAAAAATTTGTCGCTAAAAAGGATTTTAGCAACAACATTTTCAAGGTCCTCGCAAAAATTTGAGGAACAAAATTAATAATTAATTGTATCCGTTAGTGACGATAGTGTTGTCACTAAAGATATCTTATTAGCGATGACACTACTAGTCGTCACCAAAAGTAATGACGCCATTTGGCACCAAATGTGTGGTGACAAGATAATAACTTTAATTTGAATCTTTTAGCGACGACATTTTTATATTGTCACGAAACATTTTTTTAGCGACGATCTGATGTTGTCACAGAAGATATTTTTGGTGTCAAATTTTTATATGCTTTTGGTGATGACAATTTTTCATTGTTGAACATGCTTTTAGTGACAAAACCTCTGTCACCGCTAAAAAAATTGCCAAATCTTTTAATATTTTTCTATGTATAATAATGTAATAATAATTATAGTGTTAATTAATACAAAATAATTTAGGACAAATAATAACTAAATATAATTAATTAAACACCATTTTGTATATTTAATTGAAGTTTAGTACAAAATTTGGCTAAGAAAGACATGCAAATTTGTATTAAAATTTTGTTTACCAATTATTATTATTATTTATAGAAATTAATTGAACAATCGTATTAAATTCTTAATTATTAGTCTATAAAACGGCCTTATATATTTGTCCACAAATATTTCAACGTGTTCTCTTTTTTGATATTTTTTAAGTACTAGAATACACATACTGGATTCATATTTATTAATATTATTGTTAACTAATAATAACTTTACATTATCAAGAAATTTGATATTTTTTACCAGTTTGTTAAAATTACAATTAAATTTAGTTTTAGTATAAAATTCTAAAATGTGATAACTTTCAAATTTGCACTTATTAATATTGATCTAAAATTACTTATGGTTAATTATTATATTAAAGTACCATACTTTTGATGAAAACATGACTAATACTAATTTATTACATTAAACTAACATAACGTTTGTCCTATTAAATTATTGAAACAGTAATAAAATAATGTATTAGATTGTTAAAATAATTTAATAAATTGTAATACTTATTGAAGTAAAATAACTTATGGATATTTATATTATGATAAATAAAAAAATAATTATAGTATAAATTTATTTATATCAACCAAGTCCCCACTAGTGTTGGTTAATTTATTAAATATAAGGATCTAAGTATTATATTGTTATGGTGTGTAACAAGATATGATATTTTTCAAATGTACAAGGATCCTATTATTAATATGCTATTATTTTCGTTGTTCATTCAATTGTTGTAATCGAACTGTATTATATTTCTTAAAGCTCTTCTATTTTGATTTGAAATCTTCTCCAATGATAGTTCGCGTTTTAGTCAAAAACACAAATCATTTCCTTAATGCACATAACCTGTTTGAAAAAAATTACATTAAAAGAGAGAGCTAAGAAACACAAATTTCCTATTTAAAAAAACAAATTTCATTTGTCAATTAATTAATTCTCTTTAATTAATTCTATTAAAGAGAGTAGTAGAGAGTAGAGAATAGAGAATAGAGAACAATAAAATGCACATAACCTGTTTGAAAAAAACACAAATTTCATCAGAGATTTTATTGTTGTCCATTTTATTGTTGGAATCAGACTATACATTGCAGATTTCATTTTTTTTTTTCATGCATTTAGACATTGACATCATTTATTTGATCTTAATTTCAGCATTTAGTCGCCTTTTGATCTTAATTTCGTAAGGATTAAAACACGCATTGGACAGAAAATTTTGATAGTAATTATGCTATTCCAGAATCTGTTAAATCCTTAATTGCTTTTTATCAATTAATTAATTCTATTGAATGTTTTGTTAGCAATTAATTAATTATTCTATTGAATGTTTCAAGATTTGAATTAAAGCTTCTTAATTTGGAGAAGAGACAGAAACTTTGCAGAGATAATTAATTCAAGTAAGTTCATCTTTTCATCGCTTCTTAATTTTGTGATTAAAGCTTGAATTCTTAGCCTTAAATATAATTATGTCTTTGTATAAATCCTGACCTGTGCATTGAATTCTTAGTTTTAAATATAGTTATGCAATATTGCTATTATCAACCCATGTATTGATTACTTTACCGTATAGTTGAATTCTTAGTTTTAAATATAATTATGCAATATTGCTATTATCACTCCGTATATTGATTGCTCCATATGATAGTACGTGGTTATGAATGGATCAAATGAGCTTAATAATGCTACTATCATCCTGTGTATTGACAGAAAATTAGGTGTTGAATTTCTTTTGAAGATAATTTCCAAATACATTAAAGATTGGCTTGTATTCTGGACAGTTCATTGTGAATTAATTATTAGCAATGATTAGTTTTTGATTGCTTTATAGGACAATCTGCTGTTATGCATTTTAATGTTAGCATATATATACTAAAACTCAGCACCAAGGTAGCTCTATATATTAGCGATTATGTGATAACTCATCAAGTACTTTGCACCAACACTACCCATGTAACACCCTTCAATTTCTCACTCACAAAATATATATTTGTGATTATATTTCTCTTTCAATTGGAAGCCATTCCGAAGCAAATTAAATTTAACTCTAAGATTTTTTTTTTATAATTAAGAAAAGTAATATTTTCAAGAATAAACTCAGAAAATCTAATTAGGTGTTGAATTTCTACAAGCATATTTAATTAATATGTATTTGGTAAGAACAGTGATATTTTTTTTTAGAAATAATTAATGGCACATAATAGAAGCATATTCCATCAAAAATATTAGTTACCTCAAAAATATCCAGTAATATCAGTTCATTTAGTTTATGATTAATAAATAATCAATCATTATCTAATTAATTAAACTATTTTTTAAGGGTAAAATTAAGAATTGTTGCATGAAAACACATAAATTATTATGTTACATTATTTCTTAGAATAGCAAAACATAATGAAAAATATAGATTAAAAATCATGGACACAAGTAATTTCATATAAAGTTGATATGAGTTTAAACAATGACGTCTGTATAGGGAGATGTAAGGGCCATATAAAGTTGACTAAATGGAGAGTGATAATGATAATGAAATAAATATGTAAATATATGTATGAAAAGAATTAAATAAATTATATTATAAATTTTGTCGTAGAGTGACAATGATAATAGACATTAATTACTATTTATTTCTTTCAAGTTTTTGCATAAACAAAAACAAAACCAATATCATACATACAGCACATATAGAGTCCCATTTTGTCCCCCCTTCACTTATTCTATTGTAACATATAAAAGTGTTTTTTATCAACAAATTTATTTTTGCTAACAATACAAAATGTGCACCAAATTAATGAAATGAAAAGATGTTAAAGCGATCACTTTACAAATTAGAATAAGAGATATATACACCAAATTAATGAAATATAAGATGTTAAAGCAATCACCTTAATTAATTTTAAAAATATATGTCCAGTTAACTAAATAAAATTATGCTAAAAGAAAATAAGTTTGAGTAAGCAAGTCAAACACAAACATTGAACACAATTTAAAATAAGACCAATTAATATTTATCTTCTGTTTCCTTTAAGCATGTTTTGTGTTATTTCTACATTTTTATCTCCTTACTATGCTATATGTTATTAGCTATATGTTTGAAATTACATGAAAAAACCTTAGACCCGTTTAAAAAATATTACTTCATGTGTTCTCTTAGTTATCACTGCATGTGGCAAATCAGATTAAATATCAAGTACTGTTTCTTAGATTGTCTAGATTCCCATAGTTTGAGAACATGTAATTCCATATCAAGGATGGTTAGTTCCTTGATTCTTCCATTGATAGAAATTCTGTAGCTATCTCCCTTTTGTTCTCTGAGTACATACAAGGTTTATGAACTTGTATTTTGTACACATTCTTAAATCATGGTTGTGTACTTGGAGACCTAAGGGGACATGCTGCTGAAATTTCTAAAGTTTGGAACATCTTATAGAACTACTATATCTGGTATGAAATATATATTCTTGAATGGAATAAGGCCTTACCTTTTTAGGATGGAGAAAGAGATAGATCTTATATTGCATGTCTTGAATTTATATAATTTTGTTAAAATGATGACAAAACTATGTTTTCAGAAGGTTATCAATGGATAAGAGTTGGATGCAAATCCAAGACAAACTTTCTCATGAATATCTTGATGGTATTAACTCTCTCAAGAAGTAGCAAGGAAATGTGCAAATACTACTAATTGCATTCGATGTCTATGCATCAAGTGCTTAAATGTACTTACACATTCCTAGTCATCATTTATACCAATTTGGAATCTCCCTTACATATCATACAAGTTTATCATTGTGAAAATTTTCAATGGAGTTCTAGAAGTGGAGGGAATTTTGAAAATATGCATAATACTACCCTTGAGGATGATGGATGTTTTCAGTTCATGGCATGATCTTTATGTCCAACAACATGGGATCCATTTAACTTCCAATCACAAGACCAAGGGAATTCTAAAACCCCTTTTTAAATAGAGCAAGCAAATTGTGATTTTGTGTTTGATTTGTTAGGCAAAGCTCAAAAAATGCCTTTTCTTAGAGTACACCTAAGTTCACTAAATTTTATTATAAAGTGGATGCATATAAAAGCCTTTAATCAATGGAGTAATAAATTAGTAGATATGTTGCTCAAACTGTTAATTTAGCTTTTCCCTGAAAATTCAAAAATTCTGAGTTCATTGTATAATGCAAAAAAAAAAGTGTTGAAAGATGTAGGGATAGGTTATCAAGTTATTCATGCATGCAAGTAAAATTGTGCTCTATTTTAGAAAAAAAATGAGTTATGTGATAAGTGTCCAATATGTAGTGAGCCATGATATAAACTTTGTAGTGAAGAGAGAAAAATATCACAAAAGGTTTTTTGGTACTTCCCTTTAAAACCTAGACTATGACATTTGTTTTTGTCTCGAGATACAGCACATGATATGGATGGCATAAGGAGAAACGCTTGGGTGAGGATGGTATTCTAAGGCATCTTGCCAATGGTGAATCGTGGAAGGAGTTTAATAGATCATATCCTCAGTATGCAGAAGGCCCACCTAATGTGAGGTTAAGGCTTGCAAATGATGGATTTAATCCTTTTAATAATATGTACAACCCTTATAGTATATGGCCTGTTATACTTGTACCTTACAATTTGCCACCGTGGAAGTGTATGAAAGAGCCATTTTTATTTATGTCATTACTCATCCTTGGACCACATGCATCAGGGAGAGATATTGATGCATACTTACGACTAATGAATTAAAGGAGTTATGGAATATTGGTGTGGATACTTATGATGATGAATTAAAGAAGTTATGGGATATTGGTGTGGATACTTATGATGTAGTGATGAAAACTAGATTTACCATGCATGCAACATTATTATGGACAATTAATGATTTTCTTGCATATGCCACTTTATTCGGGGTAGAGTACGAAAGGTTACTTGGCATGTTCGGTGTATAATGATCAGACTTTCTTGTAAATATTGCAAGATAAATATGTTATATGGGACATTATTGGTTCTTGCCACTTAAACATCCTTTGCAAAAAAGTAAGAACATTAATGGCAAACAAGAATTAGGATTTTGCACTAAGATTATATTCTAGAGATGAGATCTTAAAACAAGTAGAGAACCTGAGAGTATCAAAGCTTGGAAAAAATGATAATAATAAAGATAGAAAGAGGAAAACGGACACCAATAGAGTTGAATTAGACCAAAAAAAGTATATTTTTTGAGTTGCCGTACTGGGCAAAATTGAAATTGCGACATAATCTCGATGCAATGCATATAAAGAAAAATATATGCAAAAGTCTTATTAGGATATTGATGAACATTGACGAAAACAAAGGATATGATAAAGGCAAGACTGCATTTGCAAGATATATGAATGTTAGGAAGGAGTTATATTTACAACCATAATCTAACAGGTATTTAAAGCCTCGTGCTTGCTATACTTTGTCCACAAATAAAAGGATGGAGTTTTGTCAATGGTTGAAGTCAATCAAGATTTCTGATGGATACGCGTCAAACATTGATAAATCTGTTAGTGTGAAAAAAATGGTAAGTTATCTGGTCTAAAAAGTTATGATTGTCATGTTTTACTAGAAGGATTACTTTCAATTGGAATACGTCCACATTTAAGACAAGATGTGCGCTTTGCAATTGTGGAATGGAGTTACTTTTTTTGGCAATTTGGTGCAAAGAATATAGACAATAATGATGATCTAGAGAATGGAATTGGTATTTTTCTTTCCAAGTTTAAGCACATATTTCCTCTACCTGTGAAGGCAAAATACAATAGTCTAGTGGCCTTTGGGTGGATGTATCCAAGTGAAAGGTAATTTCTTATATTTCATTTTAATTCATTAATTTCACAAAATGCTCGGCTGGATCTATGGGTTTGAAAGAGATATCTAAAAAAGAAATCGATAAGGTTCATTTGTTTATACTAAATAATTGTGATGAGGTGGAACCATATTTAATGTCAGTCAATAGCTTATTCCAATATTCATATTATGTATTAGTTTCATGAAAAAAAGTTTTCTAAAGTGTGAAACTTATGTTAGGGAGCATATGACTAAAATGCAAAGAGACGGGGTGCCTAATTTGAATGAAAGTAAGCAAAAAAATGATGGAGATACAATAATTGTCGCTTGAAAAAGGATCTTAGCCAGTTAGTAATAAGGAAATTTCTCGTTAAATATTCGGCGATCAATCACGCTTTTATAGGGGGCTTGCCAAACTGAAACGAGCACGTGATATGAATCGAGGTTCTTCCTCCCATGATGGATATTTACATGGTGAGTTAGAATTGACTTGACTTGAATTAGAGGATACAATATCTAAGTTATAAGATACAAGATTTGAGTTACGGGATTCAAAATTTGAGTATAGGATACAAAATTTAAGTTAGAAGGTACAAAATCTAAGTTAGAAGGTACAAAATCTTAGTTACAAGATACTTAATCTGAGTTATAGGATACAAAATCTTGCTTAGTAATTAGTGAAAATTTGTTACAAACTTATGCAAGTGAATTAAAGCATGTTAAATTTTTTTTGTCAAAGTTAGCACCAGATTGATTTCCTCCTTCACATTCTTAGTTGTATTAATATTTTCTTTCTTGGATCAATATTTGTGATGATATTTAAATTAATGTGTAATGAATTTGATTTTTTATTATTTTAGTTAATTTTTATGTTTAACATTAATCTATTCAGTTTCAATTATTATTAATTAATTAGATTCATATAAATAAAAATTTATAATATTATAGTAGCAAAAATTAAATGTTACAAATCTTAATTAATTAAATATTAGTAACAAAATTATATTCAATATAGACAACAGGATGATTTTTGGTACGCATGAAATTCGGTGAATGAACTATTTTTTATCACAAAGTGAGTTTTAGCGATGACAGTAGTTGTTGTCTAAAGTTCATTTGGTTGCTTTTGGCGCGATAAGTAGTCGTCGCTGAAATCATTTTGCCTCTTGACACATGAAATGGCGACAACATTTTGTTGTTGCCAAACTATATTTTAGCGATGACATTATGTTGTTGCAACAACTTTTGGCAATGAAAAATTGTTGTTGTCAAAAAAGATATTTGTGACAACATAATGTCGTCACCTATAAGTTATTAGCGACAACAAAAAGTGGTTGCCAAATACTATTTTGGCGACAAATGGTTGTTGCCAAAAACTTTTGGCAACAACATGGTGTCATTGCCAAAAGATGTTTTTGGGACAACACCATGTCATCACTTTTAATTCTTTTTGGCAACGAAATAATGTCGTCACTAAAAACTTTTAGGTGTCAATATCTTTTCCCGCTAGTACAATCTTTATGACAACAACCTGTCATCACTAAAAGTTGATTTAAGCTACGACATGCTTTTAGGGGACAATTTTGTGGCGATGACACGTGTCATCACAAATGTTACTTTTAGCAACGACATTTATGTTGTTGCTGATTGTTTTGGTGATGACATCAGCTTGTTGTCTAAAACTTTTAGCGACGAATAATTGGCGACGACATTTTGGTCTTCGCTAAAGGCTTTAGCGATGAAATTTTCCACTTTTGGCGACGATGCTTGTTGTCGCTAAAAATGGTTTTTGTTGTAGTGATGTATAGTTCACAAGTTAGGCTGAATTTGTTTAAAAGAATTAAATAACTAAAAACACACATATTTTGAAATCTTACTTTTGAATAACATAATTCCCAAAAACAACCATCATCAAGTTTGAAGCATACAAAATAACTTCTTTGAAAACAGACTATTTTTCTTCAGCACTGCAATGTTCTAGCTTCTGTTAAATAAATTGACAGTTGTTGATCAACACGAAAGTGGAACATGTATTACAAATTAGAGATAGTACAATTAAATTATGTAACGGTATAAAATAATACTACCTGTACTCAACTATACACACTGCTACATCTAAAAGCTCCAATTTTTGGGCATTGCTGGATTTCAGTTCTTCAAGAAATGAATGCTTTTTAGAGTCATCAGATATGTTAACTTCTCTCTTTCCTTGCCATCTAGCATATATTCCTATATTTCTACCAAAACCCTAAGGAAACCTCATTTCGTTTCACCGACTTATCTGATTGGTTCCACCAACATGTGATATGGTAACATTGGCAACAACAAAGCTGAAAATTGTGCCACGATCACCGACAACAGTCGGCTCTTTCTTTGTGGAAGAATCAAGTTGAGCCCCCATACCACTCGCAGTTAAGGATTCTAAATTGAAGCACCATATACATGTCCAAAAGGAAGTTGAAAATATTGCATATGAAAGGATCAACAAAAGAAGGTTGCATCATGAGTTGATATTGCCTGTAAAACTTTTTTTTTTTTCTTATTATTACTATTTTATTTTATAAAAAAAAATAATAATAGTAAGAGAAATATATTTATATTAAATAGTATGATTTTATTGAAAATTATTTTATCAATTATTGTACATTAGCTATTTTAACTGAAATAGAAAAAAGAGTAACACAAAGAAATGGACAATCATAGTGGTTTTATAACTCTCACAACTCAAATTAATGCAACGTTTTCAGAAAACAAATTCCAATTCAATGCATTGTTTTCTTTTTCTTGTTTTTAATTTAAAAAAATAATTATTTGATGGATTGAAAAATATGTTTTTTGATTTTCTAAATGGGATCTAAAAAATAAAAGTATATGGTTGAAATTTGAGAATAATTTATTACTATATGCTAAGGACAACTTGGTTTTTGAATTTATGCTTTTCAAAAATTGTTTTCAATTTTTTGGAATCTCAAAAATGTGAGAAACAAGTTCGATTGGTGTCACAAAAATACTCTTAAAAATTATATCTTTAAAAAAATTGATGCAAAATATAAAAGGTCAATTTAAATTAAGTAACAATACTCAGCATTAATTTATTTTTGCTCTTAGCGTTACTATTGAAATAACCCAATGCAATTTGAAAATAAGAAATATTCATATTGTCAACCATATAATTGATATATTAGACACAAAAAAATTATTAAATTTAAAATAGTTGAACGAAGATGATATATATATATATATATATATGCCTTGTGAATAAAACAAATACTTGGAAATTAACATGATGTACAACAAATTAACTAAATAAATAATAATTAATAATCTTTATGTGTAGACCTTGTGGGAAATGGTGAATATTTATGTTCAGGTTGTAAAAAAGTCAAATAATAAGATATAATTAGTTAGTAATGAAAAAGTTGCATATTAATAAATTAATTAACACGTCATAAAAGAAATGATATATTATTTCTTTTTTTAATCATACATCATAACTTTATTATCAGCATATATTAACAAAACATTCTTGTTTGATAAAAAATTATACACAAAGTTTTCAATTAAGAAAAAGAAATATAGGTTTTATTTGTGTTATAGTATTTAATGATACAAATTTAATAACTTTTCAAGTGGTTTATATATAGGCCAATCATTCTTAAATTTTGATGTTCAAATTTTTTAAAATATAAATTAATTAATATTAATATTAAAAAAAATATTGGCTTTCTTTACTATCCCGTCACAAAAAAAAAAACCTATTTGTTTATAGTGATAAGGTTGTTACAAATTTTAATTTGTATATATTTAATAAATTTAAAAGGTGCCTGTTTTTAGATTTTTATGACATGTTAAATTCACTAAATTTTACTATAAAAACATGGAAAAATATTTTTCAAATTTTTTTTGGGTCAATACTATAATGACAAAGAAATATGACATTGTTTTAAATGCACCCTGTTTATTTGTAGACCAACCACTGTTTTTTTTTTTTTGTCTTGTATATCTAGCTACACTTTTGTGGTAAATGTCCACCACTTAGGAGTGGGTAAATTCAGGTTTGGTTCGGTTTAAAAACTCAAAATACATGAATTGTAAAATTGTACCGAATTAATTCTGTTCAATTATACAGTTCAGTTCCAAGTTCAATTCCACCTTAATTCCAACTTCAGGTCTCAAAAATTTTTAGGATAATCTCATATAAATCTTTAAATTATATAGAAATTATAGAAAAAGAAATAATTTTTATAATTTATGATAATTTCTCTTATTTTTATGTGAATTTATATAAATAATTATAGATTTTTTATTCATTTCTAATTTTTATAAAAATTAGAGATTTATATAAAATTTTACATTCTATCAAAATCGGTTTTCGTTCAAGTTTGATTTTAATTGAACTCGAACCAAACCGATCAGTTTATAATCGAACAAAATCAAACTCTTTTTGGGATTGAACGAATTGATTGAACAATTCGGTTTGGTTCGGTTCGATTAAGTTCAGTTCATTTTGGTTGGACATTTTTTTTCAGCCCTATTGCCACATCTCTGGTCTTCAAAATGGCCTATATAAAAAGATTCGGGGGGACGGTTAACATCAATGAGAAAGTATTTAAAGAGTATAGCAATTAACTAGACAAAATTAATACTTAATTTCAATATTTAATATAATTTTATTATATTTGATACATTACAGTAGATTTTATCAGTATCCAAATTAAAAGCAATCGCTCCATTATTTTAAAAGTTCTATAATTATTTTCTTCTCGAGTTGACATTAGATATGTTTATAGAAATCAAAGTTGGTATGTATACTTATGCTATAGTTCCCATATCATTCCAATTGGTACTTATATATATATAAATATATATTTAAAATCGAAAAGATAATATAAAATAATTGGCCGATACTTACGAAAACTATGTCAATATATTTTTAGTGTTTTAAATTCCTCTATCATAAAGCCTTGTAATATATTTTAAATTGTAATTCAATAAATAAAATTTTCTCTATATATGAGAAAAATTCTTCAAGTTTGTTAATAATAAAGTAATAATTTAACACACAATATCACAAACATTTATTTTCTTATTTTTTATTTTTTAAACTTCATATACGATGAGTACAATTAAACTATATTTTTATAATTTAATTATTTAGGTCATGTATACTATAAGTGCCTAATATCTTTTTAGTTTTTGAGTTTCCTCTGACTATGAATAGAGACTTGTAATAGATATTAGACTATCAGTAATACTATGTGTCTTAAGTCAATGAATAATAGAGTTTCCTTTGTATCTGAAAATGTTCATCAAATTTGTTAATAAAGTAATAATTAAACACAAATATCATAAATTTCAATTTAATTTTTTTAATTTCATATGCCTTAAATGTAGATTAAACTACATTTTTTTAAATTTTTTTAATTCAAATTCAATGTATTGCTTCCTTTTTCTTGTTCCTGATTTAAAAAATAATTATTTGATGGATTGAAAAATATGTTTTCTGATTTTTTAAATGGGGTCATCTAAAAGATAAAAATATGCAGCTGACATTCGAGAGTCATTTATTACTATACTGTTAAGGACACTTTGGTTTTTGACTTTTTGTTTTTGAAAAACTATTTTTTATTTTTTGAATCCAAAAAATGTGAGAAACATATTCGGTTAATGTCATAAAAATATTTTAAAATGTATCCTTGAAAACATTAATGTAAAATATGATAAGTTAATTTATTAATTAATAGTACTTGATGTTATTTAATTTTCACTTTTAGTGTTACATTTTATAGTAATTTTCAAATAACTTGATACAACTTGAAAATAAAAAAAATAATTATATTGTAAATTATGTTTTATATATTAGATACAAAAAGAAAAATTATTGATAGTAGTAGTGGGCAAATTCGGGTTCGGTTTGATTTTTTAAAAAACCAAATCGAACCCAAAATATATAAATTGAAGAATCAAACTAAACTGAACTGAACTAATTCGGTTTTGTTCTACTTTGGTCTCGACTTTGGTCTTAAACCAAAATTTTTGGATTAATTTCTTCTAAGCCTTTGAATTATATAGAAATTATAAAAGTAATTTTTAAAATTTTATAATAAATTTTTCCTAATGTTATATGAATTTATGTTAAAAAATTATAAATTTTTTATTTGTGTATAATTTTTATAAATATTAAAGACCTAAATAAAATTTTGCATGTTATTCAATTCGATATTTTGCTAGAATTAAGTTAAAACCAAAAATGAACTGAACCGATCAACTCATAGCCAAAAATAATTGAACTTTTTTTTGGAATTGAACCGAATTGAATTGAATAGTTTAGTTTTGATTCAATTTGGTTAGTTGGGCATTTTTGCCCGGCCTTAATTGATGGTATCAAATTACTCACATTTGTTTGCTTAAGTCGAATTCTAGATTTATTACGCAACCCCCAATAGACTACGATCTTATACCATACAAAAGCTTGACCGGGGTACGAACCGACAAGGAAACCTCTTCAAAATCAATATTAAAGAAGCCTACATCTTGATGTACCAATATTTACTTGTGACTTCTTAAAGTACTTTAGTCCAATTAACGGACCAACAATTTAAGATCATGACGAACCCTATGTCTTAACTTTGTGTTAGGCCCATATCAATCAATGCCTAATAAAGCTTAAGTCAAATAAGGCCTAAACAAACATAAAAAATCTTAAAAAAAATTTGACTAAGGTTTAAAAATCTTAGTCAAAATAGAAATAAAATAACTACTCATAACTAATTTAGAATAAATAAATATAAAAGAGTAATAAACAAAAAAAGAGAGGGGACTTTTTTTCTTACAAATGAAATAAATTTACTAGTTGATATCAGATGATAAAATTTAATATCAACAATTATTAAAATTTATAAGAGCTGAATAAAAATGAGTGAAATGTTTATTTCTATATAAACTTGCCTTGTGAACAAAATAAATATTTAGGAGCATGTGGGAAATGGTGAGTATTTATGTTTAGTTTGTAAAAAAAAAGTGATAAGATATAATAAATTGGTAATGAAATAGTTGCATATTAATAAATTAATTAATACATCACAAAAGAAATGATATATTATTTCTTTTATTAATCATATATCATAATATTCTTATCGATGTATATTAACAAAACATTCTCTTATGATAAAAAAAAATTCACAAACTTCTCCATTATGAAAAGACATATAGACGATAACTATGCTATAATATTTAATGATACAAATTTAATAACTTTTCAAGTGATTTATATGTAAACCGATTATTCTTAAGTTTAGGTATTCACATTTTTAAAATATAAATTAATTAATGTTAATATTAAAAAAATATTAACTTTATTTACGATTCCTAATTGGTGGTCACAAAAAAACCTATTTCTTTATAGCAATAGAGTTGTTATAATTTTAATTTTTATATATCTAATAAATTTAGAAAGGTGTCCATTTTTTAATTTTTTGACATTGTAAAATTCACTTATTTGTACTGTAAAAATATAGAAACATATTTTAAAAATAATTTTTCTGGGTCAATATTGTAATGACAAAGAAATTTGCTATTACTCTAATTAAATGCACCCCATTTATTTGTAAGCCAACCACCGACCAATGTTTCTTTTGTTTAAATCTCGCTGCACAATTTTGTGGTAACTGCGCCCTACTTCTTTGGACTTGAAAATGGGGTGTGTATAGTAAGATTTCGGGGGACTATTAATATCAGGGGTACAGTTTTTAAAGAGCACAACAATCGATTAGAAAAAGTTAATAATCGAAAAGTCTAGCAACTTTTGTTTACGGTTAACAAAGAAATTATTCTAAAAGGCAACTGTAAATGGAAAAAGTAGATATAAATTTTAGGTAACTTTAGCTTCTTATACATTTTTTTTAATGTTGATGTGTGTGAAGATGTAATAAAGAACAAAGTGATATAGATGGAATTTCTTTTTTTTTTTTTAACATAAAATGGTACCCAAGGCTTTTGTTTTGTAATATCTGATATATTACAGTGCATTTTATCAGTATTCAAATTAAAAAAAATCACTCCATTATTTTTTAAAAAATTTTATAATTTTTATCTTCTCGAATTGACGTTAGATATGTATATAGAAACGAAAGTTGGTTTGTATACATGTACTATAGTTCCCATATGATTCCAGTTGGTATTTGTATATATATTTAAAATTGAAAAAAGATAATATAAAATAATTGGCAGATACTTATCAAAACTATGTGATGCAATTATCTCAATATCTTTTTAGTGTTTTAAATTCCTCTATCATATGGCCTGGTAATATATTTTGAATTATAATTGAATAATACAATTTTCTCTATATATGAGAAAAATTCTTCAAGTTTGTTAATAATAAAGTAATAATTTAACACAAATATCATAAACATTTATTTTCTTTTTTTTTTTTTTAAACTTCATACACGATGAGCACAATTAAACTATATTTTTGTAATTTAATTATTTAAGTCATCTATACCATAAATGCCTAATATCTTTTTAGTTTTTGAGTTTTCTCTAACTATAATATAAGAAAAATCCCCTTTTGCAGCTGAAAAAATCATCTATAAATAATACAAATTCAGTTGCAAAAGAAGATTTTGTGGCCGAATTGCAGTCATTTGCGGCCAAATTGTATTGGCTGCAATAAATGCCAATGCAAAAAAATTTTGTTATTTGCGGCTGATTTTAACAGTCGCAAGAATATTTGCAGTCAATTTTGCGACCAATATGTATCAGTCACAAAAAGTATTTGCGATCAGCATGTACTAGCCACAAATAATTTGAAAAAATTTATACATTTTTTTAATTACCACCTTTATTGCTAAATATTCGGTTGCAAAAAATATTAACTATTTGCAATATTTTTATTAACCTAAATATTAATCCCATCAAACTAATTTGAATATTGAATTAGAGGAGAACCAAATATCTAACATAATATTGGAAACATGATTTATATAATAGTCAAAAATTAAAAGACTAAAAATAAAGTATAAAGAAGATTTTATCATAAAATTTGAATATTCATCATTTTCTAATTATTAATAAAGCAACCACTGTCCGCCATACAAAAATAAAGTACTTTCTTTCTAGAGTTTTAATTCATGCAATCTTCGTCAATGTCCACCATACAGAAATTTTCCCTCGAAGCATTCAAAGAACTAAGCTAGATATCATTTAGAGACCCCTTGTTCCTGAACCTGATATCTTCAACCTAAAAATCGACCCTTGCTTTTGGAACAAAAACAAATCGGAAGCCAGGTATTTAATGCAAGCTGCCAACTCCCAATTACGGAGTATACATGTAAACAAACAAATTAAAGTACATATCCACAACTTCATTATTTACACAATTAGTAACTGTTAAGCAACCCAAGCTAGTAAAGACTTCACCGTAAAGGTAAATCTTTTACCAAAATAAAGAAGAAAATGCTAGTGATTATCATAAAAACTTGAGTTATTCACGGGGTTTCCAGCAGCCTCAGGCTTAGGTTCTTTTATGTGAGGAAAGTCCGTTACATTACAGAAGCTCTATGCTCAAAGTAATATCTTAGCACCTGTAAATTTAAAACCATAAGTTTTCTAATAGGTAAAATATAAAATAAGAGTTTGGATTTAAGTAACTACTGTTTTTCTACCAGGAAAAGAGAAAAAAGCAATATAGCTATCTCTTACCATCGGGTTCTCAAATATTCCAATAGCAGCATGATAAACATACTTACAGTCGTTATTGTCTATCATCTGAATGCACAAACAGAAAAAGAATATAACCATGTTCAACTATTCAACCTCCTGCAAACTTTAAGTTATAGCAAGCGAAATCACATGCCTTTTTTCAATTACAAACTTATCTTGACCCTTGTATTCTTTGCAATTAACTTTATAGTAGCCGGATTGCCCTCTCAAAGATATCTGCTCCAAACTCATAATTATTCGCAGAAAATCAAATAAGGAATCATGTTAAAACCACATATGAATGATAGCCATTATGAGGTTATCACCTTTTGCTCATCCTTTTCAACAGCATAGACCTTTGACGGCATCATCCTAATGCAGAAAATAGTTGGCTGTAGCCACTATTTGCAATACCTTCGTCCACTGTTGCCTAGGAAAGATTTATAATATTCTGAATGAGAGCATGACTTCAAGTATGATTGCAAAAGATGCAGAAGTAAAATTAATGTAGAAAGTAGAATATCTTTGTTCTTATACCCTCAGTTTCTTTTCCTCAACCTAGATGTGTGACATTGATCCTAATGAAAAAAGACAGAAAATCAAATTCTATATATTAGATAAATGAGACGAAGAACCTTTTGCTGCATAGAGCAAGACCTCCTGAAAGTTTAGCAGCCTTCTGATCTTTCATTAAATTTCTCTTTTCCAAAATCTTTATTGGCTACCTGTATTCCTTCCATCACCAAATTTATCACTCTACTCTGCTGCCTAACATCACGACTGACATTCAGTTTATGCTTGCAAAATTGTAAAATGATTACACAATTATTAGTTTTCTGAAAAACAGAAAGTACGCAAGACTAAAACTTAGTCAGGAGAAGAAATAATTAATTACCCTTCTGTAAAGTTCATCTAGAGTAAGACTTCCAAATTTTTGGCTTCTGGAAGAGTTGAGATACAAAACATGCTTCCACTGCTTGCTTTCTCAATTGGGGTTACTAATTAAGCAACTAGCTAGCACTTACCTTTTCCTTTGCAAAAGAAATAAATTAACTAGAAAATGCATTTTTATACAAGTACATACTCAAAAAGACATTACAAAATTCAACAGGTTAATCTTATATGATTTTTTAACTTTATATCTGTGCAGTAATCACAAATTTCCTTTTTGTTTTCATGACCAATCTAGTTCCCTCTCAGTATTACTGTACTAGCTAGCATGACTCTTTGTTAACCAAAATTAATTTTTCATCTGTTATTCAATATTCGGGGACAGCACAAGGGAATTAAGGATTAGATTTTTCAAAACAATATATAATCAAGCATCATCAACATACATAAATATATATATATATATAGAGAGAGAGAGAGAGAGAGAGAAACGAGGTAATTTTAGTAAAGAGTAATAGACATATATATATATAATATGCTATTGAATAGACTTCATCGTTTTTTATGTAATTAATTTGATGATCTCTCACTCTCCGTTATATAATTGTATGTATAATTTTTTATAAATATTACAAGAAAGCAGGGATTTAAACCCCAAACATCTTGTACCATCTTAAATAAATTCATCAAATAATCAAATAAACTAGCACTCACATATAGTAGTGTGTGTATATATATGTATATAAAGAATAGTTATATATCTAATTCTTTTGGTAATTGAACTCTTCTTAAGGGGCTCAGATCATATATAGAATACATTCTAGAACCGTCTATGCTATTATTATTGTTAGCATGTATATAATTGTGCTTGTATAGTCATGCATTTTGCTCCCACGATGAACTCTGTATGTTTACATAAACACGTCATGCATGTTTAGTTCCATCAAAATGAAGATTCGACAAAATTTATTCTCTTACCAAAATATGTTTCAATTTTATATTATCTCTATTTTTTATTTTGCCTATATTATATTTATATGTTCTTATGATATTTATACAAGTTTTATATTAATGATAAAATAGAAAATGTATTATCTCCCTAATTTAAAGTTAAATAATCTTGATTTTAATTAAGTGCTTATTGGAAGTGGTATAGCCTTGTTTTCATGTAGAGCTTATTTTGATTGTTCTTTTCATGAACTTGTTCTTCATCTCCTTTCATAAATTGCTTGCACATGTCTCTTTCACAATCAGATACCTGTTCCTTAGTAAGACACAAACGAATTGTGTCATATGCTAAACAGTTGATCCTAATCCATTGTTTTTCACTAATCTCATATGTATTTTTTTTTTCCCCTTCAAGAGCAATATCTTGCTCTTGTTGGAAAATAACATCAAACACTACACATTGCACATGTTGAAGTTGTTGCCGTTGAACTTTTCTATGTCATATTTTTTACTTGCCATTATGGGTTTTGATAAGGAGGTTACTAATAGATTTGAAGATCTTGACAAGGAGGTTATCGATAGATTTAAAGATCCTATGGTATATGAAACTGATTCTATCATTTCTACTATCGATTATTATATTTAAAAACTTACAAAGTGTAAGTCAAACTATTGCGTGAACAGCATAATAGAAAATTTTTCAAAACAAATTAGAAGGATCACAACAGTTTCACTTAAGACTCAGATTACTTGAGAACTTATAACTCTTTTAATAGAATTTTTCTTATGTACGTATCTACACCACTTGAACCTGTAACTCTTATACCAGTTGTTGGGAAATTAGACAAAATAATTTCCCCAAAAAAACAAAAAAAAATTGTAAAATATTATAATTGCAAGATTTCAAATAATGGCCAAATAATAAATATGCAGAAATACAAAACTAAAAAAATCAGAATTTAACGAGGTTCACTAAAAATTCTTACCCCTGTTCTCGGCCATTTAGATCACTAGTATCAAAATAAAAAAAAAAATTATAAAAGTTAGGTATAATATGTAAAAACTGACAAATTTGATTAGACTAATTTTAAATACTATTTGAAATGATGTGTAAATTACAAACTATTATAAATAGAGAGACTACAATAAAATTTGCCACATAGCTGCAGATGAATAAGGACTCTCTGTTTCTTACTATGGTTTTGCTCTTTTTTTCAGTCTTCTAAAAGAGAAATAAAAACCAAAAGAAATTATCTCCGTCTTGGAGCAGGAGGCGTGTATTACTCTTCACCACAACAGCAAATATGTCCAGCAAAACACAGCTGCCTCAACCTTCATTTTGCAGCTGTCTTTGAAGCTTTAAAATAAGCCACCTGTATAACAAAGTCCAAACACACCATGTATGTGTGTATATATATATATATATATATATACATATTATGAAACATGAGCATGCGTCACCAATATCATTCTAAACATAAAAAGTGGTTTGATATATACCACATAACAAAGTCCAACATTCATTATGCTTCATTATATATCAACGATAAGTTCGCTCAATCTTCGTTCTTAGAACTCTGCACATTTTGTAAATATATATATTTATGTCTAAGTATGGATAGCTGCAGATATAACAAGTATGCAAATTTATATATAAAAAAAACAAAACTGAGTAAACGCAAGGGAGATACATATGCGAACCTTTTCTTCGAACAATTTTTGTATGGTAGAATTAAGGTTGCCTTCCTAACATCCTTCATAAAATAATCCATTTAGCCGTAGTCTTTGCAGCTTTGGAGTGCTTAGAACTCCCCGAGAAAATATCTCCATGTCTGGGCACTCTCTTACAGTTACTTGTTGCAAGGGTGGAAATTCAAGAATGTGATTCCCTAAATAAAAGCCCGAAAGGCTTGACAAACAATCAAGTCTTAAGTATTTCAGTTGGCTAAAAAAACTATACAATCATTCTCCACTTCTTTCTAACTTCTTGTATGATTTCTTGTCTAATTTGGCAATCAATTGTCTCTATATTTTGAAGTTCCACAAGACTTTTAGTTGTTAAGAGTGTCAACAAATCTACCAACCCATCACACTTTGATATTTTCAGAGTTCAGATTTTGGAAAGACACAAGGGAAGGTACTAATTTTTGTAAGTCGCTACATTCTGATATTTCTAGAGCTTTGAAATAATGAAAAACATTACTGGCACAAGCATTTTCCTTGCACATATGCAACAACTTGGGCAATTCCAACAGCTTTAACTCTTTCAAAATGGGAAATGCAACCTGAAAATTATTTACTGAGTACTAAATGAAAATGTCTAATCTCTTAAGCCTTCCAAGCATATCCGTGGACAAATACTCAATGCCCAGTTATCTTAGTGTGTATTCCTCTTTTCAATTTTTAAATATTTACTGAATATTCATTTATAATATATATATTATTGGAAAAAATTCTTTTAGTCTCCAAAATTTAGTATAATATCTTATTAATCCTAATGATTTCGAAAATATTCGTAAAAGTCCTAATTTATTATAAAATTATATTATACCCCTAATAATAGTTATTTAAAAAAAATAACAAATAAATCTCTGATTTTTGAGAAAATACAATATATTTATATAAAATAAATTTTATATAAAATAAATATATACTCCCCGACAGAAACTTTTCAGCTTTGGTAGACTCCGTATTCTTAATGAAGTTAATTGAGGAAATACAAAACTAGGAACCGCTTCTCCCAATTCAGCGTCTGTTACTTCTAATATTTCTTGAACTGAAAAACAATGCCATACGTCCAACTCATCTAATTTCTTCAGTCTTCCTAGCATAGTCCATGAAAAAATGTTTAATATTTTACTGCGCTTTCTATTTCCAAGTACCGCAATTTACAAAAGGAATCCATAGCGAACTGGTCTTGCCATATCTTTTCCATGTTATCCATCCCATAGATTTCCAAGTGCGCCAAGCAAGGAAGCCGTACCTAATGAATTATTAATTGAATAATTAATAACATTACGTTAAATCAGAGATGCCACACCAACAGAGAAAAATATTCATAAGCAAAGAAAGAGTCTATCAAGAACTTAATAGAATCACCTTTTCATCAAAGAGTGTTGTGTAGAATATGAAGCCATCAAGTTCGCCATTGAAGTTATTTCTTGAGATTCCCTATTCGTTGTCATGTGTACAGGTGTAGGATAGGAAATGAATGTTTCCATATTGGGACAGTTTTTAATCCACAAAAATTCCAATTCGGGAAGTTCCATTATACTTCCATTGAAGTTGCAAAATCTTTTAATGTTCCCAAGATTTCGGAGACTCAGGCACTCGAGTTTAGGAAAAAGTGGCCCAAAATGTTCATCGGCATTTGGGTCTTCGAAATGAAACGCCTCTTCCATTGACATCCAATTATGCGCTACCATAAACTCCAAACTGTTCAAGATCCGTAGCAGATAGGCTGGAATAGCAGGTGATGTGAAAGGCCAGTCATTCACCACTAGCTCTCTTAAGTTGCCGGAGGAGTCGAATGAAAGATCATCATGCCATATTTCTTTCAAACGTAAACGGCAGAACCCAGCGTACCAAACCAAACATACACCAGTTAAAATAAAATGACACGTACAATAGAGCTTCTAATAAAAAAGTACTTGTTTTAGAATACATATACATAGAAGGCAAACAAGAGTAATGATGAAGCATTGATTATGGAATGGCCTGTCATTCTAATGCCTAAGCAACCGTTAAATCAGTTCTACACAAAAATTATTCAGCTATATTGCAGCACATGCATTAAGTTCAGAGTTTTTACTATGGTTATAATAGAAAAAAAGATATGTAAAGATAATAATATTGTTAGTTTCTAAGTTCTAATAAAATTAACAAATAATTTATCCAACGGGTAAGTATGCTAGTTGTTTGTGCTACCGAGATAACTGCTTCTGCTAAAAAAAAAAAAAGAAAGAAATAAAAAGAAGAAAGAAGCATGAGAAATTTTGGTAACCAATTGCATACCTTTTCTCGGAACAATTTTTGTATGGCTGAATTAAGGTTTCCTCCTTTCCACCACTCTTGGTACTCTTCTTTATAATACCCTTGATATATTTCATACTTTCTTGACAATCGCACTTTGTTTAGCTTTGGTGTGCTCAAGATCCCTTCAGAAAAATTCTTCATGCTTGGGCACCCTCCCATAACTATTTTCTCCAAGCTTGGGAAAGCGAGAGTGTAATTCCCCAAATAAAAGCTTTCAAGTCTTGGTAACTTATCAAGTTTCAAATATTGCAGCTGGCTAAAAACAATAATAGGATCCTCCTTTACTACTTTTCCAACCTGCATCTCAATGATATGTACCATCATTCCGCAATTACTTATCTTCATGCTCATAAGTTTTATCAGGTTTTCTGCTGTTTTGAGTGTAACTAAATTTCTTAACCGATTACACCCTGATACTTCAAGAGTCATCAGATTTTCTAAAGGCACCGACGACGGAACTAATTTCTCTAAATTATAACATCCTGCTATTGTAAGAGTTTGCAGATTTTGAAAAGCTTTGCTTGGTTGAGAATTCTCCTCCCAGATATGCAACAACCGAGGCATGTACCAGAGAACCAAGTCTCTCAAACTGGAGAATACAACCTGGAAATCAATTATCAAGTATTGAATCAAAATGTCTAATCTCTATATCCTTTCAAGAGATTTAATCTCTTCAAAGATCCTAAAAATATAAATCAAATCAATTACTGTTAAAATATTAATCAAATCTGATGCTAAATCCGTTAAGAATTAGCTGTAGCAAAACCGGGATGCGTGGTGCATGGTTGCCATTTACATATTTGGTTGGATATAATAGCATTGGGAAAAAATTTCCTATATTTTTGTATTCTTTTTAGTTTTCAAATATTTGTTAGATAACTTTTATAATTTTTCGTGAAATAGTTTTTTCTTTTCTTTTTTTTTTTTTGATTTTTTTTCATATCGTTTATAATACCTTATAGTAAATTTATTTATATAACATAAGTGTTTTTATGACATGTTTCGTTAAACATATTCAAATAATTATATGTATTTGAATATTTTAAACTCTTGATATGTCCCAAAGAAAAAAAAAAGAACTAGATTTTGCTTACCCCGTTTTCCGTTCTTTTCAATTTGTTATCAAATTAGAAATATACTCTCAAAAAATAAAAACCGTAAATAAATAGTAAATTTACTGATTAATTTTATTTATATTTAAAATAGTATTTAAATTCATTTAACGTTTATGAAATTATTAAAATTTGATATATTCAAGAAAATAGTTAATTTCTAATTAAAATGTATTTAGAATTGTTTAAATATAATTCTTTAAAAAAATTTGATTGAAATAAAAGTAAGAAGTAATTGTAGCAAGAAAAAAGAAGGAAATATACATTGAGCTATTATTAATTAAACAAAAAAGAAATGCATTTTTCATTTTGATGATGATTTCGTGTTGCAAGACTATTTAGTTTCTTCTCATTTTATTCTATTTCTCCCTTTTTTTTTTTGTTTCATTCAATTCTTCAAATAAAATACCATTTAAATTAAATTCCGAGAAGGATGTATTAGCACGAAGACAAGCACATTTACTTAGAGATCATACCGTATCGACAAAGAACAATGGTCTGGGAGTCTGGAAATCGTGTAGGCTATCTGCATGCATTTCCTGGAGCCTCGAAGATTCCGAAGCAAATAATATTCTCACTTCATTGCACCCCTTCATTTGCAAATTCTTTAACATTGGCCATTCTAAAATATATTCTCCTCTATAGAAACTCTGGAGTCTTGGTAGATGCAGCTGCAATGAAGTTAATTTTGGAAACCCAAATCTAGGTACGACTTCTTTTGATGGACCAGCTTGTGCGTCCAAGACATTGATTTCTTGGAATTCAACTATTTCTCGTATTGAATCACAACGATGTACCTCTAAATCCTCTAATTTCTGCAGCCTTTCAAGCATATTCCTTGGAAAAATATTCAATAACCGCTTACAAGTTTCGATTCTCAAGTATTTTAATTCGCAAAAGGAATCCAACCTGAGTTCATCTCGCCATATTTTTCTCAACTTATCCATACCTGAGATTTCTAACTTCTCCAAACTTGGAAGCCTTACCTAAGGAATTCAATGAATAAATGCACTAATATCGTTAATGAAAGGGGAATAAACTAAGGACAAACAGTAATTCGAAGGAAATTTTGAAAATGAAAGATAAAAAATTAAAAAAGAAAGATAAAATCAATACAGGAAACAAATCCACCTTTTCGTCAAATAGTGATAGTAAATCATCAGCAAGCAAGTCCTCATCTGAGTTAATTTCCTGAAGTTTCTTCTTTCCTGTCAAGTTCTCGTCAGAAATGAATGTTTCCATATTAGAGCAATTTTCAATCAACAAATAATTCAATTTGGGCATTTCACTTATATTCCAGTTGAAGTTGCAGAATCTTCTGAGTTTTGGAAGATCTACTAGCTTTAGATTCTCAAGTTTAGGGAAGAGTGGCCCAAAATATCTATCAACAATTAAGCCTTCCAGATGAAACACCTCTCTATTGAAGCACAGTTCCTCACTTCCAGAATTTCTAAATTGTTCAAGAATCGTAGCAGATTGGCCGATATAGCACTCGACATAAACGGGCAATAATCCACAATCAGGCACCTTAAATTGTTGAAGAAGCTGACTGGAAATACTTGGTCATGCCATATTTCTCTCACTTGTGGAAATTGTGAGAGTTTCAAATACTTTAAGCCACAAAATTTATCCTAACAAAAGCAAATATCCAGTTCAAGAAGTGTTTCAGGAACAAGACTAGTGGAACAGACTATAAAAGCTTATGGCACGGAATTAAAATGCAATCGCAACAGAAGTTATTTTAGTTGGCCTTGAGTATGCTAATTTTGTGTGTATAATTTCTTTTCCTTTTATAAATATTGCAAGAAAGTAACTCAAATCTCCCAATCTAATAGTGTAAGTATGCTAATAGTTTGTGCTACTGAAGCAACTACATAAGCCAAAAGAAGAAAATAAACAAAATAAAATAAGAACAGTGCAATAGAAATCTTGGTAAATAAATACATACCATTCTTTCAAACCATCTTTGTATGGTGAAATTAAGGTTTCCTTCCCAACGTTCTTCTTCTACCAATTGCAGTTTGTGTAGTTTTGGTGCGTGTAATACCCCCTGAGAAAAAGTCTTCATGCTTGGGCACCCCCTCACTACCACTTGCTCGAGGTATGGGAATTCAAGAGTGCAATTCCCCGAACAAAAGCTCCCAATTCTTGGTAAACTACCAAGTTCCAAATATTCCAATTGGCTAAAAACAATTGCATTCTCATTCCCTGCTTCTTCAACTTGCATCTCTATGATCTTTTCTATCATTATGCTATCAATTATCTTCATTTTCACAAGTTTCCCTAAACTTTCAACAGCAGAAAGTGTCACCAAATTTCTCAACCCAGCACATACTAACACTTCAAGAGTCTTTAGAATAGGAAATGCAACCTGGAATCAACCAAATATTAATAAAATTTTGAGAAAAGTCATCATCCAATTAAACTTGAAGGTTTGAATTACTCATACAATACAATTGTCGATTGAACATATTAGCAAATCATGAACAAGTCTAAGCATATATTTCTAGTAGAATATAAATTTTAAATAAGATATTAGTTATTTTACCAATATTTGAATTTAGTTTTCAACTTAAAATATGATTTTATATTTTTTCTATTCCTATTTTTAAAAAAGTAATACCCAGAAAAAAAGTGAGAAATGTGAAGTATTTCTAATTTGTGCCTAAATTCGTGAGGAATGCTTGAATTGATGATTTGAGTTCTACTATCTAAAATTGTTTTGTTTGAGTGTATAAATATGGAGACAATTAATTAATTAATTAACACCAATTGTATGGGGATAATAAATTTCATTTCATACCTTGCGGCGGTCAACCAAGAATAAAGGTTTCTTGTGAAGAAGCAATAATTCTGAAGAAGCAAATAATATTTCCACTTTCTCACATCCAAATAGCCATAAATTTTTTAACATGGGCCATTCAAAAATATGTGTTCCTTGAGATATGCTTCTGAGTTTCGGTAGATTAGATAGTTCCAATGAGATTAATTGAGGGAACACATCAAACCTACTGCTGCTGCTACTAGCTATAGGGAACTCCTCTGCCACTAGTTCTTCAATGATCTCTTTTATTGAATTACACCAACGTACAAATAGTCCCTCTAGTCTCTCGAATCTTCTCGCCATAACAATATTCAATGGAAAAATATTTATTAGTTTATGGCAACCTGTAACCGTCAAGTCTCTTAATTTTCTGAAGGATTCTGAATCAAGTTGATGATGCCATATTTTTCTCAAGTTATCCATCTTTTCAACTCTTAATTCCTCCAAGCTAGGAAGTTCCACCTGAAGTACAAAGAATTCAATTGCAGCAATTAATAATTAACAACACTCATTGGAGATATTAATTAAATTTAAATTTAAGGGTGAAAATTAACAAAGAATTTGATTAAGAGAATAAATATTGTAAATCAAATTACTTATTTGTAAGTTTAGAAAACAAAATTACCTTTTCATCAAAGAGAGGTTTTATGGCAGTGTGGAGGATATTATCCTCTTCCGCTGAGCTCATGGAGATAAATCTTTTCAGATTAGGACATTTACAAATCCAAAGTTCACGCAAAGAAGGGAATTGTGAATTAATTCCAATGCTAAATCTTGTCAGTGCTGGAAGATCTGAGAGCTTCAAGTACTCTAGTTTAGGAAAAACCATCTGTTCTTCATCTCTTCCTAATTCGGTTGTGTTGATTATCCCTAGCATTGACTCACATTTCTCTATTACAAGTTCTTGGAGATGCACAAGGCTATTAACCATAGAATATGAAAGCAGAAATTTCAAATGACTACATTCCTCCACTTTCAATTTTCTTAAATTTTTAACAGTAGACATTGCTGAAAATTGATCTAGCCATATCTTTCTTATGTTAAGTGAGGACAATTTCAGCTTCTTCAGGGTTGGGAAAGTTATCTGCAAAAAGAGTTATTGATCTTCAAGAACTATTTGCATCATACCTATATATGTATGTATATATGTATGACGTACATACAGTACATATATATAAACATAATGTAAAGAAGAGCATACCTTATTATTGAAGAGTATTGCATTGAAATGCTCGGTATCATCCTCTGCAACAATTTCTGTGGATGTTGATGGAGTTATTGATAATGTCTGAGATATCTCCATATCGAATCCAGAACTTGTAAGCCGTGGTAGACCTCTGAGCGTTAGAGAATGCAATTGAGTGAAGTTAATAAGACCTTTTCCATCAACTAATTCATCAAATAAACTTTGAACACCATCCAGTTTATCTAGAGAGAGATTTTCAGTTCTTGCCAACAACTTTCTCATCTCATTGCCCAAGTAAATATTTTTACCTAGCCCACTGAGTTTCAACATTCTTGAGGTGTCATATTTATCGGACCAGTTCCACATGTCTCCTATAAATATTCTGAATCTTTCCAACTGCACAGAGACAAATCCTGTCGTATACTTCGGACATGTCGAATATGTACTTCTAAAGTTCTTAATTTTGACAATCCCATCAACTCGACAAGACTGGCGTTACTTTTTCCTTCAACTTCCTTCCACTGAGTAAAGCTATTACCCATATATAATTCTTCTAACTGAGACAACTTTGATATGACATTCGGTGCTATTACCTCAAGTCTTAGACAATTGCCCAAATCCAGCAGCTTTAACCGCGTCATTTCTCCAATTTCACTAGGCAATTGCTCAATATCAGAACCTCGAAAACTAAGGATCTCTAACTTCTTTAGCTCTCCAACTATTGCTACATCCCCCAATAAGCAGCAATTGATCAATAACAATGTTCGAAGGTTAAGTAGGCGATAAAGTGATGAGGGTAATGAAGGGAACTGAATATGAGTTGCACGTAAAACTCTAAGTTGTTTCATCTCTTCGAAAAAAGGGTCTGGGATTTGCAAAGAATTTCCATACTTTTCTTTTCAACAAAAAAATGTCTTGAGTTTTGGACATTCCAATCTCTCAGGAAGCTCTTGAATATCTGTATAAGGTAGAGAAATAACAGTTGCATCTTTTGCTGTTCCATCTTCGAGCCCTTTCTCCAGGTCTACAATATTATGAACATTAAACATAAGCTCATCTTCGGCAATTGATACAGCAATAGCATGAATGACATCGTGCATTTTAACTTCATCTCCAGTGTCACCATCAAGTAATAAACATGCGTCTTTGAGATTATCAATCAACGAATGCACCCTATTCCTTCCTTCTTCCAGTGTATTGACGTTTGTAAACAAACCCAAACCCATACCACACCACAACAAATCATTAATACGTATTTGACTACGATCATTTAGTAGACCACAATGAAGAAATAGTGATTTTGCTTCCTTATTTTCCAAAAGGTTGTAACTCAATTCTATGGTGGAGTACAAATCTGCGACCATTCCTTGGATTCGCCTTGAGTTGGGTTTTTCTAGCAGGTTCAAGGCATCTTTCCAAAGATGAGGACCCTTATTTTTCAGTGCCTTTGCTATTGTTTTAATGGCAATCGGTAAACCTCCACATTTTCCCACAATCTCAACTGCTAAAGGTTGAAAATTAGATGTTTCATTTGGATGATCACCCATGGTCTTCCAAAACAAACTCATTGCTTCTTCATCAGATAAAACTTCAATTAAGAAATTCTTTTGAGAATTCATTACATTGCATAATACATGTACATTTCTAGATGTCAGCAATATTTTGCATCGTCCCTGATCTTCGCCTCTGAAGGGAATACCAATAGCCTCCAAATTAAGTTCAGCCCAAAGGTCATCTAATATTACGAGGAACCTCTTTTCTTTCTTCAATATTTGACAGAGTCGTCCGGCTCTGTCATATACACTCTCATTCAGCTCAAATTTTATGCCCAAATCATTAGCAATTTTGTCTCGAAGAATGTTATAGTCTGGGTTCTGCGTCACCTCAACCATAACAACCTCATCAAATAACTTGTCTTCGATCACTTTCTTTCCAACTTCCTTCACTAGCCTGGTCTTTCCAACACCACCCATTCCATACACCCCAATCATGTTAACATTACAATCCATGAGTGCCTCCATAACATCCTGGAAAACTTTCTTTCTGGAATCAAACTGCTGGTAGCCTCTGACATCATTAATGAATTCTATCCTCTGTGGAGCAGGACGGTAGGAGACATTACTAAAGTTTCCTTTCGCCAAGAGATTGACGGCATCCTTTTCCGCGTTCACTGCTTCTTTGCCAAGCTTGCGACGAGTCATCAAATCGGGACACAGCTCTTTGAAACAACGCTTGTTCTTCACATTGTCTTCGTCCTCATCTATTAATTTCTCTGCTCGTTCAATGAACTCGTTCATCTGAATTAGACCTTTCTGAACATCATCATAAATCACGTCCCCTTGTCTTTCAGCATCTCCGACAGTTTGTTCCAGCCTCTGTTTTCTATTTTTTAGCTCCTCAACTTGACTTCTCAGATTCCCAACGTACTTCTGGTACTTGAACACATATGATATCTCCCTTCGAATTGGATGGACCAATATCTCTGTTACTTTTGATGCAACGCCGGAAACAACACCACCACCTACTATTTCTTCCATTGCCTGTTTCTTATGAATGAATATTTTACAAATTAAAGCCAAACAACAATCACCAGTGGTCAGAACGAAAGGAGTAAAAATAGAAACTGAAAAAGTGAACACTTAAAACTAGAAAAGTTAATGAATAAGCAAACTATAACAACAACAGATCAAATTTCAGAAAAATACCAAACAAATTTTGTAACAAAAAAAAAAAATTGTACTGAGAAAAGCCGTTGATAGGATTTTAATAAACAAGAAGCAAATTGATATGTGCTACAGAAGAAAATAACAACAAAATGAAGAATTAAGTGCACCTGACGCCGAAAAAGATATAGATTGTTTGGAAAGCTGTTTCAGTGTTTTTCCCTTTCTTTTTTCTGGATATGAGGCATGAATGGTAGAAGTGTGCCGTTGAATAATGATACCTAGCTACGAATCCTAAGTCTTTTAGAGTCTTCTAGCTCTAGTTCTCAGATTATGTATATTAATAAAATAATAAGATTAATAATAAAAATTTTTTAAATAAGGAATAATGACATATACCTAATATTTGATTTAATAAATAAATACCTAACATTTAAAAAAAAGACAGATACCTCTTTCACGTTTGGATAAATAGGTAGATTGTTGGCAGTCAATCCTTTAATTCTTTAATTATTCGTAGAAGGTGAACTCGGTAGACTTTGGATAATCATCAGATATCTAATATTTTAGTTGAGTGGTTGCTCATAGCAGCCAATAAAATCGCAATACAATTAAAGATTGAAGCATTTTGAGAGCAACTGTGGAAAGGCTTCCGACATCCAGTGAAAATTTTCCTCGTTAGCTCTATTTTAGGCACACGGATCGGAAGAAGAGAGGATTGGTTTGCTGAAAATCAAGACTTACTCCTCATATCCGCAGCAGCCATCAACTGGACAAAGCCATGATCAGCAACAATAGCTGAACGATAAAGAGAAAAAATAAAAATAAAATAAAACTCATGGAAACGATAGCTAGGAAAACTCACTTCTTTTTCGAGTCTTGTATTAACTTAAATTCCAACTAAACCCTCCTGAGATAATTTAATTCCAGCATTTAGTTCTGTAATTAAATGATATTAGAAAAGTAATTACAACTGAAAAAGTAGTAACTGATTCGAAAAGAAGAGGCTTACCATGAATTGTTAATGAGTCATGAAATGTAAGGATAATATATAGAATATAAAATTTAAAGTAGTATCAATGTTTTGTGTCCAAATCTAATTTTAATATGGCAAATTGACATACACCCCTCTCCAGTTTGAAAAAAAGGAAAATACTCTTAAAATTTGAAGGATGACAGATACTCTTACAAGTTTGAAGAAAAATATTAAAATTTATCAATTGACTTGTTATGTTATTATCATTTGCATCTTTATATTTTTGACAAAATAAAATAAGATATATATTTTTTAACTATAATAATTTAATCTTTATTACTCAGAATATATCAAGGACTAAAATAATAAAATTAAAAATTTTATTTATTCCACAATGGTATAACATATAAATGTATAAAGCATTCCCATAGTATAAATGAAAAGTCCTCTCATTGTTAAAATATCAGTATGTATGATGGAAAATCCTTTTCATATTAAAAATCAATTCATTCTCAAATTCAAATTAACATTTTTATAACTTCTATTAATCCTTTTTTTTAATTTAATTGTGTTTATTTTAGTAGTTATTATTTATTGAAGTCTTCTACTAATGGCTCATTAATTACAATTAACCACCAAATAATTAATTCAAAGAAAGTAATAGAATGATTTTTCAAAATGTCCAGATGTGGAACCCTAACATATATGTAATTCTTTTTGTGAAATTAGAATATAAATCAATCTTGTATATAATATATTGCTTGTAATTTAAGGAATTGGCAAAGATGATACCTGTTGGTCATCCTCCTCCCCATCAAATCCACAAAACTTTACAATCTTTTAGCCAGCTATAGTTCTCAGATTATGTAGATTATTTGTGTTAATTCTCAAACAACAACAACAATAACAATAATCATTACCGCGCAAGTAAAATGATCTTTTACAAAATCTAATTTTTAATATAAAATATCAAAATTGTTAGTGAACACTTACAAGTATTCCAAACATTAAGGATAAAGAAAAGCAAGTTTTTTAAAAACTAATATTTATTGATTCAACAAATGCTCAAAAATTAAAACATAAAATATGTCTTATTTTAATAATAAATCTAAATTAAAAATAAAATTATATATTTAATAAAATTCTAATATAATGAATTTAAACGGACTAAACGATAAATAAACAATGTAAAAATTCAATTGTCTAAATATTTAAGGTGTCACTCAATCAAAGTTACAATAAGGAGTCTTAAGATATTTCAAAAATATTAAAGAAGTAATAGGTAAATACATTAAATTGTCAAATATAAGAGCAACAACTCAGCCCTTGTAAGTCCAAAAATTAAAATAATAAATTTAATTATTATATTTTAGCATAATATGTTACTATTTTTTTTTATAGGGAACATCACATCAAAATTAAACTTTCAAAAAAACAAAAAGTTGGTGCTCATTGAGTTTTCAAACATGTATTGCGTGTCAAAAGTAAGAACAAAATTTTCAAACAGATAAGGCCCAAATGTTGCAAGTTAAATTTTCTTCATAATTAGGTAGCTTGGAAATTTGTGTGCAATGACTTATAATTTGTGAGAAAAATAATTCATTCTACATGACAATTAAAGTTGACTAAATGACAAATTAACAAAATAAACAAATCATGGTTGTTAACTTTATTAATTTTTTCATTTACTTTATAAAAATTGTCTTTTTTTCTCAAACCATTTTATGTGGAAGATCACTAAAATAAAATATTTTTCATAAATCTTTGTTTTATTTACTACTATTATCATTTTTTTTATATACATGTTTCTGTCTATTTATGCATTTGAAGGATATTAATAATGGTATGAATTTAGGATCATCTAAATAATTTTTCTAGTTCATTCCTTCAAAAAATAATAAAAGAATACAAAATGACAAATTGCTAATGTTGAAATTTTAGTTGGTACGATGACAAATCCTATTCATATTAAAAATCAATTCATTTTCCAATTCAAATAACATTTGTTACAACTTCCATTAACCCATCTTTAACTGAATTGCATTTATTTTCGTAAACAAAATTTTGCAATTAGCATGGCTGTAATGAAAAGGGTAGCTCAATCTGAAACTACATATGCCGCAGCTTGCATAAGTATTTATGATGAAAAACAAACACAGTGGAAATGACGAAGGATTTGTAATTTTCGAGGAAACATATTTGCTTTCTTCCGTATTGATTGGCTTCAACTTCTATTGAGTTCAAAGAATTTTCGTTTTTCTCTGGGTTGTTCTATAGCTGTACGCATATGAGAGAATTTTAAAGAAACGATGTTAATGGCAAAAAAAAAGGCAGCAGGAAAATTTAGATAATTATTGCAGTGAATTTTTATCTCAACATACATCTATGAAAGTAAAATATTTAAGATGGATAAATTTCAATTCTAAAAAAATATCTCATCATACCCCATGGTACAATTTTAAGGAGTATTTATGAGTTATATGATCATGAGAACAATACGTTTCGATTTTGTGAATATTAATTAGTTCAATGGGTAAAATCTATTAGGATGTGGTATGAAATTTATAGAATTTACTTAATTTAAACTCGTATTGAATTGAAAAAAGCGTCATATAAAACTTGCATTAATGGGCTAGTTTAATTCCTACTTTTAAATAATATATGGCTGGGTAGTATTGTAATTGTTGCCTTTTTTTTTAAAGGTTTAATAGTGCATTTGTCTGTCTTGCAGTGTTTATCAATTGGCACTAGCCTTGGGCTTTCACTCCACCTTGTCATCACTATCCTTTCTGGTCGATAGCCCATATTTAATGAATGAAACGATCCCAGCCTAGCACAGGCTGAAAAGCATAAATGACTTAAGGTGGCTGTTAATCACTGGATCAAGGGGAAGCAAGACTGAAACCGGAAAACCGGCTTCTCTGTCCTCCCTTACCCTTACTTAAGTAGTGCATATACCTTACGTATGTGCCTGTGCCGTTACGGACTCTGACGTCTCTCCCGGGCTCTTTGTTGCCAAGCCAGCCTCTTTCTATCGGTTATTGTCTTTTTTTTTTTTTTCTTTAAGTTGCTACTATTTACTGTTTGCAGCAAAGAAAACAGTAAAAGAATTATGGTTTACTGATATTTTATACTGTATTTGATTATTTTTAAATCTTAATTGTTGCTAAACCTTCCGTTTCTCTTGTATTCTTTTTTTTCTCATTTTTTAATAATATATTATTTAAATTATAAAAAAGAATTTCTTATTTTTTTCCTATTTTTGCTAGTGATATCCTTGCTAATTATAAAATAACAATATTCTAATGATCAAAATAAGTTAGATAAGTATTTATATTACTGGTCAATAGAGGTTAGAGACCAAAAATGAGGGGTATTTATACCAATGAACTTGTGTTGTTTTATCATTTGCTCTATACATTTTTAGTTATTGATTTAATTTTTCCTTATCATTAGAAAACTACAAATGTTCCTAGTATTACTTAAGAATGCAACTGCTTCTATTTTGCTTTAGTTTGTTGAAATTCCTTCAAAAGAGACAATATCACCTATGAATGCAATTCGATCCACTAACATTCCTTCATAAGAGACAATACATCAAAAAATATCCAACTCGATCTAAGTAGAATTCATAATTATAAAAATCACATAAAATTTCTTTCCTTTAGAACTTATAATGCCATTCTAATGCTCTTTGTGCTTTTTCTTTAAATTCTTAAAGTACACCAAGATGCCATCGATGAATATGATCACCAATTTGTCCAAATAGTCTTTGAAGACGTGATTCATAATCATAATTCACACTTTTGCAGTAATAGGTGCAATGGTCAAACTCGATAGATTTGTCAGCTCGACTAGCATCACCACAAAACCTCATAATGCCTACATCTCATTAGGAAATCAGTTTTAGGAATATCTTCTCTCTTAATCTTCAATTGATGAAATCCATAAATAAAGAAAATCAAATTTTGAGAACATAGAGTTTCCTTGTAGTTGATCAAACAAATCATCAATTCTTGGAATTGGATACTTATTTTTTACGTTTACTCCATTTAGCTCCCTATAATTGATATACAACCTCATTATCTCATCCTTTGACAAAAAGTACAAGAGCAACCCAAGAGGAAACACTTGGGTGAATAAAACACTTTCGAAGCAATTTCTAAAATTGGTCCTTGAGTTCCTTAAGCGCTATTTGTGCCATACGATATGTTGTCTTTCATATTGATGTTGCACTTGGAATGTAAGTTCTTTATTCTACTTAATCTCACAATCAAAAGGGGTGCCAGGTAAGTCTTTAGAAAAGGCATCAATAAACTTATTTATCATAAGAATATCTTAAAAGTTTTACTTTTTCCTTAGTACAACTACAATGGCCAAAAATATCGTACAACCTTTTCTTAGACTTTTCAAGCTTATAAAGCTGAAATGACACCTCGTCTTACAAACAATTTAGTACCCACAAAATTGAATTCATGCTTACCAGATGGTTGAAATAGCACCTCCTTCTCAAAGCATTTTATATGAATATGGTAAATAGACACGATCCATACCCAAAATAATATTTGAAATCATGCATAGTCAAGATTATCAAATCTACCACTAAAGTCCTCTCACCTATCTCAATCTTACATGATCCGACACATCCCTAGCATATAACAAATTTCCTAAAGAGATTCTCATAAACAACTCATCATTTAATAATGCAGGTTAAATCCTCAATCTTCTAGCAAATTCACATCACACAAATGAATGTGCGGAACTTAAAGCAGAAAGAGCTAAAGGTTTGTACCTAGAAATACCGATTGCATCTGTCACAACAGAAGGAGAATCTTCTGCCTCTTACCTAGTTAGAGCATTCACTTTTTCTTTAGTTCTTTGATCTCTCTTCAATCTTTATTGATTAGTTTTCATCAGTACATTGTTAGTCCTCCTTGTACCATGTCATTTTTAAACATATGAAAATATAGGCTCGTGTTTCAATTTGTAACTATTTTTGTTGCATGATAAACTTGTCACTTATTCATGACAATGCAAAAAAATCACTGAGTGGCTCTAAGTCTCAGATTTGTAGAAAACTAATCACCTATCCAATCATAATGAAACTTTGCAAGGATCATGAAGACATGTAATCACGGAAAATTTTTTAGAACAAAATTCATACCCAAACTACTTTAAGTGAATTTTATTTTTGATTTTTTAGATTCTGTAAATCCAAAACTTCATTGCGCTAACTCAATTCAATCTTTATAATACACAAAATACATGGATTAAAACATGAAAATATGTTATGCTAAACATAGTGAGAAATCATAATGCAAAATTTCATGATTTTTGGAGATGATTCAATAAATTTAGAAATTTCTTTATTCAGACATTTCATAGAAACCAATATTTGAAGGCCAGATCAAAAGTCAACCTAAAATTGGAAGCATAACCTTTTTCAATGAATCAAAATTTATAGCGAACCTCAAGATTTCTAATTTTTATCACTTAAATTGGTTTTAAGAAAATCGAAATAAAAAAGTTCATACAATTTTCGAACTGAGATACTACAACATAACAATAGATCTGCAAAAGCTTCATGTCCTCTGTCATTTCCTCACAAAATTAACAGAACAATTTATATGAACATAATTCATGCTTAGAGAAATTATAGCGACTTACCTTCATGCAATTACTATTTACAAATCTTTTCCAAATCTTTCATACAATCATTTTACAAAATTTATGCCCATAAACTAAATTATATCAACAAAAAAATATAACAAAACATTGAGAAATTTAGTAACTTATCTCAGATATTCTCAATTCTCCTTTTAAATCTCTACTTATCCCTCTCTCCTTCCTCCCCTAAAGAACCATTAGTTGAAGTATAAAACCTGTCCAAAAGTTTATTTTATGAAACTCCTAAAACCATAAAAGAAATAAAATTTTTGTTTGGGTTTTACTAAATAAACCCGCACTTAATTCTACAGACCCCTATAATGTTTTTAACTATGTCCCTCCAACATAACATTATAAATCAAACAATCTATATAAGTAATAATTAAACATAGACACACATATATGTATGCTAGATACAACTTAGAGGGGTGCTATTATTGAGGTAATCTTGGTCTGTATGGTTTAATAATTAACAATAGTTACAACAATATTCTTTCAAACATGTAATTAATAATAATAATAATAAGAAGAAGAAGAAGAAGAAGAAGAAGAAGAAAATGACTATTGATTAATGCGAAAACCAATATTAATATAGATTAAAAATTAGAATATAAAGTTTCTCATATGATAAAAATGATTATAAAAATATTTTCAAATAAACACAATTAAGCTTTTAATAAATCAGTTAGTGAATTTAGTTTTTAATAGCTTTAAATTTCAAGTCTCAATCAACTTTTATTAGTATGTTTAATTGGTCTGTTGGTCAACATTTATTTTCTACATAGAATATACAGATATATATTTCGAGGAAGATAGACTTAGTAGACTTGAAATAATAATCACATACCTCTGATTTTGATTTTAATATTTTGGTTTCACATACAAGAAGAAGAAGCTTTTTAGATAAAAGAGGAGGAAGAAGAAGAAGAAAATGACTTCACATACAAGAAGAAGCTTTTGATCAGATAAAAAGAAGAGGCAGAAGAAGAAGAAAAGTTCAAACTGCAGTTGTGTACAAATTGTTTCAGCTTTGTTTCAGATGGAAGAAGAGGAAGATAAAATTGCAGTCGCTGATCAACTGTTGAAATTTAATTTTACAATTATAATAGTAAAACATTTTGAGAAAAGAATGAAGGTTACAATAGTGGGAGTTATTAAGAAATTAACGAAGAATAGATTTTAATGCATTTAAAAAAAGATGATTGCAAAAGGTTGATGACGCAAAATCGAATAACTAGCTAATATTAACATAAATATAAAAATTTGAATATAAAGTTTCTCATGTGGTAAAAATATTTATAAGTTTTTTTCTAGATAAACACAATTAAACTTTTAATAAAGCATTTAACTTTGGTTTTTTTTTGTAGTTTTAAATTTGAAGTGTCAAACAACTTTTAATTTTCATGAATTGATTGAGAAAATTAACAAATTAACAATAATGTTTTGTTTATTTGCTTAATTTGTCAATTGATCAACTTCTATTTTCCACATAGATATATGTAACTTATAAAATGTGGACATGGTGACCTTGGTAGACTTGAAGATAATAAAGACATTATCAGTTAAACGTATTTTATTTTAGTAGAATGCTTTCTATGTATTCCTCATCCAATGAAATTACTCATCTATTACATAGAAGTGATGACATTAATTATTTATAACAAATGATTCTTTATTACACACACACACACACACGCACATTTATATATTCATATTTCCAATTCAATTTTAGAGGGAAGCATTTTGAAAGAGAAAACATTAAGGTTGACCGGTTCCAATGGAAAAAAAAATTTCATGGAGAAAATTTTATTAAGTCATCAATAACTTTGTTTCAAATAGATAGATACAAAGGTTGCCTAAAAAAAGAGAGGATTGGTTTGTTGAAAATCTAAGACTCTCTTATGGCATGTTTGATATAATATATAGATAGCATTTTTAGCTTTTGAAAACAAAAAAATATAATAAATTGAAAAAATATTTGTCCAAATATGTCTAAACTTTATTTAAATCCAGTCTTTGAATAAGGTTTTTAAAATTAGTGTAGAATTATTATATATATATGATCTCTTATAAGTTTTAAAAATAATTATGAGTGACGTTATTAAAAGAAAAAAAAAATACTTAATAAAGATTCATAACTAATATAAGAGACTCAATTATTAGTTTTGATACATAATTGTTTTCTATGATCTTAGCGAAGTTTTGAAGTCCATAAAATCGGATTTTTATTGTTAAATCAATAACAAATTACCGAATTTATTGATAATCTATTCAATTTTAAAAAAATTACACTTCATAAAAATTTATCATGATTAAATTAAGAAGTGACAAAATTTTTTATATAACATTTTGCATTAATATATTTAAAATAATAGTTTAGAGTAATCAAGTATTGGTGGCTACTAAATTTTTGAATATAAAATTATTCTCAAAAACATATTCAACGAAACAATTATTATTTTTATTTTGTTCTTAAATATTATATCAAACATGTTTTCTTTTTTTTTAATATTTAAAAATAATTTTAAATATTATATTAAACAAATTTTTAAATATTACAAATACTAAAATGCAACTCAAAATTTTGTTATGATTTTTTGTAATATTATAGTTTCTCAATAGATTTAGTGTGATTTTTTCATAGGGTGGAAAAGAGTACAGTGAAACTAGGAAGCGTTTAAAGAGATGGATGGATAAGAAATTGTTATATATATTTATTACAAATTAAAAATTTTAAAAATTTATTTTTTTCTATGTTTTTAATTAAAATTAAGGTAAATTATTTAATAATAAAATAATAAGAAATAAGGGTTAGGAATAATTTAATCTATGATTTTGGTTAAGTTATTGTTATAATTTTTTGACAATAGTATTTTTTAAAATTTTTTATTAAAAAATTTTTAATTTTAACTTTTAGTTAACATTTTAATTTATTAAATATTTAAACATTTAAATGTTTAAAATATATATTTACATATGTTTTAGATAACATATTAATAAAATAATTTATTAATATCAAGATATGTTTTCGATAACCTTACATACTTTTATCTATCATCGGCATTTATTTGTTGACATCTGATACAAGAATTGTGCCGTACATATGTTAATTTTGTTTAAATTTTTACTTAATTTGGTCAAATTATTATTTCATCTTAAAAAATCAGATTTTGTTATTGTTAGTCAAGTGTTGGGCACTGCCCCAAATCGTAGGAGGCATTCGTCATTCTCCCAAGCTAATTTTACGCACATTTAAATTTAATGGAATGCGCTTAGGTTACCATACAATTGTTATGCCTTGAATTTACCGCAGAGGTTCGACCACTGAGAGAATTAAATGGTAAGGTGTTAGAACACCGTAGTAGAGGAGTGAAATATATACATATACACATGATCCCAAGAAAAATAATCTATTTCCCAGATCATTAATCCCAAGAAGAATTTGTGACTTTGTATTACTACACAAATACCGTCTGGTTGCCAACAGTACATCCAAAACAACAAAGAAAATTTTAACTAGAAAAATTCTAACAAGCATGTAATTTATTCTTTTATTTGATAAATATATTTAATAAAAAAAAATTATTGTTCAATCCACATAGGTGGATTAAGACGGTTACATGATATAGGCCAAGAATATGGAAGAAAAGTATCATCTTGAATGTTATAAATCCCTGTATCCCTGCCTCCTCCTTTTCGAACATCCCAATACGCTTCTTGACAATCGTCGGTAAAATAAATACAATTAGCCTTAATGCATCCCGAAATATCTGCTTTAACACAAAACGAAGAGCTGTGACCCAAAAACAGTGCTATATTGCCTATATCTTTTACCATCGTCCAGCTATTGGTGCTCAATTCCACACGAAAGACTTGAAATCCAGTACACCTGTAATTGAACTTGCTAGAAAAATCAGTGCTTTCACCACCTAGTCGTCTAACAACACATAATATTGCTCCTTCTCCTTCTCCTTCTCCTTCTCCTTCTGCCGATACAACAACAACGTACCATCTACCAGGCAAACCAAATAATAGCTCGTCAGGCTCTCCATCAGACAAACTCTCCATCAATCCGTATGGCATTTGAGCCACTTGACGCGCCACAATGGGATCACCATTCGTATCACAAACAAATATTTTACTTTGACAATTTATAATATAAAACTTATTTTTTTTCATAAAAAGTACCATCATCACAAGGTCCTCGACCGGTGTCAATTGTCGTCCAAGCTGTATCACCGGGTTTAAAATATGCAAACTTTCTATAAGTTCCATATGTAACCATTAGTGTATAGTCGTCAGAATTCAACAACGGATTTGATGATAAAACAAATTTGTTGATGAAAAAGGCATGCTTCATACCCTTTGAAATACCATCCTCCCAGACGTCAAACCTTTTTATGTGAGGGAGTTTAATTTCAACACGAGAAAAAGGATGCAAAAGATTTATAGACCAATCTGGAGCAATAGTTAAAAGCCATCCTTTTGATGAAAAGGACTTCTTAGCCGTTGCTTGGGGTAAGCTAAGTAGGCGAGTGATGCCATTTGAGAGACTGAAGAAACCACGTCGATTACAGCCCTTTTCTGGTGGAAGCATAAGCAGCGGCATTTGATCTGACAGCCCGTAAAGAGATTTCTTGATTATTGCCGCACTCCGCCATGTACGACAAACCCTACTAAAAGCAATGAAGTCGTCAGGAAATACTATTCGCCTACCGATTTCAACCAAAAGGTTTTCATCAAGTTCTGACCAATCCGCCATTCTTGTTCAGAATTGATGAAAAGAAAGAAGACCGACGGAGAAGAGAAGTTAACAGCAATAACAACAACAAAAATCTATCGTCTGTAATGTATTTAAAAGCAGCATCCATGTACCAACCTAAAATATGTCAATAAAGGAAAGCAATTATTAGATTATGTTCTCCTAATGGTTATGGGTTTACTTACATAATACAATTTGGAAAGTAATATTATAGCATGTAATACATCAAAATAAAATAAGAATCAAATCAAATTGTAATTGTTGCAATGGATTCGAATTAATCATAATTGAATGTTAGTCTATTATAATAATTAATGTAGGAGATTTTTTGAGAATTTTCAAGTATATTGTATTAAAAAAAAAGAGTATTTTCTAAAAGCATCAACAGTATTATAGGAATAAGAGATTTCAAAACAGTAGAGCATTTATATGGTTATGTAGTAGTTGTGTTTCTCCAGTTATACATGTATTTATATTTCCAGTAATTGGAGTCTCTACTTAATTGTAAATTGTGCCTCAGCTGTCTAAATTTGATAGTTACATATACATAACTAGCCAGGGAGACTAACTGTAATTAGAGTAATTGGAATATATTCTTTGACCATTTATTATTTCTTATTATTTTTCCTCAAAAAAACAGAAAAATGTAGGGTATCACAACTCATAATAAAAAGAAGTGGTAGTTGTTCTAGAAAAGAGAGATTATACATATTTCCTACGAATTAATTGGTTTGGTAACTAGCTACTGTGTTTTTCTTTTAACTTGATTTTGTTGCATGCATATGCTGATTTGGTCACGATTGATGTTGCCATAAATGTACTAATATAGCGAATTGATGAACTGACAGTTACAAATTGCTTTCAACTTTTGAAATGTAATTTCCTAATTAATGAATTTAATTTAATTATTAATCATTCTGTTAATACTTGATATATATTGATAGAAATAACGAATAATAAAATTAAATTGACCTTAATTATACACAAAAATATATATATATATATATCATTGAACCACATATATTATTAAATAAATAAACGAATAAAAAGAAAGGAAGAGCAAAAGCTGTGAGTTTTGAGAAATTGAAAATAGTAACCAATGCATAATTAATTTTTTAGTAGAATCCTAACTAACTAGGTACACACGCACATATATATATATATAGAAAACATATAAAAGTTGAGAGTAATTAGCTTGATTATTAAATTAACTCAAGCGCATTAATTATTAATTAAGAGCAGACAAGATTATTATTAATTACTAATTAATTTTGGTATCATCATTTTGATAATGATACAGATAGAATACACATACTGTTAAGAATAATCGGCTAGCTTACAATTACAAAATATTGAATTATGTTATTAACAAATTAATAAGTATATATAATTGAAAATAAAAAGTGAATAGAAGTAGGCACGTAGGTAGTTTTACAATAGTAAATAATATCTTTGTCATTTTCAAATCAACATATACTTTTCGTTGATTGGTTTGTTGAAGCATCTGTTATTCCTTCTTCACTTTCATCCGCTCCTGTGTACGTCCTATCAGTTAACCATATTTACATAACATATATATTTTCTTACTATCAAATGGGTTATTATTACTTAATATATGTGTGAATTGGAGAAAAATGATAAATACCCAACTCTATATATCCATATATATAATATAATATCATATTTAATTTTTACAAATGTATATATATATATATATATATGTGTGTGTGTGTGTGTGTGAGATTGCATGATTATTTGCCAATCCATTCTTCCTACAGTTTCTTATGTACCATTAAGTTCTTCAAGTTTCAAAGATGAGTCATCGTTGCTATGATTGCAACAAATCAATTGAGCGCAAGGGGGGATTGATCAAGCACAATAAGGATGTGCACAAAGGCAAGAAGGTGTCGTGTAAGTACTGTCAAAACGTTTTTTTTCGCTCGAACGTCGAATTGGAGGATCATATTCGCCAACAGCATCCGGACAAGTTTCGCAATGGACAAAAGAAGTGAAGTGATCACCTAGTTAGCTAATTAATCGTGAGTATGTTAAAAGCAATCATTAATTAAATAATATCTTGTTTTAATTTTTGCTGGTCAGTTAATTAGTGTTCCTAAATATTTTGTTTTAATATTTTAATTTCCAGCTTTCCTTTTGGAATAATTAGATATATATAAATAATAAATTTTAATGTTACATATTTCAGTGCTTTTGTTTTAAGCAATATTTGAGATTATTATTCAGTTTTTTTTGCTCTAATTAAATTGTTATAAAACAAGTAAGTTTGAGAATCCTTAAGATGAGCAAAGAAATTAATACCTATTAAATAAATTTTACGTGTCATTAATTATTAGTTTAAACGACAATTGTTCACGAATTAAAGAAATGCACCTATAATAATAATAATAATAATAATAATAACTATTATCTAATTAATTAATGAGATAACTAATTGGTAGATGAAATTAGTTCATCTCCATTAGGTTACATACTATTGTTCTCAATTTACAAATAAAAAATTAGTTAAGTTACAATTATGTAATCGACTTGTCATTATTTCAGTTGGGTGATACTAATATATAAGGCATCTTCTTTTAAAATATAGTGGTATCACTTTTATATACAAAGAATGCGTTACATGTATTTAAGTTTTTTTAAAGTTAAAAATGAGGCTTCTCAATCTCGTAAGCAAATAAACAAAATTTGTTATCAAAGAAAACGTGGGTCAGGGCTAAGATGGGGTTCTCAAAAGTACAGAAACTACGTAAGTTTTATGGTTCTGGTCGTTACTTGATATTATGTGCAATAGATTAGGAGTTAAAAACTATTTAAAATATGGACTCCAAGAACATTAATTATGATAATTGGGCTGCCCTAAGAACTTAGTAAATTATTTTAAATGCTCGTCTTGATTATTTAAGAATGAGATGAGATTATTCAACAGCTCATAACCTTCAAGCTATTAAAAATAAAAGGGGAATTCTCGGAAGCTCTTCAAACCTCAATAAACATATCTCATTTATCAGGCACTCACATAATTCAATCAATTATATTAAGTGTATTCACCATTTTCTGAAAGTACTCTTAACCAACCTAAATTTACATAAGGGTACTACATACAACCTCTGCAATTCTAGCCAAACTTAAAATCTCCAGTCAATGATATACTATATACATTTACATATTCTTGTTATAACACTTCATGCCCAATTTCATTAAACTACAATCACCAGCTTATTATTCTGAACACAATTTTAATTGTTGCATTTTTTTAAGCCATTCATATCTAATTCTAAGTACGCCCAAACATCCCACCCACCTCCAAATTATTTATATTAAAATGCACCCATTTACACATAATACTAACTGCATTCTACTTTTGAGTACATGTACACTAACACAATACTAAAATACTTCAATAATATATTTTGACCTCACTCAAAGCTACAAATCTAAGTCGCCCACCTCTAATTTTGAGTATATTTACAAGTCCATCACATTATAAATAATGCTAAAAATATATTTGAAATTAAAGTGTTGTGATTGCTTTCAACTTTTGAAATGTAATTTCTTAATTAAGTTTGAATTATTAATTATTAGTTCAAAGCTGTATAATTAATAAATTATCTAAGTATTAATCATTCTGTTATATAATACTTGATAATGAAAATAGTAACACATGCATAATTTTTTCGTAGAATCCTAGCTAGCTAGGTAATTAGGCATATATATATATATATATATATATAGAAAACGTATAAAAGTTGAGAGTAATTAGCGTGATTATTAAATTAGGTCAAGCTTATTAATTATTAATCAAGATGAGGAAAGATTATTGTTAGTTACTAATTAATTTTGGCACATATTATCTTTTTAATAGTGATATAGATGATACCATTAACAATAAGTAACTAGCTTACAATAGCAAAATATGAATCATGTTATAGTAAATTAATCATTATATATAATTGAAAATAAAAAATACAAAATAAAAGTAGGTAGGTTGTTTTAAAATCGTAGATAGTCTATCTCTTTGTCATTTTGCATCAACATATACTAAACTTTTCATTAATTTGTTTATAATAAATATAACCTAATAATGTGTTTTACTCCTATCTTTTAGAAAAATGAGAATAACTTGTATTTTTTTGTGAGTCCAAGACTTTTAGAAAAAAAAGTTGAGATATTCCTTAACATTTAAAGAAATATTGAAATACCTTTTGAAACACTATTCTAGTCACTATTTTGAACATAAATTTACTATTTTACCACTCAATTATTAAAAAACATATAAAATAATTTAATTATCCTTATTTTTACTTGGCAACTAACAATTTTAATATAATTTTAATATAATATTTAAATTTAAAAAGAATAATAATATTTTTTTTCGTAATGATTTTTTCTTTACATTTATTATTAATTTTTTAACAACATTAATTATATATTTTTTAAAAATTTGATCATTTTATTAAAATGGTCTATTATAAAAAATTACATATAGTAAATATTGTCAAAAATCTTCCTAACTGTCAATTTTTTTACAACATTAATCATAAGCAAATTTTAACAACATTAATTGTAAAAGTTTTTTATAGCATAAAATTTGCTATAAGAAATTTTTTAATAAAATAATCAATTTTAAAAGCTATATATAATTAATAAATTAAAAATAATAAAAAATTTGAAGAAAAAATAACTAAGAACAAAAAAATATTATTATAACTTTTAAATTTTAAATATTATAATAAAATTATATTGATTATTACAAAATAAAATTAAAGATAATTAAATTTATTTTATATGTTTTCTAATAATTAAAGGGTAAAATAGTTCATTTATGTTTAAAATAGTGTATATAATAATGTCTGAGGAGGGTAGATCAATATTTTTTTAAAAGTTAACGGTATTTCAACCTTTTTTTTTAAGTGAGAAGAATATCTTAAATATATCAAAAACTTGGGGGTATTTTGTTTTTCCCAAGAAACCTAAGTGGGTTCTGCATGTCTGCAGTGCATTGCACATCGAGTGTTACGCCAATCTGTCTACGTTGTGAAGTGCAGTTGATAAAAACTTTGCAACCGTAACAAATGGTAGCAAGAATGATTCAGAAACACGTAACATAAACTTAGACGATTAGAGTAGGTTAAAATTATGAACAGAATTTAGGTGGGTTTAACAAAGAGCATGATTAATTCTATGCATGCTTGGAATGATCACTTGAACAGACTGCTTGCTATATGGGACAACTTATAAACAGTATTCTTGAATACCACAAAAATTGTGAGATTTAAGAGAGAAATATTAGAAGCCACCTGCATATATGGCTGACAGTTTGGGTAGACTTAACATTTTAGATTGCTATATTTTAGACTTAATTCTATCAAAAATCCGGAGAATTTTTATTACAATTCTCAAAGAAAAATAAAAATAGTAGAAGGGGGAAACAAAGAGCAGGCCGTTGCTGCTCCACGTGACAGAGAAAGAACTGCAGAAGCAGCAGCAGACTCCGGCTACAGTAGCAGAAAAGGAGCCCCAGAAATGTGAAAAGAGAAACTGCAGCAGAGAGAAAAACATAGAGCAGCTGGGCAGCAACAGCGAAAATCAACCCCCAACAATATGAAAACAGCGGAATGAAAGAAGCATTTTAATGGTTTGCATTTTCATTGTTCACCAGTATAAATTTGTGTGCAAGGATTGCATTTTTCTTGTTTTTCGAAAATTTTGATCTCTAGTTGAAAACTTTGCTTATGAATTTTGTTTAAAATGTACTCAAATGTTGTTAGTTTCAAAACTTTCTTTAGTTGGATAGGTATGGGAAGTGTTTATAGATTATAAAATTGAAAATGTTGATAGAGAATTAAGGTTAATCTAAGATGCATGAGAATAAAGAAATTATCTTATGTATGCAGATTCGAAGAATGTCCCTCGTGACCGAAAGTTTTGTCAATGAAGGGATAGGACAATAAATTAAACTGAAAGGGTATTTGCATTTTGAAAATGTTATTATATTCTCATTTGATTAAAATTGGCTTGTTTCTCTTGTATGTATGCAAAATATAATGGTAGCAGCATTTACAGCAGCAAACAGCTGGGAACAAACTGCTGTTTTCCTTGCTGCAAAACAGCAAAAACAGCAACAATTTTAATGGCCGAGTAAACAACAACATCTGCATAAGAAATTGCAACAAGCTGCAGCAAATGAAGCCATACGCCGTAAGCAAAACGACTCTGGTACCAGCAGAACAAAGTGGCATCAAGAAATCAGCAGAACAACTCCGGTACCAACAGATGCAATACGGCATCAACAATGCAAGCGTAAATCAGAGCATTAATAGCACGACAGCAGGAACCTCACAGAATCTTTGGTTGGATCCAGCAAAACGGGACAGCACCAAAGAAACACAGGATCTATATGCAGCACTAGAACAGCCTTCATACTGCAGCAAGCAGCAGCGAATTAAGCCATCAGCAGTAAGCAAAAAAGGGTACCGGCAGCAGAAGGACAAGCTGGCAGTAAGCTGCAGCAACAACCCAGCAGCTAACAGCAGCAGCCAGCATCAATAGATGCAGGAAAACAAGCGGCAACATAATAGCAGCTCAAGCAGGAACAGATGCAGGAAAACAAGCGGCAACATAATAGCAGCTCAAGCAGGAACAGATGCAGGAAGACAAGCTGCAGCAAGCAGCAGTAGGCAGAAATCAGATTTTTGGTTTACTTTACAGTAGCACCTATTAACTAATTTCTAATCAGCTGCAAAACAAGTCAAGTCATACAATAATTTACATAATTTCTTATTGAAGATCAAGGAACAATTAATGAGAAATAGGCATGCCAATGTACAGACAACTGACCATTTGTGTTCTCTCCCCGCATCATTCTCCGTGCTTTTTGTGGTCAACTTATTGAGTTGTTGCCCGTTCTGTCTTCACTAGTCCCACATGACAACTTTCTCTCAGCGTACTTGAGATAGATCATTGAAGAAATTCATTCTATTAAATGTTAAACCATTAATTGATTACAAATGTCCAACTTTCTACAGAGCTTCTATATATATGTCCAGAAAATCTAGATGAATTGAATCAGACAGCTTATGAAAGAGATTTATCAAAGAAGTACATACAAATTAAGCTGTTCAACGTTCGATTTTTGTTACAATAAATGATTTCCACCACAAATGGACTCAAGTCAATTATTCCTCTGTTGATCATCAGCAGCAGCACAAATTTAAATTCTTTGCATATGTAGCAAGGATGATTGGCAAATCGGTTGATTCTACATATATTGAGAAAAAAAACAGTTTATATACAATGTGACATTGTGCATTACTATTGAATATCAAGGAATGAAGAAAGAATAGAAATAGTGAGAAAGCATACATATTAACCATTTGGGTGCTCTCCTGGGATCCTCTTGGAATAGATTTTTACCGGCCAATGTTTCTAAGTTGTTTCATCCAGATTTTCCTGGTAACAAAGAAAGAATCATTATCTGATCCAATACTCTTCTTTACTGCAAAAAAATAAATGACAAGAAAAATGAACACGGTAATGCAAAGAAAAAAAGATGCAGTAAGGCATATATACTTACGGTACACAAGATGCTCTATTTGAGTTCTTGTTAAAATCCATGAGATGTTAAACTTGCTTCACTGCACTAAAAAAAAAATTGAAGAAATCAAAATAAAAAACACAGCACAATCCATCAATTATAGAAGTTGTTATAAACTAATTACTTATATTGACTTGTTTTGGCTATTACAAGTTCTGGCTCTCCTGGTAAGCCCTGTAATTCTGATTCATTACTTCTGCAACAGAATTTGAAAATCCATGCAATTACAAAGCCAAAATCCAGGAAATGTCGAGCCCAAAAATAGAAATATTATATGCTTTCAAAATCAATATTATAACAAATGCGATAGTCTAAGTAAGACATACACACCTATCCTATCTAAGACTTTCCTAAGAGATGTAAATGTCAAATAATCAAGATATATAAGTTACTCCTCTGGCATGAGTAGCAAAGCTAGCTTTGCATATTAATCTAGAATAACAACATATGAAAGCATACAATATTGTCCTGATGCGCTTTTTATTGAACATCGAGCAATTAAAAATTTTAAGAAAGCAACTAACCATAAACTTAGCTTCTGTGTAACAAATCAAAAGCTTCTCTTCTTGCCTCAATCTGGGTTAAAATTGCAAAACTCTCCCATGAATGCCACAAACCACTACATGCACCACAACACAACACAAGCTGACAGTCCTGTGTAAGATCAATTCATGATAATTTAGCAACTAAAGTAGAAATGATACAAAACTGCATGTTCAATCTCAATCAGATTACAAACAACAACTAAAGATGGAAAAAAAGTAATGGGAATAAAATAACTTTACAATTTCAAGGACAGATAGTATAAATTAAAGTTTAAATTCTGGAGTGTTCTTGTCTGAAGGAGGTGCCACCCCATCACAATTATTAGGAATTTGATTCAGAATCTAAGGTTTTAACTTCTAAAATTACTAACTATATATTAATTAATAAGAAAGGAAAAGGATAATATACCAGTTGATCAATTGAAATTGCTGCCATCGATCCTTATGCTACTTAACACCTCCTTGAATAGTAAAAATCTTTTTAAAATAGGACAGCAACAATCTCTTAACTTCTCAAGTGTCCAGCTTTCTACAGACCTTCTGTATATATCTCCAGAAAAAAGAGATAAATTCAAGCAGAGAGCTTACGAAAGATAGAATTATCGGACAAAAAGTAAATATGAATTAAGGTATTGAACCTTTTTTTTTTTGGTTACGATAAATAATTTCCACTATAATCGGCCTCAAGTTAATTATTCCTCTGTTGATCATCAGCAGCAGCAGAATTTTAATTCACGGCAGATATAGCTAGGATGAGTTGCTAATCAATTTATTCTGCAAATATTGAGAAAAAAAATAACAGGTTATACTGCATATAATGCAATGTTGTGCATTGCTATTGAATATCAAGCAATGAAGAAATAATAGGAATAAGGAGAAAGGATATATATTAAACATTTGGGTGCTCTCCTGTGATCATTCTCTTGGAAGAGACTTTTCATTTTGCCAATTTTTTCAAGTTGTTTCATCCATAATTTCTTGGTGATAAAGAAAGAATCATCATCTGATCCAATACTCTTCTTACTGCAAAAAAATATATGACACGAAAACTAAAGCAATAATGCAAAGAAAAGAAACTTGAAGAAGGCATACATACTTACAATATACAACATGCTCTATCTGAGTGCCTTCTATTAAAATCCATGAGATGTCAAACTTACTTCACTGCATTGAAAAAAATAAATAAAATCAAAATGAGAAACACAATGGAATCAAAGATGTGGTTACATAACATTACTCATTGACTTGTTTAGTTGTTACATGTTCTGTCTCTAGTAAAGCCCATAGTTTTGATATGTAAATCTGTTGCAGAATTTGGAAACCCATGCAATTACCAAGCCCAAAACCCAGGAGATGCCGAGACCCAAAACAGGAAAAATATATACATAAATACATTATATGCTTTCAAAGTCAATAACCTTACATTATGATAATTATAACAAGTGAGACAGTTTAACTACGATGTGCGTACTTATACTGCTTAAGGCTTTTTCTAACAAAGTAGACATGGAGTAATCAAAATATATAAGCCATTCCTTTGGAATGAGTAGCAAAGGCAATTATGCATACTAAATCAGCAAAACAACATAAGAAATAATGATATAGAATATTGTTGTGATGTGCCTTTTATTGAACATCAAACAATTAAATTATTAAGAAAGCAACTAACCAATCAAACTTCCCACAAAACCTCATATCAGAGAGCAAAATACCAAGGAAGAAAGCCAAACCAACTCAGCTTCTGAATAATGAATCAAAAGCTTCTCTTCCTGCCTCAATCTGGGTTTAAATTGCAGAACTCTCCCATGGATGCCACAAACCACTACATTCACCCTAGCACAACACAAGCTGACGATCCTGTGTAAGATTAGTTCATGATAATTTAGCCACTAAACTTGAATGATGCACAACTGTGGCATGTTCTTGACTCTTTTTAACACATATAATGTTGTACATCTCAACCAGATTACATATAACAATTAAAGATGGAAAAGAAGCAAAAGGAATACAGTACCTTTCCAGTTTCAAGCACATATAGGACAAACTAAAATCTTTAATCTCGGGATTGTTGTTGTCTGAAGGAGTTGCCACCCTTTACATATACACCAAAGTAGTTTCGTAATACATATGTGTGTGTGTGTGTCAGAAGTATTAGGAATTTGATTCAGAATCTAAAGTTTTAACTTGTTAAATTACTATAATTAACTATATATTAATAAGAAAGGACGAGGATAAAATACCAGTTCGTCAATTGGAATTGCTGTCAACGATCCTTGTACTACAAGGGGCCTCCTTGAATGGTAAATATCTTTTTAAAATTAGACAGCAATAATCCAGATTGCAGTAATAGCGGCAGGCAGATAAACAGATGCAGGAAGACACACAGCAGGCCATTGGAACAGAGTACCAACAAATAAAACATTCCCACAACATATACATTATAGTGAACAGCAGCAGGTTAAGCAATCCACAGAAAACTACAAATCAAGCTAGCAGTAAGCTGCAGCAATAAACCAGCAGCTAACAACAGCAGCCAGCATCCCCAACAAATGCAATGAAAAACAAGCAGCCAGCATAACAGCACTTCGAATAGACAACAACAAAAGAACTAGAATCTGTACTTTGGTAAGACAACACCATCATAAAAATCCCAGGAACTTCGGTTTCATTAATGGTCCCCAGCATAAGCTGTAGAAAAGAGGCAGCAGGAAACAAAGAGTTGCACCACCAAGGCTACCCAAGGAGCAGCAACAGCCAAGCAAGAAGTAGCAATGACAAGCTAACAGGTCCAACAAAAGCTGAATCATAGGCGGACAAAAGGAAGAAACAAAAAGAGCTTCTGCCTTTAACCAAAACAAAGCTCTGGAAATTTTCCAAAGAAAGAAACAAAGCTCTGGAAACAGGATGCTATATTTGATCGCCCAACAGGTAGGCATTTTTAAAATCCTTGAGATGTACTTTAAACTTGCTTCACTGCATTAAAAAATGTGGAAGAAATTAAATAAAATCAAAATTAAAAAACACAACAGAACCAATTAGTTATCAGATTTGGCTAACAGAAAAAAGATATATCATATACTTTCAAAATCAATAATCTCAAAATTTGAAATGATACACAACTGAGGCATGTTTTTGACTATATATATATATACACACACACACATATATTACACAATATTGAGCAGTGAACTTGCATAAGAAGAGTGTTTATCAACCATTGCTTAGGACCATCAATTTCTTTAGGAAAACAATCATTCTTACTAACAAACGCAAAAAAATCATGTACAATATTGTGTCATCTTTCATCTATAACAATTTCATCATTATAATCAATTCTAAACTATTGGGAGAAAGATTCTATCTCCTAAGTAATCAAGATATTCCTAACCAGTTGCCTTACATCTTAAATGTACCAATGTATGCTCTGGACTAAATTTAACATGCAGAATATACAATTTCATTCAATATAGATTCTAAATCTACATCATATTACATATAACTATCAAAGTTCGAAAAGAACCAAAAGGAAGGAAATACCTTTCAATTTCAAGCACAGATAGGACAAACTGAAATATTTAATCTCTGGAGTGTTTTCTTCTGAAGAAAGTGTCATCCTTTACATATATACCAAAGTAATTTCAGAATATATATCATTAGAAGTAGAAGTTGCTTCAGAATATAAAGTTTTAACCTGTTAAGTTACTATTCTTAACTATATATTAATTAACAAAAAGGGAAGAGGATAAAATATAACTAATATACTTACTATCTAAGAATGATGTTAGGAATAAGAGAGATCTTGTTCCAGTCCTCTCCTGTCTCGTTCCTAAAACATTCTTCTAAAATAGGACACTCTAATGGTGTGATCTCAAGAAGGTGGTCTGGCAAGGCCTTTGATTTGCAGCAAGAAAGAATTTCCAAGTGATTAAGACATGACATGATTATAGTATCTTTTTTTCCCCTGCTTGTAATACCAAAATCCCACTCTTCGCATCCATCCATTGCCAAGAATCTGAGAGATTCTAATTTAGGAAAAGCAATAACTGGTGCAGAGGATGATGAAGATAAGCCAAGATTAGTGTTTATGCCCTAATATTCATAACTCACTATCTTCACACTCTTCATCCAGAATTTTCAAGTTGTTTCATATAGAATTCCTTGGTAACAAAGAAAGAATCATCAGCTGATCCCTTACGCTTCAATACTGCAAAGTACATATGTCATGAGAATTATGACTTAATAATGCAAAGGAGAAAAAGTATACATAATATATATATATATATAAATAATTACACACATTACATAGGATGCCATATTTGATTGCAATCAAGTAGCCTTTTGCTAAGCTTGCTTCACTGCACTTAAATGATGAAAGATTCAAGGCAAAATTAATTAATTAAGAGACAAAATGTACCAAATCAGTAAGTTAATTAGTTAACAGCGTAAGTAGTACTTACTTATCTGATTATGCCTCTTTCATCTATATAAATTAACACCACAATGACAAGAAATTATAAATTTGTTTAATATCTTATTGCATGATTTCGTAAGAATAAAAGCAGAAAGTTGTGTTGTGCTTTTTGTCTATCAGTTGCCCTTTGTTGATCATCAGTAACATATCCAGCATGGTCAATTGTGAATCAAACTGCATATTATGTTAACAATGAGGAAGCATATGGATAACTGACGAGTTTGAACTTTTGGTTTTGGGGCATAAGTAAGCTTACAATATTATTGTACAACAAGCAATATAATAATGAAGAAAATACACTAACAGATAAAGCAACTAACCAATTTGGGAAAAGAAACGGTAATCTTGTCAAACAAAAAGCAGAGAGCCGAGGAAGCAAGCCAAACGATAAACGACCAGTGCCAGCCTTTACAAATATACCAAAGTAATTTTAGAATTAATCATCAGTAGAAATTGATTCAAAATCTAAAGTTTTAACTTGTTATTTTACTATAAGTAATCATATATATACTAAATAATAATTAAGAAAGAATAACGATAAAATACCATTAGGTCCATTGGAATCGCCGCATCCGTGTCCTACTGAAGGCTTCTTTAAACATAATTGTAATCAAATATTATGTTTTTAAGTTAGGAATGTGAGAGATCTTGTGCCAGTCCTCTCCTATCTCCTTTCTGAAACGTTCTTCTAAAATACGACAGTTATCAATCCTTAACTCCTTAAGTGTTATGCTCTGAAGAACCTGGTCTGGCAGCGCCTTTAATTTGGGGCATAACGTAATTTGCAAGTGATTAAGCTGTGGCATGATTATAATATCTTCTTTTTCGCCGCTTGTAATCTCAAAATCCCACTCTTCCCATTCAAACATCCACGAAAAACCGAGAAATTTTAATTTAGGAAAGGCAATAACGGGTGAAGATGAAGAAGATGATGTAGCAAGATCACTTTTTATCCCCAAAAATTCATAACCTACTCTCTTCACACTATTCATTTGGAAAATGGAGATACTTTCAAGGGATGGCAATTTCCCCAAAAAAGGCACGCTCTCACAGTTATAACAACCGACTAATGATAAATCCTTAAGACTGGTTAATGACATTAACCAGTTGGGAAGCACGTTGCCTCTGTAGTCTTCTATTACTAATTCCTCTAAATTTGAAGTCGGTCGTAAGGCTTCGATAATTGCTTCATTGTCCACTGCAATTTCCGACTCCCAAGTTGATTCTCCATTCTTGTCAAAGCGTAATGACAAAGAAGAGAGGTTTTTCTTCTTCTCAAGCTCTGCTTTTCTTGCCTCTTCGACGTCTGTCACATTTCCTAGCCCTCGAATAAAAAGATGCCCTCGAAGGTGCTTTAAGAGTTTCAGACCTTCCGGGGTGCATGCTTTACCATCATATTGGCCATCACGACTGACTACGAATTCGCTCAGTGACCGAAGATTGGTTAATCTCTCAATTCCTTTTGGCATGTAATCCAGTACAAAAATGCCTAATAATAAATGCCGCAGACCGACTAACTTGTGTACGCTTTCTGGTAATTTTGTCAATTCAATACAGGAGCGAATGTCTAAGGTTTGTAAATTATACAAATCACAGCAAGCTTCTGGCAATTCTTTAATTTCTAGCTTAAACAAACCAAGATATCTTAAATGTATTAACTTTTCTATCCCTTTCGGAATTTCAAGTAATTTAAACTCTTCATCAATTGTCAATGCTCTCAAACATGTCAATGAATCAAACGCCTGTCCTAGAATCCGTTGACATGTTTCAGATGGGCCAACAATTAAGAGACTACGTAACTTTTGAACACTAGATAGAGAGACCGGAAAAGAAGCATCTCGTTTCAGCACTAATGTTGAGTGGCGAACTTTGTCAAAAGAAGTGCTTGTCAATGATGATTCGGGATCACTAATTTCTATTGAAGCACATTCATTCCTACTGACAAATTGGGCAAGGTCGTGTACCATGTCATGCATCTTACAACTATAGACATTACCATCAGGATATGTTTTAAACGCTTGGAAGAAAGATCGTGCTGCTAAGTAATCAAAATATTTGTCACCAACTGTCTCCGTCTCTATATTTCCTTCACCCACAAGATAACTTTGAGCCATCCATAATTTTATTAATTTATCTTTCTCTATAATTTTATCTTTTACAAAGACAGCACAATACGAGAAACATAATTTTATTTTAGATGGCAAATCATTATAACTCAAGAGTGGAGGCGGGGAAATGCCTTTCTCAAACTCTTCTAACTTCCACAACTCATTGTCTAAAATACTTTGCCACTCTTCTTTATTTTTTTTTAAAGCATAAAAGACTCCCAATAACTTTTGCAGCAAGGGGCAACCCCTTGCACTTGCTTACAATTTTTCTACCAATTTCCTCTAATTTTTCACACTCTGAAGGAGATCTACCGGAAAATGCTAATTGTTTAAATAACAACCAACATTCATTATAAGACAATTCTTGAATATTGATAATATCAACTAAATTCATCATTTTGGCAACTGTCTCTTTACGAGTAGTAACCAAAATCTTACTTCCATGCAAACCACTCATCTGACAATTTTTGAATGGTTCCCATTTATGGTAATCTTCTGTCCACACATCATCTAAAACGAGAAGAAATTTTTTTTACGCAATAGATAAATTAATGCGTTTCAGAAGTGATTGAAATTGACCTAAATTAACATGAGATCCTTCTAAAGATTCATTAATTGCTTTTGCAATTCTAAATTCATCAAAAGGATCTGATATGCAAACCCAAATTCTTTCATCAAAATTTTTTATCACCTCTTTATCATTGTAAGCAAGCTGTGCAATAGTAGTCTTCCCGATTCCTCCCATGCCAACAATTGAGATGACATGGGGGCCTTCTTGTCGTTCATTACTCTCACACAACTTGCTTATTAAAGGTTTCCGCTCTTCAACTCGACCATATGTCTCAATTACATTAACAAAGGAGACAATGTGTACTCGTTGAGGTTCTTCAAATGCACTCTTAACCACACTAAAATTAAACATGTCCTTGGATTTGACAACATCATCTAGATTTTCATTTATTTCTTTTATCTTTAGTGCAATATCATGACGCAAACCAACTTGCTTGAAACAAAAGCAAGAGATGGGAAAGGGGAAGCATACCTTCTTCTTAAGAATTACATGAGCATTTTCAACTCTATCCATTTGCAATTTCATCATTGCAGTCTTCCACTCATCCAACACATCTTCCATGTCGTAGGATGTATCTTTGAGCTGATCTAACCAACGCCTCACCCCTAAGTCCTTCAGTTGTCTTTGCTCAGCATCAACCAACACACCTTGAATTATAGTAAGCTTGTTGGCAAGCTTTTTCACTTCTTTTTTGACACCCACAACAAGCCTCACCTCTTGTTTTATCTCTTCACTAATGATTGAAAACAATTGCTCTAAGACACTAGAAACAATTGCATCGGCCATATTGTCTGGTAATTGAATGACAAAATTTGATAAGAACTGAGTTACTGAATGTGTTTATGTTTTGATAATGTTGACAGCCTTTGAAATCTTTATATATAATGTAGGAAACAGTAGGCAAGAAATGTTTCGTCTAATGGGCAAAGTAATCCTTTGCTTTAATGTTAGTTTAGGTATATCTCTTTCTCTCTCTCCAAGCGATTTCCATATGTTGATTCGTTAAATGGTGTATCATTTAAGCCAACCATATACAATAAATAGATTTGTTATTACTTTAACAAATTCATTGCATATTTAGCAAGCAAAGTATGCAAGAGAGTAATGCAAATAATAAATAGAGAAAAGTAAAGTAGATTCTTGTACCCTTAATGAAAGCAAGGATATGATCTGTTGATGTCTTTAATAGTTGAACAAGGAATAATAAGTATATCTTTGTTTGCTTTATTCTTTTAATTATAGAAATTCATATTCTTATGTCAAGTTCATGTGTATCCAAGAAAAACATAATAATATTTTAGGTTAATACAACCTGCTTTAATTATGTTTAAAATCGAATGTACTAATTTGATACAATCATTAAACAAATTAAGCAATTGTTTTAATATATTATATATTTTAATATTCCGTTCAAATATTTGTTTTATTATTACGCAAACTCTTATTAATTTTTACTTTTTTAAAAAAATCTCTTTGATTATTTTTATATCTCCTTCATATATCTATCAAGAATTTGATGTGTTAATAAGATTTATTAAATTAATTATACCACTCTTGATCTATTGTCTTTTATGTAGTTAATTTGATGATGTCACAAAAAACAATGAAATAAAATATAATGACTCTCCACCAATACTTTTTAAGTATAAATGTCCTATAAATATCATAAGATTATATATCATAAAAGATTAACATGTTGAGTTATAAACCTAAACTCAACACAAATGCAAAAATTTTTACTAATATCATATGCTAATTAATAATTTAAATATATTAATTTAATTAATCTAAATTTTGTAAATTATTAAATAGAAAAATTATTGACCATTAACTTGATACATCTTCTTATATCAATCATTTATTAACTGTTACTTTTAACGATTACAATTACATCTTATATTTACATTAATTATATCATTACATTAATTATAAATCAATTATATGTATTAAATTTAATTTCACCTCTTGAAAGTAACTACCTCTAATTATTTACAAATAACTATTAAAAGACTATAAAACTATCCACATTACTAAATATCAATTATTTTATTATCTTAAAATTTTCTTAATTTTAATATTTTCAATTATACTAAATAAAAGAAAATAAAAACATTATAACGCAACTCCTCAATATTATGTTAAATTTATACTACTGTTACTCAACTCTAATATATGTAATGATATTTCTTTTATTAATTAGATTAGAATAATAAAAAATTCTAAACTTATTTGTCATACATAAGTCCAACTTATCATTTTATTTCATAGGGAAAACTTACTTTTATTGTGCAATTAAAAAACATAAAACATTTTTTACATGAATTCTTTTCATAAAAACAGCAATCCAACAATTATTCTACCAGTTTTGAGAGAATAGAAACAAAAAGAAACTTTGAAGAACAATAACAAATAGGGCATGAAATGCTCTAGAGCCCAATTTTGCATAAAAACTACAAAAAGAAACAAATAATCCCAGCGTACATAAGTTTAGGAAAGCAAGCCAAAACAATACCATTTACTAAATATAGATCAATACCTCACCATAAATTATTTCTATACACAGGTATTATATAAACACAATTTAGAGATCATTTATAGACATAAATACATATATCATATATAATATGTATACTTACTATCATTTCACTATCATTATAACTATCAATTTGGTAACTCTATCAGAATTAGACCATCAGAGTGGCATATTCTTTCTTCCAAATGAATGCTTTTCTGCTCTCCCAAGACTTCCATTAGAACACATAAGTTAGGATTCCTCACAAAGCTAGTATCTTCGGCAAATTCTAATCATTTGTTGTATCCAATTCTAAGTATCTGATGTTTCTGAGGCTTGACTATCTGCATTTCAGAAAATCAACATCAGCACATTTTATTTTCAATTCAATTACTAGAATCAATGCAGCATGGATGTTGAAATCTTGAAAAAAAATCGTTTACGTACGTCCGCAAATAGATCAAACAAGTTATACTTTAACTTCCTTCTGTTTTCGCATTTGCGACAGCACTTGCAATACAAAATAATCATTTTTTAAGAGTCTTACACATTGCATAAAATGCAACCAACAATGTTCCAAGAAAACATTATTTCACCATATGTAAATAGAAGAAAAGGAATACTGTAGCTTATGTATAGTAGGCTCCAAAATGTTACCATAAAGCAGATGATAAAAAATTAACTAAAAGATTATAACTACATGACTTCACAGTAATAACAACAGCACTTGCTTTGCAAAATAAAAATTCTCAGCAGTCTTGTATATTGCATAAATACAAGCAACAAAACCCTCAAAGTTTCTGGTAGAATATTATCTGAATGCATTCTTAGCCCATCTAGACATTTTCACTAGAAGAGTTAAGGTACTTCAGTTATATAAGGTCTGTTTCTACATGGTACATAAAAAATAAATATTCCATATCATACAAATAGAACAAAACATCATAAAATACATGCTCATAAACATTTTCAAGCACCCAAAAAGAAAATTTACGCACCTTCACCATACAGCTGCTCAAATCGAGCAACTATGTGTTTCCCATAGGTGTATTTCTTCAAGGCATTACAATGAACTTTGATGCGATTGATCAGCGCTTCGCGTTGTTTATCATCACATCTTTCAAGAATCTTCTGAACCACATAATTTGCATATTGGTCCTTCATCATAACCTGGGATATAAAAATTGGAAGATGGAAGTCAACAAAAAGTAGATAAAAATTCAAATACCTAACCACTTCTAAATCACTTAAAATGATCGGCAAATTCCCAAATATCTGATCAAGATAAGCTTCTAGTCAAAATTACATCCTACTATTGTGGTGCTTCTTAAGCTTAGAGGAAGTTTACACATCAATGAACAAATCAACATTAAGAGCAAAGTAATGACTCCAACTTTCACTCAGATATACAAGAAATGGAGAATGGAATAAGAATTTCTATTTGCCATGATTACAGCCCAACCCCAAGGGTTCAGTTAACAATATAATCTGAAAGAGACGTGATTACAACCAGGTCAACATGTAAAATTCAATACTGAGACCGGCAGCATATAGCTTATTGAAATATGATGAGTATGTCTCTCTTTGACTTGAGAGTTTGATTAAATCAGTTTAAGACTAATCCGTTTACCTACTAAGTGGAATTGCTATGTTGCTTTTAAATTTTTATAACTAATTCAATAAGTGTTCCATTTGCAAGTCAAAATACTTTTCCCCAATGGTCATCTCTAGGAAGCATCAGGAAAACATAATTCTCTGCCAGGGCAGTAGAAAATTAAAACAAAAATGGTAAAGGAAAAGAGATGTGCAGTTGGACAGAGTTGTGTCAAAATGAGGCATATGCAAATTACTTCAAATGGACTGCTTGTTGTAAGAGTCTTAATGCATAACAGAGACAGTTAGGGATCCAACTAGCCTGCACTTATAGTTACATTCTATGTACTGATTCTAAAAATAATATAGCAGAAAACAATTCAGCCTTCCAATGTTGAACAACATAAGTTGTTTACATTTCAACAATAAATCAGAAGACAAAAACATAAAATAGTTTAGACTAATGCAATATAATCCACTGATCAAGGGAAACTAATTTTGGGTCTATCTAGAACAATGTTAGACATACATGTCCAGATCAATTAGCAAAGCTAGTTCTAGGCTATTGTCTTTTTTTTCTTTTTCGTTCCCTTATTTTGTTTAGATTAGACTTAAGTTTGTTATTAGAGTCCTGGTTGGGATATCTATTTTAGTTAATTTGAATTTTCTTGTTCATGTTAGAGTACATGATGTATAAAAACATCCCAACGAGCTATGGATATATGTTAGGCGTCGAAGAAAGAACTAATTTTGTCCTTATTCTAGGAAGCTATTTTCCTTTTCTTTGCTTATTTAGGAATTCTAGTATTACCTTGTGGAACTTGGTGCCCCTAGCATAGATGGTTATTGGTTCATTGTTTAGGATAAGATTTTTTTATTTCATTAGAATAACAGCCTATAAATGAAAGCAAGACTTGATTGTTTCCAGCAGATAGAAATTGATAATTAAATTAGTATTCTTAGCCCTAATTCTCTCTAAATTCCTCCCCTTTGTCTCTAATTCTCTCCCCTTTCTTTTCTTCATATTTGGTGCTACATCAGTAAGATTTCCCATTTTCTTGCTGGAAGTAAATTTCTATTCTCTTTTATTTAGGGTTTTCAACACCATAAATAGGCCCTTAGTTTCAGTTTTAGAGACAAACTTCGAAATTATTGAATAAAGTTATGTTGTTTCCCTCTATTTCTTCTGTTTTTTCCCCTTTTTCATTGTTCCTATTTGGAGCTATGTCAACTAGCTTTTGGTTTATCTCAACAGTAAACCTAGCAGAGAAGCCAACCAAAAATAGCGGAATGAATACTTTTAAGTATCAATGTAAGTTCCAGCTGTAAACAATGAAATATATGCTTTTACTTTTACTTACCAATAAATTGTCACTTTCTTCAGATTGCCCAAGAATCTCGTCAATCATGAGCTCCCGTTCAGCACTATCACCATACTCCAAACATTTCTCAACAACATTTGATGCATATTTATGCTGACTCATCTGTACAACTTTCCCAATCAACTTGCTGATAATTTGGCTTCTTTCATTGGGCTTTCCTCTCTCCAGAACATGCTGCAAGCAGCACAACTCATCTCAATGTTAATTTCAGTGAAACCATAAGAATAATTCCAAGAGCAACATGCAGAAACAACAGAAAGCACATGTTGTACTTCAGTCACCAAGTAAAACTCTAAACAAACAATCAGTTGGACCAACTGAACCCAAAACCAAAACGATTCATAAAGTCCTACTTGAAAGCATATACAGCCAAAGCATTGTACATACCGCCAAGTCATAATAAAGCCCCAGATTTCACAAGACAAGTGTCAAATAAAAGCAACTGATAGTAATTCATCTTTAGTCTTGGATGCTCATACTTTAGAAAAAAAGAAGGATGACCACAGGCAGAAACCTAGAGGGTGTCTTCATCCACCTTTCATTTTCATTCTTTTGGTTAATAAGCAAAATAATTTGATGAAAAAAAAAAGAACAGGAATAAGAGCCAATAAATGAAATCCTTTAAGGAAGTACATAAAATTCTCAAACCACACAGAGAGAAACAGAGGAGAAATACAAAATAGCCCTAAAAAATCCAAGAATCACTAAATCCTAGAAAAGAATGAAAACATATAGAAATAATAAAGAAAAAATCAAAATGGCCAATAACATCCACAAAGTTCTCAAGATAACGACAGAGAATGGTGCTTTCTCTCTTCAAGCCAATATCTCAGTTTTCTCCCTCCCAACATGGCTTTAAATTTATTAAGAATAGGTTTATGACATCTCTAAGACCAACTAAAGGGGCTTGAAATTCCAATTTAAAATCAGATCCTTTCCCTTTAGGGCAAGAATAAGCATATTTATGCAGCACTACCAGTTTGATCAAGCCTTTAGGTTTATTTAAGCAAATTTAGTAATATTAGGGATACATAACCTTTACCTTAAGTTGGCTTTCTTTTACTATTTCAAGCAGATATGTATTGCCTATTTGGATTCTTTTACCTAGATTCTATTTATCTTTTTTCAAGTTTTGAAGTCTCTAAAAGGGCTTGAATGCAATAACAGAGGAAGAAGAATGAATAAAATCTGAATATATTTCAGCCAGTCTTGCTTGTGTTCTCCCTCTCCCCATTCTTCCTCTTCTCTCTGCTCTCTCTCTTCTTTCTTCTCCCTTTCTTTTCTTCTGTTTTTTTTGTTCCTCATCGCTTCAATAATAATATGTTCACAAATTCTAAGAAACCAGCCATGCACAGCTACCGTAAAATTTCATGCAGCCTTTTGATTTCTGAACAACTCCATGCTTTTGGTAGAGGCTTTACAGTCTTATGGAAATGCACAGTTTAAGCTATTTTTTAGATGATTTGGCAAGCAAAAGGCACAAGGTTTCTTTAAGACGATTTGTTGACAATACATCAGTCTTTGGTTTTTGTCAGTAGCTTCCCGGTAAGACTATTACTGAGTTTAAGGATTTTTAATCCTTCTTCATTCATCTTAACCAAGATACCGTGGTGTAATTGTGTATTTCTAGGTTTTGAAAGTGTATATTATTGCTTAGCATGCTTGATTTTGGGAACAGTTTTCTACACAAAATTTGTAATTTAGCTTTCATCACCAACAAAAGTTCCTTTCACTTCTTATCAGAAAAATTTAAAGAGAAGAAAAGGATGCTAGTTTTGAGAGTTTTTTAGTAAAAAAATATATAGATTGTCTTTGTAGACTTCGTATTGTTCCAACCTTTTATAAAGATAGTTTTTTCACCAACTTGAGTTACCTAAAATCTTTTTGTTTGTCAGACAGTATAATAAAAAAAACCTTGACTATACAAGGGAAATTTGATTGAAAAAGAACATGAGAACATTAAGTTCTCCTTGAAACGTTAACCAATTTACATAAATTTCGGGTAATTTAACTAATTTTCAGGAAATTAAGAGACACGAGTAAGTCTATATATATTATGTTTATGCTTCTCAAAAAATTTGCATCATAACCCTCTAATTAAGGAGAACACAACCATGAACTTTCATCCTTTTTTTTTAACTTTTATTTTCATTGTAGGTATTTGAATACAACAAGGGGTAATAAAGAAAGCCAAAAACTAAGACTTAAATAAGATTAAACACTTAGCATTTACCACCTTTCCATCTTTATTTGTTGGAGGCAGCAGAAGGGTATCAAATAGTTTCTAATTGTAAAGCAAACTACCTCAACGAAAAGATTTGGTATTAAAGTTCATTTGTATGATATTTTTACTCCATCCACCAATCTATCTTTGGGCCAGCTACCTATACAAACAATCTTGTTGCAGATCCACCAATCAATTAATGGAGGATCCTCTGCATCATAAGCATCATGTTGCTAAAAACTTAAAAAAAAATCTGCAAGTCGAATCCAAAAAACTGAGCTTGCTAGTCAAATGGTTCAAAGGTGGGCTGAGGCATGTATGACAAGAAGCCCAAAAAATAGAACATTTTAACAGGCTTGTTTCTAAGCTCACAAGAAACAGTATAAGCTGTTTTTTCTTTTTTTTTTTTGGTTCTCTATTTTGTTACTTACCCAAAAAAAGAAGGAAACAGTAGAAACTCAGAGGTGCCCACAATAAAAGAATTAAGCAAGCAGCGCACAAGCAACAAAAAACCAACCTGGGTCACATAGTTGCCATATTGATCCTGGGCCAGAATACAAGAAGAGTCCAATATCTCATCCACTATGCATTGACCTTCTTCCTCATCCGAACAATGCTCCAAAACTCTCTATTAAAAACCAAAAGCATAATAGTTTCAATTACATGACAAACAAAATAGGATACCAATCTTTCCTATGCTCAGGAAGAAAACAGAAGCATTCAGACCAAAGAAATTGAGCTGCATTACCTGGATGACACGACATCCATACGGATGAGTAGAAAGTGTGGCAACTTGACCTCGAAAAGCAGAAATAATAAAGCCAATTTTCTCTGTAGGAACAGATTCTATGCACTTCTGTATCACATGATTTCCATTTTGATCACGGACACATCGCATAACATGACCATCAAGCTCAAGGACCAGTTGTGTTTTCTGATCAAGCTCAATCACTTCAAGGGCCTAGAACAAGGATCCAGAGTAAAGATCAAATGCCATAACATTTGAAATTAAAGAATAATACTACCTGAATTCAACTATACGCCCTGCTATAGCTGCAACTCATCTAACATATGCTGATTCTTTCACCACAAAGGGAAAAACACTACTGTAATAGAAATGAAAAGCAACGCAAAATTTTGTGCACAGCATGATTTCCAAATCTCAACAGAAATGCAAACAAATCCTGCATAACATGACAGCAGTATAGAACAGTGTAACCACCTTCGAATAGTACATTAATTTGAAACTGAAGCCCAAAGTTGGGAGAGAAAATGATCCTTTTCCCACAGAAAATCAGCATCTTCCTATTTAGCTTCTTCAAAAACCCTCTTGCATTTCAGTGGGCAGGAAGATGGAACTAGGACAGATTCTAGCATATTCCTCATGACTGCAATAAAGGATCTACTGATTGTCTCACTCCCAAGAAACAATTCTCTGAATACCAAAATTTTCTTCAAGGCCTTTTAATCATTTATAAGACCTACAGGCCTATAATAGAAGGCTTGAAGTTCTCAGGCTTAATATAATGGGATTGTTAACACCATCTTCTTCAATGTAAAGCTAAAGTAGATCTCAGATGCTAGAAAAAATGCACTAGAGGACATCAATATACTACCAAATAAAACCATTAAATATATATCAAAAGAAATTTAGCATACCTTCTGTATCACACGACAACCATACATTTGCAAACTCAAAGGCAACATCTGACCAACAAGTTTATCTGCTAGCTCCTTCCTTTGTGCAGGACTTCCATGTTCAAAGAACTGGAATTAATCAGAGTTCAAAAATCAACCACATGCCAACTATGGAGCTCAGTGGTTAAGGTAGAATTTGTTTAAAGAATTACAAAACGAAAAACACATGTTGAAATCATACCTTTTGAATAACATAATTCCCAAAAACATCTGTCATCAATTTTGAAGCATGTGGAATAACTTCTTTGAAAACAGACTCCTTTTCTTCAACACTGCAATGTTCCAGCTTCTGCTGAATAAATCGACTACCATGTTGATCAACACTGAAGCAGAACAGGCATTGCAAATTAGAGATAGTACAGCAATTAATTTATGTAACAATATAGAATAATACTACCTGAATTCAACTATGCGCCCTGCTATGTCTGAGAGCTCAAATTTTTGGGCATTGCTGGATTTCAGTTCTTCAAGAAATGAATGCTTTTTAGAGTCATCAAAGATGTTACCTCCTCTCTGTCCTTGCCATCCAGGATATATTTCTGTATTTCTGCTAAAACCCTGAGGAAACCTCATTTCATTTCGTCGACTTAGTTGACTTGTTCCACCAACAGGCGATGATGGCAGCACTGGCCTGGCAATAGGTGAAGCTGGGAATTGTGCCATGACACCCATGCCTGGGGAACCTCCATAATAACCACCAACAGTTATTCCCCCTTTTCTCTGATTTGAAATGCTTAAACTTCCATTTGTTGGAGACTGACATTTCTGATCACCCATGTAAGAAGCAACAGTTGGCTCTTTCTTTGTGGAAGAATCTAGCTGAGCCCCCATAACACCAGCTGATGCCAGCCGAGGATGTTGAACTGAAGTACCATATGCATCTCCAAAAGGATGTTGAAAGTATTGCATATGAAGAGGATCCACAAAAGAAGGTTGCATCATGAGTTGATGCTGCCCGTAAAACTTTTGATGCGATGGATCACCTATATGTGGAATGGTTTCCCCTGTTGAAACACCAGTAGTTCGAATGTTGAAGCTTGAGCCTGAATTAGCATCAAATGGCAGAGGAACAGGACCCTGAGATGGATATCCAGGCAAAAATGGTGGGTACAGTGCAGAGTTCAGGGCAAATCCACCAACATTGTATTGTGGAGGATATACACCAGATGGATGAAAATTGGGGTAAAATGGATTTCCTGATGGCATATAGGCAGCTGCTGTCGCATACAATGGAGGAGTGAGACCAGGGGAATGCATTGATGACTGCACCTCAAAAGAAGGGAATTTTGCATGACCATGGGAATGTTTATCCATCGCACCATGTGCATGATTCATTCCCAGAGAAACAGCTTGAGCCTGAATTCCCTGAACCTGATATGGGATGCCTTGTGCAGACGCATACTGCTGCAGCATAACCGTCCCATGATATTGCTGCTCTTCTTGTTTCTTTCTCATTCTAGACTCCACTCTGGAGACATTTGACTGAGCAACACCACCAACTGACGGATCATTCTCCAATCCATAACTTTTAGAATCCATATCATTAATTTGTGGGTTACGTGAGGTCCCTGACCCATCAAGAGATGGAGAGCGAGAAAAGGATGATGCCGCAGGATCATTGTTGGATATCAATGCAATCTCATGTGGGCCCATGGTAGAGCTGTCTGCACAAACATCAGCAGAGCCATTTGACTCTGGTACTTCAGAAATATTCATAGAATCCAACGAAATCGCACGGATATCAAGATCAATTGAGTCTTCTGTTGTTGCATGACTTGAACCGCGGGATAGATTATAAACAGGAGAAGGGGTACGAGGGAAATCCTCCTACAAAAACACCAAAACAAGCTTAAACTAAACATCAAGCAAACATATAAAAAAGAAGTTGCAATACTTCATGAGCTCAACATCTAGAGTTATATTATGGAGAGTAGAGCTAATAATAAACACCTAAACCCTAATTAGCAAGTGTACCTAAACACGTAATTCAGATATATCCTAGGTAGGTGGCCCCAAGTGATTTGAACCCCTGACCTATCAGTGTGTCTTTTACAACTCAACCCAACCTCTTGGGGTAATTTGATTCCATCTTTCATTCTTCTCTTCCTCCAGCTTTCACAACCATAAATCCAGATTCAATCAATTGTCCACAATGATTCAAGTCATGCAATCAGCAGACAAGTGTTTACATTCAATTGGCTGCGGATGGAGTAATCAAAGGGCAAGATTACCATGGTTGTGGAGGATCATCCAGTTTCTTTTTGACATAGTTGACAGTGCCAACCCTAACTGGTTAATTTTATGCAAGAAGCATGATCATGTATGAAGCTATAACAAAGTTAAATACAGAGATGACCAAAAGAGCAACAGGGGAAGATTATAGAATAAAATGTCAAAACTCAGAAAAACTCAACACAATTGAGAAATGGTTTCAATAATTAAAATTATCCAATGAATGGCAACTGAGAAACTAATCAGAATTGAATGATATTTCCAATTTATGGTATGAAACAACCTTAACCATGTCGACACACCCAAAAAAATAAAAAGAGTAAAATATACTAGAAGACAAAAGTATGATAAAGTATTATGATTGCTAATCCGCAATAGTATCACTCAGAAACTAAAGGCATGTTTCATTTACAAAGCTAATAAAAATTCTTTGTTCTTCAGACACAGGATACAGACCATGTGTTCAGTTGAGAATTTTCAAAAACTTTTATCCATACAATCTAAAAACAAATACAAATCTTAAATGGATACGAGGTTTTTTAATGTTCTCTGCGAACATGTCGGCAAATAATCTTCGCAATTCAAAAAACTTAAGAGTATCCACCTATCCAATATTAAATCCACATCAGATTCAAAAAGTCCTCAATAACTCACTAGTGTTTAACCACTTCCCAAGAAATTACCTGTATCAAATCAACCAAACTTTTATGCCGCCCAACCAAAGTTGTTCTTTGTCCTGATAAAACTGCAGAACTATTTTCTGCCCAGTTGTCCGAATCTTGTCTCGGAGACCTATCCTCCTCTGGCTCCTCCTTGTGAGTGGAAAGGGAACTTCTAGAAAACTGCAAAGTTCCATTACCAATGTCATCTATTGAACCAGACCTCCAATTATTGCCAGAAGAACCAATATGGCGAACCAAGCGCCGATTTTCGCGTGACATAAGAGGTGGGGGGAGTCTTGGATTCAAGTTCACATTAGTCCAGTAGTAAGCAAAATAAGCTGGATCAGAGCGCAACTGCTCCTCAGATTCATAATTTCCAAGAGCACTGCTTAAAGTTTCCAAGCTTGAATTTTCACCAGAATTCTGTTTAGCTAAAAGGCTTCCGATAGCTGCAAATGATCCCTCCACACTCGGTGGGGCACTTCCACTTCGATTAGGAATCATGTCTATTTGGTCTCCATGAAATCTTTTCCCCTTCAGAAGCAGCCCCAACTCCTCTGCTGCCATATTTTTCACTCCGGAACCAAATATTGCAGGATCCTTGGAAGAGGTCCAGTTTCTAGCTCCACCACCTTCAATCATCCTCATAGGGCTCTCAGTTGTCATGTTATTTAAAGAATAATAAGCCACTTTTTTTTCTTCTTTCTGGACCCAGGATATTCACATTACCTCCAGCAATGCAACTAAACCAGATTGATGCACAGTGACATCAACAATAAAACCACACTATATCCAGAATATCAGCATTCAGAGTAATGATGCAAAGAGCCTGCACATGCCCAGCATCATGTGATTGGCTGTGTGATACACCGACGTAACCTTTCAACGTGTAACAGCATCATTAGGAAATCAATAACAATACTTAACCAAGTTAATAGCCAGGAAAACCGATAAATTACAGCAGAAATAGCCACAAATAAGAGAGTTAAAGAATACTGAAGAAGTCAATGACATATTGCATGTACAGTACAGATATAAAATCACCAGATCACCAACCCCTGCATGTAGGAGACATATTTATAAGAATATGAAAAAGATGCACTGCAGTTCAACTGAACAGATCAAACAATTAAGATGAAACTTTCTCTGCATAATCATAATGTTATGTAGAGTAGATATGTCCCCACATATGATCCAAAATGGATGCACTAATTCTATATCACTCATGTCCAGGCAGGCCAAGGAAAATATGAATTAAAATAGTCCAAATCACTTGATTAATATATTCTCTGCATAGACATTGAAAATATAACAATAATGACAATCATAACAAGTTCTTAAAGCAAAATTTGCATGCATGCATATTAAAATGAATCCAAGTTTACACTCTCCACAATATATCAAGTTTCTTATAACATGCTTTAACAACCACCCATTCTATCATTGAGATATAAAGACACCTTAATTCAAATCTCTATGTAAGTTCTCTCAAAGTTTGTGATAAACAGAATTAGTAAAGAATACCATGAATCCAACAACCAAATTCTAGTATAGTGGGAATGAAGCCATTCTACATATTAGTCACTCGTCTAAACCACAAAGTATGCTGGAAACACAGGCAAAAATGTCATACAACCCCGTTGCAACTTTCAAGTCAGTTGGTATAAGGCTTGCATCTTAATGAATTTTGGTCACTAGCACATAAAAATCCTATTCGGATATAATTTAGGTCACTAGTTCATGATATGAAGGCAGCCCATATAAGTCAATCCACCTCCCATAACTACCAACCCATGATGATCAACCATATTCGTTCAACTCAACTCAATCTTCATTCTTAGTTAAAATTCAATATCTGCAACCTTCATAACATAAAACAATCCAAATATTACCCAGCACAACATTTACTTCACAAGTTTCTTTCCCAATTAATCATCTTCGAGTTCTCTCACCTCTATCTTCAACGTACACAATTAAAACTCAACTGAAAATCGACAATAACCCGGGAATAATTTACCATTTCTACACCAAAGCTAAGTCCATCCACACCTAAAACCATAATCAAAAAAATTCTAAAAAAAGCACATATTTACCAAGCAAAACCCCAGAAAAAACTTCCAAAATCTGAACTAAACAAAATTAAACAGAACCCATCAAACAAACACCTAAAAACTTCCTGCACAAACAACAATCAGTTCACTGACACACGTATAAAAAAGAAAACATCTACAGACGTTTACATGTGTAAATAAATAAAAAACAGAGACTTATCCAGTGATGAAACCTAACCAGAAACCCCAGATGTTCGTGAGAGAAAGTAAGAGAAAATCCCAACTCTGTTGGAGACAAAAACGCTCAAGACTTATGGAAATACTAGGGACAACAACAAAATAAGGTTTGTTCCTTCGGTTTGGCGAAACAAATGTCTCTTACAAAAAAATAAAAAATAAAAAATAATAATAATAATAATAAAAATAAATAAATATCGAGTTTCTTCCTTTTTCGATTTTTCCTTTTTATTAATTCAATAGAAAAGTACGATTATATATAAACTTGTTAAATTGATATGTGAATTAACTAAAACGCCCTTGTGAATACTTTATTGCTGTAAGGAAGGTGGTGATTGGGTATTAGGGTATTATGATAATTTTGTAAGGGTTTCTAGGTAATTTTGTCCTTTTAAGGGAACTTTAGTACACGTCAAGCTTGTACACGTGTTTGTTTGATTTTTCAAGAAACAGGGGTCCGACACATAGTTGATTACATCAAGGCCGTGTTTGGACACTTTCTATAAATGCTTTCCTCGTTTTAGGTTAAATGTTGTGAGAACAAAAGTTTATTACCATCTCACGTAGAATAAGTGCGTTATACGAAATGTTATTTTTAATATTTAAATTTGTTGAATAATACAATTTTCTATAATATTTTATAAAAAGGTAGTTTTGTTACTTGAATAATGTTATTATTTTCTTCAAATATTTAAAATAATAATGTTATTCAATATGTCTTTGTATGTACATAAAAAAGTATTATTTCTTTAAAAAACAATATAAATTAAATTAAATGTAAAATATATAAAAAAAAATATACAAGTAAATAATTTAATTTGTATCAATTTATTCATATTATATTTTTTTTTCTGTTTTAATCATATTGTATATATATTATTAGGAATCATGCTACAACACAGTTGTCTTATTATACAGTTAATTGTTTATTGTGTATTACAAAAGTGCATTAAAAAAAAAAAATTTTTATTTTTACAGAGTCATTGACTTAAATCTAACAACGATAAGTAGCTGGTTTAAGAATTTAATGATTATAATTAACTCCACCTGTAAAGTTGTTTGAAAAATATTATAACTATTTTTTTAATATTACAAATTATAACATAAGTGTATTATTAAAAGTCTACATTTACATTAAGAGGGTAAAATCCCTAGATTTGCAATTCATTTCCTAGGCTCCCTTGGGAAGACTGGTTTACCACAATCCACGTGTCAAATTTGTTTTGCCTTGTATCCTTAAACAGTCACAGCCCTGTAGTACTAAATTTCCCATTTGTTTAGTGCGTACAATGATACGTAATTAGCACTTAACACTAAAATAATACTGCTCCTGTCAAAATTATCGTAATGCCCTCACAGTGGATAAGGTTTATTGCACGAAGATTAATTATTGTTGAAGCATGAGGAACTAGGGGTACTTTTGTAATTTAGAAGGAAATAATTATGAGTTTGGACGAGACAGCGTGTCTATGAAGTTAAATAATGGCTGCGCGACAAAAATCTTACCGTCGGATGATTCTAACGCAGGCTTTGAGTCGACGGCTGATTGTTGAATAATTACTTTTCCTTGGGAAAATCAACGGCTGAGGCTAAGACTGAAGCCATTTTCTCAAGATTCTTAAATACAATTATTAATTAATTAATAATAATTAGTTGATAAATCAAGAAGACCTCAGGACACGTATAATTTTAGGGCTGACTTATGGTGTATGAGAATGTACGGTACTATCTTGTATTTTTTTAATTATTTCAGTACAATCTCGACTCTTTTGTTACAATTTTTAATTTTTTTAATTTTTCTGTCGTAATTTAAAAATTATGAATTATTTTTATAAATTGTAAAAGAAAAATTGAGAATCCAAACCAAGAAAACTTTTTACAATTTCATAACTTTTATTATAATTCTTAAATTTATCATTTAAATTCTTAACTTATAGTTATTTATATAAAAATACAACAAAAATAAAAGGGGAGATTTGCATCGCAAGTGTTCTCATTGTCATTTCTCAATTCTTCCATTATAATTCTATATTTTTTGGATAATTTTTGAGTTATGAGTTATATATATGAAATTATAACAAAAAAATTAAAAATTATAGTTTATCTAATTACTCTAAATTAAAAATTGTAAGATTATTTTTATCTGATTATTCTAACTTTGTTGATATATTGTCATAATATAATAATTATTAGAAGAATAATTATAGTATTAAAAAATATAATTTGTCTCAATCGACTACTTTTTATTAGTTTCCTCAATTAGTAATTGACCCATAATTTTAGGTGGAGTAGAAAATAATGGAAGGAAGTCATGCAATACCTTACACTTCCTAAACAATAAATTAGTGTTTAAGAAAATTATACTTAATAATTGCTTAAATTTTTTATTATTATATTGATAGATCTTTAATTATTCTCAAAGACTTTAAAATATAAAAAAATTAGGGAGAGGTTGATGGAATCATACAACATTATTCCTTTCTTCTTCTAATAAAATTAGGTTATATGATTATAACTTTTTTTAATCTATTTCCATACCTAATATTAAATACCATACATAAGTTCTAAATAAAATATAGATATTTAACAAATCTTTGTTTATTTATTTAGGAAAATTTCATTTGTAAAGTATATACTTGTGTAAAATAATTAGGAAAATAAATTTAACAATAATTTTTTTATTCTTTTTTTTAATCTCTTGACCTATTTAATCATCTATCCCCATTTATTTTTAAAGTTTATTTGATATGATTTTATTTTTAAAGAAATTGATAGAAAAGTTTTTAAAGTTCATAACCATTTTTAATTTGTTTAATTTTTTGATTTTGCGTTTAAATTATTGTTTATATTTATAAAAAATCTCAAATTTTAAGAATATTTAGTAATTTTTTAAAATTGTATTATTAGAAAAATCACTTTAAGATTTTGAAAATACTTTTTTTAATAATTTTTTTTGTAAGAACTTTTTTGAATAATTAGATCAGGTTTCATAATTTGTTTCAAATGCATTTTTTCATAAAATTATTGAAATCAATAAAATATCATTTTTAAAAAATTTTTTTTTATAAATAATATTTTCTTTTCTAAAAATAAGTTTTCGAAATATAAAAAAATTTAAAAGTACGTAAAGAAAAAACACCAATTTTTTTTTAAATATTTATTAAATTACAAAAGAAAAATGATGATATGATGGGGTCCATAAAATAAAAGCACAACTTGAAATAGAAAGATGGGGACAAAGAAAGAAAGGGAAAGAGTCCCTGAAAGTGCCTTACGAAAGCGAAAGAGCCCATATCTTGGGAGGATCTGATGTTCATATCAAATCATGTGCTTGGGCTTTTTGGACTTTTCTCATCTTGGTTTCTTGTGAAAATGTGACACGTGTCACCTACAAAAACAAATTAATTGTTTATTAAATTATTGTTTAGATTTTAAAATCATTAAAAATAATTAGTTAAAATTTGTAATATGCAACACCCACCGCCCTATATGTATGTATATATATATATATATATATATACATATATCTATATTCACACACACATGGGACACACATGGGACGGATTAATAGTTACATACTTTCACATTTGTTTTAGACTATTAGATGAATATAATTTTAATAATTAAAATTATATCTAACATTTATAATTAATATAAAATTTAATATATTATAATTAATATCAATGTTAAATTGGGTTTTAATTATTATAAATATATAAATTTAATTGTTTATAAATAAGTATAAATATATGTATAAAAATATAAGAATATTAATCTATCCATAATATATATATATACACACACGGTACGGATTTGCAACTGCATACTTTTACGTTTATTATAAACTGTTAAATATACAATTCCAATAATTGATATTAAATGCGACATATATAATTAATGTATAATTTAATAAATTATAATTAATACACATGTCAAATCGAGTTTTAACCGTTGAAAATGTATAAATTTAATTATTTATAAATAAGTGTAAATATATATGTAAAAATATGAGAATGTTGATCTGTCTATTTATATGTGTGTATACATTGTCAATTTCACTTGTGCAATAGTTATAATACATTAATTATGTATTAGTTACATGTATTATAGATAAGATATGTGAGGGGACGTATCTTGAACCCTTAATTTCAAATAATTTCTTATATAATATATAAATAATTAGATTTAAGCATATTGTGAACGGTTGAAACTAAATTCTCAGTATTTTTAATCGTAGAAATTAAATTTAACGCATATAATTAATATATCATAATTTATATACACATGAAATAAAATATTAATCATTAAAAATATTTAAATTTAATATAAAAAAATATGTAAAATTAATGAGTCATTAATCCGTCCTATGCCTACAATACCACACAATTATGTAGGGAGGAGGTGCATTGCAATTTGGTATATAAATAAATATTATATTAAGTTTTATTAAGGTGTCAAGAGAGTGGCAAAGCAAAGGGAAGAGTATTGCCAAGTGTGATGGAGGTGTTATCATGCATGTAAAGGAGAAAAAAAAAATAAATTAAAAGGACAATGTGGATTTTCTTGTCGGTGAATCATCTAAAAATTCCAAATATATTTCATTTTCTTAGCTCCATCATGTAATTGGAAATTGAGAGAAATATTAAGAATAAGCTTGAGTCTTGTAATTGAAACTTCTAATGGAAAAGAAGCAGATGGTGGGGCAGAGGAAAAGAAAGAGATGAGATAAAGGACATAAGGGTAAATTCAAAGCAATTTATATTATTAATTATGGATATATATATATATATTGTTATGATATTTAGCAATTTATTTTATGTAAATAATTTAGGTTTATAATTTTTTTTTTGTAGAATTTAATTATGATCTGCGTAATATTTTTTAGACTATTGTATTTTAGGTTATAATTATTATTATTAAATTGATATTAGGAATTATTTAAAGAAAGAGAAAAATCAGTAAAAATTTAAGAATTTCTAGTGTGTGATTTTGATTTTAAAACTAAAAAATAAGATATTTAATTTTCTTTAATGGTAAGTGAATATTTATAAAATTTTGTAAACTATCATGTGTTGATCTATTTAACTATTTACCGATCCTAATTCATTTGATGATTTACATATGTATTTTATCTGTATTATTACAAGGATAAAAATTACATCAACATGTGTTGTGCTACATGTGTTTCACAAGAGTATTTATAATTGTTATGTAAAATTAATTTTTTATAATTTGATTAGAGTTTTTCTGAGTAATATATGTGATATATTTTCTTGTTACTTGCTCATTGAATGGAACTGTAATGACCATGATTCAGTTTTGCATCAATGATAATAGATATGATTTTAGTTTTATAGTGAAAACTCGTAAAGATGAAATTTGGGCAACGATACTTAAAACTAAAATTCTAAAAATCAATTATGACAATAGTTCCTGAGAATAATATCTCAAAAATACAATGAAGTGAGTTATTTATATTTGTTTATAATAATTGGATAATTGGATAAATGGATAAATGGATAAATGGTTTTTGTGTGTGTCCAACATAAGTATTGATTTTGAAATTCTTTCAAGATATTTTGTGAAATTATATTGAAATTAGTAAATTTTTAATATGAAATTTATTTTTACTTAATTCTTAAAACTATTATTGCATATAAGATTATTTATAGGGTATTAGCTCGCTAGTATTTTTCAAGTTTTTGGAGATAAAAGAGACGTAGTATGTAGTTAAAGATATAAAAAATTATGCTTTAACAAAGATTTTGTATTTTCGTAAACTTTTGACAAAAATAGTTTGTACAGTTTGATTATCTTCGTTTTACTAAATACGAGGTCCCAACATTGAGTATGTGCTTTGCTATACCAAGGATATAAAATAGTTGGTAATGAAGTTTCGCTAGAAATATTTAAAAGTTTTAAACTTGGCATGTGTTTATATTATAAGAGTAACTCTGCCAAAATTTACATAGGGTGTTTCAATTTAGCATCTGAGGTTAAGATTTTTTAGACAACTTTTAATTTGTTGGCTAGAAATATTCATAGTTGTATGTAATTATATTTTAATTTTTATCTAGTTTTGTAGTGCGAGTAGAATTAAGAGTCTGATTGCGATTGCTGTTACAGGCCTTAAAATACTTTTCAACCGTTAAAATCTATTTTAAGTGTTTGGTAATTTTTTAAAATTACTTTTATTTGAAATTTGTTTTTCTATTGAAGATTTTGAAAAGCAGGTCTTTTCTTGCTTTTGAAAATTTATGTTTTAAAATCTATTTTATCTACATATGTAATTTGATACATATCCTTATACAAATTATATAAACCCAAAATTGTCTTTAACCAAAATTTAAGTATTTAGACAATTTTTTTATGTATTTTCTTATACATATAGTCCTATTTTTTAAAAATAAAGAATTCTACTTCAACTGGTATTGTTGCACAATCATCATCAAGTTTTACTTCAATATCATTGATAACTTACATTATTTGATAGAAAAATAATTATATTTTTTATTACAAATTATGTACTACATATATGTTGACAAGTAATATTATATTTAATATTATATGTCTATTTTGATAATTTATATTATTACAATACTTTACTAGCAAAATTTAATAAACGCACATAACTATTTTTTAAATTTATAGCACTTTTAAATGTAAAATTATCTTTAAAACTGATTGTTTTTAAAGTATAATAAAAGCAAATTATTTTATAATTTATAACAAGCCTAAACTAACTTTAAATATGACGAATAAAAGTATCTTAATACAAAAGAACAGTGTGCTTTAGGTTTTGTAAAGACCTTAGAAAACTATACTAAGAGAGGAAGAGAGAAAATTAGATGGGAACAGGTTATACTGTAAATATGTTTATCTGAGTTTAGGACTTATTGAGAAAACAAGAGTGAGACAGTAAAAAGCTAGAGGATATATAGTGAGTGAGTAAATAAAATAAAATTAGAAATTAAAGGTATATATATTATAAAATAGAGAGGATGGTGATACCTAGTAGTAGGGGTGCTCTAATCGAACCTGAGATATATGAAATATGAAACTAACTGAACCAAACCAAATTAGTTTATTTTGATTTGGTTCGATTTCAAGTTCGGTTCCTTAGTTGCACTTTGGTTCCACTTTGGCTGTAAGTTTTGGTTACCAAAAAATTTTTTTAGACATTTTCATACAAATCTTTAAACTATAAAATAATTATAAAAAAGAAATAAATTTTTAAAATTTTATAATAATTTTTCGTATATTTATGTAAATTTATATAAATAAATTTTAATTTTTAATTATTTATAATTTCTGAAAATTTTAGTAATTCGAATGAAATTTTATAATCGGGTTTGGTTAAAAACCGAACCAACCCAAACTGACTAATTTAGAATTGAATAAAATCAAACTTACTTTTAGAACTGAATTGAACTATTTGATTCGGTTCAGTTCGATTTGATTAAGTATTTTTGTCCAATCCCACATAGTAGGATTTAGGATTTTTTTATTTTGAATATGACAAGAAAACGGAGTCTAAGTTATGTTATAAGTAGCCTTTTTTAACTAAGCAAGTAGTGCACCAAATATATATATATATATACACACACACATACATATAAGTTGTTTTACCCTGATTTAGTGTTATGTTTCCTTTTATAAGTTTCTAGCTATTTTATCATGAGTTACCAATTATTATTACTAAAAATTGATATTAGGAAGTCACCTTAAATAAGGATAAAATTCAACAAGAGTATAAAAGATGTTGTATGGTATTTAGGTAGGTGTTTATATGTTTTTGGGTTGATTTTGGTTAAAAAACGAAAAAGTTCGGTATTTTATTCATTTAAGGTTTAAGTGAATATTTATTAAACCCCCTTGATTCTTTTTTTTTATTTTGCTTTTTAATTCAATTGATTTATAAAATGATAAAATCAAAAATATTTGAAATATTAAAGGATAAAATCGAAACTTAAGAAAGTGATGAGATATTAAAGAAAATATAAGCGGATAATGAGATATTATCTCAAAAAGTAGAGGAGTAATGGGCATTCTTCCTTATGGTAACATAATTACTGACATAAAATAATAATTGATAAATAGATATGTCATGGGCCATAATAGATGTAAGTACGAGTGATTTTGGATATGATTTCAATCCCATGGTGAAAGTTTGTAAAGATAAAATTTGAATGATGGTTCTTAGCAATAGTATCTCAAAAGCACGTTCGCCATTTATGGGCAGCGGTGCCTTAAAAGTATGCTTAGGGAATAAATTAATTTGAAATTGTTTTTGGGAATAATACCTCAAAAACACGTTTCTCATTTATGGGAGGCGGTGCTCCAAAAGTATACTTAAGGAATAAATTAATTGAAATTGGTTTTGGGAATAATGTTTTAAAAGCACCTTTGCCATTTATGGTTGGTGGTGCCCCAAAAGTATACTTGGGAAACAAATTAATTGAAATTGTTCATCATAAAAGAATAAATGTGTTTATTTATTTATTTTTTTTATGAATATTGGTTTTGAAATTCTTTTTATAATATTTTATTAAGTTTATTGTTAGGATTAAAAGAATATTTTATATTAAAATTTGTTTATGTTAAATTTCTAAAATTACCTTTACATATAAATTCTATTAGGTGTTAGCTTACCCTTACTTTTAGGTTTGTGATAATGTTGAAGATAAGATAATTAGAAGACAAAAGATATTCGAGGAAGATGACTTTGTTATTTTAGAACTTTGTGCAATTATAGATGAGGGAACCTACATTATATAGTTTAAATATAATTCTATGTTTAGTTTGATTGTTAAAGACCCTAGTGTTGGTTATATTTTATTGAAAAATGAAGTGAAGCAGTTTGTCTTGAATTCCAATTGACAATGTTTAAAACCAAATTATAAAATTTGCATGTTTATAAAATTTTCATGTATTTGCATTATAAGGAAAGTTCTGCCAAAAGTTATATAGAAACACAGGTGTTAAAAGCTTGGCATTAAAGCATGGTTAAAATTCTGTGGACATTTCTTATGATAGCTGAAAAGTGTTGCAAATATTTTAGTTTATCATTACTTATATTTTATTATTCTATATAAATTTATAATTTTAATTTTTGTTTGATTTTTTAGTATGGGTAAAACTAAGTATGACAGATAGATATCAATTAATAAGATCGAGCATTGTGCTTTAGGTAGGATACTTGTTAAAGACCTTAAGAAATTGCACTAAGATAGGATTAGGGAAAGTTTGGTACAAACTGGACTTTATTATAGCAACATTCCTTCAGATTTTGGTACTATTGTAAGAACAGCTAACAAATGACTATGAGCGTTACAGGTCTGTGGTAAAGGTGAAAATCATTATAAACTAGTATAAACGAGTATAAAGTAGTAGTGTGTTATCCATTTTAGAATAGAAAATTTCACAATGACCATCAAACTATAAAAAATTGGTTGAAAAAATTAATAGAGAATTCAACAAGTAAGACATATCAATCAGCGAGATCATTAAGGAGAAACCAGTGATACTAGATCATTTTTTTGCTTAGAATGAAGAGCCCTTCGAATTATTATTATCAAAAATAATTATGTGAAGTGGTGAAAAGTTGGCTCAAGAGAGGCAAAATAGGTTAATAAGCAACTTTTGTATATATGATAGTTTTCTATATATTTTTGTAAGGTAAATTAGGTTTTGTTATCTTTTCAATATTTTCAACTTGGTTTTATTATTAAAGATCATAAATTTAAATGGTTAATGCATGAGTAATTTTTGTATTACTTATGCTATTAAAATTTATTTAATTTTATGTTACTTTGGTTTAACACTTATAAAAGTATAATCCTTTAGATTTCAGCATATCCAATAATAGAGAAACAAAGCCATCCTTTTCACAAAAAGGAGATAAGTTTGATGAATTTCACCTGACAATAAAAGAATTTGTCACTGCATTTTGTGGGTCTCTTTGACAATATCTACCTTGACCTTTCCTAGAAGTCGGGGACAAATTCTATTAGAAGCTAGCAATTTTCATTTATAATCTCACATACTAAAGTTCATAAATATTGTAAATGGTTTTAGACCTCTATCATCAACATACAAACATTGAGACTTTATACCTCATCAAATATATACATATGCTCTATACTATTTTTACATGCACATATATCTATCTAGCAGATATACATACATATATACATAATAACATATATACATGACATGCTTTTCATGCAACATGCATAGAGTGGTCTCAACCTTATTTACTAAAACTGTACCCTACACGAAATCTTGTGTGATTTGAAAAGAAAGAGGAAAAATAAGGAAATGAATGAGCTTATGGCTCAATCAGTGGATATAATTTACAAGAAAATACATTTTCATAAAAATACTATATCATATCTTTAAATTATGCATAAATACATCATTTGCATAATATTACAAGCAAAGCATATTGCACCTAACTGGTACTTGGAGAAAAAACCATGTTTGGCAGAATTACCATTGCCTAATTGGAAAAATTATATTTAACCTGGCAGCCTTATATCATCCCTTGGTGAGAACACAATTCACATTATATCTTATATAAATTTTCATGGTTCCTAAGAACCTTAATTACATAATTAGGGGAAGGTACATGTGGGATGTTTTAAACAAACATAAATAATATTCAAATAGAAGACAATCAATTTCACACAACCACTAAATTTCATGCATAATTTAAATGTTATTTTTTATGCAACACAATTAAACACATCCACACTACAAATCAATTAAGATATGTTTGACATTTGAACACATTATAAACACATAATATTTTCAAAGTATTCACTCACTACTTAATAGCTCAATGTTTAGAAAGTTCAGGATCCTTTGGGTTTTCTAGTGCTACATTGTTCCCTTTTCCTATATATTTATTTTTCTTGCAAAGAATTCCTTTCTATTTTTCTTTTTCTCTCCTCATTTTCTTCTCAGTTTCTTTTTCTTTCTCTCTTTCTCAAATCTTAATTGCTTATGTCTTTCCTTTTCTTTCATTTCTTCTGAAAATGTGAAAACATGAAATATATATACATTTATATATAAATATATATATTAGAAACATCGCATTGCTTCGATATAAATACATTTTATTATTCAATTATTATTATATTATTATTTTATTTTCATTTTTTAAACCTAAGTATGCAAGGTGTGTAAGTAGGAATATTTAGAACTAAGGTCTATCAAAATGTGAGCGTCTTAACCAAAAATAGTCAACATACCCATAACAACATCTTATGTGGCTTGTGCCTCTTGCTTATTCAAGGCAAATACATATACCTATGTATGAGGGTAACTTGGTTGGCGCCTCTGTCTACCACCATCAGTCCCTAAGACACTCGGTTGTGCTATGTTGATAGAAGTAAGTCATCCTATTTGTAATCTTTCTAGTCCTGACACTTAACTACTACCACTTTAAAAGTGTTGTGGTGTCATACCTTATACTACACTACCAACACTCGGTGCTAAAACGAGGCATTTTCTTTTAATACACTGAGGTTATTTGCAATGATAATAACACATTGTACCTGTTAAACTTGCCACTCATGATATTTGCCATATGTTGCACATAGAAAATGTTTGCCTCTGCCAAGGCCATTATTTTGCTGCCACTCTCAGAATATTGAACTATATTGCTCTGACCATATCTTCATCTTCTTCCTTCAGACATCTCAAGATATGACTGATGTCGTTGTGTTTCTAAATATCCTTTATGTTTAACCTCTTTTTTAGACATCTCGTTGCTGATAGCTTCTCTAATTGACGAGTTTTGGCTTTAACAGTATTTTGGTGGTTTGTCCTTGGAGTATCTACCGAACATTACTCAACTCTCATAGCAGCCTCAATTAAATGGCCATAATGTGTATACCTCGATCCAGCGACAAATCTTCTGATATCATTTTGCAAGCCTGCTTCAAAATCATTTACATTTATCAGTCTCATCCTATATCATATCAGAAGGAAATCTCAATAATTCTATAAATTTATTTTTATATGGCTGTACTAACATCGACCTTGGACTAACAGTAGGCATTCATTCGTCTTGATATCTTGATAAATAGATGAGTAAAATTCATCATTGAATTATATTCGAAAGCCTAATTAATAGTTTCATATCTTCATTTAATGCATATATCCATCAGTAGTATGCTCTATTCAAAGTTGGAATTATGCAAAGTTCGCCTTTTATTGATTTGTACACCCTATTACATGGAATATTCTTTCTATTGTAGTCAAGTAGGACTCTACATTCATTGGATCATCAATACCCTAAAACTCTATCGCACCCAGATTACAGACACTTTTGATAGTGTTTTCCATCCTTATATTAGGATTTACTTGCGGTTGATACACATGTATATATAGTACAAAATAAACTCTTCCTTATCCTATAACTTCACTTTCTTCCTTCTCAACTAAAGGTAAATTCAGATCAACGATAAGTCTCGTGTTGGATGACACCATATGAAGCTTTATCTGGAAGAAGATGTAAAACACCTATCAGTTAAGATGAAGTCGGTGAGAGAAAATTACTAGGTCTTGAAATTGTATAAGTTACTAATGAGAATATTTTAGTTATCAGAGATAGATTGAAAATGGCTCAAGATAGACAAAAAAGTTATCTAGATGAATGTATAAAAGAGTTGAAGTTTGTTGTGAGTGATTATATTTTCTTACGAGTTTCTCCTTAGAAGGGTACGCTTTGATTTAGGAAACGAGGAAAGTTGAGCCCTCAATATATAGATTTGTATAAGGTTATTTTGGTAAGGTAGCTTCTCACTTAGCTCTATCATTAGAATTATCACGCATTCATAATGTTTTCCATGTCTTCATGATGAGAAAGTTTATTTTTGATCTTTCTTATATTCTAGATTCACAGCTAGCACAGTTAAAGGAGAATTTCACCAATGAAGGGAAGCTATAAAGATATTGGACTCTGGGTAGCAATAATTATGTAACAAGGAGATCTTGTTAGTCAAAGTATTGTAGAGAAATCATGATGTGGAGGAGGATACATAGGAGCATGAAGTTCAGACGTGAATTCGATATATGCATTTATTTCAGATAGGTGTATGAATTTTGACGACGAAATTCTTTGGGGTTGGGTGGAGGGGGAAGGAGGTTAAGACTCAAGTATCAAAGAAAGCAAAAATAATAATAACAATATAACAATAATTAAATAATATATATATATATATATGTAAGTTTGAGAAAAAGAGAAAGAAAAAGAAACTAAGAAGAAAAAAAAGAGAAAAAGAAAGGAAAAAAAGGGAAAAAATGTAGGAAAGAATTCTTTGTAAGAAAATGAAAAATATAAGAAAAGCGAGCAGTGCAGTACTAAGGAATTCAGAGGATCTCGAACTTTCCAGTGATTGAGTTAGTAGATAGTAAGTATGTAATAGCCTAATTTTAATATTAATGGGAATGCATATATACGATATATCGACCTTATATTATATGACGATACATAACTTTGGAATTTATAAAATAGACATTTATTTTTGTAAGAGATTATTTGATTAGGATGAATACGTTATATTTTTAAAGAATAAAATTATTTGATAATATGATTCTAGTATGGGTAAAAGGTGTAAAAGAGATAGCTAAGGGGACTAAATGATATTAAGAAGCAAAAATCCTTTTGACTTCTTTGCTTAAGGCGGTGGGATGAGGCGGTGGAGAAAGAAATAAAAGAAGAAAGGAAAGAAAAGAAAGAGGAGGGGAAGAGAAAGGAAAAAAATAGAAAATTAGTGGGGAAAAGAAAATTGAGAGTGAGAGAAAGTAGAAGAAAGAGGGAAGAAGGAAAATGAAAGAAAAGGTAAGGGAAAGAAGAGAATGAGGATAAAAATAGATGGAGAAGAGGAGAAGAAATAATGGTGGAGAATATTTGCGTTTTCAAAGAGAGAAGTTTATTTTATAGAGAGAGTATGACATTTGAGTTCAAAGTGACCAAATACGTCCACCCCAAGTCTTGATCCGAGATCTTTGCTAAAAAAACCTCGTTGGAGACAGCAAAGTTAGGAAGAATTTCATTTAGTGGACCTGCTTCTAAGATTTTTGAAATTTTGGCCAGTTTTTGCGATTATTTTGGATTGAGTTGCCAATGTTCTGAAATATTTAAGCCTTAACATCATTTTTTATACTATAGGGTAGAGTTGATATTTTAAAATTTTAGCGGGCCAAAATGTAATTAGTTACTACGCTTCCATAAATAAGTTACATTTTAGGCTTTGTACGATGTGAAGTTTAAATCATGAATTCATATTAGGGAGTGGTTTTGGAAGGAAGAGAAAAAGTCAGTAAAGGAGTAGAAATTATTATGTAATAATTAAGTAGGTATTTATATGTATTTGGTAGATTTTAATTTTAAAAATTGAAAAGTCAGGTGTTTTATTATATTTAAAATTTTGATGAATATTTATAAAATGTTGAAACTGTTATGTGTTAATCCAATTAATTATTTTCTAAGCTGAGTTTATATAGAAACTTTCGTTGGAATGTAATCTTTGCAAATACTATGAGAAATATGTATCAACACGTTTATGTTTCTATAAATGGATAATTATTATAAAAACATTTTGGTTTTATGTTTTTATGTTTTTATAAATGAATGATTTTTATGAAAATATTTGTAATAATAAAAAATGTAGACATGAAATGAATTAGTAAATGGAAATGTAATGACCATAGTTGATGGAAGATTTGGTGACTTTGGATATGATTTCAGTCTCGTATGAAAGTCTACAAAGATGAAATTTAGGCGATGATCCTTAGATGTAATGTTCCAAAAATACTTTTAGGTATGGCCAGTTATGGGTAGTGATCCCTGAGAATAATAGCCCAAAATTACTCATGGAATGAATTAATTGAACTTGGATAAAATAAAGAAATAAATACATTTATCATATTTTATGAATGTTGGTCTTTGTAACATCCCAAATCTAGCATTACGCGGAAGTAATGTCAAACTAGAATGCTATGAAAAATTTTCAACTTCTAAAACAAAACCTTATCTTAAAGAAAATGAAGCTCTGATACCAAGTTTATAACATCCCTAATTTTATAAAAAATTTTGACAGAGTTTCTTCTATAATAACAAACATATGCCAAAATATATAAACCTGTAAACTTTAAAATTTCATGCTAAACATTTCAATAAAATTCAACATCAGCTATTTTGTCTCATTTCTCAACAAAATATACCAATAAATGCTTGAAATTCTAATACTTAAACATTAGACATAGAATTTCATCAAAACTATACAATGCAAACTCCTACATGTATAATTACACAAAACTCCAAAAATAACAAAGTTATTATTTTAAAGTATCCTTTGTCTTATATTTATCAAAACTCTAATAATACCTAAAATCTAAAAAGTAGCGATGAGTTAATGTCCAATAAATATTTATATACAAGACATTTTTAATAAAAGTTAAAATAAACAATTTTCATATAAAACATTTTTTGATTGCCAACAATAAATTGAAAAAAATATCAAGACAAAATTTCAAAAGCTGTCATTCACAAAATATAATAAACACATTTATTTCTTTATTTTATCCAAGTTCAATAAATTTATTCTTTGCATAGTTTTGGAGCATTAGTTGCAAGGGTCGTCATCCATAACCAAACGTATTTTTGGAATATTATTCTTCAGAATTATTGCCCAAATTTCATTTTTGCAGGCTTTCATAGCGGGATTTAAATTACATCCAAAGTAGCTGTGCTACCATCAACCATGACCATTATATTTTCATGTCCCAATTCATTTCATGTCCTTATTGATATTATAACAAACATTTTCTAAAAATCAATCATTTATAAAAACATGAAAACAAAACATTTTCATAAAAATTATTCATTTACCAAAAAAAAAGACAAGTGTTGACACATATTTCTCATTGTATTTGTAAAGATAACACTTACATGAAAGTTTCTATATAAAATCAGTTACGAAAATAATGAATTGGATTAACAAGTGGTAGGTGAGGAATTTTATAAATATTTATCAAATTTTTAAATGAAACACTTTATTTTTCAGTTTTTAAAACCAAAATCTACTAATTGCATATAAATACTTACTTGAATGTCATACAATAATTCTACTTCTCTATTAACTTTTCTTTTTCCTCTAAACCACTCTTTAATATCAATGCATGATTTAAACTGCACGTCGTAAAAAGTCTAAAATCTTATTTATAAAAAGGCACTAATTAATTCCTTTCTAGCGTGCTAAAATTTTAAAATATCAATATTGCCCTATTGTATTAGAAATAACGCTAAGGCTTAAATATTTTAGAATATTGGCATCTCAACCCAAAATAATTGCAGAAACTTGCCTAAATTTTAGAAATCTTAGAAACAAGTCCACTAAATAAAATTCTTCCCAACTTTGTTGTTTCCAGCAAGTTTTTTAGGTAAACATCAAGGATCAAGACCTGGGGTGGACAAATTTAGTCCCTTTGAATTCAAATGCCATCCTCTCTTTTTGGAAATAAATTTCTCTTCTTTCCCTTTCCTCTTTTTTCGTTTTCCTTTTTCCCTCTTCCTTCCTTACCCCGCTATCTCTGTGTGTCTTTGTCTCTCTCTGTGTGTGTGTGTGTGTGTGTGTGTGTGTGTGTGTCTCTCTCTCTCTCTCTCTCTCTCTATTTTCTTCTTCTCCTTTTTTATTTCCTTTCTCTTCCCTTTCTCTTTCTTTTTTTTCCCTTTCTTATTTTATTTATTTCTCTACCAACTCATTCCACCACCTTATGCATAGAAGCCAAAAGGAATTTTGCTTTTTAATATCATTAAGCCATTTTAGCTATTTTTTTACACCTTTTACCCACACTAAAATCATATTATCAAATAATTATGTTCTTTTAAATAGAACATATTCATCCTAAACAAAATAATCTTTTGCAAAAATAAATATATGTACCTTATAAATTCCAAACTTCTATATCATCACATAATGTAAAGTCAATATATCCATATATATGCATTACCATTATATTAAAATCTAGGTATTAAGAGTGGATACTTTTAACATATTATGTGCTTACAATATGTTTAAATGTGAAACATATCTTAATTGATTTGCATGTGAATGTGTTTAATTATATTGCATAGAAAGTGACATTTAAATTATGCGTGATATTCAATGGTTGTGTGAAAGTGATTGTCTTCTGTTTGAATACTATTTGTGTTTGCTTAAAACATCTCATATGTATCCATCCTCTAATTATATAGTTAAAGTCCTTAGGACCCACAAAAATATATATATGATATAATGTAAATTGTGTTCTCTCCAGGTGATGATACGAGGCCATCGAGTTGAGTATGATTTTCTTGCTTAGGCGATGATAATTCTACCAAGCATACTATTTGTCGTGGTACTAGTTGGGTGCAATATGATTTGCTTGTGATATTATGCAAATGATATCCTATTTATGTATGAGTTAAAGATATGTTACAGTATTATATAAAAATATACTTTCTTATAAATTATATCCACTCACTGATTCGTAAGCTCATTCTTTTTCTTATTTTTTGTAACGCCCCAAATTTTATCTCAACAAAACAAAATTTATGGTGTAACTGAACTTCAAATACATTTAACTTAGCATTACAGATAAAATAAAACCTTCAAATACGATATAAAATCTCAAAATATAATAAACTTTTATTGACAACTTAAGTTAAATTAAAGATTCAAAATTAAATGTTCGTTATTACAAACATTCCAATCTCCAAATAGTCAAGCTCTAAACTTCTACCAATCTTTTATTCATACCTTAATCTGTAAAATAATGATGACGAGGGGTGAGCCGCTTACTCGATAAGTAAATTTATATATAAAATTATAAACAAGTAGCAGAGAACAAAATCATAAAACATTAATTTTAAGAACAATAATATTGTAACTTAGATAAACAAATTTTTATTTTGATAGAAACATTCAATAATACGTAAGCATGAACATTACATTTAATAAATCACCAATACATTTAGTAATATATTTAACTCATGTCTCATAGCATCATCAGTACCTTGGTGTCTCATTTATAACAATTTAGTACATTTGTACCCCAAAAATCCAGTCATTAACAATCAATAAGTGCACAAACAGTAACCCAGTTAGTTAGTTGGTAACAATAACAGAAACAGTTATTATAGACAATGAGCCAAACATTAATTACTAAACAAGACTTTTCATGTACAATAAATTCAATAACATTTATTTCACATATTCAATTAAGTAATGCATTTAATGATTTATATGAAAAAGTACAACTATTAATAATTTTTAAAACTAGTGTATGAAAAAAATAGATTTATAACCACCTAAGAAAGAAAAAGTTGATAAGAAAATAATACACTTATGATTTAGTAATTAAACAATTTAAGTATTAGTAAAATAATTTTTCGTTAAACTTTATAAATAAATAAATAAATATTTAGAAACACTAATAAAATTAGAAAATACAATTTTTTATTTTAGGAGACTAATTAATATAAATCACGATTTATTTTGCTTAAAACCATGAAAATGATACAAACTTAAAAAATTTAGAATTTGGTTTATGGAAAAACTTACTTGAAATAAATGTATAAAAAAAATTCCATTTCTTATAAATATGTTCATGCTTATAATTGTCATTAATAGTTTTAACCATTTGATTATAATACATTGTGTATAAATCTACTTACTTTAAAATAATAACAAGTCAATAAAATTCCTCTATGCTCAATAATAAGTCACCCACTTCCTGGATTAGCTATGTTTTTAGGGATTTCTTTCTATCAAATTTTGAAAAGATGTAGAACTTACAGAGAAAACTTTTTAAAGAATATCTAGTGAATTTGTAAAGTGAAACTTGTGGTGTAAAGTGAGATCTTTACACTTATTTATAGCCAAAAATTGGCTTTCAAATTCAAAAAGTTATAACCCAAAATTCAACTTTAAAAATCAGATAAGCTAATTAAAACTATAAATCCTAATTTCAAAATCTAAAATTAAACTTTTAAAATCAAATAAACTAATCTATCAAAACTATAAATTTCAAAATCCAAATTTGAATTCCTAAATCAAAATTATTATCCATCTTATTCAATTGCAATTAAATCTTAATTTCAAATTTGAAAACTAAATTAATCTATTTTCTTTCCATTCCTATATAAAAGTATTGCATTACATTTTTCCTATTTCTCTACAAGTCATATAGGATTTCGTGTAGGGTGTAGTTTTAGTGAATGAGGTTGAAACCACTTTATGCATACTGCATGACAATATTTTGAGCATGTCATGTATATATGTATATCATGTATATATGTATGTATGTCTATTATATATATACATGTACATGTGAAAATGATATATAGCACATGTATATGTTTAATTTGGCATGAAGCCTCGATGCATGTTGATAATGGAGGCTTGAGGCCATTTGTAATATTTATGAACTATATTATGTGATATTATAAATGAAAATTACAGGCATCTAGCAAGATTTGTCCTAAACTCTTGAGAAGGGTTGGGGTAGGTCTTGCCATCACCATTAATGATTCACAAAATTAAAGTAGTGGTGATGAAGGTTAGAACATGTCAGAATTAAGTGAATTTTAAAAACTCAATCCTTTAACCTTTAATATAAATGTTAGTCCATTAATTGTTGAAGAGTGATGGAACAAATTAACTGAAGTCTAAATGCTACATAAGCACCAAAAGAGATTTAGGTTAAATTAGCAACATTTTAGCTGGTTGAACATGTAAATCATTTATGGAATACCATCAAGATCATAAGGCAAGATGAGGAGTGACATGTGATATTTTTAAAGAGGCTTTCCTGGGTAATATTTTTCTGAGATGTTTTGTGTTGTCATGTTAGGATGAGTTTATTCATCTAACTTAAGAAAATATGTCAGCAACATAAGATAAGGCATAAGTTTGAAGCATTAAATAGGTTTGCTACTTCAATGATCTCTAAGAAAGATAAATTTAAGTGGTTTGTAAAATGATTAAAGCCAATACTTTGACATTTGCTTATATTGTTGAACCTTTAGAAATATTCAGAAGTGATCAAATGAGCTATAATGATAGAGCAAGATGAAGGAATCTAAGAAGCTTCCTAAGTGGGGAGAGAAGAGATAAATGAGAGATCAACTTCTTGTTTGGATAGTCGAAATTCTTATAATGTACTTGGTGAGTGTTTTGAGTATAGCAACAAGGTCATCAACAAAATGCATGTCAGCGTTTAAAGAAAAATCAAAATTAAGTGATTGTCCTATTCAGGGAAGCACTCAAAATAGTCTAAGTTTTCATATCCTCATGTGTGTGTTTGAATATAGAGAACAAAGATATTATTGAAACACCACGATAGCTATACTTATTTCAAATATTGCTTTGATCTCCAAACTTAAAACACACTCGAAGGTACAACAAAACTCCAACTATCTTGAGTGCTTCCATGAATAGGATCGACAAATTGATTTTGTGTTTGCTTAAATGCTGACTAGCATTTTGATGATGACGTTGTTACTTATACTTAAAACGCACATCAAGTGCATTACAAGAATTTCGACTATCTTGAACAAGAAATTGACTTCCCATTTGTCCTTTCTCTCCTTAGTTGGAAAGTTTTAATTAGAGCTTCTCTTCTTTGATTTATTATTTTTTTCAATTTTTTATATTACTCTACCATTAAAGCTCGTTTGATCATTTTTTAATATTTTTAAAGGTTCAATATTATAAGCTATTGTTAAAGTGTTGGCCTTAATCATATTACAAACCGTTAATTTTGTCCTTTCTTTTTAGAGATCATTGAAGTAGCAAATTGAGTAAATGCTTCAAACTTGTCTTATACTGTACCACTAGCATATTTTTTTGAGTTAGATGAATAAACTCATCTAACATGATATCACAAAATAATATTTACCTAGGATAGTCTCTTTAAAAGCATCTCACGTCTACTCTTCATCTTGCCTTGTGATCTTGATAGTATTCCACCAATGATTTGCATGTTCAACCAGCTGCATGTTGCAAGTTTAAATAAAATCTCTTATGGCACTTATATAGCATTCAAAATTTGGTTAATTTGTTCCACTCACTCTTCAGCAATTAATGGATTAACCTTTTCCTGAAAAGTTAGGAGATTAAGTTTCTTAAACTCACTTAATGTTAACATATATTTTGACCTTCGTTACCACTATCATGGTTTCGTAGATCATTACTGGTGAACCTACGAAGTGTAATCACAAATTCCTTTATTGTTTTGGAAATTCACCAAACTCGACTCTTTTTTGTAGACAGGGTGGCTCTGTTTCTTTATCATCAGACATACTGAAATTCAAGATATTCTATGTCATAATAGTTAAAGCAAAATAACATAAAAATAGGTAAATTTTAATAACATAGGTGAAATAGGAGTTTTTCATGCATTATCTATATAAATTTCTTATCCTTAACAATAAAAAAAAACTAAAATTTCTCAAAATATAACAATACTTAAGTTACCCTATATAAATATATACAAAACCGTCATATGTACAAAAGTTACTTATTAATAGTTTTTATCTCTCCTACGTCAACTCTTTAGCACTTCGCATAAGTATCCTCGATAATAATAAGCTTTGATAGTTCCTCAATTGTAGCAGGAAAAGGATCTAGCATCATGGGTCTCATTTATTGAACTCGTCTCACCAAGTGAATTCTATGTTAACTTTTTCAACCAATTTTTTACAGTCTAGTAGGCACTGAAAAATTTTCTTGTCTAAAATGGACGATGCGCCATTTTGGTGTACTAGTTTTTCCCTTTACCATAAACCCATAAGCCTCGTAGTCATTCGTCAACTATTTTCACAAGAACACCCAAACTAAGCGGAACACTGCTATAATAAAGTCCAGTTCCTACCAAAGTTTCCTTAATCCTATCTTGGTGTAACTTCTTAAGGTTTATAACCAGTATCCTACTTGGAGCACAATGCTCGATCCTATTAATAGATGTCTATCATCATACTTAGTCCTGCCCATGCTAAAAAATCAAATAAAATTAAAATTATAGGTTCATGTAGAATAATAAAATATAAATAACAATAAACTAAAATATTTCCAACACTTTCTAGCTATCATAAGAAATGTCTATAGAATTTTAACCACGCTAAGTTCTTAACACCCTTATTTCTACATAAATTTTGGTAGAACTTCCCTATAATGCAAACACATGCAAAATTTATAAACTTGCAACTTTAAGATTTCATTTTAAACACTTCTTATTGAAATTCAACACAAATTGCTGTTACATGATCATGCTACTTGCAAGTATATGGGGTCGTATAAGTAGATAGTGATAAAAAAGATTTTCATACCTATGAGGACTAAGATTTCATATTTTAAACTAATTACAGTAATGATGACAAATCGATTTTATCTAGGCAATCTAAGTTTGAGCAATGAAATTAACACAATAGTAAACTAAAATTTAATAATTAAAAATGGGAATGTGTAAACAAGAAATAGAGGTAATAGAGCAAGTGTGCATGAAATTGATATGGAAATTGTCCTAGGGACTTGACTTCACCTAATTGTTATTGCATTCATCATAATTGGGAATTACTACTACTTTCTCTTTTAATTCACTAATCACTAGTTAGAATGTAACCCGATTACCTTCCCAAGGTCAAGCCAGATTCTATGTCTAACCAACCTACCAGATATCCTTATTTGACTGGATTAATCAAATAATCTTTTAGCTTTATCAGTTATTAATATCTAAAGACCCAATTATCTCTCGGTTTCTTGGTTTTCCTAGAACTAATTTGATTGTTTAGACATCGATATCTTCCCAGACTCTCAATGTTCGTAAACTATGTTTTTTTTTATCTTAATGAATAAATTGGTCTCTCCCAAGCATTCATTCATTCATATAATTTCAATTAATTCATTTTCTAACAAATTAGAAGCCTCAAATGCAAGAAAACATAAATGAATAAAATATACTAATACTGACAAATCCCTAATCAATTAAAACATAATCCAACTAGATTATAAAAGTTAGCCTAACATATCAATAACAAACGTTAATATCATCTTAAAATTCATCATTCAATAGAATAAAACAAATACTAACAATTGAAATGAAATTCAAGAGAAATTAAGAGTTTAAGGGATAGAATTATGTTGATTCAAGTTTTAACTCCCCTATTCTTCAAGTGATCTTCCAATCTTCTCCAAGAATTTGTTGATTTTTACACTTTCTCTCACTAGAACTCTTTCATTTTTCTCTACCTCTCACTCTAAAAAAACTCATTTTTATCTTGGATCTGGTGGTTTAACCTCCCAAAACATAAAAACCCAGTATAAACCTAAATTAGGCCATCCAAACATGATCCCACGGCCAAAATTCATCCAAAAATCGTCATTCTCACATCTATGTGGTGTGGGGTGCTAAAAATGAAGCAGTTGTGTTGTGGTGATAGAATACATGGCTTGGTGCAGCCCATGATTATTGCCAAAAGGTAGCTTATATGGCATGGCGATGCCATAACTTGGTGAATCTACGCCAACCTTACTGCCCATTTTTGTCTTCTTTGCATTTTTGTCCTTGAATGCTTGCGTTTTGGTCCCAATCTTCCTTTCGACTCCTCTGCCATTTCCTTCAAAGCGAATTCACCTTGGACAATCGTTTTTTAGTATTCCTATACATGGACACTAAAAATCATCAAATAGTAACATGGCTTGAGAACTTACACAACATTTTAGGTTCATAAGTTGTTGATAAATGCATGTTCTATGCACTTATCAACTACTTCATTTCATGTCTCAATAAAATATAACCAACACTAGAGTCTTTGGCATTTAAGCACTAAATATGGAATTACATTAACTATATAATGTATATTCTTATATCTACAATTGCAAAAAGTTTCAAAAATAAAAAAGTCCTTTTTGTTGAGCATTACTGGTCTCTTAATTGTCCTGTTTTCAAATTAGCAAAACTTGAAAAGTAAGGATGAGCTAATGTTCAGTAGATATTTACATGTAAAGACAGCCTTTAAAATTTAAAATAACAGATATTAATATAAAATACCGTCCAATTCCCAACAATAAAGTTTATAAAATATCATAAAAAAATTTGCAAATCAATATTCATTAAAAAATAATAATGACAAATTATTTTTTTATTACAAACAATTTCAATTAATTCATTCCCTACATACTTTTGGGGCATTATTCTTAAGAATCGCTTCACATAAATGGCCAAATGTACATTTTGCACATTATTCCTGGTGACTGACATCTAAATTTTATCTTTGAGGACTCTTACCACAGGAGTGAAATCACATCTAAAATCAATAGTGCTTATATCTATCAAGCCCATCACATCTTTATTTATCAATAATTATTTTATGTCAATAATTATGTTATCACAATAACATTTAAAATTTGTGGAAACATAATATTTTCAAAATAATCATATATTTATAAAAACACAACATATGTTAATGCACTTTTCTCATTGTATTTATGCAAATAATGTGCATATAAAAGTTATTATTTAAACTCGGTTAAGAAAACAATTAATTAGATCAACATGTAATAGTTTAGGAATGTCATGACTATTCACTTAAACCTTAAGTGAAATAAAATGCCCTACTTTTTCAATTTTTAAACCAAAATCAACCCAGAAGCATCTACGCACCTATTTGAATACTGTACAACTTTTACACTCATGATATGTAATATCCCTAATTCTAAGAAATTTAAGCAGAATTTTCTCTACAACATGACATATGCCAAATATGTAATCTTATAAGCTTCAAAAATTTTATTCTAAACACTCCCAACAAAATTTAACATTAATTGCTTCATTTCATTATTTAATAAAATATAATCGATTCTACGCTTTCAAACAGTTCAATACAAATATAGAAAATGCATCAAAACCATATATTATGAACTCTTTCACCAATAATTACATATATTTTCAAAAGGAACAAAATTTTTGTCCTAAAATATCTTTTGTTTATTACTTACAAAATTCTCAATATTGCCTAAACTTGAAAAGTAGAGACAGGCTAATGCCCAGTAGATATTTATACACAAAAACAATTTTAAAATTTGTAATAAATAAATTTGAACATAAAACCACTTCTTGATTTTTCATAAAGACTATAGTAGAATATCAAGTCAAAATCTTAATTTCAAAATTCATATAAATAACGTAAAACACATTAATTTCATTATTTAAAAATAATTTCTGGTTTTTGTGTATTTTATGGATATTATTACGAAGGACCGCCATCCCAAAAACTGACTATGTGTACTTTAAAGGTATTATTCTCAGGAATCGTCAGACCGTCACCCTAATAGAAACGACTTTTAGAGATATTATTCTGAGGAACCATCACCCCAAATAGGGTGCTATATCACAACCAAAACCACGGCCATTATATTTTCAATTATCAAATTATTTTACAACATTTCCATACAAATCATCCATTTATAGAAACACAATACGTGTTGATACACTTTTCTCACTATATTTGTAAATATAACATTCATATGAAAATTTCTATTTAAGTTTGATTCAAAAACAATTAATTGGATCAATACATAATAATTTCGGATTTCATAAACTTTCATGAAAAAGTTTAAATGTAATAAAAAATCCAACTTTTTAGTTTTTAAAATTAAAATTCACCAATTGTATATAAATATGTACCTGATAAATGCATGACAATTTTATGTCTCTGTTGGTTTATCTTCCTCCTCCTAATCACCTACTAATATTAGTTCAACAAATAATAATAAATAATGATCTAATAATAATAAATAATATCTATATATATATATAAACATACATCTATATACTAACAATTTAACTTTCTACAAATAAATTATGTAAAATGACTTGCTAATAAAATTTTTCTCTAAGAGGAATAACAGTACCAAGAACCCTACCAAGCCGATTCTTCTTTTCGTTCCTTTGCTTTCTTTTTTTTTCCCCCTCTCTCTGTTTTCTTTTCTAATTTGTAAAAGCAAAGCTTATATACATACATATAAGTTCACCCATCGCCATAACAAAACCCCACCTTTTTTCTTTTTTATGTCCTTGCACCTGGTAACCCATTCATCATATGCACATACTGTGCCAATTATGAAATCAAATAAAGGAAAAGACATATGGCCTCTCAATTTCAATTAAATATTTTAACTTCTCTTTTTACACCTTTCACCTACAAGAAAGCGTATATTATACAACAATTCTATTCTTTTAAAATCAGAAACATATTCATCCTAATAAAAAATCTTTTGAAAAGTAAATATATCTATTTTATATATTCTAAACTTCTGAATCCTCACATAATAAGTCAATATATTCAAACATATGTATTCCAATTAATATAAGAATTCGGGATATTACAATCTCCCCACCTGAAAAGAAAATTGTGTCTTCAAAATTTACATACCCAATTGAAATAGCTCTGGGTATTAAGATCGTATTCAATCTTCAAGTTCCCTGTAACTTCTTCGAATTCATGATGTTATCACAAAACCTTTACCAGTCTGATGACCTTCTTGTAAAGAACTTGTTCTTTACTATAATGCAATGTTTTTATATAGGAATGGAAGAAAAATAGATTAATTTACTTTTCAAATTTAAAATTAAGTTTTAATTGCAATTGAATAAGATGGATAACAATTTTGATTTAGAAATTCAAATTTGGATTTTGAAATTTATACTTATAGTTTTGATAGATTAGTTTATTTGATTTTTGAAGTTGAATTTTGGATTTTGAAATTAAGATTTATGGTTTTGATATATTAGTTTATTGATTTTTAAGTTGAATTTTGGGTTATCACTTTTTCAATTTGAAAGCCAATTTTTGGCTATAAATAGGTGTAAGGATCTCACTTCACACATAAGTTTTACTTTAAAAATTTATTAGATACTCTTTAGAAAGTTTTCTTTCTGAATTCTACATCTTTTTAAGATTTAGTAGAAAGAAATCCCTAAAAACGTAACTAATTCGGAAAGTGAGTGGTTTATTGTTAAGAAAAAAGGAATTTTATTGGCTTGTCATTGTTTTGAGGTAAGTAGATTTATATATAATGTATTATAATCAAATGCTTAAAACTATTAATGACAATTGTAAGCACGAACATGTTTATAAGAAATGTGGTTTTTTTAACTTTTCATGCATTTGTTTCAAGTAAGTTTTTCTGTAAACTAAATTTTAAATTTCTAAGTTTGTATCATTTTTATAGTTTTAAGCAAAATAAATCTTGATTTATGTTAATTAATCTCCTAAAATAAAAATTGTATCTTTTCTAATCCTATTAGTGTTTCTTAATATTTATTTTTAAATATAATTTAAAGAAAATTCTTTTACTAGTACTTAAATTGTTTAATTACTAAACCATAAAGTGCATTATTTTCTTATCAACATTTTCTTTCTTAGGTGGCTACAAATCTAATTTCTTCATACACTAGTTTTAAAAATTGTTATTAGTTGTACTTTTTATATAAATCATTGAATATATTACATAATTGAATATGTGAAATAAATATTACTGAATCTATTGTACATAAAAAGTCATATTTAATATTAATATTTTGCTCATTGTCTATAGCAATTGTTTCTGTTATTGTTACCGACTGACTAGTTCGGTTATTGTTTGTGCATTTATTGATTGTTAATAATGGAATTTTTGAGGTACGAATTTACTGAATTGTTATAAATAAGACATCGAGGCACTGGTGATATTATGAGATATGAGCTAATTATATTGCTAAATGTGCTGTTGCATATTAAAATTTGATAAATTCTTTCATGTTTTGGTTTATTCAATGTGATATTCATGCTTAGATATTAATGAATGTTTCTATCAAAACAAGAACTTGTTTATCTAACTATAATATTATTGTTCTTAAAATTAATGTTTTATAATTATTTTTTGTGCTACTTATTTATAATTTTATGTATAAATTTACTTACCGAGTAAGCAACTCACCCTTGTCATCATTATTTTACAGATTAAGGTGAGGTTTAGAGTTTGACTATTTTGGAAATTGGAATATTTGTAATAAGGAACATTTAACTTTGAACTTTTAATTTAACTTAAGTTGTCAATAAAAATTTGTTACATTTTGAGATTTTACATTATATTTGAAGGATTTGTTTTATCTATAATGCTAAGTTTGATGTAATTTGAAGTTAAATTGCACCATAAATTTTGTTTTGTTGAGATAAAATTTAGGGTGTTACATTTACGATCAAGGATTTGAATTGGCTTATCTTTATAAGAAACGTCCTCATTTAATTTCAAGTCTTCCCATTCCAAGATATATAAAGGATTTGTCTGGTACTTCTTAAGCATTAAGATATGAAAGACATCGTGGATTTGCGATAACTAAGGAGATAAAGCTAATCTATAAGATACCTAACCAACTCGTTCTAAAATCTCAAAAGGAGTAATAAACGTTGGAACAAGTTTCCTACTCTTCCTAAATTTGGCTATTTTGGTATGAGGTTTGACCATTAAGAAAACATGGTCACCCACTTCAAATTCCAATGGTCTCCATTTATGATCTATGTAACTCTTTTGACAGATTTGGCTATAAGAAGTTATTGTCTAATCATTTTTACTTTCTCAGTAGTTTTTCTTACCAATTCAGGTCCCATAGTTGAAAATTCGATTAAAGTTAAACACTCAGCCTAAGAATCTTGAAAATTTAAAGTACAATACCTAAGCATATCCTTTAATATTTGGATAATTCTCTCAAATTGGCCATCTGTCTGAGGATGATAGGCTATACTAAAATTCAACTGAGTGCCCATAGTTTTTTGTAAGCTACTCCAAAAGTGTGACGAAAACCTTGTATCTCTATCAAATACAATTGTTAAAGTCACCCGTGCAATCTCACTATCTCCTAAACATACAATTTACTCAAAATTTCTAGAGAATCAGTACATTTGACAAGTAAGAAGTGAGCATATTTTGCTAAATTATCAACAATTACCCATAAACTTTCATGATTCTTTTAGGTTTTAGGTAGCCCTTTTATAAAATTCGTAGTTACATGCTCCTATTTCTACTCAGCTACTGGAAGAGGTTGGAGTAATCTTACTGGTTTTTGATGTTTTGCTTTCACTTATTGGCATGTCAAACATCGAGCTACAAAGTCTCCCATATCTCTCTCTATTACATTCCATTAGAAATGTTTATGCAAGCTTTGGTACATTTTTGTACTATTAGCATATATGAGAAATTTAGATTTATGAGGCTCACTAATCACATTTTTTCTAAGAGACTCATCTAATGGTACAAAAAGTTTGCTAAAAAACCTTAAACCACTGCACGAATATATAAACCACCCCTCTATCTCTTTACCATTCTCTATCTTGGCTCATACTAATTTATCTTTAATATCACATTGTTAAGCATTAATCACCTTCTGAAGGATGGCAGGTTGGGCTACTAGGTTAAATAAGAAAGGTTAACCTTCTGATTCATTAACCCTTAAATCAAAATCCTTTAAATCATTGCATATCTTTAATCTACAACAAGATAATTTTGCCAACATACCCTAAAACTTTCTACTTAAGGCATCTGCTATCACATTAGCCTTACCTGGATGGTAATGCAAAGTGAAATATAATCTTGCAGGCACTTCATTCACCTTATCTGCTTTAATTTAAGCTCCTTTTTGTTAAAAAGGTATCGAAAACTTTTATGATTTGGGAATATTTCAAATTTATCACCGTACAAATAATGTCTTCATATCTTTAATGTAAATACAATGGCAGTAAGTTTTAAGTCATGTGTTGGATAATTATACTTATGGGCCTTCAGTTGGTGCGAACCATATGCCACTACTCTCCCTGACTGCATTAAAACACAACCAAGACCCACACATGAAGTATTACAATAAACTATATATCCTATACCCTGTTCAAGAATAGTTAAAATTAGGGCTAAGGTCAAATGATTTTCCAATTCTATAAACGCTTGCTCACATTCATCGTTTCACTCAAATTTCATCTCTTTTCTAATCAGTTGAGTCAAATGTGCTACTATTCAAGAGAAATTTTTTACAAATTTATGGTAATATCTTGCTAAACCTAGGAAACCTGTAATCTTTGATACATTTTTCGGTCTATTCCAGCTAAGCATTTCCTCTACTTTAGCAGGATTTACAGAAATACCTTTTTAAGACACCATATATCCAAAAAATTTAACCTTACTCATCTAGAACTCACACCTATTCAATTTCGCATACAATGATGTTCCTTTAACACTTACAAGGTAATGAGTAAATATTGTTCATGCCTCTCCTTTGACTTAGAATATATTAAAATATCATCGACAAACACCATAAAAAACTGATCAAGCTAAGGGTGAAAAATTCCATGTATCAAATCCATAAATGTTGTAAGAACATTTGTTAAGCCAAATGTCATCCCTACAAACTCAAAATGTCCATATTTAGTACGAAAGACCATCTTCGCAATATCTTTAAATCTAACTCTCAATTTATGGTAGCCAGATCAAAGATCAATCTTTGAGAAGTATCTAAAACCATGTAGTTAGTCAAACAAGTCATCAATTTTAGATAAAGGATATTTGTTCTTCACTGTCACCCAATTTAATTATCTGTAGTCCACAGACAACCTCAAACTCTTATCATTCTTTCTAGCAAATAAAGCTGGTTTTCCTCAAGGAGAAGTATTAGGTCGAATTGTAACTCTTGCAATTGAATCTTTAACTCCTGTAATTTAGTTGGTGCCATCCTATGAGGGGCTACTATGATTAGTGTAATATCAAGATATATCTCAATAGTAAAACTACCTTTTTCTTGAGGGTAATCCAACTAAATCATCAAGAAATACATCTTGACACTCATTAATTACTATAACAGTTGAAGTTGTTAAACCACCAATATCATAACTAATCACAATTGCTATCCATCCTAAGTAATTCTTGTGCTTATTATAGCCAATATAGGTATGATAATGATTATTCCTTATACTTTCAAAGATATGAAATCTTTTGCCGTTAGAAAGATTAATAGTTACCTTTTTTCTTTGGCAATCTATAACAGCATTAAAAGATAGCATCCAACCCATACCTAGTATTACATCGTAATACACCATTTTCATCACAACTAACCCAAATGTGACTTTACAACCACCTACTCAATTTCACAATTATGACACATTCTATTTAGATTTATTCCACCTCCAATAAACATTTTAATTGACAACTCATGCTCTAAAGGTTCAGTTTCTAAACACAAAAAAGATACAAGTTCTGCTGAAGTAAAAGAATATGTAGCAATAGAATCAAATAATATTCTGGCCCAAGTATTAAATAAAAGAAAAAAACCTTCCGCTACAACATGATTTGGTCAATCCACATCTTGATTAATAGCATAGGTTCTACCCTGAACTTTAGGCCTTTCTCGCCTTTGTGAAACTTAGAGGTCTCTAAGACGACTGTTCATTATTTCTTTGTTATGACTGCTTACTCTGCTGACTTTATTATGCTATTGATTGAGCATGTCCCTAATATAAACTAGTTGTTTGTAGGGGTTGACAAAAATACCAAATCGAGTTCGGTTTGATTTTGTTCGATTTTGAAGATATGTTCAGTTTTAATTGATTTTGATATAGTTAATTCGGTTTAATCAAACCCGAATTCAAACTAATCATAAAATTTCACTAAGACCTTTACCTTTTATGTAAATTATAAATAAATTAAAAAAGTTATATTTATTTACGTAAATTTACATAAATGTAGGGGATTTAGTTATAAATTTTAACAATTATTTGCTTTTATATAGTTATTATATAGTTTAAGGGCCTATATAAAAATATCTCAAAATTTTTTTGAAACTAAGTCTTGGAATTGAAGTTGGATCAAGAAATCGAACTTAAAACCAAACCAATCCGAACCGAACTAGATTGGTTAGGTTTGATTCAGTTTGTATTTCATATATTTTAGATTCAGTTCGGTTTTTATTAAAACTGAACCAAACCCGATTTCTGCCCACCTCTAGTCGTTTGACTCGATGCCTGCATCAGACATGAACATTGGTTTCAATAATAGTCACGTTCTCCATATTTAAAATATATATCTAAGAGAACACAAAACCTTTGGTCATTTTGAATACTTCTTTGAACAGATCTACTTGTTTGGTCTTGTGTTTGCCTTAGTCACGGACACACATTTCAGTGATGACTTTTTTGCCCACACTCAAAACACACACCTAGTACCTTGTGGGAATTCTGGTTGTCACGGATAGAAAACTAACTTTTCATTTTTCTCTTCTCTCCCTACTTAGGAAGCTTCTGGTCAGAACTTCTTTTCTTTAATTCGACTATTTGCTTGATTTCTTCCTTATCTGGCTTTATCATTAAAGCTCATTCAACCACTTTTAAATAATTTTGAAGGTTTAACACTATAAGTTTGTGTCAAAGTGGCAGCTTTAATCCTTTCAGAAACCACTTAGTTTTGTTTTTCTCCCTCAAAATCATTAAAGTAGCAAACTGACTTAATGCTTTAAACCTTGCCTCATATTGTGCCATTGATATATTTTCTTGAATTAGATGAATAAATTCATCTAACTTGGCATTACAAAATAACTCAGGAAAATATTTAACCATGAAGGCTTCTTTGAAAGTATCCCACATCTATTTTTCCTCCTACTTTATAATCTTAACAATATTCTACCAATGATTTACTTACTCAACCAATTGAAATATTGCAAGTTTAATCCAAATCTCTTTGAGTGCTTGTATAGCATTAAAATTCAGTTAATTTTTCCAACTATTCCTCAACAATTATTGGACTAAACTTTCTGTTAAAAATTGGATGGTTGAGTTTTTTAAATTCACTCAATGCCGACATATTCTGAACTCCATTATCATTACCCAAGTTTTGTAAATTACTGGTGAACCCATGTAGAACAGTAACAAACTCTCTCATTATTTAGCAAAATTCACCAAATTTTTTCCCTCTTTGTGAAAAAGATACCTCTGTTTCTCTATTATCAAACATACTAAAATAATAAATTTTATGTCATAACAGTCAAAGTAAAGCAACGTAAAATGAATAAATCTCAATAACACAAGTAAAATAAAAGTCGTTTATACATTGACTATATAATTTTATAATTCTTTATAACAAAACTAACAAAGTGTACTCAAAGGATAACAAAATTTAAGTTACCCATATAGGTATATACAAAACCACTATATAAATACAAAAGGTTAGTTATTATCTAGTTTGCCTTTCCTAAGCTATTTCACCACCATTTCACATAAATATCTTTGATAATGATAGGCTCAAAAGGTCCCTCCATTTCAACAAGAAAAGGATCTAGTATTATTGATTTCTTTTTACCAGTCTCACCTGTTATAATTTTCTTAATCCCGGGACCCGTCTTACTTGCTAAACTTTCTTTTAACTTCTTTATTCAATGCCTTTTAGTCCTATAAGTATTTAGAAATCTTCTAGTACAGAATAAACGTCGTGTCACAAGTTTATTATAATTCACTCATTTGCCATAAACCTTTACATCAATTAATGTCTCATTCTTCACGTCCTCAGAAGCACATGGACCTAAATCAGTATCCGAATAATGTAAAATAGTCCCTACTAATATTTCGTTCATCTTATCAACATACATTTTTTGTTAGTCCTTCACAAGAATACAACTAATGCACATTATTCATTCCTATTCACACAGGTCTACCTGTCGTATTTGGTTCTCCCTATACTACAAGACCAAATAATATTAAAATTATAAATTCATATAAAATAATAAAGTATAGGTAACAACAGGCTAAAATGTCTCCAAAACTTTCTCACTATCATAAGTGATGTCTATAGAATCTTAGTCCCAAGTTCGATAGAAACTTTGTAACATCCCTAATTTTAAGAAATTTCAGCAAAATTTCCTCTATAACATGAACATGTGCTGAATATGTGATCTTGTAAGCTTTGAAAACTTCATTCTAAAGACTCCCAACAAAATTCAATACCAATTGCTTCATTTCATTAAATAACATATAACCAGTTCCACGGTTTCAAACATTCTAGTACAAACATAGAAAATACATCAAAACCATATATAATGAACTCCTACACCTATAATTATATATAGATTTAAAAGTAACAAAATTCTTATTTTGAAATATCCTTTGTCTTCTACGTATAACATCCCCAACATTACCTAAACTTGAAAGTAAGGATGAGTTAATGTTCAGTAGACATTTATACACAAAGTCAGTTTTAAAATTTGCAATAAATAAATTTGAACATAAAAGGTACTTCTTGATTTTTCACAAAGAGTGTACTAAAATATTAAGTTAAAACCTCAATTTCAAAATTCATATAAACAATGTAAAACACATTGATTTCATTATTTAAAAACAATTTCCATTGATTTTGTTCTCGTGTATTTTATTGGCATTATTTCGAATGACCGCCACCTTAAAAACTGGTCATACATATTTTAGGGGCATTATTCTCAGACATCATCACCTTATAAAAAATGACCTTTAACAGCATTATTCTCAAAAACCATCGTCTCAATAAAAACGACCTTCAAGGGCATTATTTTTAGAGACCATCGCCTCAGATATCGGTACCACATCACAACCACAAGCATGGCCATCACATTTTCAATTATCAAATTATTTTACAACATTTCTACACAAATTATCCATTTATAAAAATACAACACGTATTTATACAATTTTCTTACTGTATTTGTAAATATAACATTTGTATAAAAATTTTATTTAAATTTGATTTGAAAAATAATTAATTGGATCAACATATGATAATTTAGGATTTCACAAATATTTAAGAAAAACTTTAAATGTAATAAAACTTCTTACTTTTTAGTTTTTAAAACTAAAATCCACCAATTGTATATAAATATGTACTAGATAAACGCATGACAATTTATGTCTTTGTTGGTTTATCCTTTTCCTCCCAATCACCTCTTAATATCAGTTTAACAAATAATAATAATAATGATCCAATAATAATAAATAATAATTCAATCTTAGTTATCTAAATATATATATTTAAACATACATCTATATACTAATAAGTAGGAGATAAGTTTGACTAATTTTGCTAGACAATGAAAGAACTTGTTAATATGCTTTGTGGTTTGGTAGGTAATTAGGTGAGTTTACAAAACTCAATCCCTCGACTTTTAATAGAATGATTGATCCATTAATTGGCGAAGAGTAAGTAGAATAAATCAATCGAATTCTAGATTTTATGCAAACATCGAAAAGCTTTGGGTTAAACATGCATTGTTTTAGCTAGTTAATCATATTGGTAGAACACCATCAAGATTACAAAGCAAGATAAAGAGTAGAGGAATGAAGCTTAATTTTAAATAGGCCTGTTTAGATAAAGAGTGGAGGAATCAGGCGTAAATTTAAAAAGGCTTTTCTAAGTAAATAATTTTAAAGATACTTCTTGATGTAATATCGAGTGAGTTTACTCATGCAACTTAGAATGATATGTCAATTGTATAGCATGAAGCAAAACTTGAAGCATTGAGTTAGTTTGCTAGTTCTATAATTCTAAGAAAAAAGATAAGACTAAGTAGCTTATGAAGGTATTGAAGTCGGCGCTTCATTATGAACTTATAATATTAAATCTTCATAAATGTTTTGAAGTGGTTGAACGAGCTTTAATGATTAAGCAATATAAAGAGGAGCTTAAGCATACAATAGAATTTAAGAAAAGGAGTTCATATTAGAAATTCGCTAAATGAAGAAGAAAGAGGTAAATGAGAGGTTAATTTTCTGCAACGGGTAATCAGAATTTCCCTAATGCCATTGCACTACTAGTTTATTTTGATTTGCTTGCTTATCTTAGACCTTTAAGCCTTGTAGTGTCTCATTCTTTGTTTTTACAATAACACTCAAACCTAAGGATACATATATTTATAACGTAATCATGGTGCCAAACTTTCTTTCAGCCTTCTTGTTTGTAGTTTTCTAAGGTCCTTTACCAAAACCACACCTAAAAGCACACTTTCAACTTCTATTAATGAATGTCCATTTGTCATACATAATTATACCCATACTAAAAAACTAAATAGAAATAAATATCATGAGGTCATATAGAACAATTAAAATGTAATTATCAATAATTATGAATATTTCTAACATTTTCAAACTAACAAAAAGGATGTCTACAAACTTATAACCATCCTTTGATACCAAGTTAAAACATCCCAAAGTCTATAATTTTTGGCAAAGTTTCCCTAATAATAGTATAAACACATGTCAAATCGTAACTTGCAATTTAGAACTTCTAAAAACTTTTAATGAAACTTCATTATCAACTACTCCGTCTCCTGACCACAACAAAATACATACCGAATATTAGGGCCTCAAACACCTATTTTCTAACCAAAAAGTTATAATCAAACTATACAAGCTATGTTTAGAAGTCTACATAGCACCACTACAAAAAGCTAAGTGTTTCTATCAAAAGTTTTAAGAAAATAAAAATATGTGTTGGAATATAATCTATTTACTTAACTACTTTGTTTCAAATATCACTAAAAACCTAAAAAATACGGACAAGCGAATGTCTAATAGATAATTTATTATACAATGGTAGTTTTTAAAATTAAATAAAAAAAATTACAGAAGAATTACTAAATTTCAATAACAAGTTTAAAAAAATTGTTTGGAGAAATTTCAAAATTAATATTCACATGGATAGCACAAAACCCATTTATCCTCTTATTATAAACAAATATAATTAACTCATTTTGTGCATATATTTGGAGCATTATTTCCATGGGCCATCGCCTTTTGGCGAAATGTACTTTTGGGCTAAACATTTCCTTTTAATAGAATTTGCTCATAATAATAGTTATAAGTGTAGTTTTTTAGTGACATTTTTTGGATATTGTTTTGTAAACTGTATAGATCTCCTACTTATTTGGTCAATGTGGGTAAAGTTTCACTAATAGGTCTTGAATCGGTGAAGAAAATTACTAAGAAAGTGAAGTTGATTAGACAATAGCCTATAGCCTAAAGTCATCAAAAGAGTTATGTAGACTATAGGAGGAGGCCATTGGAGTTTGAAGTAGGCACTTTATGTTCTCAAAAGTTAAACTACGCATTGTCATAGCTAGACTTAGAAAAGTTGGAAAACTTACTTCAAGATTTATTAGTCTTTTTGAAATTTGGTACGAGTTAGTAAAATATCTTAGCATTACTATTACGCGCTCAGACAACTTATAAGTATATAGGATCATATAAGTAGTATAGTATAAGAAATAGAATTGTCATACTCTCGAAGATTGAGAGTTTGTGTTTTATATTAATTATTACAATTATGGTAAATCTATTTTACTTGGATAGTCTAAATTTGAGAGATTGAATTAAAAAAAATAATTAACTAAATTTGCTAATTTAAAAATAAAGACAATAATAAGAAATAAAAGTAATAGAGAGAGTGTGTGAAATTGATATAAAAATTGTCCTAAGGCCTTGACTTCACTTAACTGATATTATATTCATCTTGATTGCAAATTGCTAATATTTTTTGTTTTAATTCACTAATCACTTGTTATAATATAACCTGATTACCTCTTACAAGGTCAAACTAGGTCCTATGTCTAATCAACCCAGCTGATATTCCTATTTGACTAGATTAATCAAAAAAATTTTTAGCTTTACGAGTTATTAATATCTAAAAACCCAATTACCTCCCGGTTTCTTAGTTTTCCTAACTTCTCAATATTTGATTGTTTGATTGTTTAGACAACGATATCCTCCCGGATTCTCAATATTTGTAAACTATGTTTTATTTATCTTAATGACAAATTAGTCTCTCTCAAGTATTCATTTACTCATATAATTTCAAGTAATTCATTTTCCAACAAATTAGAAGCCTAAGTGTAAGAAAACATAAATGAATAAAACATAGTTATATTAACAAATCCTAATCAATTAAAACATAATCCAACTAAATTATATCAAGATTCATGTGTGAGCTCAATATCCAGAGTTGTTTGAAGTAGGTATGTGAATTTCGAGGATAAAATTCTTAAGAGGATAAATTGTAGCAATCATTTTTAGTGCGTGAGTATTGTTATTATATATTTGTTAAGATAATGTTTCATCTATGTATTAGGTGAAGAAGAAACAAATACAATTAAAACAAGATAAGATGATGATATCAGGTAGAAAATATAGACTAAAAAGGTGGCAATATGTGCCTGCAATTGGTCAAGGGGGTAGGTGTTTCATGCAAGCAAAGAGTAGGTGTGTCTTGTTGGCATGAATTAGGCTAACTAAATCATAGGTGGGTTGCTACATGTATCATGCAAGTAAAATAATTAAGTTCAAAAATAAGGAGGCATGTACATGTTATTTTGCTTTCCTTTTCACAATTAAGTGTTCCTGAGCAAAACTAGAGGAAATGAGAGGAGGAAAAGGAAATAAGGGTAAATACAAACTTCAGTTTTAGGATTTATATTATTAGCTGTGTTATATTCTTTTGATATTTAGTAATTCATTTTACGTAATCAATTTAATTTAATAATTCCTTTGTTAGAATTTTGCTATAATTTGTTAGATTATTGTAGTTAGCAATTGTAATTGTTATTGTTAAATTGATATAAGAAAGTGAACTTAAAGGAGAAAAATTAATAGAAATGTAGAAATCACTGATGCATTATTAATGTAGATGTTTAGATGCATTTTGGTGATTTTGGTTTTAAAATAAAAAAGCAAGGTGTATTATTTTCTTTGACATTAAGTGAATGTTTAGTGGACTTAGTAAAGTATTTAACTATTTATTGAATCTAGTTCATTTGATAATTTATATATAAATTTATTTATATAATTATAGTAACAAAAATTATATCAACACGTATCATATTTCACAAATATTTATAATTATTCTATAAAATCTTATTAGTACTTTATTGAAGTGATATATTTTCTAGTTATTAAAATAACTCATTGAAAGTGAAATTGTGATGGTCACCATGATTGAGTTTTGTACCGGCCACAATGGATGTGATTTCAGTCTTGCGACAAAAGTCCCGCAAAATGAAATTTTCATCGACAATCTTTAAGGATAATACCTCAAAAGTATGCATAAAATGAGTTAATAGATATTTTATTAAACTTGATATTGAAATTAAGTAAATGTTTATATGAAAATTTATTTTTATTTAATTATTCAAAACTTTTATTATACATGAATTATCTATTTGGGCGTTAGCTCACTCTAACTTTTCAGGTTTTTGATAATATTAGAGATAATTAAAAATGGTAATTATATTCTAGCAAAGATTTTGTATTTTGTTAAATTTTTTATAGAAATGGTTATCATATTGTAGTGATGCTATACAAATTTGTAATGGAACTTGTACAGTTTTGACTATGTCTTTTTATTTAGTAAATGGGTGTTTAAGACCTTAATGTTGAGTATACATTTTGTTGCAGTAAAGAGAAAAAGTAGTTGGTAATGAAATTCTATTGGGATCATTGTTTAAAAGTTCTGAATCGCATATCTTAAACTTTGATACATGTTTATATTATAAGAGAAACTCAGCAAAATTTATGTAGAATTTGGGTGTTTCAAATTATTTATTCAATCGTTAACTTAACAAATGAGTTTGTGTATTGAACCCTTAACTGTCTCTCATTTATCTCTCTTCAAAGACTCAATATGCTCAAACAAAAAAGAGACCCCAATTCCTCATCAAAGAGAGAGTTCAATTCTCTCCGGTGAGATTACTTGCCTTTCCTTTTGTTTTTTCACTTCTCTTTCTTTAACAAATGCATATCAAGTTCCTCCACCTAATAGTGGTTTATTTTAACTCAAATCTAAACCTGTGGTATTTTGGTATTTTTTGTATATTTATGTTCTTATGATTATGTTGTTTTACAAATTTAAATGATTGAAAATTTATTTGAAGAAATTTGAAAATATAAAATTCTAGGTCTAAAGGATTTAATGCCATATAATGATTATTTGGAAGATTTGTTGCAATAAAGATTAAAAAAATCTATTAGAGATGTGGAGAAAGAAGAAAAGAGTTGCAAAAGAACTCATAGGAGCTCTTATTCAAAATACTTCTTTTTCAATTAAAAACACCAAAATAATATATATATGTTTTCAAAATAATACTGTCATACACATTAAACTAATAATTTTTTTACATAAAATTTTTAAATGTTAATATAAAAACCAAATCAATTCATGCCATCATGTTATCATAGTTTCCAAAGAAGAAATTTTCTGTTCGATTAAGTTGAAATAGATCCAAAAAATTAACTGAAAAAATTGACAAGATAAATTTTGTATGTTATTTTATAACAGGAGAGAAACATTATAGGTCGAATCTAACAATGGGTAGATATCGTTTTTCCTGTATATATATATATATATATAAAGAATTTAAAATTGAGTCAAGAACAGGACTATTTAAAACAATGCATGGTTCTAATATATATATATATATATATATGATTCACTTCTTACATTTAAATTTATTAGATTACCGTAGATTTTAATTTTAAAACTATTTATTATTTTATTCTTATTTTTCCCATTTTCAAATGATGAAGTTCTCCAGTAAAAGACAGTGATACCAAGGAAGCCCCTACACTACCAATTCGACAAATCTTCCACCAAAAATATGAAGACAAATACATTTAGAAATCACTTTTCACAAAGCATCCACAATGTTTTTCTGCAACAACAACAAATAATATGATTTAGTTGCAGTTTCTCAGATACAAAATGGCAACATTCTACAAGTTAACACAATTTTTGAACAAACAAAGCTGGAGGCTGCAAACGCTCTTTCACCTAGTACTTTCCCCAAGGATCCCAACTAGTGTCACAACGAAAACTTCTTCAAAACATCATGCACCAGCCACAGATCAAGAGACTGCTGTAGTGTATCAAATGTGCTCGTGACAAATGCCCTGAGGATCATTTACGTCGAGCAAACTAGAAGCTATCTTTTGATCTGTATATTTATATCAAAGATTGGCTTATGTATCATCCTTGGATCAAAATCCCAGTTAGTGACCAGAAGTGGAATGAACTAGGTGGAAGGTCTCCTTCGACAATTGTGCTTGTTCATTTCTTTCCCTACAACTATCAACAAGGGAAAAGGATAGGAGAGGGTTCTCTTTTCAACTTACCATCCGATAAATCTAATTTTTTCATCTTCTCTTCGCACCAAAACAACTGCTCTTTGGTAATCTTTGCCATTCGAAGAACTCTTAACATCACTTTGACATCGATGAGGCCAAATAACAATTCAACATCCTCCCACGTTTGAGGCCAGGATTTCTTTTTCCAGCCTTTACACTTTTTACGCAGTTCCTTCAGCCGTATCCCTTTCTGCAGCCAGTCATCAGAAGCTTATAAAGAATTATATGAACAGTTTCAACTGGGAACATGAAAGTAGTCATTGATTCTAGTGGCAAAATATATCATTCTAAACTTGTGGTCTAATCCAATAAAAATACATAGATGTAATATAACTGGAGGGGCTACTTCATATCTTTTGCTTTTGCAGCTATAATAAACATAATAACAATTAGAGACGAAGAGGAATGCAAGCAGAAAACTTTACATAATGAAACATTTTTATAAGTTTATCACTTACAGAATGGAGTAAGTTGGAAAAATAATTATTATAAAATAAGTAAATGGCAAAAGTAATAACTATTATAATGAATCATGTAAAACAAGTAAATCTCTAAATCTAAAAACATGACAAAAAGCAAATGGCATGATGCACTAGTGCACAAGCTTGGAGACACGCGTGGCTGGTTTGAAGCCTGGGAGGCCCTTTTCATGCCTGAAAGTTCATGACCCTTGGAGCCAGTACGGTGACAGCACTGGGTCTTGCCCCAATTGCCGTGTCTAGGTATGCCAATATTTTTCTCAAGTACGTCAATATAGCTAACATCAAGTTATACAAGAAATAAATAGCGACTCCAAGACATATGACTACACAAATTAAGAGGGCATCTTACAATGCACATGCGTACAGTCACAGCTCCGAAGGAAATAGCTGGACAATTAATTAAACCAACAAAACAGTCAATAACTGGGAAGATTTTGCTAAGCAAACTGGAATTTAAATCCTGAGAAGACTTCCAGATCAATTAAGTTATATAGGAATTTTATATAATTAAGTTGCAACCCTGAATGGTTCAATAAACGAACAATGGGCAAAAGCCTCACCTTTTCAAGAGAAGATTGAACTTGATGAAGGGGGGTTGCATTCTGGCCGTGATTTCCAAACAGGTTAAGAACACTGCTTGACTTTGTCCTGTCCATCTTTAGAAAAGTGCGGAAAGTCTGGATTGAGTTCTCAATAATGTTCATAAGATCTGGGGCAAGAACCACAAACTCTGATTCTTCTTCCCCTGGCTCTTTCTCTTTTTGAGCTGAACCTGGAAGGATTCAATTCATCAAGCAAATTACATAATAGCAAAAGCACAAATCCAAGAAGTGATACGTATTTGAACAAAAAGATGCATAAAGTAGTCATCCACTAGGAGGTTCTATGTTTTAGTATTTAAGTGGAAACTATGACCATGATTTAGTTAAATGAAATTCTCCACTCGATAACGAGTCCACCCAAGAGGATTTACCTTGTACATTTGGAGCTTGCAGCAGTTTAGGGAAAACGTTCCTGGCACGAGCATAGATTTCAGATCTGAGACCTTGTTCAAAAGGCTCATTTTCAATAAACCTATGCAATAAAACCTGGAATTGTTGAATCTGCTGAGCACTCTGGTTGTAACAGGTAGGATCGTCAGGTTGGTTTGAGATCTTCTGGCTCAGTTGAGTGTATTGGCAGTGAAGTGCTTCCCACGTTAAGCAAATTTGAGCTACATAAGCTGTTTCAATATCATGATAAGGGTCATTTTCTGGCTGCTGTAGGCTCTCAGTTTCCTCTCCAGGTTCTTCAATCTTTTTCAAGGAAAGACAGCGAAAAGGAGATGCAAGCTTTTTCGATGCAGATCTTGGAGATGGAGTTGAAGGAGCTTGGGATCCTACAACAAAAAAACCTTCATTTGTAAAAAGAAGCAGAAAGGATGGTGGAGACTGATATAAGTAGAAACTTGGTGATTCTACAAGAAAGCAAAAGGGTTAACAAAAAAGAAAAGGCAACATAACATGCCCCAATAATCCTGCAAATGCCAGGCTGCAACCAAGGAGGAAATACCATGTCATCAGCCACTGAGTATTAAAATGGCCACTGTGGATCCAGCATTTTCCCCGAAGCATTTCACTCACAACAACTTTTACTGGAAGATCAATTTCAACAATTTTCCCCTCACGTCTTAATTAATTGCAATTTGAGAGGGACGTGACAGACGAAAGCTATTAAGTAGGGATATAGTTGGATGTATTGCAGCAGAGTTAACTCTAGATATAATTTCTAGGCATCAATAAATCAGACTCTATCTAGGTCAAACAGATCTTACAGATAAGTAAAAAATAGTTTCATGAATAAAAGGTCAACTAAGGAGTAGTTAGAATGTCCAACTTCAATATTTAAATGATAAACAATGCAATGTCTTCAAATCCAGTCTCAGTACTTCCGATTGCAAATCTGTATCTTTCAAGTAATAGCCTAACACTTAGTTTAGATCCATGAGCTACATCAAGTATAAGAATGATAGATTAAACCCCAAAAGAAATAATAACAGATGGAACAAGATGGCAATCAATCAGATCTTGAGCACCCAAGTCTGAATCAACTCAAAGTGGAAGATGTTAAGAAACATATATCTTATCACATCAACCCTTTTGAAGCTCATCTAGTCCACTATCAAAAAAATTTTCTCTACTGATTAACTCTTAAATCAAACAACAATACTTCATTTTCACAAACTGCCTGCCTTTCAACAATCAAACACACAGAGACAGCATGCATGCAGTTCTTCCAACTTCGTATTTACTTGGGACAAAATCAAATACAGATGCATAACACAAATAGTTTACAAGAAATGGATGTCAGTGAAAACGCAGTTGTCATCTTTCATCAGAGATACAACAAGAGTCAATTCTAGAATGCAGCAGACTAGACCAAGAAAAAGAAAAAGCAATTAACATTTACCAGCTACATTGAGCTGCTGTGCACTCATTCGGTCAAAGAACAGCATCCGCTCGCAATATTTCTCATAAACAGCATCGAATCCACCCCACCATTGTCTGCCTTCTGCCTCAATATCTCTCCACTCACACGAGCTTGTCTCACCCTCCTCCTCCTCCTCTTCCTCCTCTTCAGCACACGACTCTTCTTCAGGAATCAATACCATAAAACTGTTCCTTCTCAGTTCTTTTAACCTCCTCTTCACCTCATTTGTTATAAAATCATCATCATCATCTTCAAAATCATTTGTAGAGTCAGTTGTAGGTGATTTAATCAGATCATTACCACCACCATTCTCAGTTTTAGGTTCCTCTGCTTGTGGCGCAGGCACAGACTTATCCTCCAACTCCTTTTCTGGGTCTGGCTTGTGGGATTTCCTGAACTTTTTAACCTTGAAAAAATCCATCTTCAATAACTGATCTCTTTTTCCCGGCAAATGAACTTTTAGATCAGAATATTAGATTCAGATTCTTTCCTTAAGATTATACTTTCAGCACCCTAGAATTAAAATAATACAATACCCTTATGCAAGTATAGCACCCTTTTTTCTCTCAAACCTTGAATAATAACAGATTGAAATCTCCAAATAGAAGTGTTCTTAGAAGTTAGTATACAGAGACTTGAAAGTTCTAGAGAACCATCCCTACCAAGAATCGTCTGCATTAAACAAAATTTAAGCAAGAATCAGTATGCAAATCCTTGAAGATCGAAAGCATATACCTTTTCAACTAGGAACCTCTAATCAACTTCAAATTCACAGTTCAACTCTCAGCAAACTACTTTCTCTTTTCACTTCAGAAGCTAGACCAGTCCAAGCTTAGATCCTTAAATCTCTCTTAAGATTTGCAGATCATCACACCATTTCACTTCTCAAAAGCAAATTCTGATCCACATTGCCAGAAAACGCAGAAAAGAAGACCAGTAAAAACCCAACACAAAACTGATGCAATTTCTATAAATTTACAGCTACCCAGAACAAGATTTCACACCAAAATCACAGGAAAACCCAAGAAAACAAAGAAAAAGAAGTTATTTCAGAGAAATGCAGTAAAATACAAACCCTAGAATTAAACCCAAAAACAGAAAAGCATTTTACATAATCTTTTGTATTTCTCAAAAAGGCTAAAAAGGCAGACAATGAGTGTGGATGACTGTGCAACAGTGGACTGCTGGAAACAAGGAAAACTAAATGATGGCAATAAATTAATTAATTAATTAAATTCAATAAATGGGGTGTTTCAATTTCATTTCCATTTTCCCGTAAAACATGAGTGATTATTGACGGTGGGTTGATTTTCTTTTCCAATTTCCATAATATTTGATTATTGTGGTTAATAATTCATGAGGTTTTATGGGAAATCTAATCTCTGTTCGTATTTTAAATTAATGGTTTTGGTCTGTGTGTCAATAGAAAATTGTGAAAACACGAAGCCCAACAAAAACAGGGGGCATCGCACAGAGAATATTGTCAGAATAAGTACTTAGGAAATGAAAAAAAAGCCGCGCAAACATGGGTTTTTGATTTCTTCCTACTTGATTTTACCATATTACCCTTGTCAAATTTCAAAATTACTATCATGTCCTGTACTTTGTACTGATTTAATTGTGGTAAATTTCATCTGACTCCTTATTTTATGATTAATATTAAATGAGACACTAAATTTTCATACCTAAACTTTTTTAAAACAATTAATCAAAATATAATTTAATAATTTCAATAACTCAGTCTCTTATTTTGGCCCTTTTAATTTAACATAAGTATGTCCGACAAATATTTATTATTTTAATAAAATTTAGAGATTAAAATAATATAATTCAAAAATTAATTATCCATGAACTTTTGTAAGTTGTACGTTTCACGTCACATCATTTGGTCCTTTTTTTTTTTATTAAGACCATTAACCTTAATTGTTCAATAAAAGGACGCTTTTATTACTACAAAAGTAAGTTAATTTACAATTTTATTTAGAATTGATTTCAATAATTGAATATCAGAGAAAAAAATCAAAAATAAAAAAATAGAGGATATCATAAAGAGAAATTTAAATTATTTAAATTTTATTACTGATTAATTTTAAAATTATAAAATATTAGAAAATTATTCACTAACACTATTTACTTACAAAATCTTTTAAACCAGTTAATTATAAAGGATAAGAGTTAAGGTTTCGGGTTTAAGTGTAGACTTAGAATAATGATAGGTCATCCAAAATTTAAGCAGTTTTTTAGAATATGTAGTATTTTTTGTTATATATATTATTTTACAATCTCCTCATGTACATATAAGATTTGTTGAAAGTTTAAATACACTATGAACATTATATATACCTAGTACAATATTTATGTTAAGTTAAAGATATCAACTCATATTATAAATACGGGATTTTATCACATTTTTTCCTAATAATTGAGTTTATATCACTTAAAGAGAAAGAATAAAGATTATATCATATATCTCTCTTATGCTATTAATCAACTAACCTAAAACGGTGAATTTACTCAAATGCTTTAAATTGTTTATTTGTATCAAAAAACTAATTTTTTTGGTCATATCTATTTTTTTTTTTAATTGTGTTAGTTAACTTACGTGTATAAAATAAATAAAATGATAATAGAGTAAAGTAAAAAAAATTTAAAAACTTGATTTGGAGTAAGGGTTTGGGAAAGTGAAATTTTCTTCTTTAGACAAAATAATAAATATCAAATAATAATATTTTACACATTTATTTTTATACTTAATAATTAAATATAGTCTTAAAAGAGATAAATGATATATTTTTCATTTAAGTAATATAATTCCAAATCTTAAGGGAGGAATGTGATAATATGCCTTATAAACATGGTGGTAAATTGTGTTGTCGCTCGTATTTCTAAAAAATTAGATTTAATAGGATTTTGTCTTCGGTTAGGACATGATTTATAAGTCTAATATTATGCACATCTTCTCGCATTGGGTTTTAATTTTTTTAAAATATTATTAATTAAAAAGAATATCTAAGTCTTTGGTTTAATGGACTAATTAGTACTAATAATTTTAAAAATACCCTTAAAAATTATAAATAACGATTGTACTCGTATTAATAATAATTATTCAACAAAAATAATTCTTAAATTTTTAAAATTTGACAAAATTTAATATATTTATAAAAAAAATATATTAATAAATAGTTTCATTAATAATATATACTTATTAAAAATGCGTTAATAAATAGTCCACTAATGATATAATTTTATTAACACATTATCGTTGCATTGTACTATATTATATTTTATTTATAAATTAATATTTATTTATGATTTATTTCATTTAATATTAACAGATATTATTTATATTATTTATAACATATATAAATTTATAATATGTTAATAAATATTATATTATTAATGTATTAGAAAATAATATTATAATTATTTTATCAATATATTTTTGATAAATATATTATATTTCGTCAATTTTAAAAGAAAATAATTATTTTGTAAAATAACTATAATTGAAAGTATAATCGTCATTTTCAAATAAATTGGGACTTTTATGGGTACTCTTGAAACTATTAAAACTAATTAGTTTATTAAGTCAAACCTTAAAGACTAGAATATCCTTTTTTCTATTATTAATTAAATTTTTTAAATATTCTTCAATTAAATTTTTATACAATTATCAAGAGATTTTAAAATTATTTTTACTTATTAATTAATTATTTTTATTTTGACTTTAGTTTGTGAACCAAACTTTTTAAATTATGGTTCTTAAAATACGACATTTGTTTGAAACTATTAAATATTTGAATTGTTAACATGTTGGCACAATCTTATTGATGAATGTAATTTTGATTTTTAATTAATCTTCTATTTTAATTTTTATGCTGAAAAATATAAATTTAAGAAAAAAAAGTAAAAAAATATAACTTTTTATACACATATGAACAATTTTTTTTGATATTTTTCAAGAAAATAATATTCTGTCAAATAATATTTACATAAAAAGTATGCTACTATACAAACTCCTATAAAAATTCATTTATACTTGTTGATGTAGGATGTTATATTGCAGTATGTCATTTATTTTTCACGAAAATAAGAAAAAATTTATAGAAATAAAAAATAAAAAAGGTATACATTATGATAATAATATAATATTGTCACATCAATTTATATAAATAGAATTTATTTAAAATTTTGTATATCTAATATTATTACAAATAAATTGGAAAAATACTTGTTATTTATTCATCTTTTAAAAAAAATTAAATATTGTATAAATAAAAATTAAAAACTTATGGATATTAGCTCTATTGAGATGGTATAAGAGGTTTGGGATTTAAACTCTACTAATACCAAAATTAAAAAAAAATTGAATTATTTTTTGTAATATTTATAAAAAAATTCAATTAAAGCACTGAAAACTTCAAATTTTTATACTAGAAACACCAAATTATGGTTATTTTCTGGTAAAGATTGCCTTACTCGAAATTAAATTTTGAGAAAGACAAAAAATAGCCTTATTTGAAAATAATTTTTGAGTACAATTTTACTACCTTCAAAGTATGGGCTAGGCACTAAAAAATGACATCAAGCCATCTTTAATCTCAAGAAATCATTTTTTTAAAAGTCATTCATAATATGTATTCAAGCACGCATATATCAAACAGCTCAAACCTATATGTTCTTAAAATACTAAATACTTAAAAAACCAAAAAAAAAATGTATAAAATTACGATTTTCTTAACATCTAAATATAATAAATTATATTAAAAAACCTTATATCTTAATGTACATAATAATGTCTATTGCCTCTTTTGTGTGTTTAAAATAAGGGTTATTTTCGGTTGTATCTCACATTTATTGACATATATTAGATATAGATCACTCTATCCTCAGATAACAATAAAATGACTATTTTAACCTTATTTTAATTAAAAATAGAAAAATAATAACATTTTAATCCCTAAACTTTAATAAAATAATAAATTAGGATAAGCCAATTTTAAACATTTGGTCTTTACCATTACTTTTGCCTTCCATCCTTTACTACCCTTCTTCCATCTTTTTCTCACACGCAAATTTTTTCAAAATTATATAAAAAAATCTCTTAATGAAAGCCAAAATAATCCATCTAAGCAAATCTCTACAATTTTTATTATTATTCATTTTCAAAAATGTGAATAAAAGTCATGTGTCGTAAATTTAGTTCGTGTTTTTAGTAATTTAGAGCTTTTTTTTGTAGTGAAATTAGTGTTTTACTATTTTCCAAAAAAAAGTCAATTATATGCATAAAAATTTTAACAAATTGTGACAAATATAATGACACAATAGAGAATAAAATGTTAAAATTGACTAAAATATATCTTAATTTATTATTTTATTAAAAATACTTTATTTTTAGGGATTTTTAAATGTTTAGGGATTAAAATGTTATTATATTTTATTTTTAGTTAGAGTAAAGATAAAATAGTTATTTTATTGTTAGCTAAGATTAGAGTTATGACTTTTATAACAGTTGATCTATATTTAATATACCAATAAATGTAGGACTGGATAAAAATAATCCTTAAAACAATATTAGTTTCGAAAATTGGGGATAGAAAGAGACTATTTTGAAAAATTTCCCTCCTTTTTTTTTTTGGTTTTTGTGTTCTTTTATTTTATTTTCCAAAATAGTACAAACAATGAACGATTATTGTATTTGACAATGAAAATGATTCACTTGAGGATAACAAGTGGAAAGTAAAGCCAAATAGGGTTAGTGCTTTGCCAGTCTGTTTTCATTACCAATCTATTTATGTTGTTTTTCTTTTGCTCTACCACATTATACTCTCAACTCTTATTAAATTTTCCTTTTGAGTAGGTGGGTTTTTTATTTTATTTTTATTTTTTTAGTTTTTACCAATAGTTAGAGATTTATTAAAATTAATTGTTTAAATTAGGGCAAATTACATCTGGATCCTTGCAGCTACATGAAATTGTGAGACAAACCCGTAAGAGATAATTTTTCATTTGTTCCTTAAGAATATTTTATTTATAATTACTTTCTAAAAAATACATTTTACGATTTAAAAATATTTTTTAACACTATATTTTAACATTTTGAAAAGTTATTTGGTAGATGCTTTTTCATAAGGCTATTTTAATTTTAAATAATCTTTTATAACTGATTAATCTTTTTTTATGAAAATAATATTCTCATATGAAGTTCTAGATATAGTTTCAAATTAAGAAAATGTAAACTTTGCGGTGAAGAATAAGTTACATGTTCTTAATTTTAGTCGATTTAATTAATTAGTTCTAATAATTTCAAAAAAACTTATTAAAATCCTAATTTATTAAAAATAACGATTAGAATCCTGTACAATAATAATTATTTAGAAAAACTAACTATTAAACTTTTAAAATTTGAGAAAATATAATATATTTATTTAAATACATTATTAAAATAAATATTTTTATTAGTTTATATATATATTTTATTTTCATAAATATATTTTACTTTAAATTATAATATAATAGAAAATATTTGTCATAAGTATATTGTAAAATCATAAATTTATATTTTGGTTATAATATATTAATAAATATTTTATCATCAATATGTTATAAAATAAATACCTATCATTATTGTTATATTTATTTTTAATTAAAGTTTAAAAATAATTTTTATAGTTAACTATAATCAAATAAGGGTAAAATTATTATTTTTAATAATTTAAAATTTTAATAAGAAATTTAAAAATTATTAAAATTGATCAGTCTAATATATCAAATTTTAAGGACCTGTATAGTATTTTTTCTAAATTTTAACAATAAAAATATGGATAACTAAAACTCTTAAAAGCCATTATTCTACAATATACTTACAAAAAAAGAGTCACATATTTATAAATTTCAATAATTTTTAGTTGAATTAAAAAGATTTTTATCTCTTGCAATCTAACTATTTAATTTTTACTTATTTAACTATTATATATATATATATAATATTACAATACCATTCAATTTTTACTTATTTTAATATATGTTTATGGAGTTTTTGCTTTTATATTTAAAATATTCTACACAACGGTGTCATATCACAATACCAAGCAAGATGTATGTCCGCAACAAGCTAGACAACAACTAGGTAGTATCAAGTGCACTAATTAGCTTTCAACATGAAATTGGTAAAATGGAGAATTGATGTAGTAAAAGAAACCAAGTCTCCATAATGTTTGGTTGTGGTTCCTAAATCCAAGGAGGTGGCTAATAAGTGGTCTTAAAGTTACTCACTTGATCTAGTAAAAGTGTATGTGATATTGTGTATGTATACCATTTGTCCCTGGCCAACCAAGATTGTTGATTACATCTTGTGTTGTTCAATTTTGTATTCTTTGAAATAGACTTATAAGCATCAAGGCATGCTAGACAATATCTTGAAAGCTAATTATGTTCTTTTAGGATAGTATTCTATAATACCTCCAAGATATAATAATGAATTTGCTATAAAGATACACTCCAAATATTAAAAAAAAAAAAAAGACTATTTCCATCTTGCTACTTTAAGTTTATTTAGATTTCACTGTAATATAACAATTATTCTGAGACTATATTATAGTACAAAAAAATTATATTTGTCTTAACGAGATATAATTTACTAACAACTATCTAAATAATTTTAAAAGGACAAAAGAATGCAAAGGTAAAGTTACTTTATTGTGTATGGGTGAAAAATTATCAAAAATAGAAGGAGGTTCATTGGGTCTCTGCAATATGCAACCTTAACAAGACCTGAATTGGCAATTGTAGTGAATAAACTTAGCCAATTTATGTCAAACCCTTTGGTACCATATTGGATTGCATGCAAAAGTGTACTTAGGTCCTTAAAGAATACTTTGGAGTATAGATTGGTATTCAAATCATCAATTAATGACACATTAACAATATTTTGATTAGGATAGAGGTGAAAATTTAGGACATGACACGATTGTTCGACACAAATTATATGTTATTAGGCATATTCAGATTTAAAAAATATAACATGAATAATAATCGTATTTTATTCGTATGGACACGGTTATTATTCGTATCGTATCTGTCTTTAACATTTAAAATATAATTATTCATTTATAACATAATTAATTAAATAAATAATTGTATCGTAAGCGAATAAATAAATAATCATGTTTTAAACGAATATATTTTAATAAAATTAAAAAAAATAAATATAAATTTATTTATAACAAACAACCCCCTACTAAAAAGATTTAATTATCAAATATTTGTATTTGACAAAATATTTTATTTTTAATATTCTAAGGATTTCAATGATAATAACCAAATTAAGCTTAACACTCACAATAATTTTTCGACTTTCATTATTTCTTTGCTACCGCAGCCTCAAACCCAGATCTCACTCACTGTCCAACTCCGATCTAACATCCTACTACTTCTACTCCAAAGCTCCTATCAACACTTCAACTTTATTCACCATCGTAATCTCTCTAACTCTGTTTTATGTCATTTAAAGTAAATTCTTGTTGCAGTGCAATTTAGCTTTTGTACAGGGGGGTGGAGGTTTAGCCATGGAGGCTTTTACAGTTCTAATATATATTAACCAATTGCATGCCTGAAAAATTGGACAATCAATTTAATTAAAAAACAATATATATCCCTGCTTCTTGACAATGTTTTTGATTGTTTAATTGTTCTAATTAATTATGAATAAATGGATATTTTTAAATTGCAATCTAACAAATATAAAATTAGAAATGGGTAATAATTCTTTTTAATTGATTTGATTGGTGTACTTGGAATTTAAATACAGCAGATTTTGTTTCTTTGAGATTTATTTAATTACAATATTATTTGTTTATTTGAAATTTATTTTTATAATATTTTATTTAAGATAGATCTTTATGTTTTTATGATATTGAACATATTACAATATTTGGCTACCAAATTGAGCATTAAGATTAAAAACTTTGAGAACAAAAAAATAAAAAATAAAAAATAAAAAATAAAAAAACTGATTTAATGTGCTGATGCTGTGATTTTGTAGATTTATTAGTTAAAGCTCGTGCTTAGTTATTTATTTATTTGGTTACTCTAAAAATCAAAAAAGCTAAAATACACCAAATTAATAAGGATTTCATATAATATAGATATCTATCTCTAATGCATGTAAGATATTGTCAGTAAGTGAACATATTACACTCTTTACTTATATACTAAATTTTAATTGCTGCAAGTTTAATTAAATTTTTCGTCATAACTTGTAAGAATTAAGAATTATATTAACTAAATTTTTTATATTTTAAAGAAGAAGAATTCAACCTCCTAACTTGCTAGTGTTTATGTTGTTATTTGTTACTTAGGAAATTGATATTTGAGTTTATCTTGTTTAATTTTTTATTATGATTATTTATGTTGTTTTTGTTATTTAAGAGAATTGAAATTTGAATTTATATTTTTACTTGTTTGTGAATTATGAATGATGAATATGTTATTTATATTGTTATTTATAAATTATAATTTAGGAGAATGAAATTTGTATCTTTTTTCCTTAGAAATTTAAATGAACGGTGTATAGTTGAAAAGATTAGATTAATTTATTTTTATTATTTTTACAATTTGATTATTTAAACAAATTATATTTGTATTTTAAATAAATTGTATCCGTGTCTCAAACGAATCATATCTAAACAAATAAACAAATAATTATGTCTAAGCGAATCGTGTTTAAATAAACGGTTTATATTCAAATTTAAAAATATTGATTCGAATAATAAACGAATTGTATTAATATAAAATAAATATTAAAAGAATCGTATCCGTATCAATTCAAGTATAATTTGTTTATTCGAATTACCATCCCTAGAGTAGGGGTTTGATATCAATCAATGGGTATTGCATCTACTTGGGTGATAATCTAGTGTCTTGGAGTTCAAAAAAGAAATAGGCAGTAGCAAGTTCCAATGCAGAGGTTGAATACAGGGCAATAACTCACATAGTAGCAAAAATCACTTAGATTAGTTCTTAGCTCAAAGAACTAGGAATTCTAGTTATAGTAACTCCACTAATTTGGAGTGATAGTGTGAGTTCAACTGCTATGGCAAGTAACCCAGTATACCATGCTTAGAACTAAGCATATTGAAATTGATTTGCACTTTATTAGAGACAAAGTCTCATCACAAGAAGTTAGAATTGAATATATTTCGAATGAAGAGCAAACAACAGGCATCTTCACCAAAGCACTCAAACAAAGAACCTTGAGCTTGTTGAGAAGGGGTGTTGACGAAACTAGAGTTTTGGAACTCGGATGTGGTACTAACATGGGCGTAGAGCAAGACAATGCGCATTTGACCAAAGACCAGCAAGCACACTTACCCAGATGGAAGGAAAGAAGCACTTAGAGCTGTGATCTAATGCATGACCTTAGCAGAGAAGAAAAATCAAACATTTACAGTTGCGATCAAATTGTATTTTGGATACTTCGTTTACTACTAGCCAGAATTGTTCATATAAAAGGCAAACAGTGCAACATTTTTCGTTGTAATTGTCTTGCAATCAATACAAAAGAATTCTATTATCAAATCATAAATTTTAACTCAAAAAACTAGAAAGTAACAATTGGATAATATAGTGTGGAGCTAATCTAACCAGTAATGATCATAATATTCAAAGGCTGCGAGATGAGAGTCTCAAAAGAGTGGTGGGTGAACTAAAAAAAAAGCTCGAAATGAGGTTAACTAATTGGCTTTTGTCTTTAAATTGGTAAAAAGAAGACTTGATCTCTTCGAGACCAAGTCTTAGTGTTGCCTTGTGGTTCCTTGACCAAGAGAGGTGGCTAAAAAAGGGCCTTAAGTCACGCTCACTTTACTTAATAAACATGTAAATGATATTCTGTCCTTAGATAATTAGGAAATTTTTTTTTTTCCTTTTAAGAGGATGGGAGTGAGAAACCTCGCCACACATACTGAATCCTTATTTCTTACTATTATTTAAATTAAAGATGATTTGAGACTATCAAATGTATCGTAAACTATTTACATTATATTTAGAAAGTTCTTTAGGTAACTAAGGATATTGGTTGTCTTGATTTTATAAATAAAATCTTGTTGAATAACTGGGATATCGAGTAAAAGTGAGTCTAAAAGCACATAAGAGCTTATGTGCATTTCATATTCTCTCTTTTTTTTTTCTTTTTTTGAGTTTATAAGAAAAGTGAAGTTTGATTTTCTTCCTAAACTTTGTGTTGCATTATTTTTAACTTTTTGCACATAAAATTTTCTGAGTGTAACCTTCAAATGCAGAAGTTTGAATGATTCAAGGATTTATATCCCTATTTTCTATTTATCCCTATTTAGAAAAAAAGATCCTAGTATTCTTGATCTTGCTTTGTATATAAACACATATATGTATATTAAATTTATCAAATTATTTTATTAATTGAAAATATGAAATTTTATATTGAAATTTCATACAGCTTTCTCTTTTAAAAAAAAAAATTCATCTATTTTCTAAATTCTGGCAGAAAAATTTTTTATTCTACTAAATACAAATTTCTTCTTTAATTTTTTTTCTTTCACAACTAAAATTTCAGTAAAATATTTCTTTACCTAGAAAATTTGAAGGATTTAACTGATCAGACTAACAAATTCTTTATTTTTGTGATATTTTAACAAACAATGGGGATTTACCTGTAAATTATTCAAAAAAAATCAAAATAAAATAGAAATGGGATTGATGAGGCCTTAGAAAAATAAATAAGAATCATTTTCCATCATTGTTCTCAAGACATTTAAGTGAACCCTGTCCCTTCTGTTGAGAGACGCGATCCCTAAAATCATGCAATTGATCAAAAAGCACAATGAAAACTCGGACTTCAACAAGCAATTGCTTCTACATTCATTCATGCCTTATGACAACTACCACCACAATTAGATGATACTTTTGCCCTTATTTCTTTGTCTTTGTATATTTCATGTGATTATGCAACCATTGCCGATCACATTTGTATATATTCTCTAAAGATTGCAATGGAATTTCAATGCTTCCATTCACATTTTTCTTTGAGTTTTCATGGTAATACCTGCAAGCCAAGGCATAAAAGTATGGATAGCCAAAAATTTACTTACATGTGTGGTGAGAAATTCTACATTTAGTAAATACACGTACAATTTATTAAGAGTTTTGATACTGATACTGATATAATCTATCTTAAATTTTTACGTATACATGATATGGTTTCTACTTTCAAACTAAAGAGAACTTAAAGGGTACCCACTTCTATAGTGTACCCGGACATTTACAAATCATAACTTGTATAACCCACCTTGAATTTTTACAAATCACAACTTATATAGTCCACTTTGAATATTTAATAAATCCCAAGATAAACAACCCACTTTGAATATTACAACTTCTATAGTGCGCCCGCAAATTTACAAATCAGCACTTGTATAGCCAACCTTAATTATTTACAAATCACAACTTATAGTCCATCTTGATTATTTAAAAATCACGAACTTATATAAACCACCTTAAATATTTATAAATCACGATTTATACTACCCGCTTTGAATATTTATGTACACTAGTTAGAATTTTTACTCTCAAATTGAAGAAAAACCTACTTATACCTGTGATGAAAAATCTTATACTTTTTTTACGGGATTTAGAATACTCGTTCAACCACCTTCATGGGTGACGACAAGTGTTTTTAAACTGGCAGGTGATGTACATTTAATAACGAAGAAGGAAATTTTAATTTAAGTGAGGAGCTTATGATTCTAGAATTAAAAAAGGGTTTGCTCTTTGCTCAAAAATTCACATATGATTTTGGGGATTAAAACTAGAGAAGAATCGAATTGACGACTTTTTTCTTTTGATAAAAAGTTATAAAATCACTGTTATTATGCACCTCAAAAATTTACTCAAAAAAGTATATCACAATATATTACAACGTATTTAACTTTGTTAAAAGAAACAACATTGCATTAATATTACTCATTAGGCATGCAAGCTAACAACATGTATTAGCTGCCAAATGGGAAAAAGTTGTAATGAAATCTCAAAACGTTTTTGCTTGAAGAAATTCATTATGATTTGTGGGGAATTGCCCCTTCGGATTCTAATCAACATTCTTGCTACTATGTGAATTTAGTTAATGTTTTTCAAGGTTCATGTAATTTTATACTTCAAAAAAGAAGCATTAGTCTGGGATCTTTTACAAAAGTATGGATTTTTAGATTTTTAACTTAAAAAAAATTAATAAAAAAACAAATTTCATTTCAAATACAGATATTCAAAATTCTTGTAAAACAAAAAATTTTAAGCATAATCACATCGAACTACAAATATCCAACACAAAGTCCACCACCAGAATCTGCTTCTCACAAAATTTGTTTTAATATAATTAACTTTTCATTTTTCATTGTTAAATACTATAATTATAGTTTCAATCCAAACGTACGAGTGAAGCTATTAATTGTCAAAATTTCACCTCAGGTTTGCCAAAATCTTCTCATCTTTGGCCCGATGTATCTACACAAGTCACAGTTTTAACCGAACAGAACAGAGCCAGCAATGCCTGCAATAGTTTCTGAGCTACGAAATGGGGCTATTCATCTTCTGGATCAAAATCCTTAACTTTCACATCTGCATCTTCTCCCCACTGAATGCATGTGTCGATTTGAGCCAATACGTACCGGATACTGTAAAAGACAACAGGTAGACATTGCTCATTAAAGATTATATGAAATGAAAATAAACTACGTCACTCAATTTTATGACATAAATGGTTATGCAAATGAAAGTTTATAGAATATTATACAACAGGAGATGAGAACCAGGCTCAAAAAGATAGAAGTGAAAGAGGTGAGTAAGTGTTTTCGTTTTTCCGGCCATCATTGTTACCATGTTCATTAAATTGAGTGAAGAAACCATCATCCAGAGTAATAATAGTATCCCATAGTAGCTATATTAGGCTTATCTTCATTAATCTCCGAAAATAATAGTTGCTTGCACAAATATGATCATGAATAATGAACAATGTTGTGATCATAAAAAATATAAGCACAAAGCTTACAGAAGGAAGAATGGATACAAAGTTCAGTAACTTGTAATAGCTGCAGAGTATGAGCCATGCATATGTGGGAAAAGTCAAAAGGTAGAAATGTAGCAACCAATATGAATCATCCTACATCCTTAGGTAAAAGGATTAAAAAGATTCAATAACCTATCATCCAAATTTCTTCCCCCTCCCGTTTCTTTTCTCCCTTTTTCCCCCTAAAAAAGGGCTTAAACAAATTAACAATTTCACATGCTAATGTGGCTGAGTTACAGTGACCTGGAAATTCTATAACGAAGTCTCATATTTTGCATGACTGCAGTGTATGCAGGTAGACACACCAAAATGCAGAATAAATAGAGAAAATACCTGCTCTCCTTCCTCAAGTCAAGAGGCACAAAACTGACCATGCTATACTCATCAACCTAATACAACGAAATAACATTTCATTACAGAAACTCCAAGCAATAATTTTCAAAGGTCAACAATTCTAAAAGATGAGTGGTTTACTTCTTAAAAAATAGACATGTCATTAGAAAATCAGTGGAAGCACATAATCATTTTCATTTAAGCAGACAAAAGAAAATATAATTTCCACAAGCTAAATAATATACCCAATGAGAAGACAGAAAGGCAACAGACCAAATGACCTGAATATTAAATCAACCCCATTCACAAAAAGTTCAATGAAATAGCTAAAACAAGTGAAATTTTCAATTTGAGCACTATTAATAGAATACAATCAAATAATATAGGAATGGTAGTCAGCGTCAGGGGGGAACCATAACATCAAATCAATTTTCAGAAAGAAAATGGTAGGTATAGCACAAGGCAACTCAGTTTTCAGGACTAAACCATAAATAGAATTCTCTGATTTTTGTTTTCCCCTTTTATCTCTCAAAGACTTGCAAGGTGGGAGACACGACCACATAGAAGATATGAAAAGTAAATGAAAATATTAAAGTTTGAACATTACTGAATCACATGACCAAACCATGAAAGTTAATTCATGGAAATTTATCTCGATAGATCAAAAATTTATTAAATATTGTAATTTGCAGTGCTTAGTTACTCACCAACTCAATAAGAGATTTATTCAGCTTTGCGAATTGCGGAGCCATGCGTTGATTTAACTCTGACAACAAAAATTGAGGTTCTGGATTCAAGTAGCTAAGAGCAGCAAGGACACAAAACAGACAGGTTAAAACACATGCATTACAAAGAGAGAGAGAGAGAGAGAGGGGGGGAGGGAGGGAGGGAGAGGAATGTTAAAACAGGAGTGTACAAGATTAAGAAAGCAGCAAAGCTAAAGGAACCTACTCTTCAATTTCCTTTCTGTTTGTCACAAGGTCCATTTTAGAGAGGATATTAACATGGGGTAACTCAAGCTGGATCATTGCAGAAAGTGATGCCATGCACCCACTTATAAACTTGGTGACGTCTGTGATGAACTGATAAAAATAAAATAAAAAAAACTCCAATCAGAGTGCGCAAAAATGATTATAGAACAACGGCAAGGTTGTCGTAGGTCTTGTACAAACCTGTGAATCAAGCAAGTACACAGCACAGACATTAAAATTTTTACGCTGCAAATGCTCAACAAAGTTCCGAAGAACTGGCACATGCGAGAAAAGTTCAATCTGGCCTGTAAAGAATTTTACAGTTAGGTGACGTTAAAAACAGATTTTCCAGTAGATGAAAACCCAGTCAAAGTTCTAAAGATATGCAGGAAGATGGAAACATATTCCAATCGATGTGAAAAGGGGAAGTATGAGTCAAAATTATTATCAAGTTCTCCCAAATATAATGTACTTGAATGAATAAAAACATGCTGTATGGGAAAATTAACATTAAACTGAATGAAATTAAAGCAGAAGATAACAAATATATAAAGTCAAGAAGACTCTTCATATTCTAGCAGCATAACTAAATATAGCAGGAGATCAATATAAATTCCATATTGTCATCTTTGTTTTTCATAGAGGATAAAGTTGAGTATAATCCTCTCTTGTATATTTGTCTGCATTTTCCGCTAGATAATAAGCTACCATGCAGGAGTCAATGCAGGATGAAACAGAGGTCGGGTTATGGTGCCCAGTCACATTCACAGAATAAGAACCTCACTTACTTTTATTCTTCTCACCAATCCATCAATTTCAACTACTACTTAGTAAATATCTGGGATTATGCATATGCTCATGCACAGACAAGTAATAGATACCTGGGCAATCAAAAACTAGATAGTCATCGTCCAAGTAATTATCCAACTCTTCTGTCAACCAGTCATCGAGATTATCTTCTAGGTGTCTAATCAAGGAGATTAAGGTCATTCACATACACGAAAGAAAATATATAGAATCAAAATAAGTCCAAATATTTAGGTGAAAATTATCCCTCTTTTCAAGCTTCAGGGGATTATACCATTCATTGCCCCAACAGTGACTGTAAGAATTAATAGAATAGATAAGTCACAAAATTTCAGAGATTTACAAGCCCTTAATCATAAATAATAAACCAAAGTATGAACATCTAGCCAAAGCAATTAAGATAGAGGGAAGAGAGATTTCACTGAGGGTTAGAAAACAGATAAAAAGGATACTCCATGCAGTACAATAGACCACCATTGGGACCCAATCCAAGTTCCTCCATGACATCTTCCAGAGAAATAAGTTCCCTAATATCTGCAAGAACAAGATGCTTAATTGCTCCAAAACATATGAAATAAATTCTTTTGACAAACTTACCGAGGAATCAAGCAATAGGTGGACTAACTTACCCATGGCCACAGGGTAGTCAAAATTTTCTGCAGCAGGATCCAGATTCACTATATGTATTGACCGCTTAACAGTTTCACAGTGCCGGTACAAACTAGAGCAATAAGTTGACTGATTGGAGAAAGAGGATGAAAATAATCATTAGTGTACAACCAACAGATATAATTCATTGCATAAAAGAGACAAAAATTGATGAATTTCCAAAAGCCCAATCTTCAGAAAAAGGACCTTCTACCCTTTATCATTGGAGTTAATTAACAGTAACGTAAAGCAACTCACCTTTCCGCTGCCTGCAGGGCCTATAACTAACTGTGCATAACCCATTGCAGCTTTTCAAACTGCTTCATAATTCAAAATAGAGTGAGAAAAACTGAAGAAAAAGAAAATACCAGGAGAAAACACTAAAAAACCTTAATTACCAATATCAGAAAGAAAAAAGAAAAAAGAAAATCACGATTGTATATATAGAGCATAAGTATCCACCTTCATATGCTTGAAACACTATATGTACTTTCGTTTGTATTAGAACAATGCAACACTGCATCTTCACAACAATTCACATAAATATATACATGAAAGAAAAGGTAGGGAAAACAAAGAACTCTTCTTAACCATTCAACTAACAAGTATAACAGAACTTCAATCGAAATAGATTTATTTCATACTAAACACACCACCAAGGCAGTATTACAATTCAAAATTAATTTGTATATCAACTTATCCGAAACTTATAAAGTAAATGATAATGATATTATAAGAATGTGAAGCATATTTTTTCTCAAATTAAAAAGTTATACAAATTTGTGATAATAAAATTGATATGTCTACACCCATCTAGCGGCTGCAATCAAATTGTGGTCGGTTTAGATAAGTCCATTATGGATTTCAAACTTCCATTACAAATTCTAAACAAATAAACGGCTCCCATAAGCCAGAATACGAAGCGTCAAAATCCCAATTGCAATAAAACACAGCAATTAAGCAAAAATTTCCGAACAAAAGCGTGAGAACACTTCTCTTCGGCATTTTATCAAACACTTAACAAACACCACTATACTTACCAGAATCACAATACAAAGTCCAAGTTAGAAAAAAAGGCGTAAATAAATACAAGAAACAAAAACCCAAATCAGAAAAAACAGGAACAAGCAAGCACCCAGAACAGAATCAGAATCATACGAACCCAGAACCCAGAACCCAGAATCACATATATATATATATATATAATATATAAACGCAGAGTTAGGAGATAATACATGCCTTGTAAGAAAGAGTTGACCCAAATTTCTAGAAGAATAAAAAATATCTCTTCCGTATAAGCGAAAAAGTTGGGTAAGCTTCCCAACTAATACAGAGTAAGGCTGCTCAAGTCTTAACGGTTGAATGAATGTTTCCAGTCGACGGAGATGAGGGAAGCTTTACAACTGGTTCATGCTGTAATATATCTCTTCGCTGAGGGTATTTTGGTCTATTCTCATAATACAAGGACAGGTTTATGATCAGATAAATAACATTTAAGTCCCTAAGCTTTGTTTCATTTCGCTAAATGGTCCCGATTGGTTTATAAGAATTTACTAATGTAAATGTTCCAGTCTTTTAGTGTAACGATGCTTATGAATCAGTTTAATAGTAGTTAAGTAGAAAAAAATAATCATAAAATCCTAAAATTTGGTCAAAATAAATAAAATATATTTTATTATCAATATTTAATATATTTTATTTCATTTCTATTATGTAATTAAATATTGTATTGCAAAATAAATGTATTTATATTTTAATTATAGTATATTAATAAATGTTGCTTTATTAATATATCATAAAATAAATGAATAATATTTTATGACATATTGATAATGCAATATTTCTTTTATTAGTGCATGTTAAATAAATATTTTGTATTTCCTTTTACTAAATTTTAATGTTTTAATAATTACTTTTGTTGACTAATTGCTATTGTACAAGGTTATAACAATTTTTGCACTAATAAAATGGGATATTAATTAAAATATTAATGAGTATTTTTAAAATTATTGAGACTAATATGTCCGTAATAAGTATAATTTTAAAACTTATGCATCGTTTTTTAAAGATATTATTCTTATTTTTCTATTTAGATAACATTTTTTTATTTGAATTCAACTAAAATTTGAATTATTTTTTTTATATACATATTACTTATTTTTCATTGTTTAATATTTGATTATAAATATTAAGTTGTTTATTTTTTATAAAAATTTAAAATATATAAAAATGAGTATTTTGACATGTGTTTTTGTACGAATTTTACTTCCGTAATACATAAAGTTTCCTTTTTTTCTTTTTATATAGGTAGAGGTTCTTCAACTTAAATTTTTTATATAATTCTAGACAAAATTTTTATTTATTAATTCATGTAACCAATTATTGAAATTTAAAATTAAGTAGCTTTTAATGTTGATTAAATCAATAGATTATATTAGAAATTAATTAATGGACAAAAACATCTAATTTGAAATAAATTGAAAATTTTAATTCAAAGGGAACTCACTTTTTTTTATATGCTACAAAATTTTCTTTATTTAATCTTGTAAAAAAAAAACTATACTCAATTATAATTAGACTTAAATTATAAAAAATAAATAACCTAAATCAAGTGAATGTGCAAATTCAAATTTCAAACAAAAATAAAAAATTTTAATATAAAGTTAAAAAAATTAGCCTTAATTTTAGATTATTAGATTAAAAAATATAGTATTATTGACTAATAAAATTGAATAATAGGCTTCAATGTTTTTTGTACTAAAAATTAATGCTATTTTGATTTTGTAATTTGTTTATGCAATATTATATAGTCAAAATTGTATAAATGGTGCTTATATTATTTTATTTAATAACTACAATAATATATTTCAATGTATTAATATGAACATTATACTTATTTTTTCATCCTTATCTTTTAAACATAAATATCGCAAAATAAGTATTTCTACTTATTATTTTCTTATGGACAAATGTTTGAATATAGCAAGAAATATATATTTTATAAAAATACTAAAAATTATTAAAATATTTGTACTTCACTTATTAATTTATTTATCTGAAAATGTCTTATTTTCAGTGTTAATTAAAAATAAACAACCAAAAAAATCTCAATGCCTAATGCACAAACTTTGTTAGAAAATAAGTTTTGATATTGTTTTTTATTTTTCTTCATTTATGGTTTTTAGTATCACTTTATTTTATAATTTTATTACCACAAAAATAAATTTAAGCAAATATTATTTATAAAGGTAAAATAATTCTACCCTGTACATCAACAAACAATCACTATGAACAAATCCATCTTCTATAATTTCCAATTTTTCAAATATGAGTCTTGAAGATTTTAAATCCATAAGGAAAAAAAACCATACACCATAGTATATAAAAATAATAAAAATTGTCATAACCATCACAAATTTAGGATTACGTGGATATTTCTCTTATTAACATAGTATTTATTCCTTTTTTTTTCCGTTCTTTCTCTCACATTTTCTCAAATTTTTGCTATAAATTTCTTATATTTTTGTTTTAGTTTATATTTATCAATATTGTCTTACAAATTATATATGTATATATATATGTATTTATACATTTCATGTAATATGATAAATTATAATGAAATTAACATTAATGTAATTTTTGTTATGTGTATGAGTTAAAATTATTTTACTTTTTTATTTTTAAGATATTTTATTATTTATTTAATATTTAAAATTTATGAAGGTATAAATGCATCAATATTTTTAATTAAAAAATAATTTAATACTTATTTTCAAAATTTCAAATAAAAATACAAATATACCATTCAAATTTAAATATTCAAGTTTATTCGAAATTTAATTGAAAAAACAAACAATACTAAAATTTTGAATTTTACCTTTTGGAAATAAGGAGGAGGTGGGAAATACATTATAAAATGAGGACGAAAATCCATCCTTATACATGATTCATTTCTTATTTTCTCTAAAACTCATTCCCAATCCTAAGTGGAGATAACAAAAGTTCCATATGGGTTCAGGTGAACCCACACCATGAACCAATTTTTTTGATGGTTTAATTGTACTTAAAAATTTTTTTTAAAAAAAGTCCTTGGGATTAAAAATAGTACTCTCTATCTTATCTTATATAGTATTATATGGTTAAAATTGTCTAAAAGTTGTTTTGATGTTAATTTATTTAATAATTATAAATAATGTATTCAACCACTCGAGCACAGTTCAAGTAATTAGAAGACTTCGCCTGCTCAGTGAGGAGGCAGGTCTTCTACTTCTGCTAACAAGATTATTTTCCACCACTTGTGAGTTGCTTTCCCTCTCTTACAGGATTAAACATCACTAGCAGTTTGTAGACACTCAGATAATGGTAGATTCACAGGGTGTAGACACTTGACTAATTGCAGATTAAAATTTTATCAATACTCCTGATAGATATTTAGTAATATACAAATATATTATATTTGTAATATTAAAAAAAATATTACAAATAATGTATTCAAATGCGTTAATATGAATGATATAATTAGAGCTTACTGAGTATTATTTTTTAAATAAAACTTTTTAAAATAAGCTTTTTATTCATAAAATTTTTATATGTAAAATTTTAATAAAAGTTCATTAATCATTTGATTATCACAAATAATTTTTAAAAAAATTAAATAATTATTTTGATATACAAAATTTTTAATATTCTAATTTAAAAAAATAATGTAAATTTTCAAAACAAAATAAAAGTATATTAGATAATTTAATATTTTTAAAAAAATTAAATAAATTTTATTGTCGAAAATCTAAATTTAAGACTTCTACGGTAGAGAAAAAATATATTTTTTAATTTTGAAAAGTTTTTTCTTATAGTAAGTCAAACTACACCCAAAATTTTAAAAAAAATTTATTATTAAAAAAATCCTTTTAATTAATAAAAAAACCAAACTAAGTTATTTATTTGTCATTCGTAACTTTTAAATGTAAATATAAAATAAATTATTTTCAGTTATTATTTCTTATAGATAAATGCTTGAATATGTCAAGAAATAAATAAATTTATAGAAATATTCAAAAAGTATTAAAATACTTGTATTTCAGTTATTAATTTATTTAAATAAAAGTATCCTACTTTGAATGTTAATTGAAAATAAGCAACTCAACAACATCTCAATGCCTACCAGTCAAACTTTGGTAGAAAAGAAATTTGGTTATTATTTTTTTATTTTTTTATTTTTTTTGTTATGCTAATTTTCTTAAACTCAAAATAATAGATACAAAATTAACCAACTCTTTACACACAACTTATCATAAACCCTAATTGTATCCTGTAAGACAATAAACAATCATTATAAATAAATTACACTGAGGTTTATATAACTTAAATAAAATGCATGGAAAAGGAAATTAATTTACATAATTAACATAAAAAATATATGCTTAAAAAATTGAATAAAAAACTAAACTTTCTATGTTACATATCATTAAGAAGATATGAAATATTTGAACTTTATTTCATTCAACATATATCAATATAACAACATATTCATAATATATTATGATCAAATTAAAAACAAACTATTACAGTAAACAATCAATCAATCAAACCCTTTAACCTTACTGATGAACATGGAGAAAACAAATGCACAATAGATACCTTCATGGGTATTTTTAACATATCGTGAACACAATAATTGTTCTTTTATAATTTAAAATCTTCTACATCGAAGTCTTGAAGACTTGAAATCCAAAAAGGAAAATGAAAAAAAATTCGATAGTATATAAAAATAAAGAAAATCACTATAACTACCACAAATCTAGACCTACGTGAAGATCTGTCTTATAATTCAAACTTTACAACATCTATAATGTGTACCAAACTGATTCAACAAATTTGAAACATTTTCGCTGTTTGTATAGGAGTTCAATAATTCAAACAGAAAAAGCATGTTTATTCCACAAGAAGAAATGGTATAAGGGATATCTATTCTTGAAGCTATATGAGTTTAGGGGAACTTCCCCAATCATTTAGTGATTAATATCACACATCTACGGTATGTTTTTGTTGAGGGAGGGGAAAAAGGTTTCCACTCCATTATGCTATTGCACAATTTTTTCGGACCTGCAGAAGAGCCGTGATCATATATATACAAATTACTTGCATTGTGTGGTACATAGTTCGAGGTGGATTAGTAACCTAACCATAAAGACGGTATGGGCTGAAACTTGTTCTTTGCACATGCCAATGCATCATAGTAATCCACCTGATTGAAGCAATCGCGAAAATCTGTGAAGAGCTTCTCAAACACTTTCCACTGCACTTTGTTGGATCTAGAGTATGGATACGGAAGAAAAACCTGCAGCAGAGTGAAGAAGGATTTTATTAAAAGACTGCATGTAACATCGTGGAATTGGATAAAACAATGATGTTGCAAGTGAAAATCTATTTTTTCTATTTTTTCTCCAGAAGCAAACATAATTGGAAATTATTGATGCTGGAAAATTTTATCTCCAGTTATGTTTTGATTAAGAAAATAGGTCATTGGTTTATCTAGTAGGGATCTCTAGATAAGCTGATAAAAGTTAAATTTTGAATAAATTTCATTTATTGATCTTGATTTTTGATTTAATTACAGGCAGTTCTCCTGGTTTTGAATATATGCAAAGACCTCCTTGCCCATAGAAGCTTCAAGAGGGGTCTCAGAAAAATTTGAGAGAGGTTTATGATAGTTTTCTAAATTTCAGTAGAAGGTTTTGCCTATTTTCAAAAGGAGGTTATCTGCTTATAATTAAGTCTATTAAGACTTGTCTTTAACACTAATGCTGAGACCTTGCTTAAAAACTTACTCTTTTGGTCTGGTAATTTTACTAACATGGCATCAAACCTGAGTTCCTGTAGTTAAAACCCTACATGCCCATGTTCTTCCAATTAATTCTTCTCTTGGGTCCACATTAATGGTCTTGCACAATCTCTTGGACCCGCACGTACCCTGATCTCACCCTGTATTTATCATGTCCATGTTTTCTTTTGAGAGTTCTTGTCAAGACTTGTTGCGCACTCCCTAAAAGCTTAAGCTTTTGGGTTTATTAGTTTTACTAACAAATCAAATCTCAGGGAAAGACAGAAATTTTCGTTAGCCTCATTGTATGTGGTTGTTGGTAGCAGTGGGTGCAGAGGAGAAAACCTAATAGAATTCACTCTCATCCGAGGTCCTTTCTTACATTCAAGGGTCCTCTTTTTTCCCCAGATGTGCTTTCCAAATTTTGTACTGAACGAATGGCTTGTATATATGTGTGTCTATGTGTGTATCTTTGTTGTATGCATCAAGAATGTTTATATGTTTGTCTGTTGGTTTCAGCATGTCTTATTAGGAAGTAGTAAAAAGGATTTCTGAACAGAAGCTTACATCGCCCTCTAATGCAAGCTGTTTAAGTAAGAGAAATGTATGCTCATTTTCCTCCAAATTGTCAAGAACAGCCAACCAGATTTGTGAAGCAAGCTCATGTGCCATGTCTCTCGATTTGCCACAAGCAATAAACTGATCTGCCAAAACCCAAAGACAGGGTATTGAGAAGGCTTGACTTCTGGGAACTCTCCAGGTCAAAAATTTGCTTAATCACAATATAACAACACAAAAGCCAAAGGTCACATTCATCCCAGTAAATCATATTTTGCAATTTCAGCAGTTCCAGAAATAGGCCGTGAACTCTCAATTTCACATTGAAATTGGTACCAAACATATTTGTGGTTTTAATATACTCCTAGCTATGTCAAATGTGCAAGAATAAATGTACTTTTACCTATCTTGCAAGTGCAAAAAAGCTATTAAGGAGAAAAAGAAAAAAGAAAAAATAACACACACATTCCAACAAGAAATGTCCTTGAACAGGAAACTAACAGAGCTAGTAGAAGACTATACATATTTCTGCAATCATGTAATATTTATATATGTCCATGCCTAAAGAAAATAATGTATATTATTGTCAGACAAACCAAGCTGTGTGTAAACAGCTCGACTATAGCTTGTTAAATTTCTCAGTTAGCTTGTTCTCCTTTGTACCTGTCTTATACCTAAGTATATTTTCTGTTTCCTAACCCTCAAGCAAAAGAGAAAAAAATAAAAAAAAAAAAGAAAGGAAAAAAGGTAGAAGCTCATGAACAAGCTTGAGTGCATTAAAAAAATCTGATGAATCAAGCCTTCAGTGTATTTTGAGCTCAATGTTGAGCTTGAGTTGGCTCAAGTTTGCTTCAACATATAATGAAGCAAACTTAAGTTAGAAGTATATGACTCAATTACTCTTTTATAGCTCTAGTAAGATGTAGCATAAGTGAGGATGTAACTTTATTAGGCAAAAACCGAGTGCAGGTCAAAATAATAATATAGCATCAATACCTATATATAAACATTGTCTATTTCATCTGCATCAAAAAAATATAGAATAGCAGCAAATAAGAAAAAGGTGAAAAGGAAGTTGAGAACATACCAATTATTGTTCCATGTATTACTCCCGAAGAAGGTGGCATGGTTGAGAGTTCAAGTTGCTCTTTCAGAAACAGATAAGTATGGCCCACAATCTCGTCTATCTCACCGTCCAAGGAAAATATGTGTTTACTAACATGTAAAGCTATGTATCTCCTGAAAATAGAATATAAAACTTAGAATAGCACTAAGATTGCAACACTATAGTTCTATTTCTGAAAAAAGCAGCCTAATGATATACATTTATATTGAAACCCAATCTCACATAATGTCCACATAAAAAGAGCATTCAATGCCCAAAACAGAGAAAAAAAAAGAAAGTATTTTGTATGTTCTTATATGTTTGTTTGGTTATGGAAACTTCATTTGCACACTTTTGAAAACCCTAACAAAAATTTTCTTCAATAGAAAAGCTGATTTGCCAGGCCAACAGGAAGTGAAAGGAACAACAGGGCACGAAGCACGAAATGTTTAGATTTTACCTCCTGCTTAACCCTCTAGGAATTGGCCCAGGCCACCTTTTAGCTTGGCCAGCTGAGGGAAAAGTCCTGTTGAGAGCAGCTTGCCACAAGCATTCTCCTCGAACCAGATTAGCCCACTGCTTTTTAACACAAGATATTTGAGCCCACTCTGAAACAGGGACTCGGATAAAAATTTCTATCAGGAGATGATCGGGAAGCTTTCCAATTGAGCTATCAACCCATGTCAAAGTGTCATTAACATTATTATCTGTCATTCCAATCTGCCAAGCAAGTATCAAAATGTTCAGAAGTTATTTACTTGTTCTTTTAAAGACAAAGGATAGAAGAAACGACAACAGCAAGTGCAGAATGAAATAGAAATATTGAAGCAATGAGCATTTGCAGAAGGCCAGATAAAATGCCTTCACTGAACTGAGAAATGAAGAAGTTTGATTACCAAGATTAGAAAATTAAACATGATGAAGAGAAGGTTCTGACCAAGATTTAAAAAGACTGAGTTCCATCAATGGTTATCCAAAGTAACCAAAAAACAATGACAATTTACAGAAATTATAAAACTGTTTATATAAGTATATTACTATCTGAAAGATTTACAAGCATTCAATTCTTTCAGCTTTCAGCCTTCAATTCTTCAGAAAGAATTTTCTGGCTAAATAATCAACATCGAATTGTTCAGGTTGCAACATGATAACTGCTCCATTCATTCATGTCAGACAATTATCCTCAGTATGGGTTGAAAATTTTCCATTAACAATAATAAGGTTGCTATAAAATTTTATTCATATTTTTCCTGGTCATGAACAGATTTTCAGGAAATAAAGTAACTATTACCACCATATATCCATTGGGTTCTACAGAAATTGCTGCAAAAGCAATAAACATATATTTATGCAACCAATTATTCACTCCATAGTCCATAACAAAATGAAAACAATGGGGCACTGAAGTTGAAGTCAGTTCACTGACAGCTCAGGTTTAATCTATGCCTCCACATCAAATTTAGCACCATACCATACCACCACTGGACCCAAGTAAATGATGAAATTATTCATAACACAATATGTGAATATCATTGGATGTTCCAATTTTCACAAGAAATCTAATTGCACCCTCAAATAAAGTGACCAAATACAATTGTGAAAGGTGAAATAATGACATTAGAAAACAAAGTTTCCATCAATTCCAAAGGAAACTTTAGGAAATATTTCTACCTCTTGTAAATTAGAAACAGAATCATTAGTCCACAATAGAAGCAATCACTTCCAATGGTGCACCTGGAAAATCAAAATGGGCAGTGACCTAAGAGGAGAAAGTGAAATATTCTGTGACAAGGAATTTAACTGATGATGGATTAGTGGCTTTCCACAAAATACTAAGAAATTGAAGATAAAACCAACTAAACAAGGTGCGCATGAGCTCTTCACAATGCTTTTTATCAACAACAATGAAGCAATAAATGCACAATCATGGTAAGAGCCAAAAACTTCTAATCTGTACATATGACAATACAGAGCATGACATGGATCAGAAAGGAAAAATAGTTAAAAACATGAATCAAAATGAAATTAAGCAGATGGTTTTGAACATTTTCTTAAGCTAAAAAACTAACAATACTTAAAGCCACCCACTCTCATATCTCCTTTTGATCTAAATTTAATGATTGTACAATAAAGAAAACAATACTACAGTAGAAACAGCCATGAAAGAGTATCAGACACATGGATTTACACTGCCAATGAGAGGAACACCAACACAAGCTGACTTAAACATGATAAAAAAGCTCATTAAGTTAAGGAAAATTAATAAATTGTACAAGAAACAAAATCCATGTTTAATTTTATCAAAATAAGCTGAAAATTATCAATATGACCATCTAAAACACTTCAAAACCCCAAAAAATAAAAAATAAAAAATACAAAATGAAAACCCAAGTTTTATTTTATCATAATCCATCTAAATTTAGCTAAATTATCACCCAACCCAATAGCATAGTTTCTTTCTTTCTTTCTTCTTCTTCTACCCAATAATGACACATACAGTTCAATTCTATGCAACATAAAATTATAAAAATTACGTAAAACCAAAAGGAAAGTCATAACACATGCACTCAATCCATACCACGCTGTTCAACTGATGTAAATAACAAAAACAGAAAGAAATGAACACGAATTAGTAATAAAGCCCGGAAAATGTAAATATATTTACCTGAGAAAAAAATGGTCAAATTCAAAAAGCCCTGTTTCAGTTTAGACTTAGAGCTGAGAATTTATAGTCTGTGAAGAGAGAGAGAGAGAGAGAGAGCGGTTGAAGGCTGGAAGAAGAAGCTGGGGTGATGTAGTCACTTGAGGCCTTAATTTCTAGCGAAAGGGGGAACAATTAAATAACATTGTAATAATATTATAAAATGCAATTAAAATAATTATTTAATAAATAAATTGTTTTTTAATTCTACTTTGCGAGGGAGGAATTTTGTTTGGAGGTGTCAACCCGGCGGGCTGAGTTAAGCCGGCCAAATTAATTAAATTCTTTTTATTAATATTATTAAAAATAAAATAAACTATAAACACATGAATGAACTCTGATTATTAAAATTAGTTGTCCTGGGACTGAGTTGGGTGGTTCGACCCTCTTTTTGTACTCTTATCCAATTTATATTCAAACCCAAAAATAAAAAATGGTTTTTGAACCCTATCTATTTCTTTACCTTTAAAAGAAATAATGAAAATAACTTCTCTCTCTCAATTGTTTGTATCTTGAATTTATATTTCATTCGCAAAATTTTTTTAGTTATGAGTATTGTGCTAATGATAGTTTTATATGGATTTTGGTTTGTAGAAGTAGATTTTTATTTGTTGAAATTAATTTATATAAAATTATAGATATTTAGATTATATGATTAATTATGTTTGGGAAAATACTCGAGCACCAGAATATACAACATCAAATGATCAGATGAACATGTGCTGCATGGTTAGGATCATAAGGTCTCAAGACTGAATGGCACCAATAGAACAAAGCCTAAGCTTCAAAAGGAATTCATTTGAGTTGAAAAGATAACCCAGGTCAATTAATAAAATATCACCCGACTAGGTGTAATGTGGGTGATAGAGTTCAACCGTATATTCCATCTAGTAAGCACCTATCTTCCCATCTTCCATCATGGCGAAAATGTGGCTGAAAAAACTGTTATAATAGTTAATCTTTATGCCTATAAAATCCCGGCAACTTGAAGAATAAGGTACACACTTTTGAATTGGGAGAAACTCTATGAAATTTTCATCATAATCTCTCCTTTTAAGTAACCCAACTAACTTAAACATTGAACATCAGAAAATATATGTCAGGAAAGTCGGCTATTCTCTAATTTCTCTCCTTTTGCAGGTGGAGCAAGATACCCAAAATTTGGAAGATCAAAGTTTGTTGTTTGAGATTGAAGCTAACAAATTTTCGACATCAACAAATTCTATTTATGAAAAAAAATAGACAAGAAAAGGAGAGAGAAAAGATTGGAAAAACAAAAATATTTTATTTTATATGTTTAAAATTAATTATTAAAATATTCTTTAACATATTTTTGTCTTCTTATATTGATTTTATATAAGATAGGAGTAAAATAAAGTTTTATTAAAAATTCACTTTCAAGTGATGCTAATTTTTAGCCCTACTCAAAAAATATTTTTAAGTAATGATAACTTTTGAGCTTGTTAAGATTTTAATGGCACTCGAAAATATCTCATTTTCAAGCACTCAAAACTGGGGTAGAGCATTCTAAAAAACTCAAAAATTAGCCTTACTTGAAAGTAACTTTTGAGTAAGGTTCTTATGCTTGAAAACGATTATAGGCCATCTTCTTCCTATAAACCATACCTTGAAACTAAAAAAAATCATGTATAATATAGGTCATCTTTTATAAATATTGTTTAATAGCTATTTTGCTTCAAGAAAGAAAGAAGTAAATTTTTTTTTTTTAAGGATTCTCTCGGAAAGAAACAAAGAACGAAATAATTAAAAATATTAAAATTGCTATAATCTAATATTACTTCATTCCTATTTTATATCAGAAAATTCCACGATTAAATCATTTTTATTATAACAAGTAAAAAGACCTTATTATCCTAAGAAAGATGTAATTGTTATAGATTCATGAGTTCTTGCAATAAATTTGCCATAGATAACGAGCATTGAGCATAAGTATTTCTATTCACGACATTTGTAACATAAAGTTTCGACTTCATCAACTTTTTTAGTTCAATAGAAACAAAATGTTTTTCTAATGATTCTCTCAAAAAGAAATAGAGAATGAAGTAAATTGTTACAATCCCACTCCTCTAAAGAGATCATCTAAAAAGTAAATTGTTTCGAAAATATTTAAACAACAAAAAACACTAACATAGATCTTATTGGTCAAATTTTATTTCATCCCATCTCATATCATGAAATTGGACAGTTAGATCGTTTCTACTATAACAAGTGAAAAAGACCTTACTATCCTAGAAAGGATGTAAATTTCCCATAAACAAGAAGCATCGAGCATTATTTGTATTTCCATTCACGACAAAATTCAGGCGGAATCTCTTCGTTTGTTCCATAATTCGACTTCAACACTTGCAAACAAGGACCATCCTTTTTCAACTTCCAAAGAAGATTCTTATAGTGATAAGTATTTCCACTAAAGGCATCAAACCAATGTAAAGTGCCATCAAAAGTCACCCCACAAAAGAACAACGTTCTTTTGAAAAAATTCCATCCGAATTTAAAAGAAAAGCTTTGCATATAAGTGAGATCCTGTACACCCAAATCATCATCCTTTGATTTGCAGTGAAGGATTAGGTTTGATTTTGATTCCAATTCGTTTCTGATATGAACATGTACAGCATTGCTGATGCTTATGCATGTACCGAATAGCAAGAGAAGGGAGATTGTAAGCTTGGTGAAAGAACTCATTTTAAGTTGTTTTGTTATGTTTTCATATGGTTTAGGAAAGATTTTAGAGCACATTATGTTTAAATAGAGAAAGGTATTTATGGGAAATATAAAATGTTAGAATAAAAGGGTAAATTATCATTTTTTTTATTTATTGTTGATTATATTTTGAAGAAATAGAGGGGAAAATTTTTCAAAACTATGGGTTCATTTGGAATGTGTGTTTTTATCTCTCTATTCTTTCTTATTTTGGAAGAATAAGCATTAATATTGGCTAATAAAATAGGAAAATATTGGTAGAGTAAATATTGATGTTCATAAATTGGTTATTTTATATTTTATTAAGAATCAATCATATTCTATATTTATCCGCATAAGTAAATTTTAAATCAATTACATTCTATTATAAGAAACAGTGAGGGTTTTTTTTTTCCCTTAATATTTAGTTAGTTGAATTTATATATTTTAGGTAATTAAGTATATTTATTAATAATAATTTTAAAACACTTTTATATTAAGTAAACAGTAATTTTTTAACTTTTTGGTTGAAGAGAAAAAAATTAATTGATCTTATTATATATATTTCTAGACATACTTTTTTGAAAAAGAAAAAAATACATCATGATATATTCAAAATTTAGATTTATTCAAAATTGAGTTAAAAAAAAAACACTATCCTAATATATGTTGTTACTTAGACGTGGCGGACTATGATGGTGTGCTGCAATTTTTAATAAAAATAATTTAAAGGAAAAAAAGAAAACAAATTAATATACTCTAATTACATTTTTATAATGTTTCATAATCATATATTATATCACAATTTATGAAATTCAAAAATAATTTATGATTTTAAGATAAATAGCAAGGTGTGGGAAATATAGAATGATAGAATAAATTAAAGGGTGAATTATAAGTTTCCATTTATTGTTGATTATATTTTGAAGAAATATAGAGGAAAGTCTTTGAAAAAAATCGGTTCATTTGGAATGTGTGTTTTTACCTTTCTATCATTCCTATTTTGGTAGATTAATTAAGCATTAATATCGGTTACTAAAATAAGAAAATATTGGTCAAATTTTGTTCATAAATTGGTATTTTTTATTTTGTTAAGAGTCAGTCACACTCTATATTTATCCAAATAATTAAATTTCAAAGCAAAAAATAAAAATCAATGTCGTTGACTAGATAGATGAAATCTTTAAAACAATATTTTGTTGTTCTTGGCTTTGTGATAGTAATATTATGGGGCCTTTTTTTTAATAATTAATTGGTTGAATTTTTTTATTTTAGGTAATTAAATATTTTTATTTTTATAACATAATTATAATTTAAGACACTTTTTTTTAAGTAAAATGTAAGTTTACTTTTTGGCTGAAAATTTTAATTGATTTTATCATATAATTATATTTCAGGCAAAAAAAAGAAAAACTATTTAGGTTTAGAAATTCTGGTCTATTTAAAATTCAGTTAAAAAATAAATACTATCTAAACCAGAATATTTTTTCATTAATACATTGCAGGAAAAATAAATAGATAAATGAATAAATATTTCGAATTTAGACATTTTGATCTATTTAGAATTCAGTTTATAAAAAAATGTTACCTAATATTGTTATTGAAATGTGGTAGAGTGAATTGGGTGTGTATGGCAATTGTAATTAAAAAATTATAGAAAAAAAAAAAGAAAACAAATTAATGAGACTCTAATTACATTTTTATAAGGTTTCATAATTATATTGCAAATTTCGAAATTCAAAAATAATTATCTATCAATGATTGTCAGGTGTATAGAACAATTGTTAAATTTATATTTGATTATTTATGTGTAATTAAATTATAAGGATAGCAATCAATACTTACTCTTTTAACTTATAAAATTTCATCATTACCTTCATTAATTCTTTATATGGTAGCATATTTCTTTTATGATTATTAAATCGTTTTTTTTTCAATTAAAAAAATTTTAAAATTAATACTTTTACATTATTATATAAATAAATTAAATATTAAAATATTACAAAAAAAATTTTGCTAATGATAATAAAAATTTCTCAAGATGACAATAATTAGCTAGGATGAAGATCTTCTCAAAATTTATTGACTTATTTTTTAATGTATTATAATAATATAAAAAGAATCACAATTAATTAAATCCACCATAAGCTTTCTATGAAAATATATTCCAAAATAAGATAATTCAAATTTATTTTTTTTAACGTTTAATTATAAATATACAATTGTAAAGTTTGAATAATTAATATAATAGAATACAATATGTTTTTTAATTTATACAATTGTAAAGTTTGAATAATTAATATAATAGAATACAATATGTTTTTTAATTTATAGTTTTTTTAGTTAAGAGTTTATTTATTTTTGGGACTAAAATTTGAAATTATTCATATATTTAAAAACAGTTTGTTTTATAATTGATATATGAAATTTACTAAAAATATTTGAATATTATTAAGTTAAAAATTTTAACTTATATTTAAATAACCAAATGTCTTAATGAGTTAATTTTTTATTTATTTAAATTTTAAATCATACTCCAACCCTTTTTTTTTTGCGCCATCTCTCTCTATCTTTAACCATCAATAAAATATTTTTGCTCTCAAAAATCTTTTGCTCTTATTTTATTTTCAAAAACTTATACAATATTTTATTACTTCTTTATAAATTTCAAATTAATCTTCAATTTTCATATATTTTCAAATTATTTACTCATTAATTTTTTAAGTCCTGATCCATCTTGGGTAAGAATTTGGAGGCGAATTAGAAACTCAAAGCCTTTGCAAAATTTAGCCATCAATAAAATATTTTTATTTTAAAAAATCCTTTGTTCTTATTTTATTTCCAAAATCTTATACAATATTTTATTACTCCTTTACGAATTTCAAATTAATCTTCAATTTTCATATATTTTTAAATTATTATCTATTTTTTGGTTTATTTTAGAAATATTAGGAAGTGAAAAAAATGATCTAAAATCTTGGAAGTCTGAATAAGTAGAGGTATGTCTAGGTTGGCTAAAACATTTAAATCTAATAAGTATTTGACCACTAGAATTTTTTTCTATTTGAATAACATTACTATTACCTAAATTTCTTGGAATTTAGGGAGTATTAATCTGCCATTCGGTGAGAATGAAGATTTTATCCAATTTGAGTAATTTTGGTGTATATGATTCTACTGAAATATCTTGATATTCTGTTTAAATATCTAAGATAGAGGTTTTTCCTCTATCATCTTAAAATAAACATCAGGGTTGAATTAAGAAGTAATTTATTTGAAATAAATTATATATAAAACCATGTATCCTTGTCTATGAGCTTGAAACTTGAGTTTTGAAATATGGATATTAAGTACTAAAATGTCCAAGATAGTTGTATCATATAAATTAACCCGAAAATTGGGTGCACAATTAAACTAAATTGCATCGTTGCATAGGTTTGACTGTAATACATCTAAAAGAGAATATATGGTTGAAAGAAATAAAGAAAAAGGAGAATGGTTTCTCAAAACCAATGATTTAGATGATCAAGCTTTCGTTAGGAAATTATGGAATGAAGATATGAATAAATGCAAAATTAATATTCCATTCTTTTTTTGGTTAGAAATGAATTTAGATAGAATAGATTTTGATCCTCCTTGTCCATTTTCTAGCCCACATGTTAATGTAGGAAATTCTAATTTAATCAAATGGGAAACAAAAATCCATGGATCCATTCAATCCAAACATCTACTTTTAGAGCCATTAATATTCAAAACTCAAGAATCTCTACTCCAGGTAGTCCATTTAAGATAGCAAACAATAGGCCCAATAGTGATCCAGCCCAATTAGGAGATATTAAATATGTTTATGAATAAAATAATTACAAATCTCAAACACTTCACATAGTAGTCAACACTGGACCCATATAAAAAATAAGATAGGTCAACTCAAGCCTAGTCAAACTTTTCCTTCTAGTATTTCTTAGCCTACCTTTAAGCCCTTAAACCTACCCTAATCTGTTACCTTCTCAAAAGTAGACTTTTTAGAATAGATCAATAAAAAATTAGCCAATTTTCCAAGCCCTTCAAATAATAATGTTAACATGATAGATGAAACTTTTAGTAGTAAGTTCAGTTTCGTAATAGGGAATTGTCCTACAGAAATCGTTAGGACCCAATCTAGTAGAGGCCCTATTTCTATTAGAAATTATTATCCCAAACCAACTCTACCTGATATTCAATTTGAAAAACGTAGTAAGTTTTTTACTGAGAAATATTCTGGAGATGCTATCCATGAATGGAACATAGATGGTAGATCTAAATATGAAATTATGAAAGTACTCCAAGAAATGAGAATGACATCAACTGCTTAGAAAGCAAAAAAATGTTCTGACCATCAAGCAGTCAAACTTTTAATAGTAGGATTTGCAAGAACCCTCTGCTATTGGTGGGATAATAGTTTGTCTTCTAATACTTAACAGTCTATTCTCAATCATATAGAAAGATACACAGTAAAAGGTGAAGAAGGATTTCAACATGAAAAAAAGCGTGAAAACGTTGTAGAAGCTCTTATTCATACAATAGTTATGCACATTGTAGGTAACCTTGTAGAAGAATTACAAAACTTTAAATTAGTTTTAACCAATTTTAGGTGTCTAACTTTAGGTAATTTTAGATGGTATAAAGATGTCTTTACAACCCATATATTCCAGCATTCAAACTGTAATACGTCTTTTTGGAAAGAAAGATTCGTTTCAGGATTACCCAAGATTTTTGTCAATAGGATACTCAAAAAATTAGTAGAATATACTGTCGGTAATACAATCATGTGGAATAACATTACATCTCGTCAACTCTTTGGTTTTATTAAAAAAGAAGCCTTAACTTTTTGTCAAGAATTCAAAGATAAAAAGTATAGTGAAAAATTTTCTTTTAAATAAACTATAAGAGATTTTGTAAACAATATGATTATGATGAACTTAGGGCACCATCTCGTAGAAAGCCCAAATCTATAGCCTACTATGAAAAGCTCAATAAAATAGTCAAGCCCATTGAGTCTTACTATACAAAGCCTAAGAAATCTAGAAAGCCTAAATTCAAAAAACAGTCTATAGTCTATTAGACCTGTAATGTCTAGTCATACTTTTGGATAATGTAGAGTTAAGAATAAAATCAATGAGATTTTTAAGGATAACTTAGAGAAAAACTTAACCAAATACTTCTCAGTGAAGAATCGACTAGTCCAATAGAAATTAGTTCAGACTTAGATAATATTCAACTCTAAGGAGATTCTAGTGAAACTATTGATAGTGAAAGAAATTTCGAAAAAATTTGTAATTGCAAAACTATCAATATGCAAGGAATAAGTAGAAAAATAGATAAATAATTCCTTTTACATATCATAGTTAAAATAGAAGACCCTTATATTGAGGAGTATTATTTAGTAAAGTTTAGAGAAATTCTTTTAAATGAACAAAGAATCAATACACCAGAACCCTTCAATTTAACCAAAGTTTTTGTGATGGTATGATATAATTTTCAATTTAAATTATTGTGAAATAAAATCATTAACCATCAAATATAAGTAAATGCTAATTATATTAACTTAATTAGTATTTGTTTTCTCTGTCTGAAGTTTGAATATGATTGAAGTCTGAAATTTAATGTCTAATTGATATATTAAATCGTTGACATATATAAATATTAAATAATATATTAAGAATATTATTGGACAAATAAAAACTTCTATTTTATTCTAGATCCCCTTATAAAATAAAAACTTCTATATATATATGCCCTAAATTAAGTTGGAATTTCCTTTTAATTTTCTCAAAAATTGTCATAAATTAAAGCAAAAATGGGAATTTGATTGTGATAGCAAGTAACAAAATAAATTTTTAATCAGCTCTCTAAATTAAGAAAATATGGTGCCTCTACCAGACCTTAGTTTGATAATCTTACCTGTTTGAATATAAAGCAAAGATACATACATACACTTATATAAATAGTTGCTAATTTGTTATATTTCACAAACACAAAAGTTTGCTTTTAGCAGAATCATGAAAACTCTATTTTTGATTGTAGCTCCATTGACAACTTGTTTTATTATGTTGCTTTTTATTTCTCATCAAAATGGTTTGTTAATTTACATTTCTCTCCTCTCTTTTAATTTATCTTTACAATTACTATGTATTTGATTAAATGACTTTAGGTTATCATTCTCTTGGCTTTGATACTAATTTTTGCCTAGGATGGATCATGATCTAGAAAATTGATGAGTAAATAATTTGAAAATGTATGAAAATATATGAAAATTGAAGATTAATTTGAAGTTCATAAAGAAGTAATAACATATTGTATAAGTTTTTGGAAATAAAATAAAAAAAAAAGATTTTTGAGAATAAAAATATTTTATTGATGGTTAAATTTTACAAAGATTTTAAATTTTGAATTCGCTTTCAAATTGGCTTTTAAATTAGCCTCTATCTAAAAATGGAGAACGAAGAAGATTTTATACACGAATATCTAGTCTTTAGGACTTACAACAATAATTACAACTTTAAATAATTGAGTACAATAATTTTAACTTTTGACAATAGTAAAATAATTGAATATAACTTTTTAATAAAGTAGATGCTTACTGTCGGTCACGAATTTTACATGATTTTTCACCGAAAATAGCTTTGTCTTCTCTTGATAATTATAATTGAGTAGCTTTCAAAATCTTAGTAGAAAACCACTTAAAGCATTGGGGCTTACAACAATATTTCAATTTCCTCCATGATTTCAACAATATGTGTTCCACATAATAAACAAATTAAGATTGCAACTTAAAGCATTTTTTATTTTAAAAAAGAAAAAAAGAAAAACTTGCAAATACTAATAATAATCATACTGTAAAAAGATCTGTAATTAATTGTAAACGTACTGCAACTGCAGTAATTATCAACAAGAGAATTATATATATATACATACACACACACTAAAGCATACTTAATTTATATATACTGATGCAATGAATAATTAAAGCAACTTTCGAAGATCAATTATGATTTGATCGAAGAGATAGAGCTTCATTTAATTATGAAAATAATATTTACTAATTAAAGCTAAATTGGGTTCGATAATTAATTATTATCGATCGATCGAATAGGAGATGGGCCCGGCCGAAGGTCATATATGTGTATAATATCTTTGGTATATTTTTCTTCGTGAATTAATTCCATGCATGCATGCATGCAACTGATCAAGAGGAAAGCATATGAATTAATTAACAAGCTGCTAATTATATCAAACATGCATTAATTATTAGAAAGAACAAAATAAAACTTCAATTGATACCCACATTGGCCTAAATTAATTAATTTGTTTATTATGTGGTGTCCCTAGGTTAGTAATTAATTATAAACCTTTAAATAAAGTACTTCAGTGGATTAGGTACGCAATCCGTAATAAATGAGATTTACTCAATAGAATTCATAGTATATGCACATTTAGCAAATTTGATATGAAATCAGAATTTTGGTAAATTCAAATAGTTGAGGAAGATAGATATAAGATTGCTTTTACTACTTAATTTGGACATTACGAATAGAACATAATGCCCTTTGAACTTAAAAATGCCTCTAGTGAATTTCAAAATATTATGAATGACATTTTTACCTCGAAGGCCCTTACTCAATGGTTACAGTCCAAACGAGTTGGTGATATTCAATGTCTTCCAAGCTTGCCTCCTCAGAAGATAATTTTGCCAGCTAGGACAAAGTCAACCCTTCTTCAACAAAGTCTCAGGGGCCTCATAGCAAAAAGAAAAATAAAAGGGAACATTTTTCAAAATTGTTAGACAAAATAATTAGAGAGATAGATGATGACAAGGACTCTACTTAAGAATCTTCAACAGGGTTATCACTAGATCATTTAGTCATAATTCTTCTAAGCTTTAAAGGTTCGTAGATCCCATAATTCAATTATTCAAGATTTTCAAAGCTACTCAATTATTAAGAGAAGACAAAGCTGCTTTCGGTGGAAAATCATGTGAAGCTCATGATTGACAGCAGGCATTTACTTTATTCAAAAGTTGTATTCAATTATTTTACTATTGTCAAAAGTTGAAATTATTGTACTCAATTATTCAAACTTGTAATTAGTGTTGTAAGCCCTAGAGGCTAGATACTCATGGATAAAATCCTTTTCGTTCTCCATTCTTAGACAGAGGCTAATTTATAAGCTAATTTGAAGGCAAATTGGAAATTCAAAACCTTTGTAAAATTTAGCCATCAATAAACTTATACAATATTTTATTACTTCTTTACGAATTTCAAATTAATCTTCAATTTTCATATATTTTCATACATTTTCAAATTATTTACTCATCAATTTTCTAAGTCCTGATCCATCCTGGGTAAGAATTGGTATTAGAGCCAAGAGATTTTCAAAATTGCTTGAAGCTTTGCTTTATGTTTGCGAGTGTTAAACACTTAGGATTGCTAGAGATCTACCTACTTAGAAAGCTTGCAGCTAGGAAAGAAGTGTTTCAACAGCTGTAAGTCCCATGAAGAGTTTAAGGCAGTAAGACCAGCTTGTCTCACCACCCAGTACGGCTGACTCTCTCTAGGTATAAGATCTCGCTATCTTTGTTGTTTACATGCATAAACATAATCATGGCATCATCAATTACAAAATTTGTAAGTTATAAATCCAATGATTCCTCTAGGATAATCAATTATAGGGAAGTTATAAGTAAAATTACTAATATAGAAAATTATTTTACAAAGGATAAATTACCTAATATTCCTCCAAATGTTATTTATGATATAGAAAATTTTGGTTTTAAGACTGCATACTCCATTAAAGAGCATGAAGAAACTTTATCTCTTTAAAATGAATTTGAAGAACTAAAGCTTCTTAATTCCACTGTACTCAATTACAGAGATTTTTAAGTTTCCTAAATTATGTTGTTGATTTTTTCCCAAACCTTAGACAACTCTACAAATCGCTATAAAATAGATTATCTAAAAATTCTCTTTTATGGTCTGATGAACACACCAAAGTAGTCCAAGTTCTTAAGCAAAAGATTAAGGTTCTTCCATGTTTAGTTATCCCTGATCCCTTAGCAAACCTCATAGTAGAGACAGATGCTTCAAATATAGAATATGGCAATATTCTTAAATAAAATTTAGCAGAATTATCTAATGAATAAATAGTTAGATTTTATTCGGGTGTGTGGAATAATACTCAAAAGAATTATTCAATTACTAAAAAAGAAATTTTATCAATTGTTCTTTGTATTATAAAATTTCAAGACAATTTATTCAATAAACAATTTTTATTAAGGATTGAATGCAAATTGGCAAAAGATGTTTTAGAAAAATTTGTTAAAAATTTGGTTTCTAAACAAATTTTTGCAAGATGGTAAGCAATTTTAACAAATTTTAAACTTTCAATTGCTTATATAAAAGGGGAGAATAACTCTCTTTTGGACTATCTAACCAAAGAATTTCTACAAGGAAAAACTGACATAAACAAAATTCACCCAAAATGTCTTCCTCTAAGAAAACCATGAAACCGTCAGATTATGCAATCAATACTCAAAGTCCTACCCAAAGTGCTAAGCTGGCTAGCTCAGGTATGACTCTACTTACTCATGAATTTTCTCTTTTAACATATACTCAAGCTATTCAAGGGTTATCTACCCAGCCAAATAATCAAACAAATACTGCATCATCTATGCAGAATACACAAAAGTCCAATTACCAAGTCAAAAGTCCTATTGAACATATTCAAATTACTTCTTACTATAGACTAATTAACCTCCAAGAATTATAAAACCTGACTTCCAAATTACTCCACCATGATTTGTCTTATCTTATCGACAAGGTACTTAAAACCAAACAATTTTATGAATTGATTTTGGTAGATACTCAATCTATAGAAATAGCCTATCATAGAAACCCCAAAAATATAAAAGAAATAGCCTACTTAACCTATAAAATCAAAAAGGTTATCTCCCCAAGAGATTTCCTTTCTACCTCAATTTACTCACCTATACCATTTTCAGTTCCATTTAAACCAAATGGATAATTATATTGATTATCAATTAGCATGGTTTAGGATGTTCTATCTAAGAAGTTTTGACCATTCATGGTTCATTCACTTTAATACTTAATGTTTGAATGTAATGCGGTCGTGGTTTCAAAAATGGTGATTTTATTTAGGAGCAAATGATTCAATCTACCTAAAACAAATTACTCAGGAGTCTTTTCCCTAGTACATCAAGAAAATGTTAAGAACTAATCAACCCTTCCATGGTGAAATATGATTCCATATCAACTTTAGTGTGCCCTGGATCTTATCATGGAACTTCATAGTAGAAAAGTATTATTTTGTCTAACAATTTTGAATAATATTCCCTTTTACTTTTCTTTTTCTTTATGAGACCCCTGAGACTTTGTTAAGGAGGGGCTGGCTTTGTTGTTAGTTGGCAAAATTGTCTTCTGCGGAGGTGAGGTTGGAAGACATCTTAGAGCATTGTAAAAAAGAAATTAGTGATCTTTTGGCTGAAGGACTAATTAGGAAATTCAAGTCACTTTGGAGTTGTAGTGCATTTTATGTTAATAAAAATTCAAAAATAGAATGTGGTGTCCCTTGGTTAGCAATGAATTATAAACTTTTTAACAAAATACTTCAATGGATTAGGTACTCAATCCCTAATAAACGACATTTACTCAATAGATTTCATAATGCATGCATAGTTAGCAAATTTGGTATGAAATTAGGATTTAAGCAAGTTCAAATAGTTGAGAAAGATAGATATAAGACTGCTTTTACTACTCCATTTGGACATTACGAATGGAACGTAAAAATGCCCTTAATGTATTTCAAAATATTATGAATGACATTTTTACTCTATATACTTATTTCACAATAGTATATATAGATGACGTGTTAGTTTTTAGTCAATCCATATATCAGCATTTTAAGCATTTAGAATATTTTTGCAAATAGTCAAAAAAAATGGTCTAGTTGTGTCGAGCACAAAATTCAAGTTATTTCAAAATAAAATTAGATTTTTAGGATATGAAATCTATAGGAACACTATTCAACTTATTTGTAGGAGTATAGAGTTTGCATCATGTTTTCTAGATGAAATAAAGGATCGTACTCAATTACAGAGATTTTTAGGTTCTCTCAATTATGTTGCTAATTTTTTCTCAAACCTTAAACAACTCTGCAAACCCTTATACAATAGATTATCTCAAAATCCTTTTGCATGGTCTGATGAATACATCAATTCCAAGTTCTCAAGTAAAAGATTAAGGTTTTTCCATATATAGTTATCCCTAATTCCTTAGCAAACCTCATGGTAGAGACAGATGCTTCAAATATGGGATATTGCAGTATTCTTAAAAAAAAAATTAGGAGATTCATCTAATGAGCAAATGGTTAAAATTTATTCAGGTGTGTGGAATGATACTCAAAAGAATTATTCAATCATTAAAAAAGAAATTTTATCAATTATTCTTTGTATTATGAAATTTCAAGACGATTTATTAAGAATTGAATGCAAATCGACAAAAGATGTTTTAGAAAAATATGTTAAAAATTTGGTTTCTAAATAAATTTTTTCAAAATGACAAGCAATTTTAGCAAATTTTGATATTTCAATCATCTATATAAAAAGGAAGAATAACTCTCTTCTGGACTATCTAACCAGAGAATTTCTACAAGGAAAAAATGACATAAACAAAATTCACCCAAAATGTCTTTCTCCATGAAAACCATGAAACCATCAAATTATGCAATCGATACTCAAAGTCCTAGTCAAGGTGCTAAGCTGGCTAGCTCAAGTATAACTCTACTTACTCATGAATTTCCTCCTTTGACATATATTTAAGCTATTCAAGGGTTATCTACTCAAGTTAGGTCATTTGCCCAGCAAAATACCCAAACAAATACTGCATTATCTGCGCAGAATACACAAAAGTCCCATTATCAAGTCAAAAGCCCTGTTGACATATCCATATCACTCCTTATGATAGACCAATTAATCTTCAAGAATTACAAAACCATACTTCCAAATTATTTCACCCTGATTGTCTCTATCTTATCGATAACATACTCAAAACCAAACAATTTTACAAACTGATTTTGGTAAATATTCAATCTATAAAAATAACCCATTACAGAAACCCTAAAAATATAAAAGAAATAGCCTACTCAACCTATAAAATCAAAAAGGTTATCTCCCCAAGAGATTTCCTTCCTACCTCAATTTACTCAACTATACCATTTTCAATTTCAATCAAACCAATGGATATAATTATATTGATTATCAATTAGCATGGTTTAAGATGTTCTATCTAAGAAGCTTTTACCATTCGTGGTTCATTCACTTCAATACTCAATGTTCGAATGTAATGCCATCATGGTTTGAAGAATGGTGGTTATACTTAGGACCAAATGATTTAATTTGGATAATACTTTTCTACTGTGAAGTTCCATGATAAGATCCAAGGCACACTAAAGTTGATATGGAATGATATTTCACCATGGAAGGATTGATTAGTTCTTGACATATTCTTAATGTACCAGGGAAAAGACTCTTGGAATAAAAATTGTTTCCTATATGTAAAGGAATACGTATGTACCTCTTTTGAAAATTAATCTTGTTGACTAATTGGATAAACAATGCATCGTCAGAGTCCTTTATGGCCTACGGTTAAGATGGGCTTGGATCTAAATTAAGTTTAGGTTTTGGGCTAGAGGTTGATTTTTTGGACCTTTCTAACTAAGTGATCCTAACATGTAAATGAAGTTGACTAAACTGTTGATCATTAAGGGTTTTTTTTAAGTCTTTTACCTGCTTTTTAAGAAGTTTTACTTCTTGTTGAAGCTCTTCTGTAGTGACCTGTTTGAATAAACTTTGAGAAGGATATTTATCTAAAACTTTGGTTAAACTAAGGAGTTTTGGTATATTGATTCTTTGTTCATTTAAAAGGATTTCTCTAAGCTTTACTAAATAATCTTGCTTAGTAGAAGGGTCTTCTATTTTATCTATGATATCTAAAAAGAATTATTTATCTACCTTTCTGCTTATTTCTTGCAAAAGTTTCATCTGTAATGTTAACATTACTATTTGAAAGGCTTGGAAAATAGGCTAATCTTTCATTGATCTATTTTAAAAGGTCAACTTTTGGAAAGGTAACAGGTTATGTTAGGTTTTGGGCCTTAAAGATAGGTTGAAAAATACTAGAAGGAAAAGTTGGACAGGGCTTGAGTTGATCTATCTTATTTTCTGTATGGGTCAAGTAGTTGGCTACTGTGTGAACTGTTTAAGATTGGTAATTATTTTGTTCATAAACACGTTTAATATCTCTTAATTAGGCTGGATCACTTTTGGCTTATTGTCTGCTACCTTAAATGGACTAATTGGAATAGAGATTTCTGAGTTTTGAATAGTAATGGACTCTAAAGGTGGATGTCTAGATTGAATAGATTCATGATTTTTTGTTTCGCATTTGACTAAATTAGAATTTCCTACATTAATGTGTGGGCTAGAAATGGATAAGGAGGATCAAAATCTATTCTATCTAAATTCATTTGTAACCAAAGAAAGAATGGAATATTAATTTTGCATTTATTCATATATTTATTCCATAATTTCCTAATGAAAGCTTGATCATCCAAATCATTGGTTTTGAGAAACCATTATCTTTTTTCTTTATTTCTTTTAACCATATATTCTTTATGAAGGAAATATTTATCTATTTCAAAAGGTTTTTCTATAACAGTAATGGATTAAAAATCTGATATGGTTGGAAAATCTAGCCTATGGCTTAGTTCAACTACAGGTTCCGCTATTGGATTTGAATACTTAATAGAAGATTGGGCCTCAGATTGAATATCTATTTTTGGTTTATTCTAGAAATATTAGGAAGTGAAAAGGATGATCTACATTCTTGGAAGTCTGAATAAGTAGGGGTATGTCTAGGTTGTCTAAAAGAATTAAATCTAATAAGTATTTGACCACTAGATTTTTCTTCTATTTGGGTAACATTACTATTAGCTAAATTTCTAAGAATTTGGGAAGTATTAATCTGCCATTTGGTAGGAATAGAGATTTCATCACATTTGAGCAATTTTGGTGTATATGATTCTATTGAAATATCTTGATGCTCTGTGTAAATATTCAAGATAAAGGTTTCTCCTCTTTCATCTTGGAGTAAACATTTAGGATTGAATTGAAAAGGAATTTGTTTGAAATAAATTCTATATAAAACCATGTATCCTTGTCTATAAGCTTGAAACTTGAGTTCTAGAATATGGATATTGAGTACTTAAGTGTTGAAGATGGTTGGATCATGTAAACTAACTTGAAAATTAGGAGCACAATTAAAATAAATTGCATCATTGAATAAGTTTGGTTGTACTACACGTAAAAGAGAATCTTGAAATTTAAGTAACGTTTTATCTCTTAATAAAATTAATATTGGTGAATTTAAACCTTTTCTAGCTGGAGGCTTAACAGCTATTTGGACAAGTCCAAGATGAATATAATTAAAATCGATTTTTACAGAGTTTTCACGCTTTTTTTCATGTTGAAATCTTTCTTCATCTTCTACTGTGTATCTTTCTATATGATTGAGAATAGACTATTGAGTACTAGAAAATAAACTATTATCCCACAAATAATGGAGGGATCCTGTGAATCCTCCTATTAAAGTCAAGCCTATGCAACGGTGCAATTTATTTTAATTATACCCTTAATTTTCAGGTTAGTTTACATGATCTAATCATCTTGGACACTTTAGTACTTAATATCCATATTCCAGGACTCAAGTTTCAAACTCATAAACAAGGATACATAGTTTTATATAAAATTTATTTCAAACAAATTACTTCTTAATTCAACTCTAAATGTTTACTCTAAAATGATAGAGGAGAAACTTTTATCTTGTATATTCAAACAGAACATCAAGATACTCTAGTAGAATCATATACACTAAAATTGGTCAAATAGGATGAAATCTCCATTCCTACCGAATGGCAGATTAATTCTTCTAAAATTTCTAGAAATTTAGCTAATAGTAATGTTACCCAAATAGAAGAAAATTCTAGTGGTCAAATATTTATTAGATTTAAATATTTTAGGCAACCTAAACATATCCCTACTTATTCAGACTTCCAAGATTTTAAATCATCTTTTTCACTTCCTAATATTTCTAATATAAACCAACAAATAGATATTCAATCCGAGGTCCAATCATCTATTAAGTATTCAATTCCAATAGCAGAACCCGTAGCTGAACCAAGCCTTAGGCCAAATTCTCCAACCTTATCAGATTTTCAATCCATTAATGTTATAGAAAACCTTTTGAAATAGATAAAGATTTCCTTCGTAGAGAATTTATGGATGAAAGAAATAAAGAAAAAAGAGAATGGTTTCTCAAAACCAATGATTTAGATTATCAAGCTTTCATTAGGAAATTATGATATGAAGATATGAATAAATGCAAAATAGGATGCTCTATCTAAGAAGCTTTAACCATTCATGGTTCATTCACCGCGATACTTAATGTCCGAATGTAATGCCATCATGGTTAATTAATTTAGGTGGTTTTACTCAAGATCAAATGATTCAATATACCCAAAACAAATTACTTAAAAGTCTTTTCCCTGGTACATCAAAAATATGCCAAGAACTAATCAACCCTTCCACGATGAAATATCATTTCATATCAACTTTAGTATGCCCTAGATCTTATCATGGAACTTCACATTAGAAAAGTATTATCCAAATTGTTTTTTAAGTCTCATTAGAGAATTCAAAATTAAATGATGGAACAAATATGATTTAAATAAAATTACCCCGAAGGCCCTTACTTTATGGTTACAGTCCAGAAGAGCTAGTGGTATTTAATGTCTTCTAAGCTCGCCTCCTCAAAAGACAATTTTGCTAGCTAAGGATAAAGCCAGCCCTTCCTCAATAAAGTCTCGGGGGTATAATAGAAAAAAGAAAAATAAAAGGGAATATTATTCAAAATTGTCAGACAAAATAATTAGAGAGATAGATGATGACAAAAACTCTACTCAAGAATTTTCAACAGATTTATCACTAGATTAGAATGATGATTATTTTTGTGGACTATTTAGTCAAGATCCTTTTGAGCTATAAAGGTTGGTAGACCCCACAATTCAAATATTCAATATTTTTAAAGCTACTCAATTATCAAAAGAAGATAAAGTTGTTTTCGGTAGAAAATCATGTGAAGCTCATGACCGACAACAAGCATTTACTTTATTCAAAAGTTGTATTTAATTATTTTATTATTGTCAAAAGTTAAAATTATTGTACTTAATTATTCTAAGTTATAATTATTGTTGTAAGCGCTAGAGGCTAGATACTCATGTATAAAATCCTCTTCGTTATCTATTTTTAGACAGAAATTAATTTAAAAACTAATTTGGAGGCAAATTAGAAATTAAAAACCTTTATAAAATTTAACCATCAATAAAATATTTTTATTCTAAAAAGTCTTTTGTTCTTATTTTATTTCCAAAAACTTATACAATATTTTATTACTTCTTTATGAATTTCAAATTAATCTTTAATTTTCATATATTTTCATACATTTTCAAATTATTTACTCATTAATTTTGGACTGGGCTTGAGTTAGTCTATCTGGTTTTCTATACAGGTGAAGTGGTTGGCTATTGTGTGAAGTACTTGAGATTGATAATTATTTTATTCACAACCACATTTAATATCTCCTAATTATATTAGATCACTATTGGGTCTATTGTCTGCTACCTTAAATGGATTAGTTGGAATAAAGAGTTCTTAGTTTTGAATAGTAATGGATTTTAAGTTGGATGCCTATAATTGTAAAGTTTGAATAATTAATATAGTAGAATACAATATGTTTTTTAATTTATAATTTTTTTTAGTTAAGTGCCTATTTATTTTTTGCACTAAAATTTCAAATTATTCATATATTTAAAAATTGTTTGTTTTTTAATTGATATATGAAAATTTACTAAAAATATTTGAATATTATTAAGTTAAAAATTTTAACTTATATTTAGATAACCAAATGTCTCAATGAGTTAACTTTTTATTTATTAATAATACCTTTATTTTATTAATGTATTGACATACATTATTTAAATTTTAAATCATACTCCAACCCCTTTTTTTTTGTGCTATCTCTCTCTATCTTTACCTATTTGGAGCAACATTAGGAAATAATTAATCTCTATTATTTTATTTTTATCAAATTTTATGTTTTTTAAATGATTAATTTATATTTTTTTACTCATAAGATTAAGTAAAGAAAAAAATATTCGTATATCATATATATTAATAATATACATATTAATATAATTTGTTAAATTAAGTTATTATCTTCATGAACTATTGTGTTAATATAATCAATACTTGTACAAAATATAATACTTTAAAAGAGTATAAATGTTAAAATATCAACTTTTAAATTATTTTTTAGTGTAAAAATAAATAACTTTGCACTTATTTATCATATAAGTTCATATTAGTTACAGTGAAATATTAAGAGTAAAAAAAAAGAAACTACAAAAATGTCGCCTAGCACTAAAATTCTTTAAGCTCCACTGTATAAAATACACGCAAATACCTACTAAATAGAAATTTATATTATAAAAATATTATACTATAGTATATTATTATGGACAATTTAATTTATGTATAAATAAAATTATTCTTAGCACTCATACAACACGTGTATTTAATATAAGTTATCTACCTTAAATCTTAAACCTTTTGTATTTAATATTAATTCTAATAAGTCATAAACTTTTACAAGTATTGCTTTATGAAGAATGCAAACAACAAAAAGAATTTTTTTTGTAATATTAATTTTAAAAGGGTTATTTTTAACTTACTACTATAAAATTACTTATATTTCGTTGTAATACAAGAAATATTTTGACGTTATACTATTATTCATAGAGATTGAAAATATCTCATTAAACTACAAATTTTTAACGTCAATATAAAATTTTTTAATGTTATAAATATATCCTTACATGTTACAAATACCCTTAATATATTTTATAATGTAGTTCAATGAAATATTTATTTTCTTTATAGATTATAAATTAGCATAATGATATTTGTTATATCACAATAAAATATCACAAAAAATTGAGCAATTATATGAATTTATCATTAAAAAAGTTAAAATTTTGAAATAAATTAAAAAAACTTGTAATTTTCTAATTAGATTCAAAATCTTAATTTTGAAATAAAAGTTAAAAAATAATTAGCTTTTTCATGATTTTAGTAATTTCCACCACTAATAGCAACTGCTTGCCACGTTGCGAACGTCGTTGGTTGCTGGTGATATTGGAGTGACAAAGAAGATTTAGTTAGAGAAGTAAAGAGAATGGTGTTAGCTATCGGTAAGTACGGCAATAATTTCAGAGAGAGTATGAGGAGTTAAGTGGTGGATGGTTTGAGATTCAAAAGAAGGAGAAAAAGTAAAGAGGAAAGAGTGCCTTGTGAAGGAGAGTGAATAAGGAAAAGAGAGTTGGATTTTTTGTTTATATACCTGGATCCTCAACTAAGGTAGTTGATAGATTTTGAAATAGACTTAAGTTTAGATTGAATTGGAATAATAATATTTGTATTGCTAAGTTTTTTAATTTGCATTTTTAAATTTTTTGAAAAAAGTGAAAAATGATTTTTCTTTCAGATTTTGTCCAAATATAATTTTGCCTTCTCATCATTAACTTTTTTTTACGGACGTTATGAATCTGTAACTAATTGAAATATTTATCATCTTTATAAATTGCAGTATAACACGTTAATATTTATTGTATTACAATGAAATATCACTGAAAATTAAATATTTAGATAAAATTATTTTTTTTGATGTGATGGATATTTTTATATGTACAAGTAAAAGTAATAAAAAAATTTAACTAGAGAGCTATTTAAAAATTCATAGGTAGAGTGATAATTAATTTTTAAATTTTCTTAGCCGAATATAGAATAAAAGGTGTTTAATATATTTTAGCGTACAAATAAAACCACTCAAAGATAAAAATATCATATGTTTCTATGACTTTTTGAATATAACGTGAACTTTTTTTTAATTTTGTTTTCTATATCTATTTAGTTATTGATATTTTGGTTGAAAGTAAAATATTTAACTTCAATAAAATCTGATAAGTCGTAAAATAATCTAATCTCATTTGGTCATCAATTTTTTAATTTTTTAAATAAAAATAATAATGAAGAGCTTTAAAATCATATGATATCCCTACCGTTTTACAAAACTTGAAACAAAATAAATTATAACAACAATGACAACAATGTATATAATTTTATGGTATCAGGTTGAATAAATAATTTATATAAATTTATATTTTGTTTGTTAAATATCAAATTATTAAATGACATCTAAATATTATTTAATTAATTTACTTTTTTTATTTTATGTATAAAATTTTAAATAAGTTAATTAATTCTTTAAAAATAATTGTATTAATTTTGAAATAATTAATTTTTTTATCATTTTTTCAATTATTAATATATTATGAGTTCGATTGTATAATTTTTCAAAAAGAGTTTTTTTAAGTATGTTTTTCAGTAATAAAGCACTTATACGAGTACAGTTTTTAATAAAAGTTTATTAATTATTTGTTTGTTATAAATAACTTTTAAAATACTTTAATAATCAAGTTTTTAATACTCTATTTAAAGAAATAAAATAAATTATTAAAACAATATAAGGGTAATTTAGACAATTTTACTTTTTAAAAAATGCTGAAAAACTTTTAACCTTAAAAATTCAAATTTTTAGGCTTGTTCAGTAGGAAAAAAATAAACTTTTTCATTTTTAATTATTCTCAAAGAGAAGATTATTTTTTTTACTAAATATCTGCGAATCCAATTACATGATCTTATAATAAGAATAAGAGATTTTGCTAGATCAATCCCTTTGCTCTTGATTCCTCGATAATGAAAAAATTTCTTTTCAAATTTGAATTCGTTCAATTGGAATCTAGCTTCTTCTACTTTATTTTTATTAACTTATTTCTTTATTAATTTTTTCCTCTTTTTTCTTTTTGTTTTCTCTTATCTTATTCCCTTCCATCATTCCTCAAGTCTCATAGGCTTGATCCTATATAATTTGATCCATTTTTCCATTGAGTGAGAGTACGAAATAAATCGGATTGATTTTTTGATCGAAAGTATTATGTGAAATTTTGATTTTTCCTCTTTCTTAATCTCTATCCCATAGGTATAATATTTGAATCAATAGAGAATTTTTTCTTCTGTATGTATAAGAATCGATATTATTATATTTTAATTCCTTTCCTTTATGTTGTAAGAAAAATTTGAAAAAAACTTTTAACATTAAAACAACTCATTTAACTAATAAAAAAGACAAATTAAATCATCAATAGATATATATATATATATTATATTTTAATTGTTTTCATTTTCATTATGCATTTTCTACAAAATGATGTTATAAGTTTAAGTGTTTTCAACCACTTCGACTAAGTTCAAGTAGCCAAAAGTCTGACTCTTCTTTTAAGGAGTCAAGGCTTTAAACTTTGTTAGTGTTCTTAGTAAGATTATTTCGGCCGAAAAAGATGAAAATTTTACTGGAATCTATTATTTACTAAATGTGAGACTTATCATATTAAAATGTAGATAGAAATTTTTTCTCGTAAGGGTAAACATCGCCTATATTGGACTAAAAATTTGACAATTTTATATTCGACTCAATCAAGGTTCTTGATAGATTCCATCGTAATGTTGGTAGATCGGACATATAATATATAATACTTGAAAAAAAAAACAAAAGTACAAGTGTTTTCATTTCCATAACATCAAATTTGAAATATTATTTTCATTTTTAAAAACATTTTTAGAAAGCATCACTTTTTACAAGGTAGAGTATTTATTTCACCTGTTTTCATGATAAGCGAAAATAGACTGAAGAAAAAAGTTCATGGCGTATATCAATTATGAATTCTAATAAATTCCACGATAAATAAATGAGCCATGAACGTTGCCCGTTTAAAATTCAGAGCTGGAGAGCTAAAACAAGCTCTAAAATTAATGGTTTCCGAGCCTGAAATCCTCGTAGACCCTTCTACGTACATGCCATTACTACAGTTCTGCGTCGATACAAACGCTGAAAAACAAGCTCATTCGATTCACTCCCACATCATAGCAAATGGGTATGAATCTAATGTGAATTTAAGTACCAAATTGATCATTTTTTATGCGAAAGTTGGTGACCTTGTGCCAGCACGAAAGGTGTTTGATAGAATGTCTGAGAGAAATGTTGTATCGTGGACAGCAATGATTTCTGGGTATTCCCAGAATGGATACGATGAAAATGCTTTGCTGTTGTTTTTGGCAATGGGTAGAGCTGGTGTTAGGGCTAATCAGTTTACCTATGGTAGTGCCTTGAGGGCGTGTACTCTGATGAGATGGCTGCAGGGTGGGCTGATGATTCAGGGGTGTATTCAGAAGGGAAGGTTTATGGAGAACTTGTTTGTGAAGAGTGCATTGCTGGACTTGCATGCGAAGTGTGGAACGATTGAGGATGCGTGTTTTTTGTTTGAGACAATGGACGGAAAGGACTTGGTTTCTTGGAATGCAATGATTGGTGGACTTGCGGTGCAAGGTCTTAACGATGATTCATTTCGGTTGTTTCGATCCATGATGAGAGAAGGTACTGCCCCTTTTGGTGTTGAACTTCTCTGAATTTGTATGTTCTTTATAACTAGGATACAAGTTAAGTCACTAGCTAAATCTTCTTTAAAAAATTAAAGTTTAATGCTTGAATAAACAAATTCACTGGTTTGTAACTTTGTAAGAGTAAAGTTACGGGAAGAGCTCTCCAGCTTGTTCCAAGAAAATATATATTCTATTGACAGAGAGATGATTCCATACTTAGAATTTGTAAGACCTATTTTTTAATCTTGAAACGGTAAAATTTAGGGATACTTCTATATAATTACGATCAATTGCATAATTTTGTGAGTTGATCTCATTGAATGAAATTTGAAGTGAAACATCAGACATGTCCTCTCTCTCTCTCTCTCTCTCCTGTCTTTTGTTTTTCTCTTATTAAATACTGAACTGTGAATATGATATTGACTATATGTTGCCACTACAAACTACACAAGCATGATTTATCTGCTCTGAATTTTCGTTATTTTATCACCAACGTTTATTCCTTCTTGGAAACAGAACTGACAGTGATGGTGTGTGAAGTTTCTTTTGAAATTTATCAGATTATAATATCTAGTTGTCCCGTTGTCTTGGGGAAAAATCTATCCTGTTGCATGCTTGAAATTTTCATGGGAATGTTTTATATATTTACTCTTTATGCCATGTTTCAATGCCAAACTTTGATAGGGTTGATTCCTGATTGCTTCACACTGGGGAGTGTTTTAAGAGCCCCTGTTGGAGGTATTGGTTTGATAATGGTCAGCCAAATTCATGGTTTGAGCATCAAACTCGGTTTTGGATCATCTAACATGTTGACTGGATCACTAATTGATGTTTATGCAAAATGTGGAAGTGTAAGAAGTGCTTATCAGTTGTACAAATATATGCTAAAGAAAGATATAATATCTTGCACTGCATTGATCACTGGGTTTGCTCGTGATGGTAACTGTAGTGGAGAGGCTCTTGATCTCTTCAAAGAAATGCTTGTAAAGAAATTGGGAATTGATGATGTTATATTATGCTTTATGCTTAACATATGTGCCAATACTGCATCACTGAGCTTGGGAAGACAAATCCATGCTCTTTCTTTAAAATATCAACCAAGTTATGATGTAGCTATGGGAAATGCTCTTATAGATATGTATGCCAAATCCGGAGAAATTGAAGATGCGAGCCATGCTTTTAATGAGATGGGGGAGAAAAATGTGATTTCCTGGACATCCTTGATTGCTGGATATGGGAAACATGGCTATGGACATAAAGCAATTGCACTCTATGAGAAAATGGAACACGAAGGATTGGTGCCAAATGATGTTACATTCTTATCTTTGCTATTTGCTTGTAGTCATACTGGCTTGACTGGCGAAGGATGGGAGTTATTCAATAATATGATTAACAAATACAAAATATTGCCACGAGCAGAGCATTTTTCTTGCTTGGTAGATTTGTTTGCGCGCAGAGGTCAATTAGAATCAGCATATAGTATGATATCTGAGATGAATATTAAGCCTACTGCATCACTTTGGAGTTCCATTCTTGGGGCTTGTAGTGTCTATGGTAATACATCTCTTGGAGAAGTGGCTGCAATGAATCTTTTAGACATGGAACCTGAGAAGTCAGTTAACTATGTTGTTTTATCAAGCATATATGCTGCTGCTGGTGAATGGGATAATGTTTGGAAAACGCGGAAACTAATGGAGGAGAAAAGCGTAACAAAGAGCCCAGGATACAGCTTTTTGCAGTCTACAAAGAAGAAGAATTTGCTTTTGGAGCCATGCTGAACTTGCCACTACTGTCTTAATTTGATATTTATCTTGGAGTTGAACTAGTATTTATGTGAAGAACATATTGCTTTGATATCGCAGGAGATGATTGTCATTCTATTCTGAAGACAATATGGTTGTTTGTGTCCTGAACATTTTCATGTTTCAAGCTTCTCAAGGAAGGTTAAGGTACATACCATTAATCTAGATTTTATGTGCTTCTGTCTTTATGCTTGAAACATCATATGTTTTGTATCAAAATATATCTGACAGGTAAAGGGCTTTGAGTAAGCCCGAGGATTGAGAATATAACTCTTTTTGTCTTTTCTGCTATGGCAAGTGGAGTCTTTGATATGGATATGTCTACCAATTTCACATTCCACCAGTTACTAGGTTAACCTGTTAAAAATTTTGACTAGGTCTACTAGGTAAGATGCAGCTTTCACTCCTTTTCTGTGCTTTAACAGCTGGTTTACCACTTTCTTCCTTCTCCATTTTGATGGATGATGCAAGTCGGGTTGTTTATTCAGTTTTTACATACACTAAGCTCTGTGTTGCTTCAGGTTTTCAGACTATGTGCGTTGGTCATGTGCCAGCTGATCAGGACAACCACCACATTTTGAAGTGAATGAAGGAAGCTTGATCAATTCACTTGGTGTCACAGTTAATTTTGATTCCACATTGAAGTGTTGGAGCTCCTCAGCCTTCAATGTTTTAACCAATTACAAAGGGTACTTGTTACTGGTAATTTGCCAGAATTCTTTGTTTAATTCAGTATTATTTTGTTATGGACTGGCTCTGCATTTTCTTTTCATTAAATGGGCATGAGTGTAATTGTTAGAAATGAAATCATGACATAAGTTTCCACTTAGTTTACATTTCATTAATGTTTTGAAGTGTTGGAATTACAAACTTTGAAATTATATGTTTTTCGTAGTTGTCCGCAAAACAATATGCTCTTTCAATGTAATAAGAATCATGTATTGCGGAATCCATTATGCTTTGATTTTATTTTTGGACTTATCTAACCTCTTCTTTTACCTTTTGACTTCATCTTTGATTCTCTAGAGCTGCTGCATTGAATCTTAAACTAACAGCAGTCCCTGTTTTCAACTCTTTGAAAACTGAGGACTGAGACTAATCATACTTAAAAGCTTAATCATAACACTAAGTATTCCAGTGCAAAAGGATAATTTCTGGCTAATATGCTTCCTTTTCAATAAATAAATAAAATAAAGAAGCTATTGGAGTTTTGGGGAAGCTCCAGTTGTTCTGTTGATGCTATGTGTAGAGCTCAATGGTTTGACCATATGATGCCCCCAGCTGTGCAACTGTGTGTTTGAGCCAGGTGTTTACTTTTTTGTTTTTTCTTTAGAGCTAAGGGGTTGGATCATCAAGAATGTCATAAATGTTTTTAAATGTGATGTTTGCATCTAGGTTGAACACTTTATATGGTCACAATTGAATTGATGGTACATTGAGTTGTTTCAGTTTTCCTTTTTGAACTAAAGGCTTGTTCTTTGTGCCACTTTTATTTTCATTATTATTATTATTATTATTATTAGTATTTTCACATAGAGTAAATGTTTGGCTTGCAAAATTGTGACAGTATTACTTAATGTGGAGCATATGTCAGAAAGGAATTGCAAGTTTCTGAGAGGACCAACTTCTACATGATGATAACCAATGATGTTGATCTGGATTTCTTATCTTAGTTTCAATTGCTTTGTTCAGAGAAAAGAATTAGAAAGTGTAGCTTCAAAGATTTTGGCTATGCACTGTTCAGCATTGAGCTGATAGCAGGAAAAATGCTTTTGAGCTTTGTGCCCTACACTTCATGGTATGTGGTGATGGTTCTGTTCCATACTCTGGGAGGGTTGTTTTATTTTTTTGTGCTTGATGGCTGTTTGGCTTTTTTATTTAGTTGTCATTGTCACTTTCTCAAGGTATGATAGCAGGAGCACAATCTATGCCTAGTTTCCATCATATAAAGACTTACTTATAAAAAAGTGTGAAGGAAAGTGAGTAAAATGTGAATTGTAATTTGTAATTTTTGTCTGTTGAGTACCAAGAGTATTGCAGATTACTATGTAATCAGTGACCAGACATCTTTTAGTAAAACATGCTTCATCTCCCAGGTCTTTTAAAGAAACTTGACCAGACCTGATGGTTTAAATGTTCAGGTTGTGAATGCTGGTCTGGTTAACCCAAAACTTTTTTGGGCTTAAACAACCAGGCGAAGTTTTGCATTGTTCCTCATAATAGAGATTTAAACGGGATCAGCTTAGCACTTAATACTTGGACAGAACCCCTTGCTCCATCGTAGCTTCTTCTAAGGTGAATGGTAGAAACCAGTTACTGTTCAGGGTATAATGCCTCGGAAGCAATGACTGTTAAACTCGGGAGCCTCTTATTTAAGGATATATTCAAAAATTTTGATGAACATGCCTTGGTTTGTGATAGTCTATACATGACATGTATATTCATTTTGTTTGAATGAACAGCCGGTTGCAAAAGACCATCATGGCAGTCCCAGCAAGGAAAGCTATGGATGATGAGCTATGTAATTTTGTCTAGCCCAATGGCATTTGGTGTTGCATGAAAGTTTCTTTCTTCAAACTGAACTTTAACCAATATGAAAGATACTGCACAGCATATTGTTTTGAAGACGCAACATGTTGTGTTAAGCTGTAAATACTGTGATCTTGGGCACCTTCCAATCTGAATAATACAGGTTTAAGGACAACTTGTGCATGCCTGTTGTGAGATTATCTTTCAATCTGCAAGTGTGCAACGCTTAAATGATGAACTTCAGGAACTTTAAGCTTTATAGCTTGCTTCTAGCAGTGGGCACAAAAATGTGAAATGCTTACTTGTCCTTAAGATATGTTTGTAATTGTTGTTCTTCTATTCTGATTCACAATCCAGTACAGCCCATGTATTATGTATCTACAGGAAGTGGGCATCCCCCACACAATTCATAGATCATTTTCACTTTAAATTGACAACTGGATTGTACTTTTGGCAATTTAACGGTACAAACACAACGACTGTATTATACGGTTGCTATGTTGTCATCTTGCCCGGTTACTTCTATTTGATACTTTTCGTATTTCTATTTCATAAGTCAATGTATTTCTACATATCTCAATTTTAGATATTTCCAAATCTATTACATGGAAACTTGTATCCATTTCTGGATCGAGATCTTTCTTAAGAATTAAGATCTTTTTTAAGCTCAAATATGTTCATTTCAGATGTGGGTTCTTTAGCCCTTTGCTTCTAACGGAGGGAAGATTTCGTTGTGATGAAACAAATATAAATTAAAAATGAAAACTCATACAAAATGAGGGAAAATTTTGCAATCTCAGTGAAGAATGGTCTTACAACAGCAGAAATTTGTGATCAAATTAGTGTGACAAGAATCTCTTACGACTAAGCACTTTCTTCAAAAGTGCTTCTCTTCCAGGAAAAGGACTTTTAATCTCCACGTTCAAATCTTTCCCACTCGTCTCACTCTGGATCCTATCATCACCATTTCCATTTCCAAATTTACCCCTACTATTAGCCCTAATCCCCATCTTCTCCTTCATCCTCATTCTCCTCTCCCTTCTCCTCCCTTCCCTCTCTGATAATAACCCGCCAACATTCTCTTCCTTCTTCCCTCTTAACATCTCTTTATCTTCCTCTTTGATTCCTTTCCCTCCATTTTCACCCACATTAATCCTTGGAATTCTCCCTCCTTTACTTGTCCCCAAAAGCTCAAACTCAACCTTACTCCATCCAACTTTATCTTCATTATCCCAACCAAATCTCTCACTCAACTCCAGCAACTGAGAAACTGCACTCTCATTATCTCTTGCTCCCAAATTACTACTGATACCATTTCCAGTCAAAACACTCTCAGCAAACTCCCATTCTATTCTGTCTGCGTAAACAGGATCTTCCAGCACCTGGTCTGCTAGCTTTGCCCAGTCTTCGAAGTCACGTGCACGAAGGTTTTTAGAAACCCATTTGAGATAGTTTGAAGGAAGTGTGCCCAGCATTTTGCCCTTGTGTCTGCCGAAGTCTATGACTCTGTCCCTCGCTGGGATGGTTTTTGGGTTTGTGAAAATGGGGTTTTTGTGGGGTTTGAAAGAGCATGAGAGAGTGAAGAACGTGGAGGTTTTAGAGATGGGAGATGTTTGCAGAAGGAAGAAATTCATGGAAATGGAGACTGAAAGCTTAGGGCACAAGGGACTAAGACAAGGGAGAAGATATTCAAGAGGGAGAGAGAGATATACGGAGAGAGGATGGAATGTCAAATGTGGCTATTGTTGTTTTGTGTTGATTTTAATTTTCTAGCAGGATATTTTAATTTAGGAAAAGGATAAAATGCCTTAATTTTACACGTTTATTGGGAGTAGACTTTTCTATCACCGTATATCTCCCGTCCTGACGGATTTGCTTGCACTCTTACTAACCCGATTCATAGTAAGGATATGATTCTTTTAAGTTGCGCAAAAATCTATCTTCCGGAAAAGTGATAAAAGCAAGAAACAAAGTCAAAGTCTAAACTTTGGGAGTCCAAAAGTTCAAAATCCAGTACAAGGAACTGTCGGAATATTGTGTAAATGTAACCAACAAATTTTGGTCCGAAAAAGAATAATTTGTCTCATTTTCTTAAAAATAAGACTGGAGTATGTTTCTTCTAAAAAACACTGTACTTGAGTATAGGAGTGGGCAGAAAACTGTTTTGAATCGATTGAAATTGGATCAAAATTTATGAGTTTAGTATGATATTTTATATAATTTAATTCGATTTCGGTTTTTAAAATAAAAAATTTAAAATTCTCAGTTCAATTTTAATTTTGATTCAAAAAATCCATATCAAACTAAAAATATTATTTTTTAATTTTTTTATTTAAATGATGTCGTTTATTGTATTTTCATAAAACGACATAATTTAGTACACTGAAAATTTTTTTAAAATAATAAATTTATTTAAAAATTGAACTGAGCAGAAAATTAAACCGATGGATTCGATTTTAATCCGGTTTTAACATGTAATCAGTTCGGTCCAATCTACAAAATTTGAGACCTGTAATTTTTGGTTTCGGTCTGATTTTTCAAAAATCGAATCGAACTGGACCGTATCCACCCCTACTTAAGTATGTCCCATGATAAAAAATTGTGCAAAAAGGAGATCTAATCAAAATTGAACCTCAAGCTTATTAAACCATTCAAGACCCAATGAGTTGGGAGTAATAATTTGAAACACAATATGATCATGATTCGATATTATTAAATAGATCCGAATTTGAAAACTTGACATGAATAATAATCGTATCATATTTGTGTCAACACAATTATTATGTAAGATACGATTATTTGTTTATGATACGATTAATTAAATGAATAATTATATTTTAAACAAATAAATAAATAATTTATTTTAAATGAATATATTTTAATAAAATTACAAAATATAAAATATAAAATATAAATATATTTGTAACTAATATAAGGATTTAATTATTAAATTTATATTATGTTTGATAACATATTTTATTTTTAATATCTTAAGGATGTCAATGATAATAACTAAATTACCCTAAATGATATTCACAAAAATTTTTCACATTTTGGACTTGCGATTCTTTCTTGGCAGCCGCCACTTTAACCCTATCTTACCAAGCGTCCAACATCCCAGTCCTCTTACTCTAAAGCTCCGATCAGCACTTTGACTCTAATCATCGTTGTGATCTCAGTGTTAGCTAGAGAGAAGCACGAGGAACTTTCTATTTTCCAAGTTTCGTGTTTGTTGCATTTATTTGATTGAGCATTTTACTAAATTAAATTTGACATTATATTCATGTTGAAGGTTATCAGGCCAAAGAATTGATATTGGACCATGACTGAACATATATATATATATATATATATATAATAAAAAAGTGGTAGGATTAGTAATCCTTTATTTTACACAAAATTTTATATCAACACAAAATTTTATATTAATAGTAAATCGTTGGACATAGGCATATCTAACATTTGAGATTGCATCTGAACATATAATTAATGCATAATTAATGCATTCATAATTAATGCATATATTAAATGCAATCTCAACCGTTAAATGTGTCGATATTCCAACAGTTTATAATTGATGTAACATTTTGTGTAAAATAAAGAGGCTGTTAATCTTACCCCATATATATATATATATATATTTATATAAGTATGATTAATGGCTCCTTTTTACTTATACAATTTTTTATAACAATTATAACCTATTAGATCAAGGTATATTTAACAGTTGATATTGCATCTGATATATATATTAATTGTATGTATTGTATCTCAACCGTTAGATATGTTTAGATCCAATGGGTTAGAACTGATATAAAAAATAGTGCAAAAAAAAGTCATTGATCCTTTCCTATGTGTGTGTGTGTGTGTGTGTGTGTGTGTGTGTGTGTATAGTTGTTGAAAAATATATAACCTAATTAATTTTTTGTACCTATTGCAAGAAATATGTAGGAGTACTAAAGCTTTAAAGTTAAAAAATTAAGAAATTTAATATTGTTTTTAATCAATTAATTAAGGAACCAAATTCCAATAATGTTTTTTTAGTTATTGTGAATATTGCATGCTAGCTAGGGTTATATTATATACAACAGGAATTTGATTTGTACAAAAGATTAGTTGTTTAGGAGACTGATAATTAAATTTTTATGTAATTGATTTACATTTTTTTTTTGGTTGCTTATAAATTATGATATTTATAATTTGTTTTTGTTATTGTTATAGGAAACATTCGTGCCAAATTAGATGATCTTACTGGAGAAATAATAAACTTGAATATCACTAGTACTCTATCTTCAAAACGTCGTATAATTCCTGATAGTTCTTAGTTGTTATTTGAGAAAATTGATATTTGAATTTGTGAATAATTATTAATAAAGTAAAAGAAGAGCGTTATATTATGTTTAATTATTAAATATATATTATGTTTGATAAAATATTTTATTTTTAATATTTGAAGGGTCTCAATGATAATAACTAAATTAAACCTAACTGATATTCACAAAAATTTTTCACATTTTGGACCTGCTATTCTTTGCCACCACTCTAAACCCATATCTTACCCATCTTCCAACATCCCAGTCCTCTTACTCTAAAGCTCCAATCAGCACTCCGATTCTAATCATCGTTGTGATCTCAGTGTTAGCTAGAGAGAAGCACAAGGAATCTCTTTATTTTCCAAGTTGCGTGGTTGCTGCATTTATTTGATTGAGCATTTTACTAAATTAAATTTGAGATTATATTCATGTTGAAGGTCAGCAGGCCAAAGAATTGATATTGGACCATGACTGAACATATATATATATATATATAAGCATGATTAAGGGCTCTTTTTTTTTTACACAATTTTTTTATAACAATTGTAACCATTAGATCAAAGTATATTTAATAGTTGATATTATATCTAATATATGCATTAATTGTATACATTAATTACATTGTCACATGCATTATCAATCGTTAGATGTGTTTATATTTAATAGTTTGCAAGTTTACAACTAATGTAAAAAATAGTGAAAAATAAAATTATTGTTCCTCTCCCATATATATATATATATATACATATAGTTGTTGCAAAATATATAATCTAATTAATTTTTTGTACCCGTCGCAAGAAACATGTAGGAGTACTAAAGCTTTAAAGCTCAAAAATTAAGAAATTTAATATTGTTTTTAATCAATTAATTAAGGAACCAAATTCCAATAATGTTTTTTTAGTTATTGTGAATATTGCATGCTAGCTAGGGTTATATTATATACAACGGGAATTTGAGTTGTAGAAGAGATTGGTTGTTTAGGAGATTGATAATTAAATTTTTTATATAATTGATTTACATTTTTTTTGTTGCTTATAGGTTATGATATTTATAATTTGCTTTTGTTATTGTTACAGAAGATACTCGTGCCAAATTGGATGACCTTACCGGAGAAATAATAAACTTGAATATCACTAGTGCTTTATCTTCAAAATGTACTATAATTACTAATAGTTCTTAGTTGTTAATTGAGAAAATTGATATTTGAGTTTCTGAATAATTATTAATAAAATAAAAGAAGAGAGTTATAAATATTTAGTATAGGAGTTTCATCAAACTCATTATTAAAATTTTTTTAATAACAATATTTTCTTTTCTAAATTTTTTACTGAAATAATAAATTAAAAAAGAAAGTATTTATTTTTAACATTTTATTTTTTAAAAAATAGGGATTAAATTGTTATAATTAAAAAGGTATATATATTATTTTATTATTTTACTAAAATTTAAAAAATAAAAATGATAATAATTTAACATGTCAACTTATAAAAGTAAAAGTTAAAAGGGGTATATGTCATTATTCTGCACTCAAGGAATATTTGGTTTTTCCCAAACTTTAGGAGTATTTATCCTTTCACCATATGTAATAGTTAGGTCCAAAATCGAGTAGATATTGTCTGTTTAGCGCCCTCAATAAGACGTGAGGTCCGAAGACGGGGGAGAGAATTGTTACATCCCACATCGCTCATAAAAATAAGATTAGATTGAATTATAAACCTTAAATCTCTTTAACTGAGCAGATGTGTTTTTGGTTGAAAAGCTTAAAAATAAATCCGTGACGGGTTGAATACCCAAAATAAACAATATCTACTCGATTTTAAGCCTAATATCACACCTTGCATAAATAGTATCCATGAATAATACTTTGAGAGCATAAATTGTGCGGGTTACAATTGCAGGTTACAATTGCGCGAGGGAGGCTACCAGACTTACCAACCCATGGGCACCGTACAGGGAGATTTAGTAGCACATAGGATCAGCATGTTATGCAAGCATATGAGGTAGAAAGGTCCAAATTAATCCTTGACCCAAAATTAAGTGTAGGCCATTTTTAGCACAATTAGCCTACCTTCTAGAATTGTTGTCCAATTGACTCAAATTCTAGAAGATTAGTTCATAAGTGAAGTAGTTAGATATTTTTGACATCGTATTAGACATTTTAAAATATTTTTAGAAGGCCAATTTTATCTCTCAAAAGTATATTGTGAGATGCAATCTTGGCTGTTCATTCTAAGGACAATTTAGTATAAATTTGTGAGCTCTTGATTGGCCAAATCATCCAAGCTACTTGTAATTCGTGTAATCTTTGAGCATTAATATAAAGCTTTCCTTCTTTGTATGTCTCTTTCTTTCCTTTTAAACTTTAAGTAAATTAGGCTTGTATTCCAATAATTGAGTGAGAGATTATTTGGTAAGGCTGCGTGGAGTAATTTGGTATGTGACATTAGGCTGTTACAACATACTTCAAAAGGGATATCTGTCAATTTCTCTAAATTTTTAATATACTAATATATATACTAATAAATATATTATTAATGTATTAGAAAATAATCTTATTATTTATTTTGTTAATGTATTACAAATAAATATATTTTGTTTTATCAAATTTTAAGGATTTAATAATTATTTTTGTTAAATAACTAATATTAATTGGGGTACATTCGTCAGTTTTTAAGAAAATAAGATTTTGATAGATAATTTTGAAACTATCAGTCCAGTAATTTAAACCTTAGGGTATAAGTCCTTTCCCCTAGTATATAGTAGTAGGTTTAATAAGAATAAAAGTTATAATTTTTTTTAAACATAATTTAAAATTTCTTTATTTTTATTTTTTAAATTTTTATTAAAAATAATTAATTAATAAATAGATGTTAATAAATTCAAACATCAAATATATATTATTTAATTATATTGTTAAATAACATATTTAATATAACATAATAATTATTTATATAATAATCACATTCATACAAAAGAAAAGAAGTGCCTTGTGGTGATTGAGCAAATTAAAAAAAATTAGTTTGCTTATAACCTAACTTTATTTTACTATAAATAATACATTACATATAATATTTAATGTAATTAACGAAATAGATAACACTAAGGATATGTTGGGTAGTGTCAATTGGCTTTTAAAAAACGTTAATTAGCATTAAATAAGCGCTAATTGAGTATTTAAAAAATTTTATTATGTTATTCATGAGTGTTAATTTCAGAAAAATAGTGTTTTTGGAGTAAATTAAGTTAGCTTTTCTTTTGTCATTCTTTGCTTTTATTTAATATTTTATTTTAATACATGTTTATCAAATTTTAATTTTAATTTAAACTAATTTAAGTAAATTTTTAATAAACAATTAATAAGAAAAAAAATCTTTTTATTTAATATAGTCCTAAAATTTGTCTATTAAAGTAATATCACAATTTTTTCTAAAAGTCATTTGTAATAATCAAATAATTAATAAACTTTTTATTGAGAAAAATATTTTAAAATTGTTATTTATTTTATGAGTCACATGTTATATTTTATTATTAGGGAAAATTGATATATGCCCCTAAAATTTGAAAAAAGACAAATATTCTTGGAGTTAAGGGATAAACAAATATTTTTCGAGTTTGAAAAAAAGGATAGATAGATACCCGGTTGATATATGACAGTTGACCTATTACATTGTTATCATTTGCATTTTTAATTTTAGCAAACTAACAGAGTAAAATATATATTTTTTTCAATTATAACAATTTAGTTTATATTATTCATAACATACTTAAGACTAAAATGTCAAAACTAATTTCTTAATTTATTTTTTAACAAAAAATTAGAAAAAATACTATTATCAAAAAGATTAAAATAATGAGTTAACCAATCGATATGCTAAAATATTTTTAACCCTGATATTTTACTTTTTTAGAAATAATTTAATATTTAATTATAAAAAAATTTAAAAGAGACATTTTGACATTATATTTTTATTTGTAATATATATAATTAAACATTATATTATATTCATTATATTTTCTTAAGAAAAATTATTTTACTTATAATCAATAAATAAAAATTGTAAAAAAATATATACATGTGATATTTGTTAGAAATAAAAACAGTAAAAATTTTATTATTTTCTATATTTTTAATCAAAATAAAATTAAATTATTTAATAAGAATATAAAATATGTCAATTATTAATTTTATTAACACATGATACCAAATTTAATTAATATAATACAATTTATTACTCTTGTATTATTCAAAAAATTTATTTTTCTTTTAAATATTTTATAAATATTTATAACTCTCTTCCAAAAGACTGAAATTTTTTTGGGTATGTGTGTAACTAGTGAGATTTATCAGGTTAATTGACCAAATTTTAAGTACTAAAATGTCATTTACACTAAATATAAGGATAAAATTATCATGTATATATGATGTTTAGTAAAATTCATTATTTTCTTGTATTATAGGGACTTTAACGTTAAAATATTTCTTAAGAAAAATTATTTTGCTTTTAATTAATAAATAAAAAATATATACATGTGATATTTGTTAGAAATAAAAACAGTAAAATTTTTTATTATTTTTATATTTTTAATCAAAATAAAATTAAATTATTTAATAAAAAAATAAAATATATCTAATTATTAATTTTTATTAATACATTATACTAAATTTAATTAACATAATACAATTTATTACTTTTGTTTTATTTAAAATATTTATTTTTCTTTTAAATATTGTATAAATGTTTATGAGTCTCTTTTAAAGGAGTAGAATTTTTTTGAGTATATGTATAACAAGTGAGATTTATCAGAGTCATTGACCAAACTTCGAGGACTAAAAAATCATTTACACTAAATATAAGGATAAAATTATCATCTATATATGATGTTTAATAAAATCCGTTATTTTTATGTATTACAGTGACTTTAACGTTAATAACCTAGATATTTGCCTTGACCCTAAAAGACTCGCTTCTCAGCCGCCGCCCGAACACTCTCCCACTCCGTTCACGGCCGCCACCCAAACAGTAGCACTCTGTTCACCGTGTCCTCTCCGTTCGCCCTCTTTCTGGCGCTGCTTTTGCCGCCGCCGCTTCTTGTGACAAGCGAGATTGTTGAGGGTTAAAAGGTATCATAGTTTCTTCCTTTGATTGATTTTTAGTTTCTTTTCAGTGTATCTGCTTGTTAGATTGATGAAACATTTTTTTTTTAATTCTATGAAATAGATAATTTAAATGCTGTTTTTCTATTCTACTGGGATTGTTTTTCTGTTCTAAATAATTTACATTCTGTTCAAAATGAAATTTTCTGTAAAAATATCAATTTCTCCATTCATCCACCCAAGAGTTTGTGATCGTTGGTAGCACTGAATCTCTACTGCATTTTGATTGTCATCCTCCATTGTCTAAATAACCGGAATTTCGGCCCCCAAATTCTGTATCTTGCATTCCAAGGAATCACACAAACCTATGAATCCCTCCTCTGAAAACTGATTCAACTTCTCATCCCAATTCCAAAATGGATTCTCTACGTTCCCTTTACTTTTCCTAAGCCCCCTTCTCCTGTTTTCCTCCAATTCCAGCGACCCCGACTTCTCTTCAAGCTTTTCCTTCTCATTTTACGGGAACCCAAACAGACTGCATGCCTCTTTCACTTTCACTCCGACCTTTCTATACTTGTCAAACGCTCGTTGAACTTCAGCTTTGTTCTCTGGCCATGTCAACACCTCTCCGTATGGCCTGAAGCATACCATGCAATCCATAACGTGACACAAAGTTGCTGGCTTCCGAGCTTTGTTCTTCAAAGTTGATTTTCTCTTCCTGAAGTTCAGTTTCAGAGACTTTTGTCTGCAGTTAACTTGATGTTTTGATTTCTTCTGGTTTTCAGTGCCATACTGGTTAATTATGCTTTCTTCCTTGAGCATCCTGTTGATCTTCTCTAGAAATAGATCCATCAGGATTTGGACCCCAGCAGGCTTCCTTTTAAAATTCTCAAGACTGAAGGCATAGATTGTCACATACTTCACTCCTAGTTCATAGCAATGCTTAAGAACCGACATAAGTGATGAGAATCCATGCTTGTGGATGGGTCCTACTTCCATATTCTTTCTTAGCATACCTGCAATTTCCATCCATGATAAAGGCAAAATAAGCAGGAATCGGAGCCACATAAAATGATTCATCACAACTCTGATCTTGGTTTGAATTTCTCAAGTCAGCAGTTTCCTTTATATATTGCTTTTGTGAGTTACCTTTTTTTCTTTTTGGGTAACTGTTTACTTGATGAATCTTATGCATGTTTGTAGAAATGTGTTCAGTTAACTGTTTTGTTTGATTACTAAAAGTATATTAGCTTAGCTTTTATATAAATGAATGAGATTTCAGTAGTTTATGTTGATTTGTCAGTCTTTTTTAAATGTTATGTTGATGGATACCTGTAGCATCACATTTACACAATTTTTTGTAATGGAATTAAATTTCTGCATTTAACCTCTTTAAAGGAGGAGGTAAGCATTTAACCTCTTCAAAGGAGGAAGTAAAGTTTCAGTGTGACATTGAAGGTTGTTAATTCTGTAATAATGGTAACTGAACTTTGATTGTCTTTCAAACAGGTCGTTTTGACGGTAGTGGTGAGCAAGGTTTTTAAAATGGGAAGATATGATGATGGTGGTACTCCAAGTCAGCTGTTTGTGAGTTTGGGTACTTTTATGAGAAGGTGCTTGTTCCGTATTCTATCTGTGGGTCCGATACCTGCTCATTTTGCCTTTATCATGGATGGAAACCGGAGGTATGCTAAGAAGAAGAATATGGAAGTAGAGGCTGGCCACAGGCATGGATTCTCATCACTTATGTTGGTTCTTAAGTATTGCTATGAACTAGGAGTAAAGTATGTGACAATCTATGCCTTCAGCATTGAGAATTTTAAAAGGAAGCCTGCTGAGGTTCAAAACCTGATGGATCTGTTGCTGGAGAAGATCAATGCGATGCTGAAGGAAGAAAGTATTGTTAACCAGTATGGTGTAAGAGTATATTTTGTAGGGAACTTGAAAATCTTGAGTGAGCCCGTCAGGGTTGCAGCTGAGAAAGTGATGACAGCTACTGCTAACAACAGCAAGGTCGTGCTTCTCATCTGCCTTGCCTATACTTCATCTGATGAGATTGTGCAAGCAGTTCAAGAATCCTTTAAACATAAGTCGGATGAAATTCAAACTCTAAATGGACATGAAGTATCCAATGGTTTGATTAACAGAGAAAAAAGAGTTAAGAAGATCAACAATTTGATGGTGCCTGATGTTGAAGAATCTTTTGCTCTGAAGGCAAATACAGCTTGTAATGGTGTGGTTGAAGGAGTTGAAGGCACTGAGAGGACCAATGGTGCAACTGTGTATACTGTTGAAGAATCTTGTGACAGAAAAGATGAAGCTCGAGGACCGATAGCTAGTAGGATTGCCAATGGTGTGATCGTAGGAATTGGTGAGAAGCAAGGGGAGCATCCTACAATAAAGCTGGTAGACATTGAGAAGTATATGTACATGGCTGTAGCTCCTGATCCTGATATCCTGTTGCGAAGCTCTGGCGAGACCCGCCTGAGTAATTTCCTTCTTTGGCAGACAAGTAATTGCCTATTGTATTCTCCAGCTGCATTGTGGCCAGAGATTGGTCTGTGGCATGTGGTGTGGGCAGTGTTAAACTTCCAACGCAACACCTCTTATTTAGAGAAGAAGAAGAAGCAGTTATAACAACTATGACACCTCGCAACAGACTTTAAGATATGGATAATGAGAAGTTTTGCATTGTTCCACATGCCATTCTTGAATCACTGGAAGCTTCTGACTGGAGCATGGAATGATCCTGACTCTTTGCCGTGAGTTCCTTCTGCATGCCCGAGCAATAGAATTTCTGATGGGATATTATAGACTGACAGGAGCTACAATACAAACCTGGTACCTATTAGAATTATTTGTACAATAATGTGTAGTCATTTAGATTCTAATCATGATGAAAATCTACAAAATAAAGCATTTTGTGTAGAAGTGTGAAGTTAGCACACTTATATACTTGGTGTTTGATCAAATTCTGCTACATGTATGTTTTCCTTCTTTAGCCAAGCATCGACTTGTTTCATCTATTAGAGTTTCATTCTTCTTATGTCAAAGTCTTCTCCAATCTCTATGGGCTTTTTCATATATTTTTCTTGTATCTTACTCAATATCATCGCTTTCAGAAATAAATGACAGAGCAGCTTTCCCACGTGGCCTTCAATTAACTAATGCTAACCTTGATTCTTGCTTAAATTAATCTCTTAAAAAAAGGACTTAAAAGAACACAACTAGCTCCTCATGGCCGCATTGAAAGACCTTAAATTGCTTGCAGCCTTCTGATATACTGCATATTGTGCCACCTTGAGTAGTTGAGTGGCATTTTCTTGATTAAGAAAAAAATATGACAATGTACTAGCTGTGGATCTTGTCAAGGGTGCATATCCTTTTGTCTATGTAATTGACTTTAGTGGTTTATCTGATCTTGCAGTAGTTCTTGACTACCTGATGATATCACATACCCAATTGCTTTTGTTTGCTTGACTATTTGAGCTATTCATTATTGTGCCACTTTTCTCTTTATCAGCACGGAGGCGTGGGACATTTACGTGAAAAGTTTGGAGATGCAATCCAGAATATTGCTAGCGAAGATGTAAGGTGGAGTTCCTTTCTTCTGACCTTGTTCTTTCACTAAATGTTCTTCATTCTAATGCAAACACATACGCAATATGTAGATATCTGCACTTTGATTTTTGTCAAATTTGCAGGCAAGTTCATTTTGAGTGCCTCGCTATCCTCTGTGAACAAATCAAGGATTTCATCAAGAAAAATGGGTATGGTTCCTTTACACATCAGTACATATTTTAAATGTACAACTTGATACTTGTATTTTGAATATCTTTTGGTTTCCTTTCTTCCGGTTGAGAACTCATTTTTCTCTCATATCTAGTTAGTCCTAGGAGTTGGTTTATTTGTATCATTTGCTTACACAGGTTTCTGTTTGCTTTTTAAATTTGTTTAAAATAATAGGTATCTTTTGCTGAATGAAAAGGGTGAGAAAAATGAAGGAGCAACTTGGAGTTGTGAGGACTAATTGTATTGATTGTTTGGACCGTAAAAATGTTACACAGGTTGGTTACTTTCAATCAGAAAAATAATTTTCTTCATTCATCATTATCAGTCTTCTTCTTATTAACTTCTATTATCAATGGCGCTAACAAACACAAGTGCATGTGTGAATGGTAGAAGTTTTCATGTGATTACTTATGGTTGCAGTACCATTTGCTCCTTCAAACCATGGTAAGCTATGTCTGCAGAGCATGATAGGTTGAAGAATTTTGGAGATCCAACTAAGAAGTATTGCTATTTTTTTCGCTGAAGAAACTATTAGCTCACATTCAAATTTTGATAATAACTTTAAAATATGCGAGTATACTGGCTTTTCTTATTCGAATTAGTTGCTTTGAATGGATGTTTATGAATATTACTAGTGCTTTGCCTAGCAATGTTGACATGGTTTTCTTACCATGTGAGTGATTATATTTTGCATTCGTAATTTCAGCATTTGTAATTTCAGTATGGGCTAATGATGAGGAAGATGTTGGCATTCAATATTCTGGTGCTTTTACATGGATCGTCTCCAAATTGTTTTCTGCATGCATTCTTATATTAGTACTGAATGACACTGTAATCTATGAACATAGTACTTTTGAGATGGCATTCTTTGGATCCCTCTTGATTGTATCAGGCATAAATTCTTTTGTGGTATGTAATATACACTGGACAAAACTTGAAGTTCATCTGTAACCTGGAGCAAAAAAAGTAAAGGGTGAAGAAACAGTCTACCACCCGGAAATTATTTCAGCGCCATTAACTTCTTTGTCATAGTTTTTGACTGCATGAAGGAAAACATTGGTGCTGAAGTTTCTCTAGTGACCTTGTCTTACTAGACAAAATGCTGTGGCTATAAGTTTAGTTTCCTATGAAGATGTCAAATATCCTCACGTAGATCTGTCTGATTCAATAAACACGCTTCTGCTTTCTTAGCTTGATTTTCTTTAAATTTGTCCATAATTTCTACCTTTTCCCTTAATCAATGTATTAGCAACATATATTATTGATATTTGGTGTAAAAACTAACTTTTTGCCGTACCTTAAATTTCTTATTAGGTTGGATTCTAGATGTTGCCAACAGAAAGTGCAAGGTATCCTTAAAGACAGATGGAATGCCCTGTGATAATCGGATTTCTATTTTTTTTTAAATGAAAATATCTATACGTGGATTTGTATGCGTTATAATATGAGAGATATTTATAATATAGAAATTGAGGAGTTAAAGATATATTTTTTTCGAGGAGATTATCCAAGTTTGGATGAATATGGTTATATTTGTAAAAGAAAGGAGGTTTAGTTATTTATTGACTTATTGGGGGTAATAAGAATTAAGAATAAATTTAAGGATGTGGGTGAAATTTTATAGTCCTAAGGTTTATAATATATAAGTAGAATTTTTTTGGCGGGGCATTTTCTCTTTTGCCCAAAAAATGAAAAAAAAAAAAAAAAAGAGACGAAAGAAGAAGAAGAAGATGATGATGATTTGAGGAAGAAAGGAAAGATAAAGAGAAAGAGAAAAGGAAAAGAAAGAGAGAGAGAAGAAGAAAGAGTGAAGAAAAATGGAAAATGTGAGCAATAGAAAAAAATGAAGATAAAGATGGTGAAGAAAAATAGAAGATCGGCGGAGAAAGATTGCATTTTTATAGGCAGAAATTTATTATAGAAAGAGAAGGATGGATTTTGAGCTTAAAATGAGCATGTTTAGAACTAATGCTGGTATAATAATTTATCACAATTTTTCAAAAAAATAAATATTAAGTCTAAATGACTTTATTTCTAACAAAACTTTGAAGAAATTATGAATAAAATTTAAACATTGCTTATGAAAACAAGAGCATTTAATTAGAATAATCGCTAAATTTTCTGTTTGATTGGTGATCAAGATTCTCCCCAATCAAGAAAATTATATGTTCACTAATGTAAACATTTATGTGATAGTCACTAAGTTTTCGGTTAGTTTCTAAGTTTTCAATTCGATTTGCGATCAAGATTCACCCTAATTAAGAAAACAATATGTTCAATAATATAACATTTGTGTGATAATTCATAACCCTCTTTAAATAATATGCATAATAAAGTCGACGAAATTGAGCTCTTCCTACTCTACCTTATCTATATTAACAACTTCAATTCAAATATTTCTTTTTTTTTTTAATTGAATTGATCCATGATTTAGGCTATACATCACTCCTCACTAATTGCCAACTTTAAAATTTGTTGACAATAAATTATGTGTCATAAACTATTACTAGCTATATTTTAACTTGTTGAGAACTTGAAATATCAATATAGACTTTATATTATTGCAAAATTACTTAATGTTTAAGCTATTTTAAAACATAAACAAATTAACCTAAAATAAGTACAACATTGTACCTTAATTTTAGAAGTCTTACGAATACATCCACTGAACGAAAATACTTCCTCTCTTACTATTTTCGACGAATTTTCTGGACAAGGACGCCGGATCAAAATTGATTTTGACAAATTTGGTCATTTTAAGATCAAAATCTATCTTTTCTCTCTCTAGAAATAAATTTCTCTCTATAAAAATAAATTCTTTCTCCACTCATCTTCTATTTTTCTTCACCATCTTCATCTTCACTTTTTTCTATCCCTCACCTCCTTTTTTTTCCTTCTCTTTCTCTTTCCTTTCTTCCACAAATCATCGTCTTCTTTTTTGTCTCTTTTTTTCTTCTTTTTTGTGCAAGAGGCAAAATAGGGCAAATCTTGCGTATGCGACTCAATTCGCAAGTATACATAGTCATGTCAAGTAATATAATGATAAAAAGAAAATATCGAACCCACGATAATTAAGTTTTCAAATTTTAAACTAATTACTACAATTATAATAAATTGATTTTATTTAGGCAACCACTACTCATTTAAATGCAAAAGCAAAGAAAATATAAAGTATAATAGATAATCTAATAACAAAAATATAGAGAATCAAGAAAATGAAATTAATAGTGTGAGTGTGTAGAAATTGATTCAATTTAATCCAAGTATCTTGACTTCACCTAATTATCACTGTGTTTCTCTTAATAGAGAATTTGTAATGCTTTTAGTTTTAATACACTAATTAGATGTTATAAATTAACCTCATTCTCCCTTGTTAGTGTTGAACAAAGTATTATGTATATTTAACCCAACTGATATCCCTATTTGGCTTGATTAACTGCACAATCATTTACCCTTACTTATTAGTAATTGTTAAGGATTCGCTTGCCTCCATCTCTTGATATCCCCAGTGATAATCCGATTATCTAGACACTAGTGCCTCTCGAACTTTCAGTAATTTAAACTGTGTTTTTTTAATCTCCATAAAAAAACTAAACTCCCCAAGCAATAATTTATTCATGCCTAATTAAATAATTCATCAAACAATAATTTATAGGTATTAAGTACAAGGCAAACATAAGTGACTAAAAATTACTAACGTTAACAAATTCCAAATTAATCAAAACATGGATTTAGAACATAAAATCTATCCCAACATATCACAAATCAACGACATTGTTATCATGAAGTTCATAATCCTCAACATAATTAAAAGAAAAAAGTAATATGAACTTCAAAACAAAACTTCAAGTATTATCCTAAATTCTTCAAGAATTGATGAATCCACTTTTTTCTCTCTCTAGAATTCTTTTTCTTCTTCTCTCTTTCTTACACCAAAAATCTACTGTTCTCAAATTGAATAATGGTGGCTCATCATAGAAAAATATAAAAACCTGGGAATGGTCAAATTTGGCCATCCAAAACCGATTCGAAGATCAAAAAACGGCGTAAGGACATCACATGGTTGCAGGAGGCATGCGCCTGTAAGGCTTAGTGTTGGCACGCGGGGTGTCTTGTAGCATTGCTGCAGGCGCCTCCTTATTAGGCCAAATTGGCCTTTGTCACCTGGGGGCAGGCACATGCATAGGCTTGGCTAGCATGCGCGCGTGTGCCATGTTTGCTGTTTAGGGGTGGCTTTCTATTGCTTCTACATGTTGAATTCACATATGTTCTTCTTGTAGTTATGCCTTTTTCTCGTTGCTTTTTTCCATGCCTAACTCGCTTCGTATCAGTATTTTCTTGCCTTTTTATGCACGAACACAAAAGTTCATCAAACAATATCAAGGCTTGAGGGTTTATGCAAATATTTGAGTCTGAATGCTAATGATTTATGAGTAAAATACTCACTCATCACCCAAGGATTATAAAATTTCATGCAAGTCCTTAAGTTTATTCTTTTATTCTTGTTACCCCTAACAAGTTAATAAATAACCAAAACTCCTTCCTTTCGTGAAGGTGGCAGTGAGTGGAGGGCGACTGCACTCGTTGGTAGCGCGGCCGTGCCATAGCTACTCCCTATGACATATCAAATTCAAGCTTTTGACGTCTAGTTTCCAATACAACAAATGAAATGCAATTCTAAGTTTTATAAACAAAGTTATGACTATTTTAGTATAACATATTTAGCATGTTCATTTTTGCTCTTTTAGCCCAACATCGATAGAGAGGTTTGCAAATGCGCACTTTTGCTCTGTTTTTGTGTCTTTTCATTGAAATACTTCAATATCAAAATGCTTAATTTTCCTTCACTTAAGCTCAAAAAATTTTATAAACATTTACATAAACTTTAAATAAAATAAAATCCTCTAATTTTAGTTTTGATACCAAAATCAACCCAATACATATAAACATTTACCTCAATTAGGTACAATAATTTCTACACTTCTATTGACATTTTCCTTTCTTTTGAATGTCACTCCCCTATATCAATTTACCAACAGTAAATAATAGTCTGGATTATAATTATCTAAAAAACTATACTATTAAACATATAACAATATTCTAATAAATAAAAGAATTACTGCATATCAAAACAAATATAACTATATATAATGATCCCAAAATAATCTAATTTATAAATATATCTATACCTTTGACAATGTTAAAATACTTCAATACCTCCCTATTGTTTCCACAATACTGCGAATCCCCTTTTATTAGTTGGTAGGTAAAATATAATAACACGTGAGTTTAGAAAATTTAGCTTATTAATTTAAATAGTCTTAATAGTTTTAAAAATATTCATAAAAATTCTAATTTATTAAAATATAACAATTATACTCTCATATAATAGTAATTAAAAAAAATTATTTTCAACTTCTAATTGAAAATAAATATTAAAATAATAATATATTTTATTTTATAATACATTGATAAAAAATATTAAATTAATTTTTATCCTATAAATGCTTGTAAAATGTTAATTTTATTCTATCACCATCAATTTTAATGGTGAGTTGTTGGAAGATAAGGACTATCAATGAATTACAAATATTTTGAAGTTATATGTAAAGATTGTCAATAAATAAGGGGTAAAATTAAGAATAATTTTATGTTAAATTTTGTAACCATAAATATAAAATAAATCGGTTAACTAATTGTTTGAATTTTCAGTCATATAAGCTAATATGAAATATATTTAACAAATATATACAAATAAATAATATTACATTTTTCAATTTGTGTTTTCAAGATTTTTATTTGTATAACAACTAATTATCTCCACTACATATCACCTCTTATATTAATTAGTAATTTAATTGATTAATATTCTAAATCAATTATAATTAAAACATAAAATAATGTGATAGTGACAAATCAATATTGAGATAAAATTTTTAGAAATAAATTAAAAATTTTAATATTACTCAATATATATACTTGTTAGAAATGTGCTTTCAAATTATCTTCGGAAACTGATTTGGGAAATTCATCAAGATTGTCCATTTCTAAATTATTGAGTTTTCTTTTTGGAATATTTTTCTTCAGTTGAGCTAGCCAAATCAATACGTAGTTGTTTCACATTAAATAAAGAATACAAATATATTAGCCAATAAAGTAGTAGTAGGCGTGATGCATATGCACCACTTTGAAAGAGACATTTGTCCTATAATATTATTAAGTGGACTTTTCTATTGCCAAATGGTTCTCTCTTCAATAATTATTATTGTTTAATCATTATATAATTAACATCATATTTATGTGTAATTGTCTTTATACTAGAGTATTAAATTACAACAATTTAACGTGTTTGACTATCTAATGCATACTTTCATTTGTTAAAAATTATATATAATACTTTAATTTCTCAAATATACGCTAATTCAAAAATATGATTTGTCTTAAATAAAATACGTTGAATTACTATTTAACTTAAAAATTTAAATTAAAAGATAAGAAATTTTTTTATGTAAAAGTTCAATTTTATTCACTTTTGTTGTGAGACTTGCTTTAACATCATGTTAAATTGTCATTTGATAAAAAAAATTCAAATGTTAAAAGTAAGGCTTCAAGCATTATATTTCGTAACTTAGCAAATATCAACACACAAAGTAAACCTGAATTCTTGAAAATGATATTTAGGTTCTAATCTCACAGCTAGAATCCACAATTTATAAAAATATTCTTTTCTCTTATTGACTAAGCAATAAGCCAATATATAACACGTTTCGTATTTGAGATTAATTCTCACCTGAAATTCTTCTTTCCCCCTCTTGTTGGTCAAATATTCCTTCTTTTTCCATATATAACAATTACAATATCTTTCTGTACTATTTCTAGTATCTCCATAGCCTTCCCATTTTCTTCAACAACCCTTTTGGATTCTTACCTCTCTTCTCTATCTCAACTTCAACTTCTTCTTCTTCTTCTGCTACTAATGCAGACGTGGTCTGAAATATGGCATCTAGTAACAATGGTGTACATGATTTTGAGCTGGTCAATTTTGGTAATTAATGGAGAACAAAAAGTCCCATGTTACTTCATTTTTGGAGATTCATTATATGATAATGGGAATAACAATGCTCTTGACACCAAGGCTAAAGCCAATTATCCACCCTATGGGATTGACTTTCCGGCAGGGCCTACTGGAAGATTTACCAATGGTCGAAACACTGCAGATATTATAGGTCTTCTTCTTCTCCTTCTTTGTCTTTGCAAATGCATATATAGATGTTACTTGCACGTCATGAGTTTTATTCATAAATATTTATAGAGATGTTGTTGTTAATTTTGCATGCAGCTGAACTTCTAGGGTTTGAGGAATACATTCAATCGTTTGCATCTGCAAGTGGTTCAGATATTCTCAGAGGTGTAAACTACGCATCTGGAGGAGCTGGGATTCGAGATGAAACTGCAAGTAAAAATCTAGTAAGTATTTCAATCATTCTAATCTCTTACCCATGATAAAACCTCTCTCTCTCTCTCTCTCTCTCTCTCTCTCTCTCTCTCTCTATGTATATATATATATATATAATATACACAGACACACACTGTACAATACACATTTGATACAAATTACTGTGTTGTTTCTGCCTCCAAATCCTAAGTTTAAAATTATATATGGATGTAGAGAAGGACTATGCAAAGACATACAATTATTCTCTAACAAGGACATCGATGTTTATTAAAGAAAGGATGTGTTAATCATTTCATTATTTTTTATGTATCTAATTTAATATTGTCATTTGACAAGACAATTTATACTCAAAAAACATTAAAATGAGAGCTATAAGATCAATCCAATAATTATTGTTAACACATCCAAATGTCCCTTTTAAAAGGAGTTGATATATAAGTATGGAGATGGATTATTAACTCTTTAAATTTACATAATTTCTTATATTATTTATATATTATTAAATTTAAATATTTTTAATGTTCGAAATGGTATATTATATGTGCATTAATTATGATAATATTAGTTATGTATTAATTATATATGTTAAATTCTATCTCAATCCCTAAAACTGTTTAGTTAGATTCAGTTGTCTACCAATTATATAAAAAATTATGTAAAATTAAGAAATTATTGACTCAATTCATCCCTTTTTTATATAAATAAATAAATATATATATATATATTTATACAAACACACATAAATTAATGAAGTAATAATACTTTTATTCATAAACTTTAGAGAAATAATACATTAGGATATAATTTCAATTTAAAAAATTTGGTTGGAACCTATCACCCATTTTCAACCGAGAAAGAAATAAAATTAGAAACTTGTTTGTTAAAATTATCAAATATCATGATTTATTGCGTTTATAAAGCTTAGGAACAAAAAATTATTACCCCACTAATTTAATATACATTAGCATCTGTATATATACAATGTTTTATAAACTAAAGGGGACTGATTATGGAGTACTATATTAAGGGAAATTATTACTTTCACGCGTGAATACATAAGAATAGTTCCATGAAGATGTGGTTCTTTTATAAATAAAAAAGATTATTAATTATTAGAATTTATTAATATATATTGTACTAAATAATAAAGAATTTGGTAATACATTGAATGATTCATTTATCAAATAATGACAATTAAATAACAACATTAATTCGGATCTCTGACTTTTCATGATTTATAATATTCAACTTTAATTATAAAAAACAAAAAGAAAATTGCAATTAATAATAAAATAATTACCTAATTATTCTTATTTGACCATTTCTTTTTGTATGCTGTAATTCGGTGGTTTAATTGAAAAATAGTTAGGTGTGATCCAACTCACATACGGATCTCAGTTGACAAGATAGCCTTTTTATATCTGCTCATGTCTAACGACTGAAGTTATAAAATCTCTATATTAATTTATTATAACTAGCATTTTCTTTCTTTTTGTTTTTTCCTGTAAAGAAAAAGTTTGAAGTACTTAAATTATATATTTTTTTTACACCTCATCTTATAATAATACATAGAATCTAACAGTGGTTAATCCTATCTCAATTGTCCCCATGCCACCTCGTCTTGATTATATATATATATATATATAAAAAGAATGATAATCTTATATTTTTGTACATATATTTTTAATCATTAATCGTTGAATTTAGACACTTTTAACAGTTAAAATTAAATTTGATACATATAATTAATGTATAATTAATATACATATTAAATTCAATCTGTTGAGATTTAACTGTCCACAAAATTATAGTATAAGAACATATATAAATTTATAGAAGTACTAATCTGTGTATATATATATATATATGTACATATTTGTTTTCAATATAAAATAGTGAAATTAAATTAATTTATAAATTATAGCTACTAGCTTCAATTGATGAATACGTTACTTTTTATGATAAAAATTTAAATAATATTTATGAGAATAAAAAGTACAAATCATGTGACAATCCTACATTTAATAATGTCAAAATCAGTATCCCATAAACTGCACATGTACAGAGTTTATGCGTCTAATATTAAAAATAATACTTAAAAGTGTAGCATTACTCATATTTCATATATATATATATATATATATATTGATCATAAGCTAATATATATACACATTTTGTTCTAATGATTCTTGCAGGGTACTGTAATTAGCATGAATAAGCAGTTAGTAAATCACCAAACTACAATCTCTCATATTGTAAACATATTTGGAGATGAAAAGAAAGCTAAAGAGCACTTAAGAAAGTGTATTTATACAGTTGGAATAGGCAGCAACGATTACATTAACAATTACCTGCTGCCTCAACTTTACTCTTCGAGTAGACTTTACACCCCGGAGAAATATGCAGAACTTCTCGTTCAACAATATTCTCAGCAATTGCAGGTTTCTATTTCAATCTCTTTTCCTCTTTGATTTTGATTCAATTGAGATATTTCACTTTAGATTTGATACAAATTAATCAGCCTTGTATGCTCAAAATTCATGAATTTTATAAACTATATTTGGTATTGCTTTCACTTAATTTTGAATGCAAATGAAGCTAAAAATATGTTTAGCTAGTAGACACTAACGTTTGTTAAGATCCCACTTATATTTTTGTAAAAATATTCAATATTTTGTTCTTCATTCACATAAGCTAGCTTTAAACTCACAACACCTCAATGCTAAACATATTTTTAATTGTTTATATAATTTTCAAATTCAATTTTTTTTTTTTAAGTTTTCAGATGAAAGTGTTAAATTTTATATGTGAAATATTAAGCCCCTTATTTCTACTATTACTCAAAGTCTGGATGGTCTGGGAGTAGCAAACATGCACCAGATCATCAAGTTACCTCTACGAGACAAATTTAGTCAATTTAATTATTTGGCAGAATTAGAATAAATTGAATTGATTGTTTTATATAAATCCTATCCCATGACTCTCTCTCTCTCTCTCTATATATATGTATATATATATATATATAAAAATGAACAAGCTTATTATTTTATATATAGCTTTACATTATTTGTAAAACGTTGAATTTATACACATTTAACAATTAATTGAATATGACATATGAATTAATTATAATGTATTGATTATTCATTAATTATATGGTCAGATTTAATCTCAACCATTTGATGTGCTTAAATCTAATAGTCTACAAATCATAAAAAGATATGTGTAAAATAATGAGATTGCTCATCTTTCCTTCTAAATGTAAATGTATGTAAGTATGTGTATGTATGTACGTATGTGTTTCTCTTATTTCTAGTTAGCTAACTGTACAAGTGCTTCTTGTTACTAGAGTTTGTATAAGAAGGGAGCAAGGAAGGTAGCCCTATTCGGAATTGGTCCACTTGGTTGCACACCAGGAAATATTGCAACATATGGTAGAAATGGCTCTTTATGTGTAGACTTCTTAAACAACGAAGTCCAACTATTCAATACAAAGCTTAAAACCCTAGTTGATGACCTCAATAACAAATTCCAAGATGCCAAATTCATCTATGTAAACGTTTTCGGAATTTCTTCAGCCCCATTAGTTGGTTTACACGGATTAGCAACGAACGATACTCCATGTTGCAAGGTTGCAAATATAGGGCATAATAATGGTATTTTGACATGCATTCCTTACAGCACTCCATGTACTATCAGAGCTGTACACATATTCTGGGATGCTACTCATCCGACTGAGACTGCTAACTTGATCGTTGCCGGAAGAGCGTACGTTCCTCTGCTTCCGACGGATACTCACCCGATGGGTATTCGTCGACTAGCTCGTCTTAGTTTGAAGAATGGAATGGAATGAGAAAAGGAAATGGAACACAATGAAAGAGGTTGTATTTCATTGTAGTTGTTGCACAAACTTGAATTCATCAATGTAAAAAAGTTCATTGTTTTTTATTTGGACGAAAATATTCTATAATTGTAAAATATCTATTATTATGTATTAATAAATTTGGAAATTTCATCTATTTCTTGTAACTTTTAATACGATTTGATTTATTTCTTGGGTCTCAAATCCACTGCCATCTTTAGTTTTCTTGACTTAAATTTTTTGACTTAATTTTAGATACAAGCATTCATTTATTAATTAATGCAGTAAAATGGCTGAAATGATTGCTGAGTTGTCATTATTAAATATAGTTTTTCAGCTTCAAATTTTGGTCATTGTCTTGCATAGATAAATTAATGAAATTTCGAATTTAAAATGAAGTCAAAAGATTTAAGGAATCCTATGGACAATTGATAGTCTAAGAGTTTATTTTATAGTTCTTATTTTTAAGTCTTATTAGTATTTGAATCATATTTATTAGAGGCATCTGGGTTGATTTATCTGTTTAACTGTTAATTCAAGTGAAAACCGACTAAGAATTAGTATCTCAACATTATCAAAGAATAGATATACCTAGTCACCAAGTCATTATTGTAAATCTGATACATCAGTAAATTTTCCACTAGAGAGTCATATATGATATTTACTGATTTCGTATTCCTCTGTTGATATAGCTCATCTCTTCTTTTTTCTGTTCTTTTCTTTTCATTATTTAATATTTCATCAATTAGAAAACATTGAAAATATAATTTAAAATCCAATCTCCCAAACTCTGTCAACTTGAGGGACAAACCTCTCTTCAAACAACATACATGAATACCAAAAGAAATATCCTCCCAATTATCAAACAAACAAGAGTTTATTAACGAAATTAACAAAACACTTGCTTCTGTTGAGTCTGACTTTTATTGGTTGCACCTGATTCCCCTCAAGTTTGCACTTCTAGGATTGTCCATCTCCTTGAACAATCTAATGAAAGTCAATTAGATGATAGTACTGATCTGTAATGTCAAGTTTAGAAACCAAATTAAATGAAGAAATTAAAAAAAATTTTACTATCTTAGGGCTTCTGCTTCAAACATCACCATCAAAGGAAAACCCCAGATGTTTCGAAATAAATACAATGCAAATTAATTCTATATGAGTGGAACATAGATGACATGTCTAAATACAATATCCTCAATGTCTTCCAAGATAACAATGCTTGGTAACGTATACAAAATAAAATTTAATTTTTCAAATCATCCAATTGCCGAACTTTTAGTTTGCTTTTGAAAGAGCATCCTTAGTAACATACATATTCTCTGCCAACTTGTCATTTGAGGTTTGGGTTGCAATTTTCTTTAGTCATGACCTCTACACTATTCATATTATTCTGTTCCTTCAAGCTAGTTGGTCGAACCAAAACACTGGCTGAAATTCACTGGGTCCTTTCTCATAGTTTTGTAAACCTGTTTTGAGTAAAGGTGGCAATTCGAGTTTACCTGTTATATTTATGTCATGTCAAATAAAAATATAAGATATTTAAATTAATACAAATCTAATCTTAACTCATTTAATAATAATTATATCAAGAACTGAAATCTTAAACCAATCTATTTATTAAATAAATTATCTATTTAAAAATTATGTTGTCCATCTAATATAATTTTTTATATATTTTAATACATATTATAAAATATTTATAATATTACTTACACAAATACTAATAAATTTTATTTTAAACAGTATTAACTATATTTTAAAATATTCGAAGATATAATTAGACATTTTTAAAATGTGAAAAACATAAAATAAATATCTTAAACTATAAATGAGTTAAAATAAAATAATTATTTAAATAATTAATTGTATTATAAACGAGTTTACGTGTTAAGACTTCTAAACCTACATTAACATAATTATTAATCGTGTCATATCATTATCACTCATTTATCAATCATTTCATTTTAAGTTAACCCAAACTTTCTAATTTCGTATAATATTCGTGTCAAATTGATTGGTCATGTCAAAATTATTATTTGTAGTTTTGAGGCTTGCATTGGCACTACGTTATTTTTTTCTAACTTTAATTTAAAAAATTGGGAGATTCACGTATCGAGACCTTCAAAGCTGAATCTAACCCAATTATTAATCGTGTTATATAATTATTACTCATTAATTAATTAATTGTACTATTTTAAGTTAATCCAAACCTACTAATTTTGTGTTATGTTTGTATCATATTGATAGGTTACATGTGTCAAAATTACTATATGTAGTTTTGAGGCCTATATAGAGAGTAGGTCATTTTTTTCTAGCTATAGTTTGGAAAATTAGGAGGAAGCTAGTATTGCCAAACAATCCCTAACACCAATTACTCAAAGTTAATAAATTGAATGTGTATAATCTTTCAAGAAATCAATTCAAAAGATGGCATGTACTAGAGTGACATACAAACAATGAGAAAGTAGCCACCTACATAGACATATGGGCATATCTGAAACAATATCACTTATTTTGCTTGCGACTGAAGCAGGTAATCCTTAGCCTGTTGAGACAAGACTCACAACGAAAAAGAACATAGCATACTATCAGAATTGAAACTTCCTTCACTCTACCTGGTACAAAAAGAAATGGAAACAAAACCACACCTTGAGCAAAAATAAACAAAAGCTGTATAAGAGTAGTAATCTGAGAAAATCCTTTATTACTAATAATGAATGCAGCACTCGTCATGTAAAGAGAAACTCCCAACAATCCAAACACAAGCTGAACTATTGAAGATGCTAAATTGTTGGCAACTAGTTGTGCCCAACAGAGCAAGAACGCTGCTACAATGGAGATGTGCATTGCCAAAGTATCATAAATGAGGAATGATTGCAGTTCCCTTTTCCCATTTCGGTTTTTAGCAGAAGTAGCGGAGCTGTTTGAATGACTGACAGTGCCATCAAAAGCACTTCCCCCAGAAGCACTACCAGCTATTTGGACAGAAGCGGCAAAGGTTGCACCAAAAATCACTGTCGCCACCACAAGTAGATTGTTTATTCTGTTCTTAACATCACCATCACTGCCTTCCTCACTTTCGCGAAGTCGATTTTCCATTGAAATACAATGATTACTCAAGGATCTATGAGACTAACATGCGAAGATGGATAACGTCGTTATCTGCCCATTAACAAAAGTTTCAAGCTGAAATTATTGAATTATAATACTCGTTAAAAGTGCCAATTTATTGAAAAGTGAGAATTATTTTCCCATAAAATAATAATCATTTAAAAAATTATTAAATTTTTAAAATTTAATAAAATATAATATATTTATTTAAAAGATATTAATAAAATAAATAATAATATTATTTTGTAGTATGTTAATATATTCTGTTAGAAGTTTCAAAATTATTTTTCTTAGTAATTATCATAATATAGGATATAATCGTTATTTTTTATAAATTGAGATTTTAATAAATGTTTTTAAAACCACTAATATTATTTAATCTAATAAACTAATCTTTAAAAATTTATAAGTCAATTTCTTTAAGATAAAATTTAATAAAATAAATTTATTATATAGTGTTATTGTAAGAGGTCATGAGTTTATTGAATAATGTGGTTGAGACCGTGGAATTTAAGACTTCTCTTTAATCCTTGAGACTATAATTCTAACTTAAAAAAGAGAGGGACATGATACTGACATCTTTTTTTTTTTTTAAAGTTTGTCCAGCTAATAAATAAAAATGTTCTATTTTTTTTTTAATTAAATATAACAAATAAAAATTAAATCAAGTTCCTAATTTATTTAATAAATAAATGTAACAATGATTTTTGTTATTCTAAAATACTTATTTTATTTAATAAGTAAATAAAAAATATACTAACAAATGTTTATTATATTCAAATCAAATAAGGCGTATTTTATTCATTGTACAAACACATCGAACCAAAAAAGAGTGGTTGAAATGTCAGTTTGGACCCCAATATTTTAGAAATTATATAACCACCTTATTATTTAACTTTATTTTAAAGAACTCCCTAATACAGTAATAACTTGAGCGAAAATTCCATTTTAGTACCTAATATTTCAGCAATCATATACTTTAGTCACCATTTGTTGACTTTGTTTCAAAAGAACTCCCATATGTTTCATAATTTGTTTTAAGCATGTGCTTAATATTTTTACAGTCAACTTTATTTTAGTGATTTGACCAAAATTTTGTTACTTTTATCAATTCTATTAAATGAGCTAAAGCAAATAATATTATAAAACTCTTATAATTAATTTATCATATATTACATTATAATTACAAATATGTTGTAATATAATATTTATTTAATAATATATTATAAATAAAAATAAAACCAATTGCCAACAACATGATCACTCTATTTGGAGCATAAGTTGCTCTATTAACGAAATAATTAACCAAACTTATTGATTGTGGGTGGGTACTTTTTTTATTTATTAATTATATTACAATGTATGATAAAATAAATTATCAAAGGTGTTTATAATATTATTTGCTCTATCTCATTTAACGGAATTAATTTTGAGCAAAGTATTAAAGTGAAGTTGCCTACAAATAATAGCTAATAGGGGACTAATTGAGATAAATTATAAGATATTAAGAAGTATTTGAAATAGGTCAAATAATGTTGCTAAAGTGAATGTTTTCTAAAATATTAGGGATCAAGGAGAAATTATCGCCGAAACTTAGGGGTTTTCTGAAAAACTGAAGTCCAACTAGATGACTAAATTGCATAGTTCTAAAACACTAGAGAATAAAGTAAAATAACATCAAGATGGCAACCAGTAGAGGCATAGTATTCCTTACCGCTTTAAATGGACGTTGTGTTCTGGATTTCTTTGGGTTAGCTTTTGGAGGTTGCTCCTCAACAGCTTTTGAATTTCCTTCGTCAACAACGTTTTCCTGGATAAGACAAAATCACGACAAATCAACAGCATCTCAACTTCACATAATTTTTATATCATTTAAAAATTGTTAGATGTACATATTTTTAATAGTTAAAATTAAATGTAATACATATAATTAATACATGCACATGTAAGATGTAATTATCTAACAGTTTATAAATAATATAAATAAATATATAAATTTGAGAGACTATTAATCCTTTGTCTAAAATGAATGATTATATATAATTTCTTTTGTATCTATTTCTAGAATGAGAATAATAAAATCATAATTATCTGATTCTTGGAGAATTTAATTTGCTTATATTAGTTCAAATTATATTATTTATAGATGGTTAGATATAGATACTTTTAATGATTCTGAGATATGATCGTATGCTGGGATACCTTTATCTTTAGTATTTCAGACTGTTGCACAGCAATATCGTAGGCTGTGAGGCCTTGATTGTTCGTGAGGGATGTTATTATTCGCTTGTCCCACAGCAAAATTCCCACAACAGAATAATGGCTGCCCAGAACTGCCAAATGCAACGGCGTATTTTTATCTTTGTCCATCTCGTTAATAAGCTCATCTGCGTTACCTTCTTCCATTATGAAACTCACCACTTCCTTTTGCCCACTCTTTGCTGCAACGTGAAGAATATTCCGGCCTTTATTACAGAGCAACTCAGTTGAATCAGGCCACTTTCTAAGCAACTCTTTCGTTATTTCAACTTGTCCTCTTTTACATGCAACATGGAGAGGATACAGCCCCTTTCCATTTCTTTTAAGAACGCAGCCATGGCTTTTAGCTTCTAAGAGATAACGAACTCCTTCGATATAACCTGTGGATGCTGCAAAATGAAGTGCGGTGTTGCCCTTTTCATCTCGTAAGCTTAATAGCTTTGGTTTCTTCTCCACTATTGTTTTTAACAGATCTGAAATTCCAAAGAATAGAAGTCATTTACCCGAAAAATAGATTTCAAAGTGGAGTGGAATAATATATAGAGGACTAAAATTGAACGTACCTAATCTTTTTAGCTTAATGGCAGCATGTACAGGGGACTTTCCCTCTGGGTTTCGATTGTCTGAACCATGAACCTCAGAAAGAACTGTCAAAAGATATTCAAGAATATCCTTCTTACCAGACTCAACTGCTAGATACAGGGGAGAAGTACCTGCCTTGCACCGATAATACAACACTTCTGGCACTTCTGATGCTAGGTGGAGAGCCAGAGCCTCTAAGTCCAAGACTTTGTCTGATGATGAGGGGAAAGGGTAGCTTATATGGCTAGGAAGCAGTAAAGATAAGAAGGCTAGGTGTAAAGCAGTGTTTCCGTCTTTGTTCTTCATCTTCAGCAGGCTAGGATGTGCTTCGGCGGTGGGAATTTGTTTCACACAGTAAACAAGTGTTGCCACTGTTTCTAAATTCCCAGCTCTAGCAGCAACATGAAGTGCTGTATCTTCATGGTTATTCGTCTTAGCGATAAGCTCGGGAAAACGACGAGCCATGAGTTCAACGATGTCTTTATGGTTGTATTTGGCCGCTACGTGAAGCATTGTATTGCCTGAAGGGCTCACGTTGTTGAAAATGATTGACATGTCTGGTTTATCGATGTCACAGAATGGATGCTCATTTACATCACCTTTGGCTGCTGCTTCAAAATGTGCAGGCTCCATCGTTGAGTTCCAGCAATAATAAGCATTTAAATGGGCTTTTTTTCCTTGATTCAACCACAAAAACAACAGGTGCGTAATCTTCTCTTTTATAATGAGATTAGGGGTAATAACATTTTTCATCCCTAAATTTTAATGAAAAAACAAATAAAGACATGGTTTGAAAAAGTTTAACAAATTAATCCCCATTGTTATAACTGGGTCATAAGATGTTAAAAATCGAGGACAAAAATAAAAATTAACCCCAAAGATCTTTATTTTCTTTTTCTTTACTGAAAAAATACAACAGCATTTGCTCTAAGAACCAAAATATAAGGTACACGATTTGGGCTTAATCGGGAGTGCTCTAGGCGATGATTGATGATGGTGATCTGTTGGTTTTGAGCGGCAATAACTCAGCTCTTAATTATACTTAATGGTGATACATTAAATTCAATGATTTCCGGTGAATTAATCATTGTAGTGTGTTGTTGTTTTCATCTATTTTTGGTAATTTTAGTGGCTTTTAAGGTAGAAATTGCTTGAGTTTTGGTAGTCGGTGTTATACCAATCCATTTGTGATATTCATTGTGTTGAAATTAAGTTACTTAGAATTTGCTGCTAAGTTTCATTGCTGCTGACCTTATTGCATTATGAGTTGTATTTAACTGGTTGAGTTATTGTATTAGCATTTTTGTTTGTCTTCGTTGTTATTGCTGAAGTTGCATCTGCGTGCTCCAGCTGTTTCAAACTTTTGCTGGTTGGTTTGTTGTGTGCTGCTTTTCTATAGCTTTTGCTTTGTCATTAATGTTATTTCATCATTTATAATAAATATGTAATTGTAGTTGATAATTTTTACTGTTATAATGAATAGGACTAATTTATTAAAATTAATCAAATCATATCTTTAATTGTTATCTAGCCAAAGTTTAGGGATGAAAATGTTATTACCCCATATGACTAGCCATAAGATAGTTGGCCCTTGTGTGCTGTCTCTTGCACTACTTACTTTCTCTTGCACTACTTACTTTTTACTTTATTGTTGATCATGAAACTGGCTACTCTTTCCTTCTTCTTTTCCTTTTTAATGCTTTCGATTAAGAGTAATGGTAAGGGTAAGGGTAAGGGTAAGGGTAAAATCACATTTAGCCTAAAGGTTTGGTATAATATTTTTAATAGTTTTATTAATATCTTTAAAAATTGTAATTTATTAAAAAAATAATTATACCTCTATACAATATAATTATTTAAGAAAATAACTAATGAATCTCTAAAATTTAATAATATAATATATTTATATAAAATAAATTAATTAAATAAATAATATTACCATTTTGTAGCACATTAATAATATGAATATGTATTAATATATTATAAATTTATTCATTTTTTTTTATTTTTGTTGATATTTTATTTTTTATTTTAAATATATATACATATATTTTATTTGAATTATAATATAATTTTAAATATTTATTATAAATATATTATAAAATGAATAAATTTATAAATCTATATTTTATTAATAAATTAATATATATTTATGCTTTATTTTTATTTAATTGCTAACAATTATGAATGTGTATTTTAAAGATAATTAAAATAACCTATATTAAATTTTTATAGATTTATTAGCTATTTTTTTTTTAAATAAATATTAGAGATATTTTTAAAACTATTAATATTAATAAGTAAAACAAAAAAGAAAAGGAAAAAGAAAAAGAAAAATCCATACAAAGTAAAAAGTAAAAAAAGATTGGTAGCTCTTTCGGAAAAATTTATAAAAGAAAAAGATAGATCTGTGCAAAGTAAAAACTATAAAAGAAAAAAAAAAGAAAAAAGAAAACGGAAATCCAACGATTTATAAAAGAAAAAGAAAGATCCATAAAAAGTAAAAAGTAGAAACGAGATTGGTAGCTCTCTTCATAAAATAAAGAAAAAAAAAATCACAAAAATCTAAAGTTGAGAAAACCCTAACAATTTTTCAAAAAAAAAAAAAAATTCTTAATTTGTAGACGAAGGATGTCGAACCAAGTGAAACTAGTTAAGTTTTCATTTAGATCATATGACAGAAAAAAAATGTAAATATTATGATAAATTTATCTTGCAACAAATGTGAAGTCATTGAAGAAATCAAACCAAAAAGATATGAGAAATTACTGAAATGTTTTGCTTTTATTATTTTAATTTAATTATGTATATATGTTTATTTAGAAATAAATTTAAGTGTCAATAAAATTATAGCTTTGTCCCTAAACGACTTAAGCAATTGACAAGAACCTCAAATCTTTTAGAAGGTCTCACAAACAATTTTCAATTTATTTTTACATGTTTTAAGATCATTAAATTAATTTATAAGGAGACCTGAAAACAAAATATTTACTTCTTATATGCAAAATAATATTTATTTTATATAAAATAAACATATTTTTACATAAAATCCTATAATTAGACTAAATTAAAATTTGTCAATTTTATTTTCTTAATTAAAAATAAGAGTAAAAATTTTTATTTATTGTCTTCTCCTAGAAACTTGCTTTACCAAAATTAATATCATAGTCAACATATTAAAATTAAAACGTTGTAATCTTCTACCCACAAAACTATGACAGATCTTAAATTAATCTTTTTTTCTATTCAATAAACCGACTGTCTTCTTTTATACTCTTGAATAAATAAAATTTTGATATTATCACTATCTTATAAAATTATTTTCATCTAAGACCCAAATTTCCTAAAGCGGCCCCTAATAAATTACAATTATAATCCTAATAAAAATAGCAAAAAAAAAAATGAAATTAAGGAAGTTTTTGAATTTTTTTGTCTTGTGATAATAACATATTAGAAAAATAAATCAATAATTATAGTTGGTCATTTAGTTGATATCAACTAATTGTTGCCTATTTAGGTGACAAAAAACTTTGTCTGGATAATTAGGAAAGAGGACAACAAAAAGATGTATGAGTAAATCTTGGAATCTTAGTATTATAATTTCTTATTAAAAAATAAATTAAATGAAATATAAATTTTAAGGCAGTTGTATTTCAACTTTAAAACAATTTTATTTCATTTTTCAAAAAAGAATATTTTAATATTGAAAGCACGAAGCCAGCCAAAGATCAAGGAGATTCCGACCTAAATCATGAATAATAATTGACTAGGATAGAGATATGGGGAAGAGCTGACATTAATTAATTAAAAGTATTATTAATTTAACCAGTAGTTTTTTCGTTTATATACTTTGAACTAAATTGAAAATTAATACAGCTAATCTTTAATTGAAAATTTAGAATGGTCGATGCTGATTAATTAAACAAATAATGTAATTTATATTATATTCCGAATTAAAGCATCAAAGAATGATCATGAGTGGAGAAGTTAATTAATTTGGGGTGTATAATTTAAAGATGGATTTTTGAGTCAAATCTTGCCAACAATAATCGATAATGGTTGTTCTATAGGGTAGCTCGGATGTTTTAGGGTATGCTTAAGACTTTTAGATTAGTTTGAATTCAAGTAATAATATGAATAAGTGCTTCATGTTTTGTGAGTGAAATTCTCTCTTATCCAGAACCTTTAATAAAATATTTTCATTTGACTAAATCCAATATTCTTAATGCTTTCCTTCAAACTTAGAACTCGATTTAGAGAATATGAAAGTAAAGTGGGAATTTGATGTCATTAATTTTTGTAGAAGTTTTGAGAAAAGCTCTGATACTAAATTTATTAGGATGCAAGTGAAAAAGTGGGAAATGAATTGTTCAAGAGATGAGGAAAAGAATCGACGACATATTTGCTGAACAATTTATCTATTGCATAATTCATTAAGTTTAGGGAAAGTACATAATTTGTTCTTCTGCGTAGCTTGGAGAACTTGCGACTGCCCTTTATTAGCATTGAAAAGATATGGCCCGAGCAACTTTTGGAAATATCTTTTTACTCCTTCTATGGTCACTGAAGGACATTGTAAGTCCCTGAAAGCATACACTGAAAGAGGTATTTGACACAAAATGATTAAGAGAACAAGAAAGCATGAGCTTTCTATTAGAATTTCATATGCAATCTAGCATGCTTTACTAATCACAATAGTATATAGATCAAATGCGGAATTAAACCCAAAAGACATACCTCCTACCATTGTCATCTTTTACAATCTAGTGATGAAACTTACTGGTTTTCAGTTCTTCTAAACCTTACACAATTTCTATACGATGGTGTATATTTATTAAGAGAAATTGTTGGCTTAGGGACCTAATCAAGAGAAAACTTGTATTTATAGACTCTGCCCATCATAGAAACCATAAAAAAACTGTCAGAAACTGCCAAAACGTGTAACCATTTAATTGCCAGAAACTGTTAGAACGTATAACAACTGCTAGAACATGTAATGAACTGCACAAAAACTGACAGAACTGTATAATACACGTTCCCACTTAAAATGATGAAAGATCATGGGCTACTTGTAGTTAAAAAATTTTAACATTCTTCCACTTGGTCCATAATTTCATCATTTACTATAATAAGAGACAAAATACATGAATCATGGCGATTGGTTCTCTATAAACAAGTATTATCGTTCATGTATCAGTATGCATTATGTCTCTTAAATAGTTATCAATATTAATAATGAATAAACCCTATGTTTATTCTAGGTCCAAACATAAATGATATTTCTCAATTAATAAATGTGTACACAATTGAAAATCAAATATGAGAAAATATCATAACATAAATAGAATTTCATTACAATCAACATTCGTTCTTATAACGAAAAATATCAAAAGGAATCAAGTCCCATTCGATCTACATGGCCTTTAAATTTCAATGGTGGCATGCCTTTTGTCAAAGGATCAACAATCATCAATTCAGTGCTAACGTGTTCAATAACCACTGTTTTATCTTTAACATGTTCTCTTATGGCTAAATACTTAATGTCGATGTGTTTGCTTCGACTACTACTTTTATTATTTTTAGCCATAAAAACTGCAGCTGAATTATCACAATATATCTTTAATGGCCTAGAAATTGAATCCACGATCTTAAGCCCAGATATGAAATTCTTTATTCATACACCATGCGAGGTAGGCTCAGAACAAGTTACAAACTCAGCCTCCATAGTAGAAGTAGTAGTCAAAGTCTGCTTTGCACTCCTCCAAGATACAGCTCCACCGGTAAACATAAAAATGTATCCAGATGTTGACTTTCGTGAATCAACACAGCCAGTGAAATCTAAATCTGAGTATCCAGTCACCTCCAAATTATTTGTTCGTCTATATATAAGCATATAATCCTTCGTTCTTTGAAAGTACTTCATCACCTTGTTTGCAGCTCTCCAGTAGTCTAAATCAGGATTACTCTGATATCTTCCCAACATTCCAACAGCAAATGCAATGTCAGGTCTGGTGTAGACTTAAGTATACATTAGACTTTCAATAGCTGAAGCAAACGCAATGTTTTGCATTTGTTCCCTTTCAAGATCATTCCTTAGGCATTGGTTCAAGTTAAATCTGTCACCTTTCACAATAGGTTCTATACTTGGTGAACAATCTTTCATCCGAAATCTCTTTAAAACTTTGTTGATATAGGTCTCTTGAGATAGACCTAAAATACCTCGAAATCTATCTCTATGTATCTTAATACCAATGACATAAGATGCATCACCCATATCCTTCATGTCAAAATTTTCAGAGAGAAATTGTTTCACCTTATAAAGCAACACCTTATCATTGGATGCAAGTAGAATGTCATCCACATATTGAATTAAGAAACATATTTTGCTCCCACTAACCTTCCGGTATATATATTGATTTATGATATTTTCTACGAAACCAAATGAAGAAATAACATCATGAAATTTCAAATACCATTGACGAGAGGCTTGTTTCAAGCCATATATGGATTTCTTGAGCTTGCAAACCAAATGCTCGCCATTGCTAGAGAAAAATCCTTCTGATTAGTTCATGTAAATCTCTTCCTTTAAATCTCCATTGAGAAAAGCTGTTTTCACATCCATTTGTTGCAATTCTAAGTCAAAATATGCGACTAATGACATAATTATACAAAAGGAATCTTTCTTGGATACAGAAGAAAATGTCTCTTTGTAATCAATTCCTTCCTTTTGAGTGAATTCTTTGGCAATGAGTTTTGCTTTGTATCTCTCAATGTTGTCTGATGAGTCTTTCTTAGTTTTAAAGACCCATTTACATCCTATAGCTTTTGCATCATTAGGCAACTCAACAAGATCCCAAATTCTATTAGATGTCATAGAAATCATCTCATCTTTCATTGCATTGTACCATAGATTTGATTTTTTGCAACTCATAACTTGTGAAAACGTTTCTAGATCATTTTCGGCTCTAATGTTATAGTCAGATTCTTGTAGATACACAACATAATCATTAGAAATTGCTAATTTCTTTGATCTAGTAGATCTCCTTAATGTTGTATTAACATTTTCTTGAAGAATATGTTGTTCAACTGTTTCTTCAAAATTTTCTGATAATTCTTGAATAAATTGATCTACTGGATTATCACTTACTTGTGGAATTTAAATGATTGATTGCTCAACATTCGGTTGGACTTGAAGGGATTATCTGTCACTTGAAGTGGACGGTTGAGCATCAATATAATCTTTCTTAGAAATAATATCCTTTAGATTTTTAGCATATCTAATAAAATATCCACTAATGCTCCTTCAGTTTAGTTTCTTTTCTTGTAGATTATAGACTCTTACTTCAGACGGATATCCCCAAATGCGTACATGTTACAAACTCGGTTTCCAGCCTTTAAATAATTCAAAAAGCATTTTTGGCACAGCCTTGGTTGGTACCCAGTTCAATATATACGCTGCAGTCTTAAGAGCTTCAATCCATAATGATTTAGGAAGCTTAAAACTGCTAAGCATACTCCGTACCATGTCCATTAATGTTCGGTTTCTTCTTTCTGCTACACCATTCTGGTGTGGAGAATCAGGCATGGTGTATTGGGCAACTATCCCTTATTCTTGTAAAAACTTCGCAAATGGACCAAGTACTTATCCATCCTCAGTATATCTACCAAAATATTCTCTACCTCTGTCTGTTCTCACAATTTTAATTTGCTTTCCGCATTGTTTCTCTACTTCGGCTTTGAAAACTTTAAAAGCATCTAGTGCTTCATTTTATTCTTAAGCAAGTAGAGATACATATATCATGAGTAATAATCTATAAAAAAAAGATGAAGTATTTCTGATCATACGAGTTTATGTCTGGACTATAAATATCTGAATGTATGATCTCTAATTTATTTGAACTCCTTTTGACACCTTTCTCTGTCTTGTTGGTCTGCTTTCCCTTTATGCAGTCCAAACAAGTATTAAAATCAGTAAAATCGAAAGTATTAAGTACTCCATCATTTACTAATCTTTTAATTCTTTCTAAAGAGATATGTCCTAATCTTCAGTGCCACAAGATAGAGGAATTTTCATTCATAACACATCGTTTAATACCAGCTTGAACATGCATCACATCATAAGAGGTATTATTTTGTAAATTAATACAGAAAAGACCATCAGACAATGTACCATTTCTAACACAATCAGATTTATAAAATAAATTAAAAGAATAACCAAATGGTACAAGTCTTGAAACAGAAATTAAATTTCTAAAAAAAGTTGGAATATAAAATGTCTTTTCTAAACTTAAAACAAAACCACTACTTAAAATTAAATAACATGTTCCAATTGTCTCCACATATGAATGCATTTTATTTCCTAAATAGATGCATTGCTCATTACCCACTGACTTTTGCATACCCTGCAAGGTATTTGCAACATAGATTGTAGAACCAGAATCAACCCACCATGTGTTATGACTAGCTTCAACTGTATTAGATTCATAACAAATAAATGAGATTGAATTACCTTTCTTTTCAAGCCATTTCTAAAACTTGTAACAATCCTTCTTTGTGTGTCCTTTCTTCTTGCAGAAAAAGCACTTGGATTCCTTTTTAATTTCAGTTTAAGGAGGTACTTTACCTTTCCCTTTCTGTTTGGCTTGCCCTTTGTTCTTCCCTTGTGTTGCCATAAATGCACTTTCACCTAATTTCATTGTTAGCCTTCCTTCTTCTTAAACACACATGGTCAATAGTTCATTAATTAACCATTTATCCTTATGCGTGTTATAGGAGATTTTGAAGGGTCCATATGCATGTGGAAGAGTATTTAGAAAAGACTCAGACATTTCAACCTCAAGAGCTTTTAATTGAGCTGCAATGTCCCTCATTTGCATAATGTGCTCACGCACACCTCTAATACTGGTAAGCCTCATAGATGAAAACTTCATAATTAGGGTGCTAGCAAGTGCTTTATCTGAAGTCTCAAATTGTTCATCAAGTGCCTTCAATAATGGCTTGACATTATCATGCTGATCGACTGAACCCCGAATACCAGTAGAAATTTTGTTTTTATGAACATCTTACTTAAGCAATTAGATTGCTCCCATCGTTCATAAAGAGCAATTTTAGCTTGATTGCTAATTTCAGTAATAATTGGTTCGTCTTTCCGTATAGCATAATCAATGTCCATCCAACTAAATAAAGGGGAATTTTTTCCTTCCAAACCTTATAGTTATCACCTTTCAACTCAAGAATGTCACATTTGATATCAAAACAATTTGTAGATTGTATAACTACATAAATTAAATATACATGCTTACATATAATATGAATTGAGGCTAACAAACAGATATCATGTTTTACCAATATAAACTACGTTGTAAAATATGAATCAATGAATATAAAACTTGTCTGTGGGCTAAAATTTTAAGTCAAGCATATTCATATTTATATATGTATATATAAATCTTTATAATAAAATTATCAAATTATGTTCCTTTTCCTAATTCCTGCGCGTAATTAAGAAAATAATTTGATAGTTTATTCTAACTAATCATATAAATATAATAAAAGTTCCTGTAGGATAAAACTTATTATATTAAATATGATTAATTACAAGTAATGTCAATTTCTTATACATGATCCTAAGATACTTAAAATATAATTTTATATAATTAAAGATGCTGTGGCTAATCTTTAATTAATCAAAATTATATGAATCATAGACATTTAATTTTAATCATAAATTGGTTATATAAATTGTATGAAACAATAAAACATAATTTTAATTATATGTCCCAAAATAATCAAATAAGTTGCATGTTATTATTTACTATAACATACAAAAAACTACATGTCATATTACCAAAATGATAGAAACAACATGTCATACGATTTCACAAATAAAAAATTACATGTTATATTAAGTCATTTCAAAAATAACATGTCTTATTATTTTACATAAGCAGATGACATGTCATATAATATCATGCAAAAAATGACATGTCATATTATTTAGTATATAGTAGATGGCATGTCATATGATATTGTCTTCAACCTCCAACAAACGATTTTTTTTTTATTGTAGAAACGAATTATCTCTTATTTGATTCCAAAAACAAAAATCATCAAATCAAATCCAAAACCAGTAATCTGATTTTATAATGATTTCTAGTATTATTATTAATCAATAATACTTGACAATAAATTCGATTTTCTAAATAATAATCTTTTAATCGAATTTAACAAAAAACAAAGTAGAGGCAATAATAATGGCTCTGATACCAAATATTAGAATTTCATATGGGATCTAGTATGCTTTACTAATCACAATAGCATATAGATCAAATGCGGAATTAAACCTAAAGATATATCTCCTGCCATTGTGGTCTTTTACAATCTGGTGATGAAACTTACTAGTTTTCGGTTCTTTTAAATCTTACACAATTTTTATACGATAATGTATATTTACTAAGAGAAATTGTTGGCTTAGGAACCTAACCAAGAGAAAACCTGTATTTATAGGCTCTGCCCATCATAGAAACCATAAAAAAACTGGCAGAACGTGTAACCATTTAATTGCCAGAAACTGCCAGATGGTGTAACAACTTCCAGAACGTGTAACAACTGCTAGAACATGTAATGAACTGCACAAAAACTGACAGAACTGTATAATACACGTTTCTACTTAAAATGATGAAAGACCATGGGCCACTTGCAGTTAAAAAATTCTAACACTTTCCTCATCTATCTCCCATAGAGCTTGCAAATCTTCCAGAACTCACAAGATTTGGCAGTGGAAATTAATATAGTTGAGTTCCCTTCTCCCTTTGATTGTACTTTCTATCCAAAATTGTCTGAAGTTTAATGACATTCTTTCCCAGTTAGACATGTACTAGTATAATTGTGACTAATGAATATGAGGAAATGAATGCAAAAGAGAAATTGTAAACTAACAAACACTCTTATTTGGTGAAATTTGTACATTTTTATTCTTTTCTTGGTGTCTTTTATTATCGGTTATTTTCTTTTACTAATTCTAAATAATTATATATTATTATTTCCTATTTGGGTTAACTTTTCAGTTATAATTAAGAAGCTCAAAATTTGGAAGACATATAAAGGTGGCCTACATGAAAATCACGTAGCCCAAGTGGGACCTCAGCAACTATGTAAAGAATCATGGGTAGAATAGGAAGGACAAGAGAAATAAATTCTATCAAGTAGGATATAACACAAAATTCTAGGGTATTAGACACCAAAACCCTAGGCCATCTTAATTAATACTCCAAATCATCATAAAAGAGGATCCTAAAGGTCCTTAAAGCTTTCTTTAAATATCACACAGGGTCCCATAAATAAGCCACCTCGCATAAAGGCTCTTCACTTAAAATCAAACACGCGTGCATTCCGATGTCACCGAGAATAATGAGGGATAAACATAGCAATTAAAGGAGAAAGAAATATCTTCTAAGTGCTTAAAAGGTGCAATCTCTTCTTTTCCTTTTTTCATATTGAGTAAGCTTTCTAATACACTCTTGACACATTACAGTCCCACTAGAGACTTTTTTGACATATGGACCAATAATGTTATCCTAACCTCCATTATATAAACATCATGTTTTCCACGAATGGGGTCGGATTCTGCAATACTCTTTGAGCTCTAGATTCTGTTCTCAACTTTTCCTTTCTAGAACTCTCTCTCCAAGTTTCTCTTTATACAAATATCTCTTTGCTTGGTTCAACATTTTTTTAACCATCTCCACCCTCTTTGTCCAAGCCCTCTCTACAACATCATATCCTCCTATAAAAGTCTCTTTATCTATCCATAACATCACTATTTACTAAAGAAATCTCTATTAGTCAACAAATAAATCAACCCTGACCATAATCAGAGAGAGGAAGAACAAAGGAAAGTTAAACCTTCTTGTTGTGGTTTACTTGTAATGAATAACTTGTAATCACTCATTAATATCATGAATATTTTGTGGTGGTTCTACCCATGGAAGTAGGCTCAATATATATCAAACCATCTTCTGTGTTAATTGTTTATCTCTAGATATTTCTCTTGATTATCAATATATAGAGATTTTGTTTAGTTCAACAGTAACAAGTTTAAGCTATGCCTACACTTCAAAGGACCTCAATCCTTCTTTCTACTATGCTTAAACCATCTAAGGTTGCTCTGATCCTTTTTTCAAGTCCTTTACCCAGTAGTGACACGTAAACACTATAACCATATATCTAACTTCTCTGATATCTTCGCAGACTAGCCATAGTCACCAAAGAAGAGGTCTCTCAACTCTTCCCACTAACCATTAAAAGCACTTATAGCAACATTTTCTTTACTTCTTGAACTAAGAAACCTAACCCAAACAATTCTCTAGTCAATATTCTTAAGTTTAGGAAACTCCACCTATCATCATTTCTTATTATCACGTATATTTTACTAGCTTGTATTTTCTCTAATATCTTGACAAAAAAATGCATAAATAATTAAGCATGCCTTTCTCAATGATGATCTTGCTAAAGATGTCAATATAAAGCCCCCTTTTGGTTATTCACCCCTGACATACAAAGTTTGACAACTTTGTTGTGCCTTTCATGATCTTAAATAGGCTCCTTGATCTTGGTTTTTTAAGTTTGGTATTACCATTTAATAACTTGGTTCATTCTCGTTCTTATGACATAACTCTCTTTATTCACACACGGATCATGGTTGCATTTTTTTTATTATTTTATATGGATGATATGATCTTTATTAGAGATGATTTTGATGGCATATTTGACCTCAAGACCTCACTTCAACAACACTTTTAGATGAAGGACTCGGTTATCTTAATCACTTTCTTGGTTTGGAGATGCTTTTTGATTGTGATGGCTCTATTATAGGCCAAGTATGCATATGATCTCTTTGATCGTGCTAGTTTGACTACTAGTAAAGGCGTCTTTACTACACTAGAACCAAATGGCAAACTCACAGCACTCAATGGATTCCTATTGAAGATGTCACACTTTATAGACAGATGGTTGATAGTTTGATTTATCTTATAGTTATTCGTCATGACAACTTTTATGTTATTCATATTGTTTGTTAATACATGTTTGTTCTTCACTGTACTCATTATGAAACTATTCCCTATATTCTTCAATATATTAAAGGCACTTTGTTTCATGGGCTTTATTTCTCTATACTTTAATCTCTGGAGTTATATACTTAATGTAATGCAGATTTGGCTGGAATCTTACTTATGGATACTCCAATACAAGCCTATCTTTTTCACGGGCACTTTCTTATTTCTTAGCATTGTAAAAAGCAAACTATTGTAGCATATGGTCTAGCATTAGGTTAAATATCGTGCCTTTCCTAACACTAACTAGAAGATTACTTGGCCTCGTTAACTGCTCAATGATATGAGTGTTTGTCTTTTAGGTCCTACTTCTTTTGCTTGTAGTAGTAATAGTATTATTCAAATTGCTTACAATATGCTTTCCATCAACCTACCACATTGAAGCCGATTGTTATTTTATTTATGAGCATATCACTTAGGCACTATCACTCTTCGCTCAATTTTCTTCTTTGATCAACCAATACATATATTCATGAAATGTCATTCTCCTAGTTGTTTTCATGTTTTGGTATCCAAAATCAAGATAGGTTCTATCAAGTCATCTTGAACTATTAATGATATTTAATCTAGCAAAATCAAACATAATATTGTCTTGATTTTTCTAGAATAATATCATTATTTTTTCCATTTTTACTAATGATCTTATTTCCTTATTTGATGTACATAATTAATATAATATTTGAATTTAAGTATGTGTATATTTTGTTTACTTTTTTATCACTTCTATAAATCTTTATAAAGGCCATCCTTGTACATTGTATTATTGAAGAAATACAAAAGATATTTCTGCACAACTATCTAGATAATGGATTTTATTAAATATATACCCAGGTAGAAGCCAAGAAAAAGGTGCAATCGTTGTCATGTATTACTTCACCAATGATAACTAATAATGCCAAGCAATTCAACAATAAAAGGTTTAAAGGAAAAGGACTTGGTAGATATAAGAAATTTGCCTCTTTTGCTTACCTATTGTCTACTGCCCAAGAGGAATCAATCGACAAAATTATGAAGGGAATACTAAAAAAAATGCTAGAGGAGAAAAAAGAGCATGCGTAGAAGAGCTTCTTGGTGTTCTTGGACTTATTAGACCATGGAGAACTTGGCTACTATTGAAACACCATTCTCCTTAGCATTCAGAACTAAATTATTGATCCCTATAGAAATTTAGGATTGCCTACTCATAAAACCACACATTTTGACAAGGAAGAGAACAACTCAATATTAGCTGGACACTCTTTTGATCAGGCTATTGCTTAAGAATATGTGCCCCTCCATATCAATTTGCATATGGATGAAGAGATGTTAGGTACGTTGTAAACAACCTTTACAACAAGTTATTAAGTAATCTTAAGAATAGGTGTCCCTTATGTCAGTTTGCTTCTAATTTATGTAAACTTTACATGGTTCTGAGCCTAGGGTTAAGGTATTGTATGATTGCGTATGTATATCACCAATAGAAAAAAACCTTATTGAAGACTGCATAGTAATAAACACTCTTTACAATAGGTTGTTGAGCCCTCATAATGCTTTGAGTGTCTCTAATATATATTGAATATGATAATTAATATAATTTCTATTATTGAAGATTAAAAACAAGACATTTTATGCAACAAAAGTATTAATTAAAATATTTCATTAACAAAAATATATAAATATGGATGTTCTATTAATCATTAAAATTGTAATTAGAGACACCAACCCTGACTAAGTATGGTCCCCTTTTAGTTTCAGTTTGAAGTAAAATGTTGACACAACATTAAATATACAAGAGGATTCAGCTGGCTTAGATTTCATAAAGGCTTACTTATGACTCAAGTGGGGCTATTATGACAACAATAAGCATAAGAAAGCTTACTTAGGAAATGTAGAGGTGGCAGCAGCACTAGCAATCCTTTGAGCCATTAAATGGACTAAAGATTCTAAGCTACGTCATATTATCATTTAATGAAATTCTTTTAATGTTGTTAATCATATTATTAAAAAGTCTAATTTTAAGGTCAAGATAAGATGGATATTTGTAGAAATTCTTGATTATGTAGACAACGATTCTAACTGTAAGCTTTAATATACTCTTAGTATTGAAGATGATGGATTGAAGTCACCAAGTGGGCTTGATGGTAGAGATTAAAATGTGGCTTAAATTAAGACACATTTGCTTAACCATCCCTGCACTAGAAGACAAAAAAGGAGTTATATGAGAATTGTTTGACAACATTTACTGTAGTGATTAAACAATGAATTGTCAAGATGAAGAAAGATACATCTTGTATGGTGATGATTGTATTGTACAACAAAGCTAATGTAGGCAAAAATACAAATGTAAATTAGGGTTTCTTTAGTTGACTTTTTGCACAATATAAAAAGGCAACAAGTGTAACACTTATTTTCAAACTGCTTATATAGAAAATATACAATATCATTTTCCATAAATTCTAAGTACATATTAGAGCTGCAATGGCTTCCAATAGCAACATCAACAACTCTTCAGCTCTAAACATTGCTTTACTCCCACAAGTAAATACTTAATTTGTCTTTACAACACTTATTAAGCTTACCATACTAACTATCTCTTATGGAAAACATAGGTATTGCTTAGCATTAGGGCTAAAAATCTTAAGGGGTTCACTGATGCTAATAGAGGGCTTCTAAGAAAAATGTCGATTAGTGTAGATCAAAAGCAAAATATGGTAACTATTGAAAATCCTAAATACCTAGTATGGGCAAGGCAAGACCAAATATTGATGAGTTGGCTCTTATTCTCAATGATTGAAAGAGTGTTGGGTTCAGTCATGAAATGCATAACTTTACTTGATTTATGGACAACGTTGCAGAAGAATTTCTTTGCACAAACTAATATAAGAACTATGCAACTTAGAGGGGAGATCCATGACAAAAAGAAGGAAGAAATGAGCATGAATGATTACTATTTCAAGATGAAGTCATTGGTTAAAGATTTAAGGTGTGTTGGAAATATGGTTAGTGATGATGAATTGGAGCTTTACCTTATAGACGGTTTAGGCCTTGAATATGACTTTGTTGTTGTGAACATAACCTCGAAAAAGAAGTTACCTCTCTAAAAGGTTTATTCTATGCTTTTAAGTCAAGAAAGAAGGATCAAGGAGAATTTATCAATTGGGAAAATCAACTTGGCACCAAACATCTTAGTCAACTATACTTACTTTAGTTACAATAACAATCAAATAAGAAATTGATCACAAGAAATAATCAAAAGCAATATATTAGGAATCAGAATTGCCTTGGAGAATTTTTTCTAGTTAAAAGAAACGACAAAAACACTTGTGAGAGATAAAGCAAACCATCTACCAAATATGTTTCAAAACTGGTAATGAGGCATTGAGCTACCGGTTCAAGTTCAACAAAAAATTCATAAACAAGATCAAGAGCAAGAAACCTCTAGAAGAAGGCTTCTGTGGCCACAGTTGGGACAACAACAAATCCTAACTGGTACATGGATAGTGGGCAATGAATCATGTCACTAACAACTTAAGCAATCTCTCTGTTGGAATAGAATATAGGGTAATGGTTAATTAGCAGTAGGTAATGAAAATAAATTGCTTATCTCTCATATTGGTCGTTCCCATCTTTTAACGTTTCACCTATAAATCACCAAACAGTTGCACCTAAATCACATCCTTTATGTACTTGGTATTAGAAAAATCTTATAAGCATCTCTAAATTGATTTTCGATAATAATATTAACATATTACTTGACAAATATTTATGCTTGATCAAGGATAAACCTCATGGGGAGAACTTTGCTATAATGAGTTGCTAGAGGTGGCCTCTATCAATTGGAATTCTACCCTCCTAGTCATATCAACTCACTTTGCTCAATTATCTTTCTTTTATTAAAAGAAACAGAACAAATTCCATGTTGTCATATAGTTCAAACACTTTGACATTAGTTAGCAAAACAATAAGTGTGACTGATGATTGGGATAGATAGCATAGAAGATTAGGTTACCCATATTTTCTTTCTCTTAACAAAAGCTTATTTAGTTGTACCTCTTTGAAATCGAATGAAAATTCATAAATTTCTTTTTGCAATGGTTTAGTTGGAAAAACTTTATAGGCTAACATTTGAAGGCACTAAAACAAAGATAACAAAACCCCTTTAGTCATATATTCTGACTTTCAAAGCTTGCTTCAACATGTCCAATCACAGCTTTAGGTATTATATAGCCTCTGTTGATGATAAAACAATATTCACTTGGACCTATCCTCTAACCAATAAAGTCGAGGCTCTTAACACCTTTAAAATCTTCAAAAAAAAAAAAACAAGTACAAACAATGCATGAGAAAAGAATAAAAATATTCCAATATGACATGAGAAGAGAGTTCAAGGCATTTGAAGCATACCTTAAGAAAGAGTAGCAATGAGATATTTTTGTCCATATAGTCATCATCAAAATGGAAAGATTAAGAGGAAACACAAACACCTAGTTGAATCATGTCTCACCTTACTTACATAAGTACACATGCCTCTAAAATTCTAATGGGAAGCATTCAACACAGCCACCTTCCTTATAAATAGATTAGTGAATCCAACTTTTAGGGACAAGTCACCTTCCCAAGCTCTTTTCCATACTAAACCAAATTACACCATGATTAAGGTTTTTGGTTGTGAATCATATCCCTTTTTTAGTATTTGTAATAGACATAAATTTTTGTTCCTCTAAGTATGTTGCATATAAAGGATACTCATTTCTACGTCACACAGGAAGGTTTTACATAGTAAGATGTGTGAGGTCTTTTACCTTTGAGAATGACTTTAGATTCAAGGATAACTACAAGTTAATGATGTTATGACCCACAAGTTTATTGAACCACTTTCATTTAGCTTGAAATACATAACTAAGACAACAATACTACTAATAAAGATGCACTAGTTAACTTTCCTTCAATAACAAAAGATTAAACATATATAAGTCAACCAGACACTTTCAACACATGCAACTCAAAATCAGCCTCTACACAATCCAAAGACTTGAAATATAAGAACCACAGTCTACACAAAACCTCCTGCTAATACACCCCTAATCACACGATCCAAAGTTGTTATTTTCAAACCAATGGTATACATTGGTGCAACAAATGAACCAATTGAAACAAATATGCCTTTAGATGTTAAAGCAGCTCTTTTTGACCTAAGATGGACTAAAGTAATGGAAGAGCAGAGCAATGCCTTGAAAGGGAACCAAACTTCAACTTTGATACCTTACTCTCCTAACATGAAACTTGTAGGCAGCACGTGAGTCTACAAAGTGAAGTAGAATTTATATGGAAGTATCTCCGGGTTTAAGGCAAGATTATGGCAAAAGATTCTTTCACCAAACTCTTGGCTTAAACTACAATGAGACGTACAGCCCTGTTGTAAAAACATCCACAATCAGAATAGTCTTTAGCTTAGCAGTGAGAAATAGCTAGGAACTAAGCAATTTGATTGAACATTCTAAATCGAGATTTGGCTGAAATAGTTTACATAACACACCTAAATAGTTTTGTGAATAAAATAAGACCTACACATCTCTTTAAGCTGAGTAAGGCACTGTATGGTTTGAAGCAGGCAACTAGGGCCTGGTTTGAGAAGTTGAATGCTTTAAAGAGTTGGGGATTCAACAACTCAAGATGTAACACTTCATTATTTTCAGGACAATCAATATAAACTTAGTAGTGATACAAACTTATGTTGATGTTATTATTATAATAGGAAACAACACTGATCAAATTGAAAAAATAGTTCAAAAAATGCGTTCAATTTTTGTCCTGAAAAACCCAAGCTAGTTACACTTCTTCATGGGATAGAAGTATGCAGAACTACAACCAAATTGGTCCTCTCTCAAGGCAAGTATGTTTCTAAACTATTGAAAAAGGTAAAAATGACATAGTGCAGAGGAATCAAAACACCACTCGTTGTGGGTGGAAAACTGTCAAAATCAAAAGGGGAAAGCTTTGGAGATGGATTACTATATTGAAGTGTAATTGTTGCTTTGCAATACTCAACGTTGAAAAGAGCTAAGCTAGCCTAACATATAGGGGTAAGAGTTTAATTACAATATATGGATGTCTTTATCCTTATTTTCAACTATTATTTTCTATTTTCCAATGCTTAATGGTTTTGCTTGAGATATTGCTCACTTGACATTACTCTAAAATCTTTTAAAATGTATCATTTATATCCCTAAAATTATGTTGTCGCTTAAAGTTATCAACGATAACATCATTTTTAGTGACACCATATGGAAAAAAATATAAATTAAAAGTAAAAAAATAATAAAAATTTTTTGATGTTAACAGTTTTATTTTTTAATTAAAGTTGAAATTAAAAATTATTTGTAAAGTTAATTTTATGTTTTTGTAAATTTAAATAACTATATTTAATATTATATTAATAAATAAAACAATTTTTTAAAAATCTAGTTTTAAAAAGTAATTCTTTTTTATTTCTCAAAATTTATTATAAAATCATATGATTTATAAAAATAATTTTTAAAAAATATTTATTAAATACTTAAAATAATTTTTTATTCTGTAAAATCACTTTTAGCTTATTGTACCAATTTTACACCAACTCCAAGTTGAGGCTACAAATTATGTTCTGTAGTGAATAAGTGAGGTATTGAGCAAGTAGATGACAAATGGATGCTGGCATGGCCCACGCTTTTGACTTTTGAGTTACGTGATAAAGTTTCTTTTCTCTTTTCTTTTTGTTAATACATAGTGTGTAAAACATTCAGACCATTTTTTCAAAAATTTCAAATTATGGGGAGAGAAAAAAAAGTTGTACGAAGAGCAACTATTTTTTCACATTATATAAACGATACATTAGTAACAATTAAATAATTATTTCATTTTATTTTTTTTTTATAAGTTATATTATAAAAAATATCGATTACCTCCTATTTTTTAAGTTAATATCTTTTTTTTTCTTATATTTTTTTAATATATTATCACTCTTAAATTTTTTTTAATTTTGTCTTTCAATTTAATTAATTTATAAAATAATAAAATTAAAACTATTTAAAATATTAAAAGATAAAATTAAAACTCATAAAAATAATAAAATATTAATTTAAAAAGTAAAGGTAACGAGCATTCTTCCTTATATTATCTTGACAATTTTTCTTTTCCAAAATCATTGTTAAAAGACTTTCTATTTTCTTTTATTAAGTAGAGTTAAGAATATTTTCTGTTAATGATGTCACCACTGATTGCAACAAAATTATTTTGTATGGTAAAAATTGATATGAAAATCAATCATACCTTATACTGTTTTACATTTTTATTTAGAACAAAAATCTTATTTTAATAGTCCAAAGAAAAAAAAAAAAAAAAAAAAATGTTTTTCAGTGAAGGCGGCCTTCCTCAAAATAGTGAAATTCAGTAAAAATTTTCTTATATTATTTTATTGATAATTATGTAAATTAATTATTAATAAAATGTTCTTAAATTTTTGAACGAATTATATATGTATTTTATTATAATTTATTAAATATTAGCATCATTTGCGTTATATTATATAGAGATTAATTATTTCATTAATATATATATTAATGCGAATACAACCGTTTTCTTAAAATCTACTATATATATATATATACCGATAAAACCTCTCAAAAAGGAGGCCCAATTTATTGAAAATAAAGAAAAATTTCAAGTTGTCAGGTTTCAAAACCCTGCCCTCCGTGTGAGATATACATACATATATAAATGTTGGTGATTATATTGTAGTAGATTATTTTATAATTTAAAATTTATCAATAAATCAAATATTACTATATATCCAAGAGTTTAATTCAGAAGTGTAATACCTATCAATTTTGAAGATAAACAAATATCCTTTAAGCAAATAGATACATAACCCTTGGAGTTATTGTGTGGCCAGTTATCATTAAGCAAAACAATAATTATACCCTTAAATATTTAAAAATATATATATAAACAGAGAATTTTTTCCCTATTATTATTACATAATAATCAATATAAATATTATGATTTTGAAATAGCATAATAATAATTGTATTCTTAATTAATTTCTTTTAACAATTTATCCTAAATTTTTTTTTAATTTTATCTAAAATTATTATTATTATATACAATTTTATTCTTATTATGTTAATTTATTGTACATTAGACAATTTTATTCTTATTATATTAGTTTATTGTATATAAATCATTACAAATAAAGTTAAATTTTCATGCGAATGAAACACAATTAACTTCATATGTATGAAAAACGGTTACTCAAATGATGATAATGAAAGTTTTATTGTGTAAAGCATTCTATAAAAATTTTAATAATATTTATGATAAGCTAAATAGATGATATTAAATAGTTATCAATAGTGGTTAACAATGATAAATAGTAATTAATGGTAATAGTTAACTGTTTTTTAAATACAAATGTATGAAAAGACAATTTTATTCTTAGTCAACATTAGTTAAAGTAACATATACGGATAATGAGATATTTTTAAAAGAGTAAAGGGTAATGGACATTTTCTTGGTACAATAGAGGTAAAAGGCTTTTTCCTATTTACAAATAATATTTCAATATCAAAATTTTAAAAATAATTATATTTATGCTTTTCAAAATATATTGTAAAGCCAGATAATTTTATTAAAAGTGACTATAAATTTTTTTATTAAATATTAAAAATAACTTTTGGTTACTCAAAATCATTTTTTCTCTTCTAACAGCAATCTAGACAAGCTCTAAGAATAATTTCATTTCAAAACAAACAACGTCTAAGATTTAAGATCTTCCCTTTCCTCATTTTCTCTCACTTGATTTCAACATCCAACGAAAGAAATATTAAAAATAAAGCCCGAATATTTTTTTAATTAAAAGTTAGAACTTTGAGGAAGAGAGACTAAAGGTCTGTTTGTCAGTGTTTATTAACACTTTATAAGTGCTAATTAGAACTTGGCAAATTATTAACTTGAGTGTTTGACAAATTTTAAGAAAAATTCTTATTACAAAAAGTTTAAAACTTGAAGTAATTTTTTGGTTAACAAAACTCGGGTACTTTTTCAAGATTAATACTAGAAGTGCTACCCACGTAATCACTCGAAAACTTAATGAAAATTTATATTTCTTAAAATGTTCTTGAACAAATTTGAAAATTATGATTTTTGTTCCATTTTTTCCCTATCTCTTCTTCCTCCTTCCCATTTTGGTAATGTGTTAATACTAAAATATTTTTTTTAGTTACACTTCCAAACACATACTTTAGCACTAAGAATATATTATAAATACTTGTGAGGGTAGTTAATCAAATGGTTAACTGCTTTTTTAAAGTTACTAAAATAAAAAGTATTAAAGAATACAAGCGCAAAACATATTAGTTCTTTCTTTTTAGCACTCCTAAACGGACCTTAAGGGTTTGATTGGCAAAGCTAATTAGCACGTCATAAGTACTATTAGTATTTTAAAAATATTTATTGAGATGTTTGGTAATTTTAGTAAGAAGTACTTATTTAAAAGAAATTAGCACTTAAGTGATTTTTGAATAATCACCTAATGAGCTGTTTTATGAAATTAGTGTTTAAGAGACTTGTACCTCAATTTTAATAAAAATATTGTGATTCCCAAAATACTCTCAATAAAATTTAAAATTTTCATCCAAGTTCAATTAAGATTTTATTACTCCCAACATGCACCAAATAACTTTAAAAATTCTAATCTTTATCCTATTTTGTTAAAACTTTTTAATTGATTATTTTGTTATTTTTTCTTAGATTATAAAATTTACATTTATTTTTGTAACAAATTTGTTTACTTAATTTTTTAATAGAAATTATGACAACAAATAGTAACTATTTTTAAAGATATTTTAAAAAAAAAAATATTATTATTACTAAATAATTATTTTATTTAAAGTACATTTATTATTATTATAATATTAAACATAAAAATATGAGTAATGAATAGATATTTATTTGTGTTGTTACTAAATTTTATATAATAGTTAATTTAGAGAATATAGAATGTCAATTTTATTTTTATTTTTTAAAATATTTGTTTTTATTAAAAAATACGAATGCATAGAAATTAATTTTATATCTTATACAATTTGAAAATATTATTAATTTTATAGATTACTTAATTTAAGAAATGTTGCATTGTCCATTAAATTATTAATATTAAAATATTTTTATTGTAAATCTTAAAACTTAATTTAATACTAAAATTATGATATAATTACTTTGTTAGCCAAATAGAAACAGTGATTACTTTTTTGAAAAACTCCCGACAGATATTAACCGGTAGTGATGACAAGGTATGCGTTGTAGCGGATAAGTCAGGCCTTGAGCAAGAAGCTGACACGGATATTGGCATGGCCCACACTTTTTGTCTGTGCGTTTAGGTGGCCCCCACCTTATTTTTTTCTAAGATTAGTGTGGAAAACGTTGAGACTATTTTTCCAAAAAATGTCAAATTATAGAGAAAACGATAAATGAGTAACAATCAAATAATTATTTCATTTTATTTTTTCTTTATATAAATTATATTATCTTTATAATTTTTCTTTTCAGAAGTCTGTGTAGAAAGACTTTCTATTTTGTTTTATTAAGTAGAGTCAAGAATATTTTCTGTTAATGACGTAACCTCTACAGAAGCTTGGAGAATTTTTGATTGAAACAAAATTATTTTGTTTTTGTATGGTAAAAATTGGCATCAAAATCAATTATAACCTTATAGTGTTTTCCACTTTTATATTTATTTTTATATTACACAATCTTATTTTAATAGCACAAAGAGAAACTATTTTTTTGGTGGACTTGCTCTACAAAATGATTATTATGCCTTCAATATTTAAAAAATATATAAACGATTTATTTTGTTCCTATTATCAATACATAATGATCAACATAAATATTTTGATTTTGAAATAGTATAATAACAATTATATTCTTAATTTACTTCTTTTAATAATGTTTATACCCTTATATTTTTTTTTATAAGTTTATCTTAAATTATTATTATTTAGGCAATTTTATTCTTATTATATTAATTTATTGTACATAAATCATTAAAATGTATTGTAAATAAAATTAAATTTTCATGTGAAATAAACAGAATTTTTTCTTAAATTTTTATTTACAATATAATAAAAATAAAATTCTTTATTTACCCAAACTTCAATGGAGTATCCGTTTATTTCCATACTTCAAAATGTTTATCTTCGGCTTTAACTTCAGGGAGTATTTATTAATAATACGTATAAAATTTATATCATTTTAACCCTTTAAAGTTTTTATATGCTAAATCATGAAGGCAGGTACTTGTACAAATATAAGATATATGCTTGTAAGATATCTTACAAAACAGATATATGTAAAACGTTTTGAAAGGTTACATCTTGTGTGCGTATATGTATATATAATCTAAGGGTAAATTTGTCTTTCTATATTAATTATGGGTCAGAGAAGGGAATATTATTATCTTTTAATAATTTTTGGATTAAAAAATTGACTTCATTGACTTGATCTGAATTTTAAACACTTTGTAGACATTTACTCTTTCCCACAAAACGCAGGAGTAATCAAGTAGCAAGAAGCAAGAAGCAAGAAGCAAGAAGCAAGAAGCAAGAAGCAAGAAGCAACGGGTGCCAGGTACGATTAGCTACAAATTATGAGATACAAACTGATCTAATATAAAATTAGTACAAATTTTTATTGATTGTATTGGATTTAAATTTTTACTCCATTCATATTATTATTTAACAATAGTTTGTATAGAAAATTTGTATTTTTAATATTATTTTGTTTGTAAGTTGGTGGGCTGATTAATTAATTTGATCATTAATATTACTACTTTGCAGATGACTGGTTGGATGACTTATTACTTTAGTTTCATTACTTTAGTTTCAAAGTTATTTTAAACTTTGAAAATAAATTATTAGAAATTTATCATAATGATTTGGTACAAGCTTTTAAAATAACTTTATTTAATGATTTGTTTATTTTGACAACCTTTTAAAAATAGAAACAAAAATATTTTAAATAGTTTTAATTGATGGTTTTTGTTTTTCAATTTTAATTTGGTATTTTTTTTTTTTGCAAGTAGTACTTTATATTAACACTTTAAAAAATTAAAAAAAAAATTCAACTCCTATAATCTTAAAATTTTTTTACTTTCTCAAAGAATTTGTTCTTTAGTTCATAATTGAACAAAAACAATAAGAATAATAATGAAAAAAAGTTAACTTTGAAAATATTCTTTTGACCCATAAAAGAGTTGTATTTAATCAGACAAACTAAAATAAAAATTTAATTTTCATTACTTATTATAATTTTTAAAAAATTTATAATTTTTTAATGGAAAAGATAATATTTTTATATTAGTAAATTTTTGCAAATTTTTTAAAGTACAAGGATACTCATCATGTTCTAAATATTATCTTGGCTATAATTTATTTCTACTGACTTGTAGGGGTAAGTGTGTAATTACATTATATGGATGTTTTTATTCTTATTTTCAAAACTTATTTTCTATTTTGCAATGCTTAATGGTTTTGCTTGAGATATGGCTACTTAACATTAGTCCAAAAACTTTAAAAATGTATCATATATACCCCTAAAATTTGAAAAATATCTTATGCCTCCTCAAACTCAAATATAATTTGCTTTTTTCTTTTGTTAGAAATAAGAATGGATTTGAATTCGACTAAGTCTACATAAATTAAAGTGATTGTTGTTTTTTCTCATAAACGTAAACATCTAAATATAATTAAGTGGTTAGGTAGTACGGAATTCACACTCTCAAATTAAGGGAGTAGGTTTGAATTTTATCTTGAATAAAACTCTTTCTATCTTAATGTGTGGTGCTCTTCCTCTAAGTTTAGTGAGTATAAAATATTTAAGTTAATGTGAACAAGTTTCTCAAATGTATTATCATAGTTAACAACCCAAAGTAATTTGCTTAACATTTGCATTTGAAACCCATTTTAATATATTGCTATTCACATATGGTTTGTTTATTAATAATTCAAATGCATGTAAAATGATAATAGTTTATGCAAAAATTTAGCGCGTCAACTATTGTTGAATTTTAGCTACTTGAATTTAAAGTGAGGTTTGATGAGTTAGGGTAGAGAATGAAGGAAAAAAGAAATTACTATTTTTCATTAGTTTTGAAAGTCAAATAATGATGTTGTAGTTCTTTAATATTTGTTAAAGGTAAATATATTATGGCTCTTAAAATTTGACGATACTTAGCTCTAATATTTCACATATCTACAAACACTTGATTTATTAATTAAAAATGTTTGTTGTATAAAAAAAGAGTCATATAATATATTTATATGGATATTATTATTTACCCCCATGACTTTGAGGAAATATTAGATACACATTGGATTTATAGAGCGCTATATATCTTCTTGAGTTTTTAGAATTCTCGAACTTAATTTCTGTTAGTTTGACTTTTTAGAATATTATCAATTTGGGTTAACTTTAAATAACCTTAGACCGTTTTGACAATATTCAATTCATACTCAATGTTTTCATAAATGTTCATTTTACACTCAAACTATTAAATTTTTTGTTAAAAATAACAATTGACTATATTTGACTAATAAAAATATTATTTTACTTCTCTTCCTAATAAATTTAATGAATAGACAAATTTATGCAACATTATATAAATAATTACCTTATTATTTTTCACAAATAATTAACCCAAAAAAATAAAATTTTTTCTTCTTTTTTATTTAATGCTCTTTTTTTAAAAAAAATATATTATTAGCCACCTCATGTAATCCTACGCCAACCACACAAAGGCGGCCTTGGCGGTCACGCGATCGCTGGACCAAGCTACCTTCGTAACCACGGGTTGGCTATGTGCAAGGTAGCCTTGTTCGCTTTTGGCTAAGATCTAGGGTTTTGCATTAATTTATTAAAAAATTTAATTAACATAAAATAACAAATAATAAACAAAATTAGGTAGATGTACTTAGGAAATAGAGAGATCAAATGGGGTGTGCTTAGAAAAATGATAATGAATGGTTTGTACTTAGCTTTTATAGTATTTGCAAGAAAAAAAAAAAGAGAATTAACATATTCCTCGAACTTTGACCTTTTAATAGTTAAAGAGAATGTTCAATTAAAAAGAATGTTTGAGAAAAAAAACACATACTTTTCCTTAAATCATCCAACTCTATTCAATTACAATAAAAAGTGTTAATTGCTCTTTATTTTTTTATTTTTAACAAAGAAAGAAATTAAAGCTAAAGATTTATTTATATTTTATTTAATGTATTGCTTATTGTGGGTCCATACCCAATAGACTTTTTTTGATTAGAGTGTCAAGTTAACCTCACATGATTTTTGTCTTAAACATTATCTTTAGTTTGACAAAATCAAACGTCCCCGCATGCTTTCACCACCAATAACACTTAAAAAAAAAAAAAGTAAAATTAGTTGCAGATTTAATACAAAATAATATTTATAAAATAAAACAAAAGAGACATTTTTATCACCCTTAGAATCTTCTTAATGCACAGGCTATTTTACATAATATTCTTCATTCTTCACCTCACAAGGATACCGTAGCTTCTATTTTCACTACCATATGCTTTCTGAAATAGAAAACCCCACACTATCCAACCACTGTTCATGCTTGATCTCCTAGAGGAATGCTTTACTCTCCTTGCTTCGACTCTAACAAGAAAATTCAGTTTCTGTCCCACTCGCCTAAACACTAGCTTTTTCGGCTGCACAGCCGCAATGATCCCCGATGTTAATCATTTCCTAATAAAATGGGTGGATATCTTATGCTTTGCCAGATTATTGAAACGCAACAGACATTGAAGGATAATTCAAGTTCCCAATATAACCAACCCTTCTTACCCCCATTACAATCTGCAGTTCTCTTGGTGATTACTTGAATGCTGTTGATTGTATAATTTTAATTACACAAGAATTTACATAATCATTCGAAGTTAAATCATAAATCAGACAAGGATTGATTGCTTTTAGAGGGTGAACGTGAGCAGTTCCAAAATTTAACAGAGTGGAAGTATTTCCAGTAGATTCGTTGGGAATTCATGGAGCATTGTCTCACCACAATTATCAGCTGTATTTTGTGCCTTTTTGTTGGGTTTTGAAAGCTGGAGTTGAGTTAGATTTTTCTCTATACATCCACCTGCATCTTTGGAATATTCAACTAAATACAAATGGGAAAGTGATTTCTTGCTTTTATCATAGTATCCCTAAATGGCTTCAAGGGAGATAAGCGTTTCTTTTTCCAAACATTCTCTCTAGGTGTTAAAAGGCTAAACTTCAAGGGAGATATGTGTTAATTTTATTATAAAAGAAAATTTATTTATCCTTCTTAAGTTTAAATTTGACGGAGCATGATAACGATTTGGGTGTAAGATAAATATTTCTAAAAATATTTGATATGAGTTGACTATTTTTAAAACATCTTGGTGGTTATTTAAAGTTTATCCTATCAGTTTAATCCCTAAACTTAGTTAAAAAAAAAAATCATATAATATTTTTATAGTTAACATTTTCGTCCCCACTCTATTACAACGTATTAAGAACTAAAATGGTAAACTTAAAAATGCTTATTTTAGTATATTATTTTCAAAAACTTCAGAAACAAAAATATAATCATTTAAATCAAAATATTAGTAATAAATTTGAACAAAATTATATGTTAAGATGCTTCTAATTCTTTTTTTTTAATACATTTTTTGGTAATACTTTAGTATATAGTAATCATAAGAGATTTTAAATAAAAGAAATAAAAATACATACTACATTTATCACAAATAAAGATAATCAAAATTTTCTTTGAATTTTTTAATGAAAATTAAGTTAAACCATTAAATAAGAATATAAAAAATTGAATTTAGTGTCCTGTCAAAAGAATTGATATTAAGTATATTTTTATTTAATAGTTTAGTTTAATTTTGATTAAAAAATTTAAAAGATAATTTGATTATCTTTATTTGTAATAACTATAGTGTGCATTTGAATTTCTTTTAGAGTAGAAGACAATTTACTTCCTAAGATTTGGCCCAATAATAAGTTAGTTTATGCTGTATATTTGGATAAAAAAGTATTTTACTGTTATATCTCTGTTCACTACTATATATATATGGTTGTTTTTGATGTGGAAAATTTGTCTACACCATTAACCACTGCCTCAGACTACCACCATCCAATGACATTCATTAGGTCAGTATAAATATCATTAAAATTTTTATTGAATACTCTATACAATAGTACCATCACCATCGTAGTTTAAATAATTTTTCACTGTACATCTAAATTTGAATTCCTGACACCCAAAAATTTAATTTTAGATCTACTACGAAACATTACTTAAACAATGTAATGGTAACATTGTGCAGAGTCTTGAACAAATATTTGAATGATATCTACAACAACCAAAATGAATCATAGTTGATTAAAAGTTGTCATCATCCATCTTTACTATTGTCGGCCCCTAGCTACTGTCGCTAACTATCATCTATTTGGGTAATCATGAATATCATTCAAATCTTTATTAAATGTTCTACACAATGGTAGCATCATCATCATCATTTGAGTAATAGCGTGTCATAAAACTGAAGTTTAATATTTGGATGCCTAAAATTCAACATTAAATATATGATAACTAATTGTTCAAATGATGATAGTGATGATACTATTACATAAGGCATTCAACAAACATTTTAATAATATCTATGTTGAGATAAATGGATAACGTTAAATAGTGATTAACAATAGTCATTGATGGTTAATATCGACGATCAATATCTACGGTCAATAATTCATCAAACCCAGTTGTAAGTTACCGAATAATATGATGACATGTTATCGTGACGTGTAATCTATAAGTTTGTTGTTAGTTTATTTTATATTAATCCTTGTCACTAAATGATGTCAAAAGACTATTTTGTCTATTTTCTATCCAAATAAACAGTACAAACTAATGAACTGAGTCTTTTTTAGGTATTTTTATAACTAATGGGACTTATCATGTGACTAGGCTAAACCTTAGGAGCTAAAATATCCTTCACCCTTCTTTTATTTATATTAATTATGTGCTTGATTATTTTTTAACAAAATGCAATAAAATTAGTAGTAATCTTTAAATAGGCATTTAAATAAAAGATTATATATATTTTATTTGAAAACTCTTATGATCATTATATAATAACTGATTATAAAGAAAGTAAAAAAAAAAATTAGGAGTATTTAGCATTTTGTCAAAATTTATTGATAATATTTGAATATAGATAATTATTATTTTGTTTTTAAAGTTTTTCAAAATAATAAAATAAATAAAATATTTTAAATTTAAGATTTTAGAGTTTAATATGTTATATATATAGTAATGACTAAATTATTAATTATGAGAAAGTGATTTCATATTTAATTATTTTACTAAATTTAGGAATTAAATTGATAATATTCTAGATAGGTCAAACTAACAAAAGTTAAGGTTACGAGTATTTTCCTATTTTTTCAAAACTCAAGATATGTATTTTAGCACACTTTATAAATATTACAAGAAAATAATCCACAATCTTTCCCTACTCCTACGTGAGTGGAAACCTTTTATACTATAAAATATTTTGAGTTAAACTAATTGACATTAAGAAGTTAACATGATAATAATTTGAATAAAAAAAATTAGAGTATGTGATCTGAAAATTAAAATAATTAAAACTATGGTCATGTAGATCTTGATTGATTTGTGGATCCCCTTTCTCTCTCACTATTTATTTATAAACAAGAGCAAAATTTAAATTCAAAGATTTAATTTGTTATTGGGGTAATAACATGTTCATCACTAATTACGCTCAATGTTAATGATTTCGTTCATACCCTTTGTTTTAGTACCTCGATTTCAATAACATAAGAGGGGTTACATTGTCAAAAGTTAATAAAACAAGTGTATGCTCTAATTTGATATAATTTCAAAGTTTACGGACGAAAATGTTATTATCTCACTTGTTATTGGTGAAATGCACATGCAGTATCCTGGAATTTACGTAAAATTACAGCTGGGAAATACTTATTAATTTGCAATTAATCTCTGCAGTCAACATATTAATTAACTTTGGATTAACAAAATAGACTTATTTGACTTCTCTTAATTTGAAACTGTAGTGTTCATTTGTTTGTACGGACTCTTTTTTCAGTTTCACTACTGTCTTCCCGGAAAGCAAAAACCAGAGGAAGCAAGAAGCAACGTCTGAACTTCCTATAATGCTAGGTATATAATTGATTTGATCTTTTATTTTCTGATTGATTATTATTATTAGCTAATTTGTTTTCAATCTCTTAGGTTTTTAAGATTAAGTTGCTTGTAATTTAATTTTCTATTAAAATTAGGGAGAAGGATATAAAAATATATTCAAATTTTCTTCCTTCGAAAATTAATAAATCCATCAGATTTCTTGCCTTGCTTTTAAGTGAAATTTATATGTTTACACACATTGGTATTTTTATCCTTCAAATCTCTTAGAAGTTTAATTTCTATAGTAAGATTATAGCAGCTCATCACCCGATTCAAATTAGAATGCGTTTAGTAATGTCTTTATTACCAGGGGCCTTTGGAGGGATGGAGGCAAAAATCCATAATCAGAGGAGGCTAAAATATTTAAAAAAGTAAAATTAGTCTATTAATATTTTAAAAATAATTAATAAATTAAGAGGTAAATTGATAATTTTATAAAGTTATAGAGTTAAATTATATATAAACCTAACAAATGGGCTAAAAATGTAAATATTATAATAAAAATTTTTAAAAAATTTGAGACCTTAGGGTCAAGGTCCCCTCAATTCTTGAGGGTGTTCGGCCTTTGGACCTATATAAAATTAAAAATAACTAAACTTAAAGATTAATTTGTTAAAATTTCTAAATTATATCCTAATTTATTAGTTTAGAATGCAACTGACATTACTCCTTTTAAAAGTTATATGGAAGAGAGTATATTTATACCAGCCACCCAGCCACTGGCTCAATGGTAAAAGTCTATGCCCTCAAATTGAGAGTAGAAGTTTGAGTCTTATGTATGTAAAAATAGAAATTTTATAAATTAAGATGTGAGTAGATGTCTAAGTGTGTTATCAAATTAACTAAATTATTAACTTATGAGCACAATAATTAATTCAATATAAATATAGATAATTAAAATTATAATAACATTTTTGTTCTTAATATTTAGCAAAACAATAATTTATTCAGAACATGATTTGCTCAATTCTAATAATTTAACTCTTCTAATTATTCTATTACCTTACTTTTAACACTGTATTAGGGACTAAATTGTTAAATTGTGCAAACTCTCCATTGTTTAACGATCTTACGGAAGATATTAATTATACATAATTTTTAAAATAGACTATTTTAATAAAATGATCAATTTTAAAATTACGTATAGCTAATATTGTTAAAAAATTAACCACAAATTTTAAAAAATAAGAGTAAAAATATTATTATAATTTTTAAATTTAAATATTATAATAAAATTATATTGGCTATTATAAAGTAAAAATAAAGAGAATTAAATTATTTTATATATTTTTTGATAATTAAAAGATAAAATAGTTAATTTATATTTAAATAGTGTATAAAATAGTGTCTTAAGGGTATTTCAACATTGTTTTAAAAGTTTGGGAGTATTTCAATATTTTTTTAAAAGTTAGGAGTATCTAGGCCAAAAATTCAGGGATATTTCGCTTTTCTCCAGAATCGCAGAGACTTAAAACACATTGTCCCAAAGGACAATATTCATAAAACAAAAAAATACAAATGCTTTTTTTTTATTATTATTTTATAAATTTTTTCATATTTTTTCCCTTACTCATAGAGAATGACTGTCTATCTATCTATCTCCAACACCATCTGTTTCATAATTAATTGAAAAATGTGGCATATATAGCAATTTTTTTTCCCCACCCTCTCCCGCAGAGTATATATTGCTAATTGATTCATTGTTTAAATTATTTCTGGCAGCCGGAGAAATTGTAGCTATTGTTACAGGCGTACTTGGGTTTGTAACGGCAATTGCGACACCTTTTGTACGCACAGCTTTTGACCAATGCACAAAGTATCTAAAGCCGGACGAAGACGTAAACCTTCAAACGGAATTGCGGATCTTACAAAATATAATTCAGATTTTACAAAGAAAGATGGGGGAGGTTTCTGTTTGGGATGCATTTAGAAAAGAAACTATTAAAATAAATGAGAGAAGGGCTCGATTGATTAAAGATGCTGAGGATGCAATTGAGATTATTAGTCGAAGTGGCGATATAGAAACTTGGGATTGCTTTGGCTTCTGTTGGTGTTTAGCAGATTATCGAAGAAGCTACCTGGTTGGAAAATATGTTTCAGATGTTAAGAGAAGAGTACAAACATTAACACAGGAGCTTCGAAGTCAAGGAATTGACTTTAATGAGGCGGAGGTATTTGGGGGAGAGTACGCACGTTTGGTGGGAGAACAGGCACATAAAGTTGTTGAAAAGATTGAGCGCCAGATAAGGCGGAATTTCGGAATAATTGGTGTTTATGGACCTTGTGGTGTAGGTCAGACTCACGTGGTCAGATATGTTTATGAGGCATTAAAGAATTCAAAAACTTCCGTTACTTTTATTTGGCTGGAAGTTTCAAACGGAGATGATCTTCTAAAGCTACAGATGGAAGTAGCGAAGCAAATTGATCTGAAACTTCCAAATAACGGTAGCGTTCAGGAAAACGCCAAAGAGTTGAAGGCGGCCTTGCAGAGGAAGAAAAATATTTTGCTAGTTTTGGATAATATGAGGAAGGCCATTTCTCTTGGAGAAATTGGATTTCAAGTCCGCATATTGATAGTAATAACTTCTCGATCTTTCGCAGTGTGCTGTGATATGAAGTGTGACGACGAAATTGCATTGAAGCCGTTATCCGAGGATGAAGCGTATGAATTTCTCAATGATGAAATCGGTATTACGGGATTCCTCTTAACAGAAGAAATACAATTTACTTTGAAGAAGTTGGCGAAGGAATGTGGTGGCCTCCCACTGGCAATTGTAGCGGTTGCAAAGTTGCTAAAGAAATATTTTCTGTATGATCATGTGGTCTTAACTGAAAGAAGTTTGAAGATGGAATTTGCTGCATTTAGCAACTTGAAATACATTGAAAAGAAGATCATTCAAGATTTGGAGCTTACCTATGAACAATTGAAGCATAGTAGTTACGGTTGCGCCAAAGAATGCCTTCTTCATTGTATAATGTATCCAAGAAATCATGCTTTCGCGGCAATGGAGTTGATGAATAATTGGATGGCCGAAGGTTTATTACGTGAAGTAGAAGGCATAGACGAAAAGTTGGGAGAAGCAAAGGAGATTTTGGAGGAGCTCAAAGATGCTTCTCTTTTGGAGAGTATATCTTACGAGAATGGAGAAGAAATAGTTAAGATGCATCCTATTGTATGGGATATCGTTGTCAAATCGGAGAAACAAAATCCTCGATTTTTCACTAATCCTGGCTGTAGAATTGAAAAGTTTGCATGGACAGATTTGTCTCAAAATATTGAGAGAGTCTCATTGATTAGCAATAACCTCGAAGAGTTGCCGTTACCGTCGTCTGTTTTCAACAAGTTATCAACATTACTTCTACAAGGCAACCCCCTTGACATTCAACTTGATCGTGACTTCTTCAACAATTTTCCGAACCTGAAAATTCTTGACCTATCAGAACACGGGTGCGTCTTTTGCCTGAGTCCCTCTCCTGTTTAAAGCACTTAAATATTTTACTTCTACGGAATTGCAGTCACTTGACTTATCTTCCGTTGCTATCGGAGCTTCAAGAACTGATGGCTTTGGATATTTCCAATACCTCTGTAGAAGAATTACCGGTTGGAAAGAATTGCTTAACTAAACTCTTGTGCCTGAAACTATCTGGAACTCGGGTCAGAAGTTTGGCACTGTTATCTGAGCTCGAAGCACTAATGGTTCTAGACATTTCCGGTTGCCTTATAGCAGAATTGCCGTCCTTAACAAAGCTTGTGTCACTGATGATTCTGAATGTCTCTAGTTGTCCTTTAACAGAATTACCATCGTTATCAGGTCTTAGGCAACTGATGGTTCTAGACGTTTCTGATTGCCCTATAGCAAAATTGCCTCCTGGGATGAATCACTTGACTAAGCTCCTACGCCTGAACCTACTTCGAACTGAAGTAAGAATTTTGCCTGCTGATCTTTTAGCCAAATTCAACTATTTACAACAACTTTTGATGATTGGATGTGTCTATTTTGGGAGACGGGGGCTTCCAATGCAAGATGGCAGTGCAGCATGGATAGACGATGTCCAAAACCTTGAATGTTTGAGTGTTCTTGAGGTTACTTTCGCTAGCTTACAGCTTTATAATTCCTACATCGCTTCTTGGCATTGGCGTCGGCTTAGTAGTTTCAAATTTTGTGTTGGCGGATTGTATCGGGGCGAATTGAGAAACAATAGCTTAGCTTTCATAAAGGAGTTCCCTGATGGTCAAAATTGCCTTCCAGACAATACATCAGATTTGCTGCTAATGGACTGTGGTAATGTAACTCAGTTGACAATACCAAAGCTTTCGAACTTGAAATTTTTGGAAGTCTCTTGCTGTATATGAGCTTAAAGCATCTCTTCACAGTTTCCGTTATTCATAAGCTCAGAAACCTTGAAGAGATTGTTATAGCACATTGTGGAAATTTGGTGAAGTTAATTGAGAAAGATAGTAGTATGATATATTCTTATAGTATATACTGGCCGAGTCTACGGAAGCTGACACTGCTTAACCTACCTGAGTTACGGTTCGTGTACAATGGTGATGGAAAGAGTTCGTCCATGGAAGAAATTTGGATTTGGAATTGCCCTCAACTGCAGAAGTTTCCCATCCCGTTGCAGCTTGATGGTGAACAAAATTTGATAGATCCGCCAAGTTTGAATGAAATTAGAGGAGATGAGTCTTGGTTAGAAAATCTGAAGCTTAACTCAGACCCTTCCGTACCCTTCCTGGAAAAGACTTTGATTAAAGAACCTCCACCAGAAAAATTGACTTCCAGGTATGCTTTTGCTTACACTTAAATATTCTACAGACTTCAAGGTTTTGCTTGATTAGCATAAATATATGCCTTCAATCATCATATTGCATGAATGAAGTTACTTCTGTATGAAATTTTTTTCCATTTTACCGGTAAATTATATTCATTTTTAACTTCAATGTAACAAGGAGTAAAATGGTGATCGCCACCTCAGACATGGCTAGTAGCAGCTAAAGGGGGAATTGGCTAGAAATAGTGATGATGTGTTCATTCTTCACTCAAACCATGGCCTGGATGACAAGTTGCAGAACCTCCATGAATTAATTAGTCAGAGAAAATCGAAGAAGACTTTGTGTTGTTAGAATTGTGCTGTAAGAATTTTTATTTGGCATGTATTTTACATGCAATAATCTTCGTGCCTTTGTTTTATTTGTGGATTTATTCTGCTTTCATCATGGATATGTAATAAGCTCCTGGCACAAACTTATGACTCTGTTATTAATGTGTGTGCTTTGTTCCTCATGTTATTGGAATAATCTGTGTTCATGGTTTCTTTCGTATTCAATTTTATTGGAATAAACAAAAGTCTTCTTGCTTTTCTACAATCTTTAATGTGTAATTACCAACAGATAAAAATCTCTTGAGATAATATTATATGTTGTCCAAGGATAGTCTTATTTTATTAATATTAGAAATTATTTATATTCCTGTGGGGGAATTTGTTTATTATATTGCAATTTGAAGCAGTTATTATTTGATTTGGTCGATAATGACCAAAAGGAATCTAAATCAAGTAATCGGAAAAGAAGAAGTTAGACTTATCATAGCAAAAAATAAACAATTAACAGTGACATGTTTAATTTATTATTATTTTTTAAATAATACTTAATTATATAAAAAAAAAAAAAAGTGACATATTTCCTTTCTACGTTGACTTTTGATCTGACTTTTAAACACGTTGTAGACATTTACTTTTTCCCACAAAACGCAAGATTAAGCAAGCAGCAGGAAGCAAAAAAGCAAGGAAACAGGAAACAGTTGTGCCTACAACTGCAATGTCAGGTATGATTTGTTACAAATCATGAGATAATACAAACTGATCTAATCGTAACACTGCTATTTTTTTTTTATATTATTTGTTTTTATTAATTGTATTAATTTTACATTTTTGTTCAATTAATGTTATCATGTAATATTAATTTTTATAAAAATTTATATTTTTAGTATTATTTTGTTTATAATTTGGTTGGCTGGCTGGTTAATTAGTTTGATCAGTGATATTACTACTTTGCTAATGACTGGTTGGTTGATTTATTAATTACCTTAGTTTCATATACTTTAGAAACATGACACGTATGCCTTAAAATTTTAAAAATAAATTATTTGATATTTATTATAATTAATTATTACAAGGTTTTAAAATAACTTTGTCTAATGATTTTTTCATTTTATAATTTTTTTAAAAATAGCAATAAAAGTATTTTAAGTAGTTTTAATTGATTTTTCTTTTAAAATTTTTAAGTGCCAGTTTTGCGTTACTTTTGCACGTTGAACTTTATGTTAACCATTTAAAAAATTTAAAAGAGAAAAAATATATAATTTTAAAAAACTCAAAATAATAATAATAATAATAATACTAATAACAATAAAAAATTAATTTTAAAATCCTCTTTTGATTATAAACGAATCACGTTTAACAAAACATAAATAAAAATAGAAACATTTTATTTTTGTTATTTATTACTAAGTTAAAAATAAATTAAACTTCTTTTTTAAAAAATAACTTTTTAAAACCTCCTGCACTTCACCTTCTAGTGTTTACTGCTACAACCAATTATTGCAACTGCCATTGATCATTACTATGGACTATTCTTTGAATCACCGTAAATATTATTAGAATAATTGTTCAATGCTTTATATAATGATATTATGACCATCGTCGTTAAAAATCATTTCAGTCTAATTAAATGATCCGCAGCTGCCAATACATCTTGCAGTAACAAAAATGTATTGTCTTGAGGCATATTAAGATTCTGAGAGTGAGACAAGCGGTGATCTCGTCTTGCTTACTGGGAGAAAAGAAGCTTCCAAACCATTACCTTTTCCAGCCAAATAGTAAGCGATCACTCAGCAACGAACACTAACTGAAAGCAACCGGAAATGAGTACCTATCCTTTTCAAGAATCGAACTCGTGTCCATGAAAAGACGATGTCCTAACCATTGGATGAAAGGGACCAAAAGGCCATTCTTCATATACCTCAGCTCTGAGAATATAAGTGGTTCGTTTTGTTTCTATACATAATTCAAGATTTCGTTTGTGTTTATATTGGCGATTTTTTATGTGAATTCGGCATGTCGTCCCCCTTCCTACGGGTTCCCTCATCAACACAGTGACACTCTAACCTCGCCCCTTCCTTTTCTATGATCATAAAGCTAGCTGACTCCTTTCTCTGTCTTTCATTCTCCCTGAACAGAATAAGTAAGGCCCCACTCTTTCTCTAAAAAAAATGCTAATCAAACAATGGATCTCATGCCTTTACTTCATTCAAATTGAGAGGGAGATAAAACCTTTACTCTTGTACTCTGCATACCATAAGTTACTCTTCGCTGGAAGTGCGACTCAATTCTATATAGTCCATATAAATCTACCATTCGGAGGGCTGGCTTATCAATCAAACACGGGGCGGAGAAGGAGCTTAGCAGCATCTTAGAGAAGAGGCTGAGCTGACAGCTTTCAATAACAAAATAGTTATAGTTATTTTAACATAGCCTTTTGGCCCCTTTCGATGGATGGGAACAGGAACAACTGAAGAATGAACTGTTGAAATGTTGAAGTCTTAGTACGCATTGCGTACTTACTTTTTGAACGATCCTAGTTACTAGTAGCTAATGAAGTACCGAGTACAACAGTAAGGAGATAGGGTGAAGGGCCTTTTATGATTCATCAAGTTGTTAATATTCGTAAGACCTATGAGACCGCGTTTCAACGGTTTATCCCTAAGAGATGAGGGCTAGTTATTGGTGAGAACTTTGAAGAAAAAAATCTTCATCTTAGTTTAGAACATTTTTTATTCTTACTAATTTAATTTGTTATTTAATTATTAGTTTTTTTATTTAGGCAAGAGTTATTTTTCTTATTTTGAGTTAATTTGTAATAATAAGTTTTCTTTATTATATATAAAGAGCTTATATTACTATTGTTTTAATAAACTTTCGTTCAATAAAGTTTTCCTTTTTGATTTTGTTTCTTGTGACATTATTATATTAATACTCATGTTTTAAACTGTTAGGGTTAAAATAACGACATTTAATTTTATCTGTTAGAATGTTTATTTAACATATTATGTTAAAAAACTAAACGAAATTTAGTTTGACAAGGTGCTTTTATCCTACCCGCTATCCCACCTACATTATTGTCTTTTCCAGCTAGCTTGGTTTGCCTACTTCAATAAGTTACTCCAAGGTTTGCTTAAAAAAGAGGCCAAAAGGAAGGCTTCTTCACAAGGCACCGTGACCCAAACTTTGAAATTAATGCAACTGAGATTTGCCTAAAATAACCTATGGTTTGCAATCCTTTTTATCTTAGGTGAAGGGATGTTGAGGCTTAGGTATCAGTGGCCGTAATCTAAAAAGTGATTACCCTAAACCCTTTTACAATTAAAGAAGCAGAGTGAGCAAATTAAGAAGTGATTGCTAATCGACACGAAAAGGCTTGTTATTATGAATCATGTGCAAATACAATCAGGGCTCTTATATGAAAAAAGAAAATTCTAGATCTAAAAAAACCCTCATCTTTTTCTCACAATTGCCCTTAATTTTTTTTTTAAAAAATTATCAAAAACAAAAAAAATTAAGATTGATTTAATATATTTTTCTACCTTTATCAATTCTATTAAAAATTAGATCATAATTTACCACTACACTTATTTATTTTTTTGTTTATGTAGGCTAATAAACAAATTGTAATAAATGTGTCAATCAAATTGATATTTTGTTTTAACAAAATTTTTAACTATAATATTTTATATAAATTGTCTTAATCAAATTGATGATTGTTCCAATTAAATTTTTATTTTTATTGATATTTATTTTTATTATATTATTTTGATAATATATGAAATGGTGATTTTATAGATGAAAAATTAATTATTTTTGTAAATGTATATGAAGAGAGAACCTTAGATCTAAAAGCAATGTGAGCCACTCCCACCTCTTCATTTTCTCCTTAAAATCACTTATTACCCATTGTAGGTGATAAAGGTTTTCGTAAACTTGAATTACTTGGATGACTATGAATATTATATAATTTTTTATTTTTATTGTCTTACTAACTTTTGACATTGTCTTTGTGATACCTAGGAATTTTATCAATATTCTATATATTTTTAAAAATTTTATATTTATATATATCGAATAATTTCATAATTTGAAATAATTTAGATTTAATAATTATAATTATATTTTATATTATTGACTTATTGTTAAATAAAAATAATTATGAGTAAAAATTAAACAAATTCCTTGAAACTCTTCTAAATTTATTTTTAAAAGAAAACAATTATATTTATAATCAAATTTATATTATTGGAATTTAAAAATTATAATATTAAAATAGAATTATTGTTCCTTCAAACAATTATAAAGGAAATGTAGTAATAAAATCATATTTAAATAATTATTAAAAATAAAATTATTGTTAGATTATAAAATTATTTTATATTCAATAATAAAAATTGAAAAATAATATTTTTAATAATGTAGATTAATTATGTATGCCTTGTTAATATATTTTATTTATACAATTTAACAAATAATTGAAGTTAGTGCAATGGTGAGATGATTAACTATATTTTGCAAAGTCTAAAGTTTGATTCTAGGAATTACAAATTTTTATTTTTAAGTGTGAGGTCAAACAGAGTCAATGTCAAGTTGGGGTTCAATGACTGGACTCCCTGACCTATTGCCATCCCTGATTCCAATCCAATACAGTACAATAATATTGAATTTTAGCTAATAGAATTTAAAGTGAGCTATAAACTTGATGAGTTCAAGGGAGAGAACAAAGAAAAAAAGAAATTACTATTTTCATTAGTTTTGAAAGTCAAATAATGATTTTGTAATTCTTTAATATTTGTTAAGGGTAAAAATATTTTAGTCAATAAGATTTAATGAACATTAGTGCTAATATTTCAAAATACTGGCAAATACCTAAATTATATATTAATTATAAATTTTTATTTGAATGAAAAAAAGGTTAGTATATTTATATAATATATTTACTGAAATTAGTTACAAATAAATATAATTATTCTTTTTTAAATAAGGGATATTATACTTTACCTTTTAACATTTTGGGGTAAAGCAACGTAACTCCTAAGTTTTTGGCCGACATGAGAAACCTATAACTTAAAAAAAGAAAAAAACGTAAAGTATCCTCTTAACTTGAGTAGAAATAGGAAGATATCCCCTTTATATGACTATTCTTATTTTAAATTGATTATTTTATCCCTTTACTATTAGAAGACATATAAAATAAGCATATTATCTTTATTTTTATTTTGTAATTGTTAATGATATCTAGCAAATCACGCATAATATTATTGTATTGCCTTGATTCGCTAGGATCGTCATATAATTTGTTGTTTCTTTTTCTTTTATGATTTTATTATTGTGATTTGGTTTGATTTGTTACAATTTATTATATATAATTTTGTTTCGTTTCTTGCTCTTATTTGTATGCCTATATAAAGGACACCCTTGTAATTATTCTAGAAATAATGTGCATTTGTTTTCATGGTATCAGAGCTAAGTTTGGCTTCCGGTTTTAGTTCCAAAATTTTGTCCCTCAGCACTGTTTGCAAAAGAGCCCTTTTTGCCATTTTTCTGAGCCTTGCCTATACCCCACACACCTTCTTTTCTTGTCGCGCATGTGATTCACTTGCCACCCTAGCTTGTCCCTTGCTTACAGTGCTGCCAGATCCTACAGTATCAGAATTTGCTGACCAGTCTATTGGTGGTCCTTGTAGCCTCACACGCGCCGCCATTCGCCAAAGCAAAGAGACCCATTTTTTAATTTTGTTGCGCTTTAATCTGTTTAATTGCCAACGAGTAAGTTGTCACCGCTACCTCTGTTCGACTCAAAGCAGGCAAGCCATCCTCTTTATGGTCTCTATTTGTCGTTTTTGGTTATCTATTATTACGGTCAAACCCAAGTCAGAACCTAATCCTCTGCCCTTTGATCCATTGCATTGCAGGTGAGTGAGTCCTTACCACCACCAGAGTTTGGCTTAGAACTAATCAGTCATCCTGCTTGTGATGTCCGTTTCTTATTTCCGACCACTCACAGTCCCATTCAAACCCAAGTCCGAATCGCTTCTATTGTTCTTCAATTAGATTGTTTCTGGTGATTTCTTCGGCTTTGTCTTACTCAAATTATGGATAGATCAAATGTCTCTCACCCTATTCATTTCCAGTTAGAAGGACATAATTATTTGTTGTGGGCTCAAGCAATGTCCAATTTTCTCAAAGGACATCATTTTTATCAATATGTTATTGGCCACATCACTTAACCTGTTAAAACCAATGACGACGCCAAAAAAGTTCGTTGATCATTTCAAAGAGTGGGACAGCAAAACCATCAGATCATTATGTAATTTTGTAACACTTCTATTTCCTCTATCCATCAATAATTTGGGAGATTCATCATAGCCAAAGCGTTATGGGACTTCCTTGTGCATTAGTATACTACCATTGATCTATCACATCAATATTAGATCTCATGCAAGCTTCATCAAATGCACTAAGAGCTCAACTAGTCTACTTTTGATTTTCATTCTTAGATGCAATTCTTATGGGACCAATTATCACTCTCAGAACCTAGGCAAACAATCTTTGAGGATGTAGTAAAATTTGTCACTTATAGGGACCAGCAAAGGTTAATAATGTTTCTTATGGCCTTACAACACACATTTCAACCTATTTGAGCTTCACTTCTTCATCAAAAAACGTTGCCTACTTTTGATGCAACTATTGATATACTTGTCTTAGAATAAACTTGACTTGCTCCTCTCTAACTATCTTGCACTGATATTGCTCAGGCTATACCCTTAACTTTAGCTTCTCAGATTGCCTCTGAAGTCACTTGTAACTATTGTCATGAGATTGGTTACCAAGTTCTAAGTTGTCTAACTAGGAGATGGAAGGTTAGTGGCAAGGTTGGTTCGAAGCATTTTGCGAGAGATTGTCCAAATAAAGGGAGATTGAAGAATACTCCATAATTGTCTGCTACTGATGTTGACGAGTGTCCTACCTCTCCATCATTTACCACTGATGATCTAACATCTCTTCTTTACCAACTCTTGCAAAAGTCTAATAATCCTTCCATTTTTGCTTCTTCAGTTCCCTCAGGTATATCCTCATGGTACTTCGACTCTGCCTGTTGCAATCATATGACTACCGATCCTACTCTCTTTTCCTTTAAATTCATTTCACCAAATTTAACTATTATTCAAACTACAAATGGACTTAGTATGCATGTTAGTCACCTAAGTCAAATCACTTTATCTTATCTCTCCTTACCAGACACTTTCTTTATCCCCATCTCACTTTCAATCTTTTATCTGTCGGTCAATTGTGTGATCTTGGCATTTATGTTCTTTTTACTTCTTCTGGTTGTCATGTGCAAGATCTAAAGATACGTTGGATGCTTAAGATAGGTCGTAAAGTTAGACACCTATTCGAGCTCATTAGTCTTCATCTTCCATCCACCTCTTAGTTTATTCCTTAATCTATTGCTTCTACAACACCAGTCTCTTTTTGCCATATGTCACTCAATCGTCTTCGTTCATTAGTCTTTAGTAATATTTTGAGTATTAAATCACCTAATCAATTTAATTGTATATCTTGTCAGTTAACAAAACGTATTGCTTTACCTTGATTTGCTAGAAGCATAACATAATTTGTTTCCTTTTCTTTTATGATTTTATTATTGTGATTTGATTTGATTTGTTACTATTTATTGTAAATAATTTTGTTTTCTTTCTTGCTCTCATTTGTATGCCTATATAAAAGCCACCCTTGTACACAATTATTATTCAAGAAATAAAGTGCATTTCTTTTCAATAATAATTAACACACTCTTACTCTGACATTTAAATTTGAAAGCTATCTCTTGATTATTTTTTCTTTTAAATTTGCTATTAATTTTTTTACAACATTAACTACATATAATTTTTTAAATACAACATTTAATTAAGTCTAAAGATTTCGATTCAATCCCTTTGTACCCTTCCTTGAAAAGACTTTGATTCAAGAACCTCCGCCAGAAGAGTTGACTTCTAGGTATGCTTTGCCTACATATTTACATATTAATTCTATAGACTTAAGGGTTTTGTTTTCTTAGCTAGTTTATGTACAGTCGTATTGCATGAATGGGATCTCATAAATAAATGTTACAAGTTCATTCCAATTGTCAATAAATGATTAAAGAGCTATTGTTTACTTTTTCTTAATATGCAATAAATTAATATTCGCTTTTTAATTAAGGTAACAGGGGATATTGGAATGAATTATAATATGTGAATTAGGACTAATAATTTTAAAAAATTATTTTTAAATAATGGTTAAATAAAATAATTATTTTATTTAAAGAAACAAATATAAATAATGGTAATAGTTTTAAATTTTATAATTTAATGATAATAATAATTTCAAATTCAAGATATTATATATAATTCTAATGATTATAAAATTATTTTTGAATTATAAGTTTTTTAGAATAATAAAATAATTTTAATCATTATATAGATTATTACATATTTATTTTCAAAAGATTATTTATTAAAAATTGAAAATTATATCATTAAGATATATTTGGTTTAGTGGTTAAGGTATTAGTCTTTATCACTAAGGTCATGAGTTTGAATTTCGCCAAAGTAATATTATTTTGCAATAATTTCGGGGTATTTTAATAAATTACTGTTTATTAATAGAAGACAAACATTGTATAGGAAGTATGTGGCAAAACCCTAAAAATATATATAATTATTAATTCTATTAGTAATAAATTTAATTAACATATTATAATTTATTATTCTCTATTTTTTTGGCAACATAATCATTTAAATTTTTTTTCAATTCATTGTGATTATTTTAGTTTGGATAAAGAATCTAGTGTGTTTCCAACTGTAAGGGATTATATAGAGATATCTCATTTATCCAAATTATTTTGTAATAGCCCAAGTTTTTCTTTTGTAAGAACAATATTCACTAAAAAAACAACACATAATTTTTTTTTTCCTTTTTTGTTGATGGGTTTCCTTATTCTTAGAGAATGACTATTTCCAACACCATCTCTTTTCCTCCCACCCACTATATATTATATATTGATTCATTGTTTAAATTATATCTGGCAGCCAGATAAATTATAGCTTTTGCACGCATAGCTTTTGACCAATGCACATAAAGTAGCATTTTTTTTTTAATATTAATGTACAAACTACTAATATTACATCAAAAATCTGTTAGAAAATTTTGATGGAGTTGTAGAAATTATAACTTTTGTATGCATAGCTTTTGACCAATGCACATGAAGTAGCTTTTTTTTTTTTTTTAAGAATCTCATATGTATAAACTACTAATATTATATTGAAAATCTGATGAGAAACTCATATTCTAATATAATGGATTCTATATATGATGGGTAACATTTCTGATAATTGGAAAATAACCTTAAAGACTAGACTCTATATTTTGAGTCTAGCTTCCTAAACACTTGGGCAAAGCCCGACTGGCTGCATGAAGTAGCTTTTAAGGTTTAACCAATTCTATATACTGGAATAAATTAACTAGTGTTTCCTTTGCTTTTCGATCTAGAATCTTTTTGGTCCTTCAAATGGAGTGCAGAGTGTTTTAAATTTGGTTGAATTATTTCAGCATCTTCTCCAAATAATTCGCAGTTTACATCACATATTTACTTCTAGCTACTAGCACAAATCTCGTTCAAACAAACCACATGTTAAGGAATAGATAGCCCAAGCAATAGTTCTTGTACTGCTCATGAACTTTAACCAAGAGTCTCCAATCATATATATATATATATATATATATACCTCCAAGCTAGCTTCCAAAACTCGTGATAAGTGTAATTATTCGTCGTGAAAGCGTAGCACAGTGTGATATCCTGGTGGGAATTAATTAAGGATCTATCTAGACTCAAAAAGCATGCAGTTTAATTAATTTCTTTGTTATGTTATAAAGCTGGCACGTAAGAGATCGATCGTCCCTCCTAGCTATTTCTCCTGCTTCCAGCTGTGATGGATCACTGAACCTGAGTTAAGATTGACCTGTAATTGCCTCCAACGGGACCTGCAATTGACCTGGATTCCAATCCCTCTAACTAATTAATTATAATTTATAAGAAGAGAGCATAAATTAATTGAAAGATTTAATTAATTAGTTATTGGACATGCAAATGCGCATGCAGCAGCTGCATTAAAGTAATTTCACAGCTGGGAGATACTTTATTAATTTGAAAGCTGCTGGTTACTCTACATATATAATTGATTTTGCATCAACAAAGAAATACCTGTAGTGTTAAAGAGACGAGCATTCCAAATTTCAAATGTATATTTAATTGGTCTTCACACACCTTGATTGAAAGTTTGATCTGTTGATATTTCTTTCCATTTTTTTTTTGGCTTTAATATGTAATTTTTCAATTTACTTTTCAGTTCACTTTAACTTTAAATTTTTAAAGCTCGTACTTGAGAATAAAGTAAAGAATATATTTATATTTCCTTCTTAAATAACATAAAAATATATAGAATTTTGAGATAATTGAAAATTTATCAAAGAGGCTTATTATTTGTTTGTTGTGGTAATTCTTCAAACCATCACCCATATTTCTCTCACTATTATTCATCATACTTGTAGTCTTTCTTAGAGAACAAAATGTAGTAGCAAGGAAGAAACAAGACACAACTATACTGCCTACAATGACAGGTATGATTAATTGATTAGTAGTTTGCTAGTTTCTTTCTTCTCTTCTTGTTCTTAGCTTGTTATTATTTATCATATGGTAGGCTTGTTAATTGATTTGATCTGTTTAATTATTCAAAATTTTGGAAAGCCTGAATATTAAGTTATATTAGCAATTTTGCCTTCTTAAAATTGATTTTTTTAGTAATTCATGATTAATAGTTAGAAAACAAAAAATGACAAATTCTGAATGGTCTTTGCTAAATGTACATTTTACTGCTGCTAGTAGTAAAATTATTTGTATGTACTTATCGCTACCCAATTAAAATTTTTTGTTAATTAGATAATTCGTTCATTCTTATACTGTAATTACTATAATACTCTATTAATCATAATCATTATAATTTAATAATTTTATTAACCAATAAACGATTAGGACCAAATAGATTCATTAACTTGTAGATTTAACACAATAATCAAAATAAATCTCTTTACCTAAATTATTGTATCTATGTAAATTTATTAGATTTAATAATATTGATTAAATAAAACAACAAAAATTTAATTAATAAAAATTTAAAAAAGAGAGAGATATGACAATTATATAATAATTTTAAGTTAATTTTTTTTTTCAAGTTTCCTTATTCTTTAAAAATGACTCTCTATCTCCAGAAACACCATCTCTTCATACATAATCAAATGAAATCTGTGGTATATATATTATATATTGAAGATTCATTAACTGTTTGAATTATTTGTGGCTACAGGCGGAGAAATCATAGTTATTATTACCGGCGTTGTTGGGGCTGTAACGGCAATTGTGAGTGTGGCACCTCATATATTCGGAGCTTTTGAGAAATGCATAAAGTATTTTGAGCTATGCACAGAGTCTCTAAACCGGAACGAAGACAACTACACGACATTCCTTCAAAAGCAAAGGCTGTCTTACAAGCTATAATTCAGATTTTGAAGAAAAGGGCGAGGCAGGTAGAGAATCATGCTCCATTGATTGAAGAGGCTTGATTGATTGAAGAGGCTGAGGAAACAATTGAGATGATTCATCGAAGTCGCAATATGGATTCTTGGGATTGCTTTGGCTTCTGTTCGTGTTTGGCAAATTTTCAAGAAAGCTACCTTGTCCAAAAATACGTTTCAGATGCTGAGGAAAGAGTAAATACATTAAGAAAGGAGCTTCGAAGACTAGCAATTGACATTAATGAGCTGGAGGAATTTGAGGGATACTACGCAAATTTGGTGGGAGAATAGGCACATAATCTTTTTGAAAAGATTTTGTGGAAAGTGTGGAATGCCGAGAGTGCAGTGATTGGTGTTTACGGCGCCTGTGGTGTAGGCAAGACTCACGTTGTGAGGAATGCTTATGAGGGATTCCAGATTGCAAAATATTTCAACACTTTTATTTGGCTCAAGTGTCAAATGGAGATGATCTTCTTGTTGATGATTATAATGTACAGAAAAAATTCTGGGTACTGTTTACGTGACTATTTATGGAGTACTGTTTATGCAGAAACATATTGTGTATCTTGTGTTTCATTAGTATTTTAATATGGTTACATACTACCAATAAATGTGAGACATATGTAGGTCTCTTATAGGAAGTATTTGAAGTATATTTTGTGGTGAAAAACCTAATTTTTGAGTGTGAGAATTAGCCTAAAAAAAATTCTGCACTAAGGCTATCTGAAAATTCTGTTTTTGCTTCTGATTTTGTGACTTTCTGCATTGTTTTGATTGCTGCAAATTCTCCTTCTTTGATTCACTTGTTTGGATGCTTAGTTGGTAGTGTTAAGAACATAAAATTGGTGGCATTTGTTGAAAATTCAGCCAATGTTTTCTGGTATCAGAGCAAGGCTGCAGAAAGTGAAGAAAGTGAAGATTTAAAGCCAAAAACAAGATGGCTAACACTAATTCTTCAAACCCCACGATCCAATAATCTTATGTTGCGATTTTTGATGGAGAAAATTATGATTTTTGGTGTGAGAAAATGAAAACGCTCTTTATTTCTTTGGGTCTTTGGGATCTAATAGAAACCGGAGTTATTGAATCTGACTCTACATCTACCTTTACAGATCAAGAACAAAGAAATTTAAGGGAGAAGAAGCAACCAGATGCAAATGCTCTTAGCAAAATTCAATAGGGAGTTTCCAATAATGTATTCCCAAGAATCATTAGAGCAACAAAAGCAAAGGAAGCTTGGGAAATTTTACAAGAGGAGTTCAAAGGGAGTGTGAAGGTAAGAGCTTCTAAGCTTCAAGATTTTAGAAAAGATTTTGATAATGTAAGAATGAAAGAAAATGAAACAATGCAAGAATTTTCGGATAGATATACTGAGTTTGTGAATCAAATGAAAATTTATGGTGAAGAAATTGAAAATAAGAAATTGATCGAGAGGGTTTTGGGTTTGTTGATGGCAAAATTTGATCCCATTGTGTTGATTATTGAAGAAACTAATGATTTAGACACTTTGACATTGCAAGATTCGATGGGTTCACTAAAATCATTTGAGTGTATATTGATACGCTGTAGGTCCAAAAATATATATTTATTTGATCAATTAAATGATTTTCAAATATTCTAAAAATTGACATGTTGCTTTGTATGCATGTCTATTGATATTCTACAAAGTTTCGTGATTTTTATATTTTTATAAAAATTGTGACAAATTTTCGAATCGTTGAACCTCAAATCTGAAAATTTCAACACAATTTACCTATATTCAAAAAAGAAAATATTTTGAAAATGTTTTTAATATCCAAATGTTATGAAAATTTTGAACAAGATATTTTTATGTGTCATCAGCAATTCTGTAAAAATTTAGCTTAATCCGATTAACAGATTAAGTTTCAAAAGTTATTGAATTGATGTTGTTTAGTAAGAAATTGAAAAGATAGATTATGAATATGTAAGTTTAAGGCTTTATAATGTATGGTTTTGGATTCGAATAAATGCTGAAACTTTCATTATTTAAGGTGTAAAGAGTTCTAAGAACAAGGATTAAGATGTTGTAATTCATAGGATTATAGAATGTGATAAATATTATTAATATATAGTTAAAGGAATTATACCTAGAAAGTAGGATATAGAAAATAAGTTGTTCATAATTTAAGATTAATGAATTATTATAGTTTTGATTGAATTATACTTTATTATGAATAAGGTAAATGGAAGCTTTGAATGCTAAAAGTAGTGTGAAAGTTTTGGTTCGGTCAGGTAAGTAGAATTATGTATGACATATTTTCTGTTAATCTTCAAAATTATTGTAATAATAAGATAATTTCATAATAAAATTGGTAATAATTTTAATGATTAAATAGTTATTTTAAAGAAATCTTTTATCAAATTATTGAATGTTTTGTATGAAATACACATGGAAAATAAATGTTATCGGTTTTGTCTTGCATGAAATGTTATATTTTGTAAATTGTACTGTTTTGGCTCATTGTAGTAGTGATTGTTTCTGCTACTATTATCGTTATCGACTGGTTAGTTAGATTACTGTTGTGCACTTACTGACCGTTAATGATCGAATTTTTAGGATACTATTATACTGTATTGTGATAAATGAAAAATCGAGGTATTGGTAATACTATGAAAAGTGAGTGAAATGATTTTGTTAAGCATTCAGTTAAATATTTCCTGTTTTTTTATAAATTAGTTTTATTAAAAGTTGTGATCATGCTTACATATTATCAAATGCTTTTCTTTGAATAATGATTTCCTGTATAAATGTTTATTGTTAAATAATTCTTAAAGATAATTATTTGTAATTTAAATGATTTTTAAGCATTAAAAGTTGTGCATGAATTTATTTATTGAGTAAGTGGCTCACCCCTCGCTAGTTGATATTTTGCAAATTATGTCTGTGCTTAAAATGGCGAGATGTTGAATTCACATTGGAAGTTAGCGCTATAGTTTATATACTCTTTATAGATAAATTAGTATTGTCCTTATTACTTTATATTTATTTAGTATTGTAAGTAAAATGTTTAAACTCTATTAATTATTGTTGGGCTAAATTTATAAGGAATATCTTTATTTAAGGTGACATTTGGGTTGAGATTTTAGTAATATATTGATTATACATGTTTTGAAGTTTGACATTATATTTTAGGAGAATTCGTGATTTGTAATACGAGGATAGATTGAATTTTAGGGATGTGAGTATCATTCTGAATCTTATCATGTTATGGCAAAATTTGGGGTGTTACAATATGTGTTAAGTAAATTCTCGAAATTGAAAATATTTGTTAATAAATTCCTTTCGGCAAAAACTTTTTTTGACTATTAGTATTGAAAATGTGTAATAATCTTTACAACCGAAAAAATAGAAAATAAAAATGTCATCATTTTCATATTTGAGGATAAATTATATTTTTTTAAAAGAAAAGAATAAAATATATTTAAAAAGAATATTTCTATTTAAAATAATTAGGGATATCTGTTTATCATTTTTTTATTAAATTATGTTATCAAAATTATTGACAGATTATTTGTTAATTGTTATGACCCATTTATCTATTAAATTTATACACTTAAGTTTATTACTTTGAATTGTTATAAAAAATGTTAATTATTGCATTAGTATTTGTCCTTAGATTTTATTGTTCAAATAACTAAATTTATTTTGAAATTATATACATATTTTTAAATTGTTAATATGACATTAATTTTTTAATTTAATTTATTAATTACATGGTATATTAATTTGTAAAATATTAAAAATCAAATTATGAATTTAAAATTTATTCTATTTCTTGAGGATACGAATACATCCACGTAATATTCATTAGGATATAAATATGGACAATTATATATTGAAGAACATACAAATATTAAATGTAATATTCATTTTGCATATAGATAGTATACGAATATGAAACTTAATATAAAATTTCAATTTCTCATGCAACCACAAAATTAATAACATGCAAAAATAAAGAAGAAAGAGAGTGAAGCAATCCAGCACCAAAATTTATAATGGTATGATAAACCCTTAACCTACATTCACTCCTTCAAGTTTCATTTAAGATTTCACTATGAACAAGTCTCAAACACCCAAGACTTCAAATTACACCAAAGAAATTTTTGGTACCCTTTAAATAAGGGGTACAAATAAAGAAATGTTTGGTAATAAATTACAATAACCTATTGAGTAATCCTAAGAATGGACGTCTCTCATGTCCGTTTGCTTGCAATTTATGTAAACCTTATTTAGTTCTCAGTCAATGGGTAACGTCTTATACGATCAAGTACGTGTATCACCAATCAGAAAAGGATTAATTGCTAAAATTTGATTTAGATCAACGAAAGTTTCATTATTTCTAAAATTAGTCAAAATCTTCCTTTCTTAATTTTCACAAAAGTTATCAAAAATTTGATATTACGGAAGGGTATTCCAAAACTAAAATAGAAGAATTTTATTTTTTTTAATTTCAACTAAACTTCAAGAGAAATCAATGAATTATCCAATATTCATCTATTCATCTGTTTTAATTAATGAGGATAGCGTAGTTAAGGTTATAAAATGACGAGAATACACACAAGAAACAACTGAAAAAAAAAAAAAAAAAAAGCAGAGATAGGATATTCAATACTTCCAATATAATGCACATTTTCAGCGAATTGTTATCATTTTACGTATATTTAAAATAATCAATATCAAAGTCAATAAAGAAAGATGACATAAAATTTATTAAAAGGCTGGCTTAACTTGCAAATTCCTAAACAGCCACCTTCACATGAAGCTTCCCCATTTCTTTGCAATTTAAAGCTATCTCACATTGGGCATCCATATTTTCAACTAATTGCTATCGTTTATGCACATATTTAGCTTTTCTACTTTAAATAAATTTTGAATTTTAACCAAAAATTTTCTACCATCAACAATTAAACCACTTAAATACAATTATTTGAAACTCCTACTTTTAAATTTAAATTCTTGAAGGTCAAGTAACACTGCTATATAATATCATATCAAATTTAATTTTACAATTGTGTGATCCAATCCTAAAAACCAAAAAATTTAAATAATTATTCGAATCCATGTGATAAAATTCATTACTTAATGTGATTAACAAAATGAAATGTTTGAATTTAAATTGTTTTGAATCTCATAGTAGTATTGATACGTGAAAATTGACCTTGGCTTGAGCCTAAACCCAAGTCAAAACAACATTATTTTATGTAGATAATATACAAAAAATATAAATAGATGCAAACCACTCTTTGAATCCAAATTATAGGTTATAGTATGGAAAGTAAAAGTAGGTCCAAATCTAACCCAAATCAATGTAATGATCTTGATCTAGCCCATTTATGGGGAATTTAATCATAAAATATCTAATATGTAATTAGGCTAATGTATAAGGAAGACAAATGCCCAAAACTTTAAATTCCTTTTTTAACCCAAAACCTTATTTTAATTAATTTAAAATTAATTAAAATAAGTATTTTATTACAAATATAAATCTTTGAACAATTCTTATATTAGGATTAAATTAATTTAATTTATAGACAAAAATTTATCCAAGAGAGACAACTTGTATTAAAATAAGATTACATAAGTTAGTTATACTCCACTATAAGTCTACATGACACTGTATAAGAATATATGATTCCGCGTTCAAAGGCCTCTACGCATCGTTAGAAGATCTTAGCATCTTAGATTCTTGAAACACACTCTTAGAGACATTAACATCACAATCTTAAGGCATTACTTTCTTTTCTATGTCAAAATGAACAAACACCTAGTAATCCTTATTTCTCAACCATCTTTGTCCATAAAAACCGACTTAAATATTACCTTAACTTTCCTTACATCTTTTCTGCATTTGTAGGCATTAACCTGATTACTTCTAAGCTCTAAGAACACTTTTCTATAGTTTTAGATTTGACAGGTCACAACTAGATGTATCGAATACGACTACAAGCGAGTTTATCCAATATTGATATGATCTGATAGCGATTGTGATATACCTTTAATAGTTGTGTTCTTTTACATTGTTACTGGAACTATCTCGCTCTCACACACTATAGACTCATAATTTGATTATTGTGCCTTATTGACTATCACAAAAGCAATAACAACGGTAATGGATCCTCCCAAACAAATCCAAGTCAATCACATAAAATTACAACTTCATGACTCTCAGGCCACCAAGTGAGACGCAAAAGACCTGATAGGCCTTACTCCCTACAATTTAGAATGAAGACAAAAACTTAATTTAGATTTAGAGGCCTAACAATATTGAAGGCCACTAAGAGCAATAGAAGGTATACTTAAGTGATCATGCAATCACGATTTGATATGTGGATTGACTAAATTTTCTCACAATAGATGGAAATTATGAAGATAACATCTTTTTTTTTTTCTTATTTAGAAAATTATATTATTAAAAGGTGAAAAAGAGGATACAAGATTAGCCCTAAGGCTAACAAAGGAAACAATAATAAGAAGCCAAATAAAAATCCAATTGATTGGCAACTAGCTGCAGATATCAGTAGCAAACTGTAGAAACCACTGACAGAGTAGACAACAAATAGTACCCACAAAACAGCATAACAACTGCTAGCAACAAATGAAAGCAAACAACAAACAGCAATTTCAGCAGCAAACTATAGAAACTAGTAGAAGAGACCAGCGACAAAATGGATAGCAAAAAGTAGCCACAAAATAACATAACAGTAGCAAAAATTCAATACGACCAGTACCAAATGACAGCAACAGCAAAGGACACAGTCCAGCCAAGGATAACAGACCTCAGGTGTATTGTCAAAAAAATAGTCGTAGCAGAAACAGATAATGTCTCCCAGTAACAGAGATTGCAATAATAAAAGCCTTCCAGCAGTATAGAGAGCAGTAGCAAAGAGCACGAACATCAATAGTAGAGGAGAGATATAGTGTTGAAGTGGTAGAAGTTCAGTAATAACAGTGGTATATCAACTGAAATCTTGTGCATTTTAGATGGCTACAGAACTAGCAGCAAAGTTGAAATCAACAAAGATCCAGCAAGAGCTGCAACAGAATACAGCAACAGGAGACTTTGGCCATAAAACTAACAAATAGCAAGCAGAACATTGTAGCAGCACATAAGTAAATGAAAACGAAAACCCGACAGGTTAAGTAGCACATAATCAACAGCAAACAACATAGCAAAAGCAGTAGTAGCAGCTGCTATAATAAGCGTAAGTTAGGAACCGCCCAAGCATTAATCAATAAATCTCTGCGTATTTGTTGTGAACGAAGGTTCTACCACGTAAAAGAACTGCAATTGAGTCCTAAGTTTGCTACAGTGTAGCCACCTTATTTTCTTCACGATAAATGTAAGAAATATGAAACTCCATTTGTTTAAATATTGATAAACAGTTGATCTAACGAGTGTCTAAGGACCAAGGAAGGGCATAATTTTCTGAACGGAGACAATTAATCACCGCTCTTGAGTCACTCTCAATGCATAAATGATACCAACCTCTTTTCCATGCTTCCTCGATGACAAGGATAACAGCTATGAACTCTGTGTAGAAAGGAGATTTATGACCTAATGACATAGAGAAACCGCCCAGAAAGGACCCATCATGATAACTGCCCCAAAAATTGCTAGACCTGGATTTCTTTTTGACAAACCATCAGTATTAACTTTGATCCAACCAAAGGTTGAGGGCTTCCAAAGAACTGAAAGAACATAAGGCACTTTTCCAAATTTTGGATCAATAACCAAATGCAAGAGGATCTGAAGGTTATTTGAATGAGCCACATGACCTGGACAATGGCGACAAAGAATAATCATCAAATGTTAGCACTAAGCCATTGCACTATGAAATAATCATCAAATGGTATGATTCATACTAGATTTAGAGGCGCGAACTTTGGCATAGGTATGGAAGAATTTTGTACAACGATCTCTGTTAATCAACCATTTTACTCTTACTTTATCTCAACATAACAAATTTTAATTCTAAACAACCCTCTAAACCTTCAAGTTGGCTTCAATCTCTTCTTGGAAGTGTTGTTCAGTTAAACCACGAGTAGCGATGGTTTCTTGGATAGACGAAAGGATATTGCGAGCACACTGAACCTCATTATCCATATTCCCAAAGGTTCTGCAATGCCAATTTTTAAGAGCTAATTTAACACCCTTAAGTTTATGCAAAAGAAAATACATTAGGCATCCAAAAATATTTTGAGAATGCCAAGCTTTAGCGACCAAAGTCCTGAACTTCTCATGCTTTATCCATATGGTGAGAAAGCAGAAAGGTGAAGATTTGTAGAATTTTTGGCCTATATTTGATAACCGATATAGTAGATTGGGATACGCTGACGCATCCAGGGTCGAGTAAGAATTTGACCTTTTACAGTGTTGTATATGTGTATATAAATATATTGTATGTGTTTGTTTTTTGTATGGGCCTGACCCAACCTGAGTATAGCTCGAATTTGACCCAAAATCCGGAATATATGTACTGTACATCTTCTTCATTCTTGAGTGAAAATTGTCTCCCTCTCCCGTGGGTTTTCCTCTTAAATTTTTCAGAGGTTTTTCACGTAAATTCGGTGTTATTTCTAATTTCTTGTATTTTCTATTTGCTTGATTACTTAATTTTGGATAACAGTTTTGGACCTTGATGAAGTTGTTTATAACAATTTACAACCAAAGGGCTATAATCTGAAGCTGTTTGTGGAAGCACTAAGTACTGATCAAAGGGCCAAGAATTTAACTAGTTAGCTGAACAAAGAACTATGTCCAAACGTAGCTCCATGCAGTTACTAAGTCTTTCATTAGACCAAGTAAACCGAGAACTGTAGAAGTCCATGCGTAACAAAGTACAATTATCAATTGTAGTACCAAAGTCTACACAAGAAACCTGTGAAGGAAGATTACCACTAATCTTTTCATGAGCCCCTATTATTGCATTAAAATCTCCCAAGACCAACCAAGGATACGGCAAAGAAAAACCCTCCAAGTAGTTCCATAGCTCATGACAGATAGTATAAGAGGTAGAAGCATAAACAAAGGTAAAAATGCAATCTAAACCATCCAAACAAGTCTGCACTGTAATTTGTTAAGAGTAGATAAAATTGTGGGAGTTGGATATTTGTCGTTGTATAAGACTCACAAATTTGGAATTAAATTTCCACCACTATTATAACTGGCTAGGATAAGATGGTGAGATTTCCCAAAAACTTCATATTTGAATAAAAAAGGACCATAGGTTCAGCAACATAAAGAAGATCATGATTATGGAGTGGCAAGAGACTAGATAACTCAGATATGCTATTGGGGTTGCAATACCTTGATATTCTTGTATATAATCTTCATGGAGAGAGTTTTTTACTGCAACCTCTAGTGATTATAGCCAAAGGTCGAGTTGTATGTTAAAAATATATATTAAATAAAATTAACTATTTTATTAATCTTTTAAATATAGTATGAAATTATCAATTAACAATATAACTGTAAACCAACAAAAAAAAGTTATTTAGAAAAACCTGCCCTTAGAGAGGGAGTCACGCGTTGCGTCGTCTTAAAGTCAAAAATTCCTTCCTTTGTGCAGGTATTAACGGATTTCTTTAACTCCAAGATAAAACCCTATCTCGCAGCCACTCTTCTTTGATGAGCACAATCACCAAGAAGAAAATACCAAGTTTTTGAGAGTTTTTGTTGAAAGAAAATAGTGTATATAATTTTGAGAATGAAAATAAAAAGATAGTTAAGCGTATTTTGCACTAAGAGGTGACACTCTTTATATAGTAGTGTTTAGTCTTACGCATTAAAATAAGAATTGAAGTCTAATTTAAAATTTAAAAGATTTATAACTCCTAACACCTTTAATCTCCATTTACTATTGATTTGAAATTTAAAATATGAAATCATAACCTCCATGGAGTTTATTAGGAGAATTAAACTTTTATAACTTCAAATATAATTACAAAGATTTATATTATTAAGTTTTTAAAGCTTTATCTCCAACAATCCCCCACAAAAGTTTAAAAAACTTTAATATATATATATTTACAACATTTCTATTATGTAATCGATGTAAGTATCTTTCGAGCTTGAACTTACACTTAGTGTTGATAATATTCATTTGAGGCACTAGAGTGAATTATATCTTAAACTCAGTTCCTTTAACCAAACTTCAATTACCACACACATAATAGCAACAAAGACTTAGTTTTAACGGGTTAGTGTTATTGATGGCCATGCACTCTTATCTTAATTCTCATGAGAGTTTTAGAGAACAGCTCAATTCCCACGGTCGTGACCTTACAACGAATTTCACTTAGGTGAATCCTCCAAAGGTGTATGTCACCTATACCTTGCAAGAGTGTTCTTGCCTTAAATTCATTCAGGGTAAATACCCTTCCTTAACATCACAAACTAGCACTTTGCCATAGGGATGAGTAAAAGCATATCTCCTCTAAGATATGTTCATAATATTAGTGCTAAAAAGTCATGCAGTATGGATTATTTCTACCCATTGAACCTCCGTCATGGGGTCTGCAATCACAGAGGTTGGGTTACCTCCCTAGATGACTTTCTTTGTGAGCTTAGGCCCATCCCTCTCGACAATTCTAAAACAGCTTTCCTCGAAAGCCCCTTTGTTAATTGATCAGCTATATTCAACTCTGATTTTATAAAATCCAAATTAATAATAACATTCTCAATGAGATTTTTCACTGTTATATCTCACTCTAATATGCATATTCATTTTCTTGTTTGTATGAGATTACTTTAGCAAATCTATAACAGCCTTACAATCACAATGTATTGGAACAGAAGACAAGCTTTTATCTACAATAGGCATTTCAAACAAAAAATGCTTAATCCATTCAGCTTCTTTACAAGTAGTATCTAAAGTTATAAACTCGGATTCCATAGTGCTTCTTGAAATTATATTTTGTTTCTTAGATCCTTATGAAATTACAGCACCTCCTAGCAAAAATATGTACCTAGTAGTAGATTTTATATCTATGGTATCTGTTATCTAATTCACATCACTATATCCTTCAATCACATTAGGGTAACGTTGATAACATAACGAATAATCAATTGATTCTTTAAGATATTTGAATATCCTTTCTAAAGCACTCCAATGTTCATTGCTTGGATTATGAGTATATCTACTAAGCCTTCCCACAGCATATGAGATATCAGGCCTAATTTTATTTGCTATGTATAATAAAGATCCTATTATCCGTGAATATCTCAATTGAGACACAAGTTCACCTTGATTTTTCTTCAATTTTATATTAGGATCATAAGGCGTAGAAACTAAAGTAAGATTGAAGTATCCAAATTTCTTTAACATCTTCTCTATAAAATTACATTGATCTAAAGTGATACCTTGAGTTGTCTTACAAATTCTCATTCCTAGAATCACATAAGCTTCACCTAAATCTTTCATATCAAAATTTCTCGACAAATATGACTTGACATCATTTATTATATTCAAATTTGACCCAAAAATTAAGATATCATCTACATATAAACTTAATAAAACATGTACTCCATTAATTTCTTTATAATATAAACATATATCAAATTCATTAGCTCTAAAACCATATCTTAAAATTACTCTATCAAACTTCTCATGCCATTGTTTAAGAGCTTGCTTAAGACCATAAAAAGATTTTACTAATTTACAAACTTTATGTTCTTGTCCCTTTACTGCAAAACCTTCAAGTTGTTTCATATATATCTCCTCATCTAAGTCTCCATTTAGAAAAGCAGTCTTCACATCCATTTGATGAATAATTAGATTATGAATTAATACTAAGGCTATCAATATTCTAATTGACATAATACTAGAAACAGGTGAATAAGTATCAAAATAATCTACTCCTTTTCTTTGTGTGAACCCTTTAACAACTAACCTAACTTTATACTTATCTATAGTTTCATCAGGTTTTATCTTCTTTTTGAAAACTAATTTACAATCTATAGCCTTATTACTGAGAGGAAGATCGGTTAACACCCAAGTATTGTTTTGAATAATAGACTCAAATTCATTACTTATGCCTTCTTTTCAAAAAGGTGCATTTATAGAAACCATAGCTTCTTTATAAGTTGTAAGATCTCCTTTAACTAGAAAAGTATAAAAATTTTCTCCAAAATTCTTCACCTTTCTAGATCTTTTACTTCTTCTAAGTTCTTCTGAAAGATCAATATAAGTACTGCTAGAAAACTTTTTAAAACTTATTGGCTTCTTGATTTTGTTTCTCATAGGGAATATATCTTCAAAGTAAGTAGTTTCTCTAAATTCTATCACCATATTATTGGAAATTCCAGTCAAATTAGAATTTATGATTAAAAATCTATTGGCACTACTATTCTTAGTATAATCTATAAACACAGTATTTATGGTTTTGGGGCCTATTTTCTTTCTCTTTAGATCTGGTATACATACTTTCACTAAACACCCCCACACTTTAAGAATATTAAGATTAGGAATTCTATCTTTCCAAATCTCATAAAGTGTTTTTTCTTGATCTTTTATAGAAATCCTGTTCAATATAAAACACGCGGATAACATTACTTTCCCCCACAAGTTATCAAGTAAATCAGAACTTAATAACAAAACATTGACCATATCTAGTAAGGTTCTATTCTTTCTTTCAGCAACACCATTAGATTGTGGTGAGTATGGTGGTGATAGCTCATGTATAATTCCATTTTCTTCACAAAATGTAGTAAAATCACTAAGAATATATTCTCCACCTCTATCAGATCTAAGTCTCTTTATCTTTTTCTCTAATTGATTTTCTACTTCATTTTTATATACTTTGAACTTATCAAAAACCTTATCCTTACTCTTAATCAAAAGTATATAACAATACTTTGAATAATCATCAATGAAAGTTACAAAATACTTATTTTCTCCTCTAGTAGGTGGTCTATTTGAATCACAAGCACCACTATGAATAAGTTCAAAAATTTGAGTATTTCTAACAATAGACTTTTAAGGCTTCTTAGGTTGTTTGACTTGAGCACAAATTTTACATTTTTGTTTGAAGTCAACTTGGGCCTTAGAAACTAAGTCAAGATCCATCATTCTTTTAAGTCTTTTTAAATTTATATGACCAAGTCTTTTATGCCAAAGACTAGATAATTCAATGCTAAGAACTTCAGAAATTTTATTAAAATTTAAAACATTATTCAACTTAAATAAACCATCACAAATATGACCTATACCCATAAATACATTGTTTTTGGAGATAATTACCCTATTAGACTCAAGTACAATCTTATATCGTTGTTAAAATAAAAAAGATCCGCTAATAAGATTCCTTCTTACTTCAGGTACATGCCTCACTCCTTTAAGAGCTAAAAATTTTCCAGAAGTCATCTCAAATCAATGTCTCCAACTCTAAGTACTTGTGCGGTAGAATTATTTCCTAAAGTTACACTTTCTTCACTTGAGTGGTGATAATTTTTAAAAAAAACTTCGGTCAAAACAAACATGTACATTTGCACTCGAATCTATCCACCACTCATTTTTCTCATACGTAAAATTTATACTTAAGGAATTAGAATTATACCTAATGGTAGGTTCGCTAGAAACTTCTTTGTGCTGTAGCACATGAACAAGATCCTTTTGCCCTTTATAAATTTGCTTAGGCTTCGTCTTGAAAGCATCTGTCTTCTTGTAAAAGCAATCCTTGGCCAAATGGTTGGTCCTTCCACAAACATAGCATAACCTATCTCCTTTGCCTTTAAAATTCTTAAAGTTTTAAGGATGAGAAGTGTTAGGGTGTTGACCATTCTTTACCTTAAAATTCTTTTTCTTCAGTTTATAACCATATCCCTTATTGTTTTTGAAATTATTAGAACTTTCAACAACATTCACCTTAGAGATCTCATTTTCATTTATATCATTTAGTCTATTTTTTTCCTCTATCCTAGGGGAATTTATTACTTATATCATGGTAAGATCTCCTTGTTTATGCTTAAGGGATTTGGCAAAACTAGACTAACTAGAGGGTAATTTTTCTATCAAACAGGATATTTTAAAACTTTCACTAAATTTTGTATCAACTTTCTCAACTCTCCTCAAAAGTTCTTGAAATTCATGAATTTGATCTACAATAGGTTTAAAATATACCATCTTATAATTATTAAAATTAGATATAGCAAATCTATCAATACTAGTGTCCTCTATCTCGTAGGCTTGCTTAAGAGCATTCCATAAATCTAAAGTATTTTCGGTAGATTCATAGACGTCATATAGGTGGTCATTTAAGATACTCAAAATTCTATTATGACAATGATAATTTATATCCTCTTTTGAAAGTTCAATAGTTGAACTAGAGGATTTTCTATTATTGAGTTCGATGGCAGAGATTAGTCCTAGAACGGTGAGCCAATATTTCAATTCCCTTTGTCATCTCCTAAAATTTTGACCAATAAATTTTTTGGCTTAACACTATTTGCTTTCTCAGATTTATTCATTTTATTAAAAATTCTAAAAGTAAAGAATATAAGAAGTCTATATAATGACAAATAATTTATTAAAATAAATAATTACAAACAATGTTTGAATAAAGTTTTAAAAGGAAAGATTTACAATAATTTTATTGTTATTCTTAGAATTTAATCTAATGTTGACAAACAATTTTAGTTCTATTAAAATTCAAGACATTTAGGAATTTACAATAGAGAAAAGAAGAAAAAAAAAATAGCAAGACAATCTTAATGCTAACAAACTAAAATTGTATTTGAACTTAAATTCTTTAAAAATAATAATAAAAGATGATTTTAAAATAAAACTAAAATAAATATTTTAAACTTTTTTTTAAAAAAAAATAGATTTAAAACATTTGTTTTTAAATTTTGAATAAACTAAAACAATTTGAAATTTTAGATTAAATAAATATTCTAAAAGGAGATTTTTTTAATTTTGTGAGAAAATTATAAAATTCACAAAATTTAGTAAAATTATAAATAAAATTAAACTATGATATACTAATAAAAATGTTTTTTTTTTAAAATGCTAGCTAGAAAACAAGTTAATCAATGCAAAACTTATTGCAATATTGCCTATTAGAAAGATAAACTAACAATCGATAATAATCAATTTTATATATCACTTAATCAACAAACAAACTTGAGCATATAATAAAATAATAAAGTATTCCTGGCATACAAAATTATAACAATTAGTTAATCACATATATTAAACAAAGATTTACTACTTTTTGACTTTAAAATGTTAAAAAATATATATTAAATAAAATTAACTATTCTATTAATCTTTTAAATATAGTATGAAATTATCAATTTACAATATAACTGTAAACTAATAAAAAAAGGTTATTTAAAAAAACCTGGCCTTAAGGAGGGAGTCACGCGTTGCGTCGTCCTAAAGCAAAATGTCCTTCCTTTGTGCAGGTATTAATGGATTTCTTTAACTCTAAGATAAAACCCTATCTCGTAGCCACTCTTATTTGATGACCACAATCACCAAGAAGAAAATACTAAATCTTTGAGAGTTTTTGTTGTAAGAAAATAGTGTATATAATTTTGAAAATGAAAATAAAAAGATAGTTAAGTGTATTTTGCACTAAGAGGTGACACTCTTTATATAGTAGTGTTTAGTCTTAAGCATTAAAATAAGAATTAAAGTTTAATTTAAAATTTAAAAGATTTGTAACACCTAACACTTTTAACCTCCATTTATTATTGATTTGAAATTTAAAATATGAAATCATAACCTCCATAGAGTTTATTAGGAGAATTAAACTTTTGTAACTCCAAATATAATTACAAAGATTTATATTATGAAGTTTGTAAAGCTTTACCTCCAACATTGTATTCAACTGATTTTTTCTGAGTTTTTGTGGCAGCTGGTTGAAAATCCTCATGACTGCAAGAATCAAATTCATCAGAGTGAGAGATTACTTTATGTGAGCAAGCTTTAGAGCTTGTTTTATGAATAGTCTTTAAACCTGCATTATTCTCTATAATGTGTTGTTGAAGCATATGCAACTCTTCGTCTAACTTAGAATTATCCCCTGAATTAAAAGAATAATTAGTGTGAAAATGAGATAAATCAACTGTGATATTTACCTTTTTTGCAAAAACAAGAAGCTCAGTCTTCTCTGGTAGAGTAGCTACTTCAAATTGCATAGGAACCTCTTCATCTACTTTAACTATAACTGGAAGAGTCATTATTGAAGTCTTGTTATCTTGCCCAATCTCAAAAAGTTCACCTGACGCTTTCTGTGGCTGAAATTTCAGATTTTCCTTTTTCTTTTTCCAAAGATGAGGACTCCTTATTTGAAGCTGAGAGAGCTGAGGTGAAGGTTTTGGAATCCGTCTCTGAATCTTTCAGAGCAGGTAATTCTGATGTATTTGAATCCAAAGTGTTGATCTATTCAAATTCTATATTAACAAGTTGCTTGTTCAAATATTTGATCACTTGTCTGTAAACTTACTTTAAAGCTAGTTCTGAGTTCTTTTTCTCTGGCATGGAATTTTTGTCCTTCTTGTGTCTGCAGTCTGATATCGAATGACCAAAAAGAAGACAACCAGAGCATTTCGAAGGCAAGTTGTCAGAACGAACTTCAACGTCAAAACCATAATCTGGCAATTCAACTGTAAGGCAATCTGGAAGACGGTTCTTGAGGTCAACTTCAACAAGAATTCGAGCATAAAATCCAAATTTCTTTTCCACGTTGCTCTATCAATTTGCAGAGGAATTCCAACACCTTTTGCAATAGACATTAATATTATAGGGTGCCAGTATTCTAGACTCAAACAATAAATTCGAATCCATAATTGGGTACGAGATTGGGTTTTAGGATCACAAGAATCAAAATCGGCTGCCACTGATATAAATCGGAAAATACCTTGAGCGTGTTTGCAAATCCCACCACTCTAAGCTCGACGCATATCTGAGTATGTTGAGAAATGAATGTCGAAGAAACCTCATGCCAATGGAGTCATCTGCCAAGAAGATTCTGGTTTCCAAGTCTTCCCTAAAAAATTTTGTACTTCATCTAGCTTCATCGGTTTAGAACCTGGGTGAAGGAGGATACGGCCTATATTGTTGGTTCAGCAAAGAGAAAGTTCTCGGTTGTGTAATTCTGGATCAATTTTGATGATTCTGGCCTCATCTCTTTGAATAGGTGAAGGAAGGTCACTAGAGAGTTATGATAGATCCTTTGATTCTGAAACGAGAGACAAAAGTAAGACGTTGATAAGTCGATTTCTCAGGAACAACAGTTGGTTCAGTGGAATTCATTGGCTGAGTAGGATTATTCTGCTTAAATCTCTTCATATTTGCCTCCATCTCCACAAACATTGCCTCCATGACGGACAGGATCTCCGGCTCCAACAAATTGTAAGCGAATCTCCACTGCACTGGAGACTCCATTTATGAATTTCATTCAATGATCTTTCATCAATCACCTAAGGGCCGTTGATAATAGTTTACTTGTTAGTGGGTTTTCTGAGGGAATAGGTGGTGAAGTTGATTATTGCAATGATGATAATGGTAGTGAAGGAAGTGATGACAGCGGTGGTAGTGGTGAGATCACCAGATGAAGCTGGTGGAAGAGGTGGCTTTACTGTCCAAGAGACAGGGCTACTGTAGCTTCAGAGAAAATTTTCCAATTCCAAACTTGTTTTGGGAAATAATAATTGATTGAGGAAGATAATATCTTGAGTTACTATAGTTCTTTTATTGCTTATAAAAGACAAGAAAATGGATTTCCATTTAATTTTTATGCAAACCAAATGAAAGAGAAATTACATGTATATGCAACAAAAGTCTCACCAAAATCATCTTCAACACTATTAAAGCTGAGCTAAGCGACCAATATCAATAGGATAAGTATCCGAAGAAAATTTTGCACTGTATGATCTTCCTGCTAGCAACACACTAGCAGCCTCACTTGGATGTGTTGCATCCCACCATAAGTGTTCACCTCTGTTCTCACATGGAACTCTAAAAGGAGTACATATTAACAAGGCATTATTTCCCCCGACTTCACAACAAGGCATGTTGGTAACCCTAAATTCTGAAACCCAACATAACATCAGTCAGATACGATGCATATGCTTAACCTTAGTATGTACATATACAAAAGATTTGAGACTCGAATGACACTACAAGAAGTTAATTTTTTTACCAGATGATATGGAAGACATTGTGTCGTAAGAATTGACATAGATAAATTTGGCATCCTGGAAATTGTTATTGAGTTCATCTACAAGTGATATGAGCCTGGTATTGAATAATTGGACTGCTGTGTTAATGAAGTCTACACATGAAGAACCATTTGTGCCAAAGATTGCTATATTGGTTGGTGTACAACCAAGAGGAGTCAGTCCGAATAGGGCTACTTTCCTTGCTCCAAGGCTATATAAAGCCTAGAAAATTAACCAGTAAAGAAAAATAGATCCTCTAATTAGACCCAAAATGTCAAAAAGATAGAAAAAAAAAAAGATGCTAGGATATTAAATAAAAATAAAATAAAATTTATTATGTTAAGTGAAGATAAATTTTAGAGTATTAGAAATCTGACCAAAAAAAAAAATGAAAAAATTTGAGTTATATATGAGTAAAAGAATTTTAATTCTTAAAATTGTTCCATTAGAATAAAAGTTCTACTAACTTCAAACATACTCCAAAATATTTTAGTTCGTTAATTACAGACATTTGCTTAGATGTCAAGAGGAAAAATAAAATAGCAAGTTGCGTCTGTATGTATAATAGTGACAATAACAGGTATTTTAGCAAATTAAATAATAATAATTGTATCGACTTTTATCTAAATACATGCCACTAGCTTACAAAATTTGGGTGTTTAAAGGTGTTTTTGAAACAACAAAAACTAATAATTATAATAAATCAAACTTTAAGATCTAAAAAATATCTATTACCCTGTACAAATTTGAAAAGAAAATTAATTTGTTACTAAAATTTGAATTGTTTATTAAAATTTATAAAATTACGAAATTTTGCTAAATATTAAAATAGTGAAGAAAAGGATTTTGACTAAAAAATTACAAGGCTGCATTGTTTTATTCTTATTCTTGATTTTTGTAGAAATTAATTAATTATAAATTAAAGGAAAGAAGAAGGGACCTTTAATTGCTGAGAATATTGTTGAATGAGAACAATAGCATATTGCTCTGGGGTAAATAAACGACTTGTCGGATAAAACTGAGGCAAAAGGTAATTGCTAATGTAATCATTGGTGCCCATTCCAACTGTATAAATGCATTTCCTCAAATATTTTGAAGCCGATTCATTATCTCCCAATATTATCTCAATCCGAAATATTATGTTTTGATGATTTATTAGCTGATTATTCAAGCTAATTCGAGCACCCTGCAAAAAAAATAAAAAAATTAATTTTCATTTAATTGACTTGTAGAATTTAATAAGAATATATATATATTTGCATATTATATAAATAAGTGGTTAACATTTTAAGACAAAGATTAACATTTAAAGCTATCAACTTATTAGTCTCTTTCTACCACTGATTTAAGTTGAATTAATGGATTAAAAATTTTGTCTTACATTTAGGATTTGTTTATTTTTTATCTAATATCTGAATAATTCTAAATTATTTTAAATAATATATATTTATTTTTTATTTATGAAGTTTGGATATATAATATCTAAAAGCTAGTAATTTTATCTGTCATATCCTCATAAACAATTAAACTAGACTATATTTTAGAAATAAATAAAATTTATAAGGGTATTTTGTTTCATTATATAATTAAATATATATACTAATTTTATATTTCATCATAAGTCATAAATTTTAACTTATTTTATTCATATATAATTACTACCCTTTTAGTGTTAAGTTAAAAAAAAAAAAAAGAAAAAAAAATAACTTCATACTAGAAAACAAACAGACATTGAGATAAAAATTTAAATTAAAATATTTACTACCCATATTGAAATACAAAGTAAAATACCAACTTAGATATGAAATAAGCCTATATTTATGAGTCAATGAATAACTATTATTGCAATTAATTAGTGATAAGATTTATTTTATTAAAAAATATATATACTCTACATGCAAGTATGTAATATCAAAAAGGGTATGAATATTTTTTTATTTACTAGATGTTGTCCAGTTTCATCACGAATTCCAGCACTTCCAGAGGCATAATTTACGCCTTTGAGAATGTCCTGACCAATTGCAGTTGCAAAAGATGGAATTGATTTGTCAAACCCTAAGAGTTCAGCTGCAACAACAAGATTTCAATTATGCATTTAGAATATAATATATATACATATGTACGTATTATCTGGTTTGAACATTTAAATTATTGTTAAATATTTAAATTAAATTAAGATTAGTTGCTCTTAAACTGTCTGATGTATTTAATGGCTGATAGCATGTGAATTTTAGCAAATAAATTATTGTTATCATACGTAAAACTCTCAGATAAATTATATACTACGTCAAACTATTACTGCTTCTTAACAACTTTGCAATTTGTAAAATTGTGGTAGTTTTTGTGTTTATCTTTTAGTTGTCCAATTTTATATAGTGAAAGAAAAAAACTATTATTAAATTAAATTCATCTTCATTGATTTTTCAAAGTTAACATACTATACTAGATCGGATCTAATTAAAATCGATCAGATCATCTTTTACTTGATAATCTCATATCAAATTTTGTAAAGTAAAAACATATCATTGTTAAATTAAATTCAACCTTGTCTTTTTTTCGAAGTTAATGTCCTAGTCCAGATCAAACTAAAATCAACTAAAAATTCATATATTCATAGAACATATTAATAGGAAAGAAGTAAACAAACAATGTTGTGTAGAAGAGATATATATATATATATAATTATATAATTTATGAGTCTGATTGGATTGAATAGAATAGGAATTTATTTTGAGTTGAACTGAAAATTCTACAAAATAATAAATATTCCGAGAAAAATTTCATACAAACTCAGTGATTTTATGGACTAAAATTCAACGCTAATGTAAATTTTTACCGGAGCAAATACATACTAGTTATTGGTAATCAATAAATAATAATATTACAAGAAATAAATCTTAACATCAGTGAAAAGATTCAAAAAGTTTGGATAGTTTATGTCATTACAAAATCCTATTTTTACTTCTAACTTCAAGAGAAAAGAAAAGAATCTGCTATCGATATATACATGAACCATAACATGTATGGAGAAATGAAGAAGAAAAAGAAGAAGAAGAAGAATATATACCTATAATATCAGCCATATTTCGACCATTGGAAAACCTTCCTGTTTGGCCAGAAGGAAAATCAATCCCATAAGGAGGAAAATTTGCTCTGGAAAGAGTAGGAAGGAAATTATTGTTTCCATTATCATATAATGAAGCTCCAAAAATGAAGTAACATGGAACTTTTTCTACTCCAATTATCAAAGGGAACAAATTCAATACGAATAGTAATACTAATATATCTTGTAATCTAGGCCTCCTTGCCATTTGCAGAAAGAAAATAAGAGTAAAAATAATATACAAAGTATAAGAAGATTTATCAAATTTGAATTCCTCTGATATAATGAAGTTTCTCGAATAAGGAAAAATTGCAGTGGGATTGATAATAATGCGAAATGATAATAATGAAATTGTTTTATACATGAAAAGAAGTATGGAACTTGATGGAAGATGATTTTTATTAATTATATTCACATCCATAACTAAAAAATAATATTTATTCTACACAGAATACTGAATTATTATTGTTGAAGAATTGTATATTGGAAATGTAGTTGTGGGTTGAATTTATTTATTATTTTAAGTGAAGATTTCAATAAATGACCTAATAAGTTGACTTATTGTTAGCAATATTTAACTGGAAGAAAGGAAAAATCCAAAAGTTGTGGTTACAGAAATGATTTAATAAGCGATTGAATATTGAAAATCTGAGATATTGTAACAGAAATTCCAGCTAATGGATGGCTGTGCTTTATGGATGCAGCCAACTTTAAAGCAGAAAATTAATTGAATTCATGTCTGCTTTATTTCTTCTTTTCTTTTATTTATTTATTTATTATTTATCTATCTTTTTAATTGATGAACTTATGATAAGGTCACAAGAAAATAATATGGGAATTTTAATTGTGATTAAATTTGACATTTTTTAGATATTTAAATTTATAATTAGTTTAATAAATCATCAATGATATTGAAAAAAATTAAAGTTGATTTTATTACAATTAAGAAAGAATTTTTACGGCTGTATGCATTTAGCCCCTGAGTTGGAAGTATTATTTTAACACGATATTCTTGAAAAATTCAACTCCGAAGAAGGTGAAATTGAAAATTAAGTTATGTTATTTTAAATTATATTATTTCCTAATTTCTAAGTATAATTAATAGTGAATTATTTAATAAAATATATTTTATTTGATTGGCAATGTTTATTATTTATTTTATTTATATTTAATAATTTTTATTTTATTTCAGTTTTCAAATGTTACACAATTATATGTACATTCTATCATACTTAGGTCAAAAATTTATTGAAAGTTCTAGGTCAAGATTATTATAATTCCAGCGGTGCCTATAAAAGTTTTTTTCCTCATTTGGACAAAATTTGTCCTTAATTTAAGAAATACTTACCTCAAAGCAATTGTGAAAACTCAAATCTCTTCCATGAATAAACAAGTTAATGATTTTTATTTAATGACAAATTAATTAACAAAAATAAAACTTCAATTACAATCACATCCTTAATATCTTACTCAGAAGTCTTAGATCAAACCATAATTATGTAATAGGAAATTGCTGATAACCCTCTCAAGTTTAAGAAAATTCCAAACTTCTGAATCAACTTCTGAATATTATCATATTGTGAGAGAACAAGTGTACTCTTACTTCTATTCCAAATAATTTGTATACCAAGGACCTTCTTGGCACTTCTCATGTCTTTAGTCTCAAATTCAAATATTAACAGTGCCTTAAACTTTACAATTTCTACTTTATCTTTGCAGGCTACCAACATATCATCAACATATAAGAGTAAATACAATCAAACATCTTCTGAGAGAATTTTGAAGTAAACAGAACTATCATAGTTGCTTCTACAAAAACCATTCTTTGTCAGGGACATGTCAAACCTTTTGTAACATTGGCTGGGTGATTGTTTCAAGCCATATATTTAGTTTCTCAACAAACACACCTTCTCATTTACTCCAAGTGCTATAAAACCTTTGTTGGCCCATCAAGATCTAATGTAGGATAATTTTATAATTTAATTAATTTAGGAAGTTTTTTATTCTTAACAATTTAATTTATTATTTAATTATTAGTTTTCTTATTTAACTAAGAATTCTTTTCCTTATTTGAAATGTTGGATTTTCTCTACTGTATATAGAGAGCCTATGTTATTGTTTTGGAATAATCTTTTATTTAATAAAATATTTCCCTTTGATTTTGTCTCTCATGGAATTGTTATCTTAACACTCGTGTTTCGAATCGTCAGGGTTAGAACGACATCTAATCTCATCCGTTAAAACGTTTATCTAATTTATTGCATCAAAAAATCGAACAAGATTTAACGTTCGACAAAGTATTTTTATCTCACCTACTATCTCGCCTATATTAGTTGGTATCAGAGCTTACCTCTGTACCAAACACAACTTTCCTGAACCACTAAACATAACCACACCCATAAATATATCATTTCACCCAAAAAACTTCAAAAAAAAAAAAATTAAAATCATGATCTACTATATTAGGCATGATGCGTTGTTATTTGATGGAAAATATAGTCCAAGATTATTTTTGTTTTGGTTGGTAGATATTGAAAAATTCTTTTAAAGTTGAGAAGATACCTAGAGAAAAACGAGCACAATTTGTTACTTGTTTTCTGTTGAAAGGAAGTGCATCATATTGGTAGAATATATTATAAATGTCACGACTTGCAAGCTAAGAAGACAAAGTTCGCTCATGAGATCAGATGAAGTGATTGATGAGATCATGGTTTATTTCTCTTGATTATTATTTGACACATCAAGGTATGAGGTTTATTCATTCTTATTATATGGAGTTTGAGAATTTTTATGGACATTTATTTTTTTATAAAAGTAAAGAGCTTTTAATTGAGAGATTTTTGGAAGGGCTCGATACCGATGTAAGAAATCAAATGCCGTCATATACTATTCATACATTACAATATACTATTTTTTTAGTCAAAGAAATTGAAGTGCAATGAAAGTTTGACTTTGATAGAGTTTTTAGAGATGTTGTTGACAATGTAACTTACAAGACATCTGATAACATGGTTAAAGTTGGCTATAAGATAGTGTCTGAATATGAGTTTCAAAAGAAAATTGAAAACGTGTTAGAAATTGCACAAAAAGTGGTCTTATATGATCTTAATTTAAAAATTGAGTTTGTACAAAAAATTCAAGTTGAAGACCCATTTACTATTGACATATTTCTACTTACTCATATCCAAGAAATAATGGTTGTCCTTGAAAAAGATTTGATTGCAAAAACAAATTTAATTGATTAGTATATTGAGCGAGACTTGATAAAAGTTATGAGAAATTTGAAAATAATTTATTATTACAAATACTTATTTTTCTAAGGGGCCACACACAAGTGTAAGAAAAAAATAAAATTTGAGTATTTTCAAAAGAAGAGCCACTATTTTAAGTCACAAGATGATTTAACGTTGATCTACAAATTTCATCCACTAGACAAAACTTGACGACGAGTTTTCTTTAAGAGAGTGGGAATTTGATGTAGGACAATTTTAGAATTTAATTAGTTTAAGAAATTTTTTATTCTTATCAATTTAATTTTTTATTTAATTATTAGTTTTTTTTATTTAACTAAGAGTTCTTTTTCTTATTTGAGTTGACGTGTGATGTTAGATTTTTTCTATATATAAAGCCTATGTTATTATTTTGGAACAATCTTTTATTCAATAAAATATTTCCCTTTGTTTTTGTTTCTCATGGGATTGTTATTTTAACACTTATATTTTGAGTCGTTAGGGTTAGAACGATGTCTAATTCTGTCTATTAGAAAGTTACGTCTATTAGAACGTTTATCTAACTCACTGCATTAAATAACCAAACCGAACGAGATTCGGCATTTTGACAAGGTGTTTTTATCCCACCCGCTATCCCGCCTGCGTCAAGATCTCCTCTTCAAGTTCTTTATGTAGAAAAGTTGTATTTACTCTAACTGATCCAACTCAAGGTTCTTTATAGCAACAATTGCTAATAGAATCATTATTGACAATGTTTAACCACAGGTGAGAAGACACTAGTAAATCCACCTTCAGTTTGAGTAAACCCCTTTGCTACAAGTCATGCCTTAAATCTTGGCGGTTCACATTTAATAAGCCTTCTTTAATTCTAAAAATCCATTTACAGCCAACAATCTTCCTATTTTTTGGTCTATCAATAAGTTCCCACGTTTTGTTTTCATGGAAAGCAGCCATTTCATTTTCCATAGCTGTAATCCATTTTTCTTTGTGTTTACTGAGAATTGCTTCCTCGTAAGTGCTAAGTTCATACTCATTAAGGTCTCAGACATAACTAGAACATATGAAATCAAACTAGCATAGCCATACTTAGTAGGGGGTCTAATTTTTCTTCTTTGTCTATCTCTGGTCAATTGATAGTCTTTGCAAGTCAGATTGTACATCAGACTCATCTTCATCTTGTCATTCAAGAGATTTTTCATGTTGAGAACTTCCATTAGATGTCTCGACCTCAAACAGAACTCCATCTAAAGGTGGAACTTGTTTCTGCTTTCAGTTCAGTTTCTAGTTTCAAGATAGCCTTCTCATTGAAAGTAACATCCCGCTAATTATACACTTAGTAGGTCCTTCTTTCGAACACCAAATCTTGTAGCTTCAGGACAATTAACGAAATGAATACTCCCTTGATTGCTCCTGGTTCAAGCTTCTCTAATTTAGCATGTGCATAGGCAGGACAACATCTCCTCTGGCGTTCCGTTGGTCCAAAAATTATTAAATTGTTGAGATCTAGTGTTGCGTTTGACAACATCTCCTCTCGTGTTTTAGAACCTAAAGCAACAGAAGGACTTCTGTTTATGATATATGCTGCAGTAATCACAGCGTCTGCCCACAACTGCTTAGGTAGCTTAGCATGAAGCAACATGCATTTCACTCTTTCCATCAAAGTTCTTTTCATTCTTTCTGCCAAGCCATTCTGCTGAGATTTATGCCTCACTGTTTATGTCTTGCTATCCCATTGTTTCTGCACAATTCATAAAATTTTTTATTGCAAAACTTTAACCCCATTATCTGTCCTAACTCTCTTGAACTTCTTTCTAGTTTGATTTTTAATGAGAGATTTCCAAGTTTTGAACTTATCAAACACCTGGTACTTACTTCTTAACACCTGAACCCATACTTTCCTTGCGTAATCATCAATAACAGAAAGGAAGTATCTAGGCCCCGATAATGAGGATGTCTGTGCTGGCCCTCATATATCAATATGAATGTAATCAAGAGTTTGCTTGCTTCTACGTGTTGCAGGTTTGAATTTAATTCTGCAAGACCTACCAAGTACACAATCTTTCAAGAACTCAAGTGAACCTATTTATCCTTGCTGAGCAACCCTTGTTTACTAAGTTCTTTTAATCCTTTTTTACTTATATGAGCTAATCTAAGATGCCACAACATGGTTTGTCATCTTCGGTTTCAGTAGAAACTGCTGCACTTCCAGATGATGGATTATTTTGTATGCACAAACCGTTCTCTCTTTCTCCTTTCATAGTCCCTAAGGAACCCTTTGAAATTTCTAGAACTCATTTTTTCTGCCTTGAAGCAGCATCTTGATTTATCAAGCATCCCAAGAGAAATAAGATTTCTCTTGAGATTAGTCAAATATCTTGATCTTAATGCTACAAATTATAGCAACTTTACATGCCACGTTATTGACCATTAAGACTTTGCCACCCTTAATATGAGTGAAAGAAGTGAAAAAAATTCTGCCAAGACTCATGTGAAAAGAGCATACAGAGTTTAAGATCCAACCACCTTCAATTTGATCTCTAGAAGCAATTAAAAGGTCTACACTTATATAGCCATCATCTGAGTGATCTGAAGCTACTATTGCATCTTCATTCTGTCCTTGCTTCCCTTGTTTTTCATCTCTGGGTATTTCTTTATATAATCTCTTTTTTGTGACAAAAGAAACTTTCTCTTCTTTGTTTGACTTTGATCTACCCAAAATTTTTGTTTTGGGTTTCTCTTTTTTGTTTCCTTTCTGCATTTAGTCCTTCTCCTTCTTCCCTATCGTTTTCTGCTCTTTTAATCAGTTCCTTTGAGTTCAAGGCAACTTTTACATCCTCCATTGAGATGGTATTTCTACCATAAAGCATAGTGTCCACAAAATGCTCATAAGAGCATGGCAATGAACATAAAGCTTGATCTTTTCTTCATCAATATTTATGTCAACGTTTTCAAGATCAAGGATAACCTTGTTAACAAATCTAAATGTTCATCAAGTAGAGTTCCTTCTTCCATGGCAAGTGTATAAATCCTCCTCTTCCCGTATAACTTGTTGGTAAGAGACTTCTTCATATACAAACTCTCAAGTTTTGTCTGCAATTCTGCTACTGTTCTGTTTGGAGACATCTCATAGCACCTTTTCACCAAGACTCAACAATTAGACTATGAGCCTTCCTAAGTATGTCTCAGTTAATGTACCAGGCATCTCATTTACACCTTCAAAAACATCTTCAAGACCTGGTACACCAGCAATGTCCTTATCTTGATTCTCCACATATTGAAATCACTCTCCCCTAATTCTTTATATCAAACTAAGAAATTGTCATCTTTATCTAGGAAGAACCTAACTTTCATACCAATTTGTTACGTTTTCTTCTACTTCTTCAAGATTAAACACATGTTCCCAAGATATGTCACCAAATCACTGATGCAAGAAAGTACAGCACTTTTACAGACTTCAAACAAGCATAAAAAAAAAAAAGAGGAAGAAAATGACAAAACAACAAGGATTATGTGGTTCTGCTTTAAAAGCTTACATCCACAGATGAAAGTATCATCTATGGTTATTATTACTCATCAATGGAGGTTACAAGCTGTTTTCTCAAGCCTAGAATAGGAAATTGAAGAAAAAATATGGCCTTCTCGGTTTCTTGCTTCTATAAAACGATCAGAAAAAATACAAACATCATATATGTTATGCTTCTCACTTTAAGTTGTTATACATGTGTAGTTACTTCTAAGATTCCTTGTAATAACCTTAACTACCTACCTCCAACTTCACAAAAATTGATTTCCAGCTTACCGAATCAGCTCACTAACAACCTCGTTATTGGATGTCGACTATTGAATCATTTTCCCATAGATTTCTATTTACTTTTTATGCAAACCAGAAAATGAAAGAGAAATTACATATAGATGCCACAAGAGTTTCACAAAATCATCTTCAATATTTTTGAAGCCGAGCTAAGCGACCAATATCAATAGGATAAGTATCAGAAGGAAATTTTGCACTATATGATCTTCCTGCTAGTAACACATTAACAGCCTCACTTGAATGTGTTGCATCCCACCATAAGTGCTCACCCCTGTTCTCACATGGAACTAGAAAAGGAATACATATTGACAATCCATTATTTCCCTCGACTTCACAACACGGCATGTTGGTAACTCTAAATTAATACTGAAATCCAATGTAAACGTTAGTCAGATACAATGTACTCCTTAACCTAAGTACATACATACACAAAAGGTTTCAGATTCAAATCTCGCTAGAAGAAGTTAATTTTTGTACCAGATGGTATGAAAGACATCATGTCATAAGAATTGACATAGATAAATTTGGCATCCTGGAAATTGTTATTGAGTTCATCTACAAGTGGTATGAGCCTGGTCTTGAATAATTGGACTCTGTGTTAAAGAAGTCTACAGATGGAGAACCATTTGTGCCAAAGATTGCTATATTGCCTGGTGTACAACCAAGAGGAGTCAATCCGAATAGGGCTATCTTCCTTGCTCCGTAGTTATATAAAGCCTAGAAAATTAACCAATAAAAGAAATGGATCCTCTCATTAGACCCGAAAGTAGAAAAGGTAGAAAACAAAAAAATACTAGGATGTTAAATAAAAATAGAATAAAATCTTATCATGCTTTTATCAAGATAGATTTTAGTGTATTTAGAATTCTAATAATAAAAATGATAAAATTTGAGTTATATATAAGAGAGTAAAAATATTTTAATCTTTGAGATTGGTGTATCAGACTAATAAGTTTTAGTGACTTCAAAATATCTCAATTCGTTAATTACAGATTTTCAATTGAATGAAAAGAAAAACAATGTAATATGGTGCATTTACATAATATAGTGATAGTAACTGTATAATGGCAAATAAATATAATAGTAATTGTATAAATTTTCATCTAAATAAATGCAATAGGCTTATAAAATTGAGATGTTAATGAAATTTTTGAAATCAACAGAACTAATAAATCTAATAAACTAAATCTTACGATGTCTTTTACCCGATATATGTTGTACATGGATTAGAAGTTATTTTTTAAACAAATTTAAAAGAAAAAAAATTGGTATTAAAATTCAAATTTTTTATTAAAATTTATAAAATTATGAAATTCGATTAAACATTAAAATGAATTGTGAAGGAAAGAAGAAAAGACCTTTAATTGCTGAGAATATTGTTGAATAAGAGCAATAGCATATTGCTCTGGAGTGAATGAACGACTTGTCGGATAGAACTGAGGCAAAAAGTAATTGCTAATGTAATCGTTGGTGCCCTTTCAATAGCATATTGAAGCTGATTCCTTATCTCCCAATATTCTTTCAATTCGAGATATTATATTTTGATGATTTATTAGCAGATTATTCAAGCTAATTCCAAAACCCTGAAAAAAGAAATCAAAAAAATTATTAATTTTTATTTAAATTGGCTTGTGGAGAGAATATATATATATATATAATGCATATTATATAAATAAATGGTTAACATTTTAACAAAACAAAAACATTTAACGCTATCAACTTATTAGTCTCTTTCTACCATTTATTTGAGTTGCATTAATGGATTAAAACTTTTGTCTTACTTTCAGAGTTTGTTTGTTTTCTTATCCGCAATCTGAATAGATTTAAATTATTTTGGATAAGATAGTTATTTTTTATTATCAATTCTATACCTACCTACCCTTATAAACAATTAAGATAGACTTTAAATATTAAAAAATAAATAAAATTTGTAAATATATTTAGTTTATTAAAATTAAAATTTATTCAAATTTCAAATTTATTAAAATTTTAAACTTATTTTACTCATACAAAAATAGTATGTTTTTAGTGTTAAGTTGAAAAAAAAAATTCAGAACATCTCAACGACTAAAACTAAACATATTTACACTTTAAACTAGAAAACAGACATTAAGATAAAAATGAGTATGAAGTAATCCTATATTTATGTGATAATGAATAACTTTTAGTGCAATTAATTGGTGATAAAATTTTCTTATAAAAAGAAAATTATTATATAGAGCAATGTCTATATATATATATATATATATATATAAAATGTCAAAAAGGGTATGAAACATATTTTTATTTTTACTTACTAGATGTTGTCCAGTTTCATCACGAATTCCAGCACTTCCAGATGCATAATTTACACCTTTGAGAATGTCCTGACCAATTGCCGTTGCAAAAGATGGTATTGATTTGTCAAACCCTAAGCGTTCAGCTGCAATAAAAAGATTTCAATAATGCTTTTAGAATGTAACAAAATATTATATATGTGCATACATTAATTATCTAGTTTAGACGTCCAGATTTTAGTTAAATTCTTATTAAACATTGTTTTTAAACTTTTGGATATATCTAATAGCTAATAACATGTGAATTCTAACAAAGAAATCATTAATTTCATAAATAAATTCGCAGATAAATTCTATCTCATGTCAAATTTTACTCCTTCTCAACAACTTTTGAAATTTGTGAAATTGTTGTAATCTTTATTTCAACTTTTACTTGTTCAATCAGGTGTAAAATTTGCTATATGAAAGAAAAAAGTATTATTAAATCAAATTCCTCCTCATCAATAAAATCGACCAGTAATCATTTTAGCTATATATATATATATTGAGATAGAAATAATAGGATTCACAGGCTCTTAAAATTTAATTTATATATTGAACTTATTAATTTTAATAGTTTCAAAATTTTAATTTATAAAAAAATTAATAGGGAAGTAATTAAGCAAAGAATGCTGTGTAGAAGATTTATACGTAAATTATGAGTTGCACCGAATTGCATTGAATTGAATCTGGATTTATTTTAAAGTTGGATTGAAAAGTTTACAAACTAATAAGTCCTGGTGTGAAAGTTAATTCATCCCAATTTTTTGACAATTGTTTTATTCATAATTCGGTACTAATTTAAACTTTTATTAGGATAAGTACACGAGAGTGATTGACAATCAATAAATAGTAATATAATAAGAAATAAATCTTAAATCTACATTAACGGAGACATTCAAGAAGTTCGGTAAGTTTATATAATACAAGATCGTAATTTTGATTCTCACTTCAAGAGAAAAGAGAAAAGAACAGAAAAGAAACTGCTCTCAATATATTCATGAACTATAACATGTGTATAGAAATGAAGAAGAAGAAAAAGAAGAATATGTGCCCATAATATCAGCCATATTTCGACCATTGGAAAACCTTCCTGTTTGGCCAGCGGGAAACTCGATCCCATAGGGAGGAAAATTTTCTCTGGAAAGAGTAGGAAGGAAACTATTGTTTCCATTATCATATAATGAAGCTCTAAAAATAAAGTAACATGTAACTTGTTCTGCTCCAATTATCAAAGGTGACAAATTCAATATGAATAATAATACTAATATATCTTGTAATTTAGGCTTCTTTGCCATTTGCAGAACGAAAATAAAAGAGTAAAAATACTATATAAAGTAAGAAGATATATCAAATTTGAATTCCTCTGATCTACTGAATTTTCTCGAAGAGAAAAAGATTGCAATTGGTTTGATAACAATATGAAATGATAATGAAATTGTTTTATATATGAAAAGAAGTATGGAGCTTGATGGAAGATGATTTTAATTAATTATATTCACATCCATAACTCAAAAAATAATAAAAATAAAATAAAATTTTTTATTCTACACACAGCATTTATGGCTTAGAAAACTGAATTATTATTCTTGAAGAATTGCGTAGAGGATATTTTGTTGCGGGTTGAATTTATTTATTTATTTTAAAATTAAAATTTCAATAAAAAATTGAAGATCCATTTACTATTGTTTTTTGAATAAATTTTTTAGTATAAAACTTTTAAAAGTAGTTCAAATTGTTTGGGGCACACTTGATACTCTGAGATTATTGTGAGTTTGAGTAATGATAAAGGGTAAGAGTTTAGTATTTTGTAAATAAAATTTTTAATTCTCATTTAAAATTTTTTTGAGAGAAAAAAATTAATAAATAATTTTTAATTTATATTAAAATAATATAAAATATTTAAAATAAAATAATAATATTTTAGACAATTAATATTTTAAAAACAAAATAATTGTTGTCAAAAATTTAAAATTAATTTTTCAATAAAAATAATTTTTTCAATTTCTAAAAAGTTTTCTTGATATTAAGAAAGAACATCGAAAAATTAAATAAAATTTTTAACGTTAAAAAATACTTGAACTAATAAAAAAAGACAAATCAAACAAACACACAATGAGCGTTGACTTGTTGTTTCCAATATTTGACTGAAAGAAAGGAAAAATCTAAAAATTGGAGTTAGAGAAATGATTTAAAAAGTTGATTGAATATTGAAAATATGAGATATTGTAACAGAAATTCCAGCTAATTAATGGGCAGCTGTGTTTCATGGATGCAGCCAACTTTAAAGAAGAAAATTAATTGAATTCATGTCAGCGTTATTTATTTTCTTCTTTTTTTTATTTACTTCTTTTATCTTTTTAATTGATGAGACCTGTGAAAAATTCAGGAGAAAATGAAATGGGAATTTTAAGTGTGATTAATTTGACATTATTTAGATATATATTTAAATTTATAATTAGTTTAATAAATCATCAATGATATTGAAAGAAATCTCAGTTAATTTTATTGTAATTATATTGTAATTAACAAAGACTTTTCACAGCTGAATGAATTTAGCCCTTGTTTGGAAGTAGTGGCGGAGCTCTTGAGGGGCCCCGGTCTGGGGGGCCATAGCCCCCTGACCCCATCAAAAAATTTTAACAAAATATTAATTTTTCAAATCTTATTAATTGGAGGTGTGAAATATTTGTTTGTTCTCCTTAAATTTATTTTTTAAGATTGGATACTTTAGATTAAAGTTAATGTGTTAAGATTTGTTCTTACTTTTTATATTTTTAGTTATTTATTTTTAAATTATATAATGATAAATTAGTTAAATATATATTTTTTTAAGTTTTACAATAATGATCCTACCTATTTGTTAATACTTTACTTATAAAGTGATTTCTTTTAAAGAATTATTTATTTTATTTTGTCCTTTATGTAATAAGAAATTTTTTCCTTATGGGAAACCTATATAATTTATGAAGATCTTTTCCTTATACAAAAATTATAAATTTAAAAACCCTTTCTTCGTAAGAATAGAATTTTTATGACTCATTTGCGTGCGCGCACATATATATATATTTATCATAGACCTTTGGCGCAAAATAATCAAAAAAGCTTTAATTTGTTAATTTTTTTAATTTTCTTAGTTTTCTCTCTTCTTCAACTCAAGGCAAGGAGAAGAAAATCTCAAAAGAAAAGGTTAATATTTTTAAAGTATTTTTATGAGTCTTTTAAATTTATGCATTATTTAAATTTATTGTATATAGGTTTGTATAAATATAATTATAAATTATAATTATTAATTTATTATGTATCTTATGTTATTTTACTTATAATAAAATAATATGATATATTTATCTAATTTTTTAAGGAATGTAAAAATCTTATTAATTTTGAATAAGAATGTCCTAATAATTTTTTTATTTATATATATTATTGATGTTAAATGATAATCTTATTTTTTAATATTTTAATTTTAATATTTATTTATTCGTTTTTTGATTTTAAAAAAATTAAATTATTATCCTCTCCCTACCCCCAACCAAAATTTAAATTGTAGCTCCGCCCCAATTTGGAAGTATTTTGTTAACACGAGATTCTTAAAATATTCAACTCCAAAAAGGGTGAAATTCATTCTAAATTTATGTTAATATTTCAATTTTATGTTATTTCTTAATTTTTAAGAATGATTGATAGTAAATTTTGATTGCTAATCTTTATTATTTATTTTATCTATGTTTAATATTTAATAATTTTATTAAAATTTTCCAGTTTTAAGTTTAATAAATTTTATTATTAATATAGGGTAAAAAGGAACTGGACACGTAACGGTACATAAACCCACGAAACTCTAGTTGATATTTATAGGATGATCCATTTATGTAGAAACCTATCTAACGAAGTATGCCTGTTGAAGCAGGATTTTACCTTATAAAATTAAAGGGTATTCATTTGCAAGGTGCCCCATGGCCATAACCAATAATCCATAATGAAAAAGATAAAATGAGTGGACACTATTATAATATAAACCTGGATATATCAAGGAATTTGGTTTCCTATTTCTCCAATATTAACTCGTCAAAGGTCAGCAATCTAAATGGATGACCACTTGCTATTGTCAAGCTGAGCAGGGGGGATAGCTGAGGTCCTAGATGACTGAGGACGAGTCCTACTTGACATATCTAGTGCTTTTTAGACTAGAAAAAAATATGCGAATCAATTTGTGACATATGTCGAGTAAAGGATAAAATAAAGGATAAAGGATAGGGTAATTTCAACTCCTAATAGTTTTATCTTCTTTAAGATAAAGGTAAAATATTTAAATTTATTTAAAGGTAAGAAAAGGGAAATGGGAATTAGGGCAACTTTCCTTGGCCAATCATAATTAAGGAATGCCCCATATAAATTCATTATTTTCCACGTGTTGAAGAAGGGTTTATTATTTTGTTCTACTATTTTCTACATTATTGATGCTCTCCTCACTACATTAACTCTATGTTTGTATTATTTGAGTGATTCTCATGTTTATTTACTTATCTACTTGTCTTTTTCATGTACTTTCTCTCATGATACAAGAGAGAATGACATTGGAATCCAAAACAATACTTTAAGGTACTAATTTTAGTGTCGAAGTGGGCTTGCTAGACTTACTTTGGCATCCCTTTTCTGACCGTGTATTCTCTTTTAGGTGGAATGACTTTCTGGAGTCAAGTGTACCTTCTTAGTAAGTATTTGAGGTCAACTGGGATTCAAAGTAAAGAAAAAAAAAAATTGCATTTTGGATTGGTTAAAGGCATGGAGAAATACATGGCAGCATTTTGGAACCTCCTCAAGGCCGAATTCGGGTTAGATCGGCTACAAAACCGTTGAGCTCAGACTATTGACTGAGCATTGACTTCCAGCTCGGACACCAAATTGCCTAGTACTCCACCTCACCGAGCTGATGCAATTTTCTCACATCAACATTGATGCCGTACGTTTGTGGGGACGTATACAAAATGCCCCTTTTTCAACCTATGTACTCGTCAAAGAAGCCAAATTCCCTTTTCGAGAGTCTAAAAAGAGTCGATAGAGAGCTTATGTGAGAGCCCAGCTAAGATAGTCACCCACCTCGAAACCTAGCTTAGACAAAATGTGCAAAGAGCCAAAATACAAGATGAAAAAGCTTAGAAAGTAAGAGAGTTAGCTGAAACTCGATCACATTTCTAGCATATAATGAAGTATCTATGTGACAACTTGGGTGTACCATCACTTCTACCACAAGAACTAGAGGACCAAATAGAGAGCCACCTCAGGGGATCCTGCTCAAGTGGGATCGACCATACCCAGTCAGCAAGGTGAGCATCCAGCACTATCCCCACTCAAAACGCACTTCCTGAACTGCCCAAAAGTCACCATAATGACTGAAGATTAATCACTAGCAATAGGCTTGAAGACCGTAAGAGTCAGTTTAATGGGTCTATCTAAGGTGATCCGAGATACTCCCTATTAATGTAGCCTGCAATGATAGGTGCGATCCCACCTCAACAAAGATCTTTCCCATTTCATACAACCACTAAGGCCCAAAGAGGTTTCCTAGTTCGAAACAAATGTCGCCCGATACCAACCGATTATAACCTAAACTCCTAAAAGTTAAACTCAGAAACGTAATCTTATTATTGAATTTGCATTTTATATATAATGATTGAATTAAGAAAAATTTACATGATTCTTTTTCTACATTTTGTTACATATGACAAAAATTAGTTTATTTTTTAAAATTTTATGCGTGATCCATGGCTTTTTTTTCTGTGAAAATGTATTGTAGCTTTGTGGTTTAAAAAATGCAAGATTAAAAGTTGCAAAAGTTTGTTAAATAGTAGTTAAGTCGGTATCTCAGTGTATGAGTTGTTCAGTTGGTTATGCTTAATAACAATATTTGATAACCTGGAGTACAGGGTGTAAAAGCTCGTAGAGATGATGAATCTTGACTTGTAGAGAGAGTTAAAGTTGTGCAATAGCTCATTTTGAAGCTTGTAAAACCATTCTTGATCACCGTTAATAAGACTAAGCTTTGCTGATGTTATTTCCCGTGGAGGTAAGCCTCAAAGGCTAAACCATGTAAATCATCATCTTCATTGTTCATTTCGAAGATTTATATTTTCTTCTTGTTATTTTTTCAACACTTCTAATCCTCCACGTGTTTGATTGATTGCACAAAAGATTTCTTAGGATCTTATGGGTGTTTTAGAGTCATATAATACGACATATACATTTGATAAAAATATAAAAACAAGAACTCCAGGGACAATAATATTTTTCTAAGTGTTTTTTCTCCTGTTGATAAATTAAGGTATAAAGGCAATCACTTTTAGATCATATATTATCATATATGTATAAAAATGATTAAATCATAAACTTATCAAATTAATAATCTATATAGTTAACTAATTAGGTTACACAGACTCTTATAGTACCATAAGAGATGATAAGCTACCTAAAGTTGTTAGTACATTTCTGGTGAGTAAGTTCTGGTACAAAAGCTGATGATTGAGAGTAATTAATTAAATAAATAGAGTAAAAGGAAATTAGAATTACCATCATTGTAAGTTCATCAACTATGTATACATGGAATGGGATCCCATTAATTTCACTCAGAGACCATAATTAAATATACTACGTGATCGTGATACCAACAAGACTTACAACCTTTGTAGATCCTTCAAACTCCCCAACCTTTATGGTATTTCCTCAGTTAATTGATTTTGTGATATGTCCCTGATCATTACACAAATTGAGATATATACAGTATATCAATTCCATTCAAGAAAAAGGAAAATATATATACAATAATAACTGAACTTATTTTATATATCACAAATATACTCTATATAGAATTAGATTACACTCAAAGACAATAGTTAATATACAATATATCAACAAGACTTATAATATCTGTAGGTTCTTGAAATTTCCAAAGCTTTGGGTATATTCCCAATTAATTGATTTTGGGATAAGACCCTGATCATTACATAAATATCCAATGTATATACTAATTCAATTCCATATATCCAGGAAAAAGAAAAATGTGTCAGAATTATTGAACTTCTTGTATATATTGTAATATATAAAGACTTACAGTCTGATTAGATTAGAAAAATTTTCCAGTTTGTCAGAAATTGAACCACAAAGTTTGCTGTTTGATAAATCACTGTTGAGTGTTTCAACATATATATAGAAAACCACTAATTAATTATGGATATAGAAAAATCAAATGACTTATTATAAATAAAAATGTGACTTGGAGATTTGGATATGTTTTCTATGATATTAATTTTTTAACCTATATATAATATATATGTGTTTGTGTACTTACAATGTCTTCAACTATGTAATACCCGCCACATCTTTTGAGATTTCTCCAGTTAAACGGGCAGCCGTGTAACCAAAATTGATGGATTAATTAATGAACACCGAAAAACTTGCTTTTAATATGGCCTTTGACATGTAGCAATTCAATTCAATTCAATTCAAATTCAATATATAATTAATTAGTTAGATTCATATTATTATATGGGAGTTGGAACTTACATTAAGTGATGTGAGGTTTTCCAATGTTATCATCTTTAGTGCATCTAATGGTAATAGAACTACCAAATTCTTAATCGCAAGCCGATTTGTTTATATTCGGTTCTGGAACTATCTCCAAATGGGAGACAATCTGATAAACAGTAGCAGCTGCGTGCAAAATAAATAATATAATGTACAAGAAGGACAATGTTTCGCAATTTGTTAAGTTTGCTTATTTATTAATTTCCGCGGAAAAAAATGTTTATTTAGTTTAACTATAATTAACAAATAAAATGAAATGGATTGGAACATGTATATTATTTAGAATAAAATTTATTGATATTTAGGTAAATAATATTATAAGCATTTTAGAATATATAATAAAATATATTACACAAAAAATATATTAAATAGATGGCTTGAATATTAAATTGGTCGGATTAGAATTTCAATTTTTGATATGATTATTAAATAAGTCGAGTTTACATTAGCTTAAAAGGTATTATGTTCTTATTTGAAATGACACGAATACCTAAATTGCTACTGCTGTTTTGGGTGATGAAATTGGGGACCTCATTTTTAAAGGCTTGAGTTCAAATCCTACAACATGATGGGACTATGGTATACATGAGCATAAAAATTTCACAAATTTTGATTAGAATTAATAAGTGATCATAACAATAATTATGTAAATTCATAACTAATTTATGGTGTAAAATGTAACATTTTAAAAATATAATTGGAAAAATATGAATTTTGCAATATTTGATTGATTTGTGTTTGAAGAAAATTCCACAAGCCCAAAAGTATTAAGCTTAAATTGGTCCAATAGGATATAATAGTGAATTAAGTGTACACTTGGTGGCATGTACTGAACCATATTAAATTATAATGAATTGAGTTATATCGTATTGAAAAAATTTAATATAATACTATGTTTAATATGTCATTGTACTATAAATATTAATTATATAAAAAATTTATTTATTTTATTATTTGATTATATCTTATTATTTATTATTAATACTTATATGATTAAATGTTCATTACCAAAAATACCACCTTTTGTCATTTGTCGTCGTGGATTGCTGTCAATTGTCATCTATTTAGGTCACCATCTGTATCACTGAAATCGTTATTAAATGCTCTATCCAATTATACTATTATCACTATTATTTGAGAAACCGTTTACTATACAACTTAAGTTGAACTTTTGACATTCAAAAATTTAATTTCAGAATTATAGCAAATGACTTCTCCAACAGAGATCATAGTATTTTATAAAGTATTAAATAAAGATTCTAAGGATATTCATGATGACTTGAATGATGATTGGTTGGCATTACTGAATTAGGGTACATGGTTGATAGTGATGGTCAATAAACAATAATTATGTGTAAGAAATTTTAAAAATTATTAATACTATAAAACTTTAAAAAAAAAAAGTATATAATAGACTTGACCTTCAAAATTGCTTAAAATTTTTTTGTACAAAATTAGAAATTAATATAGGCTAGATCTGCTAGCAAAACACACCCTAAAGGGATAATCAAGAGTATTCTTGTTATAGAAAAAGTCAAAATAATGGGAAATTAACACATACCTTCCCTGAGGTTTGGTATTATAACACTTAGAGAGAAATTACGAGGAAAGAAACACTTATCTCTCTTAGAGTCATCCATCATCATTAGTCTTCTGTTTATTTTAAGGTTATTATAGTAACAATACATATAACTTTTCACTTTTGTATATTATTTATACCTACACATAAACCTTTGTTGAGAAAAATTATTTGAAAGCATTTTTACCTATCTAACGCATAAATTAACAAGCCTATTTATATAAAATATTAGTAATTTTTTCTCTTCAATGGAAAGCTTCACCTCCTAAATCCGATCAAGATTAGACACGTCCACCATCAATACCATCTTGAGATTCTTTTCCTTCCATTCCCAAGTAGTTGTTGCTCAAATTCATCTTCTTGTTCAACACATCGATAATGGGTGCTGACTATAAAGAAAAATTTTATTTTTGGAGTAATTGCATCTCGTCTATGTGATATTTGATTAGTAAATTTAATTGTAGTTACAAGTATGGTAGATTGTTTTATAAAATAAATAAAGAGATCAAGAGAGGGAGAAGAACGAAGGCGGTGCATTTTTGCAGAAGGAGAAGAGAGAGAGAAAGGGGCACCAGTTTTTACAGAAAAAGGTGAGAGAGGAGCGACTGGATTTTGTAGAAGGGAGAGAGAGGGATAAAAGGAAAAGGAGTTAGTGGATTTTTTTGGTAGGTTTGGGGGAACGCATTATTGCAGAAATTAGGGAAAAGGAGAGGGGTTGATGGATTTTTGCAGGAGGTGGAGATAGGAAGAAAGGCGGCGGCAGACTTAAGGGGAAGGGGAGGCACATTAGGGTTAGGTGTGTATACTGCAAAAGGAAAAAAAATATTAAATAATTTAAATTAATTTTTTTCATTAACTAAATTTGTAATTATTTTTTAAATGTTAAATATGCTTAAAACTAAAAAAAAGTTAAATAGATTCAAATTAAATTTTATTTTTTATTTTTATCAAAATAATTAAAATATTATAGGTATTTTAGTCATTTTAATTAATAAGGTTTGTTAATTAACAGTGTAAGGGAGGTATATGTGTATTTCTCTATACTTTCTCTCTAAGTGTTAAAATCCAATACCTTAGAAGAGGTATGTGTTAATTCCTCTCAAAATAATTGAAATAAATCTCATCTCCTAAAGTGAGACACATAGCTCAGGAAGGTTGAAGAACATTGAGAGAGCCAATAGGGAAGCCATACTTCTCTACTTAAGAAAATTATCATTAAGTGGAGATACCACATAATAAATTAATAAATTAATGAATGAATCATCAAAATATTCCTCTAGAGGCAGATAAGAAGATTTAAAAAATAATTTGAACTTTACCCACCTTTTTAAAAAAAAAAAATTAGTGGGTAAATAAGGATAAATCAATGAGTAGGTATTCCTTTAAGACGACACATATTTTTTTTAATTTTTTTTAATTTTTTATCTTCAAAAACAATAGTATTGGATCCTTAGATTTCATCTCCATTAAAATTTGATTTTGCTTTATTTTAATGATATTCAGTTTAATCCATGACCAACCATATATTGTGTACTAGCAAGTAGCAACCTTTCAACCTTTTGTTTTACTTTTTCTTTATGTTCACAGGATGCATATAATAATGACTTGCTTTGTTTAGTAATATAATAAAAAAAATTTCCCTTTAAGGCATTAGTCACAACTGTCAAAATTTTGTTTATTTGATGTTAGATGTGATAATTCCTACGAGAATTCAACGTTGCCATAGTGTTTACTTTTCTTTTTTTTCTTTTTTTTCGCATATTAATACAATTATGAGATTTGACAAGGACTTTTACATAATTTCTTTTCTCTCTTAGACTTTCTAGTTGCTTATGTAGTTATATGCTACATCACCTCCCAATTACTCCTCGTAGTACAGTAATCTCTCATATTGAGAAACTTTTACCAAGGCTAGTTTTGAATATATATAAATGTACAATTACTGATATATATATATAATTTGAGTTCTTTAGTTGGGTAATCAGATTGTAGTTAATGAAGAACTTTTAATGTAATTTAAGGACAAATTTTTATTTATTTACAACTAATACAACAAATGTTAATAACTGAAAGAAGGAAACAAGGACTAATACTGCAAAAGAAAAGAAAGGACTAATACTGAGATCACATAAAGTGAACAGTTACTAGCCTTCAAATTGATTCATCCTGAGCTAGTTGCCCAGTTAGAAATTTTCTCAAGCTCACTTACAACTTCAGACATTGTTGGCTTGAGAGTGGGTGACTGATCCACGCATTTCATTGCCAACTCCAAGACTTAAATGGCTTCTTTCCTCACATTGGGATTAATATTAGGCATATTTGTATCCACCAAATCAAAAAGCCTTCCCGTTGCATGTAAGACAATAGCCTGTGTAATGCAGCATTATTAATTAATTAGTTTGGACCTTAAAAGGAGGAATCATATATCTAAGTTTTGAAGGTTTTGAACCCCATATAATATATGGTGGTCATATATATACAGTGAGGCCAGAATTCAACGATTTATTATTGTTTTAACTTATTTAAACTTTAGAAAAATCTAGTATTCTGATTGGTACTAAAATCAATAAAAACATAAAAACAGAAGAGACGATCAACGTAACTCAGATTATTAACTAGTACATGGTTAAGATTCTTGTCTAACGAGTGATACTTGAATCTATTGTATGCGTATCTTACTTGAGCTGTGATATCTGTACTTCTAAAAGAAGTATTGAATAGTTAATATGACTAGAAATTCTTAACTACAGGGATTTTTCCCCTTAATTAATTTGCAAAATATGAATTTTTACCAAAATAATTCTGTTTAAAGTTAGACAACATGTTTACTACAAATTAAATAGCAATTTACTACAAAAATAACCACATTTCAATATAAATTTGCAGTTTAAAAGAAAAGAAAAGAATTATAATTAACTATTAAAGTAATTAATATTTTCAAGATCTATTATCGTGTTTAAAAGAAAAACTGTCTCTTGTATTATATTTAGGTGTGGGCACAATTCGGTTCAATCCAGATTTTTGAAAAATCGGACCGAATCTGAAAATTTAAGTTTCAAATTTTTGAGACCGAACTGGACCAAATAGAAAGAAAAATTAAGATTGAACCGAACCGATTATATGTTAGAACCGAATTAAAACCGAACCGATCAGTTTGGTTTTTGGGTCGATTTGATTTTTTAAAAAATTTATTATTTTTTTAAAAAAATTTAGTGTATTGAACGACATTGTTTTATGAAAATACAATAAAACGACATTATTTAAATAAAAAAATATTAAAAAATAATATTTCCAGTTCAATCCAAATTTTTTAAATCAAAACTGAAATCGAACCGAAAATTTTGAATTTTTTATTTTAAGAATCGAAACTAGACCAAATTATATAAAATACCGGACCAAACCTATAAATCTGATCCGATTTGATTCGGTTCAGTTTTTTGTCCACTCCTAATCATACTTGGCATTAGTCTGTCTGTTGACTATTTCGAATAGAATGATTGCAAAACTATAAAAATCAACTACTTCAGTTAGAGCTTTTCGCATCCCATACTCAGGTGCCATGTATACCCTAAAATAAATAAGAAATAATGATGGAAATTTAAAAAAAAAAAGAGAAATTATTGTAAACAGCCTTGTGTTTGTTAACACATGTTTGTGCATATTAATTTGTTTACTTACGCTATCCCTTTTTCGTGGATGAACTTGAATGAATTTTCTTCATCATAAAGCTTTGCCAGTCCAAAATCAACTACCTTAGCTTTAAGATTTCCATCACGTAGAATATTACTGGGTTTAATATTTCAAACCCCTTCGCTATTCCAAGACTGTTACTGATTCTCGTTGGCCAATCAAGTTGCATATCAGAATTTGGATCTGCATATCCTCAGGTCAACACTCATCATAGTTTAATGTTGTAGTTACAGAACACAAGGAAAACAAAGTATATTGCTTGCTAAAAATTGGCAAAAGAATAAGGCATATGATCATGAAAAAGATTTATTTACCGAACAAGGCTTGTTGAAGTGATCCTTTTTCCATATATTCATAGATCAACAAGTGTAAATCTTTTTTAGAATGGCAATCCAAATCTTGACGACATTCTCATTTACTTCTAATTGCTTCAAGGCATAAACCTCGGTTCCTATTTGAGCAATCTCGTCCTTTGACTGAGGAGAAAGCTTCTTCACAGCTACAATATTCTTATTCATCTTTTCCAACAAATCAGCCTGAACAAAAAAAAAAGACTTACAATTATGTTTTCACTTGAAGATCTCAAATTATACATATGCAAGACCATCTATTAATATTATGCTATCCTGAAAGAAGAACAATTCAACTTCATCCTTGACATAATAACAATGTTTAACCTTGTACACTGTCCCAAAACGCCCCTTGCCAATCTCATTCTTGGAGCTGAAATTTCTAATTGCATCTTTCACCTGTTTAATGGTATAAGATTTTTCTTGGAGTGTCACTTTGTTTACTATTTCAAGCAAAAAAAAAAAAAAAACCAATAATATTCGTAATAATTTTTCAATGAGAGTGTGCATAAACATGAATCAGTGGATGGTGCAGCATATAATGAATCTCACCGCGCAACTCTCTATCTCCTAGCCATCCCAGTCTCCACATGAGAGCCAATATAAGAAGTGGAGCTAAAACAGCAGCAACTACAATTCCTGCTATTTCTAATCTAGACAGTCCTCCGACTTTGAATGCTGGTAGATTACAACAAGAAAACATGCATAAATTGTCAGCTTAATAATAGATTAGAAAAGTCAAAATAAAATGGTTACCAAATAAAATATCAGCATGCATGCAACTTTACGTAATTCCTACTTGATGTTACAGAAATAGCTGTATAAGAGGTCCATTAGTAGGAGTTGGATTGAACAGAGATCCTTTGCCATTCCAGAATAACTTGATTTCTAGAATATGACGAGATACGTCAACTGTAAAATTTTCTCTCCATATTTTATCTATAAGGATCATGATGTAACTGTCTTACGTATTTATTTTATTTGTTTGATCTGAATCGGTTAGGTTGAGATCGCTGCAAGATTGACAATTAAAAGTGCTTTAATATATATTTTAGTTAATTATTAAATTTGATAACCGAAAAATATGACAGAGTCTTGGAAGATAAAGAACATTTAATTTGTTGGCGTGCGCAGCAACAATACACAAAATTAGTCCGTGAGATTTATACAATAAGAATGAAATTTTAATTGCGGAAAGATCTTAAAGATCGATATGCATATATATATATATATATATATTCTTACATCTACGGTTCATCAGGAAATGTAAAATTCTTGTATGAAAGATCCCTGCAATACAACACGTCACATAATTAAAGGGTTTTAGATACATAGATTAATATATATTTCAAATTAAAGTATATTCCAAATTGATGCGGTTATTATATCAGTACATTATATATAATTAACGTCATTAATTATTTTTTCTTGTAGAGTGGAAACGTACCATATAAGACGGGAATGTCCCACTGAGCATGTTTCCAGTAAGAATCCTACACAAAAATGCAATTAATATCTTGTACGAATATATATATATATATATATATAGTGGTGGAGTTAGGATCGATTTTTGGGGGCGAAAACGTAATGTTATAAAAGTCGGTAGGCCAAAACAGAAAACGTATAATTTAAAAGGGTAACGTCGACAATTTTTAACATAAAATTTTAAAATTTTTCGGGACATGCAGGGGTCTGGACCAGGCCCAACGTGACATCACCACTATATTTAAGAAATATATATATATATATATATATATCTAAGAAGAAAAGAAAGCTAGTTGTCACGTACAGTCTATTTAAAAAGTGGTTCTTTAAGTCATTTGGGAGCACTCCGGTTAATTTGTTGAAACTCAAGTCACTGCAATATACATAATTAAACAATTAATAATTTATATTATATTTGAAACAAAAGTAATAATGTTGCAATTTCTGAATAAGAAAACTGGGCATACAGGTTAAATAACGACCGTTCAGACCAATCGGAAATATATGGTGGGATTGCACCGACAATATTGCAGTTCCTCAGCATCCTGCATGCCATCAAAAATAATTGGAGCAAAATGGTTATTATTTAATTATTCAAAATAACTGGAAGAGAAAAATCAGTCAATGAGGTAGAAGAAACTAAATAACGTAGACCACCCACTTACAAAGTATAAATACTTCTCAAATTAGATGTCTTGGGGAAAGCGAAGCCTGAATTATTTAGGTCAGTAACCAAACTGTTATAAATAAAAGACAAAATATATATAAATTAAGTCAATTTATCAAGAAGAAAAGAAATTATAGAGATCTAATTTGATTCTTCTTACAAATATCGAAGATTTGCCATGTTAAATAGCTCTCAAGGTAGTGGCCCTTCAAAATTATTTCCAACGAGATTTCTGTACATGCTCACACATATATATAGATATAAAAAGAGATCAGAAGTTAAAGTACATACATTATTCTGAAGAGATTTTTTATACATATATATAATTAATTAATATAATTGGGGCTTGCTTACAACTCAATTAGTCGGCTCCATTTTGCAATGTATGGGGGAATGGGACCTGACAAATTATTGCCTCCTACATCACTGCATTGACAAATTAATCGTTTCGATTCAATCAACTAAAATTAAGAAAAACAAAGACCAACAGATCTTGGGTGTGTCACTTACAATATCTCTTGATTCACAAGCTTTTCGAACTCTTTTGGCAAATTCCCCTCTAATTTATTGGATATCAACCACCTACAACGTAACAAAAATAGTTTAACTGTATCTTAATATTTATCTGCATGTAGCAGAGCAGCTAAATCACTTAATTCATTGATTTTTAATTGGTTCCTAAATTTATATATATATATATATATAAAATAAATAACTTACAAGCGTCTGAGATTGCTTAGCTTCCCCAGTTGTGAAGTAAGATTACCACTTAATTCATTGTTAGATAACCCACTGTTTAAAACGATTAATAAAATCAATGAAGAAATTAAAAATAATTGGTTTAATAATTAAAATTAATGCTTGATACAGAGTGAGGGAATTGATTTCAGACAGCGTTCGGAGCCGAGAGAGGTCTCCTAGTTCAGGAGGAATGTTGCCAAACACTTGGTTCCAACCTAAATTCCTGCAAATTAAATAAAAAGTTATATCTATCTTATTTAATTGGCATTATATATAGTTTGCTAATTTGATTGGCACAAACAGTAGTTACAGGACTAGAAGAGATGATATGCCACCCAAAGTAGCTGGTATCTTTCCAGTGAGCAAATTCTGGACCAAATAGATGTGAAAGCAAATTTAATTAGATAAAGGAAAGAGTAATTCGAGTTACAATTTTTGCAGGTCCAACTCTATACATACATACATAAATATATATATATTGGAATCACATTTTACTCAGAGACCATAATTAATATACAACGTGGTTCCTCACAACAACTAGGCTTACAGTTCTTTTAGTGCCTTCAAATTCCCCAAGCTTTGTGATATTTCGCCAGTTAATTGGTTTTGCGCTATATCCCTGATCAATACACAAATTAATATGCAGCAGACTAATTCCATTAAGGAAAAAGGAATCTATATATATATTTATATATCACAATTATGGTATAAATGGAATTAGATTTCACTCAGCAACAATATTTAAAATACAACATATCAGAAACACTTACAAAAATTGTAGTCTCTTGAGATTTCCAAAGCTTTGTGGTATTGTTCGAGTTAATTGATTTTCGGATAGATCACTGATCATTACACAAATATCGAGTACATATATTAACTCAGTTTCATCTAATAAAAAGAAATATATGTATCATAATTATTGAACTAAACTTATTATATGTATATATCACAATAAATAAGAACTCACACGGGGTTAGATTGCATAAATTTCCCAAGTTGTCAGGAATTGAACCACCAAATTTGTTGTTTGATAGATTACTGTTGAGTGTTTCAATATATATATATATATATATATATGTTTGTTACATAAATTAGAAGTATTGGAAATTAATTAATGTTTACTTTCTTCTTCAGTTAACTTGGGAGATGTTGCAGGTGAAGGTGTTGGAGAAGTTGCTCCCTCAAGAGGCTGTGCCGCACTCTGAATATATTTCAACTCAGAGCCAATTAAAGGAAAACAAATGCTAATAAATAAGACAACAATTTTAGTAATGGGAAGCAGCAGAGAACGTTCATCCATGTTTCTTTTTTCCCGTATCGCTAGCTTGTTTAAAGTCTGAGCTACCTCATTGTTCACTCACTAATATTTATATATACACCAGCAAAGGCAGCTTGTGCCCACTGGCCAAATAACTTTTCCTAAAACGACCCTAAAAATTTAAAATTAATTTTCATGTAAATTTAAAATTAGCCTCCATAAAATATATAAAATTAATTTTTATCATCTTACAAGTTAGTTTGTAATAAAATAATTACAAATTAAAATTAATGGTCAAATGAAAGGTACAGGACTCATTCTTTAGGGAAAAATAATTAATGAAATGTGGTCATTCTGTAGCGTCCTTCATTCTTTTTTACATTGATTGTCCACTAAATTTAGTTAATGTTTAATTATTAATTTCTCTTAGGAAAACTAAATGAAATACCATTTTGGTTTCTCTTCTTGTCTTTCTCACAAGAAAAAAAAGATGCCTAATTTGCTAGATTTCCTTCGGATTCCATTTTAATCTCTCTTTATTTTCATGATAGTAATTATCATATTTAGTTTAATCCATCAGGACCATCACCAACCAAGTGTGCGCTTACAACCTTTTTACCTTTTCCTTTTTCTTTTCTATATGTTCACACGATGTTAATAATAAGGTTAGAATTTCAATATTAATGTTAGAGTTTTCAAGTTTGAGATATTGTGTTTTACCCTCTTGAAAATTTTAATTTTATATACAATACTCATTATGTCCTTATGCATAATATTTATTAAAAATAATTTTAAATTTTGATAAAAATATATTATATTTATGTAAAATATACTAATAAATCAATGTTATAATTATTCTATAGCACTATTTAATATAATAATTATTAATATTATAATTTTTATTCTATTGATATTTTTTTTATTTTATTATTTTATTTATATTTTAAATTAAAATATAATCGTAAATATTTATTATACATATGTTGTAAAATAAATAGATTTATAAATCTATATTTTATTAATGAATTAATATTTATTTATGTTTTATTTGTATTAATTTTAGTAATTGCAAATATGTAATTTGTTATTGTTTAATGTCTTACAATTAATTACAATAAATGTATTTGGTTAGAATATTATTAAATAATAATATTATTTATTTATTAATATACTTTACATAAATATATTGTATTTTATCAAATTTTAGAGATTTATTAATAAATATTATATATAGAGGCATAATAAGAATTTTATATAAAATTAAGACTTTTAAAGGTATTTTTAAAATTATTATGACTTTATAAGGAAACATAAGTAGGACTAAAAGGACTTACCTATTTTTTAATAATAGTGGTGGTAGAATGTCTTGTTTTAATTTGATAGTAATGATGGTCCCAAAAACACATAAACAAATGGAGTTTTGTCATTTTCACTTTTTTATTATATTTTATTATAATTATTAATATGACCTTCATAGATGGTTTTGTTTCACAAGATACTCTCGCTTTTGATATTGTTGAACTCCATTTAACGAAGATGATTTCTTCTTCTAAAGAAATTCAAGTTTCCTTATTTAAAAGTACAACCAAATTATCTTCATAATTTTTAAGAAATTTAAATCCTTAAGTTTATCACAATAGGAATCACAAACAAATAATTCCTCCTAAATTCTTAACCAATGCATAAAAAAAAGATGAGCAACTTAGAAAACAAAAATTGTGCTTACAGAGGAGGTCTCTTTGCACTAGCTTTTCGCATAATGGAGGCTCTATCAAATATGAAAGATAAGTGTTTATTTATATGAAAACCATAAACCTTAATTTAAAGAGGATTTTTGTTTCCTTATTCCTTAAAAAATAAATCTTCTAAATTAGGAAGAATTCTTACCTTCCTAAATTTCCTGTTCCAAAAGCTCTTCTTTCCTTTGAGTTGTAGAATTGTAAATCTACATTTCCTATTTAAACTTTGACAATCAAGTAATTCTAAAATAATCAAAAAACTAAATACACTGAGTTTAATAAAAACAATAACAATTTTCAAAATTAAAAAATTCTTCAAATATATTTAACTGCTATATAATGCCAATAAAATTGCTATATAATGCTAATAAAAGTCTTAACATAATATACTAGTGGGACAATGGAAGGGTTATGATGCTCCTCCTAGTTAGCAAACATTAACGATAATAATTTGAGAATTTTTCTCGCAAATAAATAAATAAATGGATGTTCACATGTAACCTAAATTTTGATGAAATTATAAATCATACCCCTAAAATTTGGGGTTGATAGATACCTATCACATTTTAGAAAAAACAAATACATACGTTGTTGACTTTGACTTCTATTAGTTGATATGTTAATTTATTATTATTTTCATCTCTAAATTTTAATAAATAATGAATAAAATATAATTTTTTAATTCTAACAATTTAATCCATATTATTTCCCAAATACTATGGACGAAAACATTAAAATTAAATTTTTTTCATTTATAATACTAATCAAAATTTAGAAAAAAATTCTATTATTAAAAAAATTCTAATGATGTGTATTTATTAAATATTATAATTTATTACTCCCTTTAATTTAAAAATTTTATTTTTCTTTTAAATATTTTAAGAAAAGAAGGGGTTATGACTTATGAATAGAGTCATTTTCAACTTTATCCTGGATTTTATTGATAATTTTAAAAAATAATCTAAAATTTTAAAAATTCATCAGTAGTATCCCTGTTAATAGCCACTCACCTTTAAGGATAATAGAAAATAATAAATGACATATTTACCCTTATTAAATTAATATTATATGTTTAAAGAGTAAAATAACCCTTGTGTATAGTAGACAAATTGATATCATATGTATTAAAAAGACAAGTTACCCTATGTGTAATTAATAATATATATTTTTAACAAGAGTAAATTACTTATACATTTAATTAACTCTTTTTTTTGTTTCAACCAAATTTTTTCTCTGATTCTCCGCAGCAACCAAACTTCTTTTTCCATTTTTATCTTCGATCATCTGCAGCAACCAAACTTCTTTGTGATCTTCTGAATCGAAAACTTAAAATAATTCACAAAAATCAAATTGAGTTTTTAAAAATCAAATTAGGGTTTAATTACCAAAAATTAAATTAGGGTTCAATTACCCATTCAATTAGGGTTTTTCATATCAAAATTGGGATTTTGAAAAATCAAACTAGGGTTTTACAAAATTAAATTAGGATTTTTTTCAAATCAAACTAGGGTTCTGTAAAATCAAATTAAAAGTTTGAAAAAACCCAAAATCAAATTAAGATATTGATTTTAAAATCAAAGACAAATAATAAATTAAATCAACATATTTAACCCACAATCAACATTTAATCTAACAAGACTCTGTCTACAACAACTAATCTACAAATTAGGTTGCAATGAGTGGTTGTGCGAAGCCATTAAGTTGGTCGCGTGTGATGGCGCTTGTAGGCGGTGGCAAAAATTGCAAGACAACAAACATAGTTGACAGAGAAAAATAGAAGAGAAAAAGGAGAGAAGAGATAAGTAGAAGAGGACGTGAAAATGCCTGAATCATGTTTGCTGCCTCATTGTAGCTTCAATGGAGAATTTGAGGAAAAAGAAGCATAAGGGAGAGATTGATATAGAGGCAGTTTCATTGGAGAATTTGGGGAAAAATAACATGAGGAGATTGATTTAGAGGCAGCTTAATCTGAGAATTTTGGGAAAAAGAAGCATAAGAGATTGATTCAAGCGAGTAGAAAAAAGACGATTTCCTGCGGTGAGACAATGCAAGAATATAGAGAATTTAGGGAAAAGAAGCTTAGAAGAGGGAGAAAAGAATAAAAAATAAAAGTAATTTATTTTTTATAAAATAAATTAGTGCAATTACAAATAAATTTTTATTTTATAAACACTTATTAAATTACATTTTTACCTTTAATAGTGATAACTTTAACGGTGAATAGCTATTAATAGGGGTATTGTTGATGACTTTTTAAAATTTCAAATTATTTCTGAAAAATTGTTAATAAATCTAGAGTAAAGTCAAAAATAACCCTTATAAATTTTATAAAATATTTTTAAAAATAAATTTTTAAATATGACAAAAGTAATAAATTATAGTATATGAATTAAATTTGATGTTATATTTTAATATTTTATATTCTTATTAAATAATTTAATTTATTTAGTTTTAATTAAAAATATGGAAAAATAAGAGAATTTGGATTTTTTTAAATAATATAATGTATGTAATATAATTTTTCAAATAGATATATTACATATAAAAATAAAATACTAAACAAGTATTTCAATTAATTTTTTTTTTATAATTAAATATCAAATTTTTACTAAAAAAAAAAGAAAAGTGTTAGAAATATTATAGCATATTTTTTTATAATAATATTTTTTAAGTTTTATTAAAATAATAAATTAAAAATAAAATTTTTAATTTTTTCACATTTTAGGTTTAAGTGTATTGTGAATAATAAGGATTAAATTATTATAATTAAAAAAAAAAGTATATTCATTTAGTTATTTTGCCAAAGTTTAAAGATGAAAATGATAATAATCAATAAGTCAATTAAAAGATATCAAAATCAAGGTGAAGGTAATGGTCTATGTCTTCAAATTTGAGAGAAATATGATATATTTCCAAATTCCAAGGTGTATACGGTAATTTCTCAATAATAAATGAATAAAAATTAACCTAACTTGTCATATATATATAATATTTGGGAAAAAAGGCTGAGATAAATCAACACCTGAACAAAAGTTATCGAAGATGAACTGTAACAAAAAAGGACCTCCACCAGAGGTTTGGGATGGGATCATAACCGAGGCCTGAAGTTCCCGAACAGAACCACATATGGTCCCTACCATTCCTGGTCTTCTTGAGTAGAGGACAATGACCAGGTCAGGTGAAACTATCAAAACCTGACCAGAAAATCTGGGAAACATTTCCTCCAACGTGGGAAACCAACCACCCCTCCATCTTCCATCATGGGTGGTTATGGCAGATAAGGAGGACAAATTGTTGAGCCCTAAGCACTATAAAATCCCAACAATTGAAATGACGAGGTTCGCACGATTAACTAAGGCAAAACTCTACCAAAATTTTCATTCAAATTAAGATCAATCCGCTGACTTAAGCATCAAAGACACATGTTGGAAAAACTAGCTGTCCTCTGATTTTTTATTTTGTTGCAGTTACAGAGAGAAAGAATTCGAACCAAGCTGTAAGATTCGACAATTTGTTGTTTAACTCTTGGTAGTTCAACAGACATCATATTCAAGAGCACATTGGATTCTTTAAAAATAGATGACCTGAAGCTAGGACTAGTGGTATATTTTAAAATGCCTTACTCTATGATCTTGAAAAGACCTTTCCTAAGACTGACCAAGGCTGTGGAGAGTCCACGTTATTTAAAGCCGAAGTTCAAGAAAAGATGATCGAATTGGGGTAGTCAACATCACAAACAGAGAAGCATTTACTGTGAATGGTTTTTCATTTTATCTTGTAGAGCTGGGTTGCCTCTAGTTTTCAAGTCCAGCTTATTTTGACATTTATTTCATGTTCTTGGCATGAGTAAAGGCTTAAAGGTGTTTACTAATTGTCATAATACTTTTTAATATATGCGTAATTCTTTATAGATTTTAGATCTATCTAAAGGACACAGTTGAGTAATTACATTTTCATTTTTTACCATTTTTTGTGGCTGATCTCAGAGAAGGTTAAAATAAAACAGCAATGTGGTATTCTCATTGCAACTGATGTTTAGGTAACCTTTTTTCTTCTCTTTTTGTGACAACTTGTACTTTTAATGCTTATATTTATAGAGTTTGTCATATGATATCAACTAGTGAATTATTTGTATGTAAAAAAAAGCTTTTTTCTCATCTCTTTCTTTTCCTTATATACTTATTATTTCCTTAAAGTTTTCTAAATATTAATTTTAGTTGAATTTTAATTATAAATAATCAAGTATTTTGGCTTACCTTTAATCTTGATAGAATAAGACTTCTTCAAAAGGAATTTGTATTTGGCCTAACCTTCATAAAAAATTTTGAATAAAGTTTTTTATTTATTTGGACTTTTACCATGTATCTTTTACATGTTTCTTCTTTAATATGAATCTGGTAACTATTCTATCGGGCTATATATAGTTAAAAAATCGACTGAATTTTAGATGTTAAAAAAGCAGTCCAAAAATAAGTTCCCTAATTTCAAAAGTGACGTAGTTACTTTTGAAATAATAAGAGCTCGAAAACTCAATATTTTTTTATTAAATTTTAGGATCTCTTTTTCTCTTTTATATGAAATGCTAGATGTATGATGATCTCAAACGAAGTACCTGATGTTTCATTACTTGAGGAATGAAAGAGGATATGTCTCAATTACTAACACCCTTATTAGCATAGTGTCGTAAGTGTATTTTGAATTTTTTAATAGTCCACCCACGGCTCTTAGCCTTTTTAGTTTACTATTTTTTTTTCTCCTTTGCTTAGAGTGCAAAAGAAATTTTTTCTTAGTTTACTATTTTTTTTTTTCTCCTTTGCTTAGAGTGCAAAAGAAATTTTTTCTTTGACTAGAAAATCTTAATTTCTACATTTCTCATTTTTTTCCATCGGCATCAATTCAAGTACTAAACCCAAAAGTCTTTCAATTTTTCGTCCCTTTGTCTTTCCTTTCAATTGGTATTACCCATTTCAATGTTTCATTGGTTGTGTTGCCATGTGGGTATTTTTAATGATGATTGATTTTGCTTCCAATTTTGCATTAAATTAACTTCATATATTCTGGAAGTATATCTAAAGTGTCAATGTCCCATCTGAAAGTTACCAAATAACCATACTACAAATTAAATAAATAAATAAACATACATACATATATATATATAATTTAAACAAACTTATATTTATTATGTATTGTTACCTTTTGATAACTTCATTAAAAAGTTTGAACTCTTCAAAAGTACCATAGGCATCAAATGTGTCATCTATGATAGATATAATATAAATTACTTTAATTGCCATTTTTCTAACCAAGGCATACTATGGCTCAAAGTAATGTGCAAAAGTATAGCTCTACTCATCTGTCTTTTGCATAAGGCAACTTTTTAGTGAAATTTAAATCTTTCCACCACCTGAAATTCAATTAAACTTCATATTAAAAATTTCTTAATAAAGAGAACTCAAATTGACTTGCATGATCAGTATAACTACAATTAGGATTGGGCAAAAAGAACCCAGTCCCTAAAAAACCAAACTAAATCGAGCCAAAACCAATAGGTTCCGTCTAGTTTCATATGCTATTCGATCCCATTTGGTTTTATTTTTAAAAAACTAAAAATCTCGGTTTCTTTCTAAAACCTGAAACTGGACCAAAGTAATATTTTATATCAAAATGACATGTACTTTATATCAAAATGACATCTTTTTATCTATACAAAATGACATTGTTTTACTGAGAAACAAAAGAAAAAATGAAAAATCGACAAAAAAAATCAAACTTAAAAAATTCAAATAAAAACTGCACCGGACCAACAAATTCCCAATCATTACATTCTGGTACCAGTTTTATTCTAGCCTCACATACAGTCAAGTCCAATTCTAAAAATTAAAAATCAAATTTTTTTAATTTGGTCTAGTTTTGAGAAAACTCAAACTCAACCGAATCATACCCATCCCTAACTATCATATCCATAAATAAAGCAACTGGGGCAATTTAATATATTTTACCACTAAACTTGTAATGACACGTATTTCCTTTTGATGAGCTGCTTGTAATACGTTGAAGTCTAACTTTGCAAACTTTAATAAAGTTTTATTATATGAATTATCTCTTGAATATATAAACAAAAAATACAATGTGTCTAACCTTGGGAAGGTTTTACAAAGAGGATAGTGGAGAGCACGATTTATTTGTTCTGCAAGATGAGGGCATACATGAGATATTGCTAACTTAAGATGAGCGGTAGTGAAGCAATGGCTTCATCCAAAATATCTTGTCTAGGAATGCCTAGTTGTGCTGCCTCATACAAGCTTAACAAGCCTTGAACATCACTTATCAACATTGCCTTAAATTTACTTTCTTCATCTTTGAACGTTTCAAATACATCTGATTGCAAATAATTAATTCACAAAAATTAATTTTCTTGAGCATATTTAATTTGCAATTAACATAGATAGCTTAAGTAATTAAAATTACTTGCTTATATTACCACATGAAATCTTAATTCCCTGCTGTCTAAGTAGTTGAAAGTAAAGAGAAACAGTGTAGAGACCATGATCATCATCACTGTCAATATCAAGGTGATTATGTATATTCTCCAGTTCATCTTCGATCTCTTTTTCGAAGAGATAAGCCACACCCAAGCGTTGTATTATATCAATAAGGTGCAATTTCTTGACTTGTTGATCTCTATTAGCAGTTATAAATCTCCTTACTTCTTGTTTTAGTTCTTCGTACTGTGCTCGAGTTGCAGGATCAATTGTCTGCAAAAACAAAGAATCACCTATCAAAATCAATTGAACATGTTGTACTGCCACTATAATTTATATTTTTAGAATGTGGCTCAGCAACTATTAATATTTCTTATAGTAATATTTATATTTATTGACAACTATTACCATGGAGTCGTTAGTATATGCAAGGAAATGATCCCCCCAAAGGGTAGGATGAAAATATGCCGTGTGGCGTTTGGAGTTCTGCTGATCAACATCTTGGATTAAAACAGATGCTGCTGAAACTTGAGAAGACATAATGGACATATACGTGTAGGATATATATTTGAGCTTGAAGAAGAAGTAGTAATACAAGTTAATAGTTCAAGTGGTGTACGTGGTGCATAAGATGCTCTATGTTCTTACTATTTATATGCACTCCTCAATTGAGAAATAATAATTGAATCCAGATATTACGCGTACGCCAAAGTTGATTAATTTTTGTAATTTAAACGCATGCATGCATGTTATTGTATACCACGTGGAGTTCGTTTTCCGAAAAGTAATGCTCCAAGTTTCTTCAAATTGAAAAGGATAGGTAGATTCATTTTTTGCTGAATTTGTGTTAATTTATAAATTTACAATTATTTTGGAAGCAAAATGACAATTATTTTCAATCTCACAAACATCATAATGAAGAATTTGGTATTATGTAATTTTCTATTTTTTATTTATATAATCCTAAAAGATGAATTTATCCTTCAAAAAATAATTTGACCGTTAGTCAAACTGACGGTTAGATATAACGGGTAATTTTTAAAAATATAAGAGGCATTTGGTTAATTAGAGTGAATCCATTCTCCTATTAATGGGTATAAAGCCAATAAATTTTTTAGTTTGTTACCATTTAATTCCTCAAAAGTCTCCATCTTTAAATTTGTAAAATACTCAATGTGAAAATGAAGTAATGTATACTAACCTTACAAAATGAATTATTCTAATTTCTAAGGCATTGACAATAATTAAATGCTTTATTTATTTCATAAAGACGAGATTATTATTATAACATGGAATCTAATCCAATGCGTTATTCCAAGGCAGTACATATATAATTAAATCTAAGTGTGATGAACATGATCGACAGAGATTACTAAACATGGAATCTAATTCAATGCATTATTCCAAAGCCAGTACATATATAATAATTAAATTAATAATTGATGATCACAATCAACAGATCGAAATGCAAGCTAGCTCTTCAAAGAGGTAGAGGGTCTTTCAACAACGAGGCAATTTGGTCTTTAACCAAATGAGAATCGGTGTAGTTATCATTGTCTCTGTATAAATAATCAATCACGCGTGCAAAATTTAGAATCCGTTCCAACAAAGGCATAGGGACAGCTATTGGTTTGAGCATATCCTCGTTCATATCTTTCCATGCATTTTCAACTTCCTTCCGAAACACAATAACTGCATCTTCCTCAGAAGCTCCATCATGCTGCTTTATGTAGCATTCAATAGTTGAGACAACATGTCCTCTGCTTTGCTCAAACTATATATAAGTACATACAACAATATTATATAAGTATACATATGTGGAATTAATTAATTATAGAGCTAGGATTACTTATCCAATGGTAACAAAGTTAATTAAGTATGCATATATGGTACATACGTACCTTATGAGAAACTATGTCATCCATGAGCCTGTTGACAATAGATGACGCTCTTACAATCTTAGGGTTACTAGATAACCATTCAAAGCTCTCCTTAGTTGCAATGTCACCCATGCCAACGAAGGAAGTTGTTGCCAACGCTGAGTAGCCACAACTTATAAGTGCAACCTCCATATGTTCCTCAATTGTTGGAACATGACCTTCATTCAACCACTCGGCTTCTACAAAGTATGTTGTAACTAGTTCTTGCAACTGAGAATATATAAATATATATCATCGAACAAAAGAAGTTAAGAGAAAAGAAATATTAATTAATTTATGAATATATATAAACCATGAAGCCAGAAATTACCTACCCTCTCTTTCACATAAGGAAGGCAATATGATCTCCCTTGCTTGGCCAATTCTCCCTCAATTTCATTATAAATATCTAAGAGTGCTCGATAAATTAACTTCATATATTCTGGAAGTATATCTATAGCGCCAATAACCCATCTGGAAGTTACCAAATAACCATACTCTAAATAAAATGAATAAAATAATAAAATATATATATAATTTAAACAAATTACATTATGTATGGTTACCTTTTGACTGCTTCAGTAAAGAGTTTGAGCTCTTCAAAAGTTCCATAAGCATCATATGTGTCATCTATGACTGATATTATATAAATTACTTTAGTCATCATTTTTCTAGACAATGCATACTTTGGCTCAAAGTAAACTCCTAATATCAAAAAATATAACTCTATTAATCTGTCTCTCGCATAAGGCAGCTTATTAGTGAAGTTTAAATCTTTCCACCACCTGAAATTCATTTAAACGTCAAGTGAGAACTTTCTTAATGTAACTCAAATTGACTTGCATGATCAGTACAACTATCCTATCCATAAATAAATCAACTGAGGCAATTTCATATATAAAATGAGCAAGCTCACCTTGTAGCGGTACCTAGTTCCTTTTGATGTGTTGCTTGTAACATGTTGAAGTCTAACTTTGCAAACTTCAATAAAGTTTTATTGTACGAATCATATCTTGGATAAATAGACAAAAAGTATAATGTGTCTAACTTTGGTAAGGTTTTACGAAGAGGACGGTGGAGAGCATAATTTATTTGTTCAGCAAGATTAGGGCATACATGAGATACAGCTGACTTAAGATAAGTGGTAGCGAAAGCAATGGCTTCATCCAAAATATCTTCTCCGCGAATAGCTAGATGTGCTGCCTCATACAAGCTTAACAAACCTTGAACATCACTTATCAACGTTTCCCTGAATTTACTTTCTTCATCTTTGAACTTTTCAAATACATCTAATTGCATATAATTAACTCAGAGAAATTATTTAATTTAGGCCAACCCAATTTAATTAATTAAAAAATTTGCGTGAGGATATTTAATTTGCAATTAACATATATAGCTTAAGTAATTAAAATTGCTTACTTACCACATGAAATCTTAATTCCCTGCTGTCTGAGTAGTCGAAAGTAAAGAGAAACAGTGTAGAGATCATGATCATCATGATCACTGCCAATATCAAGGTGATTATGTATATTCTCCAGTTCATCTTTGATCTCCTTTTCGAAGAGATAAGCCACACCCAAGCGTTGTATTGTATCAACAAGGTGCAATTTCGTAACCTGTTGATCTGTATTAGCAGTTATCAATCTCCTTGCTTCTTGTTTTAGTTCTTCGTACTCTTCTCGAGCTGCAGGATCAATTGTCTGCACAAAAGAGAATCAATTAAATGTGTAGTACTATTACTATAATTTAAATATATAGAAGGTGGGTACGTAGAAGGTGGCTCAACAATTATTAATATTTCTTACAGTGATATTTATATTTATTAACAACTATATATTACCATGGAGTCTTTAGTATATGCAAGGAAATGATCCCCCCAAAGAGTAGGATGATAATTTGCCGGGTGGCGTTTGGAGTTCTGCTGATCAGCATCTTGGATTAAACTAGAAGCGGCTGAAACCTGAGAAGACATAATGGACATATGCGTCTAGGATATATATTTCAGCTTGAAGAAGATGTAGTAATACCGAGATAAAAGTTCAAGTAGTGTACGTGGTGCTTTAGATGCCTTATGTTCTGACTATTTATATGCACTCCTCAACTGAGAAATAATAATTTAATCCAGATATTACGCGTACGCCAAAGTTGATTAATTTTGTAATTTAAATGCATGTATGCATGTTATTGGACACCACATGGCATTCATTTTCCAAAAGGTAATGCTCCAAGTTTCTTGAAATTGAAAGGGATAGATAGATTCGTTTTTTTTTTGCTGAATTTGTGTTAATTTATAAATTTACAATTATTTTGGAAGCAAATTGACAATTATTTTCAATCTCACAAACATAATAATGAATAATTGGTATTCTGAAAATTGATTTGGTGTTAATTAGTTAATTTGTGATAATTACTGGATGTAGAAGAATTTAGGTGACGTATAATTAACATACAATCATATATATTTACCATTTGTATCTTTATATGAGATTTTGTTATTTATCATGTTCTGTCCTATTTATATGTACTCCTGAACTGAGAAATGATAATTTAATCAAAAAAATATGTCGTGCCTAATGCATGGTAGCCAACATTATTGGTAGAATTATTTCAACAAACATTTCTATTTATAGTGATATTTATATTTATTGGTCAATTCGGGTTGGTAAGTAGTGTTGGGTTACAAAGAAACATAAAATTGTTTTATATACGCAATATGTTGAAATTAAGCTATTAATTGACGTCTGTTACTATCCAGGATGGTTGATATATAGGCATATTATTAGTTAAACTTATCAATTAATGAATACTGTGGGTAGTCTTCGTCACCATAAATTTAAGAGATTTTCACAACATTGACAACTAGGTTGATTTTAAGGAAAATTTTAACAGTAATCAATTTTTAAATCCAATTTTCTTAAATAATTATGATTTAAAATATGTTTCAAAAATAATCAATTTAAATTTTTTTTTTAGAGCAAAATATCCTTATAAAATGTTTTTAAAATAAACAACATTCACTTTTGAACAATGGTATTTTGGTTCAAAAAAATTTGATTGGTCATTTTTTAAACATATTTTAAACAGTAATCATTTATAAAAATTTAGCTCAACACTTGGTTAATAATGTTAATTTTTCTTGATTTTGATTTAATATTAGTATTAGCTAGCTCGTCCCAAGCTTGAGGTTAATTGAATCGTAACAAACATTTTCCTTCCACATTTCCTTTTTGGTTTGAATTTTTTTTGAATTTGACACATTAATAAAGGAAGTATTACTATTTCCAAATTTTGCGAAATGACACCAAATTGATATCATATACTATGTGAAATAAATCAACTACGTAACAATAAAATCGATATTTAAGTATATATGATATTTTATTAATATGCATAAAGTCATTGATGATAATGTTAAAATAAATTAAATATACGTCTAAAAAATATCTCGTACGTAATATATGATAGCCAAAATGTTAGCATTAAATTTGCATATATGTATTATTGTGAATTCTAATTGATTGACACTACATGACTCTCGCGCTTTTATGGTTGTTGGTTCTTTTCATTTTCATTACCTTAGCTCTATAATTGAGGTACTAACGTACCACTTATCAATTTGAGATATGTGTATAACACATTTTCTTTTGACGTTAGTTTGAGGTCATTGTATATATCATTAAAATTTTTATTGCATGTTTCATATAATAGTATCATAATTATTATTGTTTGGGCTATTGTTCACTGAAGATCTAAAGTAAAATTTTTAAGTGTGAAAAATTTAATTTCAAATTTATGGCGAATGGTTATTCAAATGGTAATGACGAGAATACCATTACCTAAATCTTTCAACAAAGATTCTAATAATATATTTGGTGACCTAAATGGACAATGGTCAATGGTGGTCAATGTCTACAATTGGTGGTGGTTAACAGTTCATTAAAATGGCTATATGAAAAGACAACTTTACCCTTAGTCCACGTTAGTCAAACTATGGATAGAATTACGGGTTATTTTTTAAATAGTTAGAGATAATGGTCACTTATCTCACATGTACAAGAAACCAAGCAAGAAAGTTTTTGAATAGTGTTTAAGGAAGCAAGCATTTAGTTACGATGTCCAATCTAAATTTTTGAAAGTCATGTACCTAATTGCATATGGTGTACGTTAGATACATAGTTTAAAATTCTTACAATTAAACTAAAAAGTTTACATTTCCTTCATTTTTTATTATCAAATTGTTGTAAAGACTATAAAATCTAATGGTTAATACAGGTAATTTTGGAAGAAGAACAAGTCACCTCCTAACTTGTTGTTCATATTGCCATGTGGCCGGGTGGTTGGCTATGTCTACGTGCTATTAGCATGCTTACAGATTTTGGGTCCATTTGATAGTATTTTTTTTAATAAGTAGAGAAGCAATACCAAATATTGATTAATAACCTTAATTCTTAATATTATTTAATGGTAATTTGTGAACCCTGATTATTTCATATTTAAGAGAGATCAGATCTAACAAATTTGACTGAGATTGGTGTTCAATTCAAACTCAGTAATTATGCAATCGGATTCAAATTTTGACAACTAGTATATATAATTATTATTACCTTTATAGGGGTGTTCGATGACAATTTTTATTAATATAATAAGCAAACGTATTTAAATTTGACCCTACTTATTTCATATTTATGGTTATGCGACGAATCAGATTCGGTAGATCTAATATATAATATGCAATTAGATTTATATTTGACTTATTTATTCCACATTTAGAGTTGCATATTTGATTAATAAAATGCAATCGGATACAAATAATTATGCTATTTATCTTACATCTACGGGTGAGTTAAATTTCATATTTGACCTTATTTATTTTATATCTAAAAGGTGTTTAACGGATCATATTTTACAAATATTTTCATAAACATATTTTATAAATAGAAATAAAATATATTTGTGATTAACAATATGCAATTAGATTCATACGACCCTACTTATTCCATATTTAAAGTTGTTCTATAAATTCAGATTCAGTATTAATATACTCGTAATTGTAATCGGATTCTTTAAATAATACGTATGTCTAAGACAAATAAAATGGGGCACCATGTTAATGCAACAAGAAAAAAATGCTCTTTTAATTTTTTTTTTAATTATTATTTTATAATTTCAGTAATGTTAAGGTATGATAAATGTGATATAATGATCATTCATTCAGTGAAATACAGTAATATTATTTTTGTATTGTCCCTTAACTTTTAAAAAAATAACAAACGGAATACAATTTACTTAATTTCTAATTAAACATATTAAATTAGATCGAATTGTATATGAACAAACGTATCCATATCCCTAATCTATCAAATTTTTAGAGTTAAAACTCAATAAAGAGGCAAGTCCAAGTTCAAACGGATTCTTGCTTAGTCACGTTAATGAGTATGACATTTTACTACATTAATCTAATTTAAATCCCAAAATCTAAAAAAAAATATTATAACATTAAGTCACCCCGTTAACATTACACAATTACACATCCGATAGTTTACTAATATCTAAAGAAACTAAAAAAATCGTGACTGTCACCGTTAGTTATTGCTTTTAACATCAAAACAATCATATATTCAATATTTATCACATTTAAAAAAAAAAAAAAGGTAAAAAAGACAATCTTTTGATTGAAGGGATGTTGAAATGATAAGTTAGGCATCTTTTTGTAGCATCGGGCTGGCTAGTTGGATTTGACACTAGCACTTGCTTCTGCTTGCTAACTCTTCTCTTCTCTTCTCTTCTCTTGGCCCCGCCCGTATTTTGAGATAATGCTAATAGTTGTGTTTTTGTCACATTTCTATAAGCACATAAAAATCTGTGTCATATATATATATATATATATATATATTCTCAATTTTTGTCTAAAGTGATTCAAAATGTGCAATATATTATTTTTAACTTTTTTTAATTTGTTTTATTTTAACTCTCAATATTTTGTGTAATTTCTATTTTTTATTTTTAAATATATAACTTAAAAGTAGATTTTATACACCATAGAATGATATACGTTACAAGGAATCAAACTCAGATCAAATATACTCAATTTTGAGATTGGGATAATATCAATTTTCTTCCTTAACTCTGACAAAAAAACAAATTACATATTTATATCCTATTGTTGTTTTAAGTGTGATATTTATTTTAATAACTTTTTTGTTAAATATTTAATACCAAATTAGCGTAGGCGCCTAGCTAATTGAATTATGTGAATATGGGTAAAATTATACATTTTGTTATTAATAATTCGTAAGCTATCCAATCATCTAATTGGTTGATACAGAAAAACTTTGCGACATTAGCTATAGTGACTAGCGAGTGTGTGTGTGTGTACACAAGAGTGAGGTAGTATTTTTTATTTTGAATTTTAAATGATAAATTTATATATTTAAATATCTGTATTTGTAGTCAAATTTTTTGGTATTCAATAAAAAATACCTTTAAAATATTCGATTCAAAAATAAAATTATATACAAATATTTGAAAAGAAAAAAGAAATATTTTCTCAATCTTTTAGGTAACAAGATTACATGCATGGCATTTAAAAATTAGGTCAAAAATATATATATATATATATATTGAGTACTGATTATTAAAAGTTGTGTATGTTGTTTTTTTATACCAATATTTTACAGCAAACCAATGATCTAGTATTGTAGCTTATTATTAAATAATTAAAGGTGGTAGCAATCAAAGGCTTTGGTCTGGGAGTAGGACTCGGATTTTTCAAATAGAAATCTTGAATTTGAATCCCTCTCGAGTGTACCCTCGCATTCGGGCAGAGCAGAGTATATAATTCACATCCATACAAGCGATTTCTATTTTCTAATATTTTAGGGAAAATTGCACCTGAATTGTTGGAAAATTAATTAAAAAAATATTGTCATTATGATAAATTTTTAAAAAACAAAAAAAAAAGGCGGAAAAAAAAATCATAAAATTATGAAAGCTGAAAACAACTCAAACTAGTCACGCAAATAGCTACGGTAAAGTGCAGACGCAGCTTTGGCCGCGCAAAGCTTTGTCTCATTCTTCTCATGCTCCAGCTCTCTCTTCTTCTCCTCAAACTCATGCACTAGATTATGGTAATGTTCAGCAGACGATGCTTCAGCAAAAACTTTGCAGATATATTACCATTTTCTTCCCTCAGTTTCCTGCATTCTTCGTCAGAATCATCCAATCAAGCTTTGTAAAACTCAGCTGATGCATTTGCAGAATAAAGCTTAACTGACAAATCGTTTCTCTCTGCAGGCAAATCGTGATTCTGCAACTGACAATCGTAAGTTTCCAGAACGTAGTATTGATAATATGACAGTGTTGCTGAGAGATTCGCGTTCAGTTCGTTTCTTTCCTGCTCCCATTTGAGACGTTTTTCTTCTGATTCATTCATGGAGTTTTGGTATTTAGTTTGATAATCTTATAAAGATGCTCTGGCTGAAGCAAGACTTGAGCGCAACTGAAGTGTTGATTCATCTACTCCTGCAGCGGCGGCAGCATTGGCAACCGTAGAATTGTTGACAATATGTTCATGCACTATGTGTTGGTAATGCTTCAAGGTTTCGACGTTTTCCTCGAGTTTCGCAACAAGTTCTCTTTTTTCTTTGTCACACATGATCTGATGTTCGAAATTTACTTTCTGAATTCCACTGTAAAGTTCCACGGATTCTGTGAGCTTCAGAGTTAGATCATTTTTTTCTTCCTCCAATTTCAGGCATTGCTGTTTGTATTCATCGTTCAGAAGCTCAAGAATATTCTTTTCGTAACCTTTGGCGTTCTTCTCGTTATCAGCTTCTTCTTCTTCGTCTAATATAAAATCATAAATCGTATCCGGATCCTTACCATCTTCTTCTTTCAGAGCTCCAGGATTCTGCTGCTGGATTGCCTGGTTCAGTGGTGGCTCATTCTAAAGTTCGGGGTCCTTACCAGTATCCTGCTGCTGGATTTCCTGGTTCAGTGATGGTTCATTCTCAAGTTCGGGATCCTTACCACCTTCTTCTTTCAGAGTTTCAGTATTCGACTGCTGTATTTCCTGGTTCAGTGGTGGCTCATTCTAAAGTTCGGGATCCTTACCAGTATCCTGCTGCTGGATTTCCTGGTTCAGTGATGGCTCATTCGCAAGTTCGGGATCCTTACCACCTTCTTCTTTCAGAGTTTCAGTATTCGACTGCTGTATTTCCTGGTTCAGTGGTGGCTCATTCTCAAGTTCGGGTTCATTTTCATCGCGATCAGAATCAGATTTTTCCTCCTCATCTTCGCTAAAATCCTATAGATTAATTGATTGTTAAGGGAGATTGAACTATAGCGTATAACTCTGAGAGGAAATTAATGAAATGAGAAGGGCAACTTACAGTCCCATAAGTAATGTAATGATATTTCTTGTAAACAAGCGCCAGAAAACCCGACAAATCGTTAACCTTAAAATGGAACGTACACATGTTGATACATTAGTCTTCTCTCAAAATCAAATCATCAAAACAAATTTAAACATATACTGTATTCCAGGCTCCAACATCTATAAGATTCTATAAATTAGGATAGAGTTCTGGTGCAGAGAGTTCTATCAAGGCAGGTTGACGCAGGCGGGGTAGCGGATGGGATAGAAACACCTTGTCGAACGCCGAATCTCATTTAGCGTTAAAAGCTCTTTAACACAATGAGTTAAATAAACGTTTTAAAGGACGAAATTAGATGTCGTTTTAAGAATCCAAACCACTTCGACAAAATGAGTTAGATAAACGTTTTAACGGACGAGATTATATGTAGTTTTAACATGAACGACTCGAAATACGAGTGTCAAGATATCAATTTCACGAGAGACAAAATTAAAAGGGAATATTTTATTCAATAAAAAATTGTTTCAAAATAATAGTATAGGTTCAACATTACAAGTCAACTCAAATAAAAAAAAAGGACTCCTATTTAAATAAGAAAAATTAAGAATTAATAATAAATTAAATTAATAAGAATAAAAGATTTTTTAAATTAATTAAATTCTAAAATTATCTTATATCACAGGTGAAGTTAAATCCAATCATATTTTGCCACGTTAGCATAAAAAAGAAGATTGTTACGTGATTGTTGTATGTGGTCTACTCCATCTAGGGTTATGATTGGATGGCCTGTATTTCATGTGCATTGGCTACGTTTACAAATTTTGTGAGTTTCCCTAATCTAATATTCAAATTATATATTGAATAGTTGAATTTTGATTTGATAGGATTCATGATTAATTGAATTTTACAGTGGATATTGCAATTAATTAATTACAACTGGATTACTCTTTATATATCCCAAGAAAAATTAACATTAGTCTTAGTCTTTGTAACTTATTATTAAGTGTAAACTTAATTTCGTATTCTTTTTTTTAATGATACCAAGAAACGAAACTTTGTAATAAGCATTCTTATTTGATTAAGAGATAGAAAATAAAATAAAGAGACTGATGGCCATGCATCTTTACCATATTAATTAACTATCATACCACAAATCAAGTATAATTATTTAACTAAATTAATACAATATTTCTGCACAAAATACAACAGTAATTTACGGTATGGTGATTATATATGCCTTTCGGCATACAGCAATATATATTTTAATTTTTTCTTTCGGTTCGTAATTTTATTGCATATATAGTTTGATACATGGAACAGGAGTATAACAAATGTAGAATTTTTTTCTACTTGGTCTCATCATCTAAGACTCATATTGATAAATTAAAAAATTAATGAGAACATAATAGAAAAATAGCAATCAAATATGCTATATGGATGATAAATATTACTTTTAAAAAAATTAAAAAAAAAAAAGAGGGAGGGGGAGAATATTCTTTGTCTAATCTAATTAACTAATTAATTAGATTGAGTTGATGTGATTGTTATTTGTGTGGATCGATCTCTTCATCATCAGCAAGTGAAGTAATTTGTATGAAAACAGGCAATCTTCGTTTCCCAATTCTTTCGCCGTATAAAGTAAAGTTGATGAGTTCCTCAATTTCTTTCTTCTCCTTCTCGCTCCTTGGCATCTCGATTATATTATCGTCCCACGGTGCCCACGGTGCCCACGTTCCACTATTATTATTACTGCTACTGCTGCTGCTGCTGATCTCTTCCTCTTCTTTTTTTGCCGTCGTTTCGGCTTTGCTATTTTCGTTCTTCCTTTGCAGCTCCATTTCAATTCCCTTTTCCTGCTACTTTTTCCTTATATATTAAGTAATTATATTCTGCACATGCAAGAAATAATTAATGCAGATATTATATAATACTTCTTATTATAAATCATTGTTAAATTATCAGCTAATTAATTAATAACAAAAACTCATTATAGAAGTTGCTTCTTCACATCAATTAATTCCCTAGCTAGCTAGCTCAACGCGAATTGTTTTATATCTATGCTAAATTGAAACAAAATATGATCCAAAATATATAAATAAATAAAAGAAAATTGGATATATAGTAATCGTTCAAACTTAAGAGCAACAAGTTTTCAAAACGATAATGCAGGGATTTATGTATACCTTACCGTAATTTGAATCCACACCAAAAGAAAGGGAGGTTCCGAAGCTAGGGTTTGTCTCTCTGCACACACACACACATAAATATATATATTAGTCACAGAAGTAATTTCTAATTCTAAGAGGAAACGAATAACTATGAATGTTTCCTGGTTGACTTGGAATTCTATCCATTATTAATAACTGGTCCCAAAATTATCTTTTAAAAGGAAAAAAAAGTTTTATGACAAGAGATATATGGGCCTGGCTCAAGCCCAGAACTGATGAATTGGGCTCCTTGTTGGATTGATTCTTGGTTTGCTAAGCTAAATTTGAGCTTTATGTACTTTCATATGTGCTATCGGTTAATTAATTAATAATCATTAATGATTAAGAAATTAAGCCAAACACCAGTCCGCCATCGGCTTTTTAATTATAAGTTCATTGAGTAATTGATCAATCAATTAATCAAAGTTTTAAAGTTTTCTGGAAAGGGGGAACATTCCAGGTGGATTATTCCTTGTAAAAATTTCAACAACCCATTAAATCAAGAGATTTGCATGATCACTGTTTGATTAATAATATTATATTATTAGTCTCCATGACAACATGAAACTTCCAATTTCCTCTTAGGGTGGGACCATGAAATCTTCTAGTTCTCGTGCTATAAAAAATAAAGTGTTCCAATGCCAAATAAATTAAGAATATTGATACCGGTTTCACATTCATTTCATGTAGCTAGTCAATGTTCTAAATTTATGATGCATATAGAAATCATGAACGAACAACGTTGCATGATCAACAATTAACCCATAAAAAAAAAAAGAAAAAAAAGAGAGAGAGAATAGATCTCACTTAATTTGAATGTATATAAATAGTGTTGAATTAGATAGGAGTAGACTCGAATTAGTCTTAACGTTGTCAAGTTAATACATATCTCAACATTTAATAAATTTTTAATTTAAATAACATTTATAAATTGGTATAAAATAATCTTAATAAATTTTACATGAATCAAAGTCAATTTACACTGAATTTGTATTTTAAAATATACAATAATTATCACTTAATTAAAAAGATTGGCAAATATAATCAAGTTGTGCATGTTTACAGGGAATTTCGTTTGTTTTATCTTTGTTTTATTTGATGGGATCAAAAAGACATATCAACTTTCATAATTTGCAGGAAGAAAATAAGAATAAAAAAAATAATAGTACATGCCGCCATCTTTTGTACTTTGTGTAATTTGCAAAAATTGCGGCATGATCATTCTCGTGTATAATGATGTTTTATTTTTTTTTTAATATATATATATATAAACGTAACTGTTAGTTTACATATTTAGTTTACATATTTAACCCAAAAAGTAATCAAAGAATTAAAGTTGTATATAATGGAGTTCTTCCGAGAATTAACTCCGGGAAGGTAGAGTAGAAATTAGTATGATATAATATGATAAAGTTGTTAAAATGAGCGAACAAACTCAATAGAAAAAAGATTTATTCTTCTTCCCCAATTCTTTTTTTTCTTATAGACACGACTGCTTCTCGTATTTTTTGAAGAAAACATCCATCTGTGTTTGAGTTTGGATTGAAATTTTGATATAAAATCTTGTTGTTTTCTATTAAAAAGAATTACATATAACATGCCTATCAATTCTTTATTGAAAAAAATTATTAGGACACAATAAATAATAAGATATGAATGCATTATTAATCTTTGTCCTATGTTATTGCACATGGGAATGGCAAAAAAGCTATAAAGATTAGATGTCATTGGTTCTTTTTTGTCAAAAAAGAAAAAAAAAAGATACAATCATAATTTGGAGTATTGTAAACAACTTCATATGATTTTATTAGTAAAATAAATACATATAAATATAATTTATGTGAATTGAATAAAAAAATAAAAACTTTCATCCTAATTTTATTGATATATGAACTTTTTTGGCCAAAAAAAATTCTGGGAATAGAGGGCGAAAATAAATTTACAAATGGGTTCACAATAAAATCTTAAGAAAAACAATGAGGACCAAAATCACTGTGGGTTAAATGTGAGGTCATTGTCAGTCGCATGAAAATAGAGAAATGCCCTTGACCCCCTATGGTTTGAACTAAATACTCATTCTCTCCTATTATTTCAAAAATGCCCTTTACCCCCTTAATTTTAATTTTTTTTTTTATTCTACGCATATGGATTGAAGTTGAATCAGTTCAATTTTAAATCTGTTTGAAATCAAATACAATTCAAACACAAGAATTCAATTTTAAAATTCTACTAACTTACCACTACACCAACATCTTTATTATTATTATATAGGAATGTTGATAATATATAATTGGGTGCTCTTTCGATTATGTTTCCCACTAGGTTTTCTAATGGAGATTTCTTTCATATCCGTTGTTGTGCTCATATCATTAATTTAATAGTTCAAGATGGATTGAAGTCAGGGGAATTACATAAAATTCGTGAAAGTGTCAAATATGTGAAAGGCTCACACGGAAGAAAACAAAAGTTTTTGGAATGTGTTAGACAAGTTTCTTTGGATAGTAAGAAAGGTTTAAGATAAGATGTTCCTACGAAACGGAATTCTACCTATCTTATGCGTAAGAGTGCATTTTTTTATGGACGTGCATTTTGTCACTTACAATTAAGGGATTCTAACTATAAGTACTATCCTTCAAATGATGAGTAGGATGTTTTGCAAAATATTAGTAGTTTTAGTACTTTTCTATGAAATTACTTGTATATTTTTTGGGTCAAAATATCCTACTTCAAATTTATATTTTCCTAAGGTATTCGCAACTTATGTGACATTGAAAGAATACTCAACAAGTGTAGATTTATATTTAAGAGACATGGGGAAGAAGATGTTGCATAAATTTGTAAAGTATTGGTCTAATTTTGGTACAATATTGGCTTTAGCAGTTATTCTAGATCCTCGTTACCAGATGTTATTTGTGGAATGAGCATACAAAAAAATTTATGGTCATGATTTTATTTCTAAGGAGTTCAATAATGTTCCAAATACATTGTTTTCCTTATTTAATGAATATATGATCAATTCGGGAGTATGTTCTTCTAGCACTGCAACTTCGATGGAAGTTGGTAGTGCTCATTCAAATGGAAAATCTGATGTCAAAGGCAAAGTTAAATTGGAATCATGTTTGGAGGTAAATTTTATATTTATTTAATTTTTTTTCTTTACTTTTAAATAAATACTAATATATAATGCAATTCAATTTTATTTTGAATCTCCCACATCAAGATTCTTTGATATGTCATGTGAAAAATAGCTAATTAAGGAATATTGTAGGAGTTCAATAATTTGAAGAGTATGGATATGGGTGCTTCTATCCAAAAGACACGATTAAAGTTATATTTAGATGAACTACATGTTAAACGGACTGTTGACTTGGATATTTTTTCATTTTGGAAAGGCAATCATTCTTGTTATCCTCAACTCTCTTCCATGGCCCAAGATATATTAACTATTCCAATATCATCGGTTGCATCTGAATTAGCTTTTAGTGTTGGTGGTCGAGTTCTTGATCAATTTCGAAGTGCATTTAAGCCGGACACAGTGGAAGCGTTAATTTGCACAAGAGATTGACTTTATGGAGAAAGTGATAATCTTAAAATTCTTTTGTTTTTATTGTCAATGTTTTTAATTTAAAAAATTATTTACTATTATTACATTCTTAATTTTTGTATTTTTATTAGTTGATGCAACATGTGTCAAATTGGAAGACCTCACTTAAAATATAATGAATTTATCAATTAATAGCACTCCATCGGAAGAAAGTGTGGCTTTAAATAATATTTGACAGGTTTGTTCATTTAATATTTATTCCTAATTTTAAATTTATATTTCTATTAAACTTATTATTTTCATATTGTAAAAAAATTAAGATAGGTGCTAAATTATTTTATTTGAAAATATATCATACTTTGTTATTATTTAAAATGTTAGGAATACAAATGATTATCACTTTACCGCTCAACTAATAAAAGTAAAAGTTAAAGGTATATTTTTCTATTTATCCAAACTTGAGGGAAACATCTATTTGGCCTCAAACTTTAGGGAATATCTGTTTATTTTTTCAAACATGAGAGGTATTTGTCAATTTTCTTATTTTATATAAATTATCTCAATTAAATTGATGATTGTTGTCTACTATTTTAATTTTTCACAATTAATTTATACAAAATAAAAAATTTATTTTTATTATATTATTTTGATAATATGTGAAACAGTAGTTTCACATATCAAGAAACTTATTATTAAATAATAACTTTTTTATAAAAGAAAATTAATAAATTAATGTCAAATAAAAAAATCAATTTGCAATTAATGAATTAATTTATTATACTATAGTAATATAAGTTAAGGGTGAATGTCCATTACCCCCTAATTTTTTAACTAATGTTTCATTATCTCTTATATTTTTTGTAATATCCCATCACCCCCTCAGTTTCGATTTTGCCCTTTAGTATTTTTAATATTTTATATTTTACCATTTGTAAATTAATTGAACTGAGAGATAAAATTGAAAAAAAAAAGAATCAAAGTGGTGATGGGGTGTTAGACAAAATATAGGAAGATAATGGGACATTAACTAAAAAAACAAGGGGTAATGGACATTCTCCCTAAGATTAACAAAAAATAAAGAACTTCCTGACACAACTTTAGACAAGTCCCAAAAATTTTTTTTAGCTAAGGAAAACAATTATCATGAGAAGGATATATATATATATATATATATATATGAGAAATTAAAGCATGCACCATAACGCTAAGCAAATTAATTTTTCATGGCATTGCCAAAAAAAGAAAATCAGGACATAAAAAAAAACCGATTAAGAAAGTTGTATCTCCACAAATGCTTACACATTAAAGCCTCACAATTAGACACCAATTAGCATTCACCTTTTAATGTCTTCATAATCAATAATAAGAGACAATGCCAAACATTAAGTAAAATAATTTTTATCTACACTTTTCATTGAATAAGTTTGAGTAGTTTTGTGGTAAATGTTGCTATAATTTTGCTTTAATTGCTCGATTTTCTAAAGTTACAAAAATTTAACTTTACTCTTTCAAATCAAATTAGGGTTAATATCAAATCGAGGCTCGCAAAAATTCTAGTCTAAATCAGGGACATTCTGGACCTGGTCTCAATTTGGCCCAATCGAAGATGGCCAGAAATGGGGATCCTCTAGTCCATTTAGGGCCATCTCCATTGCTAGATAGACTATTTTAAATAGTGATGATCTTATGTTTTGTAAGGACGGCGAATACAAACAGTACTGGGATACTACAGGGATACTAATAGGAACTAAATTGATAAGAAGAAGAACTAAATGTCATAATTTGTTATTACCCAAACGTACAGGGATACAAACGGTATTATCTCAAAGCACAATAATTGAAACAACGGTCACTTAAATTTCCCGGTTTAAAATTTGAAAGGAAGGAAGCAACGGCAAATTGCAGCGGGAAGAAGAATTGCGCCACAAGTAATTAGCAATTTCTCTCTCTAAAAAGCCTTCTAATTTGCCTTCGTTTCAGTTATTTCAAGGAACTAAACGAATATTTCTCCCCGTGCATCAGTTCTCTTCTCTATTTCTCCCTCTCTGCTTCAAAGAAAAACAACCCAGTTCTTAGTTTCGAGAAATTCAACATAGATTTCTCAACCTGCGATTAATTTCCGTCTTCTCTCACTCAAATCTGGTTTTCTGTGGGAGTTACAGAAAATGGGTACAATGAAGATAGGGGAAGTTTCTAATCTTGATTCAGAAGTTTTCTATATCAATCAGTGGCTAAACAGATTCAATGTTCTATCTGCTGACACCGACTTTCCAAGTTTTCTTCCCAGTACACCGAGAAACGCGGCACAGGCGGTGTGCTACGAAGACTTGAAATTTACCGTTGATCAGATGAAAGTAATCCAACTGGGTATGACTCTTTCTGACAGTAATGGGAATATCTGTTCTATGTGGGAGTTAAAATTTCTCTGATTTTGATCTGACGAAAGACCCACATGCTGAATCATCCATTGATTATTGAAGAGTAGCGGTATCGATTTCAAGAAAATCGGAGAGATGGAATTGAAGGGCGTGTGTTTGTGCGTAAATTTTTGAAGATTCTGTCAAGGCATGGAAATTTGAAGTGGGTGACTTTTCATGGGTTGTATGACTTGGCTTACATGCTTAAACTATTGAGTGGAAATCCATTGCCAGGAAGTGTTTTTAATTTTGTTAAGTTGGCTTCTGGGTATTTCGAATATGTTTACGACATCAAGTTTATGGCAAGATTCAGTGATGGGTTGATGGGCGGGGAGCCTGGGTTGAACAGAGCTGCAAAGATTTTGAATCTGAAGAGATCTGGTGCTGCACATCTGGTTCAGACAGTCTGTTAACAGCAGCTGTTTCTGCTAAAATGAGGAAGATTTATCGGATTGACGAACGCTTTGTTGTGGGGATTTTGTATGGAATCAGTGCGAGAATTCCAATGTTTCGTCGGAAGATTATTGTGCCGCCATATTCTCAGCCTTACATTCTTCTTCCATCCTGTACAAGAGTTGTGTACTGTGGAAGACCATTGCTTCCCCAACCCCATTACTCTGTTCCAGTGTAGTTAGCTAGGTTTCCATGTTAATCTGTCGCAAATAAATGTTTCATGTGTTCGATGAATTGTATGTAGAACAGTAATGGAGTATCTTTTTCAGACTCATTCACATCTCTCAATGCATGATATTTTATTTTCTGCCTTTCACATACACATACCCAGAAAAACTTGCACAACGAATTGCATTTACATCATTTAGATGAATAACATTCCAATTGGAACAACCTGCTATGGAAAGCTTAACATTTTCATCAGCCATAACTTTCATATTATGCAGAACTTTATTACAACAATGTTGGATGCCAAATGAAATGCTAGTTTTGAAATGAATCATTTGAATAATTGAATAATACTCAATATATCTTGTTTTTACTGCTGTGGCTCAACAATACCGTCAGAGAGCTTTCTGTTTAGCCTGCATCAGATGAAGCTTACTATATCAATATGATTTTGCTGTGTTTCGAAATTATGGATTGAAAGGCATTGCAGAAGATAGATATTTCATGGCAGTAAGTGTAATACTTAAATAATAACAACTAAAGCTAGAAAATCAAGCAGTAAACAGTAATACTAAAATGTACCATATGTAACATCATAGAGCTACATGTAGAAAGTGGGCAATTTTGAGGTCTGAAAATACACAGATTCTATGATGGACAGACAATTAATTACCAAGGTCTAATAATGCAGTAGATGAATCTTTAGACCATTAATTCACAATTAATAAAGTTGTGAGTCAAGATTATTATAATTCTAGCGTTGTCGTAGAAGGCTTTTTTTAATTTGGACAAAATTTGTCCCTAATTTAAGAGATACTTACCGTGAAAACTCAAATCTCTTCTCATAAATAAACAAATTAATGATTCTATGTAATGACAAATAAATTAAAAAGAAATAATACTTCAATTCTAATTACATCCTTAATATATTACTCAAAAGTCTTAGAGCAAACCAAAATTATGTAATAAGAAATTGCTCGATAACCCCCTCAAGTTTGAGGAAATTCCAAGGCTTCTAAATGTCATCATATTGTGAGAGAACAAGTGTACCCTTACTTCTATTCCTAATAATTTGTATACCAAGGGTCTTCTTGGCACTTCCCATTTCCTTCATCTAAAATTCAGACATTAATAATGCCTTAAACTTTACGATTTCTACTTTATCCTTGCAGGCTACCAATATTATGAGCATATAAAAGTAAATACAATGGAACATCTTCTGAGAGAATTTTGAAATAAACGCAACCATCATAGTTGCTTCTACAGAAACTATTCTTTATCATGAATATGTCAAACCTTTTGTACCATTGCCTAAGTGATTGTTTCAAGCCATATATTGACTTTCTCAACATACCTTATCATCTACTCCAAATGCTATAAAACCTTTTGGTTGGGCCATCAAGATCTCCTCTTCAAGTTCTCCAAGTAGAAAAAGTTGCTTTACCCTAACTGATCCAACTCAAGATTCATTGCAGCAACAATTGCTAATAGAATCCTTATTAACTATGTTTAAACACAGGCAAGAAGACGTCAGTGAAATCCACATGACCTCTTTGAGTAAACTCCCTTGCTACAAGTCTTCCTTAAATCTTGGCGGTTCAGCATTTAATAAGCCTTCTTTAATTTTGAAAATCCATTTACAACCAACAATCTTCCTATTTTTCAGTCTATCAATAAGTTCCCACGTTTTGTTTTCATGCAGAGAAGCCATTTCATCTTTCATTGTTGGAATCCCTTTTTATTTGTGTTTATTGAAAATTGCTTCCTTGTAAATGTTAAGTTCATCCTCATTTAAGGTCTCAGACATAACTAGAGCATATGAAATCAAATTAGCATAGCCATACCCTGCGGGGGGTTTGGTTTTTCTTCTTTGTCTATCTCTAGTCAATTGATAGTCTTTGCAAGTTAGATTATACTTCAAATTCATCTTTATATTGTTGTTCAAAAGATTATTCATGTTGAGAACTTCCATTAGATCTCTCCACCTCAAACTGAACTGTATCCACAGGTGGAACTTGCTTCTGTTTTCAGTTTAGTTTCTAGTTTTAACATAGCCTTCTCATTAAAAGTAACATCCCTGCTAATTATGCACTTAACAGGTCCTTCTTTTGAACACCAAATCGTGTAGCTTCCGGATAAATAACCAATGAATACTCCCTTGATTGCTCTTGGTTCAAGCTTCTTTAATTTAACATGTGCATAGGCAGGACATCTCCTCTGGTGTTGCGTTGGTCCAAAAGGAATTAAATGGTTGAGACCTAGCCTATAACAACATCTCCTTTGGTGTTTTAGAGACTAAAGCAACAGAAGGACTTATGTCTATAATATATGCTGTAGTAATCACAGCTTGTGCCCACAATTGCTTAGGTAGCTTAGCGTGAAGCAACATGCATTTCACTCTTTCCATCAAAGTTCTTTTCATTCTTTCTGCCAAGTCATTCTGTTGAAGTGTATGCCTCGCTATTTTATGTCTTACTATCCCATTTTTTATGCACAATTCATAAAATTTTTCATTGCAAACGGTAACCCATTATCTTTCCTAATTCTGCAAGACTTACCAAGTACACAGTCTTCTAAGAACTCAAGTGAACATCCCTGGTGAGTAACCATTGTTAACTAAGTTCTTTTAATCCCTTTTAACTTATGTGAGCTAATCTAATATGCCACAACTTGTTTTTTTCATCTTCAGTTTTAGTGTAAACTACTGCACTTCCAGATGATGGAGTACTTTATAGTATGTATAAACTATTCTTTCTTCTCCTTTCATAATCACTAAGGAACCCTTTGAAATTTCCAGAACTCTTTTTTTTTTTTGCCTTGAAGCAGCATCTTGATTTATCAAGCATCCCAAGAGAAATAAGATTTCTCTTGAGATCAGTTATATATCTAACTTCTTGTAACTCTCTCACAGTGCCATCAACATCTTGATCTTAATGCTACAAATTATAGCGACTTTACATGCCATGTTATTGACCATTAGGACTTTGCCACACTTAATATGAGTGAAAGAAGTGAAAAAAATTCTGTTAGGACTCATGTGAAAAAAGCATCTAGAGTTTAAGTTCGACTCACCTTCAATTTGATCTTTAGAAGCAATTAAAAGGTCTGCACTTATATAGCCATCATCTGAGTGATTTGAAGCTACTATTACTTCTTCATTTATCCTTGCTTCCCTTTTACTTGTTTTTGGTCTCTGGACATTTTTTTATATAATGTCTTTTTTTGTGACAGAAGAAACATTTTCTCTTTTTGGTTTTAGACTTTGATCTACCCAAATTCTCGTTTCTCTTTTTTCTGTTCTCCTCTTTGCATTTAGTCCTTTTCTATTCTTTTAATCAATTCCTATTTGAGTTCAAGGCAACTTTTACATCCTCCATTGAGAAGGTATTTCTACCATACAGCAAAGTGTCCACAAAATGCTCATAAGAGCTTGGCAATGAACATAACAACAGTAAAGTTTGATCTTTTTTCCATCATTGTTTATGTCAACGTTTTCAAGATCATGGATAATCTTGTTAAACAAATCTAAATGTTCATCAAGTAAAGTTCCTTCTTCCATAGCAAGTGTATACAGCTTTCTCTTCCTGTATAACTTGTTGGTAAGAGACTTCTTCATATACAAAATCTCAAATTTTGTCCACAATTCTGCTACTGTTCTCTTTGGAGACTTCTCGTAGCACCTTTTCACCAAGACTCTCAACACAATTACACTATGAGCCTTCCTAAGTATGTCTCTCTTTTCTTTCTCAGTTACTGTATCAAGCATCTCATTTGCATCTTCAAGAACTTCTTCAAGACCCTGGTGCACCAGCAAAGTCCTTGTCTTGATTCTCCACATATTGAAATCATTCTCCCCTGTGAACTTCTCTACATCGAACTTAGAAGTTGTCATCTTTAGCTAGAAAGAACCTAGCTTTTATACCAATTTGTTAAGTTTTCTTCTACTTCCTAAAGATTAAACACAGGTTCCCAAGTTATGTCACTAAATCACATATGCAAGAAAGTACTCCTCTTTTATAGACTTTAGAATAGCAGAAATCAAGAAAAGAGTAGGAAGCAAATGAGAAAACAACAAGAATTATACGGTTCAGCTTTAAAAGCTTACATCCACGGTTGAAAGTATCATCTATGGTTATTATTACTCATCAACGGAGATTATAAGCTTTTTTCTTAATCCTAGAATAGAAAATTGAAGAAAACATACAACCTTCTCTGTTTTTTTTAAAAGAAAAACAAGCATCATACATGTCGTGCTTCTCACTTCAATTTGTTATATACGTGTAGTTACTTCTAAGATTCCTTATAACAAGCTTAACTAACTACCTCCAATTTGACAAAAATTGATTTCCAGCTCATTGAATCAGCTCACTAACAATCTCCTTATTGAATGTCTACTATCATATGAATCATTTTCCCACAGATTTCCATTTATTTATTATGCAAACTAACTGAAAGTGAAATTACATATAGATGCCACAAAAGTTTCACAAAATCATCTTCAATAATTTCAAAGCCGAGCTAAGCGACCAATATCAATAGGATAAGTATCAGAAGGAAATTTTGCAGTATATGATCTTCCTGCTAGTAACACATTAACAGCCTCACTTGAATGAGTTGCATCCCACCATAAGTGCTCACCCCTGTTCTCACATGGAACTAGAAAAGGAATACATATTGACAATGCATTATTTCCCCCGACTTCACAACACGGCATGTTAGTAACCCTAAATCCTGAAATCCAACGTTACATTAGTCAGATACAACATACTCCTCAACCTAAGTACATGCATACACAAAAGGTTTGAGATTCAAATCTGGCTAGAAGAAGTTAATTTTTGTACCAGATGATATGGAAGACATTATGTCGTAAGAATTGACATAGATAAATTTGGCATCCTGGAAATTGTTATTGAGTTCATCTACAAGTGATATGAGCCTGGTATTGAATAATTGGACTGCTGTGTTAATGAAGTCTATACATGAAGAACTATCTGTGCCAAAGATTGCTATAATGGCTGGTGTACAACCAAGAGGAGTCAATCCAAATAGTGTTACCTTCCTTGCTCCATAGTTATACAAACTCTGGAAAATTAACCAATAAAAGAAATAGATCCTCTCATTAGACCCCAAAGTAGAAAAGATAGAAAACAAAAAATGGTAGAATGTTAAATAAAAATAGAATAAAATTTTATTATGCTTATAAAAATAAAATTTAGTACTGTATTAAAATTCTAATGGAAAAAATTTTAGAATTTGAGTTATATATAAGAGAGTACAGGCATTTTAATCTTTAAGATTAGTGTATTAGACTAATAAGTTTTACTGATTTCAAAAATACCCTAAAATACATCAAGTTGTTAATTATAGATGTTCACTTAAATGAAAGCATAAAAAATGATATGATGCATTTACATAATATAGTGATAGTAACTATACAATAGCACAAATCAATATAATAGTCACTGTATAAATTTTCATATAAATAAATGCTATTGGTTTATAAAATTGGGGCATTAATAAGATTAAATTTGAAACTATCGACAATAATAAGTATAATAAACTAAATTTTAAGATGTCTTTTACGTTGTATATAGATCAGAAGCCATTTTCTTAAACAAATTTAAACCAAAAAATTGGTATTAAAATTCAAATCTTTTATTAAAATTTATAGAATTATGAAATATTAAAATAGTGAAAAAAAAGGATTTTGAATAAAAAATTACAAGTTTTATTCTGACACTTGATCTGTTTGTTAAGTTTAAAAATTCTTTTAAAATGAATAGTAAAGGAAAGAAGAAGGGACCTTTAATTGCTGAGAATATTGTTGAACAAGAACAATAGCGTATTGCTCTGGGGTGAATAAACGACTTGTCGGATAAAACTGAGGCAAAAAGTAATTGCCAGTGTAATCATTGGTGCCCATTCCAACCGTATAAATGCATTTCCTCAAATATTTTGAAGCCGATTCATTATCTCCCAATATTCTCTCAATCCGAAATATTATATTTTGATGATTTATTAGCTGATTATTGAAGCTAATTCCAAAACCCTGAAGAAAGAAAATAAAAAGATTATGAATTTTTATTTAATCAATTGGCTTGTACAAAGAATTTATATATATATAAAATGCATATTATATAAATAAATTGTTAACATTTTAAGATAAAAGTTGAACATTTAATGCTATCAACTTATTAGTCTCTTTCTACCATTAATTTAAGTTGCATTAACAATTTTTTTTTGGCTCTTTTATCAGAAATCCGAATAAATTTAAATTATTTTGAATATATAATATATTTATTTTCTATTTATTAAGCCTGATTGTAAAATATCTAAAAACTAATAATTTTATCTATCATACCCTTACAAAAAAATTAAGATAGACATTATATTTATATTAAAACATAAATAAAATTCATAAAGATATTTTAATTTATTAAAACCAAAATTTATTCAAATTTCATACTTTTACTATAAATTATAAATTTTAACTTATTACATTCACACATAATTACTAGGTTTTGGTGTTAAGTTGTAAAAATAAACCTTTAAAACATTTTAACGACTGAAACTAAACATGTTGATACTTTAAAATAGACAACAGACATTAAGATAAAAATAATTATGATGTAATAATCCTATATTTATGAGAGAATGAATAACTTTTAGTGCAATTAATTAGTGATAAGATTTTCTTATTAAAAGAATATTCTATACAGTAATATATTTATATATATATATATATATATAATATTATCAAAGAGGGTAAGAATATAAATATATATATTTTTCATTACTAGATGTCGTCCAGTTTCATCACGAATTCCAGCACTTCCAGATGCATAATTTACACCTTTGAGAATGTCCCGACCAATTGCAGTTGCAAAAGATGGAATTGATTTGTCAAACCCTAAGAGTTCAGCTGCATTAAAAAGATTTCAATACTGCTTTAGAGAATATATATATATATATATATATAGTTTGAAATAAAAATAATAGAAAATGAAATATTTATAAACGAAAAAAGATTTATAGATTCTTAAAATTTGATATATTGGACTTATTAATTGTTCTAATAACTTTAAAACTATTTATTTACAAAAAAAAAATTAATTGGAAAGAAATTAGACAAAGACTGTTGTGTAGAAAATATATACATAATTTATGAGTGGTTGCACTGAATTGAATTGAATTGGAATTTATTTTAAATTGAAGTAAAAATTTTACAATTAATATAATAAATATTCAATTAAACTGCCATCAAAACTTATTGAGTTTATGGGTTAGGATTCACCGTCAATCTAAATTTTTACAGAATAAATACTTGTATTATCTTTAATCAATAAATAAAAACATAATAAGAAATAAACCTTAACCCTACATTAATACAAATATTTAAAAAGTTTGGAAAATTTATATCAATACAAGATCTTGATTTTAATTCTAACTTCAAGAGAAAAGTGAAAAGAAAAGAAAAGAAACTGCTATCAATATATTCATGAACCATAACATGTATGGAGAAATAAAGAAGAAAAATATGTACCTAAAACATCAGCCATATTTCGACCATTGGAAAACCTTCCTGTTTGGCCAGCAGGAAAATCAATCCCATAAGGAGGAAAATTTGCTCTGGAAAGAGTGAGAAGGAAATTATTGTTTCCATTATCATATGCTGAAGCTCCAAAAATGAAGTAACATGGAACTTGTTCTACTCCACTTATCAAAGGGGACAAATTCAATATGAATAATACTACAATATGTTGTAGTTTAGGTCTCGTTGCCATTGGCAGAATGGAAACGAAAGAGTAAAAATAATTTATAAAGTAAGAAAAATATCAAATTTGAGTTCTTCTGATCTAATGAATTTTTTCAAATAGAAAAAGGTTGCAATCGGTGTGATAACAATATGAAATGATGACGAAATTGTTTTATATATGAAAAGAAGTAGGGAGCTTGATGGAGGATGATTTTTTTATTAATTATATTCACATCCATAACTGGAAAATAATAAGAATAAAACAATTTTTTTTTTATTCTATATGCAGCATTTATGGCAATGGCGTCACTAGAAAACTAAATTATTATTCTTGAAGATTTGTATGGAGGATATCTAGTTCTGGGTTGAATTTATTTATTTATTTTAAATTAAGATATAAATTAAGATTCATTTAGTATAATTTTGCAACTAAAATTTTTTGAAGTAAAGTTTTTATAACTGAAATTTTTAACAAAATTTATTAATTTGTTTGAGAGTCATAAATAAATTTTAAAATAATTTATGTATTTATTTTATCAAATTAGTTTTAAGTTATATTATAACAGAATCACATAAAATCTTTAAAATAAAAGAAAAATATTTTAAATAATTTAATTTTTTAAAAATTTTAACATAAAATATTGTCAAGATTTCAAATTTTGAGTTATTTTTAATGGAAGAAAAAAAATTTTAATTTTTGAAAAATTCCAAAAGTCGGAGTTAGAGAAATGATTTAATAAGTGATTGAATATTGAAAATATGAGATATTGCAACAGAAATTCCAGCTAATTAATGGGCAGCTGTGTTTCATGGATGCAACCAACTTTAAAGAAGAAAATTAATTGAATTCATGTCTGCTTTATTTCTTCTTTACTTTTATTGATTTATATTTTCGCTTGATGAGACTTGTGATAAGGTCACGAGAAAATGAAATGGGAATTTTAATTGAGATTAATTTGACATTATTTAGATGTTTAAATTTATAATTAGTTTAATCAATCATCATTTGATATTGAAAGAGAGTTAATTTCATTATAATTAATAAAGACTTTTTAGAGCTGTGTGCATTTACCCTTGAGTTGGAAGTATTATTTTAACACGAGATTCTCGAAAAATGCAACTATAAAAAGGAAGAAATTCAGTATAAATTTATGTTATTATTTCAATCTTATATTATTTCTTAATTTTTTAGAATAATTGATAGTAAAAGTATTTGATACAGTTTATTTTATTTGATTGCTAATATTTATTATTTATTTTGTCTATCTTTAATATTTAATAATTTCATTAAATTTTTCCAATTTTAAGTTTAATAAATTCAATAATAGTTTTGTAAAACTACCATGTAAAAATATATAATGTCATTATATTTTAATTTTTTTAAAAATTTATTTGAGATCCCATTTTTTGTTTCAAATTTTTAAAACAGTAAACATAATCAAACTATTTAGTTTTTATTTCAAAACAAAACGATTTTTTTTAAATAATAACTTAATCAAACCAGTGGTTCGGTACAATGTCATTCAATTTTTTTTGCCATTTTATTATTTCTACCCCCCTCTAATATATCTTCCCTTTTATTGGGCGTAACTTGGGTTTGGTTACTCGGAATTGGGCCTATTTTCTATTTTCTATTTTCATTTTCTTTCGCTCATCTTTAAATAATAAAAATATCAGGATTATATTTAATCTTTGCACTCATTGATGTAGAGACAGTTTGAAATTGTTATGATTTATAAAATAATCAACTATTATATTTATTGAAAGTGGTGTGAGTTTCAAAAATTAAAGACGTGTGATTAGTATATTTTAATATTAAAGTGACATAATGATGTATAATAACCATAATAAATATATGATTAAAATACAATATTGTAATTAAGAGAAAAAATAATTACTTATTAAGAAATGTAATAAACATGAAAAATATAATTGTATTATAAAATAAATTTTAACGTTACAATAAAATTATGTATAATAAAATTAGAGTTTATAAAAATATAAAATATAGTTATCTTTTTATTAAATTGATGAGTTTATGATAGCAACTTGAAAAATTATGTTAAATAACATCGAAATTATTCGATAAATTATTTTTAAAAATAATCTTTTCCCTATTTATAAAAACTATTATTTTAATGTAATAGATTATAAAATAAACAGGTTATTTTTTTAATCAAAAACAAACTTACACAAAAATTATAAAATAAACTGCTTATTATTTTTCAATCGCAATTCTAAAAATAGAAGCCATCCTTTTAAATTTAGTGCCTATATTTTATTCATGATATTCTCAATGGCAAAAAATAAGAAGATTTTTACATTTTCCGTAAATGCAACTGAACTTTTCTAAAGGTACTCTAGTCTCTATCAAATACTTGAAATATTTCCCACATTTAATCAAACAATTAACTATTTTACCAACAAAATATTGTTGAAAATTTTCTTATAGTTTTGCTACTTTATTAATTTTTTATAACAACTAACAAAGAAATCAAATACATATATGTTGATATTCATATAAAAATTCACACATACGATTTGTGTTACAAAGAAAGATGAACAAGACTTCGAATATCAATAGGGTAAGTATCAGTAGCATGTAGACCAGCATATGATCTTCCACCAAGAATCACACAAGCAAATTCACTTGGATGAACTCCATCCCAGAATATGGATACACCTCTATTAGAACATGAACTACTAAGAGGAATGCATGTCAATATGCCATTGTTTGTCGATAAGTTTGCTACCGGACAACACGGAGCAGTGAATCCCGTTAAATCTTGTGTTTCAACTGATGTGATCCGAAAAATCTCAAAAGCATTTATATAAATGAATTTGGAACCCTGAAAGTTGTGGTTAAGTTCATCAACTAGGGTTTTGAGCTTTGTGTTGAATAGTTGAACTGCTTTGTTAATGTAGTCAACACATATGGTACCATTAGTTCCATACATAGCTACAGAACCTGGTGCACAACCAATTGGACCTATTCCAAAGAGTGCTACCTTCCTTGCTCCATAATCATGCAAGGCCTATAACAACCAACAGAAGAAACAAAGTTAGTAAGAAAAAACAAAAAAAAATTGCAATATTTGTTTTTTGGTTTTAAGAATTCTGTTTCTTTAATATCTACTACAATCTATTAGATTAATTACCTTAATTTCAAAGTAGAATTTAACTTCTTGGATGTACCTTTGATGATTTGTGACACATTTGTAGCTTCCAAACGATCTCAAGTTTATATAATAATAAAAAGTAAAGGTTTGATGTTTTATAAGTAAGGGCTTTCATTCCCAATTAAAACATTTATTTCAAAAATATTAGATTTTTATCATTTAAATTCTTCACTTAATTAGGTTTTTCTCTTGGCAACAGATATATTCTTTTGTTCGCATGAAGACATATAGTATAGTGGTGAGATTTAGGGATCAATCTTTTCTCACACTGATTCGGAAGGAAAGATTTTTTTATTTCAGTTAATAATATAAAATTTTAGGTACCTAGATGATAAAAACACACATTGAAGTCATTTAATTTTGGTGTGACAAATCGTATTTGATAAACAGTACTAGTTGGTCAGTTGGTATGATAAACAGACCCAATTATTGTTACATAATTAATTTCAATCTGACCCAGATGCATTCGATTTCATTTATTGATTAATGAGGTAGGACTATGGTGCATAAGAATGTACAATATTATATTTTTAATTTTTCTCACATATTTAAGATAATCTTTATTCCGTTATAATTTCGACTTTTAGATTACAATTTTCAACTTTTAAATTATATTTGAAAAACACAATCGAAAGTTAAGAATTCTAACAAAAAAAATTGAAAAAAAAAATTATATAATGTATCGTACATCCTTGTGCACCATAGCAAAACCCTAATTAATGTGAATTTAATATCATCCCTATCAAAATCAGAAGAAAAAACTCAAATGGAATGCCAAAATAGAGAAGTAGTTGAAACCTTTAATTGCTGAGAATAGTGTTGAATAAGATGTGTCGCATATTGCTCTGGTGTGTATAGACGACTTGTCGGATAAAACTGAGGCAGTAAGTAATTGTTGATGTAATCGTTGCTGCCAATTCCAACTGTATATAAGCATTTGCTTAAATATTTTGTAGCCGATTTGTCGTTTCCTAGTATGCTCGAAATTTGAGACACTGTCTTTCGGTGATTCTGTAATTGCCCATTCAAGCTAATTCCATCGCCCTGTTAACGAGATAAAAAAATAAATTAAATCTTCACCGAAAAATGTGTTTATATTTATGGACATATAATTGATATTAAATTTTAAGTAAAAAAAATTATTGATCCTATTTCATATATATATATATATATAGAGAGAGAAAAAAAAATCAATAGCCTTTTTTTTTTATATAAAATTTTTTATCAATTATAAATTATTGAATATAAATACGTCTAATGATTGATATTGTATCTGATTATGTAATAAATATATAATTAATACATTCGTGATTAATATATGTGTCAAATGTAATTTTAACCATTGAATATGCAGATATCCATTGATTTACAATTAATATAAGATTTTGTGTAAAAAAAAAATACTATTAATCCTGTCTATATATATAATACAATTTTTTTAGTATATATTATTTTAAAGAATCTATTTTAATGCTACCATATATTTAAATTTAAATAAAATTAATGTAAATATAATTTGTCTTTTTTACAAATCAAAATTATCTTTTTAATGTTAAAAATTTTTTTCAATTCTTTAGTTAAATGGTTTAAAAAATATTTTATTTTAAAATTTTAACATTATTTTTTGCAATATAACCTTGAAAACTTATTCTTAAAATAATCACATAATTTTTTAAAAAATTATTTGTGATAATTAAATAATTTATAAATTTTTATTAAATATTTTACTTATAACAATTTTATTGACAGAAAGTCTATCCCAAAAAATTTTACTTAAGAAACCCTTAATATTTTGGTTGTGGTTTTTATTAGTTATTAAGGTGCAAGTAGAAGTGAACCAACTCGTGCTAGTCTGAATGGTCAAGAGTGCATTATAAGTGGGGTCAAGATTTTCTTCTTTGATAAGGATCCGAATTTTTTATAAATATTTAATTCACATTATTTTATTAGTTATATAAATTTTAGGTGTTTTTTAATTTATAAATAATATTCCTGTTTAGGAAAAAAAAATACTTCACTTTTCAGTTGCTATTCATTTCTCTTACCCGATCTTCATTGTCATTATTGTGATTTGATTGATGCTATTAATTATAAGAGGGGTTATTGAAAAGGTCTTTCTAATCTAATATGAATAATTGCTCGCAATTTAATGCGCCAAATGTGACCATAGTATGATAAAATTAAGGCCTTCTCGTAGTCAAAAAAAAAAAAAAATTAAGGCCTTCTTAAATTAACATTTTTATAAAAGTGGGTATATAATCTTCTATGAATGTTCTACTTTAACTTAAATAAATAAATATAATATTATAAAACATGTAATACACACATACATATATATACATATACACTACTTTAGTTTAATAGTTTTGACATGTAAATATAAATTTGTATATAATGTTAAGTTTTTTTACATGTTTAAAACTTTTACGTGTAAATGTAATTGTTTATATTTGATTAAAAATTTTATGAAGGGCAAGTCTATTTACACTTTAAAATTTATTTTGAATATCTTATTTTAATATTAAAAAATTAATACAAAAATATTGAATCTAAATCTTATTATTAAAGACAATTTAAAGTAAATAAAATAAACTTTTGTTTTACATCACTCATCTAATGTATCTTTTTAACGTTTAAGCTCTAAACCTTTTTTTTTAGTATCAAATTAATTTATCATTTGTTTATAATTATTGATGTACAGAAAGAGAAAACAATAATCAAGAAGATTTCAAAGTATAAAAATTTTCTTTTTATAATATTAATTTCAAATATTGATTCGATAATAGTTTGAATATATATATATATATATATGTTGATTTTCCCTGCGATTTTTTATAATAATTTGAAATTAAGATTATCAAAAGAAAAACAATTTGGGGCCTAGTGGATATTTTTATAAGTATAGAAAAAATTAAGACATATAATAAAAAGATTTTAAATAAGAGTTATTTTCATATTTATAATAGTGTACAAAGTAAAATTTAATTTTCAAATGTTCTTAATTGAGTGCGTGAACGAAAAGGTGTTTAGAGTAAATTTTATTCTACAAATAAATTCACTCTTTTCAAAAAATTGGCTTTTAAGCATCTGTCTAAATTGTTTATGAATAAAGTAGATTTTAATAATTATTAAACTTTAACTTTATTAGTCAAATATTTATTAAAAACTTTTGGATCTCGAGGGATCACATACATCACTTGAAGGTAGAAATTCTTCTAGAATTTTTATTCAATGTTTAAACAATTTTGTAGAATATTTATAAGTAAAATTCATATAAATTTTAAATAATTTTATCAACTGTAATTCTAAACATTAATAACCAAATAAACATACTAAATAATTTAAATAATCTAAGTGACTTTTATATAAGTAATTAATAATTTAATAATTTAATTAATCACATGGGAGACATAATTCATTATTTACGGATCAAAATGCTAAAATATTTAAGTTTGAGGGGTCACATTTACCAGGTTGTTTTGTCCAGTTTCATCACGAATTCCACCTCCTCCAGAGGCATAATTAATACCTTTCAGAATTGCCTGATCCGTTGCAGCTGCAAAAGGTGGAATTGAATTGTCGAATCCAAGAAGTTGAGCTGCAATATTAATTAAAATTAAATACAACATTTAATTGCATTATATATTTATAATTCAATTTGTATTTTAATAATTAAAAATCCAATTTGTCTGTTCTTTAGGTTTGCTTAGATAACAAAAAGTAGATTTTGGAATTAAATAAGCATTTCTTTCTTGAGAGAAGGTTGCTTTTATTAATAACCTGTCTTTTCCCGTTCCTTAAAGAAGAAGTAAATTTTATTAAATAAAAATAAATTATTTTTGTTTATAAAGTTTAAGTATAATTTAATGTCAGTTATTAAGACATTAGAAAGACACTGGTTTTTTCAATTTAAAACTAAAAACTTGATAATTATATCTTAATAAATTTAATTAAATTTTTTAACGTAGTACTGAAATTTGAATAATTTTAAAATATACTTATAAATTTTATCTATTTTCTAATGTAATATAGAACTTATATAATTATTTATAATTATAAATGAATTCTTTCTATAAAAAAGTAGAAATATTACTGTTTGTGTGAGTGAGTTTTCTAGAGTGTAGCATAACAGTATTTATCTAAGTTTTTAGTAAATTTTTAATATAATATTATTAGTATATTGTTTATATAATATATAATTTTTTTAAAAGAATTCATATTAAAAAACGTGGTAGTTATGAAGATTTCAAAAAGCAATTAATAGGTAAAGCATTTTAGTTACTTCTAAATAAAAGCTTAATTATTCGGTGAAAACAGTTTTCTAAAAGCACTTCAAAAAGAGTGACTATATAAAGAGAGATTATCAGAGAAGCGAGGAATTGAACAAGATGAAGATATATACCTATAACATCAGGATTATTGGGACCATAGTTTATAAAGATTTGAAAACATTTTCTGAAAACACTTCAAAAAAAAGTTGACTGTAGAGGGAGAGACTATCAGAGAAGAAGAATGGAAGAAGATGAAAGATATATAGTACCTATAACATCAGGAATATTGCGACCATTGGAAAATCTTCCTGTTGGCCCTCCTGGAAAATCAATCCCATACGGAGGATAATTAGCTCGAGCTCTGGTTTGACGATTATTGTTATTCCCATTATCATACAATGAATCTCCAAAAATGAAGTAACATTCTACTTGTTGGGCTCCATAAACCCTAATACTTGATAACTTCAAAATCAACAATACTACTACTACTACTACTATTGCTAGATCCCATATTCTAGGCCTCCACCCCATTAACAAAATAAAAAATATATCGAGTTTGAGATATGGGATGGATAAGTTGTTTTGAAAAAAAACTCGTCGAGAATAATTTTGATACAGTTTATGATGAAAGTTTTTTAGAGATAGAGGAAAAAAAATATCGAAGTTGAGAAATGGGGAGGATGAGTTTTTTTGGAAAAAAGAAATTCGTTGAGAATGATTCCGATATAATTTTGATGAATTTTTCTTGAGAGGTAGAGGAGAAATTGATGGTTAGTTTGATAGTGAAAGAATGAAAATTTTGTGTGTATATATGAATAAATGAAGAGAAAGAAGAGAGTTTGATGAATAAGTAAGATGGAGATAAAATATGGAAGATCATATGTATTTATGTATGGTTGTCATCATAATATCATTAATTGACTTAACTTAAAAGACATAATAAAATAGGACCATTTTATCTTGGTAAGGAATGGGAGACATTTTTTAATTCTTTAATTTTTTATTAATTTGATAGAGATATTAATGTTGGCTAAAAATTATTTTAAAAATACAATGAATAATAAATTAATTAATTCACTTGGGCATAAACAAAGAAGTGTTTGATCTTGCTTTGGTTATGTTAAATTTAATAGTGGAATATGATATAATATTTACATTATTGTTTTAGTTGTGTTAGAGATACAAAATTTCGCATAAATTATTATATACAAGTTGATTTACTTATATCAATATATATTATTTATTATTATATAATTATGTTGATGTTATAATTTTATTAATGAGTGTTTCATATTACATAATTAGTTTGTATGCAATAATTTATACAGACTGTATAGTTTACATTATTTTATTATTTTCTTAATTGAATTTCGTTTCTGGTTACACATGGTTGATAAAGCATGAAATGTGCCTTAAACGATTGCTGAATTGAGTTGACTGAAATTAAATTAATTGAATTATTTGATAAATATTTATTTATAGTTGATCCATATTTTTATATGATAATTAATGGATTTATAGTTGAGATATTTCTATTTATTTCTTAACTTTTCGAAAAAAAAAAAAAAAAAATAGATATCTCTTGGTTTATAGGGTGTGAGTGTGCAAAACATCTCTTGAATTTTGAAAAGATCAGTTGATACCTTTTTACTTAATTTTTGTAAGTTTGATTTGTTTAAATATTATCATTTGAAAACATAAATTTTAATAAAAATAATAAAAAATATAATATAATATTTTTTGTAATTAATAATTTAATCTTATTATTTTTAATAGATGAAGGACTATAATGTTAAACGTAGAAAAATTAGTAATAATCTATTATTTGTTTTTTTAAAAAATTTAATATTATAATATATTTAATTAAATTAAAATATTCAACTTAACCTTTTCAATCCCTTTACGAGAACCTTGATTGGACATAATTGAATTATGTCAAGTGGTTTAAATCACAAAATTATTCAGTGTGGTAGAGTTTGAAATAAAAACTTCTTGAAATAATTAGGTTCACACTGTCCTTTTATTCATTTTGGTTATTTTTAAACTGAAATATTATAGCATCCTGGTGGGTACCGTCATTGTAAGACACTGTGGATACACTACGGTAGTAAAAGTTGGTGGTGATGTGATGAAGGATATGTTTGATACTCAAGATATTGAAACTGATGATCAACAAGATGGAGGGGCTAATGCTGTTAACATTAACAGGTCTGAACTGTAACACAATGCTTTCTTAACAAGTTTGAACAATCTGCTGTTTCTTGCTCGTATCACACATATAATGGGAAATCTATAGATGGGGATTGACAATTAGATGTGAAGAATTATTGTTGAAACAGTAATGGTATGAGTACTCTGTTTAGCATCTATCGCTTTTGAATCCATGGTGCAGAGAATTGTCTGTCTATTCACTGGATAGAAATAATTGAGTTCCTGGTGTCTGGATTCTTGATTGAAAGGACGACATGTGCTTCCTTTTTCCATGTTAAGATAAGACAATCAGGGATCACTTGAACTTTAAGGGGATGATTTGAGATTTTCAAACTCAGGTTTTCTTTTACTACTAACTTTATGAATAAGCCAAATGAACGGAAACTTTTATTATGTTGCAGTTATTCGCTTCACTACCAACAGGCTTTGGTCTAGAAAATGACATTTCTTCCATTGAAAAATGGGCGATTCTTCACTCAATGGGCTCGCTTGACTAATGTTTGTAGTAGACAATCTAAATGATAATGAGTGGTTTCAGCAAACAAGGCATAGTTTGATCAAGTTAGTGGAGGAGCCCACTGCTTTTGAAAGTTCCTGATGGTTCTTGTTGGAAACTCCAATGGATAACAATTCTAGGAATTCTGGTGATGATAATGAGACTGAACATGCTGTCAAAGGTCTTGGAAAGCAATTTAAATTTTTGAAGAAGAGGGACAATTAACCCAATAGTGTAGGTAGCATAAATGAGAAGAATGAGGTTGATAATGGACCTTGGAGCATGAATTTGGGAACTAATGTTAGACAAAGAAAACAATGGCGAGCTCGACAGTGCGATGGAATTGAAGAAACTAATTTCTGAATAAGCCTTCTTGCGCTTGAAAGAAACTGGAACTGGTCGTCATTCAAAGGTTTTTAAGTTTCAAATTGTTGTCAATTTCAACTTTAAAATCAAAGCTTGAATCTATAGAGTTTTAATTTTAATTTCTTATTGTTCTTCAGTTTAGTAATCTACCCTACGAATTTGGAGCAAATACATGGCTTGTCACTTCCTCGATTACTGAGTCTCTGTCGAACTCCCCATCTCTTAAGAATGCTAAAATCTCTCACAAGTTTAGGGTCCATAAGAATTCACCCCAAATAGAATAAAATTGGAGTGATGTAATGGAGAATGAAGTGAGGAATAGAGAGAGATTAATCCCTATACTATAAATGAGGTGAAGAATGGTTTAGTATTCCCCACCTGTTTCCACCCCATTCTCCAAATATCTATAATAATATATTATAATATGTTATTTTTCAAATAAAAAAAATATATATACAGGCTATATTCAATTAAAAAATTTTATAATTCATAATTTTTTTTCCATATCAAATAGTAAAATTCATATTTTTAATATAATTATTACACATGAACAATACTATAATATATTAATGACATCTTTAATTAGTATTAATATAAATAAATAAAAAAAGGAAAAAATAAATGGGAATAGAGAATGCATTCTCTATACGAGATTCTTCATCCCTACTTTATTAAATTTTATTAAAGAATGAGGTAAATAATAAAAATTAAAATTAAAACAGACTGAAAAACGAAAAAGGCTTTCTCATCCCTACTTCGCTCCATTGCCATCCCTACCATCTCTACCAGCAAAAGAGAAAAATTAGGATGGCAATGGCGAAGGCCGGGGAAGAGATGGAGAATAGAATTTACGACCGTGGGCTACGAAATTTGCTATTACTTGCTAGGCTTCCTTGCAAAATTGAAGACGACAGGGTGGTTAAAAGATCGAAAGGCTTTTTTGCTTCATAACCAATTTTAGTGTTCTTCATCCATGAATTTTTTAATAATAACACGTTGGCATATTGTTTACAATTTCAATAATTTAGTCTCTACTCTTTGTTTTAATATATCCAAGTAGAGATGATAAATTTTTTCACAAACATAGGGCCCATGAAAGCCCTACATTTTCGGGCCCAGAATGAGAATGACAGCCCAACTCCATTTTGACATCCATTCTCACCATTTTTTTAAATTATATATAAATATATTTATGTTGATGATGAATCATATTAATTTTTGTTTGTAGAAAATGACGTCTAAGTGAAGAATCTTGATTAGTCTGTGTTACAAAATAAAATAAAAATCTCTATACATATATATGATTAATATTTTTCTTTTCTTGTAATAGGAACTTACGGAGTAAATGTGTTGATTTTGGTAATCTAATTCTATTACATTGTAATTATTAGATTCAACCTTCTTCTCATAACATTTATTCTCATATTTAGTTTTTTACTTTAAATTTGATATTGTTGAAACGAAAATTGAAGCTATGACAAGTAAACTTATAAAAATTGTTGCCAATAATCTCGAATTTATTATAGACATGATTATATATAAAGTATTAACAACAAAAGCTATAAAATATGTTAACAATAATAGTAATAAAATTATTAATTATTATTATTATTAAATTTAAATTTTAGATACAATATAATAATATTTATTTTTTTTTTTATATTTTATTTTTATATATATATATATATAATGACATGTACATGTTGATTTTTTTAGTTACAAAATTGATTAAAGAATGTCTATTTGCACTATAAAATTTACTCTTATTATTCTCATTTACTAAAAGAAACTATTATAAAAATTACTCATCGTATAAATTGACTATTAAAGATAATTTAACTTAATTAAATAAAAAGTATTATTCTTAACACCCAATCTTTGGAACAAATAATAACATATAAATTCTGTGAACATCAATTTTTGCGTTATTCTAAGTCTTGAGTGAACCTTGGTGAATGCCTTCTATTACCCAGAAGACAAATATTATAACAGAGACTATAGTGCTTGAAATGGGCATTTTTAGTACAACTTTCACATTGTATAGTTGTCAAGTCTGTTCAGTTGTATAACATTTTCCTCTAAATGAATTTACAGTTGCTTGTAACGCAAATTGATAGCTTTTGTCCTGTTAATTTAGTACCCTTTTCATCTTTCATTTTACTTTTTTTATATTGTTCATCGGCGGATGTAATTTGTTGGTTAAATTTCAGTCACCGAATTATCAGTCCCCACGATTTTCTCGTTCCAATATAAAAACCATCATGGTTTGGGGTTCAATCTCTGCCATTTTAGAGCGCTTTTCGGTATAACTTCAGTAAATCCAATTTCCTCCATCGAAGTGATTATCATCAACATTGAGAATACCAGGCAAAACTAGTGGGAGAGGCTATTTGGCAGTTGACTCTGGACACGTGTACACGTAAGAAATAGCTGGGATCCAACAGTCAAAAAGTCAACAAAAGAGCCGACACAAACAATTTGCTGACTCGGATCTATGTCACTATGAATCTCAACTACTTTGCTATTTGCTTGTGGATAAGATTAAAATCTCCCGGCCTTTTTGTTCCCGTTTCCCGAAATTAAACCTACTTTAAAAATTCCCCTAAATCTTGTATTAAAATATGAATAAATACCCATATCAACAACGTAAGCCAATTAAAAAAGAAATTTAAATATAAATTGGAATTAGATCTCATCTTCTTCAAGTCTTTAAGTCTTAACTTAAAGCTGAAACTACGTGTATCCTATGGAATTTGGAGTTATGGATAGTGTTGCCACGTTGTCATGTCTTTCTCAGCGTTTTTCCGCTATATATATATTCCACGCAAAACGCATCCTATAATATCAACTCACTCTGTTTTCTGTCTTCTTCTATCATCAATATCTCTCGTTATTTTCGGTGTATTAATTGCATTTGTTTCTGAAGATTTCTTGTTTGAAATTTTAAGAAGAGAAAATGTTGGCTATATTCAACAAAGGTTTAGTGAATCCTCCTCAGGAGTTGCATAGCCCTGCCTCATTGATTTCATCAGCAAAACCTAAGCTTCCTGAAGAAATCTTCAAGGAATTCATGTCTTCTCAGCCTGCCAATGCTTTATCAATCAACTTTGGAAATGCAGCTGCTCTTGCTTATGTTCCACCACAAAACTCTTACGCCATTTCCCAAAGGTACATAAATATATAATTAGATATAATTTCTTGAAATCATGTTTCATTTGTTTCTTAATCTCATTCAATTTTGTTTACCCAAAACTGCAGGTTGTTTTGTGGATTGGATAACATATACTGCATGTTCTTGGGAAGCTTGAACAACTTGAGCAAACTGAACAAACAGTATGGGCTGTCAAAAGGAAGCAATGAGGCAATGTTTGTGATCGAAGCCTACCGGACCCTTCGTGATCGCGGCCCATACCCGGCTCATCAGGTCCTTAGAGACCTTGCTGGCAGCTTTGGATTTGTGCTGTACGACAGCAAGGCAAGAAGCGTCTTTGCTGCACTGGCAAGTCCTCTTCAAATTCAAGCACTAAAACATTTTAGCTACTAAAGAAAATAAAGTAAAATAAAACTGTGTTCTAACGATTTCTTTTTGAACATTTTTGTTGTACAGGGTGCTGATGAAGAGATGAGAATGTTTTGGGGCATTGCAGCTGATGGGTCTGTGGTCATTTCTGATAAATTGGAGGTGATCAAAGCAAGCTGTGCCAAATCATTTGCACCATTTCCACCCGGTATGTGAGCGAGCAAAGTTATATCATAACTGAGGTTATATGTTTAAAAGAAATTAAAATTATATTATGTGAAAATGATCGATTAACTGAGACGAAATGCTAATGAAATTTGGTGCAGGGTGCATGTTTCACAGTGAGCAAGGGCTGATGAGCTTTGAGCATCCAATGAGTAAAATGAAGGCAATGCCTAGAATTGACAGCGAGGGAGCAATGTGTGGGGCCAACTTCAAGGTTGATTCTCAATCCAGGATGAAAAGTATGCCACGTGTAGGCAGTGAAGCCAACTGGGCATTGTCTGGCTCTCGTGTGTGAGATAATAAGAAAGAAGAAGCATAATTTGACTGCAAACTCGACTTCTCGATTTCCCGTTTTACGTTTTTGCTTTTCGATTTCCTTTGTTTGGGTCTATCTATCTATGTACTTATATATCTCCCATAACTGACCTACCTGGAAATGCTTAACTATGTACATTTTGTTTCCCTCTATTGACAAATGAGTATCTTCTACTGGAGTTTTATCATAATTCAAGCATGTGGCTAGCAAAATTAAATATATGTTTATATCAAATGTGCATCAGTTTGGTAAATTCTTTCCATCTATTAAAATTTATCCAATTGGTAGTTCAATTCCACATCAATCTGTCAAACATACAGTTAAGATAAAGAAGGCTCATGCGACTCACAAAAAGAAACAAAAGTTGATGAAGGAAAGAACAATATGAATTTAGATACAGATTTGGAATGAAATATCATGTCAATTAACCCTGTAAGCATCATTATTTACAGGAGACTTTCCTATTGTTTAAAGAGAGTAGGCTAAAGACAACACATGATCCCTGATCCCAAGTTGATAAGAAAAAATCTAATTACCATTTAGACATATTTAACAACTATTCTCCCGAAACCAACAAAAAAAAAAAAAAAAAAATTGGATGCTTGTCCTGTGTGTTTCGTGAATACATTAGAGCTTCCCAAAATTCAATAGGAAGCGTGCTCACTTGTAAAGTAAAACAGTTTGTAAAACCCTAGCGGCTGCATGACTTCTCATTTGATAATTTTAAAAAATCAGAATCATGTTGTCAACCATAAAGGAACTAGTCTGCCTTGGGAGAGAATAGTTCATAAAAAAGCATGGCAGCAAGTCATACTCGACAGTGATGATAGCTCTGCTAACGTTCAAAGAAGGTAGATGAACTTGGGGCTTATTTGCACTAATTCTGAGTGATATATTTAATGCCATATTGATGGTGCATGTCATGACATTGCTCAGCTGACAGAACTCCCCATAAAGCAAAACTCATGTTTGTTGATCAGCATCAGCAAACCTAATCCAGCCAACACATTATTCCAGATCCACAAAAATCTGCAACATGTTTGAAGAGTTATAAACGTTAAACCAACAAAAACATTGGGCATAATAGAGTTCAACTGCAAAGACTAAATTATTTCATGAAAAAAAGCCCTTCGTCAACAAGAAAAGGATTATGCCTTCGGTAAGCCAGGTCGACAGTAAGAGTAGCTAGTCGCTAGACCAACTAAAAATATCCAACTATCATCCCCCTTTCAGAGTTTGGCTAGGCAGAAAAGAAATTATATAGAAATATTGAGATTCAAGATACTGAATTGATCAATCAATTTTAAGCACTAAAGGTCATATGCTATTGCCTGATGTTTTGCAAATTAGTGTTCTCGGAAAGGTGATATGGATATGATCTCAACCTTAAGTGTGTTTATATTTAGTACTTCCCCTCAAAAATGCAAATTATCAGACCTACACTCTGCAGGGGAAGAGTTCTACTGCACCACTTGCAATGGCCTCTCCTCAACTTTATATGTTAATCGTGCAAAATATTTCATACTGTCATTCCAAAATCAAGGTTTCAAATGTGTTTTACATGTACTGATGTGCATTAGTTCAGTCAACCTCATCAAACTTTCATAACTTCATACAATTCATGGCCATTTCAGCAACCACGAACCTGAGGTTATATTCCTCCTCAACAATACAGCCAACTACTGAACTTGAACAATGCAGATTTTAGAGCATTGAGCATTTAAACTGCCAGTTGTCTCTGACAAACAGTGATAAATAACATAAATTACAAACCTCCAAATCAGGCAATGGCTCAAATGTCTTATTCTCTAAGACAACACTGTAATGCCTGTAATTCTTTGAACTCCAAGTTTTGTGGCAATCAGATTCTGCATAAGAAAATGAAACAATCATGCAATGAGGCACAGTTTAAAGCTGCAATATGGGATGCACATTACAGTTATCTCTTCATCATCTCAAACAAGAAGGGAAAAAAAATTACCATCAGAAGAGTATTGTACATACCAGTTGAAAATCTGTGGAACCAAAAGCCTCGACCTGAGGCAATGCCTGTATATAGTCAAATCCATATCAGTACTGCAATAAATTGGATTCCTATAAACTCAAAGTGAGGAGAAAATCAGGCATATCTACATAAAAGAAGACATCCAGGAGCCAACAAAAGTACATTACCATTATCTGGAGACCATTAATTATAACAACTTTGTCCGCCTGAGAATCATTTTGTGATCACCAAACCTCAAAGGAGACCTGATCCCTGTCTGTCTGGTTTGTGAGCTTCAAGTGTACCTGCATCAAGCACTGACTGGTTCAGGTTCCCAAATCAATTAACAATTTCAAACAAACTCATATTTGCTTCAGCACTAACAGTTGAAGAAAAATATCAAAGAGGATGCAGTACAGAGTCCAAACCATGTATATGGAAAGTTTTCTTACAGAGACATAATGAATGAACTTTTTCTGAAGGAGGGGGAGAATTAATATACGGATGACTATCTATTGAAGAGGGTGCACTAGAATTCATAAATAAAATTCTGTAAAAAGAACTATAAATAAATTACCGAGAATGTTCTATCTACACTGACGACAGATGGAATCTCCACAACATTCAACTCAATCTCCTTGCTTGTGATGGGCTGTAAAGGGCAGTTTCAAGACACTGAGTATGATATCCACATAATAAGCATATGCATGACATATATACAAAGAGTTGTAGAGAAATGTGTCCATATATTTTCAAATATTTTTTACGGATAAAAAAAGTTAATTATTTTTTTACTTTTTGGCTAAAACTGAAAAGTTTGAATAATTTTATTAAATCATATCTAAGCAACTTCCTTTCATAATCAATCTATTTACATCAGTACCCATATAAAATATAATATATTTTTTTAAAACCCACTTATTTCTTTTTTCGCATGAAGGTTTTGCCATTTGCTCAAATTTATTAATCAATATTTTCAACTAAAATATAGTTCTTAATTTCTTTTCAGTTTCTTTTCGTAGCATGATTATTATTTTTAAATATATTATTGTCATATTCAAATTTAAATATATTTATATTTTCAATTAACATGATCATAAATTATAACAAAATTTATGTTAGTTCATCATTTATACATATAAGTAAAATTTATTTTATTTATGGTTTTTAAAAATTTTACTGTTTATATAACATTTAAAATTTATAAGAGTACAAGTATGAAAATATTAATTTTTAACATTTTTTTAAAAAAATAAACAATTTAATGCTTATATTTAGATTTCAAACAAAAATATCAAAATCATCATTCAAAGTCAAATATTTAGATACATTTAGAATTCATACTTTCTACTTTCTTAATTAGGATGTGTACTTTACCTCCTAGGTTTTGAGAAAAGTCAATATATCCTCCAAAATTTTGAAAAAAGTAAGATACCCCCTGCATTTTTTAAAAAATCAACATGCCCTCTAAATTATTATTTATATTTTAATTTAACTATTTTACCTCTTTATTATTAAAAATATATAAAATTATTATATGATTTTTATTTTTTTTTTTATTTTATAATAATCAATATAATCTTATTGTAAGATTTAAATTTAAAAATTATAATAATATTTTAACCTTAATTACTTCTTTCCTTCAAAATTTATAAGCAAGCATTTATAATATCTAATTATATGTAATTTCTAAAATATATCGTATTATTAAAATAATTTATTTAAAAAATTATGTATAATTAATTGAAAAATTTTTATAACATAAATTTTATTGTCAAAATTTCTTAAATGTTTACACAATTATACATAATTTTGACAATATTAATTATGCATAATTTTTAAAATAAACTATTTTAACCATACGATGTATTTTAGAAAAATATATAATTAAATATTATATAAATTTGATAATAGATTTGGAAGAAAATAAATAATTAAGGTCATAATATTATTATAACTTTTAAAGTTAAATGTTAAAATAAGATTATATGAGTTATTACAAAATAAAAAATAAAAAAAAAATTATAATTATTTTAGATATTTTTAATAAGTAAAGATGTAAAATAAACAAATTAAAATATAAATAATAACTTTAGGGAGTATCTTGACTTTTTTTTAAAACTCATAAAATTATGTTATTTTTCTAAAAAATTTAAAAAATATATCAAATTTCTGTAAACGCGAAAGATAAAGTACAATATCCCATAACTTTCAAATAATATATTATTATTTTTATCCTTAACTTTTATCAAAATAATAAATTAAGATATGATTTGTCCTTTAATATAAAGTCAATGTGAGTAGTTATTATCACATGCCACAGTCGACCATTTCATTTGGCACCATTTCAAATCTTGTCCAAAAAGGCAGGTAGCACTTTGAATCTTCGATTTAATTCCCTCAATTTCATTCCATATACAAAAAAATATTTTGAATTTGTCATTTATAGAAAAAAATAATTCAAGAATATTTGAAATTGAACCAAAATAGAATGAAATCCAAAAATAATTTGACTTCAACATGCATAAAAATCATAGACTAATATTTATTTGAACCGACGACAGAATTATAAAATAATTCTCTCTCTCTCTCTCTCTCTCTCTCTCTCTCTCTCTCTCTCTCTCTCTCTCTCTCTCTCTATATATATATATATATATAGCATTGACAATCAATCTTACTCAAAAGCCACTATAAGAAAATTGTTTTTGGCAACAAGAAAAACACTTTTTGAAGAAATATGTGGTGTTTAGCAGTAGTAATCTTGATTTTGAGATTGTTGGCAACATGGGTTAACGGAGTAGAGGTAGAGCAAGTGCCTTGCTATTTCATTTTTGGAGATTCATTGTTTGATAATGGAAATAACAATGATCTTCCGACTAAGGCCAAAGCAAATTTTCCTCCTTATGGACTTGATTTTCCCGGAGGCCAAACAGGAAGATTTTCCAATGGTCGAAATATGGGAGATGTTATAGGTATGATTTTTCCTACTTTTTCTTTATGTAATTTCCTGAGAAAGAAGAAGAAAAATTTTGTGTGCTCGCAATTCTGAAATTCAGAATATCTTCGACTGGGACGATTTTTGCATAACAGTATTTTAGTCCCTAAACTTTAGTAAAATAACAAATAAAGAAAAATTATTATCAAATTCAACAATAAAGTCCCACCGTTACTCCCTTCGTTATCCAAATTACTTGATGTAATATGTTAAGTTAATAGAAACAATATTGTTGTTGGTTGCAGCTGAACTTCTAGGGTTTGAGAATCACATTCCACCATTTGCAAGTGCAAGGGGTGAAGACATTCTCAAAGGTGTAAATTATGCTTCTGGAGGAGCTGGAATTAGGGATGAAACTGCAAGAAACAACTTAGTAATTCCCTTATCCTTAATTTTTGGAAAATGATAATTATGTATACTTACATTTTTATATAAACCAATTTATTTACACGATTTCTTACAGGGATACGTAATTAGCATGAACAAGCAGTTGCGAAATCACAGAATTACAACCTCTCGGATTGAAAGCAAATTCAAAAATAGAGAAACAACTAAAAAATACCTGAAGAAATGCATATATACAGTTGGAATGGGCAATAACGATTACATCAACAATTACTTCTTGCCTCAATTTTATCCTACAAGTCGCCTATTTACACCAGAACAATATGCTACACTTCTCATTCGACAATATTCTCAACAATTAAAGGTCCTTTCTTTTCCTTCTTTTTTCTTTTAAGGGTCTGTTTGAAATAACTTTTCAAGTAAAACTTTTAAAACTATATTTATTCTTTTAAACAAACTTCGTCTCTATCCCAACAATCTAAAATATGGGTTTCCTAATTTTTTAATAACAACCAAATAACACGAAAAATATTTGAAAAGAGTTTTTAACATTAAAAAAATTATTTTAACTGAAAGAAAAATTATACCAAATTGGCTTTCAGTTTTATTTTAATCATTTTACATATTATACTTCAAATTTTGTTGTAAATAACTTATATTCTATCTTGGTACAAGGCGTTGTACAACTTAGGAGCAAGGAAGATAGCCCTGTTCGGATTAGGTCTAATTGGCTGTACTCCAGGCAGCATTGCTATGTATGGCACAAGTAATGGCTCTATATGTGTAGACTCCATAAACATAGCAGTACAAATATTTAACACCAAGCTTGTATTACTAGTTGATGAACTCAACAACAATCTCCAGGATGCCAATTTTATCTACATCAACATTTTCGGGATATCTTCAACCCCTGCACCTGGTATAACTCAACTTAAAAACTTATGATAATCAACCTATAGCTTCATCCAAGGAATGTAATACCTGATGTATTGATGCTCATTTCAGGGGTTACAGTCAATTCTCCCTGCTGTGAAGTAGGGAATCTGACAATGACTAACGGAGCTTTAACTTGCACACCTTTTGGTACTACATGTCCAAACAGAGCTGAGTTCATATTCTGGGATGCAACACATCCAACCGAGGTTGCCAATGTTGCTCTGGCAGGAAGATCATACATTGCTCAAGTTCCTTCTGATACCTACCCCATTGATATTCGCAGCTTGGCTCAGCTTTAACCAGTGAAGTAGTCATACTTCACAAACAAGAAGATTTCTGAATCACCAATCAGTATGTATAACATACCATTGACAGTTGCTCCTGTTGTAGTGAAACTTAAAAGAGTAATGTATGTGTAATTTGTAGACTTCCTTTATTTGTATGGAAATTAACTTCTAGTAAGCAATTGTATTACTTTTTAGCTCATTTATTTGGTGATGATAGTCTGGTACCTCAGAGATCACACCACCATCAAGAATAGAATGGTTCACACATTAAGAAATAAGAAAATTCTTATCCCTAAAGTAACATCACAGAGTCATAAAAGACGAGCATCTATATAATCCAAGTTCTAATAAATGAACTCTGTCAACATATGTAAACCAAATGACAAAGGGAGGTCAAACAAGAACGTGTTATTCTATGTTGCAGTAAATGCCTATATTGCATAGGTAGACAGAGAGAAAATAAAAATATGGAGGTGGTCATCTCAGTTTTAAGTTGACTCCTTGGCTGCTTTAACCTTTATAGCATATCTAAGTATCTCAATGACAATCAGTTCATTTACTCTACCAGCCACCAAATGCCGATAGCCTTTGTCCCTCCAGTAATCCTAATGGTAGATTGACTCAAAGTACAACCTGAAAATAAATCTGAAAGATATTAATGAGACTTGAGGACATTTAAAGGAGGAAAAATGAAAGCATGATTTTGAAGTAACAGCTAAATACCCTTTGCCAGGCTAGTTTAGAGTATTTTCAGAGCGCTGTCTGCAAATTATGAAGTTCAAACCCAGCAATTTAACATTATATATTCTGCTTGGAAGCATGGGCACTTGGTTCTTTTGGAACTAGTTTACCCGGTAAAACTTACTTGCAAGTGCGATCCATAACTGAATCAAGAAACCAGTGACCAGAACAAAAGTTTCAATTAGAGTCTATTACCCTCTTCTCATCAAGAAGAAAAGAAGTTACAGTTGATTTTCATTATTTGCTCACATGCTTGAAAACAAATGTGAATACTACTTGAAATGTAGACAAGATCACACAATCATCTAAAAAGAGAAACAAATTTCCAAGAAAAGTTCACCTTTCAATTCCAGCTGCAATGGTAGATAGAAGATATAAGAAAAGTTCCTGAAACATAACTTCACAGACCAGAACAGTTGCCTGTGAAAGGACGCAGATGAGCTTATGACAATGAGAAAAGTACTAAGGAATTCATCTGTAGGAAAAACATAAAAAATCTATACAACTATTATTATTACCAATAGAAAGACTGGCAATTGCTTCACATTTTCAGCCGGTAAGCATGTTTCAGAACTGGTTGAACTTAAATCACTAAAGATCTTGCTAAGTTGATACAACATAAAAGAAACTTACATAAAACAATCAATTGGTAACAATCACAAACAGAACAAGGCTTCCTTGAAGTTAACCAAATGACAACAACCATTCTGTTCTTTATTTTGTTCTAAGGAATGAATTACATTTAAAGCAAAATATAAATATTACTCAAACAACAGTGAGTATAAGATACTGTTGGACTAGCAGGACAGATATGCAAAATATCCAGCTTTCGAGACTAGCACAGCCAGCAAAATCTGTACGCTTAATTGCAGTTATATCTTTCCTTCCTCCAAACTGCATTTGGAGCAGCATTCCTTCATGTGCCTGCCCTGTGTTATAACAATATTATGAACTACTTAAGAACTAAAATTTATATAGAGTATTACCAATTTATTGAAAAAAGAAAATTATAGTTATATATTCATCTTGTTGCCATCAATGTTTTATTTTCAAACAACCTCCTTTGGCAAAAGGCACATTAGTTAGCGATAATGTTTTTCTTCTTATTTTTGTTTTTTTTCTCTTTTGCTGGGTGGATGTGCCAAGTTTTGAAGAAAAACAACATTCAAAAACAGTAAGAATTCGCAGTTAAAACCAAAAGACTCATAAGTGGAGGATCCCATAGCTCAACAGTAAAATGGTGATGTAATGACTTTCTAGCATTCTTTACATCAAACACTAATCTGAGTTCTCTGCAAAACAGTATGGAAGCCACTGCTACATCACCAGCTTAAATGGCATTGATTTTAAGGTAACAATATCATAAGGAATTAGATCAGCTGTTTCTTACTAGAACCTAGTCTCTAGAGCATAAGCGCTATACTAATATTTCATACACAATTGCTAGGAATTGGACAAAACGGTTTACATATAAGACATGCATCCCTCAAAACTATTTATGTCCACACAAGCTTTCATATGAATTTCTCAACATTTCTGGGAAAGATTCCTGATAATCCATCAAAAATATTGCAGTTCCTAACAAGTCAATTCAAGAGATCTGGCAGATACTTCAGCAAAAAAAAAAAAAAAAAAAATTCTATTTCATTTTGTACATAATTGACTGGCCCATCAATGTTTCACTTTCAGTCAACTCTTCATGGAAAACTGAGGCCAGTAAAGTGATGATTCTCACAATCAGTAATTACTTTTTATTAGATGATTGCATAAAGTTCAATGATCTATGTTAGTTAGTAACTTTTTCCCTGGTTTTGGAAAGGTGTTCTTAGTTTCTTAGCAATTGCATCATCTGCCACTCTTCTGTAGTCCAATGAGTTAGTATCTGCAGAAGCTTTCCAACATAACTAATGCTCATGCATGTCAATAAAATAACTTACTTATGCCATTTCCAGATGCATATTCAGTGCCCTCCAATTTGTAGGAGAAAAGGAAGATGAGCTTTCAGCTTTCAGTTCGTACCTTATTTCCAGTCAGTTTGAACCAGAATCAATGAAGGGTTGCAAACAAAAAAAGATGGTGCGCCAGATTAAATGAGGCCTGCTTGGAAAATCAGTGTCGAATATGGTAATCTAATTACAGCACTTAATGTGGCTGCTTTTCATGCTTTCCTTGAGGCCTTAATCAATGCATGCTGAGTAGTTAATCACACCAAACATCAATCTAAATTTTGGCAACAGCAGAGTGATATTCATCAGCACTCCAAGCACCCTTTCCTTTCAGGCTCATATCATAGCATACCATCTGGGCCTCTTGCAACCTTCCTTCCTGCTTAAGGCCGGTAATAAGCTCATTGTATACAGAGAAACTGGGGACAAAACCATTCTCAAACATTTCTCTGTACCAAATGTAAGCTCCACCAAAATCCTTAAGGTCACAGAATCCCTTTACCAGTATGTTGTAAGTATCTGCTTTGGGGATCAATCCTCTGCCCTTCATCTCATTGAGAAGATCCTTTACTTCAGACAAATTTCCCTCTCTTAAGTGCCCAAAAATCAAGCTATTGTAAGTCATCTTGTCAGGATGAATTCCACGGTCCACCATCTCATCACGCAATGCAGTTGCCTTTTTGACATCTCCATGCTCAGCACAACAGTGAATGAATGCATTATACACTGGTAGATCAGGAACCAAATTGATCTGCAACATTTCACTAAATAATTTCTCTACAGCCACAATTCCCTCCTTGATACACCCATTAATTAGAGGATGATAAGTCTTCACAGTAGGTTTGATGCTCAACTTCTTCATGTTTTCATATAGCTCAAGACATTTTTGGGAGTTTCCTACATTGCAATAACCTGAGATCAGTGAGTTGTATGTAATCACATCAGGACTAAGACCAGTACTTGTTATTTGAGGAAGAACATCTTCAGCGTCCCTTACCCTTCCCTTTTTGCAGAGCCCATTAATAAGGGCATTATAAGTTACAACTGTTGGACAAATTTCTCTTTTCACCATCTCATCAAAAAACCTGAAAGCATCTTTAATTTTCCCAGCTGTGCAGCTACCATCAATGACCATATTATATATTTGAGCATTAGGAAGAACCCCTCTGCCCTCCATATCCCTGAGGACTATTTCAGCTTCAAGAAGCTTACCATCCTTGCATAAACAATTTATGAGAGAACCATAGCTCACAACATTTGGCTTTATTCCACAATTTTCCATTTCTTCAAGTTTCTGGAAGCACCTATCAAAAAGGCCCATTCGCCCGTAGCCATCAATTAGGGTATTATTCGTCTCAAGATTTGGAGAAATGCCCTTCTCCACCATTCTCTTTACCCATCCCTCTGCCTTATCCATGTCTCTCAAATCACAAAACTTGCCAATCAAAGAATTGAAAGCAATGCTATTTGGTTTCAACCCACGATTTTCCATTTGCTCAATAGCCAAAATAGCTTTGTTCATGTCACCCCTTCGACAATATCCATTCACAATAGTGTTGAACATCACCTCATTTGGAACGAGCCCATTTTCAATTTCTTTCTCCAAAACCTCCTCTGCTTTCTCCACCTTCCCTTCTTTGCATAATGCATTCAACAAAATGCTACAAGTATAACTATTCATCCTAAACCTGCTTCCACTCAGCTTTCCATACAATTCCATCACACCCTCGCCATCACCACACCTTGCAAACCCATCAAAAAGGATACTATAGGTATAACCATCAGGCACAAACCCATGAGCTTCCATTTCATTAAAAACACTCTTTGCCTCTTTCATCCTCTTTGCCTTACAAAGCCCATTAACTAATGAATTGAACATAACCACATTGACCTCCACATTCTCACTCTTCATTCTTTCTCTCAAAGCCATTGCCTTGTCAAACTCCCCAACCTTGCAATACCCATCAACCAATGTATTATAAGTAATCCGTGTTGGCACCAACCTTCTATTACACATTTCATCAAACAGCTTCTCTGCATCCCTTATTTTTTTCTCCTTACAGTAACCACTAATCAAAACATTATATATAAATACGTTAGGACTCGTTCCCCTCCTCTTCATATCATCAACAATCTCGCAAGCCCTCTTCAAATCACCAATCTTCACCGCAGCTTGAACAGCTTTACCGTAAGTAAACTTATCAGGTCTAAAACCCAAACACAAAATCTCCTCAAACAACTCAAGAGTCTTATCAAAATGGTTACAACTTACCAAACATTCAAGCAAAACATTAAGAGAAGCCCAAGAAGGAAGCGTACCATCAGCTTTCAAAGAATAGTAAAGCTGCGTCCCTTGAGTAGGCATCTTTAACGACGCCAAAACTGACAAGAGCATGTTAGCGAAAATGGGTTTTAAAGAGGGCGAAGAGACGGAGAAAAGAGTAAAGAGATCATTGGGTGAAGAGAAATGTGAATTCTTTGAGCAAATGATGGTTTTGATTAGGTTTTGAGCGGTTTCAGTGCGGTTCTGCTGGAGTAGGATTTGTAGTTGGCGTACTTGCTCATTGCGTTCCAAGTCTTGCGGAGGATTATTGTTGTTGATTGATGGCTCTGTACAGAGACGCATAGAGGGAGTAACAGAGGGGGGAATTCTAGGGTGTTTGTGTTGAGCAATGAACGGCAATTTGGGAAGATGATGCAGTCGACTCGCCATTGCTTCTTCCTTTCTCTTTGCTTGACTTCCTAAAGACGGCAGTTTGCTAGACTTTCTGAGTCCCTGCAAGAATTTCGTCACTGTATAGATGGGATAAAAACAATTTAGTCCTTAGACATTAGAAAATTAACACAGTTTTATATAATTGTCCAACTTTTATCACTTCAGTTCGCACCGTCCCCAGCATCCTTTTTAGTAGAATCCAGTGCCCTATTGATTCAGATTTTTCATAAATTAAATAGATCTTTTTTAATATTAAAAATACTTTTTAATTTATTTTAATACCGTTTGGCTAGTATGTGAAAAAAGTCGTAAGAATTAAAAAAAATTTCTCTCTTATTAAAAAAATTCAAATTTTAAGATTTTGACAATAAAATTTTTTTCAGGCTTTTTAGAAAATTAACTTGTTTATATATATTTATTTTATTTTAAAAAATTATATATATTATTTTCAATATACCTTTAAAAATTTATTTATTAAAATAATTATTTAATTTTTTTAAAAAAATTATTTGTGACAACTAAATATTAATAAATTTTTAATTAATAACTTTACTTATAAAAACTCTGTTCGCAAAAAATTTACTGAAAAAATTTTATTTAAAAAAGTATATTAAAAAAATTTTCTTATGGGCATAAGGGCAACAGGTCCCAATCAAGATCCCGTTTATTAGATATTGTCAACTTTTAGAGAAACTTTGTTCTCTTAAAGTTTGAAAACAAGTCTAAAATGTTAAGGAATCTTACGGCTTATATACACCTAGTTCAAGAACTCTCTCAGTGATGTGAGACTCCTACCATGGATTATTATAATCCACCCAATTTAGACGACACACATTCACGTGTGCGGCTTATCACCTATCGTTGCTAAGTCAGCTCTCATATAATTTTTTTCATATCCTTTAAAAGCACTAAATTTTAAAATTAAACTAAAAACTCTCAATTGAAATCCAATACTATTTACTTACATATCTCAATAAATACAATCAATATCAAGATTTCTGTTACTTCAATACTATATACACGATCATACTAAAACCATACAATACAAGTACAATTACACATACATAATTGCATACCTATATATGTGTGTGTTGTGTGCAGGTGTGTAATCTCATAAATTTCAAAAGATGGCAATATCATTCTCCTAGAGTAATCCATTGATCTTTATACGCTATCTCCAACATTACCAAAAATTTGAAAAGTAGAAGTAAGTTAAAGGTTAGTAGATATTTACATATAAAGGCAACTTTAAAGAAAATAAACAAATATTCACATAAAATTCTTTTTTTATTCCAAACGATAAAATATCTTAAAGATATTCCAAAATGTTCATAAAATAACCTGAACACATTTATTCATTTATTATCAACAAAAATGCTTTCTAATTCTCAATGACAAATTTAATAAAATACCAAATTACATCTCAAAAATTAACTTTCATAAAAATAACATAAACTCATTTATTTTGTCATTAAAATAATTTTCATTAATTAATTTTCTTTTGTACTTCTGAGGCATTATTCTAAAGGATTATAACTCTAAAAACTAACCAACAAACTTTAGGAGTATTATTCTCAATAACCATTGATCCAACAAAAATATTTTAAAAATACCATTGCCCCAATGTATTCTAGAGGTATTATTTTTAGGGATCATCACCGTAAATACCGGGTTCACATCACAACAATCATACCCATAGATTTTTATTTTAAAGTTATTTCAAATTCACATTTATATTCACAATAACGTTTACAAATTTTCGAAAACATAACATTTTCCATCAAATCATCCATTGACATAAATGCAACACGTATTTCACAATTTTCTCATTAAAGTAATATTTATAAAAAATATTATTATTTAATTTGATTTTAAAATTATTAATTTATTCAATTACTTAATAATCCACCAATTTTCATAAATATTCAATTAACCCTTAAATCAAATAAAATATCAAATTTCGTAAATATTCATTTAACCTCTAAAATCAAATATAATATCAACTTTCATAATAATTCATTTGATCACTAAAATCAAATATGTTATCAATTTTCATAAACATTCATTTAAACCTTAAATTAGCAAAACACCAAATTTTTTATATTCATTTGCTCCATAAATCAAATAAATACCAAATTTCATAACAATCCACCAATAACTTTAATTATAAATAAAACAACCTATTTTTCAATTTTAAAATCAAAATCCTACTCCTATTTAGACGTGTCCTTTTCTCCAAATCATCTTCTAATATCAATTTAACAATAATAAATAATAATTAAAAACTTAATCATCTAATAAAATATACCATTCACAAAAAAAATATTCTAACCAAATCTAATATTAAAACTAAATTATGTAATATAATTTACTAAAACTTAAAACTAAAATATCACAATAAATCAAAAATTCTAACCAAATCCATGAAATCTTTCTAATTTCTGCATTTCTTCTTCTAACTCTTCTTTCTCTCCTTCCTCTTCCTTTTCTCCTCCTTCTGTCCCTCTTTCAGTCATCTTCTTCTGCTCCTTCTCCTTCTTTCTTTCCCCTTCTTCTTTCTTCTCTTTCTTTTCTCTTCCTTTCTCTTCTTTTCTTCTCCATTTCTCCTCCTTTTCTCTCCTTTTCTTCTTTTCCCCCTTCCTTGTAATAAGCAAAAATTAATTTGAATTTTGTTTTCTTAATATCAATTAAACATTTCAACTATTTCACTTTCACTTTCTACCCACAATAACATTCATATTATCCAGTAGTTCTGTTCTTCTGAAAATATAAATAGATTCATCCTAATAAAATATTTTCTCTAAAAAAAATAAATATAATCATCTTATAAATTCTCAAGTATCCCCATGTAATATATAACAAAGATATATATACATATATATATTCCCTTTAATACTAAAATCTAGAGTATTGCAATCTTCCCATCGAAAAAAATTTCATCATTAAAATTTAATCTATCTTATCAATCATATGAAGATAAACTATTATGTATTGCATGCCTCGATAACTCTTTAAATAATATACTCAATATTACTGTCATACCTAGATCTGAATGGTTCAAAGTATTACTTAACTTACAAATCTCAAATAGCATTAAGGCATTAATACTTAACCAATCATCCTTTACAAAAATTTGCAACCATAAAAGCCGAACATCAAAGATATTCCTTAGATACTAAAATTTCACTAGTATCAAAATCATATACATATATATATATATATATATATCTTAGTCAAATCTAAAAGTTAATCATAATAAAAGTCTCAATGCTAATACACTACAATCCTTGAATCAAATCCCTCAACAATGTGAAATACTTTAAACTATATCCTCATAAAATAAGTATGAGTCAATGCTTATCAAATTCTTAGATTAAGAACCCTTATTCCTTAATGATTGTAAATATAACAACATATTATTGGATTTCAAATTTCAAATACAAATTAAACTTATGCAATAAATTCATCCTCAAAAGCCACTTATTAAACCCAATAAGATGGCCCATATAATTCCTTTCACCAATTTCATAATACTAGTAAATAACGTATATTGGGACAATAAATTCTCTCCTTTTTTTAAGAATTTCACCTTGAAAATTCACTATCACTGATACCTCAATCAAAACAAAATCCTCTACCTACAAGTCTCAATTAGATAATTAGAATAAATCATGCTTCTACTACACTACTCTGATAACTCATATGAAAAATAATTCTTTAAGCCATCACCTAAATAATAAATCTAATCACAAAGTTTTGTATAAACCTTTATTCTTATCACTAACATTTAATAAAAAGTATACAAAATCATAACCTATGCTTTGATGCCACAAGTAACATCTTGCATCCAGTATATGCCAAGGTAATGCCGAACTAAGGTGTTAGGACAAATCTTTAAAAGAATTTTAATGTCAAAACGTTACCTCAAGGAATGTAATGATCTACTACTATTTGTCACAGCTTGACTGAGATCTCACTTATTAAATATTGTCCACTTTAGGAGAACCCTTGTCTCCCTCACAGTTTTAAAACGCATCTAAGAAGTTAAGGAGCCTCGTAGCTTAGATTCACATAGCCCAAAAACTCTCTCAGTGATGTGGGAACATCACTCTTGCCATGGGTTATTACACGATCCATTTGAATTTGTGATCAAGGGCAATCCTTTACCATTTTGAAAGCGGATCAGTGATAGGATTACAAGTTTTCCCTAGCCTGAATCGCTTCCCTATTAAAAAGTAAAAGGCTAGCATGAATTAAATTTTTTCCAAAAAAAAAAAAAAAAGAAACCCTGAACTAAATTCCCCTGCAATCTTCATGCACTATCCAGCCTCTTCTGGTGCCTCTACGACTGGACCCATGGTAATTCTATTTCTCCTTGTGTCTATGTATGTTTATTTCTCTTTGTTACTTTTTTTTGCACATTCCACGTAAAATTGATTGATTTATCATATCAACATAAAATTTAATAAATCAATATTCAATTCCAAAGCTTAAAATCATCAAGAGAATAATATTATCATGTGTGTGTGTATTATTGTAGGCTATTGTCTTTGTTTGTTTCTCTGCAGTTGACATTTTTTTATATTATTAAATCATAAATTTGGAAACAAAATTTTCTAATGCAGTGTTATTGTCATCACAATTAGACACCACTCACTCCTTACTACTTTTATTTAATGTTTTATTGAACAAGAATGAGTGGTGTTGTGATAAGTGTTGTGGTGATTTTTCTCAAAGTATTCAATTTGATTCTTCATTTTGTAGGATCAAAGTGGGTCAAAAGTGGATTAAGGGTGAAATCAATGACAACCCTGACCCCTCTTCAATTAAGCCCAACTAGAGATGGATTGGGGATGGGGATCCCCTAACCTATTCAAGGACGAGGCCGAAGATTGGGGTCCCTGACTCGTCCCCGGCCCGTTGCCATCCATATTTGTTAGAGAGTAAAATTTGTAAATTTAATAAACTATGTCTTAGTTTGTTATTTTGCTATTGCTTAAGGATGAAAATTTTTGGAAAATTTATGAAAATATCCCTAACTAGAATCCAATTGACGTAAACAGCCACTTGAAAAAACATTTTATCAATCTAACCCAACATCCATTTTTGGGACAATTTTACCATCACTAGCCACATTCAATTTTGTTTTACATTTTAACACTATTTTTTTACCTTTCCTTTTTTTACTAACTAAACCTTCACAAAAGTCTCAACTTTCCTTTCCCAAAACCTCTCTTCTCTAGTGAAATGTGATTTATAATATTTGTAACATAAATGAGAATATTTAAAATGTATTTTAAGATAAATTTTGTAATGAAATTGTTAAATAAATGTTTTAAGTTTATTTTATGAAAGAAATATATATATATATGAATTTAGGATGAAATGAGTATGTTTTGAGTATGATTTTTGTTGGGTCTCGATAACGTAGATGTTTTTGGTTGAAATGTTCTTGGAATCTAAAAAAGTCGCTGAAAATGGTCACGATATGGAAAATTTTCGAGTGGGACGCGGTTGTAATTTTTGTAAAGGGGAGGGTCTATTTTCGAGTGCGTTTGGCAACCCAATTTTTGGGAGAAGGCGCTCGAAATGGGCAAGTTTCAGCCGCCCCTCCCGAAAATCACACCCACCTCCCCACACCCCCCCAAAACTCGAAAATTTTTCATATTTTGGCCATTTTCGACGATTTTTTAGATTTCAACAATGTTTCAACCAAATACATTTATATTGCCCAGACCCAACAAAAATCATATCGAATGTATACTTCTTTCATCTTAAATTCATATAATTTTTTCAAAAGAAAATAGAGTCAAAATGTTAAAAAAAAATTGAATATGACTAGTGGGGACAAATTTATCCGAAAATTGAAGTTGGATTAAGTTGGTAAAATTTTTTTTCAAGTGGTTGTTTAAGTTAATTTGGTTTCAACAGGGTTATTTTAAGAAATTTTCCAAAATTTTATTACCCAAAAGAACTATTTAATCTTAAATTTAATTTCAATGCTTCTGTGAATTTATTTCTATTTTTATATTATTAGTATGAGCTGTGTATAAACTTTTGTATCCAGTGTTAACGTAGTAAGATAATTAAAATAAACATAAATAAATAAAAATAAAGAATAACAAAGTAGGACATAGTTGTTTCACTTTTAACAATTTAGTCCCCACAGTGCCATTATTACTAAAATACTCTGATAATGCAAAATTGGAAATCATCAAAATATATATTACGATGAATGAAATATATAAGTACTTGTCTATATATATATATATGTATATAATATTTATAATTTTCTAATATTTGTAAGATAATAAAGTTTTTTAGATTAATTTTGAATGTATATATTTATGTGGAATATATTTAGACTTATATTTAAGAATAAAAATACTTTTTCAAATTTTCATTTGGAAAGAAACAACTCTCCTATTAAAATCAGTTTTTTTATCATTCTTATAGTCATTATAAATGGCTCATTAATTTGGACTAATTCTAAATTTTTATGACGTTCATTACAGTGGTGAAATAAAAAGATAAATAATTTTGAAAATTATCATCTGCTTACTATCAAACCTATAAATGTTGAGCCCAACACTGTATTCCTTTTTACATAAACTAAAATGATCTTATGCTATATTTATTTAACTATTTAATGACTAAAATAATAAATTTAGAATATTATCATTAGTAATAAAAATTAGGAATAAAATATTCATAATTAATTCAAATTATTATTTAAAATTAATTAATTTCCTTTCACATTTATTTGAATAATTAACAATGCAAAATTTTAGAATATAATAATTTAAAAAGTATATTATATATATATTATAGATAAGAACTACTTAAATATTTTAATAATTAAATTTAAATTATTATTCAAATGTTTGCTTAATTTTCATTTGAGCTACTTTAATTAAAATTTATAATTAATTAATTATGTTTATCTAATTTTAACAATTCTAATAATAAAAAATTATTTCAATAATTCGATCCAACTTTATCTTATTTACTCATATCCAGCCCAGTCCTTTTAAAAAGTAATTTAAATGATATTTATATTTATTCTGTGAATAATTGAAATGCAAAATAAATAATCTCAAAATTTTATTATTTAGTCTAGAATCTCCAGTATTGTATTATTTGGGATATATTTCTTGAATTAATTTTGAAATATCTAACACTACTCAAATCTAAAATCATTAGAGTAGTAATTCATTGAGTGTGCGTTTGGCAGAAAGTACTCGACTATATATAATTGGATTGTAATAGATAGCACGCGTGCACGCACACAAATACATGCGCAAGTATATGTATTTGTGATTGTATTATAATATAGTAATCATATAAAATTTATTTTTATTATTTAGTTATATATTATTACTTTTAATTAATAATTAAATAATTTAAAATTATTATTTTAAAGAAATAAAAAAATTAATACGAGCTTGACCCAAGGAGAATGGTCAAGTCAAATTTGAGAGTTTAAACTGTATTATTTTTAATTTTTATACAGCTTAATCTTTGTAAGCTTGCAATAAATATTGGACAAAAAAAATTTAATACTAAACAGTACTCAAATAGTGAAATAGTGTAGTTCAAACCTGTCTATCAAACATACTTTAAAATTAAATTTAAAAGATGCATAACATATTTAAATTGGCTTACTTTTAGGTCTAATTAAAAACTAAATTGAATGTTTTAATTTTTTTTAAAAAACATAATTAAATCTAAAAGATATATAACATAATTCGGGATTAATTTAAATATGCTAAATTGTTATGAATAGTTAGAATAACTTTTAATAAGTGTATTTTAATAGTATATAATCCTTTTATGAGTTTAGATTTTTGAACTGCAATGCACCAAATTCAATTTGGCAAAATTTTAGTATTTTTTTTAGAAAATATCAATTTTTAAAAAAAAAAAAAATTATATTTATATAGAGATAAAATTTTAAATTTTTGTTAATTTTAGTTTAATTTTTGATATTGATAATTTTAGTTTAATTCTTGTATATTGATAGTTCAAATTAAAAATCAACTGAAAAACTTTGTTAATGCTAAGAACCAAGACCACTTGTATCAAATCAAACCAATATATTTGGTTCAACCAATTGGTTCAATTTGGTCCAATTCGGTTCATCATCTTATACCACCTTTTTCTATGCTTCAAGTTACTCCAAGGTAAAACGACTTTCTCTCTCTCCATAAATCTTTGCACACCCACCACCCAAAATTTTAATTTGCTTGTTAATAGAAAGGAAGTAGATGAAATTTATTCAAATTTTTTTCATTTTTCTTCTTTAATAAATACAAATTTTCACTTAAATATAAATGTATAATAATTTGTTATTACTTATAGTAATTTATATCCATTCAAATTTTAATATGTGGTGATTTTGTTAGTTTTTATTTGTTCACAATGTTATAAAATTATTTTTTTTATATTTGAAAATTGAAGACCTATATAAAGAGATTTGAGATTATTTTTAGATCAGAAAGATTTCATACTAATACAAGTTTATTATAAAAAGTTTGTTGTAATATTAATTAGAAGGATCAAATTAAGTTGTGGAGTGTAAGGGTAAAAGTTGTGAAAAATATTACAGTGAAGCGCTAATTTAAACTATATCTTTTCAATTAAAAACACCAAATATAAGGGTATTATATTTATGCATTAATATGATACTTTTCGGCTATATATTATAATTGATTTCTATAATATCTTGATGATACGGAAATAAATGTGCGACGTAATATTTTATTTGAAATGAAATTAGGATTATACTTCTTGATTAAAAAAAAAAATCATAGGATTATACTTATGATGTGGCCTGCTGCCTTCTTCTTTAATGTGGAAGCCCAAAGGTCCAAAATATTTGGTAAAATTATTCTAACTTTATTCACAATGGTGGATTATAACATCTTCGTCAATAAATGTTGATAATTATAATTATTTGATATTTAATAATTATATCACATACCACTATAATTTAAAAGCCACAACAATTAAATTCAAGTGTATCTTTATAAAACCCAAATAGAATATATTAACTCTCAAGTTATAAAATGTTCAGAGATTAAAATATTGAATAAATTCTAACTACGTAATGTGATAACATATTTCGCATAATCAATACTTAAAAGTTATACTTATTATTATAATTTTACCTCTTTATAATTAAGTTTAATGTTACAATTTTTTTTTTTTTGGAATGATCGGCATATTAATAGAAATGCTTGAATATTTTTGAAAAATTTTAAATAGAAAAATATTAAATTAACTTAAATAAGAGAAAACTTATTGTTAATTAAAAATTTTTCATTAGACCTCTCCTTCCATAATTATGTCAATGATCACATCATTGTGTTAAGAGCACTCAAAAAAGAATACTAAGAGGTGTTAAAGTTTTTGTTTATTGAAAACAATTTTTTTAATTTTTTAATAAAAATTACGAGAAAACAACTCATATTTCCTTTATCCTAGTGTGAGCAAGGTTTAAACTCTAAATCTCTTATATCGATCTAAGAGATTTTTGAGAGACAAATATTAAAAGGTTCAAAAACTTAAGTTAAAAATAAAATATATAAATATTACAACAAACTTTAAAATTAATACTTAAAGGCTAAAATTTTAATCACCAAAATCTCTAAGTGCATAAAAATATGAGTGTTTGATACTTAAAAAAATGAGACAATAATATTTTTATCCATAGATCTTAGAAAAACAGCAAATCAAGACATGATTTGTTCAATTTTAATATTTTAGTCTTTATCCTTCGTTTTTGTAACCTAATTTTTTACAATATATTAGGAATCTAGATATTAAAATTGAATAAACTATATCCCAAGTTACTAAAGTTTAAAGAATGGAAATATTATTATATCCCATTCAAAAAGTTGTAATTATAGATATCAATATAAAAAGTTCTTATTCTGATTTTGATTTTGACTCTCCATTTTTATAGCTAAAAAAATCTTATTTTTGTTATACACACTAAGAAAATTATGTTTAAAATTTATAATAACTTCTTAAAATTTTTTTAATTTTGATGAAAGTAAAATTTTAAGTACTATTTATTATACTATTTGAGATTCTATTAGTTGAACTAATTAACACTTATAATTTTTCAATTCAACTAAGTTACAAAATTTATTACTATGAGTTATTATTACAATCATATTTTCAGTTATTTTTGTTAGAAACTTGATGTGCTTTTCGTGATTTTCACAGCATAAAACACATAAACAAATAATTATTATTTAGGAAGTTTAAACTATCGTTGAAAGTATAACAATATTTAGAATGCTTGACCTTTCATCAATATCACAATAATAAATATAAAGTTTTGTTTATCACAGATTTAATAAAACAATAATAAAATATACATGATGAAACCATTAATTTAAGGGAAACATTTATGGAATCATAGTAAAAGAATTTTATTACCTTATGTAAGGATTGCAGTTTTTTTCACTCACTAGGAAAATAATAACATCCCTATCTCACACAAAATAAAGGAAGAAGAAGATTTTGGAAGAAAGAGAATTGAGAACACCTATATATCCTTCAGGATAGGGATGAAGAAAATAAGGAAAACCTTTTATTATTTATAAGAGAGGTACTCTATTTTATATCGAATACGACTGTTAATTACAATTATATTTAATATCTTTAGTTTGTTTTTAATTTTAATTGTAGTACACAACCAACTATCACCACTCTCACTCATCCAAAATTAACCCTTAATTTTTCACAATTTTTTTAATTTTTACTAAATAAAACAGGTTATAAGATATTAAACCGGTAATCAAATGGTTCATTTTGGTTCAGTTTGGTTTATAGTCATCCAAATCGATTTATCCCAAAATGAGGCTATCCTAAAGGTATCCCTTATTCTTAAGGTTGCATGACGTGACTTTCTCAATGAATCACATGATCAATTTCTTTTTTTTCTATATATAATAATATATATCATAAAAAATAATAATATTTTTGTACCTAAATTTTAGTAAAATAATAAATTACAACATAGTTTTCTCAATATTAACAATTTAAACCCTAGACTTATTTAGTATAAAATTGTGGTAGTTTTAAAATAATTAATGACTACTTTATTCAAAAAATAATTAACTGTTAAAAAAATATATTTCAATGTTTAATAAATTGTATTGTCAAAAATGTTGTTTGCTTTAAAATTGAGGATACATGTTCAGTAAATGTTAATAATAAAAATATCATAATAATATATAATATTTATAGCAGACATTATTTTTTTTAATATTGCACATTGCATGTACGATCCATCAATATTACATTGAAGATCTATCAAAAATTGGGAGTCTTAATCAAGTTTAGTCTGATACCACACAAAAATCTATATTTAATCTGGGTAACATCTACCCTCAACTTTGAGGGAGTTTGCCCTCAAATTGAAAAAAATTCTATCCATATAAAAATATAGTGGGTGAATTTACATAAAAGTGGGAATTAACCTTAGTAAGAAAGTTTAATCCTCTAACCAATTGGATTGCGCTTAGGTGGTTAATTAAAGAATACTATATTGACTAAAAGTTCGAAAAATTGAATTTAAAAGATAAAAAAAACATCAAGTATTGTCACTATAATAATTATATATAACATAAAAATTATAGCAAAATGTAGTAGGGTTATAAGTCTGTAACCATTTGTAATAATTAAAAATATTATACAATTTATATGAAAGAGCAACCCTTTGTCACTTTACAAATTTTACAAAAATTCATGTCTAAATATTTGCTAATAAATTTTATTTATTAAAGCAACTACCTTACGATCATATATATTTTCATAAATTCTAATAACAATATTAATGTATTATTATGTAATATCATAATTCACTGTGTAAAGTATAATTATATGATTACATAATAATTCTAATAAGTTTTCATTATGTTAACAAACTATCCCTTATTAAAATATTATTGAAAGCTTGTCAGGTATAATAAAATTGTAATATCATGATAAATTAACTTATTAAATAAAAAATTTGAAACTCTTTATACGTAATTGATAAAATAAATTGTAATGTAATAATAAAAATACATACGATATGAAAAAGGTTTACAAAAATATATGATATAGTCTTGTCATTAAAATAATGAGATTATAATAAAAATTTTAAACAAATTATATTAAATGCCATCATAGATTATTTCATAAGCAGCTTTTTAAAAAATAAGCTCCTCTCGTGCTTATAAATTTAATAAAAATAATAAATAAATTTACTTTCAATTGCAAACTTAAGTAAGGATTAGTTTTCTTGACTCAGCGTCCAATAGCGTGCCGTGTTTCCAAAGACTAATATATTAAAATTGAGAAATTGTGGGCCCATTTATTATTTTATTAAAGTTTAGGGATAAAATTGTTATTATCTCTCCACGTGCATCCTGGCAAGCTTTTCCCATGGATCAATTATTGAATAGTCTGCGAACCTTCCGAGAAAGTTCCTTTATCATGACAAAATCCCAATGTATTTATGATCTTATACAAAATAAATGCCAAGAAATTGGAAGCTTCTCTCCGCATAATTCAGTTGATCCGGTCCAGGCTTCTAAAACTCGTTAATTTCCTATCGGGTTGATCAGGCTTTTACCGGTTCAACTCTGACCTATACAAAAACTTTAAAAATAATAATAAATATTCGATTTAAAATATATTTAAGGTCAGAATCAAGTCTCGACTCGAGATATATTTACAATTGACTTAAATTTTAAATTTTATTTAAGATGAATCAAATTTAAAATTTTTCTAATTTTATTTATGATTTATTTAATACTTTCAAATTATTTTAAATTAAAGTAATAATAATAAGAAACAAAAATTTGGTGTCTTACGAGTGAGATTTCTCACTTAAATCTAATTATTTTTTTAAAAAATAATTTGAAAATTCTTAATTGTTTGAAGCTTTTTTTAAAAAAAATTACTTTTTTTTATTAATAATTTTGTAATTTTTGTAATTTTAAAAAATATAATAATTAAAAGTATAACTATTATTTATTAACAACTAACTTGTATTTAATAACTAATAATCCACCTAGTTTGGAGATTTTTTTGGAAAATATATTAATTAACCGCTAACTTGTAACTAATAGATTATAATTATATTTTACAGTGTAGGTTAATGGTAATAAAAAATTTAAATATACGTAAATTAGATATTTATTTTTAAGTTTCAAATTCTGTTATTTCTTCAATTTAATATCAAAAATTTTATTTATATTTAAGTATAATTAGAAGAAAATTTTTAATTTAACACTCATGCACCTGGTTTAAATAAAAAATTAAATATATCGTTCTAATTTTAAAATTTATTCAAATTTGAAATTTAGAGAAAAAAATAGTCCTTCACTTTCGTCCAGTAAAAATAAAAGGTTAAGAATTCTAATTTCCTTACTTTAAGGTTAATACAAATTAATTTGATTTAATTAATTTGTATTGTTTTGGAATTCATGGTAAAAAATTAAAAAAAATTAATTTAATTCACTACATGATTTTTTTTAAAAATAATTAATTAAATGCCCTTATATATTAACTACAAAATGTTTTTAATATATTCTTATGTTTTACTATTTTTTTAAAATTTTACGTTATATATTTTATATTTTAAAATTAAATTTTGTGTTAAAATTTTAATTTAATTTAAAATATTTAAAATTTTAATACTATAAAAAAAATAAATTTATATATTTGAAGAAAAAAAAACAAGGCCACAATACTAATTATAGGATTTGACTCCCAACAATTAACGCAATTAATGGGAGCCTTTTGTCATTGACTCGTCATTCCCAATTTATATTTACGACTTTTTTTAATCTAAAATTAATTAATTTTTTTATTAATAATAAGAAAAATAGTGGTTATCTCCTTAATTGATAATAAAGAAGAACGCGACAAATTAAACTACTCATACCATCCACGTGCCACACGACGTCCCATCGTTTGGCTGTGGACCCCCCGCCTGTCCACTAAGGACCGTTGGGATATATAATAGCACTTAGCTATCTCTTGCTTTATGTTTTTCTTTCTCATTATCATATAATTTATTTATTTGCATCAAATAAGTGATTTATTTGCCTAAAATCCATATATCTAAATCATAGAATTTATTTTAACAATCTTAATTTCAAATTAACATGTTAAATTATTAGAAAAGTTTAAAAAATGATGTATATATATCTACAGTTTGATTAAGTATCCGTTTGTTTTGACTTTTTTATTGGTTAAAAGAATTTTTTTAATAATAAAAGTCATTTTTAAATTTTTTAATATCATTTGATTGATAACGAAAAAAAATTTTTAAAAATTAAAAAAGTTATTTTCTTCTATCAGAAGAAGTCAAAAATTTAGATTTTTGACAGTAAAGCTTTTCCAACTTTTTTAAAAAGTAAAATTATTTAAAATACTATTACTTTATTTTAAAAATTTTACGTAATTTTTTTAAAACAAAATATTAAAAATCTGTTTATTAAAGTAATTACTCAAATTTTTCTCAAAAATCATTTGTAATAATCAAATAATTAATCAATCTTTATTAAAAACTCTACTTATAAAAGTTTTACGAGTAAAATCTTACTTTAAAATTTTTGATTTGAAAGTTATACCAAACAGACTTTAAATATATACTTTAATTATTCATATATATCTGATATATTCGTTTAATTTGCGAATTTTAACAGAAAATAATGATAATTTAATATATTTAACTCTTAAAAAAGATTAAAATTAGAAGGATATTATAATAAGGTTAAGATTTGAGTGTTGCAACTGCACTATACAGTCACAACAAATTAACTGTTGGTATTGCTCAAAATATAATATAACAATTAACTTAAAATGTTTATGACTCATAAATTGAGTTGGGAGTCGAAACTTTATGTTTATTTACTAAAATTGTACTATATAGTTACTACATGATGGCATGACTCTTATAATAATTATAATAAAAAAAAAATGAATAAATTATTTAAATTAAGAAAATTATTTAATAATTAAAGATTTACGTGACTATTTTTAAAATTTGTGAGATTACAGTATTATTTTGGTCAAATTTTAAAGGTATATATGGTTTTTTACCCTAAAATATATTCTAAGTGTAACATACTAATATATTTATATTTATCCGCTTACCCATATTGTAATATAATATTACAAAATTATGGTTATTGTTGTTATTATTATTATTATTTTTAAATTTATTATCATTTAAATTTTTCTTAGAATTTTACTATAATAGCCTAATGTAAATTTTGATATGCATGTAAAACTAATAATATCAAACTTTAAATCAATAATCTTGAACCTACTCTATGTCATATGAATAGTAATTGACAATGGAGTTGACCTCCTCCTTTTTTATTATATGAATAAATGTCACACAAAGTCTATATAGTAGATTTAAGTATAACTATATTTACATATTATTATATTTTATATATTTTAAATATTAGCATTCAAGTGAAACATTCATTTTGCACTTTTTGTTAATATCATTTAATTATATATATATAATATAATCTAACGTTATAGTGAGATATCTATTAAGAGTAAAATATTGTGATAATTACATTTTTAATGTTACTCGTAAAAGTTTACGTCTAATTTAATTGAAATTAACTTATATTAAAATAAATTATTCTGACACAATTGAGTTCTATCTACTTCAACATAACTGTGGGGACTCGAATCTTTTGCCACGTGAGGTGGAAAGGGAGGTTAAAGCACTTAATTGCATCAAAATATATTTTTCATTTGGGACTTAATTGTATCAAACTAAATATATAAGTTCTAGGTGATGAATTTTGAGTATCTGTTCCGGACTAAATTGGATCTTGACGCAAATTCATAGGACCTGTATGATAGTTTACCTTCAGTTGGATCTCACCACGTATACCACTAAACTGACGTAAGATCACATTTACGTGGTCAAACAGCTCCCCCTGTTATCACCCACTCACTGTGAAGCACTGGATATTCGATTTCAACCCATCTGATCCGAACACGTGTTACCCTTTACGTGATAGATCTAGAACTACCAATTTAGACGCCTGCACCTGATTACCCCATAATTACATCGGAAAGGAAAAAAAAAACAAAAAAGAAAAATCCCCTTACGATCTTTTAGTTTTGTCCCATATTATTTCATCACAATCACAGAAACGAGTTCACGTTCTCTTGTTCTCTCTCTTAGTCCCGCTCTGAATCTGTGAATTCTCTCGATTGAAACCCTAGGGGCTTTGATCGATCCGTTTAACTTAAATCTGATTTTGATTCTGTAATCAATCAGATCGCAGGATTGAATCAAAACTGTTTCTCAATCAACTGAGCAATTCGCAGTCGTTTTGCTGAATTGTGAAAATGCAGTCCTACGGAGCTAGATTGACCACATTCGAAGACGCAGAGAAGGAGAGTGAGTACGGATATGTTCGTAAGGTAAATGAAAATTCAATTTTTTACGATCTGTCGTTTTGATTTTAGGTTCAATTTGAAGTGATTTTAAATTCAATATTTATTTATTTATTTATTTTTTGTATATATAGATTGATTGATCTGTTTTTATTTTTACTAAAGTAAGTTGATTGTTCATATGATCTGTTCTCTATCGCCTTGAAATAGAATTTGGATGAATTATAGTAGGAGTGATTTCAATTTGATTGATTTTTGACTTATGTATGTTTGCTAACAACTTATTGACTTGACTATGGTAAGGGTTGATTTACTAGCGCTGTCTGATGTGATTTATTATTGTTTGTTTTAACTTGCAGGTCAGTAATTTTTTTATTTATCATCACAAATTTCCCAAAATTCGATAATTAATTGAAAATTATTGCTATTTGATAATTTTTATTGTTCTTATTTCTTTCCACCCAAAAAAAATTTCCTGTCAAATTTTTTGTTTCTTGCTTGTTAGTGCCATATTTTTAGTTCTTATGGTATGTGGGAGAATGTTGCATAGATTGAGATTCAGAGTTTTAGTTCCAAGTTTAATGGCCTTTATCTTTTTCCCTGTTTTTGCTAGCTTCTTGTATGTTAGGTCACATACTTAGTTTCCTTTCTTGTGATAGGTTGTATGAAAGACTACTGGTTGTTTTGTGCTCCATAAGCTTCTTCTGGCACAAAGAGGAAACTGTAGTTTATTTATGGATTTTATATAGTTTACTATTCTTTACTCGCGGCTTGTTATTAATTGTTATTTCTGAGTTATCATTGTGCAAACTTGATTTTGGTTCTATTTGGTTGTCTCATAATTTGCATATTTATCAGTTTTGCAATCTTTCTGAACTGTTGTGTTATCAAATATTATTGAACAGGTATCAGGACCAGTGGTGATTGCAGAGGGCATGGCTGGTGCTGCTATGTATGAACTAGTCCGTGTTGGGCAAAACAATTTGATTGGTGAAATTATTCGTCTGGAAGGACATTCTGCAACAATCCAAGGTTTTATGGTTTTGTATTTTTGTTTATTTATTTTTGCTTTCATTTTTACTGCATTAGTATTGTCTGTTGAATTCCCATCTTGAGTATATATACTTTAAACATAATCCATTGGTTCTTGAAATTGACAAGAAAATTTGTTATCTTTTATATTTCAGTTTATGAAGAAACTACTGGTGTGACGGTGGGCGACCCTGTTATACGAACACACAAGGTTAGTATCTTGTTTTTGCTGCTTTTCTGGTGGTGAGATGACTACATTAGCTAATATATTATTGTTGATGTTGCAGCCTCTCTCAGTGGAGCTGGGACCTGGAATTTTAGGAAATATTTTTGATGGAATTCAGGTTTGACTGGACCTGGAGCTCAAACCACACACTTATATATACTTAGATTTATAAATTTCAGATGTGGATTCAGTTTTTACACTTGACTATGTTTTGTTTCTAATTTTATGATAGAGGCCTTTGAAAACTATTGCGAGACTATCTGGTGATGTGTATATCCCTCGTGGCGTGACTGTCCCAGCCCTTGACAAGGATACACTTTGGGAATTTCAGCCTAAAAAAATAGGTAATGAATGAATATTCAATTCTTGTTTTTGAGCTATAATTGACTGTTATTGTTAATTTGACTTTTGTATTTAATATTGCTTAATTTCTGTCCAATTTACTTATTGCAGGTGAGGGAGATCTTTTAACTGGCGGAGACTTATATGCAGTAAGTTTATTGGCATTGAACTTTGTTTGACTAGTTACTTGTGAGAAGATGGACATTTGTTGTAGCATGAACTTTCAATTAAGATCTGGGTGAATGTCCCTGATGCAGACTGTCTTCGAGAACACTCTGATGGAGCACCATGTTGCACTTCCTCCTGATTCTATGGGGAAAGTCACTTATGTTGCACCTCCTGGTCAATATTCACTGAAGGTTTGTCTGTTTAACTTCTTTTATTAGTCATTTTCTATCTATCATAGGTAAGTTGATGAGCATTTGCTATTCTGGTGGGTTGTATCTTTATCTGTCATATGATGTTTTTGGGGTGATATTTATAGATTCTCATGTATCATGTAAATCTGTTTTTACTATAATGAAGTTACTCCTAGCTTTGGAACTTTACCTTGCTAACTTTTTTTCAGCACTGTTAGGCTGATCAAGTCTTTTTAGTCCTTTAAACAATGATGAGAAGATCATGTTTTTCATATGATAATGTCAAAGATCTTTGCCTAATATACTGTGCTTGTATGTTTTGGAGTTTATTGTGCAAGTGTGAAATTCTAGATTTGAATGAGGGTGGTTTAGAAATGTGATTTTGGGCATTTATTAGAAAGAGAAAAAAGTGATATGTGCTATTGATATGCTTAATGTAGGGACTTAGAGTGATGTTAGGAAACTGAGATAAGTTTTTTGGTTTTGCATTGGTGATTTATCTCGTTAATGCATTTCATGATACTAGAAAGAAGGTCAACAGTTGTGAAAATTTGACTTGTTCCATGTATTGATTGTTTCTCGGGAATTGTTCACTAACTCTTATGTATATTTGCAGGATACTGTGTTAGAGCTTGAGTTTCAAGGCGTCAAAAAGAAATTTACTATGCTTCAAGTATGTAACTTTGTTCTTGTAATTACAATTCCACAGCCTAATTTCATGATTCCAGAACTGCAAATTTTAAAATTTTTGTTTTATGTTTCTGCCATTTGCAGACTTGGCCTGTACGTACACCAAGGCCAGTTGCATCAAAGCTTGCTGCTGATACCCCACTGCTTACAGGACAGGTAACTAGTTTAGAGTAAACCTGCTGTTGCTTCCTCTCTGACTATTCTTTATGTTCAGTCCTGATGACTTTATTCTATTTCAGCGTGTTCTTGATGCTCTTTTCCCTTCAGTTCTTGGTGGGACTTGTGCCATTCCTGGAGCATTTGGTTGTGGGAAAACTGTTATTAGCCAAGCTCTTTCTAAGGTGAACATAGCATATCTCCAAGTTTGAGTATTGGTTCAATTACTGATAATTTTTTTGAGCAACAATTTATATGATATATCCCATTAACATGCAGTACTCCAATTCTGATACTGTTGTTTATGTTGGTTGTGGGGAACGAGGAAATGAAATGGCAGAGGTACTTGTTTGTTTCAATTTGATTATTGCTCATTATTATTTTCTTTTTGGAAATTTTGATTCATGGTGACCAATTATGTAGGTGCTTATGGATTTTCCTCAATTGACAATGACATTGCCTGATGGCCGTGAAGAGTCTGTCATGAAGCGTACAACACTTGTGGCCAACACTTCTAACATGCCTGTGGCTGCTCGTGAGGCTTCAATTTATACAGGTAAACCAAACGATTTTGAGCATTTAAAATTATTGACACATTGGCTAATTATTAAAGATTATTAGGAAACAGGAATTTTAGCTGCTGCCAGCAGGAATTAAATATTATTCATCAATGATTATTGTAACAATGGACTTTGTAGTTGCTTCATGTTGATAAACAAGAGTAATTTAAGATTATTAGGAAACAGGAATTTTAGCTGTAATGATTATTCATCAATGATTATTGATGCAATGGATTTTTTAGTTGCTTCATGTTGATAAACAACAGTAATTTTCGAAAGTCTTGCTGCTACTGTTACTTTATTAGGCACTGAAGGTGAATCAACTTTTTATGCTGGATATTTTATTGATACTTCTCATACTATGTGTATGTGTATTGGCAGGAATCACCATAGCTGAATATTTCAGAGATATGGGTTACAATGTTAGTATGATGGCAGATTCAACTTCTCGTTGGGCAGAAGCATTGCGTGAAATTTCAGGACGATTGGTAAGTCTCTTGTTGGGCAAAAGCTTTACACATTGTTTGATAATCTTCAGTGTTTGTCGTCGTGTTTTCTGAGTAAGAGATGGTTTTGTGAAAGTATGCTTCACGTATTTGGAACAATATTAGGTCCCTGATAATAAGTGCTAAATTTAAATTGTAACTCTAAATTAAAGGATGTTGCATGTATTTTTTATTTTTATTAGAAACTGAAAATTTATCAATGATGAAAATTAGTACATCTGTAGTCTGTAATGTCAACTGGCTGTCAACAAAGAAAGCAAGACTCAAGCGAGGCAAATGAAAAAACAATTGTCAAAAACGTTCAAGCAATGTAGAAAGAAACATCCAAAGAGTTTGGTTAGACATATGAGTTAGTTTGCTAGGAGCCTCAATCTCATGGTTGATGAAAGTTTTGCAAGCATTCAGGTCCAATGGAAATGGCTAAGAAGTTGGTAGATCTCTTCAGGTTGAAGTTTTATGATCTGTTTCATGCTTGATTTATGCAGTTGAATTTTCTTTATGGAGAATTGTTCATCTGGCAAGCATCATGATGGTCATTCAATAGGCAGTAGTCCAAGGAGGTGTTGCTTCAAATGAGACTGTTGATCTTAGCATCTGAATAATGAATTGGCACATTTTGTTGATTCACATTGATAAAAAGACAGAAAATACATGCACAATTCTAATAGTCTTCTAATTATTCTGTTTGTGCTCAATTTCATTGGCTTTTTTTTTTTTGTGCACAGCACATAGGAATATATATTGTGATTGTGGATCACAAAACTATCTTTCTTGGTTTTTCTTACAGGCAGAGATGCCTGCTGATAGTGGATATCCTGCTTATCTGGCATCACGATTAGCCTCATTTTATGAACGTGCTGGGAAAGTTAAATGTCTTGGGGGACCAGAACGAACCGGAAGTGTCACAATTGTTGGTGCTGTTTCTCCTCCTGGAGGAGATTTTTCTGATCCTGTGACATCTGCAACCCTTAGCATTGTCCAGGTAAATGAATTGGTGACTATCCCTTAGCATTGTCCACGTAAATGAATCGGTGACTATGTAATTTATTTTGCATCAACAATAATGAAATAAGTTATCCTATCAAAACTCGCAAGAAAGAGTTATCACTGTTATATACCTCAATTTTGCAACTTTAGTCCCACCAAATTTTTATATTGGTTAGATTGACTTTTCAGTCCTAGTGATTTCAATCTTTGTTTATAAATTTTTCATCAATGGTCTGGCATGATTGGACTGATTAGCATGTCCAACTTAAAAGTGTCAAGAGTGCTTATCACTGCCACGCAGATGCTTCTGTATCTGATGTCCTATTACTTGTTCTTCTTCACTAATTTCTGTTTTCTAATGCAGGTTTTCTGGGGTCTAGACAAGAAACTTGCCCAGAGAAAGCATTTTCCTTCTGTAAACTGGCTTATTTCCTACTCAAAGTATTCAAAAGTAAGTTCTTGAATTTGCTTTCTGATTTATGCAACATTCTAGACCTTTTGTGCAGCAGATTCCCCAACTCCTATTGTTACTGCAGATAGTACTATATATTTATTTGCGTGCTCTTGATGTGTCCAGGCACTAGAGGGTTTCTACGAACAATTTGATCCAGATTTTATTAACATCAGGACTAAGGCCCGTGAAGTGCTGCAGAGAGAAGATGATCTGAATGAAATTGTGCAAGTATGTTTCTTCAGCCTTTAAAGCTTTTGGAGTTTTCTCAGCAGTTTCAAGGCATAACTGAGAGAACCTGGTAGCTACCATGATATTTTGGTACATTAGTTATGCCAGATTGCGACCTTTTTGCTTCTTTTCCCTGCCTGAACAAAATAAGAGAGGTTTAATGTTAGAAATATATGGTTGGCTTAGAAGCTAGTTTTGTAGAGTGATCATGGGACTATCAAATCCCCAAGCTTTCATGAAAGTGAAATCAAGAATAGTTTAGGTTTGTTGCACACTTGTTATCTTTTATGGGTAATTATATGCAGTGAATTTCAGTGGTTTCCTTTATTTTCTTATCACTGAATCTCTATTTGAATTGCCGCAGCTTGTAGGAAAGGATGCCTTGGCTGAAACAGATAAAATTACCCTAGAGACTGCTAAGCTTTTGAGAGAGGACTATCTTGCTCAGAATGCGTTTACTCCGTAAGTCTTAGATTTATAATTTAATATCTGCAGCATCAATTTTTCTGATCATATTATTGATTCGACAGATCAGTTTAATTTGTTACAGTAATTCTTCTGTTTCTTGTACGTCTATTTATTTGGTACTGTCTGTAACAGGTATGACAAATTTTGTCCTTTCTACAAATCTGTTTGGATGATGCGCAACATAATCCATTTCTATAATTTGGCCAATCAGGTAATTGTTCCCTAGCCTTTCGCAGAGTCTGATCTGCTGTTTCTTTTCATTTTCTCCCTATTAAATCCAATTAGTTGGGTTTTGAGTCGATTCCAAGTCCGTTGTTCCGGTCTCATATGGTGTCTTTTGGTTCTTTGGGATTCTGGTGTGAAGGAAATATGTATGTGTTTAGTCCCTGAATATGAGTGTGGATACAATGTTCATCTAAATTTCCAGTAGACTTCTAATGTAATGTCAATAGATTGTCTCGGAAAAAAAAAAAAAATGGCTATACTCAGATAAAAAGCATTTTGTTTTGTTCCATTTTGTGGACTTGTGCCTGTATGGGTATGAGATGAATGGCTGGTGAGCACATATGTTTTCTTTTACGTACTAGATAGCTCTCTTTTAGTTTTTAAACAAGACATTTTTTATTATCCTATAACTATCAATCTAAATAAGCCAAAAGCTTCTTGGTTCCGTGGTTTTGCTTAATATAAAGTGAAAATGTGCAGGCCGTAGAGAAAGGAGCTGGTATGGATGGTCAGAAGATAACCTACTCTCTTGTCAAGCATCGGCTGGGAGAATTATTTTACCGATTAGTGTAAGTAAATCTTATTAGTAGTACTGGGAAAAATGAACAGGTGCAAATGATTGAATTTGAAAATAATTTGAGGGCAGGACGTCATAATCCATTATTTATGTTACAGGTCTCAGAAGTTTGAGGACCCAGCAGAAGGAGAAGCAGCACTAGTGGCAAAATACAAGAAACTGCACGAGGATCTGACTGCTGGTTTCCGTGCCCTGGAGGATGAAACTCGATGATTCAAAGCTTCGGATTCCCTTTTCTTGTAGTTCCAGTGGCATCTCTGATCCTTGTGGCAGCAGTACTCTTCTTCTCGACGTTTGTTTGAATGCAGGAGAACCAAAAGGTTGCTGGATCACTGTGGTGCCACTGTGCAGTGCTTGTTTGGGTACATTTGATTTCATTATGTATTTTTTGCCATTCTCCCAATTCCTTTTTTGATGAGAGATCTAGTCCTGATCGTTATTTATGTATTTATTTATGCAAATAAGTTGTGTATTGAGTGATGCTCATGTGTAATGATTTCGAAATATTGCTTAGGTAACCTTGCTCTTCATTCTCGTCTTACAGTAAACTCCTATAATCTCTTCGTAATGGTCAATAAAGCAAACTTTTCCAAATCTTCTGCGCTTTATACTCTTGTTATTGCTGCTCTCAACTCCTAGTTTATCAACAACAATTCTTGCTTTTGTTCTTTTTCCATTCGGTTAATGCATTGACTGCGTTACTCCTAGTGCTTGTGCTTAAATTAATCGGAGGATTCCAATTATATATAGAGGGAAAGTGGAACCTAGTGAACAAGGAGAGTGCCAAAGAAGTTCGAATAGGTGAATTTATTCAAAACACAACACAGTATGAAGAGAGAGGATTTTTCATATTTGCCGATAGACGCTGTACCTGTATAGTACTTCTGCACACCAATTAGTCTCTCCTATTATTACGATGTGAAGAGATATCTCGAGTATCGCCAGTAATACAAATCTTGGATTTCTTCGTCCTTCACATCCTTCTAACCTTTGGCCACGTTATAGTTGCCTTATCTTGTTGGGTTCATCTTTGCTGAGGAGCCTTGGAGGCAGACTTCAGCATCTGTGGCCCTGTGCACTTCATCACTTCCCCCTCCACTTTTGCTGGTGTAACATTCACCTCCATCATCAGCCCTTCAATTTGCTTGAATATTCGTGTCCATCTGATCAGGTCTCAGCAATGCTGGGTTGAGTTTCTCTTTGTAGTTTGTTGTAAAAACAATGATCCGTTGTGTTCCTCACGACAAGAGGACCATAAACCCCATCAATAAAATTAATATCCTCTACCACAAGTATTGATTGGCTTGGCACTGTAAACAACAAAACTCGAAGGTCTGAATTCGATTTAACAGCTGTTAATTATATTCAAGTCATAGATTTCAAATTTCAAGTGATTAGCCATTGCTGCAACCAAGCTCGACTTCCTGTCCCTGGAGGGTTATTATGTAGCAAGTATCCCCGTTTCCAAGCTTTCGCAATTCTTCTGTAGTATTCCTTTCCTTTCATAAACTTATCCGAATCTTCCATGATCGTCTTCTTCAGCTCTGAATCCAGAACAAGGGTCTTGAATGTCATTAGTTTCTTCTGAAAACTTTGCTCGTAATATCTAACTTCTGATTGCAGACTCACATTAGTATCCTGTAGAAACATTGCTGTTTTCTGTTGCCTGAACTTTACAGACTAATTTCCATTTGAACTTTACATCTTCGAAAATATCTAGAATTTCTTCATTGAGGGTCAATCCGAAAGTCTTCTCTTTCTCACTATTGCTTACTCAATCTCTAGCCTAAAGAATTCTTTGAACTTGTACCCAACAGCACATTGGCTTGAACTCTTCAATAGCAATGGTTAATGAGGAGATACAGTGAGGAACACTATGTAGGGTGGAATAGTAGTAGGCTATGAATTTCTGAGGGTAAAAGATCATCATAAATGCTTCTTCTAATAAGCATGGCAGATGCGACCACTGAAGCTGCTGTTGACAAAACCGTTCTTGCTTCGGCATTGTTGTGAATAGTTGGTAAAACCAGAAGTGCTTTTGGATTGGCAGTTGTGAAGATAGGCAGGCAAAGTTTATGCTTAATCCCTCTTGCATTTTATGTGAGATCCCTCACGGAACTTATAGAAATACAATTACACAGAAAATTATGAAGATGGACTAGTTTTTTGCTTCTGAAGCAAGGCCCATTGATGCAACATGGACTATTTAACATGGACTATTTCTACTGGTTCTATCATGATAAAATTCAAATGCATTACGTAAATTCAAGAGGGATTTTCATTCTTTATGATTAACAATGTTTGGTATTTCTTCTTTCTTTTACAGATTTGGTGAAGTAGTTTACTTGAACCTTTCCCTCGTGAGATAGGCAATTTACCTCTAGGCTAGTAGTGGATCGTTTAGCTTCAGTTAATGCTTAGTAAACTTGTAGTGGATGATTTTTCTTTTTATCGATTTTAATCTCAAAATGTAGTTAAATTACCCCAATAATAAATTTGCTCTTCTTCTGCTTTTACCTTTTGTAATGAATACTTTCATTATGCATCCAGATGTATTTTTGCTGCTCGGATGTCTGTCCATAAATTTGCCAGAAATTAATGTCTCAACATACCTCCATTCTAAAGTTCCCTTTACACTAAACTTGGTAATGTCTTAGTCTGCAAACAATATTAGAAATTGAATTTCAGGTACTCCTTTATAGAAGTCAAGCTAGGCTGTAGTTTGAATATCAATGATTACAAGTTTAAAAGTTAATTTACATGCTTTCTTGTTTTGCCTGGGAAAATTAAAGGTATTATCTTGCATTATGTCATCCATCTACTACATTCTTAAACTTTATTAATTGTCTGTCCACATAGAATCTATGCACTTTCATTGCTCACTTTCTACAAGAAGTTCTTTGACATTACTTATGAATATGATGCATCCTACTTTAGTTTACTGTTTACTGATTCCTCTGGTTCAGTCTAAGTTATTATTATTTCAGCATTACAATTACTGCTGTGTGAATATCTATCTGCTGCAATCTTTTTCAATCCATGTACTTCAAAATATGGCAACATAACATTGATATTGTTACTGTCAGTCTAAGATTATCTAATTTGGCCTTGAATTTTATGCACTCTGATTGTTTATATAGTGGTATTCCTTCTCAGCTTGAGCTCGTTGTGCTAACTCATTATGATGCTTACATTTTTGAAGGGATAATGCAGGCATATTGAGCCACAGCAGTTAACAGAAGACATATTGAGTATTATTCAAGTATTCAAATGATTCCTTTCAGACCTAGAAATCCATTTGGCTTCCAACATTGTTGTAATAGCGTTCTGCACAATTTGAAAGTTATGGCTGATGAAAATGTTAAGCTTTCAATAACAGGTTGTTCCAATTGCAATGTTATTCATTAAAATGAAGTAAATGCAACTCATTGTGCAAGTTTTTCTGAGTATGTGGATGTGAAGAGCAGAAAATAAAATATCACAGATTGCAAGATGTAAATGAGTCTCACAAAGATATTCTACTGTTGTTCTGTATAAAATTCATCAAATATCTGATGTACAAAAGAATTAAAGAATATACCCAACACATGCAACAGTTATTTACAACTCAATCAACATGGAAACCTAGCTAACTGCACAGGAACATAGTAATGGGGTTGGGGAAGCAATGGTCTTCCGCAGTACACAACTCTTGGACAGGATGGAGGAGGAATGCAAGGATGACAATACAGTGGCACCATCATCTTCCAACGAAAGATTGGAATTCTCGTCCTGATTCCATACAAAAACCCTACTACAAAACTTTCATCAATCCGATAAATCTTCCTCATTTTAGCAAAAACAGCCGCTGTCAACAGACTGTCTGAACCAGCATTATGTGCATCACCAGATCTCTCCAGATTCAAAATCTTTGCTGCTCTGTTCAACCCAAGCTCCCCGCCCATCAACCCATCACAGAATTTTGCCATAAACTTGATGTCGTAAACGAATTCGAAATATCCAGAAGCCAACTTAACAAAATCAAAAACACTTCCTGGCAACGGATTTCCACTCAAGAGTTTAAGCATGTAAGCCAAGTCATACAACCCATGAAAAGTCACCCACTTCAAGTTTCTATGCCTTGATAGGATCTCCAAAATTTTACCCACAAACACTCGCCCTACAATTCCATCTCTCCTGATTTTCTCAAAATCGAGACCGTTACCCCTCAATAGATCAATGGACGATTCAACATGTGGGTCTTTCTTGACATCAAAATCAGAGAAATTGAACTCCCATGTAGAACAGATATTCCCATTAACGTCAGAAAGAGTCATACCCAGTTGGATTACTTTCATCTGATCAACGTTAAATTTCAGGTCTTCGTACCGCACCGCGTCTGCCGCGTTTCTCGGTGTATTGCGAAGAAAACCCGGAAATTCGGTGTCGACGGACAGAATTTTGAATCTGTGTAGACACTGATTGAGGTAGAAGACCTCGGAATCAAGATTAGAACTCCAAACTTCCCTTATTTTAATAGTTTCCATTTTCTGTAACTCGCATAAACAACCAGATTTGAGGGAGAGAAGACAGAAATTATTCGCAGGTTGAGAAATATTTGTTGAATTTCTCGAAACTAAGAACTGGGTTGCTTTATTTTGAAGCAGAGAGAGAAGACATAAGATAAGAGAACTAATTCACGGAGAGAAATATTGTTGAGTTCCTCGAAACAACTGTAGCGAGTGCAATTTAGGAGCCGTTAGAGCGAAATCCCTAGTTACTTGTACCGCAATTCTTCTTCCCGCTTGACCGTTGCTGCCTTACAAATTTCAAACCGCGAAATACAAGTGACCGTTGTTTCATTTATTATTTTGCATTAATATCATTTGTATCCTTATATGTGTAAGTAATAACAAATTAGGACATCTATGTCTCCATGTTATCAATTTAGTCCCTATCCCTGACCGTCGCTGCTACTATAATGCAATCCAATAGTTCATTTACTGTGACCGCACGATCCTACGTTTATGGAGACCACGTGGATGGCTGAGATGCACTTTAAGTTTTGGCGGGATTTTCAGGACCCAATGACAGGATGATTTGCTCTATTCTACGTAAACGAAACAAACAACAGTTCCTCTCTCTAATTCTCGGTGATTCACAAACAGCTCCTTGTTCCGTTGTTCAGGTGCGATCACTGATCACTCTCTGTTTATCTTCAATTTTGCATTTCTTGAAATCGGCTTCTGTTTCTGGCTTTTCAATTGGCGAATCGGTAATTTTATCATTCATCTGGTGTTCGTCAATTCTGAATTCTTTGATCTTGTAATTTTGACCGATTGGCAACATAATTCTGTTTTCTGATCTGATTGATTTAATCTAATTTTGTATTCAAGAGCTTGTTAGTTTGTATTCAAGAACTTGTTTACGTGTAATGGATGTTGAAAATAATTAATAATTTCTCTGAACTTATCTCTGTTGATTTGGTTTTTCTTATTTCTTGTCTCATTGTTAAATTAGGTCAAATGGAAAATGTGAGGAATTGGAACTACAAGGAAATTAAGAAGATAGGGCGAGGCGGCTATGGTGAGGTTTACAAGTGTCGCAATCTAATAACTGGCCAGCTGGTAGCTATCAAGATGATCACAATTCGGAATGAGATTGAAGGTGTTCCAAGCTATACACTAAGAGAAGTCTCTCTTCTAAAGGAGTTGCAACATGAAAATGTTGTCAGGTCAGTTTAAAACCTACAGATTATAATGATTTTGTTAACCAGATTTGTAGAGATCTAAGTTGGGTTTACTGGATGATGTGTTTGTGAGTTAATATTAAATTTTGAGAAGTGAACTTTGGTAGTAGTAGTGTTTGAACAAAACAAGATATATAATGATATAATTGCCCCAAGGTAGAACTTATCCCTGTTTATTTCACAGCACAATGAGGATAGACCTCAGAATCAGTTAATATCTTCACTGTAGAGACAGGGTACTCAATTAATGGACTAGCTGTTTGTTGGTCCAGTTTGTGATTGGCCAGCTATTAAGACATGCCACACACACACACACACACACACACACACACACACACACATATATATATAGAGACGAAATGTATATTCAAAACTACATTGTTGGAAAACTTGTTATTCTTTTTTTTTTTTGGTTGAAGAATCTAACACATTATGTGTAGATTTGCTTGGGAAATTAGTAATCAAAGAGTGACAACAGTATAATTCCTTTTCAGGACACATTTTTATGTATGTGTATTCAGAATTGTACGCTTAATAATTTGAATACTGCTTGAATAGAATTCAATAGGATTTCATTTTCACGTAACTCCTGTCTCTTTGTATAATTAGTAGATAGCTAGTTTTGATGTTGAGTTTATCATTTACTGAAAATGTTTAAATTGTAAGTATTACCTGTGCGATGTCAGATTTGATGACAATTTGGCTGCAGGTTGCTGGATGTATTTAGCGTCAGGAATTTTGTTTTTCTTGTCTTTGAGTACCTAGACCTTGATCTGAATTCATTCATCACCAAGATGGTTTTGGATCCACCTGTTATAAGAGGAAGCAAGTTCTTTTTGTTTCATTCTGTCTGGTATTTTAATTCATGAATGAGCATTGTTGTTCCATCACAAAGCATATGGTACATGTTTAGATATTTAGAAGATAAGATGATTATACAGTTCTAGCTTAATTGTTCTATCAGAAAGCATATGGTACATGCTTCATGCTTAGATGATTTCTTTTACGTAACATTATAATATTAAAATTAATCTTCTGTACGTATTTTATTTGTGGAGATATTATAATGTGAACATCTTCATGAGAAGAACTTGATCTAAGCACGCATATAACTACTGGGCTATGTTTGTGCTTTTGTTTTCCTATTTTGAGGTTTGTTTGGGCTACGAAATCACATAGATGCAGTTCAAATAGAATGTTAATTCATATTGATCACTCACCCCCCCGAAAAAAAAAAGGAAGAACACAGCATTTACAAGAATCAACAAAGTGAAAGTAACAAAAATGAAGAACATAAAACTTCATTCATTGTGTGGAACGAAAGAAAGAAAATATTACTTCAGGTATTGTAGTTTATGTTACAAATGGAAAAGAAAACGTACAAAATTTACTGACTTTGTTGAGAACTATATGGATACAGCAACTCAATAGCCAATTGGCAGTAAGCAATACATCTATAATTTTTGTACAATGACTACTGGACCTAATGGTGAAAGTTGGATGCTCCGATTTTTTAACAGGCAACATAATTTTCATTTTCCTCTGTCCCAGGCTATGCTGAAGCAAATTCTTCTCGGTTTGGCATATTACCATTCACTTAATGTTCTGCACAGAGATCTGAAACCAAACAATCTGCTGATAGATCTCAAAAGCAACACAGTGAAAATTGCAGATTTTGGACTTTATCAGTTTGACTTCCTCCGAAAGAATATTCTTTAACTCTACCTATTAGCTTTTAGCCTTAGCTAGATCATAATATTCTCTTTTCATTAATTTGTTCTTTTTACTGGTAAGTTCTGCTTCCCTCAAATCTCCTTTAACATTTAAGACATTTGTTGAAAATGCATATATTTCACTTTAAGAAGTCTTGGAGAATGATTTTCTGAGCATTATAGTTAGATACATGCTAGTAGAATCTGTCGGTCAAAATTGTTATTTATTCCTCTACACTATTTCCCTAAAATTTAGAACTTTTGTTATAAGTTTTCTTGAAGTCATTTGTAATGCGATATTTTGCTAAGATGTCTGTTTCTCAAATTTATATCATTATAAAGAAACAAAAGTTGGGTTAACTTGTGTGCTTTATAACATAGCAGCACCATTGTCCTTATAATTTGTCTTTATGCATTCTGTCAGTATGCACATACCTCATGCAAAGCATCTGAGCTATTGCTTGGCTACACTGAATACTCTACTCCAATAGATGTGTGGGCTGTAGGTTGTATATTTGCTGAGATGATAACTGGAGAGTCTCTATTCGCTGGAAAAAGGAAGGATAAGTTGCTACTCATTTTCAGGTATTTTACAGCCTTAAAAACTACCGGTTATACTCTTGTGTTCTACGTATAAGCCTTCTTACATGAAATTTCCCTTATGATGTCTTTTGGGTACACCAACTGAGGAAACCTGGCCTGGAGTGACTAGAATAAGTGAACTGACTTCGTATCCTAGTTGCGAGCCTCAAGTAAGAAATCCTCTACAATGGTTTTCTCTTTGATTTATTTTTTCGAGATCCTTGCATTATATGATTAAATATTGTTTTTGTCTGTTACTATGTAGGATTTGGCTAAAACATTTCCTGATCTAGAAGCAGCTGTCGTTGATCTTCTTTCTGTGAGTATCAATATTTTCTCTTGGAAAGTACCCTTAATCTCCCTTGTAGTAGACCATGATGGAAGGAGGTCATTGAGTTTATGAGGGAAATAACTGGAAAATGTAGCTGATTTAATTTCTGTGAAGAAACATTTGAACTAAATTTTGACAAATTTATTCCTCTTGTGCAAGTTGAAGTGCAAAACAATGATAATTTAGCTTGTACAAGCAGTTGCGCACTTTCTTCACTCATACCTTCATTCCACATGTTTCCGGAAAATGCTCTGCTTGAATCCAAAACGTAGAATCACAGTCAATGATGCACTTGAGCACGAGTACCTCAGAGGTGTTAAGAAGCCGCCGTCCATATTCTATCCATCGTACGGCAATTTTCTCAATTGTCTTGAAAGAAACACAACCATGAGTGATATAATTGAACGAAAGCGCTATGCTTTGGTAAAAGACTTCTGAAGCAGGACTTATAGTTGCATCCGGCTAGTGTTTTTCCTCAAACATGGTTTTATACATGCCTGAAATCGGGCTTGGTTTAGACCTTTCTTGGAGTTTCTATGAGCTTTCTTAATAAGCAGTTTGAACTTTCTGCTAATGTGTAAATAGAATCTTTAGAACTTGCTACTTGTATGTAAATGTCTATTGCTTGGGCAATTTCAATAGATGTATGTGAACATAATTGGAAGCTCGCATTTGCTATTTTCTTCATTAATTGTGAATTAATTGTCTAAAGATTCATCTACTGCATTATTAAACCCTGGTAATTAATTGTCTGTCCATCATAGAATCTGTTTATTTTCAGACTTCAAAATCGCCACTTTCTACATGTAGCTCTACGATGTTACATATGATACATTTTAGTATACTGTTTACCGATTCCTCTTTTCTAGTTTCAGCATTCCACTTACTGCCATGTAATATCTATCTTCTGCAGTGCCTTTCAATCGACATAACTTCAAAACATAGCAACAACATATAACAATAATCTTGGTACAGAAAGCTTCATCTGATGGAGGCTAAACAGAAAGCTCTCTTACAGTCTTGTTGAGCCACAGCAGTAAATAGAAGATATATTCAGTATTATTCAATTATTCGAATGATTAATTTCAAAACTAGCATTTCATTTGGCATCCAACATTGTTGTAATAATGTTCTGCGTAATATGAAAGTTATGGCTGATGAAAATGCGAAGCTTTCAATAACAGGTTGTACCAATTGCAATGTAATTCATCAAAATGATGTAACTACAATTCATTGTGTAAATTTTCTTGGTATGTGGATGTAAAACGCAGAAAAGAAATATCATAGATTGAGAGATGTTAATGAATCTGAAAAAAATACTCTATTATTATTTTTTGTACAAGTCACTAAGCAGATGAAACATTTATTGACCACTAGATCAACATGGAAACCTAGCTAACTGCCAAGGAACATAGTAATGAGGTTGGGGAAGCAATGGTCTTCCACAGTAGATAATTCTTGGACAGGATGTAGGAAATACGGTGGCACGATAATCTTCGGACGAGACATTGGAATTCTCGCACTGATTCCGTACAAAAACCCTACTACAAAGCGTTCATCAACCCGATAAATCTTCCTCATTTTAGCAAAAACAGCTGCTGTTAACAGACTGTCTGAACCAACATTATGTGCAGCACCACCTGATCTCTCCGGACTCAAAATCTTTGCCACTCTGTTCCCGCCATCAGCCCGTCACAGAATCTTGCCATAAACATGATGTCGTAAACATATTGGAAATATCCAGAAGCCAACTTAAGAAAATCAAAAACAGTTCCTGGCATCGGATTTCAGCTCAAGAGTTTAAGCATGTAAACCAAGTCACACAACCCATGAAAAGTCACCCACTTCAAACTTCAAAGTCTTCGTACCGCACCGCCTTTGCCGCGTTTGTCGGTGTATTGCGTAGAAAACCCGGAAATTCGGTGTCCACTAACGGAACATTGAATCTGTTTAAGCACTGACTGAGAAAGAAGACCTCGAAATCAAGATTAGAACTCCAAACTTCCCTCATGTTCACACTGCCCATTTACTGTAACTCGCTCAAACAACCAGATTTGAGTGACAGAAGATGGAAATTGATCTCTGGTTGAGAAATCTTGGTCTAATTTCACGAAACTAAGAACTGCGTTGCTTTGGTTTTGAAGCAGACAGAGGAGAAACAGAGAAGGGAACTGATTCACGGAGAGAAATATTCGTTAAGTTCCTTGAAACGATTGAAACGTGGGCAAATTAGGAGCTGTTTAGAGAGAGAAATTGCTAATTACTTGTGGCGCAATTCTTCTTCCCGCTGCAATTTACCGTTGCTTCCTGCTTTCAAATTTGAAACCGCGAAATACAAGTGACCGTTGTTTCAATGATCCTTGTTGGGATAATAACATTTGTATTGCTATACATTTGAATAAATAACAAATTACGCCATGTACTTCTCCATAATATCAATTTAGTCCTGATTCCTTTGCGTTCCACCGTCATAGGACTACCATTATTCAAAATTGTCTCTCTGTCAGGGTCTAAGATGTTTAAATTAAGCAAACCATGTATCTAAATTAGAAGCAATATTTGGCCTAATTCAAAGATGATTATATTTTAATTAAGAATTCTAAATGTATCTAAATTGGAAGCAATATTTTCAAGATTAAAATTGAGAAAAAATTGTTATTTTCCTTTTTCTGTTTGATAAGAACCAGCCTTTTGATATCAATATTTGGGTTAAATTTAAAACATTCAACGTTTGGGGTTATATTTCCTTTAGTTGTTATTACCCTTTTTAAGTTTGGAAGTGTTTTTGTTGTTTTCTAAAAGCAGAAGTTTTTAAGAAAATGCTTTCTGGGTTTTGTTCCAAGACATATGTAACTGCACCATCCATCTCTGTTGTAACAGGTACACAAACACATGCACTTTTGCTTCTTGGTGATTGCTTTCTGGTTATGGTTCAAACTCATAGTAGATTAAGGTATGTCAAATTGTAATTTCGGCAGTAAAATTGAAACGTATTACTTAAAAGTCATGAGGGATCTTTCATTGTTTATGGTTAACAATGTTGGGATTTCTTCTTTCTTTTAAAAATTTTGTAACTAAATTGATTTCAAGCCATTAGGTGAAGTAGTTTAAGGGTATGTTCGTGATACAGGTAACAAATTGTCAAGGGAGTGGATGATAGGTGTTTATTATATACTTTAGTTGCTGCTGAACAGTTGCAAACATATCATAACCCTAAGAAATATCTGCTAGTGATATCTTAATTTTGTTGAATTTGAAATGGGAATTTTACTCGGAATGAGAAAATCTTTTATTGGTTGTCTGTTAAAGCTGCAATTTTGTTCAAATTTTCTGCTTTCCTCTGTGGATTTCAGTGACCTTCTAATTGCTTGCTATATTTTCACTGAAATTAGGTGAAACAGCAAACCGTGTTGAATTACCACCAAAACATGAAAAATTTTACTGCTGAAATTTTGTTGAATTTTGAAAGTTTGTGTCGTTAAATGTTGTAGCTTCACGAAGTAGAGACTGCATAAGCTGTTTAAATTTTTGTGGAATTGTATGTGAGTAGCATAAGTTTCCAGCTTATGTTTTTATCATCAAATTGATTCATTTGACTTTTGAAATTGTCCTTTTGTTGTTCATATTTTATCTCAACATAGAGAAAGAAACTTGGATTATAAAATCATTCTGCATTTTGTGCTATGATTGGTCACAAAATGAAATTTGCAATCTAGGAATAGAGCCAGAGGATTTATGTTTGGCCCTTAAATTGCCTTGGCTATCGCTGCCAAGTTGGTTTGTATGAACCTCAAACGTTGCCAGATATATTATGCCATGTGAGTTGAGCTCGCAACTATTTGAATAAAATTAACTGCTCTTGTCCCGGTGACTTTTTTTAAAGAGAAATTTCATTAATTAGAAAGAGAACAAATTAGAGCAATCTCAGATGGAATCTCCTCCAAACTGAATTGGCTTTCTTGTCCTACAGCTATTTTTGCTGAGTTACGAGCAGCTGTGTTACAATTCCTTGGAACATGCTGCAGCTGACAATGGTCCAGCCTTTGAGCAAGTCTTAAATTTCTGATACAACCCAGAAAATCTCTTTCCCACTTCCTGACTTTCCTTCAGCTAACTGCACACTACATTCAATGCATCTGACTCGATAATCAACAGAGTTAGTCTCTTGACTTCACTCTGGTGAATAGATTAGCTTAATTGATTGCCCCTTAACTACATTTTTATATGTTTTCAATTGTTGTTAATTAGACTGTGTTGGATATAAAGAAGTTGAATGTGCATGTGTAGTTGGGTTGTCTGAGGTTCAGGTAATGCTTAGTAAACTTTGATAGATGATTTTTGTTTAATCCATTTAATCTCAAAACCAAGTTAAATTTACCCCAATAACAAGTTTTCACTTCTTATGCTTCTATCTCTTGTAATGAATACTTTCATTATGCATCCAGATGCAAATTTGCTGCTTGGATTTCTAACCATAAATTTGCCAGCAATTGTCTCATACCTCCATTTAAAGTTGCTTGTATGCTAACTTGGTAATGTCTTAGTTTGCCAACAACATTAGAAATTGAATTTGGGGTACTCCTCAATAAAGTCAAGCAAGATACATTCTACTTCAGTTTACTGTTTCGCCTTTTCTAGTTTAAGTTACTATATATTATTTCAGCATTGCGCTCACTACTGTGTGAATATCTATCTTCTGCAATGACTATTGCTGCTACTATAGTACAATCCAATAGTTCATTTATTGAGACCATACAATCCTACTTTTATCGAGACCACGTGGATGGCTGAGATGCAGTTTAAGTTTGGGGGGAATTTCAGGACCCAATAACAGAATGATTTGCTTTATTCTATATACGAAACAAACAACAGTTCCTCTGTCTAATTCTCAGTGATCCAGAAACAGCTTCTTGTTCCGTTGTTCAGGTGCAATCACTGATCACTCTGTTTATTTCCTTCAAGATTTTCTACTGCTGGCATTCTCTTTAGTTTTGCATTCCTTGAAGTCGGCTTCTGTTTCTGGTTTTTCAATTGGCGGATTGGTGATTTTATCATTCATCTGGTGTTCATAAATTCTGAATTCTTTGTTGTTTATCGCTAATTGACAACAAAATTCTGTTGTTATGATTCTTCATCCTTCTGATCTTATTGATTTAATCTAATTTTGTATTCAAGAGCTTGTTAGTTTGTATTCAACAACTTGTTTACACGTAATGGATCTTGAAAATAATTAATAATTTCTCTGAACTTATCTCTGTTGATTTGGTTTTCTAGTTTCTTGTCTCATTCCTGAATTAGGTCAAGTGGAAAATGTGAGGAATTGGAACTACAAGGAAATCAAGAAGATAAGACAAGGCGGCTATGGTGAGGTTTACAAGTGTCGCAATCTAAAGCTGGTAGCTATCAAGATGATCACAATTCGGAATGAGATTGAAGGTGTTCCAAGCTATACACTAAGAGAAGTCTCTCTTCTCAAGGAGTCGCAACATGAAAATGTTGTCAGGTCAGTTTTCAACCTACAGATCATAATGATTTTGTAACCAGATTTGTAGACATCTAAGTTGGGTTTACTGGATGATGTGTTTGCGAGTTAATATTAAATTTTGAAAAGTGAACTTTGGTAGTAGTGTTGTTTGAAAAACAAGATATATAATGTTATAATTGCTGCAGGTTGGAACTTATCCCTATTTATTTCACAGCACAATGAGGATAGACCTCAAATCAGTTAACATCTTCACTCTAGAAAAAAGGTACTCAATTAATGGATTAGCTGTTTGTTAGTCCAGTTTGTGAGCGGTCAACTTTTAAGATATGGCACATGTGTGTGTGTGTATCTATAGACGAAATATATTCGAAACTACTTATTGGAAAACATGTTATTGATCTTTTTGGTTGAAGAATCTAACACAGTATGTGTAGATTTGCTTGGTAAATTAGTAATCAAACATTATAATTCCTTTTCAGCACACCTTTTTAAATATGTAATTTGAATTGTATGCTAATTTTGATGTTGAGTTTATTGTTTACTGAAAATGTTGTTTAAATTGTAAGTATTGATGTGCGATGTCAGATTTAATATGACATGTTGTCAGTCAGATGTGATATGGATGTTTGTATACACACACACACACACACACACATCTCTGGATTTGGTGACAATTTGGCTACAGGTTGCTGAATGCATTTAGTGTCAAGAATTTGGTTTTTCTTGTCTTTGCGTACCTAGACCTTGATCTGCATTCATTCATCACCAAGATGGTTTTGGATTTGCCTTTTATAAGAGTAAGCAAGATCTTTTTGCTTCATTCAGTCTGGTATTTTAATTCCTGAATGAGCATTGTTGTTCCATCACAAAGCATGTGGCACACGTTTAGATGATTATACAGTTCTAGCTTATTATAGTTGTTGTAACAAGGTTTACAAATTTTGGAATTCAGTTTTGATAAGTGGGTTTTGTTTCAAGTGCATGTGACAGCCATGTTGGGTATCTATTAATTGTTACCCGAAATTACAAATTGATTTTGAAATTACCGAAAATTTGCGTTAATTAATGATATTTTTTTTTTTGTACAAAAAAAGTTACCAGCAAGAACAGGACCTGTTTGCAAAAAAAGAATCTTCCGCTTATGGCAAAAATGTATGGTCATCTTGATATGTAGAGCTCCATTGATTATAAGTTGTTGTATGGTAGTTGGAATTTAAAGGATCCATGGAGGATTGCAATGAAGGCAGCAAAGAACTCTGGTTCTGTCATCGTTGTCTTTGGTTTAGTTTGCATTTAGTGCTTGAAACTCTGCATTCATAGAACTTGGTTGAGGAATTTTTGAGAATATATTGTGCTGCTAAGTTGATAACATCAAATGCTAAAGGGATATTAGCAGAACGTTGTATAACACAATTATGGTTTTATATATCAGACAAGTACAGTTATTTTCAAATCGTGCCTCGTGTGCTCAAATTTTGTTGTTCGAGAACGTGAAGTTTTTCATTAAGGTGGAAAATGCATCCCATTATTTTTTTTATTAATTGTCATGTTAAATCATGATTTGTGTGTATATATATATATATATATATTTCTTTGATATTAAAAAGAAGAAAAAAAAATAATTTGATATGAATAGGTTATGTTAGAAACAAAGTGTGTAGAGATATACAGTATTATAGGTTCTACTTAATAGCAGTCTTAATTTAAAAATGCTTCGACTATTTTGGTGTAGTCTAATTGTCTAAAAAACTCAAAACATAATATTCTTTTGGTGCAATCTAATTGTCTAAAAAGCTCAAAAAAAAAAATATTTACACCAATCTTTTTTTAGTGCAATCTAATTGTCTAAAAAACTCAAAACATAATATTAACACCAAAATATGGATTGACCTGGTTGCTACGTCTATTAACTATATATTTGTTTGTTTAATATTATAAATAATTTGTCCTTATGCACAAATCTGGTCAATGATATAAATTGGTAATTTGAGATAGATTATGCAAGAACAAAGAAACACACAAACCAAAATTTTACGTGGTTCTCTTTTCTCTTGCTATCTCTTACTTCTTCTCTCTATTGCTTTCTTCTCCTCCACTCCCCCTTCCCAACCCCTCTCTTTGTATCTTAACCTCTTCTTTTATATAGTTTAAATGTAGAGCTTCCCTTAAGTACAAACTGATTAGTTCCTCTCTTATAGTTTACTTAGAATTTCTCATAATCGGAGATATAATCTTTCTCTTAAACTTATCTTAGTTAGAATTTTATATTGAGTTAAACTTTTACAAGTTAACTGGCTCTGTTGGGTTTGGGTTGGACTTGTTAGATTTGTCTTCAAGCTTGTTAGGTTTTGGATCGGACTTGTTTCATCAACTCTTAGACTTCGGCCGAATATGTAATTTGGACAAAGTTGATGTCTCATGGGTACTCTTCGAACTTGGTACTATTCATACACATTATGTTCATTCTCGACATTATTTATACTCTGCACTGTTCACCTATGTATGTTACTGTTCACGTGTGAATTTGTGCCTTCATAATGTGTTAGGAGACTTGCTTGTATATAACATACTAGGAGGTGACTTCCAAGTGTATAACATGCTAAGAGGCGGCTTGTTTATACATGGCGTGTTAGGGGATTTGCACGTGGATGACAATGTTAGGAGATGACTTTCTTGTGTATGACATGCTAAGAGATGATTGGGCAGTGTCTGGCATGCTAGGAGGCGACTACCTATGCATGACATACTAAAAGATGACTTGTTCGTGCTTAGCAAGCTAGGAGGTGACCTGCTCTTCTTCCAAAGTTACCCCTTATTAACCATTAGATTTTGTAATTATCACAGCAATTTGATAATTAAAAAATGAAGGAAACGAAAAAACTTTCAGTTTAATTGAAAGAATTTTAAACCATTTGTCTAACGTACACCATGCAATTAGGTTTATGATTTTCCAAGAATTCAGATCGGGTATCCCAACAACATGCTTGCTTCCGTAAATACTATTAAAAAAACTTTCTTGCTTGGTTTCTTTACATGTGAGATAAGTGCAGATTACCTCTTACTATTTGAAAAATACCTCATTATCTTTATCCGTTAGTTTGATTAATGTTGGCTAAGGGTAAAGTTAGTTTTTTTCATACAGTTGAGTTTAATGAACTGTTAATTGTCACTGCTAGCCACCACTGATCACTGTTGACCATCGTTGATCGTCATCCATTTACGTCACTATATGTATTATCAAAATTTTTGTTGAACGTTTTATACAATGGTATCTTCATCATTATCATTTGATAAACCATTCACTATAAATTTGAAGTTAAATTTTTTATGTTTAAAAATTTAACTTCATATCTAATGCGAACAGTAGCTCAAACATTAATAATGATGGCATCATTGCGTGAAACATGCAATAAAGATTTTAATAATATATACAAGGACCTTAAATTGATGTAAAGAGAAAAATGTTTTTCATCCATATCTCAAATTGATAAGTTGTACAAGGGTACCGCAATTATAGATGTGAGGTAATGAAAATGAAAAGAACCAAACAACCATGCATGTGCGAAGAGTCATGTAACGTCAATCAATTGGAAATCACGGTAATACACATATGCAAATTCAATAATAACGTTTTGGCTACTGTATACTAGGTACGGGATATTTCTTTAGGTTTATATTTAATTTATTTTAATATTATTGTTAATAACTTTATGCCCATTAATAAAATATAACATATACTTAATTATCACTTTTATTGTTATGTAGCTGATTTATTTCACATAGTATATGAAATCAATTTAGTTTCATGTCACAAAAATTTGGAAATAGTAATACTTCCTTCGTTGCTAGGTAATGTGTCAAAGTTCAAATAAAAAAAAAAAAAAAAAAAAAAAAGAAATGTGGAAGGAAAATTTTGTTACAACTCAATTAACATCATGCTTTGGACCTAGCTAGCTAATACTAACATTAAATCAAAGTGTTTGTCACATTGTTAAAATCTGTTAAATTTATGATGATAAAACTATCTACTGTGTTAATCAATTGATGACTTTAACTAATTGTAGTATCGTTAAATTCCTGTAAATCGAATAGTGTGTATATATTTGGGGGTACGGTATTGACTGTCAATTAATTGCTTAATTTCAACATGTTGCATATATAGACAAAATTTTCTTTTTTTTTTTTTTGAACCCAACCCTCCTTATCAACCCGAATTGACCAATAAAATATAAATATTATTGTAAATAGTTATGTTTGTTGAAATAATTTTACCTATAATTTTGGCTACCATAAAAAATATTATTGTAAATAGTTATGTTTGTTGAAATAATTCTACCAATAATGTTGGCTACCATATATTACGCACGACATATTTTTTTTAGGCATAATTTAATTTATTTCTGCATTAAATTATTATTTCTCAGTTCAGGAGTGCGTATAAATAAGACAGAACATGATAAATAATAAAATTTTATATATAGAAACAAATGGTAAATATATCTGATTGTATATTAACTCTACGTCACCCAAATTCTTCTATATCCACTAATTATCACAAATTAACTAATTAACACCAAATCAATTTCCAGAATACCAAATTCTTCATTATTATGTTTGTGAGATTGAAAATAATTGTAAATTTGCTTCCAAAATAACTTTAAATTTATAAATTAACACAAATTCAGTAACAAAGAATTTACCTATCCTTTTCAATTTGAAGAAACTTGGAGCATTACCTGTTGGAAAATGAACGCCACGTGGTATCCAATAACATGCATGCATGCATTTAAATTACAAAAAATTAATCAACTTTGGCATGCGCGTAATATCTGGATTAAATTATTATTTCTCAGTTGAGGAGTGCATATAAATAGTCAGAACATAGAGCATCTCAAGCTCAAATATATATCTTATAAGTATATGTCCATCATGTTTTCTCAGGTTTCAGCCGCTTCTATTTTAATCCAAGATGCTGATCAGAAGAACTCCAAACGCCACCCGGCAAATTATCATCCTACTCTTTGGGGGGATCATTTCCTTGCATATACTAACGACTCCATGGTAATATATAGTTGTTAACAAATATAAACATCAGTATAAGAAATATTAATAATTGTTGAGCCACCTTCTACGTACCCACCTTCTATATATTTAAATATAGTATAATACTACACGTTTAATTGATTCTCTTTTGTGCAGACAATTGATCCTGCAGCTCGAGAAGAGTACGAAGAACTAAAACAAGAAGCAAGGAGATTGATAACTGCTAAAACAGATCAACAGGTCAAGAAATTGCACCTTATTGATACAGTACAACGCTTGGGTGTGGCTTATCTCTTCGAAAAGGAGATCGAGGATGAACTGGAGAATATACATAATCACCTTGATATTGGCAGTGATCATGATGATCATGATCTCTGCACTGTTTCTCTTTACTTTCGACTACTTAGACAACAGGGAATTAAGAGTTCGTGTGGTAAGTAAGCAATTTTAATTGCCTAAGCTATATATGTTAATTTCAAATTAAATATCCTCACGCAAATTTTTTAATTAATTAAATTGGGTTGGTCTAAATTAAATTAATTTCTCTGAATTAATTATATGCAATCAGATGTATTTGAAAAGTTCAAAGATGAAGAAAGTAAATTCAAGGCAAGGTTGATAAGTGATGTTCAAGGCTTGTTAAGCTTGTATGAGGCAGCACATCTAGCCATTCGTGGAGAAGATATTTTGGATGAAGCCATTGCTTTCTCAACTGCTCATCTTAAGTCAGCAGTATCTCATGTATGCCCTAATCTTGCAGAACAAATAAATCGTGCTCTCCGCCGTCCTCTTCGTAAAACCTTACCAAGGTTAGACACATTGTACTTTTTGTCTATCTATTCAAGAGATGATTCGCACAATAAAACTTTATTGAAGTTTGCAAAGTTGGATTTCAACATGTTACAAGCAACACATCAGAAGGAACTAAGTACTGCTACAAGGTGAGTTCGTTTTATAAATTAAATTGGCTCAATTGATTTATTATGAACAGCATAGTTGGACTGATCATGCAAAACAATTTGAGCTCTATTAAGAAAGTTTTAATATAAACTTTAATTGAATTTCAGGTGGTGGAAAGATTTATACTTCACTAATAAACTACCTTACGCGAGAGACAGATTAGTGGAGTTATATTTTTGGATATTAGGAGTTTACTTTGAGCCGAAGTATGCATTGGCTAGAAATATAACGACTAAAGTAATTTACTTGTTATATGTCATAGATGATACATATGATGCCTATGGTACTTTTGAAGAACTCAAACTCTTTACCGAAGCTGTCAAAAGGTAACCATACATAATGTAATTTTGTTTAAATTATATATATATTATTTTATTTATTTAATTTAGAGTATGCTTATTTGGTAACTTCCAGATGGGACATTCGCGCTATAGATATACTTCCAAAATATATGAAGTTAATTTGTTAGGCACTCTTAGATATTTATAATAAAATTGAGGGAAAATTGGCCAAGCATGGAAGATCATATGGCCTTCCTTATGTGAAAGAGAAGGTAGGCAATTTATGGCTTCAAGGTTTATATATATATATGTATTCATAAATTAATTAATATTTCTTTTCTCTTAATTTCTTTTGTTTGACGATATATATTTATATATCGTCAATTGCAAGAACTAGTTGCAACATACTTTGTAGAAGCAGAGTGGTTGAATGAAGGTCATGTTCCAACAATGGAGGAACATATGGAGGTTGCACTTATAAGTTGTGGCTACTCAGCATTGGCAACAACCTCTTTCGTTGGCATGGGTGACATTGCAACTAAGGAGAGTTTTGAATGGATATCTAGTAACCCTCAGATTGTAAGAGCATCATCTGTTGTCAACAGGATCATGGACGACATAGTTTCTCACAAGGTACGTATGTACCATATATGCATACTTAATTAACTTCGTTACCGTTGGATAAGTGATCCTAGCTCTATAATTAATTAATTCCATATATATACATATATATATATATACTTATATAATATTGTTGTATGTACTTATATATAGTTTAAGCAAAGTAGAGGACATGTTGTCACAGCTATTGAATGCTACATGAAGCAGCATGATGGAGCTTTTGAGGAAGATGTAGTTATTGTGTTTTGGAAGGAAGTTGAAAATGCATGGAAAGATATGAACGAGGAGATGCTCAAACCAACAGCTGTCCCTATGCCTTTGTTGGACCGGGTTCTAAATTTTGCACGCGTGATTGATTATTTATACATGGATGGTGATAACTATACCGATTCTCATTTGGTTAAAGGCCAAATTGCCTCATTGTTGAAAAACCCTCTACCTCTTTGAAGAGCTAGCATAGATTTCGATCTATTGATTGCGATAATCAAATATTAATTTTATTATTATATATGTATTGGCTTTGGAATAATGCATTGGATTAGATTCCATGTTTAGTAATCTCCGTCGATCATGTTCATCACACTTAATTTAATTATCTATGTACTCCCTTAGAAAAACGCATTGGATTAGATTCCATGTTATAATAATAATCGCATTGTCATGAAATAAATAAAGCATTTAATTATTGTTAATGCTTTAGAAATTAGAATAATTCATTTTGTAGTGTTATTATATACTACTTCATAATCACATTGACTATTATACAAATTTAATAATGGAGACTTTTGAGGAATTGAACAGTAACAAACTAACAAATTTATTGACTTTATGCCCAATAATAGGAGAATAAACTATTTCCCGGGTTTACTTTAATTAACCAATTCCCTTTTATATTTTAAAAAATTATCTTTACATCCAACCGTTAGATTAATGGTCAAATTATCTTTTTAAGAATAAATTCGTCTTTCAAAATTGTAATTGATTTTTAAATTACCAAAAATTTGCGTTAATGATATTGATTTTTGATACAAAGAAAGTTACGAAGAATAACAAGAACTGTTTGCTAAAACAATCTACCACCTATGGCCAAAAACCATCCCTTTTCACAACCACCCTCAAAATATTTTTTTTCCAAAATTATTAAAAAATAAAGAAGTTCAAGATTAATTTAATATATTTTCTCTAATATTATCAATTCTATTAAAAATTAGAGCATAATTTACTACTATACTTATTTATTTTTCTTTTTATATAGGTTAATAAAAAAAAATATTAAAAATATATTAATCAAATTTGATATTTGGTTCTAATAAAATTATTATAAATATGTTAATTAAATTAATTATTATTGTCCATTACTTTATTTTCATCAATTAATTTATAAAAAATTAAATTAAATTTGATTATGTTATTTTGATAATATGTTAAATTGTGATTTCACATATGTAAAACTCATTTATTATTTCTGAAAAAATATAATAAATTTGATTCATATTATGATATTTGATGAAAAGTTCAAAATTGATGACACATTTTTTCAGTAATAAATTCCTTCCCTAAGTTTTTTATCCTAAAATACTATTATCTACTTGTGAGGATTGTGTTCTACCAAAATCTCACAAAACAAAGAAATTGATACAAAAGAAATTTAAAATTTTTCCTTTGTTTAATTTAAAGAGATATAAAAATAAAATTCTAATTTTATTCATGTTAAAATAAAAAAAAATATTCGTATAATATTTAAAATATATAATTTATTTTTGGAAAAGAATAATATAATTTACTTGGTCAAAATGAAAAACTGATTGCATTTTCATTGTTTAATTAATTGGTTAAATTAATTAATTAGATCATATGTCTTTTAAGTTTGGAGAATCCTTAACCTAATTATTTATATATTCAATCACATCTCTCAAAAGAATATTGTACGATATTTTCAGATTGATAGTTGTTAAATGATTAACATTATTAGTTATAATTAATTTAGCTCTTTTCCTAATGACAATATATATATATATATATGTTGCTCATTTTGCTTGCTTAAGCAACTGTACGTTGATAGAATTATTATTTTATAATAAATAAAAATTTTTAAAACTATGATATTACATCAACCTTTTCAAACTGAAAACGAATTCACCCATCATTTTCTATTTTACTTTCCAATTTGACCAGAAAAACACTAGTACTTTTTAATGATATTTAGAGGTATGGTTGGTACCCAGTCACTCAATCACTCACACTAGTGACTGCCAAGCAACCAGGATAGTAACAAATATCAATTAATTACTTAATTTCAACAACTCATTTTCCGGTTCGGGGATAAGAATTTTGGTATCAATAATGAAAATCATTCAAAGTTTTTAATTCAATTTATAATTTATAATTTATAATAATTAATTTAAATTAATTAAAATATTACAATTTATTGTTCAATAAAATAAGGGATAAGTAAAAAAAGAAAATTATTTTGTGTTTATCTAAATCTCTTGCCTATAATTAATTTTAATTTTATTCAAATTCTAAGATTCCTCTACATAATTGTAATTTTGTTCAAATTATAAATCTCTTTAAGTCTTATATGTAATTAATTCTAATTTTATGCAAATATAAACATATAAAGTAATTATATTTTACTTATTTAAATTTTAATTAATTATATTTTATATTGCACTATATAAATTAATATCAAAATAATAAATAACAATATTATATTTGTATACTGAACAAAAAAATTACGATTACAACCTAAAACATGTAAATCAACACTAACTTATTATCTTGATATAAAAAATTAAATTTCAATATAAAATTTGTATGCAAAGCATAACATTTGTAAATGTTAATTAAAAATTGAAAATAATAAACTAACATCAAATATACAATTGTGATGAAACAAATATAAGTTAACATTAAAATAATAAATAACAATGTTATATTTGTATACAGAGCAAAAAAATTATAAATGTAACTAAAACGTGTAGATCAACACTAAATTTATTTTCTTGATATATAAAAATAAATTATAATATAAAACTTGTATGTAAAATATAATAGTTCTAAACATTAAAATTAAAAAATAAAAATAATAAGTTAACTTAAAAGAGTAAAAATGAACATCAATTTCATAAATACAACATAAAATTTGTACAAATATTGAGATAAATGTAAATTAACATTAAATTGTTAAATGACAATATTATATTTATATACGAAACAAAAAAAAAATATAAATGTAACATAAAACATATAAATCAATATTAAATTTTCTTATCATGGCATAAAAAAAAAATTAGATTACAGTATAAAACTTGTATATAAAATATAACACTTATAAACATTAAAATTAAAAAGTAAAAATAATAAGTCAACATAAAAGAGTAAAAATGAACATTAATTTCTAATGTTGGAAGAAAAATGTTTGGTTTCAAAGACAGTCAAGAAATGGTTGATATAACAAATGGTCTAATGAGGACTAAAATACATGCAATTTGTTACGATTCAATTCCAAAAAGTCTCCATTTTTAAATCTGTAAAATAATCAATGTGATTATGAAGTAGTGCATATTAACACTATAAAGTAGATTATTCTAATTTTTAAAGGCATAATACCCCATGCACCTACTTTTAGGTCTAATGTTCTATCACTATTATATATATATATATATATATATATATATTAATAACCTATCACTCTCTTGACTTTTAAATTTTTTCGGTTTACCCTTCAATAATTTAAACATGAATCGGTTAAACCAGTAATTTGAACTGGTTTTTTTGAAAAAATTGTAATAATAAATTTATTTCTCATGGATTTAAACATAAGACCTAAAGAAAATAAGACAATACCTTTACCAGTAAACCAAATTTATTTTGGTAGTTAATTGTCCAATTTTAATACATAATCTTTTTGAAAATCCTTTTGAAAATATATGTAAATAAATTCCATTACTAATAAATTTTTTAATATAAACAAATTTATAATTTAACAATAATTTTATAATCCTTCAAATTTTAAAATAATTCAAAGGTAAAATTATCGTTATCATTAAATTAAAATTTTTTAAAATTAAATTAAAAATTATTAACGATTTTTGAATAATTTTATTATTATAATACATTAGATTTATTTTCTTTAACAATTATTTAAAAATATTATAAATTTTTTTAAAATTATTATCATTAATAATGATTTTAGAATAATATTATTTTTACAGTAAATTAGATTTATTTTCTTTCACAACTATTTAAGAATATTATAAATTTTTAAAAAAATTATTCATTTTATTTTTATTAACTTTAAATTCGAATAAATTTATAATACTTTTTAAATAATTTTTAAAAAATAAATCTAATTTATTATAAAATTAAAATTATTCTAAAATCATTATTAATTTTTAAATAATTGTTAAAAAAAAATCTAATAAAATTATTATGAAGTTGTTTGTAATTTTAAACTCAATAGTAAGAATTTCTAATTTAATGATAATAATAATTTTAAATTCCAATTATTTTAAAATTTTAATGATTATAAGGCTAATTTTAAAAATTAAAAAAAATTTATATTAGAAAACATTTTATTATTAATAGAAAATTTTTAAAAGGATTATCTATAAAAGATTGGACAGTTCACAACCAAAATACATATGGTGTACTAGTGAAAGGTATTGTAGCATTCTTTTAGATCTTAGGTTCAAATCCTTACAAGGTTAGTTTATTTTGTAATTTTCAAAATAATCGCTAGTTCGATTTAAATTATTGGTTTAATTGATTCATATTTAAATTATTACTAAATGATAAAACTAAAAATATTTAAATTATTAAAGGACAAAATTGAAAATCAGAGATGTGATGAGGTATTAGGAAAAATATAAGAGTAATAAGATAGTAAACCTAAAAACAGAGGGTATCGGATATTCTCCCTTTCAAAAATATTGACAATAATTAAATGCTTTATTTATTTCATGCAGACGAGATTATTAAAACATGAAATCTAATTCAATGCATTATTAAAAAACCAGCACATATATATTTAAATTAAGTCTGATGATCATGATCATCAATAGATCGAAATGCATGCTAGCTCTTCAAAGAGGTCCTCTCTTTGACTGTTCTAAGCCAGAATTTTTGTTATAATTTAATTTGTTTGATTTAAAAATTGTGTAGCATGATATATTAATATACTTTTACCAAAAAAAATATAATAAAATTATTTTTAATTAAATTTATTAATATAATTATTAATTTGTAAAATATTAAAATCTTATGAATTTAAAATTTTTTAAATGTTGTTATTTTTATTAGGATACTGATATATTCATTACAATATAGATATCTTCGTAAAAAGAAACGGATTTTAAGTAAAATATCTGCAAATGATATGAATAGAATATGTATATATATATATACATAAAATTTTTTGTATGAGGCAAATATAGATATTAGGATGTTTATATCATATTTGTATGTTTGCTATCTCTAACCATAGATCTGAAGTTAAATTTTTTATACTTATACAATTCAACTTTAAATTACAGCGAATGATTATTTAAATGATAATGATCAAAATAACATTACGTAAAGCATACAACAAATTGATGTTGAAAGAAAAATATATTGGACGCATGTCTCAAATCGATAAGTTGTACATAGGGTACCTTGATTATAGAGCTTAGGTAATGAAAATAAAAAGAACCAAATAGTGTGCATGTACGAAGAGACATGTAATGTCAATCAATTAAAGTTCACAACAATTCTTTAAATTATTGATATTAATTGTTTTACAAAAAAAATGACACGGATCAAAACCACCATATATATATATATATATGCACGTCCAAGGTGCTTTTCGCCAAAAGAAAAGAAAAGTTGGGGATGTATTTCTAATGGCCATAATTTAATTAAGGAATATAAAATGAGATAGTTATGACAACATAAAAATTATGCTTGGGACCTGGCTAGTTAACACTAACGTTAATCAACAAGCGTGTTTCTTTAAATTCTTGTAAACAAAATAGTGTGTATTTTTTTAAACATAAATTATCTCTAAGAATTAATTTTTAGAGACGCTGACTTAGAGGCATTCAGACATAATCCAGTGCATGGAAAATAAATCAAATTGTAAGGATTCGAACCTTAGAACAAGGTAAAAATAGTGCATATATATTTAAGATATTGTTGGTAATCACTCAGTTACTCAAACTAGTAACTTTATGTCTATTAATAAAATATCACATATACCTAATTATTGATTTTACTATAATGTAGTTGAATTATTTCATATTGTATGTCATATCAATTTAATATCGACGTTACAAAAATTTGGAATTAGTAAAAATTTGTAGGTAATGTGTCAAATTTAGATAAAATTCAAACAAAAAAACATGTGGAAGGAAAATGTTTGGGTTGAAAGGCAATCAAAAAATGGTCCTAAGAGGTCTAAATACATGCAATTTGTTACGATTCAATTCCATAGAAATCTCAATCTTTAAATTTGTATAATAGTCAAATCGATTATGAAGTAATGTCAACAAACACAACAAAATGGATTATTCTAATTTTTAAGCACTGAAAATAATTAAATGCCTCATTTATTTCATGTAGACGGGATTAATAAAACATGGAAGTCTAATACAATGCCTTATTCCAAAGCCAGTACATATATAATAAAAGTTTAAGTGTGATGATCATGATCATCAACAGATAGAAATGCATGCTAGCTTTTCAAAGAGGTTGAGGGTCTCTCAACAATGAGACAAGTTGTTCTTTAATCAAATGAGCATTTTGTGTAGCTATCACTATCCTTGTATATATAATCTATCACGCGTGCTAAATTTAGAACCTGCTCAATCAGAGGCATAGGGAAAGCTGTTGGTTTGAGCAACTCCTGGTTCACATCTTTCCATGCATTTTCAACTTCCTTCTTAAACACATCAACTGCATCTTCCTTAGAAACACCATGCTGCTTCGTGTAGCATTCAATAGCCGAGGCAACATGTCCTCTGCTTTGCTCAAAATATATATATATATATATATAACATACAACAATATTATATATGTATACATCAAATTACTTAATATTATATATATAGCTAGGATCAGTTAACGAACAAAGTTAATTAAGTATGCATATATGGTACATACCTTGTGAGAAAATATGTCATTCACGACCCTGCAGATAACAGATGATGCTCTCACAATCTTAGGGTTACTAGATATCCATTCAACACTCTCCTTAGTTGCAATATCACCCATGCCAACGAAGGAAGTTGTTGCCAGCAATAAGTAGGCACCAGTTATAAGTGCAACCTTCATATATTCCTCAATTGTTGGAACATAACCTTCATTCAACCACATGGCTTCTACAAAGTATGTTGCAACTTGCTCTTGCATCTAAGGATATATAATTATATGTTGTCGTACAAAAGAAATTAGGAGAAAAGAAATACTTATTCAATCATATATGTATATATAAATATCAACCATGAAGCTAGAAATTAATTGCCTACCTTCTCTTTCGCATAACGAAGGCAGTATGATCTTCCTTGCTTGCCCAATTCTCCCTCAATTTCATTATAAATATCTAAGAGTGTCTTATAAATTATCTTCATATATTCTGGAAGGGTATCTACAATGCCAATGTCCCATCTGAAAGTTATCAAATAACCATTCTACAAATTAAATTAATAAATGAACACAAACACACTCACATATAATTTAAACAAAATTATATGTATTTTGTATAGTTACCTTTGGACAGCTTCAGTAAAGAGTTTGAGCTCTTCTCAAAAGTACCGTAAGCATCATATGTATCATCTATGATAGATAATATATAATTTACTTTTATCATCATTTTTCTAGCCAATGCATACTTCGGCTCAAAGTAAACTCCTAATACCCAAAAATATAGCTCCACTAATCTGTCTCTTGCATAGGGCAGCTTATTAGTGAAGTCTAAATCTTTCTACCACCTGAAATTCAATTAAACTTCATATTAAAACTTTCTTAATAGAGCTGAAATTTTCTTGCATGATCAGTACAACTATGCTATCCATAAATAAATCAATTGAGGCAATTTAATATACAAAACGAACTCACCTTGTAGCAATACTTAGTTCCTTCTGATGTGTTGCTTGTAACATGTTGAAGTCTAACTTTGCAAACTTCAATAGAGTTTTATTGTATGAATCATCTCTTGGATAGATAGACAAAAAGTACAATGTGTCTAACCTTGGTAAGGTTTTACGAAGAGGACGGTGGAGAGCATGATTTATTTGTTCAGCAAGATTACGGCATACATGAGATACAGTTGACTTAAGATGAGTAGTAGCGAAAGCAATGGCTTCATCCAAAATATCTTCTCCACGAATGGCTAGATGTGCTGCCTCATACAAGCTTAACAAGCCTTGAACATCACTTATCAATGTTGCCTTGAATTTACTTTCTTCATCTTTGAACTTTTCAAATACATCTAATTGCATACAATTAAATCAGAGAAATTAATTTAATTTAGGCCAACCCGATTTAATTAATTAAAAAAATATGCGTGAGGATATTTAATTTGCAATTAACGTACATAGCTTAAGTAATTAAAATTGCTTACTTACCACATGAAATCTTAATTCCCTGATGTCTGAGTAGTCGAAAGTAAAGAGAAACAGTGTAGAGATCATGATCATCATCACTGTCAATATCAAGGTGATTATGTATTTTCTCCAGTTCATCTTCGATCTCCTTTTCGAAGAGATAAGCCACACCCAAGCGTTGTACTGTATCGATGAGGTGCAATTTCTTGACCTGTTGATCTGTATTAGCAGTTATCAATCTCCTTGCTTCTTGTTTTAGTTCTTCGTACTCTTCTCGAGTTGCAGGATCAATTGTCTGCACAGAAAAGAATCAATTAAACGTGTAGTAGTAGTACTATAATCTAAATATATATATAAGGTGGCTCAACAACTATTAATATTTCTTATAGTATATATATATTTATTAACAACTATTACCATGGAGTCGTTAGGATATGCAAGGAAATGATCCCCCCAAAGGGTAGGATGAAAATTTGCCGAGTGGCGTTTGGAGTTCTGCTGATCAGCATCTTGGATTAAAATAGAAGCGGCTGAAACTTGAGAAGACATGATGGACGTATACGTATAGGATATATATTTGAGCTTGAAGAAGAGGTAGTAATACCAAGTTAAAAGTTCAAGTGGTGTGCGTGGTGCTTTAGATGCTCTATGTTCTGACTATTTATATGCACTCCTCAACCGAGAAATAATAATTTAATCCTCAGATATTATGCGTACGCCAAAGTTGATTAATTTTGGAAATTTAAATGCATGTTATTGTATACCACGTGCCGTTCATTTTCCAAAAAGTAATGCTCCAAGTTTATTCAAATTGAAAAGGATAGGTAGATTCATTTTTCGCTGAATTTGTGTTAATTTATAAATTTACAATTATTTTGGAAGCAGATTTACAATTATTTTCAACATCACAAACGTAATAATGAAGAATTTGGTTTTCTGTAAATTGATTTGGTGTTAATTAGTTAATTTGTGATAATTAGTGGATGTAGAAGAGTTTGGGTGACAGAATTAATATACAATCATATATATTTACTATTTTTATCTTTATATAAGATTTTGTTATTTATCATATTCTGTCCTATTTATATGCACTCCTGAACTGAGAAATAATAATTTAGGGCAGAAATAAATTTGCAAATTTTGTTATTTACCATTATAGCTGTTGTAACAAGATTTACAAATTTTGAAATTCAATTTTGGTAAGTCGGTTTCGTTTCAAGTGCAACACTTATGTTATTTATTAATTGTTACCGAAAATTATAAACTGATTTCGAAATTACAAAAAATTTGCATTAATCATGTTGATTTTTTAGTACCAAAAAAGTTACTAGCAAGAAAGAAAACTGTTTGCCCAAAAAATGGCCAAAAACCATACTCATCTTGATATTGAGTGCTCCACTGACGATCAGTTGTTGTATGGTAGCTGGAATTGAAAGGATCAATGGAGGATTGAAATGGAGGCATCTGAGAACTCTGCGGTTCCGTCATCATCGGCCTAACATTAATCAACACACGTGATGAAGACTGCCATCAGTAGTTGACTAATTGATGACTTTAATTCCTGTAAACCAAATATATTTGGAGGTGTGGTTGGTAGTCAGTGTCACTCACACAAGTGACTGCCAAGTAACCAGGATACTAACACACAGTCAATTAATTGTTTTCAAAATATTCCATGCATACAACAATTATGCTTCTTTGTAACCTTACTTAATTACCTAACCTAATTAATTAATAAATAATTATGTTTCTTGGAATAATTCTATCAATAATTTTGGCAATGCAAGAGATACTCCTTTAAGTGTATTTCATGTCTGCTTAATTATATATTTTATTATTATGTAGTTAAATTATTTTACGTTTATATATCATATCAATTTAATGTCGATTTCACAAAAATTCTTTGGTTGGTAGGTAATGTGTCAAATTTAGATAAAATTCAAACAAAAAAAACGTGATAGGAAATTCAATGTTTGTATTGAAACACAATAAAAAATAGTCAATAAAATAAATTGTACTCCAAAGAAGTTTAAATACATGCAATTTGTTACGATTTAATTTTACAAAGTCTCCATCTTTAAATTTGTATAACAGTCAAATGTAATTATGAAGCAGTGTACATCAACACTACAAAATGGATTATCTAATTTTTAAAGCATTGAAAATAATTAAATGCTTTATTTATTTCATGTAAATGAGTTATTAAAACATGCAATCTAATCCAATGCATTATTAATGCCAAAGCCAGTACAGTGCATAAATAATTAAATTAAGTGAGAGGATCAAGACATCAATAGATAGAAATGCATCCTAAATCTTCAAAGAGGTAGAGAGTCTCTCAACAATGAGGCAAGGAATGCACATGACATTAATTTTTCAAAAAGTATTACTCGATTTTTTCTTATAGTCAAACTGAAAAGTAAAATAGAAAAGGATGGATATATTTATTTTTAATATTTTTATTAGTTTTCATATTTTAAAAATAATCTTTAAAAATTTTTATTTATTATAAAATAATAATTATATTACTATATAATAATTATTATTTAAGAAAAATAACTAATAAATATCTAAAATTTGATGAAAATAAAATATATTTATGTCATATACATTAATTAAATAAAATAATATTATCATTATATATATATAGAAATATCGATAATATAAATATTTATTAATCCATTATAAAATTAAAATTTATCGATATTTTATTATATATATACATATATTTTATTTAAATTAAAATAAAATCATAAATGTTTATTATAAATATATTGTGAAATAAATATATTTATAAATCGATATTCTATTAATAATTAATTTTTTTTGTGCTTCATTTTTATTTTTCAATAAATTAAGGTTTTTAATAACATTTTTGAAATTATTTGGACAAATGAGGACCTAGGACTAAAAGGGTATTTATCTAATAGAAAATAAAGATCGATAGTATCTTTAAATATAATTGATCAAATATATTAAAACATTTAAATTTACACTGAGAAGTCTTCTAGTTTACTCCTCTTTAATTATAACTCTTGTGTGAAAAAAAATATTTTGTGTATGATTATAGGCTTATATTGAGTTAGTTTAAAGACATTTTTTTATAGTATATTTTTTCATAACTTAAACATCTTTTCTTCTCCCCACTTTTATGCATCATTGGAATGGTTTTAAAAAACTCTCCGCTAACTATCAAATATAAAAGTATTAATTAATTAATATTATTTTTAACTATTCTTAACATAAGGAATATTTTATTAAAAGGAGATTTAATGGTTTTTGCCACTAACCCTTAAGTGAAGATACTTGATAATTGTTACTCTAATATTAGCCAGTATAAAGAGCAAACTTAATTGTTGCATAAATTCTTGCATATATTGTTGATTAAGAATGTTTATGTGTGCTTAATGTCAAATTATATAATGAATTAATGACTAGAATTTTAACTTAAGCATTTCATTTTGCGTTACAATACATAAAACTTAATTGGGAACTTCCAAAATCATTGATTTATTTGAGCAAACTATTCTATATTCAACCACCAAACTATTGTTAGAGATATGTGTACAATATCTCTTATTGATTCTATTGAATAACAATCAAAATCAAATCACAGCATAAATAGCTAGCAGACCGGAAATTAATTTAGTCATTTTTCAAAACAACCTATCGTTTTCGTCCCATTTCATTTAACCATCAATAATTTTTTACTTTGTAAGTAAGTTACGACTCAAACAAAATCACATCTAGAGCTTAATTAACTAAGATATTAATTAATTAATTAATTAAATATCTTCTCTTGTAATCTAGTCAAAATCAAACAACTCATATCCATACGATACGAGGATTATGGCTAGCTACCAAATTAATTAATTAGATTAATTCCACCAATTACGCACAATAATTATGAGTTGGTCATCATGATGACTTGAATAATATTATTTTATCATCGTTTCAAATGCATGCATTAATGTATAATATTCAGGAAAAGATTAACAAAATTCAGCTGTCACTTTCTTTTTCAACTTCATTTTTTAATTTATTTTATAGATGTAAGTAAGAAAAATGCACAAATATCCCTAAAAAGGTGAATTTAAATATAGTAATAAAATGTGAATAACAATGTATTTTCATTATCTAAAAACACGGCGCGATTCCTTCTGCATGCATCTCGCAAATAAAATTTTGTTAATTAATTTCCTCATCTTGCATATATAAGCTAATTAAGCTTTATACGCATCTTGCATATATACAAGTCTCTAGAGTTTAACCTATTATACTATTTAGTCCCAATGATTTTAAAAATACCAATTAAAATTCTAATTTATTTTAAAGTGACAATTTTAATAATAGTTATTTAATAAAAAAATATTAAATCTTTAAGACTGGGCAAAATAAAATATATTTCTCTAAAACAAATAACATATATTTTTCTAAAATAAATAATAATTTCTAGCATATTAAAAAAATAAATAATATATATTTTTTAGTTTATTACATTATATATATTTTAGCTATATATAAATAAATTTTAATCTAAATTATAATAATAGGTATTGTATTATAAATAAATTTTTTGTGCTTTTATTATTTATTTTTTTCTAATACATAACTATTTATTTAATTGATGTATTTTACAAATATTTTTTTATTTTATCAAATTTTAGGGACTTGTTAGATATTTTAAATAAAATAACTACCATTATATAGGTGTATAATCAACTTTCAATAAATTAGGGTTTTTTACTGGTATTCTTGAAACCCCCATAACAAAGGAGGATATTAGACTAAACATTTGGGACTAAAAGATCTTTTACCCAATAGAAAATAAAGATCATATCTTCAAATATAATTAATCAAATGTATTAAAACATTCAAATTTGCGCTAAAGTGTTTTGTAGCCTATTTCTCTTTAATTTTACGATGGAAAATACTTTACAAGTATTATTGCAGGCTTGTATTAGGCTACGATAGGGATCCTTTTTATAGTAAAATTTTCCACATCTTAAACAATTTTTCTCCTTTCCACTTCTATCAATCATTGAAGAGGTTTTAAAAACTTTCTCCACTAACCGCAAAATATAGAAGTAGTTAATTAATATTATCTTCAACTATCCTTGATATAAGAACATGTTTTAATGTTTTATTAAAAAGAGATTGTAAGAGTTCTATCAATCATCCTTAAATGTAACAAAGATAGTGGATAATTATTACTCTAATATAATAATTATTATTGACATATGGGTCATATAATAAGAAAAAAAATTCTTAAACAAACTGCTGATTAAGAATGTTTATGTATACTTAATCTCAAATTATATAATCATTTAATGACTTGAATTTTAAATTAAGCATTTCATAACATTACGTTACAATGCATAAAACTTACAATTATTTTTTTTTTAGCATAAAGAATTGGGATGAAAGGTGGTGTTGCAAATTGATTTTGGAAGCAAATTTACAATTATTTTCAATCTCACAAACATAATAATGAAGAGTTTGGTGTTCTGTAAATTGATTTGGTGTTGATTAGTGAATTTGTAATAGTTAATGGATGTAGAAGAATTTGAGTGATGTTATGGATCTTTTAGGATTTTCTATTGTATTTTTTATGTGTTTTTTTTTATTTTAATTAGTGAATAGCGTTAACAGATATATTTTGTCATAGCTTGATTTTTCAATTAAATAAGATTTATTTTATCAAATATTTAAATTTTTCTTAGACTAATTTGTAAAATACGATTGATAATTGGTCAAGCCCATTATTTAGATTCTTTTATTTATCGTTATATATTTTAATATTCGGAGAAAGAGATTAAAAAAAATAATTGTGCTGCCACTTATTTTTTCAACATTATTTTGTTAGTTTATTTTATAAAAGTAAGTAAGAAAAATGCAAGTGGTTGTGTGTGTCTGTATATCAAAATTTCAACTTCAAATCTATGATAAGCAATTGTTCAAATGACAATTGATATTGGCAATATTGTGTAGAACATTCAAGAAGGACTCTAATAATAACCACAGTGACACAAACGAAAGACATTTAATGGCAATCAATGATAGTCGGTGACGGTCAACGATAGAGGTCAGCTCAATTGTAAGTTGCTCGATAGAAAAATGACGTGTACAAAATTTTAAAATAGGTGGGAGGGTAAATTGATAAGTGTCCTGAAAAAATAACAACTTTAGTCACAAAACTAACTTCAAAGGGTATTGGTATTGAAAAACAATAGGATATAAGAGAATATTAAGCCAAACAATAAGGTGGGTCTTGAACAATCTCTCTTTTTAAAATAATAATAAAAGTTAGTTACTATAATAATGTATATAAATATGTTTGAATCTATAAGCAAATAGGTTTTATTTATACTTGAATTTACTGGAGGATAGTTTTTAACAGTTCCTATGGCCTTTGAAAATAATTTTTAAAATATAATAGAAGTCAGCAACTATAATGGTGTGTACCTATTTAGGGAAAGGATCAGGGGGCCTTCTTTTTAACATAAAATTTTACATCATTTTTAAGCCATTGGATGTAAACACATCAAATTGTTGTGATATACATTACTTATAGTGCATTAATTATGCATTTTGGATATGCCAAAATCTACAGTGGCTTACAAATGATGAAAAATTTGTGTAAAAAAAAAAAACCCTCAATATATAGATAAGGAAGGATCAACAGCCCCCCCTTTTTTTTTACACCTTTTAACATCAATTTTAATCCTTAAATCTAGCCACTTCTTATAGTTGAAATTGAATATGAAACATATAATTACCATAATTAATACACATGGTCAAATTATATTTCAACCATTTGATGTGGACCTATAAATGATGTAAATATTTGTGTAAAAAAAGGGCTCTAATCCTTCCTCTATATGTGTCTCTGTGTGTGTCTGTGTGTGTGTGTGTGTGTGTGTGTGTATGTGTGTGTCTTAATAGTATTACACAATAATGCTCAAAATAATTTCACATATCAGTTAACTTATAAACTTAATTCACTGAATTAAAAAGGAAATAAGCTATAACCAAATATATATATATATATATATATAATTCAATGTGTAAAAGTAAAAATCTAAAACAAAAAAATCCAAAAACATATAAGTATGTCAATTACAAAATGATCCAACAAATTCAACTCAATCTTTCCTTAGCATCTCATTAATCTCTTTTTATCTGTATATTTTTCTTCAAAATGCACAAGATAATGGATGATGATGCATTACTCTTAACATTATTTTAGTAGTGTGTGTGTGTGTGTGTGTGTGTGAGAACATGGGATCCACAATAATAATGTAATATAGTGTGTTTGCTAGGTCTCTTACTAAATGTCTTGTGATGTAACATAAAGTATGTACGAATTGTAAAATAGATTCCTAAAGGTAAAGAAAAATATTGTAATAGTTATGTTTTGGGCTTCTTATTTATCAAATGGGACCCTTAGTATCATATGAGAGTAGAGTGTTTTGAATGTAAAATCCTTTGTGTAATAAAAGATCCTGTTTTGTGTGTGTGTGTGTATAAGTAAGCAAGTATGCATGCATGCATGGCTCTTAATGTTATTTTAGCATGTATATATCGATGCATGCATACATACATAAATACATACTTACATATATATATATATATAAGGGTAAGATCAATGGCTCTCTTTTTTTACATCAAATGTAGGCCGTTGGATTTAAGCATATCTAACAATTGACATTGTATCTGATATATGTATTAATTATACATTAATTACATGATCAGATGCAATTTCAATTATTAGATGTACTTAGATCCAACAACCTACATTTGATGTAAAAAATTATATAAAAAGATAAGCCATTGATCCTACCATATATATATATATATATATATATATATATATACACACACACATACACACATAGAGGGGTGGAGCTCTTCAGGGGTTAGAGGGGACAATAGGTGCCAAGGCACCATTAAATTTTTTAATAAAATATTAATTTCTTTTATGATCTTAATTAGAAGATGAAAAAAATTTATTTGGACCCCCAAATTTCTTTTAAAGGTTTGGTATTTTAGATTAAAATTAATGTCTTTCTATTTTTATATTTTAATTATATATTTTTAAATTACATAATGATAATTAGTTAAATATATTGTTGATATATAAAAATTGACCACGAACCCAAGCTCAAGTCTAAGGTTAAACTATGTCATCTCGCTCAGGTAATGTATACAAAATCATAAGTGTGTGCCTAAGCTATTATTTAGGGCTCAAGTTATAAGTAGTGGTTGGAAGGTAAAAGTAAGCTCAAGTCTTACTCAAATTAATATAATATCCTAAACCTAATCCACTTAAGGAACATTTAAGCCCAAAGGGTCCGTTATATGATTAGGTTAATACATAAAAAATATAAAAGTCCTAAAAGCTTTTTTTCTTTTTAAAGCCCAAAACCTTATTTTAATTATAAGTTTAATTAAAATAAATATTTTATTTTTATTAGAATTAATTAGCATAAGTGTTTTATTATAAATATTACTTTTAAACACCTTTTTTAAATATGATTAAATTACACTAATTTAGTTCTTGAATAAAGTTTTGTCTTAGGAAGGCAACTTGCATTAGAATAGGATTGTGTGAACTAGTCTTATTCTACTACAACTCTATGTTACACACTATATGAACCCGTGATTTCCACATTCAAGGGGTAATACATAATCATCCTAAGTATCCAACGCTAGTTAGCTTAAATTGCTCAAGAAACACGTACTTCAAGAACATTATCTTCTTCGTAGCAATGTCACTACTACAAAAATGTCAAAAAGGGCACCTCATGACAACATTTTTTTATCAACAAAAGTCCAATCATTAACCATTGGTAGTAACCTCGCATTATTGGTTTATGATAGAAGTGATATTATCACACTTTGTGATACTTTATTATTATGAATCTGTAATAAATTTTGTGTCTATCATAAATTTATGATAAACTTTTAATATAATATTTTCAAGATTTGTCTATTTTTTTTGCATTCATATTTTTGGTTTGAAGATTTGTACAGTTCTATATCCGATTTATTTTTGGTTTTTTTCCCCTTTTATTCTGTTTTTTTTTTATTTTTGCATTTGTGATATTTGTTTTTCATTTGTTCCATTTTTTTAATTTATATTTCTAATTTTGTTAATTTTCATTCATATTTAATATTTATTAATGCAAATAAATGAATTTGACACCAAAAATAATAAGTAAAATTACAATAATATTATTATAAATTAAACCATGCTACTACAATATCAGCCCAAATTTGAATATACCGACAACATCCAAATCTACAATTTACCTCAACATCAACATCCAATTCTAGAATTCACCTCACAACATCAATTCAAATCTAAATCCACTCAAATTTTGTTACATTAACATCCAAATCCACAACTTAATCCAAAAAAAAATACTCAAATTTACACCTAACCCATAACAGTTTGAACAAAATTAACAACATCAAGCTCAGATTTGAAGTGCATTTTTAAACTCTCAGAAAATTAACAATTTAAATGAAATTAAACAAACATTCTACAAGAAGCTGTTGACCTCTCAAAAAGATGTTGCTTGCCTTTGTTATACATATTCTGCCACAACAAATAATAATTTAAATTAAATTTTAACTGAAACTAACAAAGTAAAAACAAGCTGGTGCACAAATTATTGTACGGTGATGTATATTGAAAAAGAACTATTCTAGCAAATAGCAGAATAGAAAGATGAGGTTCACAATATTAATATTCTGTCAATTTATAAATAAATTAACAGTTAAGAGAAGTCTATGAAAGAAAGTTATCATCTACTTCGCACAAAGAGAAGTCTATAAAAATAATTAAAATCATTTATTCACTAATTTGATTAACAAACACTCAAACAGTATATTATTTTTCTTTTATTATAATAAAAAATCGATAAGGAATAAATTTAATTTAAAATTACTTACTAGTGAAAAGCAATACACCATATTTAATTAACAAGAAATTAATAATAAAAAATAAAACTCTTTTCTGTCTTTTGTCTTTATGTTTTGTGTCTAAATTAATAAATACTAGTAATTTTGTATTGTGTAGTGCAAAGTAGCAGACAAGTTATAGACCAACAGGAAGATACTTATAAATTATAATGGAGATTAAATAATAAATTATTATTAATAATAATAATTAAAATTAAAATGAATTCTATAGTAAAGATCATTTGTCATCCGTCCAGCCAGCTAGCCTGCACTGCCTGATGTGCTGGAAAATATGCTTCGCTTTGGCTTTACAGATGAAGCACTCTGCATGAATGAATATATATTAATTTAACAGAGCATTATATCATAAATTAAAAATAGACCTGTACCTCCAGCAGAACAAAATGGCAACTGCTTGCTACTATTGCTTTTTTTTTTTTCCTCTTTTTTCTTTCCATTATTTCTGTTCCTGTTGATACATCTTTGCTGCTACTGTTTGCCGTCAATTCTGCTGACTTTTTTTTTTTCAACTGTTGAACAATTTTAGTTGCTACTGTTTGCTGTCAATACTTCTGCTGCTGGTTTTGCTACATTTTTGCTGCTACTGTGATGCTACTCTTTTCCCCTTATACAAGCTAACAGCCTCATACAAAAATACCCCAATAGAAACTGCGATCTCCATAACATAAATTAGAAGAAACAAATATTAACAGTGCCTTTATGTGTGTTCATCTCAAAATTCAGATTCATGACCTCTTATGTATTTTGTTTAATCTTAATTGACATCTTGAAATCGTTCAACTCCCTCATAAATGCAATAGGAAGGCCTAATTTCAATATGCCACAACAGATACTACTAACTATATATATCACAGTGAAATAATCTATAGTAGAAACTGCATACGGATTCGCAAAGTTAATGAGATTACCTTTTTCATGATGCCTTCGTTGATATGCCTGGATATCACCACAATCAACATAAGTAAATTATTAAAGCACAACACTCAACAAGGGTAACTGAGATACAACTAGACAAACTATGTTGTTCATTGTGTTGTAGAACAAGATGGGGCTTGTGTCAATGGTTGAGTACCAACACACAACCTGCAATTTTCATGAACCTGCAACTTCAATTAAGCAAGGCAAACACTTCTATAATAGAACAATGTAAGAGCATCCATTCTTACAAAGTTTGTTCTATGTACATAAAAATATTTTATCCACATAAGCAGTTTACTAATGCCACATGGGGAGAGATAAGATTGATTGTTCAGTTCATGTTCGAAATCTGAAAATCAGATAAGTAAAATATACTATTACTTTAAACGGAACTTTCAGAATCTTATCAAAAAAAAAATTGTTTTAATTGTCACTTAAAAGAAAAAAAATCATTGTGATTAGAGATATAATTAATAAATATTTAAAAATTTAAATTAATTTGAATAGAATTTATTTTCATTAGATTGATTATGTGTGCATTTATTGTGACTAGAGATATCCTTAATGTGTATATTAATTGTGATTAGGTAGAGAATTAATAAATATTTTAATAATTATTTTGATTTTTAATTAATTTATATACATGTATAAAAATAGTTTCATTTTGTCCTTATTGTATCTTTTACATAGTAGTATTATTGAGTACGTTTTGCTAAAAGTTTGCCTTTTCCATTAAATTTACGGAAGATTCCTAATACCGGGGGGTTTTAGATATTATATTGTATTAGGGGAAAAATGTAATAAGTTTAGGACTAAGAGGGGGGAAATGATAAATGTCTTTATTTCCAATATATTTGGGACTAAAATGTTACTTAAAAAGTTTATTTTATTTTATTATTTTAAAAAAATTAGAAATAAAAATATTATCTATTCAAATTAAAATATTTACAATTAATTTAGATAAAATTATATATTAAAATGCTAATAACCTTCTTTCTTTTTTTTTTTTTTTTTAACTTTCTTAATATTTATTACAAATTAAGATAACAAAATTTTTTTAAAATTTTTTAATCAAAATTATATTAAACTAAAAAAAAAGAATATAAACATATATATTCTTCATTATATTTATGCAACAATAAATTTAATTTATATATTTTAATTAATTAATTTTATTTTATTTAAATTTTTTTTATTCTAATATTCTATAAGTACTATTAACCCTCTTTTTCTTGTCAATAATTATTTACATTTTTACTACTTATTAATTTTTAATATTTTAATTTGAGTAAAAATCCAATATTTTTCAAAAGACAGGAGAATTTTGTGCATAAAGATATCTAAATAAATTGAGGTAAACCTACATAAATATTTTGTAATAAAAAGGAGAATAATAAATTATAATATGTGAATTTAATTTATTATTGTGTCAATAAAAATAATATAAATTTTTTAATATACATCAAATAGATTATTATACATATTTTTTATGATTTATGAGCATTTTAGTATATAATTTTATCCAAATTTATTGTTAACATTTTAAGTTAAATAAATAATATTTTTATTTTTAAAATTTTTAAAACAATAAAGTAAAATAAACTTTTTAAAGTTTAACATTATAGTTTCAAATATATTAGAAATAAGGATTGGATTACAATTATTACAAGAAAAAAAATCTTTTGCTGCTGATTTTTAATCTGTCACAAATAATGAATTATTTGAATTTAAACGCAATTCTGTCGCAAAAAAGTATATTATTTACAATCAAAATCAAATATCAATTCACAAAAAAATGATTGTTAATTTTATTACCATAATGACCAGTTTAATAAAAATATAGTAACTCTATAGATTTATTTTTATTAAAAAAATGAATATTATTATTTTATCAATTACATATTAGGCCCTAATAAGTGGGACTAAATTGTTTATTTATATTAAACTATATATCAAATGCTAATTATTTAGATATTGAAGATGCAAATGTTATTTTACGTTAACATTTTAAAATTATCTTTACTTTTTCCTCGCTCTGGGTCTCATGTCTTTGCAAATCAACATTCTCCTCATTTTGTATATAATTCAATATGATTTAAGCGTAATGCTGGGAATGTTTGGATGAATAAAATTCCATAGGGATGATTTTTAGGATGAACAAAATTTAAAAATTGTAAGTGCCAAATTTCTGATTCATAATTAATTTAGCATTAATTGTTATTTTATAATATACTTAGCGATATTGTATCTGTGAAAAGCCTTTGCTTTATCACAAGAATCTGTATGAATCATAATTTTGTATTGCGTTCAAAGTGCAATCATGCCAAAAATTGATTTGTTTTATTTCATGATTGCGACAAATTAAAATGGATACTGTGTTTAAAATCTCAAATCCATTAGCAGGATTCTCCTTTTTGCCTTTCTCTGAAACAGAAATTAGATTAGCCTAATTTTTTTATTTAATTGGGTTGACTTGCATAGCCTGTACTGTCTATGTTATTATGATATCATATTCATAGCCAAGACAATTCTCAGAATCAATGCACAAAGTTTGTTTATCGAAAGAAGTTTTACCAAGGCCTAAGATTTAAAAGTCACTTAACACCGATTTTTTTTTTTATTAATTTAACTAAATTTGTGGTAGTTCTATGTAGCTATTAGCATTTTGATGACCTATGGTCTTTAGGATCTTCTGGTTTTTAGAGGTTTCTTCTAAATGAATATTGCTTGGATTATCTTTTGTCCTGCTGATTCTTATCTCTTTATTCTTGGCACATTCTTCTATATACGTTTTATTGCCAAAATGTCTGGCAAGATAATTTTCTTTTTCTTGATGTATTTTTATTCAATTAGACTTCTGAATATCAAGTTCTACATAAGCATGCTTAGGACCCTCTATTAAGTTTATTCAGCACCAGGAATCTGCTTATGTTATTGAGTATTGTGTCTCTTCAAAATAGCTAGACTGAATTATAGTGTTGGGCTGAGTTGATTATGAATCCCAAATTGTAGTTGTATAATTAAGTATGAATCCCAAATTGTGGTAGAAATATCCTAGCAACCGCTTTTATTTTTATTTTAACTTAGTTATTTTTGTGGAAAGCAGTAGGGGTATTTAGACAATACACTGAAGCTTTGTGGATAAATAAGTAGAAGTAATTTTCGTTAAGAGCTTGTTGTATCATTAGCTAGATAATCGTTGGATTACCTTCTGTATTTAATAACATTTTTAGTTGCTAGGACTGATCTAATATCTAATTTTTGGTTTATATATATAAACTTCTTTGTTAAAAATTTTTTAGTTTTCTTTCTGTTGCAAGCCAAAATCTGTAAATTTTGACTTTGAAGAACTCTTTGTTTCCCTCTCTTTGAAGTAAACAAAAATAAGAGTCACATCACATGGAAAACGTAAACTCAAACAAAATAATTTTTTTCTTCTGCTTACACCACACAGACAGAAAAATTTTATAAAAGATCTGCCTAATTGTATTGTCAGATGGGTGTTTTTTTTGTACTGCCTATGTGCTTAATCTAATTGTACTGGTAAATGTAGTTCTTTGATGTGGATGGAGAGACAAAAAGATTCTTTTATCATACTCCACCACAAGGATTGGAAATCTTTTTGGATATATTTATCATAAAATTTTTGGGTGTAATATAAAACCTGCTCTTTGTTTTTCTTGTTTAGATTTTGTTTGTGTTTTATTTGATGTTCCTTATCCATGTCTCTCATTCGTCTTTGTTGAAGATATGGAGAGGGCAATTACTAGATACCGATTTAAATTATTTTCACGTTTCTCATTCTTTACGTTTTAAATTATTTCAGGGAGGATTAATATCATCACTGGTCCTAATTACTCAGGAAAAAGTATCTAATAAAGCAGTAAGTAAGGATACTCTTTTCTACTGGGGAAGTAACATCTCTCTCTCCCTCCATCTATCCCTGAAGTTTATTGATTTTGACAATTTTACCGATAATTATGTGCATACAAAACTGATAATTATGTGCATATAAAACTGATTTGCTATTCATAACTACTAGTAATAGTTTAGTGCAACATTTGTTAAGTTGCAACTGTTAAAATATAAGGCTATATGTGTAGCAAGAGCATTCATTCATTTATAGCCATGTAGATACCACCTTGGACGTTGATTCTTTCGCTATGAAAATGGCCAGTGACTGTGTATACACAAAAGATTTTCCAGTCATCATCGTAAGTTTTATCCATTAAGAAAGAGCTTTTTGTTTTTTCACAGGTAGCTTTGATTGTATTCCTTAGCCACATAGGAAGTTTCGTTCCCGCTGTTTCTGCTACCGTTGGATTGACTGATCGGCGTTTTCCTGCATACTTTTGACATATTTTCTTTGAGATGACTACTATCTATCTATATTTAGTTACTCATGATCAAACAAATCACCATTCTGTTCTGATAGGATATGACTGTAGAGCAATTAACATTTATGATTGACCTACATCAACGAGGGTGGTTAGGGAATTTAATATTAATGCATTCTGAGTCGGAAGGTTTATGATGTCTGCTTGTCATGATCCTTGTTATTCGGAGTCGGTTCATGAACGCAATGAACCTTGTCTTAGCTGCTAAATCCACACACTTTGAAAGTGCTTATTATTCAATTGCTTCCACACGAATGCATTAAAATGCTTATGGAGATGGAAGCTTATATCAAAAACTATATTTAGTTGAAGTATATTGACTTTACACAATTTGTAAACCAACCTCAATTGTTATTTGTGTTTATTATATCTAACGATTTATAAATTGTGTGAAAGTGAAAAATGCTCCGCATCCTCTTTTTTTAGACATAATATTCTGATCACTCCTAATTTTGAATAATATTCCATCACCCTTTGATATCACTCTTGTTAAAGAAAACTATTAATTTTTTAGTGTAATAATGAAATTGCCCTCTTAACTGTTGACTTTGGTGTTAATTAACGTTGTGTTGACATATTAATCAAATATTTAAATAAAAAATAGATAATTTATCTAAAAAATTATATTTTCAAATAAAACTAAAATCAATTAATATTTATTTATAAAATAATTTAAATTTTACTTTATACTATTATATTCTTAGATGAATATCAGTTAATTTGAAGATAAACATTAATTAATTTGCATAAATATTTAAATTTATAAATGTTTTATCTAATTTATTAATAGAAATAATTTAAATTTTATACTATTATTAGTAAATTGCTCAAAACAAATTCTAATTTGAAGTTTATACTAGAAACAAATTTAAGTTTCTAGTACATATAATTTGTACGTAAAGCTAACATTCATGCCCTAAACAAATACTGAAAAACATTTGTTTTGACACTTTTTGAGTGCTGTAATACAAATAGTATGTGCTTGAAACTCTACGGTTTCGAGTGCAACATAATAAACTCAAGATCTCATGTTTTTTAAATTATGGCACAATTTTTGTCCAATTATATATTTTTTCATTAATTATGAAAAAAATTATAGATGTTACTATCTATGAAAATTACTTACAAATATGGCTATAATAGAAATTTTTCTTTACTCAAAATACAACACATCAAGAGATATTTCATAGGGATATTGACATATGCCCATGACATTTGAACTAATAGGCAAATATTCTTGATGTTTGAAAAAAAAATGACCTTGGCATTTGGACAAATAGATAAATATGAGATTATTATTATTTATATCCCTACCTATTTATAAAATAATAAAGTAAGATACACTTTTTTTCCATAATCTTCTCTATCTATATTCAAATGTAGAAGAATGCATTTACCTATTACAAAGATGATATGATTTCTTAAAAAAATGGTTAAAAATTAAAAATGAGAAAAAGTTCGACCTTGGTATAGGAACACATAAATTTAATAAGTTCACATGTTAACTCAAGCTGACCTTTTACAAATTATGGACAACATAAGTATAATATAAAATATAAATATTCTTAATTAAATTTTGTGGACAATGCACAATAAGAAAGGCACTTTTAAACTTGTTTTAAAATAAGAGATATTAACACATTCCTCCCTTGAGATTTGGAGTTGTATCACTTAAATAGAAAAAATTGACAATGTTTCACTTATCTCCCCTGCCATTATATTTGATCATTAGTTGACCGTTAATTTTAAAGATAACAACATAAATGTCATAAAATTTAATTATTATTTTGCTATCTAAGAAAACAAAAATACTTCACCAATCATAAAAAATTTTATAAAGAAAAATCAACACGAATAATATGAAAAAATAATTTCTTACGATTTTACAGCAACATGTGTTCAAGAGAGATTGAAAAAGGGAAAGAGAGAGAAAATTATTATCTAAATTAAGGCCCATCTAAACAAAAGCTTATTTCTCAAGACCTATAAAAAAAAAAACCTTATTTCTCAAGAGAAGTCAAAAAAAAGCTTGAATGTATGTCATATATTTTTATTTAAATCAAGAACAAAAAAAAAAAAAATTATTTTTTGAATAATTTGTAACAATTATTTGTTAATTTTTTGCTCATTGAAGATTTTGTTGTTTGAAATCATACCTAATCTTTAAAATAAACTGAGGTTACTAGAGTAAATTTATCATCCGGGTTAGTTTAACAAATAGTTTAGGAGAGGTAAGTGATATTAACAAATAGTAAATTTTTTGCTCTTGTTATGTTTTTTTCAAACCCATTTAATCACACAGACTTAATTTGTGTTAAATAATCATTTCATGATCCAAATTATTACCCCTGCATTAATCTAATATAATTATAATTTTATATCTTAAAGTACCTATCATTTAAACAACAGTAAAACAAATATTTTTTATTTTAAAATCTAATATCCAACTGTATCCATAATGTCATGTTTTATACATTAAATAATTCTATAGTACAGCCCAATAGTTCATTTATTGAACCATATGATTAGGGATGGCAAAAATCTCCACAGGGATAGCGGCTCGTGGTGACCTAACCTATTCGGGTCAAAGATCGGGGATGAATTCAAAAAAAAAAAATCAGGTATCGGGTCGGGTTTGGGGATAATTTTTTTTCCCCGATTTGAAAACGAGTCGGGGATAGGGATATCGTTCTTTCCCCGACCTATCCCGATTCCCAAAAAATTTCAAAATTCTATTGTAAAATACAATTATATCCATATTATTTCATAAATAATTATATAAGTTTTATATTTTTCAATTTTATCAATCAAGTTCTTAAAAGAAGTTTATACCTTTTTCATTTAATCAATTAGATCCTTTACATAATATATTTTTTTTAAATCCTAAATTTTTAGTTATATATATTTTATAAAAAATCCTACATCTAAAGAAAACCCTCCCTTTTCACAATCTCCCTCAAATTTTTTTTTTCCAAAATTATGAAAAAATAATGGAGTTCAAGATTAATTTAATATATTTTCTCTAATATTATCAATTTTATTAAAAATTAGATCATAATTTACTACTATACTTATTTATTTTTCTTTTTATATAGGTTAATAAAAAAATCGTAAATGTATTAATCAAATTTGATATTTTGTTCTAATAAAATTATTATAAATTGTGTCAATTAAATTAATTATTATTGTCCATTCCTTTATTTTCATCAATTAATTTATAAAAAAGAAATTAAATTTGATTATGTTATTTTGATAATGTGTTAAATTGTTATTTCACATATGTAAAACTCATTTATTATTACTGAAAAACTATAATAAATTTGATTTATATTATGATATTTGATGAAAAGTTCAAAATTGATGATACATTTTTTTAGTAATAAATTCCTTCCCTCTAATTTTCTTATCCTAAATACTATTATCTATTTGTGAGGATTGTGTGTTCGACCAATCAAATCTCACAAAACAAGAAATTGATACAAAAGAAATTTAAAATTTTTCCTTTGTTTAATTTAAAGAGATATAAAAATAAAATTCTAATTTTATTCACGTTAAAATAAAAAATATTCGTATAATATTTAAAATATATAAGTTATTTTAGAAAAAGAATAATATAATTTACTTGGTCAAAATGCAAAACTGATTCCATTTTCATTGTTTAATCAATTGGTTAAATTAATTAATTAGATTATATGTCTTTTAAGTTTGGAGAATCCTTAACCGAATTATTTATATATTCAATCACATCTCTCAAAAGAATATTGTATCATTTGTTCAGTTTGATAGTTGCTAAATGATTAACATTATTAGTTATAATTAATTTAGCTCTTTTCCTAATGACAAAAATATATATATATATATATATATACATTTTGGTCATTTTGCTTGCTTAAAACATATGTCAAAACAAAAATATTTTTTTAAGATCAAGAAAACGCTAGGACACAAACAACTAATTAATTGGTTTTTTGTACAAGCATTGGGAAAAACAATCACCTCTTTAATAATATCTTCATAACAAATAATATTAAATATTTTTTATTTACACATTTTACCAAATAAGCTTCAGTGGTCTAATGGTAACTAATGTGTTCGTTATCCTTGAAGTATTTGTTTTGATTGTTTATAGTAGCAATAATTCTTTTTTTTTTTTAATTTTTCTGGTCAAAGTGAGGTCAACTCAAGGTTGAGGGCTCACAGGGATTTTGGCTCAAATTAGGGACATTCCCCACCCACCCTTGAATTAAAAAAATTAGGGATGGACAATTGTTATTTTTCTGATCAAAGCGAGGTTAGATTTGGGGCAATGGCCCATGGGCATCTCGGCCCAAATTAGAGACATCTTCCACTCATTCTTGTATTGAAAAAATTGGAGATGGGTGGGGAATGGAGATGATCTGGCCCAATCAACATCGGGGTCAGGGATGGGGATCCACAACCCATTCCTGACCCGTTGCCAACCGTACATACGATCTTATTTTTATCGAGACCGCGTGGATGGCTGAGATGCAGTTTAAGTTTTGGCGAGAATTGGAGGACCCAACAGTAGAATGGTTTGCTCTATTCTATATATACGAAACAAACAACAATTCCTCTCTCAAAATTCTCAGTGATTCACAACAATTTTCTTGTTCCGTTGTTCAGGTTTGGTCACTGATCACTCTCTATTTATCTTCAATTTTGCATTTCTTGAAATCGGTTTCTGTTTCTGGTTTTCTAACTGGCGAATCAATAATTTTATCATTCATCTGGTGTTCATCAATTCTAAATTCTTCGTTCTCATAATTTTCATTGATTGACAACATTATTCTGTTGTTATGACTCTTCATCCTTATGATCTGATTAATTTAACCTAATTTTGCATTCAAGAATTTGTTAGTTTGTATTCAAGAACTTGTTTACAAGTAATGAATCATGAAAATAATTAATAATTTCTCTGAACATATCTATGTTGATTTGGTTTTTCTTGTTTTTTGTCTCATTCTGTTGATTTAGGTTTACAAGTGTCGCCATGTAATAACTGGCCAGCTGGTAGCTATCAAGATGATCACAATTCGGAATGAAATTAAAGGTGTCCCAAGCTACACACTAAGAGAAATCTTTCTTCTCAAGGAGTTGCGACATGAAAATATCGTCAGGTCAGTTTAAAACCTACAGATTATAATGATTTTGTAACCAGATTTGTAGAGATCTAAATTGGGTTTACTGGATGATGTGTTTGTGAGTTAATAGTAAATTTTGAGAAGTGAACTTGGGTAGTAGTTGTGGTTGAAGAATATAAGATATATAATGTTATAGTTGCTGCATGTTGGAACTTATCCTTGTTTATTCCAAACTAATTCATCCTCATTTCACATAACTATGAAATCAGTTAACATCTTCACTACTGAAAAAAGGTAATCAATTAATGGACTAGTTGTTTGTTAGTCCAGTTTATGATTAACCAGTTATTAAGACATGCCACATGTATATATATATATATATAGAGAGAGAGAGACAAAATATATATTCAAAACTACTTAGTAGGAAAGCATATTATTCATATTTTTGGTTGAAGAATCTAACGCATTATGTGTAGATTTGCTCAATAAATTAGCAATGAAAGAGTGAGAATATTATAATTCTTTTTCAGCACACATTTTTAAGTATTTATATTCAAAATTGTATGCTTAATAATTCGAATATTGCTTGAATAGAATTCAGTATGATTTCATTTTCACATAACTCTTGTCTCTTCCCGTAATAAGTAGATAGCTAATTTTGATGTTGAGTTTATTATTTACTAAAAATGTTGTTTAAAATGTAAGTATTACCTAGAGGTGGCAAATGGACCGGCTCAGCGCACGAAATTGAAGCCCAAGCGAGTTGACGTGCCGGACTGGCCTAGACATATGCAGTAGTTATGTCGGGTCAGATCGAGCCCACTTTAAGCCTGGCATAACCCATGAAGCTCGGCGCATGCGGGTAGTGTTGAGCCAACCTACGAGCTGTTTTGACTTGGGTTGCCCTTGCAAAATTATTTTAAAAATTTGGCAATGAAAGAATCGAACACAAGACGTTAGATTTTGCAAAATTATAATTTTTTACTGTTAGGTTGGATTCTTGTCCTTCTAGAGCACAAAAGCAATACAAATTATAATTTTTTAATTTAGTCAATTAAGTCCTTCATAATTATTTACAAATTTTTAATTTAATTAAATTTAGAATGTTTTTAAATTTATTTTCTAATAAAGAAATTTGCTAAAATAATAAAAACTAACAAAATTAAATGATTTTTAATAATTAGCACAATAATTTTTGACAAAATAAAAGTAATAAATTTACGTCAAATTACCAATTTGTAATTAATGAATTAATTTGTTGTAATATAGTAATATAAGATTAACAAAACAAAAAATTTCTTAAAGGATATCTTTTTCTTTTCAAATTTCATTTTCTTATCTACAAAATAAAATATTTTTCTGCAAAATTAATCAAAAAATGAAAAACCCTAATATTTATTTAATATATTATCTCTAACTTTATCAATTTTATTAAAAACTAGATCATAATTTAATACTATACATATTTTTTTATAGGTTAGTAGAGATGTTATAGTAAATGTGTCAATTAAATTTGATATTTTATTCTAACAAAATTTTATTACCGACAATATTTTTTTATAAATTACTTTATTGTTTCAATCAAATTGATGCTTATTGTTAATTATCTTTTTTAACAATTAATTTATGAAAAAATAAATATTTTTTAGAATTAAAAAAAGTTATGATATTAAAATATAATAGTTGTTCCTTCAAATAATTATAATAAAATTATATTTAAATAATTGTTAAAGATAAAATTATGATTAGATTACACAATTATTTTGTATTAATAATGACAATTCAAAAATAATATATTTAATAAATTTATTGAATGTTCATTTGTAATTAAATATATTGTATTTATAAAATTATGATAAGTTATGTTCATATATTACCCCTATTTGACTTTTGTAAATTAACAACTTTTTTCTGATTTTTCAATTCGAGATGGGTAAAGAAAGTCCCTGATTTGGGGAAGAGATCCCTGCGGGCCCTTAATCGCAACATTGACCTTGTTTAACTTTTGTAAATAAAAGAATTTTCTCCTATTTTTTCAATTTGGAGATGGGTAGGGGATGTCCCCGATTTAGGCCAAAGATCCCTACAAACCCTCAACCCGATGTTGACCTTATCTGACTTTCGTAAAAAAAAAAGAAAAATTATAACTTTTAAGATTTGAACATTGGATCTTGAAAAGATTAATAATAACATTACCATTACACTACACACATTTATCTATTAAAATGTATAAATGACAATACTTGGTTAATTTATATTATTAAAAATATTATTTTAAAATTATTATAGTGATATAAAATAATGCAAATTTAATAGTTGAAACTATTATTATCATTACTTATAATCTATCAATAATTTTATCTTTAATAATTATTTAAAAATGTTGGTAAAACTAATTTTGTAATCTAAATTATTTTAAATTATAAAATTATATATATATATAATATGCATAAAAAGTATAATGCTATTTAAAATGAAGAGTATAGTGATCAAAATGTTAAATATCAAAGATATAAAAATAAAAAATATTGTATATAACATTAAAAATCATCCAAGTAATTTGTATTTATGTTGCAATAGAAACGAGCGATTGTAAAGAACAGATGGAGTGGTGGCGGCGACTTATGTTGTGTGATTCGTATTGTGTGTGCATGATACTCGCAAGTGCACAAGATCGTAACAAGTAATATAGTGATAAGAGTATATCGATCCCACGAGAAATGCTACTCAACTAAGTATCGAAGATAATTAATTTTTAATTTATTTGAAGAAATCAAATAATTTGAGTGAGAAAGTAAAATAAATAAAAATTAACTACTTAATAAACTAATTAAAAGATGTAAATTAATGGAACAATTTAGGGCGAATGATTCAATCTTAATTAGTTGCATTCAATTCTTCAATTGATGTTATTTTGATTTAATATCTGTATTGCTAGTTAATTATCCTAATTTATTCGACAGTTTCTCTCGAAATCAGTAAAAACTACTTTGCACCTAATAATTCACTATATCTTTATGTGAAATTATTTAAATGGAGGTGCATTGCAATTGGTGATAATTTCCAATTAAACTATGTAAATCATATTAGTAGATCTTTGTCTAATATGCAATTTACAATATTTATCACACGGTCTACATATAATATTCACTTCTCAGCTCATATCAATTCACATTTCATTCAAATACTGGTCAAATATTTAAAAGCATTAATCATCATGATAAATACTTAATACAAAATATCAAATAAAAAACAACACAATATCAGGAAATGGAAGCTTCTCATAAATTAAATTATTGGCTTAGAAAATAAGTCTGGCCACATATGATAAAAAGTTCAAACTTATAAACATGAATTTAACAAATGATAACACAGTCAATAAACATTAATTTGATCAATTCAAGATAAAATAAGATGAGGAAATAGATAAAACTATGATTTGAAAAGCTTTTTCCTTCAAGAGATCAAGCTTCCATCCTTCTCTTCTTCCAAATGCAGCTCTCTCTCTCTAAAACTCCATCCTCCAAATGTGGCTAATGGAGGCCAATTCTTAAAAAAACATGAAAACCTAAGATGTATTAAATCTGGCCATCCATTGGTGATTTAAGGATAAAAAATCATGCAAAAATCGTCAATCTTAAATTTAGGTGGCGTAGCGGCACTTAGGAGGGAAAATGCATGGCACAGCTGTGCCATTGATCCTGCCAACAACAACAAATCATGAGGTATATTTCAATTAGGCCCCCTTACTTTTAATTATTTTGCATTTGGATCTCTATTAGATATTTCTGTATTTTAGTCCTCATTTGCTTGCATTTTGATCTCCAAGAATAAAACTTTGTGATTTCTACGGATGGCTCATAAACGCGTTTTTATGCTCCGTTTTCATGCCTTTCATGTTAAAACAAGTTAACACTTGTAAAATAAAACTGAAATGCTTAAAAAGTAAAATAATTACTTAAAACGAACTAAATAATACTAAGTATACTACTTAATGATAAATAATTCAAGCATAATCATGTAACAAAAATTAATATATCAAATACCCTTAAACTTAGCATTTGCTCATCCTCGAGCAAAACAAAAATTCAAAGACTCAACAATACGAATTAACTTCCTTACTTAACAAATTCATGGCTAATGAGAATGCAACAAAATATAAATTCAATCATTCAAATATACAAGTATTAACAATATTTCATTTGCTATGCTAATGTGTAGTGTGTGATAGTCATAAGTTGATCATCCTCCATCATATCATCTTAAACATTATCAGAACATAGCATGTAGAAAAGTTCATAACTCCAAATCTCATCAAGATAGTCGTTCTCAAATAAGGACACTTGAAATTTGGGTTAACACTCAAAAGTATGTGAGACAAGTATTATGTTTAAATTTTTAATGGAAGAACAAAGCTCACATATAGTCAAAAGAATATGCTATTTTTGATGTGATGATGGTGATCTCATGAAAGAAATACTACTAACTTGATTTTCATGGAAATTGATGCAAACTAATCAAATAACACACAAGATCAATATAGGACTTTTCTTTAAGGTTGTAATGAGGCTAACGGGTGAGATAAGAATTTTAAACACATGCTTTAACCATCCACCTTCAAATTTTGCTTAACAAAAAATCTCACCATTACTCATTCATTTTCACCCTTTTTTTTCAAAACACAATTCTTTTTATATTTCACCTTATTTTATCTTTTCACGTGAGCGCTCATTATTTAACTAGGCAAGAGCCTTGGTTACTCAGTAAAATTAAGGTTATGCATTTTTATCCCATTTTTCTTTTCTTTTCTTCTTCTTCTTGTTTTTCTATGTCTATCAATTAATACAACTTTTTCATCATTAGCACACAAATAGCAACAACCCTCAAACTGATTTTGAAGCGTATATCATTATAGTTTTAAGATAGCTCATGAGTTCCCACAAGGATATAAACAATATTTTTAGCAATCTGGTTTGGGTATTGTCGGTTTTATGAAAGAAAAGGATATTAACTTGAGGCTCAAAATGGTTAACTAGGGAATCATGCATAAGGTTGGCTAAAAAGGCTCAAACAATTCAAATAAGACCTAAAATCCTTTCTTATGTATTATATAATGAATCTTACATCCAAAACATGAAAAATCAAGCTAAATAGGCAAAGCAAAACATAATGTGATCACTACAATGAAAAGATAGCAAGAATAGATATAGAGTAGTCATAAAACACTCAGAATTAGCGCATAAAGGCTTAAAAGCTCACTAAAAAGGTCATATGAGTCTACACAATCCTGCATATCATATTTTAACTATGTGAATTCATCAAATCAAGTATGGCTTATCAATTTTGACATGAAGTGCATATACAATATGAGGATGAATAAATGAAAACCAGTTAGAACAAGGATAAAAGTATGATATTGGCTTAACATCGCATTACTTCAAATTGGCTATGGCTAATTCATTTTCATAAACTTTTCACAAAGTAAGGAAACAACTCAAAAACAGAAAAAAAAAACACGAAAAAAATCGCAAACATGAAAAAATTACCACAAAAATGAAAAAATTATCACAAGAATCTACTTCAAGCAACTCCACCTCCAAACTTAAACCTAACATTGTCCTCGATGTTCGAAATTAAAGATCATGCAATGAATAGATTAAGATGAAAGCAAAATAAAATATTTAAAATGCAAAGAAAAGGCAAAGGAACTAATAGCACTTGATTTGAATAACTCGTTCATGCATCACAAAGATTATCTTCTCCTTCTTGAAAACCTTGGGTTGCCTCCTAAGCAACGCTAAGTTTAACGTCTTCAGCAGGATCAATCTTCATCTTTAAGTGTTAAGTGACTTCCGAAAAGTGAGATCCAATCATTGCAACTCTTCTAAACGTATCCAAGTATGGCTTCAAACAATCATCATATACATTGAGGCATTCTCCAAGATCAAAAAAAGGATTTTTACGTAATGTATATGAGTGTGGAATGCTTGAAAAATTATCCGATTTGTGCACAGCCATAACCAGTTGCTTATTCTCATTCATTGACTGATTCAAATTCATTTCCTCTTGTTCGTTGCGAATGATCTTTAAAGAATTTTTCATGCAACTTTGATCTATTAAATCTTGCACTACATCTTCATTAGTACCAACAAAGTAGTATTCCTCTTCATCACATGATAACTTCAATGCATCAAAAACTTTGAACTCTCTAGTTTTACCAAGAACATTAAGTGTGAGTGTACCCGCATGGACATCGATCTTTGCTCCAACGATTGCCATGAATGGCCTACTAAAAAGAATAGGGAAGTCTCCTCGAACACTTTTTTCGATATCGACTACTACAACGTCCACTAGTAAAATGAGATCATCAACTTTAACAAGTATATCTTCAAGTATTCCCATGGGATACTTAACCGATCTATCCGCAAGTTGAATGAACATTGTTGTAGGCTTTAACTCTCTAAGATTAAGGGCTTTGAAGGAAAGGTATTGGTGGCACATATTTCTTACGAGGGGTGGATGCTTTGGGTTGTGAACTTGAAGAACTTGCTTCCATAGAAGTGTTGGTGGTGCTTTCAACTTGATCTTTATTGTCTTTGTTCTTTGTAGATGGTGTATAAACTTGCTCCTCTTGTAATGCCTCTTCCAAGTTGCTTTTTAGCTCTATCAATTATCTTCCACTCCCAAGTGTAGTTGCCATCACTTGCTCCTTTGGATTTGTCTTCGTCAACAACTTTGCCATTTGCCCCATTTGCCCCTTTTGCACCTTTAGATTCCGAATAGAAGCTACTTGGTTTTACAGAGTTGTCTCGGTCTTTGTCATGAACTTAGAAGTATTTATAGTAAGTTGTGCAAGGGCATCCTCTAAGTTCACTTTCTTTCCTCGAGGTTGAAATTTGGGAGCTAGTTGTATGACAATTTGATCATTTCTCCAAGATAAGTTAAGATGATTCTGTCGTCCTTGGTTATAAGTGTTGAAAAATGGATTGTTTTATTGCTAATTATAATTTCCAACATACTGTATTTGTTCTAAAGATGAAGGAGCAAAAGGATCATCTAGTTGGCATTCAATCCTAGGATGATTACCATTACATAGCTTACACATCACAAGTAGAATATGAATTGCATTGGCTGTCATGGCCCTATATTGCTTAGTCAATGTAGTTAATTGAGTAGTAAGTATAGTAAAGTTATTAAGCTCGTGAATTCCAAAGGCTTTATTTGATGTCAAATGCTCAGTTGGCCATTGGTATGCATTGACAGCCATCTCTTCTAACAAATCATAAGCCTCATCAATTGTTTTTCCTATTAATGCACCTCTTGCTGTTGCATCTACAAGTGATCTAGTTGAACTCCCCAAACCATTGTAGACTGTTTGAACTTGAAGGCATTTAGGTAAGCCATGATGTAGGCATCTTCTCATCATATCCTTATACCTTACCTATGCCTCTTATAATGACTCCATTTCATGTTGGAAAAAGGTAATGATGTCATTTCTTAACTTTGCCATCTTTGCTGGAGGAAAAAACTTTGCCAAAAATTTCTGAGTCAAATCATCTCAAGTGGTGATGATTCTCAGAGGAAGTGAACTATCAACTCTTTACCTTGTCCTTTAGTGAGAATGGAAAAAGCTTCAGCTTGATAGCATCATGCAACACACCATTATATCTGAAAGTATCACAAATCTATAAGAAATTTACAATGTGAGCGTTTAGATCTTCATCTGCCACACCACTAAACTGCACTGAAGTCTGAATCATTTGAAAAATAGCTGGATTGATCTCAAAGTTGTTCGCTTAAATGGTAGGTCTTCTAATGCTGGTTGAAGCTCCATTAACTGTTGGAATAGCATATTCTCTTAAAGCACGTTGATCTTTGACTCCAACATTATCCCCAAAATTTTGTTCCATGGTGCTAATTTGCTGTTGTCTTGATGTTTGCCTCTTTTTGCTTTTCTGATGCGCTAAAGGAAACACCTAAAATAAAATCAAAAACAAAAACTTCAAGGCAAACTCAAAATTAATTCAAATCGATATTAAAAGAACTTAACATTCCCCAGCAAAGGTACCAAAACTTGTGTGATTCGTGCAATGTGTGCACAACACCCACAAATATATGGGATCGTAACAAGTAACATAATGATAAGAGGATGTCGATTCCAAGAGGAATGCTACTTAATTAAGTATCAAAAATAATTAATTTTGAATTTATTTGAAAAAATCGAATAATTTGAGTGAGAAAGTAAAATAAACAAAAATTAACTACTTAATAAACTAATTAAAAGATGCAAATTAATGGAATAATATAGGGCGAATGATTTCATCTTAATTAGTTGCATCCAATTCTTTAATTGATGCTATTCTGATTTAATATCTGTATTATTAGTTAATTATCTTAATTTTTTTGACAGTTTCTCTCAAAATCAATCAAAACTACTTCGCACTTGATAATTCACTATATTTCTATGTGAAATTAATTAAATAGAGGTGCATTATGATTAGTGATAATTTCTAATTAAACTACGTAAATCATATTAGTACATCTCTGTCTAACATGCAATTTACAGTATTTATCATATGGTCTACATATTCACTTTCAGCTCATATCAATTCATATTTCATTTAAATACTAGTTAAATATTTAAAAACATTAATCATCATGATAAATACTCAATACAAGATATCAAATAAAAAACAACACAATATCAGAAAATGGATGCTTTCAATAAATTAAATCACTTCCATAAAAAATAAGTCTAGCCACACATGATAAAAAGTTTAAATTTCATAAACATGAATTTAACAAATGATAACATAATCAATAAACATTAATTTGATTAATGCAAGGTAAATTAATATAAGGGAAGAGATAAAACTATGATTTGGAGAGCCTTTTCCTTTAAGAGATCAAACTTTCATTCTTCTCTTCTTCCAAATGCAACTCTCTCTCTCTAGATTTCTCTCTCTCTCCCCTTCTTCTCTCTCTAAACTCCATTCTCTAAAAGTGATTAATGGAGGCCAATACTTGAAAAAACATGAAAACCTAAGACCCATTAAATCTGGTCATCCATAAATGATTCAAGATTCAAAAATTATGCAAAAGTTGTGAATCTTAAACTTAGGTGGTATAGGGGCACTGTTTTCAATACAGGGACACTTAGCAGGCAGAAGGCATGGCACGACGCACCATGGTTTGGCGAGGCCGCGCCATTGATTCTGCCAACAAAAGCAAATCACATGGCATATTTTAATTGGACCCCCTTACTTTTATATATTTTTAATTTAGATCTCTATTTGATGTTTTTGTATTTTAGTTCTCATTTACTTGTATTTTAGTCCCTAAAAATAAAACTTTATGATTTCCACGGATGGCTAGTGAATGTGTTTTTATGCTTCGTTTTCATGCTTTTCATGTTAAAACAAGTTAACACCTATAAAATAAAACTAAAATGCTTAAAAAACAAAATAACTGCTTAAAACGAATTAAATAATGCTAAGTATACTACTTAATAATAGATAATTCAAGTATAATAATGTAGTAAAAATTAATATATCAACGTACTTTATTTTTAAATTTAGCATTTAAAAATATATATAATAATTTAATTTTATAATGGTTTAATAGAACTATACTTGGTATAAATTTTAATAAAATTAAATTTATTAATTTGAATCGATATTTAAAAAAATTTCAATTTATTTTTAAAAATATATTATTAATTTTTAATTTTTCACCCAAATCTCATAATATAAATTAAATTTATTACATCTTTTCAATAATAAAAAATTATTTTTTCATATAAGAAATCACCGTTTCACATATCATCAAAATATTATAATAAAAATAAATATTTAACTGTTCATAAAATAATTGATGAAAATAAAGTAATTGACAATAATCATCAATTTGATTGAAACAATTTATATGAAATATTTTAATTTATAATAATTTTATTAGAGCAAAATATTAAATTTGGTTGACATATTTAGTTCAATTTTTTATTAACCTATATAAATTAAAAAAATAAATAAATTTATAGAAAATATAATCCAATTATTCATAGACGTGACAAAAAACTAGAGAAAATATATTAAATCAATCTTAAACTTCAATTTTTCTTGATAATTTTGCAAAAAATATTTTATTTGGTACATAAGAACATAAAATATAATAAAAAAATTTTTTGAGAAATCTTATAATAATATATTAAAATAAATTAATTGATTAATTATAAATAAATTATCCTTTTTATCAATTGATTGTTTTTATTTTATCAAAATTCATTGTTCCAAATTTAATTATTAAAAGTTATTTAATTTTTTAATTATTGGTTATTTAAGAAAATTTCTTGTTTAAAAAAAATGAAATTTGATTTTTGTTTTATGAAAATTTTTTATTATTTAACCACCATTTTAAATATTATCAAAATAATATAACAAAAATAGATATTTAATTTTTCATAAATTAATTGTGAAAAATAAAATAATGGATAATAATCATCAATTTAATTAATACAATCTATATAAAATATTATAACTTATAAAATTTTTATTAGAACAAAATATCAAATTTGATTAATATATTTATTATGATTTTTTTTATTAACCTACATAAATAAAAAAAATAAATAAGTATAGTAGTAAATAAATAAGTATATAAATAATAGAATTAATAATGGTAGAGAAGATATATTAAATTAATTTTGGATATTTTTATGATATTATATAAAGGACTTAATTGATTAAATTAAAAAATATGTAAACCTTTTTTAAAGACTTAATTGATAAAAAGAAAAATAAAAAACTTTTGTAATTATTTATTAAATAATATGAATACAATTATAATTTCACAAAACAATTTTGAAATCATATTTTGGGGATGGGGGGCACAAGTCGTGGAAAGAGGGTCATTCCTAGTCCCAACCTGTTTTCAAATTGGGGACAAAATATTATTCCCAAATTTCATCGGATCCCTAATTTTTTCAAAAACTCTTATGCAATCCTTGACGCAAATGGGTCAAGCCCCTACGGGGCCGTGGCCCTGCAAAAAAAATTGCTATCTCTACTATTCCAATATCTCTATGCATTCGCCGTTCTCACTAGATATAAGACTCTCCCTATTTAAAATGGTCTATCTAACAGTAGAGACGGCCTTGAATTTTTTTTTTCATTTAAAATTTTTTAATAATATATAATTATTATCAAAATTATTCCTCATTTTCACCCATATCAGTTATTGAATTATTTAGGTGCAAATTAATATAGAATGAGTTAATAACATTTAGATTCCATTAATATTTTGTTAATAAAATTAAATAACTTAATTGTTAATATATTAAATATAGGTGGATTTATTTATGTCTTAAAATCTACTTTAAACACTCTTTTACTTATATTTGAGAAATTTTAAAAATTAGATTGGACTCTATGCATCCTTATTAATGTGTAAATAACCCTTTAACCTTTTTTTTATATTATAGATCTTAATTTTTCCCAATACTCATAAAAATATTCATCACGACCCAATTACCTTTTATTTTTATAATAATTTTTTAAGACTAAAATAATAATAGTTAATAAAAGTAAGTTCTCCTAAAATTTAAAGTGATATATAGTTTATATTTTCAATTCACAATGTATAGTTTTCACTAAATTATGGTATAGTATGTGGACCTGTATGATATACAAAAAATTTATATATTATTACTCGTTTTAGAGAAATGAATGTGAAGAGTAATGTTATTTATTTTGTTAAGTTAAATTGTCCTTAATAGTCAATTACACTCTAGATATATTTGTAATAACTTTTTTTTATTAGAAGAAGGGTATAAATTGTGTAAATATTACAGAGTCCAAATAGACCCAAGATTATTTTTCCATAATGTTCATTTGATATGTGGGTAATCTCTTAAAATTAGGACTTTTCATTCATTATTTTATTTTTAATAAACATAAAAGAAAAAAGAATAAAAATTGAATGATATATAATAAAAAAAATTAGAAATGAGAACGAACACAAATAAATATAAGAGAAAAATAATATAATATTTATTAACTTAATAATGCAACATTTGTATCTAATTCTAATAGATGTCTTTATCAACCTTTTTTTTCAATTGAAAATTTTATTTGTTACAAATTAAAAAAAATTAGGGGTTTATGTGTGCTTCATATTTTAGAAGCACAATAGTCAAATTATCAATTTTATCAAGTAAATTATAATAAAAATAATAACTTAAGTGAAATATATATGTCCTTGTTTGTTGTTAGCCAAATTTAGGGAATTAGATGTTATTACCTAGTATGAAATTCAATTGTTAATTATACACAATTTATTATACTATTTGTAAACTAATCTCAATTTTTAATAGTATTTATATAAAATAATTTAGAAATTGTGTACAAATTGTGTAAAGTTCAAAGGCATCTTAGGATTACTAGATATCCATTCAACACTCTCTTTAGTTGCAATATCACCCATGCCAACGAAGGAAGTTGTTGACAACAATAAGTAGGCACCAGTTATAAGTGCAACCTCCATATATTCCTCAATTGTTGGAACATAACCTTCATTTAACCACTTGGCTTCTACAAAGCCCATTGCAACTAGTTCTTGCATCTGAATATATATATATATATATATATATGATCGAACAAAAGAAATTAGGAGAAAAGAAATATTTATTCATTCATAAATATATATATATATATAAATGTAAACCATGAAGCTAGAAATTAATTGCCTACCTTCTCTTTCGCATAACGAAGGCAATATGATCTTCCTCGCTTGGCCAATTCTCCCTCAATTTCATTATAAATATTTAAGAGTGTCTTATAAATTATCTTCATATATTCTGGAAGAGTATCTATAGTGCCAATGTCCCATTTGAAAGTTACCAAATAACCATTCTACAAATTAAATTAATAAATGAACACAAACACACACATATATAATTTAAACAAAATTATATATATTATGCATGGTTACCTTTCGACGGCTTCAGTAAAAAGTTTGAGCTCTTCAAAAGTACCATAGGCATCATATGTATCATCTATGACAGATATTATATAAATTACTTTAACCATCATCTTTCTAGCCAATGCATAATTTGGCTCAAAATAAGCTCCTAATATCCAAAAATATAACTCCACTAATCTGTCCCTCGCATAAGGCAGCTTATTAGTAAAGTCTAAATCTTTCCACCACCTGAAATTCAATTAAACTTCATATTAAACTTCCATAATATAACTCAAATTGACTTGCATGGTCAATACAACTATCGTATCCATAAATAAATTATCAATTAAAGCAATTTAATATATAAAATGAACTCACCTTGTAAGGGTACTTAGCTCCTTCTGATATGTTGCTTGTAAAATGTTGAAGTCTAACTTTGCAAACTTCAATAAAGTTTTATTGTACGAATCATCTCTTGGATAGATAGACAAAAAATACAATGCGTCTAACCTTGGTAAGGTTTTACGAAGAGGACGGTAGAGAGCACGAATAATTTGTTCTGCAAGATTGGGGCGTACATGAGATACTGCTGACTTAAGATGAGTGGTAGCGAAAGCAATGGCTTTGTCCAAAATATCTTCTCCATTAATGGCTAGTTGCGCTGCCTCATACAAGCTTAAAAAGCTTTGAACATCACTTATCAACGTTGTCTTGAATTTACTTTCTTCATCTTTAAACTTTTCAAATACATCTGATAGCAAATAATTAATTCATAGAAATTAATTTGCTTTAGCATATTTAATTTGCAATTAACATAGATAGCTTAAGTAATTAAAATTATTTGCTTATATTACCTCATGAAATCTTAATTCCCTGCTGTCTATGAAGTCTAAAGTAAAGAGAAACAGAGCAGAGATCATGATCATCATCACTCTCAATATCAAGGTGATTATGTATATTCTCTAGTTCATTTTCGATCTCCTTTTAGAAGAGATAAGCCACACCCAAGTGTTGTACTATATCAATAAGCTGTAATTTCTTGACTTGCTAATCTGTATTATTTAGATGTCTAAATATAATTATTTAAATGTCTAACATCTGAATATAATTAAATTAAAAATTCTGACTTAAATCTGAATAAGTAAATGTTTGAATAATTTAAATAATTTATTTATTAATAATACTCTTAATTTATTACTTAATATTTATATATGTCAGCACACTCAATATATTAGTTTAAAATTTTTAATGACAAATATGTCAATATATCAGTTTTATTTTTTTATTTTTATAAAAATAAATAATTTAACATTTATATTCAGATATTTAAGATAAAAAATAAACATATTAATCAAATTTAAATTTCAGTTAAATTCAAATTTTAACTATATTCATACTTCATAAAAAGAAAAAAAAAACACTGCCTTAATCCCAAATAATGTAATCAATTAATGACCTGAATTTTAAATTAAGCACTTCATAACATTACAATGCATAATAATGAAGAGTTTGGTGTTCTGAAAATTGATTTTGTGTTAATTAGTGAATTTGTGATAACCAGTGGATGTAGAGGAGTTTGGGTGATGTAGAATTAATATAAACTCATTTATATTTACCATTTGTATCTTTATATAAAATTTTGTTATTTATCATGTGGTCAATTGAATTTTGCTGTTATAATTAATTTCTGTATTAATCTATCTTGTTTTTAAACAAAATATATATGGCAAATATTCTAAAGTATCATATATAAATGACATATTACTACAAAAATATTTAAAAGAATACACTAAATAGATGATAGGTTTCATATTTTAAAACGGTTCATTAAAAAAATTGCAATAGATTATAAATGAAATAGGATTATTGTATGAAATTTGTCTTCTAAATTACTTATTTAAGCATACGATTTTAATAAAATTGATTTTGATTCTAAAAAATAGAAAACTATTTTTAAATTGTCTTTATTTACTTTAAAAAAGAAAACAGTTTTTGAGAAAGAAATTGAGACAAATCAACACTTGAACAAAAGCTGCCAGAGGTGGACCATACTTGAACGAGGGACCATTCATGAGCTCATGGTGATATATAACCAACACTGACGTTCCCGAGTAGAATCACTGGTCCATTATCAACATTCCCCTCTCTGTCCGGAAGTGATAGCCTGCTTAGGTTAAGGGAACACCTGATCGGAAAATCTAGAATCACATCTTTAAACGTAAGAAACTACCCACGTCTGTACCTTCCTGCACATATGTTTATGGTAGATAATGGGGGCAAACAGTTGAACCCCAGATAATATAACAACCACAAATATAATTTTTTAAAATTAACTTTTTAAGATGATGTATTCAGTTGAGGATAAGAAGTCTAACACAAATATAAATCTCCTTCAAACCTTGTTGGTTCAGGAATTTAGTATTATCAAGTATGAACTTTCTAATATTGTGGAGACTTTGGCAAAAATATGGATTAGTTTACTATTGTAGTTACTTAAATTGTTATCTTGTTGTTAACATATATACAAATGATGATAAGTTACTACAACTTGCTTCACAACCAAGATCTCCTGAATCTTTGCAAGGTGTAAATTTCTTTTGTTTACTTTACCATGATTACTTAAACTCTTGGGTGATTCATTGTTGAGTATATATCCCCAAATCTTTTGGTGTAAGGTGAATGATATATTCTTGTAAAATATCATGCAGGAAACTAAAACATCTATTGTAAAAGTGTGAGCTGTATTTTTGTAAATTAAAATGTAATAAACTTAGCTATTTTCGTCTTCTAGATATGAAAATTTTTATTTCTCTAACTTTGACAAGTAAAACTACTTTTTACTATATATGTACTGCACTAACTTTGGTCTAGTATTGTAAAGCAATGTTCTTATCACATAGGAGTTAAAGTGATAAGGTTTCAAGCTTAACTATTTTACTTTCATATTTACCACCAAAAGAAACATGAATTTGGAAAAGAGTGGCAGATTTTTCTGCTATAAAAGTGGTTTTCAAATGGATGTTTTCTGAATCGTTGATGTCAATTGCCATTCTAATGAGTAGGTGTTCTTGTTATTATCTTCTAAATCCATAATGCATTAAGGTAGTTCAGATTGGTAGCCAAAGCTTTACTTCAAAGCCTTTGTGGACTCTAAAAATTTAGAATCAAGTAACTTCCTCTACTTGGCTACCTATGCTATATCACTACAATCTCTTTTAGCTTGTGGTTTTTGAGCATGTGCCTGTATAACATACGCAATGTCATTTGTGAAACAAATATAAATATAATTCAATTTTTTATACTTACCAAATATCCTTTGCATTTTTTGATATAGTGGTAGAAATTCGATTTGATTTAGTTTTTTTATTTACTTTTATACATTGATTATGTTTTGTTTATTTCATTAACCCTCAATTGTTTGGTTTTATTTAGATATTAAAAAATATGCAATTTTTTTGAAGTTAAATCCATGTGTGTCCAATGTGTGTAGTTACGCATTTAAAATACTATCATGTGTTTATTTTTTCATCCTATGTCATACCATGCTCTATCTACTAAATATATAGTTTACTATAATTCTAGGAATTTCATAATTCATTTATTTGTTGAAAATGAACATTGTTTTCTTATTTAATATAGTCTGAGCTTGAGAATCTTTATTTTTATAATTATGTCGACATGTTTTTTAGTATGTTATTCATGTATTTCTATTTACTTTCAAATGAATATTACCTTCTCTCTTATACCAAATTACTATCATCTCGTGCTTTGGCCATGGTCATATTTATTTATCAATCTTTATTGTATTAAAATTTAATTCTCTTAAATGGACTGCATGTAGATTTTAAAGAGATGGCTAACATTGAGAGTTTAACTTACAATAACATGGCAGGATTAAAGGATGCATATTCAGATTAAATGTCAAATTTCTTATCTTACATTCAAGGAAAATTGTTAAGTTTTTTTGGTGAATTTAATGAATTTGGCGCTTGTGTTTTGTTTAGGAATGAAGGAAGATTGTGAGAGTGCTTAATTGGAAATCTATATACTTGTACTTTGCTTCTATTTGACCAGAATTGGTTAATACTTCTACTTTTACTTATATTTTAGTTATACACACAATGTTTAACTCATAACTACATTTATACAAAAAAGTTAATTTATTTTTGAACTTAGAAATATTTTTGTCCTGACAATTATTGTTGGATTTAGAACTGAATGGGAGATGAATGTGTGAAAGTTATTAAATTGTGACTTGAATTATAGAAAACATTTGGTGTTCAATTTATAGGTTAATTTTTGTTACCATATTACTAATAATTTTAGTAAATTCAATATTTAAAAGATAAATAGGGGCATTATTATTAGCAATAAAAATTAATTTTATTTTTTTAATATATAAAATATTCATTGATACTAATCAAATATCAGCAAATAAGAAATTATATATACCTTTTTGATAACATAAAAATCTTGACACCATAGTCTCAATACGCTACTGATACATTGGGCATATTAAACACTAATACTTTTGTCGTGATACTCTATTTGGTGTCAAGAATTGCTTACTGGGTATACTACATCATCTGAAAGGTGTATTAATAAAGTATATCACTGATACTAATCTGACTTCAATAATGATCATTTTTTTAGTACTGAGTTAAAGTAATTAAATGTTGGTCACTTCTAAAATTTTGATATAAAATTATTCTCAAAAACATAATCAACCAAACAAATTTTTTGTTTTATTCTTAAATATTATATTAAACATGTTTTCTTATTTTTTAAAATTAAGAAATAGTTTTCAAATATTATATCAAACAAATTTTTAAATATTAAAAATACTAAAAATATAACTCAAAATTTTGAGTTGTATTCTAATTTTTCAAAACAGTTCTCGAATTACATATCAAACAGGCTCTAAATTTCCAAAAGTCTTTTTCTATGTTCTAAAATTTAAAAAAAGTTTTTATTATTAAAAAAGCACTTTTGACTATGTTAGCTTCATAAAAGTTCCATATATCCCACGGCTCTTGATCCTCATCCTGCCACATACCAGAAGAAATTTTTTTCTTATACCTTGAACCATAGTCAATTTCTTCAATCGAGTGACAAAAAATATATATATATAGTTCATCATCTTTTTAGTAAATTGTTGCCTACATAAAAGTTTTATATATCCCACGGCTCTTGATCCGCATACAAGTCACACTCTTTCACTAGGTCGTCATCATCAAGAACTGGATTTTTTGTAATCTTACTGTAGAGGTTATAATCCACAAACTCTTGCTCTTTTGGCCAAAATCTATACCCAACTTTAGACATTGTCGCTCTAATTTCTTCCTGTTTTTCCAAAAAAGAAAAACGCTTGAGCAATAGGAAAGCTAGATCGTGAAGGATTAGGTAAATTGAAGAATAAATAAGAACAAAAGAAGAAGGAAACACACAATTAGTAAGCTCCGCTGAATTGCTTGCAAAGTAGGCAGATACTATGGAATGATTGAGATTTAGATGTGCAGGTACTAAATATATAGACTCGTTAATGGCGGTGATAGTTAGGAGCCAAAGGGAGTACCATTATACCTGTTGTAACCAGATTTACAAATTTTGAAATTCAATTTTGGTAAGTCCGTTTTGTTTCAAGTACAACACTTATGTTATTTATTAATTATTACCGAAAATTATAAATTGATTTCGAAATTGCAAAAAATTTGCACTAATCATATTGATTTTCTAGTACAAAAAAAAGTTTCCAGCAAGAAAGAGAATTGTTTGCCCAAAAAAATCTTCCGCTTATCGCCAAAAACCGTACTCATCTTGATATTGAGTGTTCCATTTACGGTAAGTTGTTGTATTGTAGCTGGAGTTGAAAGGATCAATGGAGGATTGAAATGAAGGCAGCTAAGAACTCTGCGGTTCCGTCATCATCGGCCTAACATTAATCAACAAACGTGATGAAGACTACCGCCAGTAGTTGACTAATTGGTGACTTGAATTCCTGGAAACCAAATATATTTGGAGGTGTAGTTGGTAGTCAGTCTCACTCACGCAAGTGACTGCCTACTAACCAGGATACTAAAACACAGTCAATTAATTGTTTTCAACATATTCCATGCATACAACAATTTTGTTTCTTTGTAACCCTACTTAATTACCTACCCCAATTAATTAATAAATAATTATGTTTGTTGAAATAATTCTATCAAAAATTTTGGCAACGCAAGAGATACTCCTTTAGATGTATTTCATTTATGCTTAATTATATATTTTATTATTATGTAGTTAAATTATTTCACGTTTGTATATCATATCAATTTAATGTCGTTTTCACAAAAATTTTGAATTACTAAAAGTTCATTCATTGGTGAGTAATGTGTCAAATTTAGATAAAATTCAAACGAAAATAACGTGCAAGGAAATTAAATGTTTATATTTAAACACAATAAAAAATGGTCAATAAAACAAATGGTACTCCAAAAAGGTTTAAATACACGCTATTCGTTACGATTCAATTTCACAAAGTCTCCTCTTTAAATTTGTATAACAGTCAAATGTAATTATAAAACAGTGTATATCAACACTACAAAATGGATTATCTAATTTCTAAAGCATTGAAAAAAATTAAATACTTTATTTATTTCATGTAGATCAGATTATTAAAACTTGCAATCTAATCCAATGCATTATTAATGTCAAAGCCAGTACAGTACATATATAATTAAATTAAGTGAGAGGATCATGATATCAATAGATAGAAATGCATCCTAAATCTTCAAAAAGATAAAGGGTCTCTCAACAATGAGGCAAGGAACGCACGTGGGATTCATTTTCCAAAAAGTAATGGTCGATATTTTCCTATGGCCAAACTGAAAAGTAAAATAGAAAAGCATAGATATATTTATTTTTAATACTTTTATTAGCCTTTAAAGTTTTTAAAATATCTTCAAAAATTTTAATTTATTATAAAATAATAATTATTTTACTATATAATAATTATTATTTAAGAAAAATAACTAATAAATATCTAAAATTTGATAAAAATAAAATATATTGATGTCAAATAAATTAATCAAATAAATAATATTATCATTTTATATATGTATAAAAATATTGATAATATAAATATTTATTAATACATTATAACATTTATCGATATTTTATTTATATATATACATATTTTTATTTAAATTAAAATATAATCATAAATGTTTATTATAAATATATTGTGAAATAAATATATTCTATTAATAAATTAATATTTATTTATGTTTTATTTTTATTTTTCAATAAATTAAGGTTTTTAGTAATATTTTTGAAACTACTACAACAAATAAGGATTCGAAACTAATTATATATTTCATGTATGCTTAATTATATATTTTATTATTATGTAGTTGAATTATTTCACATTTGTATATCATATCAATTTAAAGTCGATTTCACAAAAGTTTTGAATTAGTAAAAGTTCTTTCGCTAGTGCGTAATGTGTCAAATTTACATAAAATTCAAACAAAAAAAAAACGTGAAAGGAAATTAAATGTTTGTATTGAAACGCAATAAAAAATGGTCAATAAAAGAAATGGTACTTCACAGAGGTTAAATACATGCTACTCTTTAAATTTGTATAACAGTCAAATGTAATTATGAAGCAATGTATATCAACACTACAAAATGGATTATCTAATTTTTAAAGCATTGAAAATAATTAAATGCTTTATTTATTTCATGTAGACGAGATTAGTGAAACATGCAATCTAATCCGATGCATTATTAATGCCAAAGCCAGTACAGTACATATATAATTAAATTAAGTGAGAGGATCATGATATCAATAGATAAAAATGCATTCTAAATCTTCAAAGAGGTAGAGGGTCTCTCAACAATGAGGCAAGGGATGCACGTGGGATTCATTTTCTAAAAAGTAATGGTCCATATTTTCTTATGGTCAAATTGAAAAGTAAAATAGAAAAGGATGAATATATTTATTTTTAATACTTTTATTAGTCTTTATAGTTTTAAAATATCTATAAAAATTTTAATTTATTAGAAATAATAATTATTTTACTATATAATAATTATTATTTAAGAAAAATAACTAATAAATATCTAAAATTTGATGAAAATAAAATATATTGATGTCAAATACATGAATTAAATAAATTATATTATCATTTTATTTATATAAAAATATTGATAATATAAATATTTTATTAATACATTATAAAATTTATTGATATTTTATTTTTATATATTATATATATACATATATTTTATTCAAATTACAATATAATCATAAATATGTTGTGAAATAAATATATTTATAAATTGATATTCTATTAATAAATTAATATTTATTTATGCTTTATTTTTGTTTTTCAATAAATTAAGATTTTTAATGATATTTTACAAACTACTAGAACAAATGAGGATCTGGAACTAAAATAGTATTTATCTAATAGAAAAGAAAGATTGATGTATTTTCAAGTATAATTGATCAAGTTTATTAAAATATTTAAATTTACACTAAGGTGTCTTCTACCCTATTTCTCCTTAATTAGAACCATTGTATGATGAAATATATTTTATGTGTATGATTATAGGCTTATATTGAGTTAGGTTAAAAACCTTTTTATATTGAAATTTTTATAACTTAAATACCTTTTCCTCTCCCCATTTTTATGCATCATTAAAGTAGCTTTAAAAAACTCTCTATTAACTATCAAATATAGAAGAATTAATCAATATTATTTTCACTATTCTTGTTATAAGGAAATATTTTATTAAAAAGAGATTTAATGGGTTCTACTTTTAAGCCTTAAGTGAAGGTATTGGATAATTATTATTCAAATATATTATTTATCATTAACATGCAGGCTATATAATAAAAAAACAATTCTTACATAAACTGTTGATTAAGAATGTTTGTATATGCTTAATGTCAAATTATATAATCAATTAATGACTAGACTTTTAAATTAAGCATTTCATTTATATCGTTATGTTAAAATACATAGAACTTAATTGGGAAATTCTAATATCATCGATTTATTTGAGCAAACTATTTTTATATTCAAGCACCAAACTATTGTTAGAGATATATGTACAATATCTGTTATTGATTCTATTTAATAAATAGCCAGCAAATTGAAAATATTATAATTGTGAGTTGGTCATCATGATGACTTGATAAATATTATTTATCATCATTTCAAATGCATGTATTAATATAATATATATAAATATCTACATACATACATACATATATATATATTTATATTCAGGGACAAATTAAAAGGATTCTGCTGTCACTTTCTTTTTCGACTTCATTTTTTAATTTATTTTATAAATGTAAGTAAGAAAAAAGCACAAATATCCCTAAAAATGTGAATTTAGTATAGTAATAAAATGTGGATAAGAATGTATTTTCATTAACTAAAAACAGGACGTGATTCCTTCTGCATGCATCTCGCAAGTAAAACTTTGTTAATTAATTTCCTCATCTTGCATATATAAGCTAATTAAGCTATTCTTCTCCTTCCATTAATTCGTTGGTAGTTGTAGATAAATAGACATTAATATTAATTAATTTCATCAATTAATTAATACACAGAACTGCCAGGTATGACGTTTAGTATTTAATATTAATTAGACCTATCTTGTAAGTCTCTAAGATTTAGCTTATTAAACTAACTGGTCCTAATAGTTTAAAAAATACCTGTTGAAGTCCTAATTTATGTTAAAGTGACAATTATAATCTTATTAGTAATAGTTATTTAATAAAAATAAATATTAAATCTTTAAACTTGACAAAATAAAATCTATTTATCTAAAACAAATAATATATATTTTTCTAAAATAAATAATAATTTCTAGCATATTAAAATTAAATAAATATATATTTATTTTATTATATTATATCTAGTTTAGCTATATATAAATAAATTTTAATTTAAATTATAATATAATCATAAGTATTGTATTATAATTTTTGTGCTTTTATTATTTATTTTCTAATACATAATTATTGTTGAATTGCTAATATATTGTAAAATAAATAAATTTAAATTTAAGGTATAATATGTTAATATATATTTAGTTACAAATGGATTATAAAGCAATACATTATTATTATTATATTTATTTATTTTTAATAAGAGTTTCAAAATAATTTTTTAACTAATTATCATTAAATAGAGGTATAATTGCCTTTTTAATAAATTTAAACTTTTATAGATAATTTTAAAATTTATTGAGACTAATCAGTCTAATAAACCAAATTTTAAGAACTTGTAAGTAGATTTCTTTGAAAGGCTCAATAACTAGAAGTTGTTAGGCAGAATATTAATTTATTATTCAGTTTAATAAAGCATTTGATCCAATACATTCCAACTCCACTACGTAATAAATTAAACTTCATATATATTTTATATATCAAAGATACTGAAAAAATCAAAGAGAATAAGTAAAGGAGTTATGTTATGATTTGATTTACTATAATAGATAACTTTATGTGTACTTTCTATATGCAATAATTCAAATTTATAAACCTTGATAAGATTTTCATACTTAGTTTCTTATCTTTTTGAGAATCATTACTTTAACTTTTATCATCCTCCCTCAAATTAACTAGTCAATTTTTGTAGATTTCCAGCTTTTTTGTTATTGATTGTGAATTAATAAATGAGTTTTATTTACATTTTCTAATTTTTAAATATAAATATAGATATATTCATATTTTATATATTTTACTAAAAAAATTTCTATTTAAGTATACTTAAAACCCAATTTAATATTGCTTCAAAAAATAAACCCAAGTTAATAACCATTTAGAGCTCAATATTAGAAAAGCATATGAGAAATAAACCTAACTTAACATTCAGCCGTTTCTTATATTTATTGATACTTAAAAATTGACCTTGAGCTCGAGACCAAACCCAAACCAAAATTATATTATTTTATCACGATAATATATAAAAATGTAAAAATGAACCCAAGTCACTCTTTAGAACTCAAATTGTAGGCTGTGGTATGAAAAGTAAAAGTAGACTTAAATTTGACTTAAATTAATGTAATGACCTTGGTCTAACTTACTTAGGGGAAACTTAAGTTCAAATAATCCATTATATAAGTAGGCTAATATATTAAAAACACAAGAAAAACCCTAAAATCTTAGATCAGCATGCCAATGCTGTTGACAAAATTGTTTTTGCAGGCATTGTTGAGATAAGTTGGTAAACGCAAAAGTGCTTTTGGGTTAGTGGTTGTAAAGATGGGCAGGGAAAGATTTTCCTTACTTCTCTTGCTTTTTGTGTGAGATGCTTCATGAAAGATTAATAGAGGGAGCATAGTGATGATAGACTAGTATTTTGCTTCTTTGGCAAGGGCATTGTTGCAAGATTGACTTGAAATTCCTGATGTTTTCAAAAGAAGAAATGTTAAAAATATATAACTCATAGTTGTCCAAAGATTGAAGTGGAAAAGATCTCCGCTAATAATTTAATTATAAGTGCTATTTTTTGGAAAGGAGTTCAAGTTTTAATGTTGCTTTTGAATAAAATTTTCTTTAATATAGATAGAATTCGGGCCAAATTTTAAGAAATATTATACTAAGATGCATTTGATTTAATTTTTAAAAAATGACAAAAACAACAACAAAATTTTCAATAATGATTAAAATGAAGGACGATTGTAATAATTATTATTATATTATTAAATAATTGTAAATTAGAAATAACAAATTTCTCTTTAAAATACAAATATATATGCTAAATAATGTTGTAATAATATGTACATCCCTAAACTTTATCGAAACAATATACTACAGCAAGTTTGCTTGGTTTAAAGAATTTAGATCTGATAGACAATAATTATAATCTTTTTTTTTTCGAGTATTACATATTATATATATAAACTATTAATATTATATTAGTGATCTACTAGGGTTCTTGATCGAGTTGTATATAGTGCTACTCAAACATTTAAGCTCAATATGAGCAATCTTTATCCTCACAAGAGAAAGAAATTTACCCACACTCAATTATAGTGGACTTTACATACAATAGATACAGACCCTATATATAGTTAAGGTCTCACATTTTAGGTTAGAAATAAACCTTATTTTAGTGAGGTTCAAAGTGGAAGGACAGTCTTTCGGCCACTACGACTAAGTTTCAATCGTTTTAATTATGATCTTACACCTTGTGAAAGATGGTAATAACTTGAAAAGAAAGGAATAGGGCCTAAATTGATGAAACAGGGAAATATATGTCCAGAATTTGTTATTATTTTAAAGCATAGGGATTCCAATGTTATTACCCATGAACAATTATTAAAATTTGTAAAGAAGCAATGGTAAATTGGAGCTGGGGAAGAAGCAACTAATGGGCTCTGACATTATATATTTTTGGACTTACTTCAAAATAAAATTTAAATATATTTAATTGTCATAAAATACCAACAAAAGTCCTAACAAATCCTAATTATTGAAATATATAAATAGATTATCAATATGGCATCAAAACATAATCTAAAAGTGATCTTATTTTTATTTTTTTGAGCTCGTATGAGATCTTTTTCATAGGACAAAAATCTCTGCTACTATATATGCTAGCATCTTCTAATGTCTTTATAATAAACATTTATGATTATATTGTAATTTAAATAATATATATTTAAAAATAAATTTGAATAAAATTTATAATGTATTAATAAATATTTATATTATAATATTACTATATACAAAATGATCATATTATTTATTTAATTAATATAGTTTATTTTATTAAATTTCAGAAATTTATTAATTATTTTCTTGAATAATTATTATTTTATAGTAAATAAAAATTTTAAAGACATTTTTAAACCTATCAAACTAAAAAAAGTATTAAAAACGAAGTTACCCATCCTTTTCTATTTTACTTTTCAGTTTGATCATAAGAAAACTTCGAGCATTACCTTTCGAAAATGAACGCCACATGCATGCATCTAAATTAAAAAAATCAACTTTGGCGTACGTGTAATTTCTCTATTTCCCAGTTCGCCAGTGCATATAAATACTACATAACGTATAGCATCTAATGCATCACACTACTTCAAACTTTTAACTTGGAATCACTACTTTTTCCACAATCTCGAATACATATCCTATCCATTATGTCTTTTCAAGTTTCAGCCGCTTCTATTTTAATCCAAGATGCTGATAAGCAGAACTCCAATCGCCACACGGCAAATTATCATCCTACCCTTTGGGGGGATCATTTCCTAGCGTATACGAACGACTCCAAGGTAATTTAATTACCAAGCATGCTTCTATAATCATGATCAGTATTTAAATATGAATGTTTAATTGATTTTGATAGGTGATTCTTTTTTGTGCAGACAATTGATCCTGCAACTCGAGAAGAGTACGAGGAACTAAAACAAAAAGTAAGGAGATTGATAACTGCTAATACAGATCAACAAGTCAAGAAATTGCACCTTATTGATACAGTACAACGCTTGGGTGTGGCTTATCTCTTCGAAAAGGAGATCGAAGATGAACTGGAGAATATACATAATCACTTTGACATTGACACTGATGATGATCTTGATCTCTACACTGTTTCTCTTTACTTTCGACTACTCAGACAGCAGGGAATTAAGATTTCATGTGGTAAACAATTTTAGTTTTCTTAAGCTGTATATGTTAATTGCAAAATATCCTCAAGCAAATTTTTTTAATTAATTAAATTGGGTTGGCCTAAATTAAAGTAATTTCTCTGAATTAATTCTGTGCAATCAGATGTATTTAAAATGTTCAAAGATGAAGAAAGTAAATTCAAGGCAACGTTGACAAGTGATGTTCGAGGCTTGTTAGGCTTGTATGAGGCAGCGCAACTAGCCATTCGCGGAGAACATATTTTGGATGAGGCCATTGCTTTCGCTACCACTCATCTTAAGTCAGCAGTATCTCATGTATGCCCTAATCTTGCAGAACAAATAAATCATGCTCTCGATCGTCCTCTTCGTAAAACCTTACCAAGGATGGACACATTGTATTTTTTGTCTATCTATCCAAGAGATGATTCGTGTAATAAAACTTTATTGAAGTTTGCAAAGTTAGACTTCAACATGTTACAAGCAACACATCAGAAGGAGCTAAGTACCCTTACAAGGTGAGTTCATTTTATATATTAAATTGCCTTAATTGATAATTTATTTATGGATACGATAGTTGTATTGATCATGCAAGTCAATTTGAGTTATATTATGGAAGTTTAATATGAAGTTTAATTGAATTTCAGGTGGTGGAAAGATTTAGACTTTACTAATAAGCTGCCTTATGCGAGGGACAGATTAGTGGAGATATATTTTTGGATATTAGGAGCTTATTTTGAGCCAAAGTATGCATTGGCTAGAAAGATGATGGTTAAAGTAATTTATATAACATCTATCATAGATGATACATATGATGCTTATGGTACTTTTGAAGAGCTCAAACTTTTTACTGAAGCCATTGAAAGGTAACCATGCATACATGTATATATAATTTGATTTAAATTATATATATATATATATGATCATTTATTTAATTTGGACTACGGTTATTTGATAACTTTCAGATGGGACATTGGCACCGTAAATATACTTCCAGAATATATGAAGCTAATTTATAAGACACTCTTAGATATTTATAATAAAATTGGGGGAGAATTGGCCAAGCAAGGAAGATCATGCTGCCTTCGTTATGTGAAACAGAAGGTAGGCAAGATCTAGCTTCATGGTTCATATATATATATATTCATAAATTAATTAATATTTCTTTTCTCTTAATTTCTTTTGTTCGACGATATATATTTTATATATCTTCAGTTGCAAGAACAAATTGGAACGTATTTTGTACAAGCGAAGTGGTTGAATAAAGGTTATGTTCCAACAATGGAGGAATATATGGAGGTTGCACTTATAAGTAGTGGCTACTTAGTGTTGGCAACAACTTCCTTCGTTGGCATGGGTGACATTGCAACTAAGGAGAGTTTTGAATGGATATCTAGTAACCCTAAGATTGTAAGAGCATCATCTGTTGTTTGCAGGCTCATGGATGACATAATTTCTCACAAGGTACGTACCATATATGCATACTTAATTAACTTCATTGCCGCTCGTGAAGTGACCCTTGCTCTATAATTAATTCATTCTATATATGTATACATATATAATATTGTTGTATGTATGTATATATAGTTTGAGCAAAGCAGAGCACATGTTGCCTCAGCTGTTGAATGCTACATGAAGCAGCATGATGCTGTTTCCAAGGAAGATGTAGTTGCTGTGTTTCGGAAGGAAGTTGAAAATGCATGGAAAGATATGAATGAGGAGATGCTCAAACCAATAGCTGTCCCTATGCCTCTTTTGGAGCGGGTTCTAAATTTTGCACGCGTGATTGATTATTTATATAGGGATATTGACAACTACGCGAATGCTCGTTTAGTTAAAGACAAAATTGCCTCGCTATTGAGAGACCCTTTACCTCTTTGAAGAGTTAGCATGCATTTCGATCTATGGATCATGATCATCTCACTTAATTTACTTATATATGTACTATACATGTACTGTACTGGCTTTAGAATTAATAATGCATTGTATATAATTTAATGTTCTCGTCTACATGAAATAAATAAAGCATGTAATTATTGTTAATGCTTTAGAAATTAGAATAATCCATTTTGTAGTGTCAACATACACTGCTTCATAATTCCTTTGATTGTTATGCAAATCTAAAGATGGAGACTTTTAAGGAATTGAATCGTAACAAATTGAATGTACTTAGATCTCTTTGGAGTACCATTTATTATATTGACCATTTCTTGACTGCCTCTCAATACAAACATTTGATTTCCTTCCACATTTTTTTATTTAAATTTTATCTGAATTTGACACATTACCCACCAACGAAAAGAAAGTTTTACTAATTTCAAATTTTTGTGACATCGACATTAAATTGATATGATATATAATGTGAAATAATTTAACTATGTAATAGCAAAATTGATAATTAATTATACATCATATATTATTAATGGCCATGAAACTATTAATGATAATATTAAAGTAAATTAAAAGTATACGCCTAGAAAAATATCTCGTGCTAGTAGCTGAGTAGCTGTCAAGTACCAACCATAGTAGAAACTACTATTGGTTAAAGTCGTCAATTTGTCAACACTAACGTTAGTCTTTGTCACGCTTGTTGATTAATGTTAGTATTAGCTAGTAAGCATGATGTTTAAGTTGTCTAGCTAATTAAATTATGGCCATTGGAAATACATCCTCAACTTTTCTTTTTCTTTTGGTGAAAAGCACCTTTGACGTGAAAGTATATATATATATATATATATATATATAGGGACAGTATCAGCAGCCCTTTTTTTATTTTTTACACAATATCTTACATCAATTATACACCGTTGGATATAAACATGTCTAACGGTTGAGATTACATCTGATATATACATTAATTATGAATGCATTAATTATATAGTCAAATACAATGCAATTTTAGCTGTTGGATGTGCGTATATCCAACAGTTTATAATTGATGTAAAATTTTGTATAAAAAAAAGGGCTACTAATCCTGCCACACACACACGTATATATATATAGTTGTGTTGATGCGTGTCAATTTTTTAAAACAATTAATATTGAAAATTTAAATAATTATTGTGAATTCTAATTGATTGATATTACATTACTCTTCGTCCATGCATGTTGGTTTGATTCTTTTCATTTTCATGACCTTAGCTCTATAATTGAGGTACTTCGTGTACAACTTATTAATTTGAGATATGCATACAATACATTTTTCTCTTGACATCAATTGATTGCATACTCTATACAATGGTACTCTAATTATTATCATTTGAACAATTATTCGCAGTAGATATGAAGTTAACTTTTTTATGTGTAAAAAATTCAACTTTAAATTTATAGGGAATGGTCGCTCAAACAACAATGATGAAGGTATCATTGCTTAGAGCGTTCAATAAAAATTTTAATAAAATAAATGGTGACCTAAATGGATGATAGTCAATAGCAATCAACATCGGTCAATAGTGCTCGTCAGTGGAGGTTAACAATTCTTTAAACTTAATTGTATAAAAAGATAACTATACCCTTATTCAATGTTAGTTAAATTAACGAATAAGGGTACGGGGTTATTTTTGAAAAAGTAAGGGGTAATGGGCACTTATCTCAAACAGTAAAAGGTCAAGGACATTTCCTTGCATGTAAAGAAAACAAGCAATAAAGCTTTTGAATAATATTTAGGGAAGTAAGCATGTAGTTAGGATATATGGTCTGAATTTTGGGTAAGTCATTAACCTAATTGTATATGGCGTACATTAGATAGATGGTTTAAAATTCTTTCAATTAAACTAAAAGGTTTTCATTTCCTTCATTTTTTATTATCAAATTGTCGTGGAGATTATAAATTCTAATGGTTAATAGGAGGTAATTTTGGAAGAAGAATAAGTTGCCTCCTAGCCTGCTAAGCACAAATAAGTCATCTTTTAGCATGCCATGCACAGGTAAGTCACCTCCTAGCATGCCATGGACAACCGACTCACCTTCTAGCATGCTTTGCACAAATAAGCCACCTTCTAGCATGTCATGCACATGCAAGTAACTCTTAGCATGATATGCACATGCAAGTCACTTGCTAGCATGTCATGCACATCAAGTCACCTCCTAGCATGCTATGCATGAGCGAGTCTTCTCCTAACACACCATGAAAACAAAAAATCATACGTGAACAATATCATGCATATGTGAATAGTGCCGAATTTGAACAATACCTCGTGGAACATGAACTTTGTCCAAATTATATATTGGCCACCAAGTCTAAAGGTTCAGCAAACAAGTTTGATCTAAGGCCTAATAGGCTCAAAGATAAATTTAGCAAGTCCAACCTAAGCTTAACAAGCCTAGTTAATCTATGGAAGTTTAACTAAATATAAAACTCTAGCTAAGATTAATTTAAAAGGGAGATGATATTTCTGATTCCAAGGAATCCTAGGTAAACTCTAACAGAGAAATTAATCAGCTTATACTTAGTAGAAACTTTACAATATAAACTATACAAAAGGAGTGGTTAAGAAAAGGAGATAGGGGAAGAAAGCAATAGTGAGAAAAAACTAAGAGATAACAAGAGGAAAGAGAATGATAGAAAGATAGGGCTTTATTTGTACTGTGGCAAATTTATTTTTAAGCATTAATAAAATATCCCTTAAAATATTTTACTGGTGCACATAGATAATATGCCAAAACTCTTAAAATTCTAGTTTTTATGTTTCTTTGTCCTTGTGTAATCAGTCTCAAATTATCAATTTATACCGCTGACCAGATTCCTACTTAACACAAATTATTTGTAATATTAAACATACATACATATATCCAATTGATGTAGCAACCTGATTAGTCCATATTCCAGTATAAATATTATATGTTATGAGCTTTTTAACTAATTAGATTGCACCAATTAAAATAGTTGAAGCATTTTTAAATTAAGGATGCTATTAAGTGGAACCTACACTACTGTGTGTCTCTACACACCTTGTTTTTGACAGAACCCATTCATATCAAATTATTTATTTTGTTCTTTTTAATATCAAGGGATATATATATATGTATGTATATATATGTATGTGTATGTATGTATATGTATGGATATCATGATTTAACATGACAATTAATAAAAAAAATATTGTAATATACTTTCCGCCTTAATAAAAATTTCACCTTCTTGAACTACAAAATTTGAGAACATTTGAATCACAATTCTAAAATAATTGTACTTCTAGTCTGATAAATAACCATAATTATGGTATACCACAATATTCTGTTGATATCCCTTTAACGTTTGATGCTATCAACTTATCAGCATAATACATTCTCAAAAATTCCCCAACCAAGTTCTATGAATGCTGAGCTTCAAGCACTAAATGGAAATTACATAAAGAAGATGATGATAGAATCACAAAGTTCTTTGCTGCCTTTATTGCAATCCTCGATTGATCCTTTCAATTCCAATATAATACAACAACTTATCATTAATGGAGCTCTATATATCAAGATGACTATGGTTGTTGGCCATCAGTAGAAGATTTTTTAGCAAACAATTCTCATTCTTGCTGGTAACTCTTTTTGTACTAGAAAATCAATATCATTAATGCAAATTTTTTGTAATTTCGAAATCAATTTATAATTTTCAGTAATAATTAACAAATAACACAAATGTCTATCACATGCACTTGAAACAGAACTGACTTACCAAAATTGAATTTCAAAATTTGTAAACCTTGCTGCAACGGCTATAATGGTACTCCCTTTGGCACCTAAATCTCACTCATTCCACAATATCTACTTACTTTGCAACCAATTTAATGGAGCTTCCTAACTCTGTGTTTTCCTTTTTCTATTGTTCTTATTCATTCTTCAATTTACCCAATCCTTCATGATCTAGCTTTTCTATTGCTTGAATGTTTTTTCTTTTTGAGAAAAATAGGAAGAAATTTGAGCCACAATGCCTAAAGTTGGGTATAAATTTTAACCAACAGAACAAGAGCTGCTGAATTATTACCTTGTAGTAAGATTACAGAAAACCTTATTCTTGATGATGATAATAATCTAGTGAAAGAGTGTGCCTTTTATGGGATCAAAAGCTGTGGGATATATGGAACTTTTATGGAGACAATGATTTACTAAAAGATGAGGAACTATATTTTTTTCACTCGATTAAAGAAATTGACTCCAAATAGTTCAAGGTATAACAGAAAGATTTCTTCTGATATGTGGCAGGTTGAGGATGAACCCAACAATTAATGCTTATGGTGAGTTTGAACATATATTATGGTTTAGAGTAAGTAATTAATGGGTGAACAAGAAAGAGAAAAAAGCCCTGCTAATTGAATACGAAGCAGAAACAAAGCCACTGCTTTACTTTGAAGAGTTGTTCTCTAATATCAATATGATTTTGACTTGCTTTTAACAGGTGCTAACTTGAAATTCTTGGTATAGTAGCCAATTTGATTGTTCGTCTTTACTTTTTGTTTTTTTTAAATTTGATTTGGGGAAGCAATATTCTCATTGCTACTGGTTTATGTAAACAGTTTAGTTTATGTGTAGTTATAATATCAGTTTTCCACAATTTTGCAAACAAAAATATGTAGACTTGTTAAAGTATTTCCCTGTATGTTTATCAGTCATACACGTAACAAAAATAGTTACATGACTAACCAATTTTGGTTTCTTGGTATCTCTCTCAAATATCCAAGAATTTTAAAAGCAGATGGCATGATTCTAACATCGTAGTCATAATTCTGAAGGTTAGAAAATAGTATAATACAATACTTTATGATGAGTATAATATCATAAAACAACTTCATCTGAAGTGATATATTGGTATTCATTAATTGGATAGTAATTTTTATAATTTTTTATGACAAATTATATATACATTATCAAAATGAAAATGCAATAATTTCACTAAATTATTTTTACCGTAAACTAGTCATTGTCTAGGGAAGTGGGAAAGCATTTTGTGTTAGTGGGGACATAACAGCAATCTATAAGTATATAAGATATATAGTTAGTTGTAACCATGTTGAATTAACAAAAATTGATAAAAACTAATGGTTAAATAAAGTAGTTAATACGACTTAATTATGAGTAATTAAGTACTTATTTTGTTTGGCTTGTCTTTTTTATTAGTTAAAAGTATTTTTTTAATAGTAAAAATCCTTTTTAAAATTTTAAATGTCATTTGGTTGACACTGAAGAAGGTTTTTAGGAATTAAAAAACCTATTCTCTTTTTAATAAAATAATCTTATAAATTGATTTTTTGTAGTAAAGCTTCATGGCCATGTGAGTTTCAAACCCATGTTGCCCAAGACCCACGAATCTACTCCAAAATCGAATCAATAAGCAACATAAAGTCACCATAACTATGAGTGTATACCAAACCGTAATAAAAGGCAAGCTCGTAACCAGATCGGAAAAATACCCAAGCATCGTACGGAAGCAATTGATAGACGTATGTTATTTGTTTTAACTAAAACTCACAAGTGTATGAATCGTGTTTAACACGATACAGTATTTTGGAAGAATCACCATTGATAGTCTGTGTTTCATAACTAGCAAATCTTATGATAAGTGATTTTAATAATGTAAAATTAAAATAAACTAATAACTAATGAATTAAAATGGCAAAATTAATAAAAGGGATTGAGAATCAACATTGATTGTCATATTTAGGATACTAAGTATGATTAAGAAATCATAGAATTTAAGTCAGTGATAGTTTTCTTACACGCGATGAATGTGTTCATGCATAAGACTTATGATCTCCACCCAAAAAACTTATGATCTTTTTTGTCGTAAGTCAAGCCTTCTTCTCCAAATTCTTCCCCAAAATGTTCTTCCAATTATCAAAAACTCATTGCTTCCTTTTATAAAAGGGTGGAACAACCTAAAAAAATATCAAAATCTAGGAAATACCCAAATCAGGCAATCCAATATTGATCTGAGGGTCAAAAGTATTTCAAGGGTGCCATTTGGCACAAGACGGCACTAGGACACAACATAGGAGGCACGAGCTCACAGTGCTCAGAGCAGGTCTGCGCTAGGCATGCGAGGTGACAGAGGGTATGGAAAAGGCTCACCTTAGATGCTTCTTTGCTCTTATTTGTGCATAAGGACAGAGAGCATGGCTCAAGCATGCCATAACCTACTGTCATGATATTTCATTTGAAAGATCTAGATGCCTAGTTTCCAAAGTAATAAATGAAATAAGATTTTGAGTTATGTTTAGTACCCCATACTCAGTTCATCAATATTCTGTTACTTTAGCCTAACATTGAGGTAAAGGCTTGTGGATATGTGCATGTGCTTCATTTTATCGTGTCTTATCATCGAAGCACTTCAATATCAAAACGGTTGATTTTCCTTAGATTAAGCTTGATTTTGGACTTTTGCTCGAAATACCCACATGACACAAAATACGACTAAACGATAAAAAAAAGAATGAGAACTTAAGCATATGATTGAGGAATATAAGATAATAATGAATGTGAATTAATGAACATATCAATGTAATGCAAAGCGCAATTGATTTTAGTAAAGAAAGCATGCAAAATAAGCAAGCCCAAGAACTTACATGATGATACGTCGCATAAGCTCTCAAGCCCACGTCGTTGAGCGACAGGTCTAAGATCGGATGGCTTCTTAAAGCAAGAAATTAGTAAAAAAAAGCATGAAGAAGAAAAAAAGGGAAACTAAACTGTTATCTGTGACGTTTTCTAGCAATAAGAATCATCTAAAAAGGTAGTGAGTTGCAGTGACTAGATATGGCAATGGGTTAGGGTCGAGTTGGGGACTTCAAGGATCTCTATCCCCGACCCATCCCAGTTGGGTCAAATCAGGGACGAGTAAGGATGTCCTCGATTTGGGTCGAGGATCTGTGAGGGCCCCTGATCCAATTTAGATCCCAGTTTCACTTGAGAATAAAGCAAAATATTTCATTTTTCATAAGTCAAACCAAAGACCTGAAGGACCATCACCACAACATTTACCACTACATCAGTCATGCTTGTTTAACAAAGTGTTTAAATAAAAATATTTTACATTTTTTTTGTCACTATCTCTTATTAGCAGCTTCATACTACATGCTTTAATTTCCCATATATTGCATGCAATAAAGAAATCCCCATTGAATAAAACTAATATTCGATTATTTTATTAAAAATATAAAATCTTGATTTTCTTAGCTTGGGTCTCAGCAAATACCTGATTTAATAGATAATGTGATGGAAGAAAAAGAAAAGCAATAATATCCCAGTACAAAAATATAGAAAAATATTATAAATAATAAGTATATGTTTATAAAATTTAAAAATTAAAATCAAATATAATAAACTATTATTGAATAAAAGTAGTAATTGAAATAAAAATTGGTAACAAATGCTTGAATTTAATGATTTCTAGATGAAATGTTTTTGGCTTCTAATTAAGCATAATTTGACTTAGAGAGAGTTGGTGGCATGCGAGTTCATAATTGATTTAGGAGAAAATTTTGAAGCCGGAGATCATAAAGTACAAAAAAATGACCATAAAATTGATTTATGCGGACTTATTTGTCTAAATAAAAGAAAATATTATCATTTTGGTCACAGTAAAAGTTACCCCAACACTTAAAGAACACATTTAGAATTACAATGATTCTAACAAAGATCAATTGCAGCAAGTAAATTAATTTTGCAGTGTGATATGAAGTGTACAAATTATATAAATTCACATAATTATATAAAATATGTGGTAACTATATAATATTATTACAATAGTTTATATTAATTGAGCATATATAGATTGATGAAAAGTTAAAATACAAATATTTAAATCTTTATCTCAAATTTGAAATTATTGGGTCAAGTGACAATTTATGTAATATTAGTGTAGGCTTTACCATAGGGTCGAGTAGCTTGAAATAAAAATAAAACTCCAAACAAATTTAGTTTTTATTAGAAATAATAAAATTAGAGAAAATACACTAAATACATCTTAGAATTTTTTTTTTAGGGATAATTTTGTAGAAAAATATTCGATTTAATAGATAAAAAAATGAAATCTAAAAAAAAAATCTTTAAGAAGTTCTTTCTTTTGTTAATCTTATAATATTATATTAAAACAAATTAATTCATTAACAAATTCATCCTTGAACTCGACTTGATCCCTACTTTTTTTATAATTATCCTCCCAAACTCTAAACCCCTAATTTCAAACCCGAACAGGTCGGGCTGCCGTGACAAATTTGGCCATCTCTAGTGGTGACGGTGGCAGAACAATGCTTGGCGCGTGAGATAGCAAGAGACAGAAGGCGCGTAGGAAGAGAGAGGGGCGGTTAGGGTTTGAGAGAAGACAAAAAGGCTTATGGTTCAAAAGCTCATTTAAATTGCTTTGATTATAATGAGCCCCACGCGAAGAGAAAAAGGAAATAATAAATTATTTGGGGAATACCGAGAGCCGTGGATAGGGAATTATTCCTTCAATTAGTTTATTTTAAATGGGCCAAAGAAGTGAATAAATCTTTGACTTTTATTTTGCAGGCCCCTCGTAAAAAATAAAAAAGACAGAAAGGAGAGAAAAAGAAGAGGAGAGAGTTTGAAGAAAAAGGAGCGCGTGAACCAAAGCAAAAATGAGAAGCTGCTGAGGTACAATTTTTGTAGTTTTAAATGGATAATGGAAACTATTCATATAAGAAGTTAAAGAAATTGGACTATTTTTATCACACGTCTCTTAAAAAGAACCTAATACAAAGAAAACAAAATAAAAATTTTCAAGGCGTGGACCTATGACACACATATTTAATGCAATAGCCTCACGAACATTTCTCCAACTATGGCGAACCAAGATGAAGAGAGACTATATCCCAAATCAAGAGGGATCCGCCACATTCAATCTTAGCTCTGCCCAAGTAAAAAGAGGGTAAGATAAGTTGCAGAAATTTTCATCATATGTATGTGTTTTTCGCTATACGCCTCAGTTTAAAATGTTAAGGCGACATAGTAGCATGCCAATATACTCTTAATGTTAGAATAGTGCTCTATGAGTTGGATAAACTTCTGTAAGTTAGATATGAATAATAAATAAAGTTATTATTTATTCAATCTCAAATTTCATTACATCAATAATTAAAAGACTCCAGAGTTTTTATATATATATATATATATATATAAAAGATATATTTAAGGCATAAAATTTAATCATAACTCAAATCTAGTTCACAACTTATAAACAAAAGTTGGGCGCCTTGTTTGGACAAGTCTATAGTGTAGTTTGTTTTCAATAAGAAATTGGTGAGTCTCTAACCATTTGAAGTAGTGAGTTCAAGACAATACTGTATTATTAGAATGCACTGAATATGATCATGTAGAGGTTTAAATCATTTGGTGGAAATACTGTAATCGAATGTAAACTTCTATACTTGGAAATTATGGCATCTCTACTTGAATCCTGACTGGATAGTGTACCTCTAGTATATAGGCTATAGTTTTTGATTAGAATAGAAAGTGAGACCATGAGATTAATAGTCAATACTTTAGCTAGTTGGGATTATAAGATCTATATATTAGTAGACACTATTTCATAGATATGGAATTCATAACTCTAAATGGAATGCAAAATACCACTTTGATGGTTTTACAAGGTTTTATAGGAAAATCTTGACCGAGTGTTTAGCATATGAGTTCACTAAACAAAGATTTATTCTAATAAATCTTAACTCAATTAAATAATGTAAATTGGGATCAAGGAATTAAGATGTAATTAGAAGGGTAAAATGATAAATCATACGTAGTTCCAATTATTGTTATTCTATGAAGGGTAGTTATGGTAACTTGTTGCTTAATGGATAGAGTTTTATGATATAATTCACTTAGATTAAATTATAAAACTTTTTGCAAAGAATATTCAATTCAAAAGTGCAGATTTGGGCCTTTAGTGGAATTCGCCAAAGTTAATACACAAAGTGTATTATAATTATGAGATAATAGGGTCCTGAGAAAAAGTCCATTAGAGCTTATTAATTGAATATGTCCATCAAGGTCTTATAAGTAGCTACAATTTTGTAAGTTAGAACAAGTAGAATCAAAGAGAGGAATATGTAATTTAATTGAGTTAATTGGAGTACTAATCCTAAATATTAAATTAAATGGATTGGACTAAGTATTGAATTAATAAAATTTAATTTATAATTGGACCTATTGAATTGGGCTCACTACTTAATTAATAATATTAATTAATAGGCTTGTTATTTAATTAATGAGATTAATTAAATTAGTGGGCTTAAGTTAAATTAGATTAATCTAAGTCAAAAGCTCAAGTTTAATTTATATTAGGGTTAGGGTTTGGTAGAACACTATAAAAAGGAAATTAAAGTGTACTAGGGTTAAGAGAGCAAAGTAGCCATATGCAAAACAAGGTAGTAACCCTAGGATTGAAGCAGAGCTCTCCTTCTCCTTGAGCTCTTTGCGTCCAAGCCTCTTAGGCTCACCTTGTGATGCTTTGGCTTCTTGTGCTTTTCCTAACTGTTTAATCTTCACTTTTCTTTGATTCTGGTTTGCAGTTGATGCTCACATATTAAGTTCTTACAAAAAGAGGTAGATAAATTTAGGAATCTTGGTTGGTGAAAAGGTACAAAGATCCAATAATTTTTTTTAAAAGATTATACCTACGAGGTCCTAGTCCTAAAGATGGTTTCGTTGGTGGATTTGATCTAGATTTCCCTCTAAGTTCTAACATCTAGGAGGTTTTGAGCTATATACATCGCAAAGGTTGCAAATATAAGACCACCTAAAAAGGAAGGAGTATGATTGTAGGATGGGCAAAGAACTTAAGAAGCTTCCAAAGCTTTCATCTCTTCCTCAGTCATTGGAAGCTTTGGGACTACTACTAGGTGGAAAATATAAGGTGGACACGTGATAGTACGTACACCTAAGAAATACCAGTGGGCACCTTTTGGAATAGTCCACCCATAGAAGAACCTTCCTAATGATGCATTCTAAGTAATATAAGATCTTTGCTCATATAATAACGGGAAGTTTGCATAGCGGGTGCCACATGGCCAGTATCCAATGGCCCATAAGAAAGGGACAAAATGTGTGATTCCCCCTCTAATATGATTCCAAAAATCAAAGGATTTGGTCTTAAATGCTCCTATACTTTAACATTAAATATTATAAGCCAGTTGGCCAAAGTGGGAGTTATTATATGGATTTTTTTAAGATATGGCAACCATGTGGTTATGTTAAGTAAACTCAGCCAACAATCTTACACTTCAGCAATAGAAGTTAAACTCTTGAAATTTTCTGTGCTTGAAAGAAACGCAACATGCTTCCATAATATTATGAAGGGAAAATCCTTTTTAACGTCTGTATTTCTCTCTAAGAAAAAATTACAAAAGCTTTATATACTAGAGATTCACTCAATGCACTTGATGATTTTTAGCAATCTCGCTATCTTATATATACTTACAAGGGCAACCAATACCCCTGGTTGCTAGAGTCACATGTACATGCTATCATTATACTTATCCTAAACCAAACAAACATGTTTAAAACTACTTTGTGTGCCACTTCCCTTAAGCCAAGGAACTGCCCTGCAAAGTCAAGGAGACTTGGTCTTTTCTTGATACCTCATCAAGAGCAAGTCATCCTTACTTTAATTCTAGCAAGTACACCTCATATAGGGCCTCTCTGAATACCTCCATTACTGCCTTGAGTTGTTTAACCCATGGGCTGCGTCCATATCTAATCGCAATGCTCATTTTCAACACTCATTGCACAACCTCACTACTACCTAGTTGCTACCTGTATTATTCTCGCTCATAACCATGTTCTAGGTCTAATAGGACATATCAATGATTCTAGTTGTCATCATAGGGCTCCCAAAACACTAATTTATCTCTGAGTGTTTATGACACTCACTACAATGAAGCCTTGTTACCCTATCTTAGATGGTTGAGACCTATTGTGTAGCCTTGTGTAATTCCTGTGATCTGTCAACATAATGCAAGGTAATAATTGAGTATGAAGCTCGTGACAAGATTTAAGGCTCTAACAAGCCACTTGACATTGAGAAACTAATAGTAATAAATGGACTACTTGACCTACGAGAACAAGATAGCTCTTAAGAAGTTAACGGTGGGTCCCGCCTGATGCTTATAATCTTTTGTGACCACAAAAAGGATTGAATCAGCTAGTGACATTTGTTCAAATAAGAATAAGGAAATAACCACGTTGAATGAGGTTGTAACATGTGGCAAGGACAAGACCATAGTAGCCAACCTTTGCGTGTCACACGTCTTAGGTTTGACTTAAAGGTAACAAGTCAAAATTATTTGATTAGAGAAGAAGGAAAAAAAGGGGGATTAGGCAATATCTTCTGGCTAATCATAATTGTTATAGATGGATTCTCCGGCATCTAGCAGTAACTTTAGGGGCGGGAATCAGATGCTGAGATGCATAAAGATTTAAGGTGTGGCCAATGCCTACGTGGAGAAGTAACACTTGCAGAAATACCCACCATGGAATTGTTGGTGTACCAAAGTGATGTCGCGGAAGACTGGGTCACAAGATTAGGCTTGAAACATGTAACCTGAATCTATCAAGTGACAACAGTGTGACAAATAAACCCTAAAACGCCTAGTTTGCAAAAGAGGGGCCCAAGACAATAATAATGACTTATGTTAACAAATGGGGTAATATAAAACTCCTAAGTAAGGTCCCTTTGGTAGGCACACCAAGGCATTGCTTAACAGACTATCAATGCAAGATCAACACATAGGGCAAAAAGTAGTAAAGGTTTCGTATTCTGAAAGTAAGGGAAATAGGTGCCTGGGAAAAAGAAACTAGGTAGCGTCTAACTCCTTCAAGAACATGCACAATGATGATGTAAAAATGGGAGTTTTAGAGGGAAACCCGTCTAGCCATTTGTCTATAAAAGCGCTTAGCTTCTCTTTGCAAAGGGTTTGGTAATTTTTCTATCCTACTAACTCTTAGCATTGAAATACTTACAAAGTGTTGAATGAATTATTTTATTGTTGGTTCTTCATTATTCATTGGTTTGACTTGATTGTCGTAAGATATTCGCTGATAACACCACTGGCACCCACTAGCTTCTTGTTGTTTTGCATATACTATCTAGCTACGATTTCGTATTCGTTGACTTACCTCAAGAAGGTTTTAGCAGGCAAGTTGATTGAAGACGTCTCCTACCGAGGTCGCATGCCCACTCCACTATGGACTCGCTTCTTTACAAAACATTAATAGTAATTGTTGATTGAGATTTATCTTACATGGCATCTACGTGGCAGTGGGAGGAATTTCAGCATCAATAATAATCAAAGAAAGTCCCTATATAAATTTATTTTTTTCTCAAGTTTAAGGAATCTTTTTCTCTCTTTACACTTTATATCTTTTCATTCTTTTCTCTAAAGGTCTAAAAATCTTTATAATTGTTGTAACAAGGTTTACAAATTTTGGAATTCAGTTTTGATAAGTGGGATTTGTTTCAAGTGCATGTGACAGCTATATTGGGTATCTATTAATTGTTACCCGAAATTACAAATTGATTTTGAAATTATTGAAAATTTGCGTTAATTAATGATAATTAATGTATTATCAAAATTTTTGTTGAACGTTTTATACAATGATATCTTCATCATTATTATTTGATCAACCATTCACTATAAATTTGAAGTTAAATTTTTTACATTTAAATATTTAACTTCATATCTAATGCGAATAGTAGCTCAAACATTAATAATGATGGCACCATTGCGTGAAACATGCAATAAAGATTTTAATAATATATACAAGAACCTTAAATTGATGTAAAGAGAAAAATGTATTTGATCCATATCTCAAATTGATAAGTTGTACAAGGGTACCTCAATTATAGAGGTGAGGTAATGAAAATGAAAAGAACCAAACGACCATGCATGTGCGAAGAGTCGTGTAACGTCAATCAATTGGAAATCACAGTAATACACATATGCAAATTCAATAATAACGTTTTGGCTACTGTATACTAGGTACGGGATATTTCTTTAGGCTTATATTTAATTTATTTTAATATTATTGTTAATAACTTTATGCCCATTAATAAAATATCACATATACTTAATTATCACTTTTATTATTATGTAGCTGATTTATTTCACATAGTATATGAAATCAATTTAGTTTCATGTCACAAAATTTGGAAATAGTAATACTTCCTTCGTTGCTAGGTAATGTGTCAAAGTTCAAATAAAATTCAAAAAAAAAAGAAATGTGGAAGGAAAATTTTGTTACAATTCAATTAACATCATGCTTTGGACCTAGCTAGCTAATACTAACATTAAATCAAAGTGTTTGTCACATTGTTAAAATCTCTTAAATTTATGATGATAAAACTAATTAATTAATTAAATTTTTTAATTAATTAAATTGGGTTGGTCTAAATTAAATTAATTTCTCTGAATTAATTATATGCAATCAGATGTATTTGAAAAGTTCAAAGATGAAGAAAGTAAATTCAAGGCAAGGTTGATAAGTGATGTTCAAGGCTTGTTAAGCTTGTATGAGGCAGCACATCTAGCCATTCGTGGAGAAGATATTTTGGATGAAGCCATTGCTTTCTCAACTGCTCATCTTAAGTCAGCAGTATCTCATGTATGCCCTAATCTTGCAGAACAAATAAATCGTGCTCTCCGCCGTCCTCTTCGTAAAACCTTACCAAGGTTAGACACATTGTACTTTTTGTCTATCGTGCTCTCATCTTAAGTTAGATTTCAACATGTTACAAGCAACATATCAGAAGGAACTAAGTACTGCTACAAGGTGAGTTCGTTTTATAAATTAAATTGGCTCAATTGATTTACTTATGGACAGCATAGTTGTACTGATCATGCAAGACAATTTCAGCTCTATTAAGAAAGTTTTAATATGAAGTTTAATTGAATTTTAGGTGGTGGAAGGATTTAGACTTCACTAATAAGCTGCCTTATGCGAGAGACATATTAGTGGAGTTATATTTTTGGATATTAGGAGTTTACTTTGAGCCAAAGTATGCATTGGCTAGAAAAAATAACGATTAAAGTAATTTACATGTTATCTGTCATTGATGATACATATGATGCCTATGGTACTTTTGAAGAACTCAATCTCTTTACCGAAGCTGTCAAAAGGTAACCATACATAATGTAATTTTGTTTAAATTATATATATATATATATATTATTTTATTCATTTAATTTAGAGTATGGTTATTTGGTAACTTCCAAATGGGACATTGGCAATATAGATATACTTTCAGAATATATGAAGTTAATTTATCAGGCACTCTTAGATATTTATAATGAAATTGAGGGAGAATTGGCCAAGCAAGGAAGATCACATGGCCTTCCTTATGTGAAAGAGAAGGTAGGCAATTTATTGCTTCATGGTATATATGTATATTCATAAATTAATTAATATTTCTTTTCTCTTAATTTCTTTTGTTTGACGATATATATTTATATATCCTCAGTTGCAAGAACTAGTTGCAACATACTTTGTAGAAGCCGAGTGGTTGAATGAAGGTCATGTTCCAACAATTGAGGAACATATGGAGGTTGCACTTATAACTTGTGGCTACTCAGCATTGGCAACAACTTCCTTCGTTGGCATGGGTGACATTGCAACTAAGGAGAGTTTTGAATGGATATCTAATAACCCTAAGATTGTAAGAGCATCATCTGTTGTCAGTAGGCTCATGGATGACATAGTTTCTCACAAGGTACGTACGTACCATATATGCATACTTAATTAACTTTGTTACAGTTGGATAAGTGATCCTAGCTCTATAATTAATTAATTCCATATATATATAAATATATATATACTTATATAATATTTTTGTATGTACTTATATATAGTTTAAGCAAAGTAGAGACATGTTGTCTCAGCTATTGAATGCTACATGAAGCAGCATGATGGAGCTTCTAAGGAAGATGCAATTATTGTGTTTCGGAAGGAAGTTGAAAATGCATGGAAAGATATGAACGAGGAGATGCTCAAACCAACAGCTTTCCCTATGCCTTTGTTGGAGCGGGTTCTAAATTTTGCACGTGTGATTAATTATTTATATAGGTATAGTGATAACTATACCGATTCTCATTTGGTTAAAGACCAAATTGCCTCGTTGTTGAAAGACCCTCTACCTCTTTGAAGAGCTAGCATGCATTTTGATCTGTTGATTGGGATCATGAAATATTAATTTTATTATTATATATGTACTGGCTTTGGAATAATGCATTGAATTAGATTCCATATTTAGTAATCTCTGTCGATCATGTTCATCACACTTAATTTAATTATATATGTACTGCCTTGGAATAATGTATTGGATTAGATTCCATGTTATAATAATAATCGCATCGTCATGAAATAAATAAAGCATTTAATTATTGTCGATGCTTTAGAAATTAGAATAATTTATTTTGTAGTGTTAGTGTACACTACTTCATAATCACATTGACTATTATACAAATTTAAAGATGGAGACTTTTGAGGAATTGAACAGTAACATACTAACAAATTTATTGACTTTATGTCCATTAATAGGAGAATAAACTATTTCCCGGGTTTACTCTAATTAACCAATTCCCCTTTATATTTTAAAAAATTATCTTGACATCCAACCATTAGATTAAGGGTCAAATTATCTTTTTAAGGATAAATTCGTCTTTCAAAATTATAATTGATTTTTACATTACCAAAGATTTACGTTAATGATATTGATTTTTGATACAAAGAAAGTTACCAAGAACAAGAACTGTTTGCTAAAACAATCTACCACTTTTGGCCAAAACCCATCCCTTTGCGCAACCACCCTCAAAATATTTTTTTTTCCAAAAATTATCAAAAATAAAGAAGTTCAAGATTAAATTAATATATTTTCTCCAATATTACCAATTCTATTAAAAATTAAATTATAATTTACTACTATACTTATTTATTTTTCTTTTTATATAGGTTAATAAAAAAATTATCATAAATATATTAATCAAATTTGATATTTTGTTCTAATAAAATTATAATAAATTGTGTCAATTAAATTAATTATTGTTGTCCATTACTTTATTTTCATTAATTAATTTATAAAAAATTAAATTAAATTTGATTATGTTATTTTGATAATATGTTAAATTGTGATTTCACATATGTAAAACGCATTTATTATTACTGAAAAATATAATAAATTTGATTTATATTATGATATTTGATGAAAAGTTCAAAATTGATGATACATTTTTTCAGTAATAAATTCCTTCCCTCAAAGTTTTTTATCCTAAAATAGTATTATCTATTTGTGAGGATTGTGTTCTACCAAAATCTCAAAAAACAAGAAATTGATACAAAAGCAATTTAAAACTTTTTCCTTTGTTTAATTTAAAGAGATATAAAAATAAAATTCTAATTTGATTCACGTTAAAATAAAAAATATTCGTATAATATTTAAAAATATATAATTTATTTTAGAAAAAGAATAATATAATTTACTTGGTCAAAATGCAAAACTGATTCCATGTTCATTGTTTAATTAATTGGTTAAATTAATTAATTAGATTATATGTCTTTTAAGTTTGGAGAATCCTTAACCTAATTATTTATATATTCAATCACATCTCTCAAAAGAATATTGTATCATATTTTCAGTTTGATAGTTGCTAAATGATTAACATTATTAGTTATAATTAATTTAGCTCTTTTCCTAATGACAATATATATATATATATATATAAATATATATATATTTTGCTCTTTTTGCTTGCTTAAAATATATGTCAAAACAAAAAAATATATTTTTTAAAATCAAGAAAATGCTAGAAGACAAATAACTAATTAATTGGTTTTTTGTACAAGCATTGGGGAAAAAAATCACCTCTTTAATAATATCTTCATAATCAATAATATTAAATATTTTCCATTTACACATTTTATCAAATAAGCTTGAGTGGTCTAATGATAACTAATGTGTTCATTATCCTTGAAGTACTTGTTTTGAATGTTTATAGTAGCAATGATTCTTTTTTTTTTTTTTTAATTTTTCTAGTAAAAATGAGGTCAGACTCAAAGTCGAGGGCTCACAGGGATCCCTATCTCAAATTAGAAACATTTCTCACCCATCTTTGAATTAAAAAAATTAGGGATAGGCAATTGTTATTTTTCTGGTCAAAGCGAGATTAGACTTGGAGTCGATGGCCCATGGAGATCTCGGCCTAAATTAGAGACATCTTCCACCCATTTCTGAATTAAAAAAAATCGGGAATGGGTTAGGAATGGAGATGGTCTAGCCCAATCGAGATCGGGGTCAGGGATAGGGATCCACAACCCATCCCTAACCCATTCCCAACTGTACATATGATCTTACTTTTATCGAGACTGTGTGGATGGCTGAGATGCAGTTTAAGTTTTGGCGGGAATTTGAGGACCCAACAGCACAATGGTTTACTCTATTCTATATATATGAAACAAACAACAATTCTTCTCTCTAAGTTCTCGGTGAGTCACAAACATCTTCTTCTTCCGTTCTTCAGGTGTGGTCATTGATCATTCACTGTTTATCTTTAATTTTGCATTTCTTGAGATCGGCTTCTGTTTCTGGTTTTCTAACTGGCGAATCGGTAATTTTATCATTCATCTAGTGTTCGTCAATTATGAGTTCTTTGTTCTCGTAATTTTCACTGATTAGTAACATTATTATGTTGTTATGACTCTTCATCCTTCTGATTTGATTGATTTAATCTAATTTTGCGTTCAAGAAATTTTTAGTTTGTATTCAAGAAATTGTTTACACGTAATGGATCATGAAAATAATTAATAATTTCTCTGAACATATCTTTGTTGATTTGGTTTTTCTTGTTTTTCGTCTCATTCTATTAAACTAGGTTTACAAGTGTCACAATGTAATAACTAGCCAGTTGGTAGCTATCAAGATGATCACAATTCAGAATGAAATTGAAGGTGTCCCAAGCTACACACTAAGAGAACTCTCTTCTCAAGAAGTTGCAAAATGAAAATGTCGTCAGGTCAGTTTAAAGCCTGCAGATTATAATGATTCTGTAACCAGATTTGTAGAGATCTAAGTTGGGTTTACTGGACGATGTGTTTGTGAGTTAATATTAAATTTTGAGAAGTGAACTTTGATAGTAGTTGTGTTTGAAGAAAATAAGATATATAATGTTATAGTTGTTGCATGTTGGAGCTTATCCTTGTTTATTCCAAACTACTACATCCTCATTTCACATAACTATGAAATTAGTTAACATCTGCACTGTAGAAAAAAGGTAACCATTAATGAACTAGTTGTTTGTTAGTCTAGTTTGTGATTAGCCAGTTATTAAGACGAAATATAGATCCAAAACTACTTAGTAGGAAAACATGTTATTGATATTTTTGGTTGAAGAATCTAACACATTATGTGTAGATTTGCTCAGTAAATTAGCAATCAAAGAGTGAGAACATTATAATTCTTTTTCAGCACACATTTTTAAGTATGTATATTCAAAATTGTATGATGTGTAATATGAATTTTATGCTTAATAATTCGAATATTGCTTGAATAGACTTTAGTACGATTTCATTTTCACATAACTCCTGTCTCTTCCCGTAATTTTGATTTTGAGTTTATCATTTATTGAAAATGTTGTTTAAATTGTAAGTATTACCTGTGCGATGTCAAATTTGATATGACATGTTATCAGTCACATGTGATATGGATGTATATATATTGTTTGGGAACATGACATTAGGATCATAGGATCCATGGGCTTCGCGTTAACAAGCCCAATACCTGGTCAACTTTTATACATCCTGATCAAGTCAGCTCGGTATGTTCTTGATCAGACATTCCATGGGCGAGTTTAAAGAGAATCATCTAGGGGGACGACGTCAGTGGGCATAATCCGGTGAAAATAAGATTTTTGGAAAATGAAGAGAGTGTTTCCTTACCAAGGATTGCCCCTTAGGAAAGTAAGGAGTAGGCAGTAAAGACCAAGCGCAAAAAGGTAGGAAAAGACTCGAATGGAGAAATTGCTATCTGAAGGCTACAAGAAAGAAATTTCTTTCTGCGATATAGAAAACCTTGATAAAAAATTGGGCCTTGATCTGGATGAATGGAGTCAAAGAAAAAGAAGGCTCAAGCGTAGTACTGGTTTAGTGGACATACAAACTTATATCAACCAGAAGCACAAGAAAGATAGGGAAAAGGCTATCACAGAGAAAACATTCGATCAGGCAACACTGGCTGTCGATCAAGTGGTAAGCAGGAAAGAAATGAAGGAGAGGATTAACGAGCTTACTGAAGAATTATAGGATTAGAGGGAAAAGGACAAACGGTGAGATGAAACTGATTCTGAGGGGGCGCAGCTTTCACTGAAGTCCTCATTCTCAAAGGAAATACAAGACTTGTCCCTCCCTCAAAAATTTAAAATGCCCCAAATCCTATTGTATACGAGAAAAATAAATCCGACATTGCGCCTTGATCTTTTAAGAAAATGATGATGATGCAAGAATTGACAGAATTGCAGATGTACTGCTCGTTTGCCCTAACCTTGGAAGGGCAAGCGTGACGTTGGTATAAAAATTCGAGGGCAGAAAATGTAAAGAGTTTTGAGCGGCTATGCGCATAGTTCATCAGTGAGTTTAGAGGAGCAGTGACCATGTCGAAAAACCCCAATTCATTGTTACTAATAAAGCAAAGGAAACATGAGACGTTAAAGAGTTGCATAAGAAGGTATCACAGGGAAGTCATGGAAGCTGAGGCCTTCTCACATCCCTCGACACTAGAAAGACTCAAGAAAGGGTTAAGGATGAACAAGGGATGGTTCGTTGTTCATAAACAAGTCCTAACTATGTTTGAGCATGCTCAAAAGGAGATTTTCAAAGAAATTGAAATTGAGGATTGAATGTTGCTGAAGAAGAAGGAAGAGAGATTGGAAGAATTAGAAGGTAGGGAACAGAGGTTAAGACTCGAGGATAAGAGAAATTAAAGGCGCTTGCAGCATACTGATCCCAGGCTCCTCATGAAGAAATAAGATTCTCAATGACCACACTACAATGATAGATCCGAGTAGAGGCATGATTATGGACTTCAATCCGTGAGATATAAGGAAGCGATGGAGCAAAGAAGAGAGTTCCCTCCTCCGCTGAGGAAAAGAGTTAGGACAGGCACTCTAGTTTAGGACAAAAGATAGTTTATAAAACTAAATACCCCTTTCTCAATGATATATAAGGAGATCAAGGACTCAGACCTGCTACCCGGGCCTCGTCCTTTGAGTTTAGCATTGAACGTTCGCAATAGGGAAAGAAAGTGTATGTTTCATTAAGACCATAGGCACATGATGGATCAACACCTGGATTTGAGGGAGCAAGTTGAAATCCTTGTGAAAAATAATTAGTTAGATAGATATAGAGCAAGAATGTGTAAAACAGAAGAAGATTTGGGACACAGGAAAATGGGATCAGAAGATTCGGTTTATAGGAGCATGATAATTTCAAGAGGACCAATGTTAGTCAATAACTCCAACAATGAGAGGAAGAATTATTCGAGATATTTGTTGTTGAGTACTTAGGCGGACCACTACGTAATAAACATTAAAGTAGAAAAGAAACCCCATTTGGTGTCAATCCCGATTGTGTTCACCAATGAAGATGAGGTGGGAGTTAACTACCCCCATGATAATGCCTTAGTAATAACCCTGGAGGTTGGCTGAGTTAAGATTAATAAAATCTTGGTGGACATGGGGAAATCGGTCGATATAATATTCAAAGAGACTTTGAACTTTTTAAAAATTGAGAATCTCTAAAAATAGGACACTGTCTTATATGGGTTTGCAGATTCATACATCCTCTCGTTAGGTTCAGTTCAGTTGGCATTAATAATAGGAGATAGACCATATTAAAAGATCACGATGGTAGAATTCCAAGTTGTAAACTTAAAAATGCTATATGCCATAATTCTGGGGAGGCTTTTCTTAAGAAAAATTAGGGTGGTAGAAAGCATACATTACCTAAAGATCAAATTCTGACTAGGTGAAAATCAATTGGTATCACTTGGCCCCTTGAGGACAGAATGAACGGTGAAAATCAATTATCAACTACCGAGCTTGGAAAAAAAAGACTTGTCATCTTTTTGAAAGAACACATGGATGTGTTCGTCTGGACCCATAAGGATATGTCAGGAATCGACTCTAAAATGATTTTTTATCACTTATCGGTAAATTCGATGTTCAAACCTGTAAAGTAGAAGCGAAGAATTTTTAAGCAAGAGAGGAGGGAAGTAATTAAAGAGGAAGTGGATAAGCTAATCATCGCAGGATTCAGAAAAGAAGATTGGGTAGCTAACGTGGTGATGGTTAAGATATCTAATGCCAAATAGAGGATGCGTGTCGATTTCACTAACCTAAACAAGGCTTGCCCAACAGCTAGCTTTCCGCTTTCACAAATAGATCAATTAGTGGACTCAACAGTTAGACACAAGTTATTAAGTTTTATGGATGTTTTTTCAGTATAGAATCAAATCTAGATGCACAAAGCCGATCAAGAGAAAACCATGTTTATGATTGATCGGGGATTGTACTACTACAAGGTGATGCCTTTTAGTTTAAAAAATGTAGGGGCAACATTTCAAAGGTTGGTAAATACATTTTTTATGCCTTTAATTAGGACAACGATGGAGGTGTATATGGATAACATGATTATCAAGTCACTCAGAGTTGAAGATTCTGTTCATCATTTAAGGGAGACATTTTCCCTACTCAGAAAATACAACATAAAATTAAATTCGGAAAAGTGTGTGTTCAGTGTCAGCTCCCGAAAGTTCCTGGGGTTCATGGTCAGTGAACGAGGGACAGAGGCAAACCATCAGAAGGTTCAAGCTATACTCGACATAAAGTCCTCGACCGCGTTAAAAGAGGTGCAAGCCTTGATGGGGAGGTATAGCTGCGTTTAATAGATTTATCTTGAAAGCCACTGATAGATTCTTCTAATTTTTTTAGGTCACAAAGAAGGAAAAGTACACGAGGTGGATGAAGGAATGTGAAGACAATTTTCAAGAATTAAAAGCTTATTTGGCGAATTCGTCTCAGCTAGCCAGCTCGCTGTATAGGAACACACTGTACTTGCACTTTTCAATGACTGATCATGCGGTGAGTTTGGTGTTGTTAAAAGAAAATGAGGGGACTCACCAACCAATTTACTATACAAGTAAGTTATTCCTCAATGCGGAAAAGAGATATTCTCCTCAAAAAAGTTGGCCTTCGCATTAGTGGTGACGGTATAAAAGCTACGACCATACTTTTAAGTATACTCGGTAGTGATTTTCACCGATCAGCCTCTGTGCCAAATATTACATAAGGGAGATTTATCATAGAGGCTGGTCAAGTGGTCAATCGAGCTCACCAAATTTGATATGGGCTATCGAGCATGCTAGGTAATTAAAACCCAACCGTTGACAGATTTTATTATAGGAAGGTTAGTCTTAAAAGGAATGATGATGCGAGAGATAGGCGTGCTAACAATGTCTCAGTGTGTTAGGAGTGTAGAGTTAGAAAGACAATCCGCTTAGACCTACTCAGCAAAAAAAAGGTCTCAACAGAGTCTCGCTATTCGACAGTGCAACTGAACAGATTATGAGGAAGGAATATGGAGACTTAAAACTGTGGTGCCTGTCTGTAAATGAGGCATTAAATACTCAAGGCGGAGTAATTGGCGTAATCTCGACTACACCAGGAGAAGATGAGTTAGCCTACGCCCAACAATTTGATTTTGAAATCACCAATAATGAAGCAGAGTATAGAGCTTTATTGGTGGGGCCTGGTTTAGCTATGTCGATTGGGGCAGAGTGCTTTGAAGTAAAGAGAGATTCGCAATTGATAATGAATCAGGTCTCTGGCAAGTTTCAAGCAAGTGAAGAAAGTATGAACACTTATTTAAGCAAGGTCATAGAGTTAGTAAAATGCTTTAGAAAGGTAGTGGTAACCTAGATCCCACAGGTGGAGAATGAAAAAGTAGATGCCTTAGTCAAGTTAGCTTCAACGCTATAAGGAAGGTTTCCCATGATAATTTTTGTAGAAGTGCTATGTCAGAAAAGTGTGGAAAAATTAGGAGTAGAGTTAAACCAGATCAACATGTCACACTAGGTTCGAACTTGAATGGATTTGATTTGAGAGTATATTCTAGAGGGGAAGTTGCTTGAAGATAGAGAGGAAGCTAAAAGAATTAAAAGTAGATCCTTACGTTACTCGGTGATTGACGGGGTGCTATATAAACAGGGATTTAGGCTACCTTATTTGCGATATGTCAACGAGAAGGAAGCGCACTACGTGTTTAGAGAAGTCTATATGGGCAGCTACGGCATCATGAGGGAGGTAGGTCCTTGGCATACTATATTTTGCATCAAGAGTATTACTGGTTGACATTACACCACGAGGTGATGAAGACAGCTCAGTCTTGTTTGAGTTGTCAGCTTTATAGGGATATCCCAAAACAACCCTTTGAACAGCTCATCCTTTTACTTATCCCATAGACTTTTGTTTAGTGAGGGTTGGATTTGATTGGCCCGCTTCCGATAGAAGGTGCTTAGATGAAGTATGCAATTGTTGCTGTCGACTATTTTATAAAATGGGTGAAAGCGGAGCCGCTGATGACTATAACGGATAAAAGGAATACCGCTTTTGTGGAAAGAAACATCATTTATTAGTTTGATAATGCAAGCTTTAAAGAATTTTGCATTGACCTGAGTATCAACCTCAGATTTGCGTCCCTCACTTATCCTAAAGCAAATAGATATGTAGAGGCAGTGAACAAGATTGTCGAGAAAGCATTGAAGAAGCAACTTGACGATAAGAAAGGGAGATAGGTGGATGAATTGCCTATTAAATGATAACAAGAACAACGACTGGCAAAATACCTTATTCGTTGGCATTTGGTTTTAAAGCTGTAATACTGATAGAAATTGGGGTACCCTCATTCAGAGTAAAGAACTTTGACAAATTTAAGAACAATGAGGCAATGGAGCTAAGTTTAAATCTATTAGAAGATAAACGTGATCAGGCGCTCGTCAAGATGGCCTCCTATCAACAAAATATGGCGAAACACTACAACAAGAGGGTATGTTCAAGAGTTTTTTGAGAGGGGCTCTTAGTGCTGTGACGGGTTACTCAAAACACTAAAATACTTGAATAGGAGCCCCAAGAGCTAATTGGAAAGGCCCGTATAAAATGACTATGGTCATTAAGTCGACAGTTTATTGGTTACAATACCCAGATGGTAAAGAAGTCAAGAAGTCATGGAACATTGAGATGATGTTGAAAAAGTATTTCCCTTGAGAGGATTGCCGCTTAAAAAAATCTGTCCTCAGTTCAAATCGAACACAATAATCAAGAAGTTATTAAATTCTAGTTTTATTTAAAAATTGTTGTAATAAGGTTTGACCCCCAGTTTAGGCCAGGCAACAAGCGTCAAAAGAAATAAATTCCTTATTTCAGAACGTGACTATCACCAAAAGATCTGACCTCAGTTCAGATCAAACAAGAAAGCTTACTCACAAAAATATCACACTAACTCTAGATTTGATGTTAACTTTCTTTAGCATTAACCTGACCTCAATTCAGAACACAAAACGAGTAATTTAAACGGATCGATTATTAGTATTATTTTCAGACCATCTTAGTAAGTCAATCGTACAGCAAAAACATTATATCAGTAGAGGTGGAAGAGAAGAGAAACAAAGATAAATCTAAACTTTCATTAACAATATCTTTATTTACAAAATAATCGTCTACGTCTTAAATAAATTTTTAAGCCCAAAAATCACAAAGTTATTAAGTGTCCTTCAGAGAAGATATGATGTCGAAGGTCGGAGTCGCAAAAAGAGACAAGGTCAGATTAGGCTAAGCAGGGTCGGACTGAACAGGATCAGGACACTATGTAGGCTCCTTAACGGATGTCTCCTTTACATCTTCATCTACTAATTGAATGGGTCAGAGAATGTCAAGATCGTCGAAGAGCCAGCCCAAGTCAAGTTCTTCGTGTTTCTTCTGGAAGATTTTGTAGGCCAACTCCAAGGCTTCCTTAGGAAACGTATCACACTGTTCTTTTGCCTTGGCCTTAATGTGAGCAAGTTCATCTTCCAAGTTTTTATTGATGTAAGCAAAATCTATAGCACAAGACTCGAGATCCGACATCTGAGCCTCGAGATCGGTGATTTTGTCTTTAAGGGCGCTACGTTCTCTTGCCTATTTCTTCCTCTCCTTGTTCAACTAAGCCTCTAGTTATTCCTCTTGTTTCTCTGATTCCCTCAGCTTTTTCTCCAACAAGATCTTCTCTAAAGTTAGGTAGTTTATTAATTTGTACAAATTTACGTTTGTTATTGAGCATTCTTTTGCACTTCAATATGCAAACTAAGGTAGTTGAACGCCTGCACCAATCAAACAATAAATTAGATAAAGTAATTGCAATAAAACAAGAAGGGAAGATTAAAGATAATTACCCTATCAAGTTGTTGATGAATTATCCCTAGGACGGCATTAGTGTTACAAACGAGGATAGGGAAGGGCTAATCGCACAAGCCAGTTAGTTGATAGAAGGGAGCAAGTGCTTAAAGAGTTCTCTTTTATCCTCGGGAATGTCTGTCCTAGAGAGACTGTCCATTTTGACAACTCCTTCACCTTGTTCAGTCTATTGCTTCTTGTACAGCCTCTCCTTAACACTTTCGGAAGCCTCCGATAAGCGCTTCCCTTTGTCCTAAGGAGGCTCTTTGTCATCCTTCTTAGAGCGTTGGTAAGGCTTCTTCCTTTTTCGCCTTGTGATTGGTCGCCTTCTTCTGGTCCCCTTTACCTTATTCATATTTCATTAAGGGTTCTCAGTGCTTTTTTATTGAAGCCCTTGTCTTGGTCTCCAATGAAGAGACGATAGACCCTAAAGAGTTCAGAAGTTTTCCCTTACCTTTCTTCGAAGCCATATTCCTTACAAGGTAAGAAAGGCGTAAACATGAATATAAGTGAAAATGTTTCGAGGAAGAGAATAAACCAAAAGCTCATTCTCAACAATAGCGAATACGCTTTGATTGGTTTTTTAGGCGAGTCCTTTCTCAACCCATAGAGTAGCTTCAAGCTCTTCATAAGTGAGGGCAACCTTGACAAGGCTATAAGCTATGAGCTAATTAAGGGAAAGTAGGGTCTTCTAATCAGCTTGGTTTATGCATCCCGCGTTGATCTTTGATAAAACAAAAGTGGCTAAGTCAGGCTTTGAACCTCAAACAGCTGCATAAACAGAGAATGTCGTTAGTAAACTTTTAGCAATGAAGTTCAGCATAAAGAATCGAATACATCATTCTAACCCTGACAAATATATTTATGGAGAATGGGTTTAAATGCATAGGGCATACGGCTATGCATGTTCATCTCGACTAAAGAAGACTGGCACCAGTCTCTACCCATGTAAAACCATCTGTCTTTTCAATCTTTGTTATAAGAAGGGTTGCTCGTAACTAACTTATCGACCTTGGTGCAAGCCTAGAGGTAGTAAAAGGTAAGGTGTTTTTTCGGTCCCTTTTTTAGTAAAAATAAGTGCTTCATTTCACCAATGATCAGTGGGGTTTACTTGGCCGAAGCCTAGATCACATATAGCCCGGCTATGGTTCTCCACCTATTCAAGTTCAGTTGGTAAGGAAGAATTTCGAAACCATAGAATGGAGCGGCAAAGTATGGTTGCAATGGTAATTTAGTCTTTACGAGAAATAACTCTTCGTTAAAAAGCCACCTCATCCCCCCTCGAATGACTTGAGAACTCATTAGCTTCTAGGACCCCAAAAGTAACAAAGCTAGGGATTTGGTAGAGTTTTTTGAAAACTATTAAGTTAGCCTCATGGATGCTTGAAAGGAACTTATCAGCCTTTAATGGGCTAATTTCTCTGGTCAGATTGGGGGGAGGGTATTGAACTAAGGGATGCTGAACACTATCAACATGAGGGTCTATCTTGAAGTTTGACTTAGCGTAGTCATCTCAAACTTATCATTCTCCTTGCTCATATTCCTATCCCCTTGTCTACTTAGTATTGGGAGAGCTTCGAATATATGTTCGGGGGTTGAGAGAGAAGGCATAGGCTGATCATTTTGTTGAGCCATCCTATCTACGAGGCTTTAGAGAACTTCTTGGTCTCTCATGTTAAATTGTTCAGGGTCCATTTCTTCCTGCATATGTTCAGAAAAGCTGTCAGACAAAATCACTACTTCGAGTTCGGGGTGAAAATAATTAAGGGCGCTTGATCCAAGGTTTAAGATGGTCAAACGGATCTCAACATCAAGATAAACAATGGCAAAGGGTTGGGCCTTCTTTAAAGGAATGGTCTCGTTTTCCGTAATGAGTTCAACTTTAATCCTACGGGAAAGCTGGCTCTAGGCTTTATAATCTATCTCAGATGAGCTCGTTGAGGAAGTGTCAAATTCGCTTCATTAACTAGTGGGGATGTCTCTTATATCAAGGCTTTCACATCTTGACATAATTAACTTAAGCAAACAATAACGTGGTTTGATCAGTTTTGAGTTCACCATAGGACAAAATCATGGTTAAGTATTAATTCTATTTAAGGGAATTTACTTTTGCTTAGTTCTAAGGTTACTGTAAGGTTCCTGGGCTGCAAGTTGGGCCCGGCTAAGTCTCTGCTTAGATAAGGAAAGCTTAAAACGTTTGGTTAGATTCTGAAGTGGTTTTTATGATTTATCTTGGTTTTTGAGTCTATTATACCTAAAAATAAGTTTGAAATTATACCTAGTCGTGAAGTTAACTAAGAGAAAAACATGAAATTCAATGGATAAAATAGCAGATTCACATTGAAGAATAAAAGTTTGAAAGAAAGGAAACTTACTAGAATGAAAAGGTTGGCCAATGTTAGAGGCGAAATAGAGGTTCACTCGCGAATTGGAGAGAAAATTTGTAGGAGAAGTTTGTAGTAAGTAACAGAGGCTTTTGAGTGTTGTAAAAGACACAAGAGAAGTAAAGTGAGGGGAGGACAGAATTTATATTCCATCCACTCCACACTGTAATTAAAATAAACGGTTTAGATACTGTCACAAGGCCATCTATTGATGTGGCCTTTCTGTAGGCAACATGGACCAATCGCACCAAAGCACGTGGTGGCCAGATAAAGGATGAAGGCGATAAAAGTTACAAGCATTTACGCACATTTTAGCACCATTGGCGCTTCTTTGAATTTCAAAGGCCGTAACCTTTTTTGTGTTCAACCACCAAGTAAGTTTTTGTTCTTATTCTCTGAGTAGGAAAACTGGAGTTTGGGGGAGGAGCAGCAGTGAAGCCTTAAGTGAAGTAAGCCGCAGATTATGTTCAGCTTAGTGTTCTTGTTAGCCGGGTGATTATTTCAAAAACAATAAAAAAAATCTGAGTTGCTTAGAGAATGGAGTTTTCATTGAAAAAGCTTTTCACTAGAAACTGGGGGCTTGATGTTTGGGAAGATGACCTCAGGATCACAAGATCCATGGGCTTCACGTTAACAAGCCCAATACCTGGTCAGCCTTCTTACGTCCTAATCAGGTCAGCTCGATATGTTCTTGATCAGATGTTCCATGGGCAAGTCTGACCAAAAAAGAAATTCTTGCAGAAAAAGAAAAGTTAAATTCGGAAGTTTTAACTTAAGGCAAGTTAGGATTTTGTTGGATACTTTCCGAATTCAATATAAGGTCGAATTTCTAATGCTATTAGAAAAAGAAAAACTATATATATATATATATATATATATATGTACACTTCTCTCGATTTGGTGACAATTTGGCTACAGGCTGCTGGATCTATCTAGCATCAGGAATTTGGTTTTTCTTGTCTTTGAGTACCTAGACATTGATCTGCATTCATTCATCACCAAGATGGTTTTGGATCCTCCTGTTATAAGAGTAAGTAAGATCTTTATGCTTCATTCTGTCTGTTATTTTAATTCATGAATGAGCATAGTTGTTCCATCACAAAGCATGTGAGACACATTTAGATGTTTAGATGACTAGAGGATTATGCGGTTCTACTTAAATTGTTTTATAAGAAAGCATATGGTACATGCTTCATGCTTAGATGATTTCTTTTATCTAACATTATAATGTTAAAATTAATCTTCTGTACGTATTTTGTTTGTGGATATATTATAATGTGAACATTTTCATGGGAAGAACTTGATCTAAGCACACATGTAACTACTGGGCTATGTTTGTGCTTTTGTTTTCCTATTTTAGGGGTTTATTTGGGCTATGAAATCACATATATGCAGTTCAAATAGAATGTGAATTCATATTGATCACTCATCCCCCAAGAAAAGATGAAGAAAACAGAGGTTACAAGAATCAACAACTGTGAAAGTAACAAAAATGAAGAACATAAACTTCATTCATTGTGTGGAACGAAAGAAGAAAATATTTACTCCAGCTATTGCAGTTTTTGTTACGAAAGGGAAAGAGAACATACAAAATTTACTGACTTTGTTGAAAACTATATGGATACAGCAACTCAATATCCAATTGGCAGTAAGCAATCCATCTATAAATTTTGTACAATGACTACTGGACCTAATGGTGAAAGTTGGATGCTCCGATTTTTTAGCAGTCAACATGATTTTCATTTCCTCTGTCCCAGGCTCTGCTGAAGCAAATTCTTCTCGGTTTGGCATATTGCCATTCACTTAATGTTCTGCACGGAGATTTGAAACTAAACAATCTGCCGATAGATCTCAAAAGCAACGCAGTGAAAATTGCAGATTTTGGACTTGCCAGATCAGTTCGACTTCCTCAGAAAGAATATTCTCGTGATGTATTTAATATTTATCTTTAACTCTACCTATTAGCTTTTAGCCTTAGCTAGATCATAATGTTCTATTTTCATTACTTTGTTCTCGTTACTGCTAAGTTCTGCTTCCTTCGAATCTCCTATAATATTTAGGACATTTGTTGAAAATGCATATATTTCACTTTAGCAAGTCTTAGAGAATGGTTTTCTGAGCATTATAGTTAGACACATGTTAGTATAATCTGCAGTCAAAATTGTTATTTATTCCTCTACACTATTTCCTTAAAATTTAGAACTTTGGTTGTAAGCTTTCTTGAAGTCATTTGTAATTCAATATTTTACGGGGATGACCGTTTCTCAAATTTATATCCTTATAAAGAAACAAAAGTTGGGTTAACTTGTTGTTTGATTAATAAAATACCAGCACCAATGTCCTTATCGTTTGTCTTTATGATTAAATATTATTAAGAAATCCTCTAAAATGGTTTTCTCTTCTTTGATTTATTCTTCTTCAGGATTCTTGGATTTATATGATTAAATATTATTTTTGTCTGTTACTGTGCAGAATTTGGATAAAACATTTCCTTATCTACAACTGGTGTTGATCTTCTTTCTGTGAGTATCAATATTTTCTCTTGGAAAGTATCCTTAATCACCCTTGTAGTAGATCATGATGTGAGGGAAGTCATTGAGTTTATGAAGGACATCATTTCCATCACTATTTATAGACATAACAATAAATAATTGGAAAATATAGCTGATTTAATTTCTATGAAGAACATTTGAACTAATTTTGATAAACATTCATTCTTGTTGTGCAAGTTAAAGTGCAAAACAATGTAATTTAGCTTGTATTGGCAGATATGCACTTTTCTTCACTCATACCTTCATTCCTCGTGTTTACAGAAAATGCTCTGCTTGAATCCAAAACGGAGAATCACTGTTAATGATGCACTTGAGCACGAGTACCTCAGAGGTGTTAAGAAGCCGCCGTCGGTATTCATTCCATCCACCGGCAATTTTCTCAATTCTCTTGAAAGGGGCACAACCATGAGTGATATAATTGAATCTGGGTATTTTCAGACTTAAAAATTGCTTACTTTCTACATGTAGCTCTATGATGCTACATATGATAGATTCTACATTAGTATACTGTTAATTCCCTTCCCTTTTCTAGTTTAAAGTTGTTATTATTTCAGCATTACACTTACTGCCATGTAATATCTATCTTCTGCAATGCCTTTCAATCCATAACTTCAAAACATGGCAACAACATATAACAATAATCTTGGTACAGAAAGCTTCATCTGATGTAGGCTAAACAGAAAGCTCTCTTACAGTCTTGTTGAGCAACAGCAGTAAATTATGAAGATGGACTACTTTTTTGCTTCTGAAGCAAGGCCCATTGATGCAACATGGACTATTTCTACTGGTTCTATCATGATAAAATTTAAATGCATTACGTAAATTCAAGAGGGATTTTCATTCTTCATGATTAACAGTTTGGTATTTCTTCTTTCTTTTACAGATTAGGTGAAGTAGTTTACTTGAACCCTTCCCTCGTGAGATAGGCACTTTACCTCTAGGCTAGTAGTGGATGGTTTAGCTTCAGTTAATGCTTAGTAAACTTTGATAGATGATTTATCTTTATCGATTTTAATCTCAAAATTTAGTTAAATTATCCCAATAATAAATTTGCTCTTCTTCTGCTTTTACCTCTTGTAATGAATACTTTCATTATACATCCAGATGTATTTTTGCTGCTCGGATGTCTGTCCACAAATTTGCCAGAAATTAATGTCTCAACATACCTCCATTCTAAACTTGGTAATGTCTTAGTCTGCCAACAATATTAGAAATTGAATTTCTGGTCCTCCTATATAGAAATCAAGGTAGACTGTAGTTTGAATATCAGTGATTACAAGTTTAAAAGTTAATTTACAAGCTTTCTTGTTTTCCCCGGGAAAATTAAACTTTATTAATTGTCTGTCCACATAGAATCTATGCACTTTCATTGCTCACTTTCTACAAGAAGTTCTATGACATTACTTATGAATATGATGCATCCTACTTTAGTTTACTGTTTACCGTTTCCTCTGGTCCAGTCTAAGTTATTATTATTTCAGCATTACAATTACTGCTATGTGAATATCTATCCGCTGCAATCTTTTTCAATCCATTTACTTCAAAATATGGCAACATAACATTGATATTGTTACTGTCAGTCTAAGATTATCTAATTTGGCCTTGAATTTTATGCACTCTGATTGTTTATATAGTGGTATTCCTTCTCAGCTTGAGCTCGTTGTGCTAACTCATTATGATGCTTACATTTTTGAAGGGATAATGCAGGCATATTGAGCCACAGCAGTTAACAGAAGACATATTGAGTATTATTCAAGTATTCAAATGATTCCTTTCAGACCTAGAAATCCATTTGGCTTCCAACATTGTTGAAATAGCGTTCTGCACAATTTGAAAGTTATGGCTGATGAAAATGTTAAGCTTTCAATAACAGGTTGTTCCAAGCAATGTTATTCATTAAAATGAAGTAAATGCAACTCATTGTGCAAGTTTTTCTGAGTATGTGGATGTGAAGAGCAGAAAAAAAAATATCATAGATTGAGAGATGTAAATGAGTTTCAAAAAGATATTCTACTGTTATTCTGTATAAAATTCATCGAATATCTGATGTACAAAAGAATTAAAGAATATACCCAACACATGCAACAGTTATTTACAACTCAATCAACATGGAAACCTAGCTAACTGCACAGGAACATAGTAATGGGGTTGGGGAAGCAATGGTCTCCCACAGTACACAACTCTTGGACAGGATGGAGGAGGAATGTGTAAATAGAATCTTTAGAACTTGCTACTTGTATGTAAATGTCTGTTGCTTGGGCACATTTCAATAGATGTATGTGAACATAATTGGAAGCTCGCATTTGCTATTTTCTTCATTAATTGTGAATTAATTGTCTAAAGATTCATCTACTGCATTATTAAACCCTGGTAATTAATTGTCTGTCCATCATAGAATCTGTTTATTTTCAGACTTCAAAATCGCCACTTTCTACATGTAGCTCTACGATGTTACATATGATACATTTTAGTATACTGTTTACCGATTCCTCTTTTCTAGTTTCAGCATTCCACTTACTGCCATGTAATATCTATCTTCTGCAGTGCCTTTCAATCGACATAACTTCTTAACAATAATCTTGGTACAGAAAGCTTCATCTGATGGAGGCTAAACAGAAAGCTCTCTTACAGTCTTGTTGAGCCACAGCAGTAAATAGAAGATATATTCAGTATTATTCAATTATTCAAATGATTCATTTCAAAACTAGCATTTCATTTGGCATCCAACATTGTTGTAATAAAGTTATGCGTAATATGAAAGTTGTGGCTGATGAAAGGTTGTTCCAATTGCAATGTTATTCATCAAAATGATGTAACTACAATTCATTGTGTAAATTTTCTTGGTATGTGGATGTAGAACGCAGAAAAGAAATATCATAGATTGAGAGATGTTAATGAATCTGAAAAAAATACTCTATTACTGTTTTTTGTACAAGTCACTAAGCACATGAAACATTCATTTACTACTAGATCAACATGGAAACCTAGCTAACTGCCAAGGAACATAGTGATGAGGTTGGGGAAGCAATGGTCTTCCACAGTAGAAATTTCATGGACAGGATGTAGGAAGAATGTAAGGCTGACAATACGGTGGCACGATAATCTTCGGACGAGACATTGGAATTCTCGCACTGATTCCGTACAAAAACCCTACTATAAAGCGCTCATCAACCAGATAAATCTTCCTCATTTTAGCAAAAACAGCTGCTGTTAACAGACTGTCTGAACCAACATTATGTGCAGCACCTGATCTCTCCGGACTCAAATCTTTGCCGCTCTGTTCCCGCCATCAACCCGTCACAGAATCTTGCCATAAACATGATGTCGTAAACATATTGGAAATATCCAGAAGCCAACTTAAGAAAATCAAAAACACTTCCTGGCATCGGATTTCAACTCAAGAGTTTAAGCATGTAAACCAAGTCACACAACCCATGAAAAGTCACCCACTTCAAACTTCAAAGTCTTCGTACCGCACCGCCTTTGCCGCGTTTGTCGGTGTATTGCGTAGAAAACCCGGAAATTCGGTGTCCACTAACGGAACATTGAATCTGTTTAAGCACTGACTGAGAAAGAAGACCTCGAAATCAAGATTAGAACTCCAAACTTCCCTAATGTTCACACTGCCCATTTACTGTAACTCCCTCAAACAACCAGATTTGAGTGACAGAAGATGGAAATTGGTCTCTGGTTGAGAAATCTTGGTCTAATTTCACGACACTAAGAACTGCGTTGCTTTGCTTTGAAGCAGACAGAGGAGAAACAGAGAAGGGAACTGATTCACGGAGAGAAATATTCCTTAAGTTCCTTGAAACAATTGAAACGTGGGCATATCAGGAGATGTTTAGAGATAGAAATTGCTAATTACTTGTGGCGCAATTTCTTCCCGCTGCAATTTACCGTTGCTTCCTGCTTTCAAATTTGAAACCGCGAAATACAAGTGACCGTTGTTTCGCTTATCATTGTTGGGATAATAACATTTGTACTGCTATACGGTTGAATAAATAACAAATTACGCCATGTACTTCTCCATAATATCAATTTAGTCCTCATTCCTTTGCGTTCCACCGTCATAGGACTACCATTATTCAAAATTGTCTTTCTGTCAGGGTCTAAGATGTTTAAATTAAGAATTCTAAATGTATCCAAATTGGAAGCAATATTTTCAAGATTAAGATTGAGAAAAATTGTTATTTTCCTTTTTCTGTTTGACAAGAACTAGCCTTTTGAAATCAATATTTGGGTTAAATTTAAAACATTCAACGTTTGGGGTTATATTTCCTTAAGTTGTTATTACCCTTTTTAAGTTTGGAAGTGTTTTTGTTGTTTTCTAAAAGCAGAAGTTTTTAAGAAAATGCTTTCTGGGTTTTGTTCCAAGACTTATATAACTGCACCATCCATCTCTGTTGTAACAGGTACACAAACGCATGCACTTTTACTTCTTGGCGATTGCTTTCTGGTTATGGTTCAAACTCATAGTAGATTAAGGTATGTCAAATTGTAATTTCTGCAGTAAAATTGAAACGTATTACTTAAAAGTCAAGAGGGATCTTTCATTGTTTATGGTTAACAATGTTGGGATTTCTTCTTTCTTTTAAAAATTTTGTAACTAAATTGATTCAAGCCATTAGGTGAAGTAGTTTAAGGGTATGTTCGTGATACAGGTAACAAATTGTCAAGTGAGTGGATGATAGGTTTATTATACACTTTAGTTGCTGCTGAACAGTTGCAAACATATCATAACCGTAAGAAATATCTGCTAGTGATATCTTTATTTTATTGAATTGGAAATGGGAATTTTACTCGGAATGAAAAAATCTTTTATTGGTTGTCTGTTAAAGCTGCAATTTTGTCCAAAATTTCTGCTTTCCCCCGTGGGTTTCAGTGACCTTCTAATTGCTTGCTATATTTTCACTGAAATTAGGTGAAACAGCAAACCGTGTTGAATTACCACCAAAACATGAAAATTTTACTGCTGAAATTTTCTTGAATTTTGAAAGTTTGTGTCGTTAAATGTTGTAGCTTCACGAAGTAGAGACTGCATAAGCTGTTTAAATTTTTGTAAAATTGTGTGTGAGTAGCATAAGTTTCCAGCTTCTGTTTTTATCATCAAATTGATTCATTGGACTTTTGAAATTGTACTTTTGTTGTTCATATTTTATCTCAACATAGAGAAAGAAACTTGGATTATAAAATCATTCTGCATTTTGTGCTATGATTGCTCACAAAATGAAATTTGCAATCTAGGAATAGAGCCAGAGAATTTATGTTTGGCCCTTAAATTGCCTTGGCTATCGCTGCCAAGTTGGTTTGTATGAACCTCAAACGTTGCCAGATATACTATTCCATGTGAGTTGAGCTCGCAACTATTTGAATAAAAATTAACTGCTCTTGTCCCGGTGACATTTTTTTAAAGAGAAATTTCGTTAATTAGAAAGAGAACAAAAGAGAATCTCAAATTAGAGCAATCTCAGATGGAATCTGCCTGCAAACTGAATTGGCGATTTTTCTTTCCTTCCTACAGCTAGTTTTTTGCTGAGCTTATGAGCAGCTGTGTTACAATTGGGCGGATGTGGTGATTTTATCATTCATCTGGTGTTCATAAATTTACCCCTGAATCTCTTTTGAATACTTTCATTGTTTATCGCTAATTGACATTTGTCTCATACAAAATTCTTGGTAATGTCTTAGTTGTTAGAAATTATGATTCAATAAAGTTCATCCTTCTGTTTATCTTACTATGATTTTTTAATCTAATTTTGTATTCAAGAGCATTTGTTAGTTTGTATTCAACAACTTGTTTACACGTAATGGATCTTGAAACAAAAAATAATTATTGATAATTTCTCTGAACTTATCTCAGTTTTGTTGATTTGGTTTCAATTTTTCTAGTTTCTTCTGTCTCATTCCTGAATTAGGTCAAGTGGAAAATGTGATCTTGGAATTGGAAATTACAAATGTAAAAGGAATGGAACAAGGAAATCAAGAATAAGACAAGGCGGCTATGGTGAGGTTTACAAGTGTCGCAATCTAAAGCTGGTAGCTATCAAGATGATCACAATTCGGAATGAGATTGAAGGTGTTCCAAGCTATACACTAAGAGAAGTCTCTCTTCTCAAGGAGTCGCAACATGAAAATGTTGTCAGGTCAGTTTTCAACCTACAGATCATAATGATTTTGTAACCAGATTTGTAGACATCTAAGTTGGGTTTACTGGATGATGTGTTTGCGAGTTAATATTAAATTTTGAAAAGTGAACTTTGGTAGTAGTGTTGTTTGAACAAAACAAGATATATAATGTTATAATTGCTGCAGGTTGGAACTTATCCCTATTTATTTCACAGCACAATGAGGATAGACCTCAAATCAGTTAACATCTTCACTCTAGAAAAAAGGTACTCAATTAATGGATTAGCTGTTTGTTAGTCCAGTTTGTGAGCGGTCAACTTTTAAGATATGGCACATGTGTGTGTGTGTATCTATAGACGAAATATATTCGAAACTACTTATTGGAAAACATGTTATTGATCTTTTTGGTTGAAGAATCTAACACAGTATGTGTAGATTTGCTTGGTAAAAATTAGTAATCAAACATTATAATTCCTTTTCAGCACACCTTTTTAAATATGTAATTTGAATTGTATGCTAATTTTGATGTTGAGTTTATTGTTTACTGAAAATGTTGTTTAAATTGTAAGTATTGATGTGCGATGTCAGATTTAATATGACATGTTGTCAGTCAGATGTGATATGGATGTTTGTACACACACACACACACACACACACATCTCTGGATTTGGTGACAATTTGGCTACAGGTTGCTGAATGCATTTAGTGTCAAGAATTTGGTTTTTCTTGTCTTTGCGTACCTAGACCTTGATCTGCATTCATTCATCACCAAGATGGTTTTGGATTTGCCTTTTATAAGAGTAAGCAAGATCTTTTTGCTTCATTCAGTCTGGTATTTTAATTCCTGAATGAGCATTGTTGTTCCATCACAAAGCATGTGGCACACGTTAGATGATTATACAGTTCTAGCTTATTATAGTTGTTGTAACAAGGTTTACAAATTTTGGAATTCAGTTTTGATAAGTGGGTTTTGTTTCAAGTGCATGTGACAGCCATGTTGGGTATCTATTAATTGTTACCCGAAATTACAAATTGATTTTGAAATTACCGAAAATTTGCGTTAATTAATGATATTTATTTTTTTTGTACAAAAAAAGTTACCAGCAAGAACAGGACCTGTTTGCAAAAAAAGAATCTTCCGCTTATGGCAAAAATGTATGGTCATCTTGATATGTAGAGCTCCATTGATTATAAGTTGTTGTATGGTAGTTGGAATTTAAAGGATCCATGGAGGATTGCAATGAAGGCAGCAAAGAACTCTGGTTCTGTCATCGTTGTCTTTGGTTTAGTTTGCATTTAGTGCTTGAAACTCTGCATTCATAGAACTTGGTTGAGGAATTTTTGAGAATATATTGTGCTGCTAAGTTGATAACATCAAATGCTAAAGGATATTAGCAGAACGTTGTATAACACAATTATGGTTTTATATATCAGACAAGTACAGTTATTTTCAAATCGTGCCTCGTGTGCTCAAATTTTGTTGTTCGAGAACGTGAAGTTTTTCATTAAGGTGGAAAATGCATCCCATTATTTTTTTTATTAATTGTCATGTTAAATCATGATTTTGTGTGTGTATATATATATATATATATTTCTTTGATATTAAAAAGAAGAAAAAAAAATAATTTGATATGAATAGGTTATGTTAGAAACAAAGTGTGTAGAGATATACAGTATTATAGGTTCTACTTAATAGCAGTCTTAATTTAAAAATGCTTCGACTATTTTGGTGTAGTCTAATTGTCTAAAAAAACTCAAAACATAATATTCTTTTGGTGCAATCTAATTGTCTAAAAAGCTCAAAAAAAAAAATATTTACACCAATCTTTTTTTAGTGCAATCTAATTGTCTAAAAAACTCAAAACATAATATTAACACCAAAATATGGATTGACCTGGTTGCTACGTCTATTAACTATATATTTGTTTGTTTAATATTATAAATAATTTGTCCTTATGCACAAATCTGGTCAATGATATAAATTGGTAATTTGAGATAGATTATGCAAGAACAAAGAAACACACAAACCAAAATTTTACGTGGTTCTCTTTTCTCTTGCTATCTCTTACTTCTTCTCTCTATTGCTTTCTTCTCCTCCACTCCCCCTTCCCAACCCCTCTCTTTGTATCTTAACCTCTTCTTTTATATAGTTTAAATTGTAGAGCTTCCCTTAAGTACAAACTGATTAGTTCCTCTCTTATAGTTTACTTAGAATTTCTCATAATCGGAGATATAATCTTTCTCTTAAACTTATCTTAGTTAGAATTTTATATTGAGTTAAACTTTTACAAGTTAACTGGCTCTGTTGGGTTTGGGTTGGACTTGTTAGATTTGTCTTCAAGCTTGTTAGGTTTTGGATCGGACTTGTTTCATCAACTCTTAGACTTCGGCCGATATGTAATTTGGACAAAGTTGATGTCTCATGGGTACTCTTCGAACTTGGTACTATTCATACACATTATGTTCATTCTCGACATTATTTATACTCTGCACTGTTCACCTATGTATGTTACTGTTCACGTGTGAATTTGTGCCTTCATAATGTGTTAGGAGACTTGCTTGTATATAACATACTAGGAGGTGACTTCCAAGTGTATAACATGCTAAGAGGCGGCTTGTTTATACATGGCGTGTTAGGGGATTTGCATGTGGATGACATGTTAGGAGATGACTTTCTTGTGTATGACATGCTAAGAGATGATTGGGCAGTGTCTGGCATGCTAGGAGGCGACTACCTATGCATGACATACTAAAAGATGACTTGTTCGTGCTTAGCAAGCTAGGAGGTGACCTGCTCTTCTTCCAAAGTTACCCCTTATTAACCATTAGATTTTGTAATTATCACAGCAATTTGATAATTAAAAAATGAAGGAAACGAAAAAACTTTCAGTTTAAATTGAAAGAATTTTAAACCATTTGTCTAACGTACACCATGCAATTAGGTTTATGATTTTCCAAGAATTCAGATCGGGTATCCCAACAACATGCTTGCTTCCGTAAATACTATTAAAAAAACTTTCTTGCTTGGTTTCTTTACATGTGAGATAAGTGCAGATTACCTCTTACTATTTGAAAAATACCTCATTATCTTTATCCGTTAGTTTGATTAATGTTGGCTAAGGGTAAAGTTAGTTTTTTTCATACAGTTGAGTTTAATGAACTGTTAATTGTCACTGCTAGCCACCACTGATCACTGTTGACCATCGTTGATCGTCATCCATTTACGTTACTATATGTATTATCAAAATTTTTGTTGAACGTTTTATACAATGGTATCTTCATCATTATCATTTGATAAACCATTCACTATAAATTTGAAGTTAAATTTTTTATATTTGAAAATTTAACTTCAAATCTAATGCGAACAGTAGCTCAAACATTAATAATGATGGCACCGTTGCGTGAAACATGCAATAAAGATTTTAATAATATATACAAGGACCTTAAATTGATGTAAAGAGAAAAATATTTTTCATCCATATCTCAAATTGATAAGTTGTACAAGGGTACCTCAATTATAGATGTGAGGTAATGAAAATGAAAAGAACCAAACAACCATGCATGTGCGAAGAGTCATGTAACGTCAATCAATTGGAAATCACGGTAATACACATATGCAAATTCAATAATAACGTTTTGGCTACTGTATACTAGGTACGGGATATTTCTTTAGGTTTTTATATTTAATTTATTTTAATATTATTGTTAATAACTTTATGCCCATTAATAAAATATAACATATACTTAATTATCACTTTTATTGTTATGTAGCTGATTTATTTCACATAGTATATGAAATCAATTTAGTTTCATGTCACAAAATTTGGAAATAGTAATACTTCTTTCGTTGCTAGGTAATGTGTCAAAGTTCAAATAAAATTAAAAAAAAAAAAAAGAAATGTGGAAGGAAAATTTTGTTACAACTCAATTAACATCATGCTTTGGACCTAGCTAGCTAATACTAACATTAAATCAAAGTGTTTGTCACATTGTTAAAATCTCTTAAATTTATGATGATAAAACTATCTACTGTGTTAATCAATTGATGACTTCAACTAATTGTAGCATCTTTAAATTCCTATAAATCGAATAGTGTGTGTATATTTGGGGGTACAGTATTGACCGTCAATTAACTGCTTAATTTCAACATGTTGCATAGATATACAAAATTTTGTTTTTTTTTTAACCCAACCCTCCTTATCAACCCGAATTGACCAATAAATATAAATATTGTTGTAAATAGTTATGTTTGTTGAAATAATTTTACCAATAATGTTGGCTACCATAAAAATATTATTGTAAATAGTTATGTTTGTTGAAATAATTCTACCAATAATGTTGGCTACCATATATTACGCACGACATATTTTTTTAGGCATAATTTAATTTATTTCCGCATTAAATTATTATTTCTCAGTTCAGGAGTGCGTATAAATAAGACAGAACATGATAAATAATAAAATTTTATATATAGAAACAAATGGTAAATATATCTGATTGTATATTAACTCTACGTCACCCAAATTCTTCTATATCCACTAATTATCACAAATTAACTAATTAACACCAAATCAATTTCCAGAATACCAAATTCTTCATTATTATGTTTGTGAGATTGAAAATAATTGTAAATTTGCTTCCAAAATAACTTTAAATTTATAAATTAACACAAATTCAGTAAAAAAGAATTTACCTATCCTTTTCAATTTGAAGAAACTTGGAGCATTACCTGTTGGAAAATGAACGCCACGTGGTATCCAATAACATGCATGCATGCATTTAAATTACAAAAAATTAATCAACTTTGGCATGCGCGTAATATCTGGATTAAATTATTATTTCTCAGTTGAGGAGTGCATATAAATAGTCAGAACATAGAGCATCTCAAGCTCAAATATATATCTTATAAGTATATGTCCATCATGTTTTCTCAGGTTTCAGCCGCTTCTATTTTAATCCAAGATGCTGATCAGAAGAACTCCAAACGCCACCCGGCAAATTATCATCCTACTCTTTGGGGGGATCATTTCCTTGCATATACTAACGACTCCATGGTAATATATAGTTGTTAACAAATATAAATATCACTATAAGAAATATTAATAATTGTTGAGCCACCTTCTACGTACCCACCTTCTATATATTTAAATTATAGTAATAATACTACACGTTTAATTGATTCTCTTTTGTGCAGACAATTGATCCTGCAGCTCGAGAAGAGTACGAAGAACTAAAACAAGAAGCAAGGAGATTGATAATTGCTAATACAGATCAACAGGTCAAGAAATTGCACCTTATTGATACAGTACAACGCTTGGGTGTGGCTTATCTCTTCGAAAAGGAGATCGAGGATGAACTGGAGAATATACATAATCACCTTGATATTGGCAGTGATCATGATGATCATGATCTCTGCACTGTTTCTCTTTACTTTCGACTACTTAGACAGCAGGGAATTAAGATTTCATGTGGTAAGTAAGCAATTTTAATTGCCTAAGCTATATATGTTAATTTCAAATTAAATATCCTCACGCAAATTTTTTAATTAATTAAATTGGGTTGGTCTAAATTAAATTAATTTCTCTGAATTAATTATATGCAATCAGATGTATTTGAAAAGTTCAAAGATGAAGAAAGTAAATTCAAGGCAAGGTTGATAAGTGATGTTCAAGGCTTGTTAAGCTTGTATGAGGCAGCACATCTAGCCATTCGTGGAGAAGATATTTTGGATGAAGCCATTGCTTTCTCAACTGCTCATCTTAAGTCAGCAGTATCTCATGTATGCCCTAATCTTGCAGAACAAATAAATCGTGCTCTCCGCCGTCCTCTTCGTAAAACCTTACCAAGGTTAGACACATTGTACTTTTTGTCTATCTATCCAAGAGATGATTCGCACAATAAAACTTTATTGAAGTTTGCAAAGTTAGATTTCAACATGTTACAAGCAACACATCAGAAGGAACTAAGCACTGCTACAAGGTGAGTTCGTTTTATAAATTAAATTGGCTCAATTGATTTACTTATGAACAGCATAGTTGTACTGATCATGCAAGACAATTTGAGCTTTATTAAGAAAGTTTTAATATGAAGTTTAATTGAATTTCAGGTGGTGGAAAGATTTAGACTTCACTAATAAGCTGCCTTATGCGAGAGACAGATTAGTGGAGTTATATTTTTGGATATTAGGAGTTTACTTTGAGCCGAAGTATGCATTGGCAAGAAAAATAACGACTAAAGTAATTTACATGTTATCTGTCATAGATGATACATATGATGCCTATGGTACTTTTGAAGAACTCAAACTCTTTACCGAAGCTGTCAAAAGGTAACCATACATAATGTAATTTTGTTTAAATTATATATATATATATATATATTATTTTATTCATTTAATTTAGAGTATGGTTATTTGGTAACTTCCAGATGGGACATTGGCGCTATAGATATACTTCCAGAATATATGAAGTTAATTTATCAGGTACTCTTAGATATTTACAATGAAATTGAGGGAGAATTGGCCAAGCAAGGAAGATCATATGGCCTTCCTTATGTGAAAGAGAAGGTAGGCAATTTATGGCTTAATGGTTTATATATATATATTCATAAATTAATTAATATTTTTTTTCTCTTAATTTCTTTTGTTCGACGATATATATTTATATATCCTCAGTTGCAAGAACTAGTTGCAACATACTTTGTAGAAGCTGAGTGGTTGAATGAAGGTCATGTTCCAACAATTGAGGAACATATGGAGGTTGCACTTATAAGTTGTGGCTATTCAGCGTTGGCAACAACTTCCTTCGTTGGCATGGGTGACATTGCAACTAAGGAGAGTTTTGAATGGATATCTAATAACCCTAAGATTGTAAGAGCATCATCTATTGTCAGTAGGCTCATGGATGACATAGTTTCTCACAAGGTACGTACGTACCATATATGCATACTTAATTAACTTTGTTACAGTTGGATAAGTGATCCTAGCTCTATAATTAATTAATTCCATATATATATATATATATATATATACTTATATAATATTTTTGTATGTACTTATATATAGTTTGAGCAAAGTAGAGGACATGTTGTCTCAGCTATTGAATGCTACATGAAGCAGCATGATGGAGCTTCTGAGGAAGATGCAGTTATTGTGTTTCGGAAGGAAGTTGAAAATGCATGGAAAGATATGAACGAGGAGATGCTCAAACCAACAGCTGTCCCTATGCCTTTGTTGGAACGGGTTCAAAATTTTGCACGCGTGATTGATTATTTATACAGGGATGGTGATAACTATACCGATTCTCATTTGGTTAAAGACCAAATTGCCTCGTTGTTGAAAGACCCTCTACCTCTTTGAAGAGTTAGCATGCATTTCGATCTGTTGATTGTGATCATCAAATATTATTTTTATTATTATATATGTATTGGCCTTGGAATAATGCATTGGATTAGATTCCATATTTAGTAATCTCTGTCGATCATGTTCATCACACTTAATTTAATTATATATGTACTGCCTTGGAATAATGTATTGGATTAGATTCCATGTTATAATAATAATCGCATCGTCATGAAATAAATAAAACATTTAATTATTGTCAATGCTTTAGAAATTAGAATAATTCATTTTGTAGTGTTAGTATACACTACTTCATAATCACATTGACTTTTATACAAATTTAAAGATGGAGACTTTTGAGGAATTAAACAGTAACATACTAGCAAATTTATTGACTTTATGTCCATTAATAGGAGAATAAACTATTTCCCAAGTTTACTCTAATTAACCAATTCCCCTTATATTTTAAAAAATTATCTTGACATCCAACCGTTAGATTAAGGGTCAAATTATCTTTTTAAGGATAAATTCGTCTTTCAAAATTATAATTGATTTTTAAATTACCAAAAATTTACATTAATGATATTGATTTTTGATACAAAGAAAGTTACCAAGAAGAATAAGAATTCTTTGCTAAAACAATCTACCACCTATGGCCAAAAACCATCCCTTTTCACAACCACCCTCAAAATATTTTTTTTCCCAAAATTATCAAAAAATAAAGAAGTTCAAGATTAATTTAATATATTTTCTCTAATATTACCAATTCTATTAAAAATTAAATCATAATTTATTACTATACTTATTTATTTTTCTTTTTATATAGGTTAATAAAAAAATTATCATAAATGTATTAATCAAATTAGATATTTTGTTCTAATAAAATTATTATAAATTGTGTCAATTAAATTAATTATCATTGTCCATTACTTTATTTTCATCAATTAATTTATAAAACTTAAATTAAATTTGACTATGTTATTTTGATAATATGTTAAATTGTGATTTCACATATGTAAAACGCATTTATTATTACTAAAAAAATATAATAAATTTGATTTATATTATGATATTTGATGAAAAGTTCAAAATTGATGATACATTTTTTCAGTAATAAATTCCTTCCCTCAAAGTTTTTTATCCTAAAATACTATTATCTATTTGTGAGGATTGTGTTCTACCAAAATCTCACAAAACAAGAAATTGATACAAAAGAAATTTAAAACTTTTTCCTTTGTTTAATTTAAAGAGATATAAAAATAAAATTCTAATTTGATTCACGTTAAAAAAAAAAAAAATATTCGTATAATATTTAAAATATATAATTTATTTTAGAAAAAGAATAATATAATTTACTTGGTCAAAATGCAAAACTGATTCCATTTTCATTGTTTAATTAATTGGTTAAATTAATTAATTAGATTATATGTCTTTTAAGTTTGGAGAATCCTTAACCTAATTATTTATATATTCAATCACATCTCTCAAAAGAATATTGTATCATATTTTCAGTTTGATAGTTGCTAAATGATTAACATTATTAATTATAATTAATTTAGCCCTTTTCCTAATGACAAAAAAAAATATATATATATATTTTGCTCATTTTGCTTGCTTAAAATATATGTCAAAACAAAAATATTTTTTAAAATCAAGAAAACACTAGAAGACAAACAACTAATTAATTGGTTTTTTGTACAAGCATTGGGGAAAACAATCACCACTTTAATAATATCTTTATAATCAATAATATTAAATATTTTTCATTTACACATTTTATCAAATAAGCTTGAGTGGTCTAATGGTAACTAATGTGTTCATTATCCTTGAAGTAGTTGTTTTGAATGTTTATAGTAGCAATGATTTTTTTTTTTTTTTTTTAATTTTTCTGGTCAAAATGAGGTCAGACTCAAGGTCGAGGGCTCACAGGGATCCCTAGCTCAAATTTAGAAAAAATTTCTCACCCATCTTTGAATTAAAAAAAATTAAGGATAGGCAATTGTTATTTTTCTGGTCAAAGCGAGATTAGACTTGGAGTCGATGGCCCATAGAGATCTCGGCCCAAATTAGAGACATCTTCCACCTATTTCTGAATTGAAAAAATCGGGAATGGGTTGAGAATGGAGATGGTCTAGCCTAATCGAGGTAGGGGTCAGGGATAGGGATCCACAACCCATCCCTGACCCATTGCCAACCATATATATGATCCTACTTTTATCGAGACTGCGTGGATGGCTGAGATACAGTTTAAGTTTTGGTGGGAATTTGAGGACCCAACAGCAGAATGGTTTACTCTATTCTATAAATACGAAACAAACAACAATTCCTCTCTCTAAATTCTCGGTGAGTCATAAACATCTTCTTGTTCCGTTGTTCAGGTGTGGTCACTGATCACTCTCTGTTTATCTTCAATTTTGTATTTCTTGAAATCGACTTCTGTTTCTGGTTTTCTAACTGCCGAATCGGTAATTTTATCATTCATTTGGTGTTTGTCAATTCTGAGTTCTTTGTTCTCGTAATTTTCACTGATTAGCAACATTATTCTGTTGTTATGACTCTTCATCCTTCTAAATCTGTGATTTAATCTAATTTTGCGTTCAAGAATTTTTTAGTTTGTATTCAAGAACTTGTTTACACGTAATGGATCATGAAAATAATTAATAATTTCTCTGAACATATCTCTATTGATTTGGTTTTTCTTGTTTTTCTTGTTTTTTGTCTCATTCTGTTGAATTAGGTTTACAAGTGTCGTAATGTAATAACTAGCCAGCTGGTAGCTATCAAGATGATCACAATTCATAATGAAATTGAAGGTGCCCCAAGCTACGCACTAAGAGAAGTCTCTCTTCTCAAGGAGTTGCGAAATGAAAATGTCGTCAGGTCAGTTTAAAACCAGCAGATTATAATGATTCTGTAACAAGATTTGTAGAGATCTAAGTTGGGTTTACTGGACGATGTGTTTGTGAGTTAATATTAAATTTTGAGAAGTGAACATTGGTAGTAGTTGTGTTTGAAGAAAATAAGATATATAATGTTATAGTTGCTGCATGTTGGAACTTATCCTTGTTTATTCAAACTATTTCATCCTTATTTCACATAACTATGAAATCAGTTAACATCTTCACTGTAGAAAAAAGGTAACCAATTAATGGACTAGCTGTTTGTTAGTCTAGTTTATGATTAGCCAGTTATTAAGATGAAATATATATTCAAAACTACTTAGTAGGAAAACATGTTATTGATGTTTTTGGTTGAAAAATCTAACACATTATGTGTAGATTTGCTCAGTAAATTAGCAATCAAAGAGTGAGGACATTATAATTCTTTTTCAGCACACATTTTTAAGTATGTATATTCAAAATTGTATGATGTGTAATATGAATTTTATGCTTAATAATTCAAATATTGCTTGAATAGACTTTAGTAGGATTTCATTTTTACATAACTCCTGTCTCCTCCCGTAATTAGTAGATAGCTAATTTTGATGTTGAGTTTATTATTTATTGAAAATATTGTTTAAATTGTAAATATTACCTGTGCAATGTTAGATTTGATATGACATGTTATCAGTCACATGTGATATGGATGTATATATATTGTTTGGGAAGATGACATTAGGATCATAGGATACATGGGCTTCGCGTTAACAAGCCCAATACCTAGTCAACGTTTATACATCCTGATCAAGTCAGCTCGGTATGTTCTTGATCAGACATTCCATAGGCGAGTTTGACCGGAAAAAAAAAAAAATTCTTGTAGAAAAAGAAAAGTAAAATTTAGAAGTTTTTACTCAAGGCAAGTTAAGATTTTGTAGGATACCTTTCAAATTCAATGTAAATTCGAATTCCTAATGCTATTAGAAAAAGGAAAACTGTGTTTTATATATATAGGGACCGAACCGTGAAAGAGAGGTGACTTTTCCAACTTTCAGCAATAAGAAATTTGTCTCTTCCTGTAATTTTCACTGTATGATATTGTGAGTTATAATTTTTCAGTATCAACAATTGGTGTCATTTATGGGAAACTACGATAAAAAAGCTATGGCAGTGATCAAGGAACAAATAGTCGTCAAGAGGCCACCCATTGGGAGAACCTCACGAAGAGGATTCATCGGACTCAAACTTCCCCCTAAGCTCACTGCAACTACCCTACGGCAAACAGTGATGCGTGAAGCAGAGGCGGACGCAACTCTACTTGCTCAGCAGTTGCGGGAAAGTAAGTGGAAGCATCTAGAGAAAGACAAGCAAGTAAAGGCCTTGGAAGACAAATTAGGGATAATGGAGAAGGAAATTGAAAACCTGAAGAGAATCATCTAGGGGGACGACATCAGTGGGCACAATCCGGTGAAACTAAGATTTTCGGAGAATAAAGAGAGTGTTTTCTTACCGAGGATCTGTTAAAAAGGATCGCCCTTAGGAAAGTAAGGAGTAGGTAGCAGAGACCAAGTGCAGAAAGGTAGGAAAAGGCTCGAACGGAGAAATTGTTACCTCAAGGCTACAATAAAGAAATTCCTTTTTGCGATATAGAAAAACCTGATAAAAAATTGGGCCCTGATCTGGATGAATGGAGTCAAGGAAAAAGAAGGCTCGAGCGCATACTGGTTTAGTGGACATACGAACTTATACCAACTAAAAGCATAAGAAAGATGGGGAAAAGGCTATCACAGAGAAAACATTCGATCAGGCAACATCGGCTGTTGATCAAGTGGTAAGCAGGAAAGAAACGAAGGAGAGGATCAAAGAGCTTACTGAAGAATTATAAGCTTAGAGGGAAAAGGATAGAGGGTGAGACGAAACCAATTCTGAGGGGGTGGAGCTTTCACTAAAGTCCTCCTTCTTGAAGGAAATACAAGACCTGTCCCTCCCTTAAAAATTTAAAATGCCCCAAATCCTATTGTATACAAGAAAAATGGATCCGACATTGCGCCTTGATCTTTTTAAGAAAATGATGATGATGCAAGAATTGACAAAATTGTAGATGTGCTGCCCATTCAACCTAACCTTAGAAGGGCAAGCACGACGTTGGTATAAAAATTCGAAAGCAGAAAGTGTAAAGAGTTTTGAGTAGGTATGCGCATAGTTCGTCGGTGAGTTCAGAGGGGCGGTGACCATGTCGAAAAACCCTAATTTGTTGTTACTAATAAAGTAAGGGAAAGATGAGACATTAAAGAGTTACATAAGAAGGTATCACAGGGAAGTCATGGAAGCTGAGGCCTTCTTACATCCCTTGACACTAGAAGGACTCAAGAAAGGGTTAAGGATGAACAGGGGATGGTTCGTTGTTTATAAACAAGTCTTAACTATGCTTGAGCATGCACAAAAGGAGATTTTCAAAGAAATTGAAATTGAGGATTGAATGTTGCTGAAGAGGAAGGAAGAGAGATTAGAAGAGTTAGGAGTTAGGGAACAAAGGTCAAGACTCGAGGATAAGAGAAATTAAAGGGGCTTACAGCGGATCAATCCCAGGCTCCTCATGAAGAAATAAGATTCTCAACGACCACACCACAATGATAGATTCGAGTACAGGCGTGATTATGGACTTCAATTCATGAGATATGAGGGAGTGATGGAGCAAAAAAGAGAGTTCCCTCCCCCGCGGAGGAAAAGGGTTAGGATAGTCGCTCTAGTTCAGGACAAAAGATAGTTTACAAACTAAATGCCCCTTTGTCAATGATATATGAGGAGATCAAGGACTCAAGCCTGCTACCTAGGCCTCGTCCTTTAAGTTTGGCATCCAACATTCGCGATAGGGAAAGAAAGTGTGTGATTCATTAAGACCATGGACACATGAAGGATCAACACCTGGATTTGAGGGAGCAAGTTGAAATCCTTGTGAAGAATAATTAGTTAGATAGATATAGAGTAAGAATATGTGAAACAGAAGAAGATTTGGGACACAGGAAAATGGGATCAGAAGATTCGGTTTATAGGAGCATGATAATTTCAAAAGGACCAATGTTAGTCAGTAACTCCAACAATGAGAGGAAGAATTATTTGAGATATTTGTTGTCGACTACTTAGGTGGACCACTACGTAATGAACATCAAAGTAGGAAAGAAACCCCATTTGGTGTCAATCTCGATCGTGTTCACTAATGAAGATAAGGTAAGAGTTAACTACCCTTATGATAATGCCTTAGGAATAACCTTGGAGGTTGGCTCAGTTAAGATTAATAAAATCTTGGTGGACATGGGGAAATTGGTCGATATAATATTCAAAGAGACTCTGAACTTTTAAAAATCGAGAATCTAAAGATAGGGCTCGCAGACACTGTCCTATATGGGTTTGCAGATTCATACATCTTCTCGTTAAGTTCAGTTCAGCTGTCGTTAATAATAGGAAATAGACCATATTAGAGGACCACGATGGTAGAATTTCAAGTTGTGAACTTAAAAATACTATATGCCATAATTCTGGGGAGGCATTTCCTAAGAAAAATTAGGGTGGTAGAAAGCATACATTACCTAAAGATCAAATTCTGACTAGGTGAAGGAATTAGAGTAGTGCGAGGGGATTAGAAGGCTGCTCGAACATGTTTCGCTTCTTCTATTAAGTGGTCTTATTGTATAACAACGAAATGCGTTAAAGGAGAGAATGACGAGGACATCAAACAATAGAAGGCGATAGATAAGTTGGAAAGGAATGTTGGACGATGAAAAATGCAACCAGCAATTGAACTAGTAGAAAAACTGGAATTGATATCGCTTGGCCCTTTGAGGACAGAACGGAAGGTGAAAATCAATTATCAACTATCGAGCGAGGAAAAAAAAAAAAACTCGTCATCTTTTTGAAAGAACACATGGACGTGTTCGCCTGGACCCATAAAGATATGTCTAGAATCGACTCTAGAGTGATTTTTCATCGCTTATCGGTAAATTCGATGTTCAAACCTATAAAGTATAAGCGAAGAATTTTTAACCGGGAGAGGAGGAAAGTAATTGAAGAGGAAGTGGATAAGCTAATCATCACAGGATTTAGAAAATAAGATTGGGTGGCTAATGTGGTGATGGTCAAGATATCTAATAGCAAATAGAGGATGTGTTTCGATTTCACTAACCTAAATAAAGCCTGCCTAAAGGATAGCTTCCTGCTTCCACGGATTGATCAATTAGTGGACTCAACAGCTAGACACAAATTAGTAAGTCTTATGGATGCTTTTTCAGTATACAATCAAATCTGAATGCACAAAACCGATCAATAGAAAACGGCGTTTATAACTGATCGGGGATTGTACTACTACAAGGTGATTCCTTTTGGTTTAAAGAACGCAGGGGCGACATTTCAAAGGTTGGTAAATATAGTTTTTATGCCTTTGATCAGGACAACGATGGAGGTGTATGTGAATAACACGATTACTAAGTCACTCAGGGTCGAAGATTATGTTCATCATTTAAGGGAGACATTTTCCTTACTCAGAAAATACAACATGAAATTAAATTCGAAAAAGTGTGTGTTCAGTGTCAGCTCTTGGAAGTTCCTAGGGTTCATGGTCAGTGAACAAGGGACAGAGGTAAACCATCAGAAGGTTCAAGTTATACTAGACATGAAGTCCCCGACTGCATTGAAGGAGGTGCAAGCCTTGATGGGGAGGTTAGCTGCGCTTAACAGATTTATCTCGAAAGCCACTGATAGATTCTTCCAATTTTTTTAGGTCACAAAGAAGGAAAAATACACGAGGTGGATGAAGGAATGCAAAGACAATTTTCAAGAATTAAAAGCTTATTTGGTGAATCCGTCTTATCTGGCCAACCCACTGATTAGGAACACACTGTACTTGTACTTTTCAATGACTGATCATACGGTGAGTTCGGTGTTGTTAAAAGAAAATAAGGGGACTCACCAACCAATTTACTATACAAGTAAGTTATTCCTCGATGTGGAAAAGAGATTCAACCCAAAAAAGTTGGCCTTCGCATTAGTGGTGGCGGTACAAAAGCTATGACCATACTTTTAAGTATACCCGGTAGTGATTTTCACCGATCAGCCTCTGCGGCAGATACTACATAAGGCAGATCTCTTATAGAGGCTGGTCAAGTGGTTAATCGAGCTCACCAAATTTGATATGGACTATCGACTATGCAAGGTAATTAAAACCTAACAGTTGGTAGATTTTGTTATAGAAAGGTTAGTCTTAAAAGGAATAATGGTGCGAGAGATAGGCGCATTAACAATGCCTCAGCATGTTAGGAGTATAGAGTTAGGCAAACAATCCGCTCAAACTTGCTTAGCATAAAAGGGTCTCAATAGAGTCCCGCTATTCGTTAGTGCAACTAAACAGATTATAAGGAAGGAATGCGGAGACTTAAAACTGTGGTGCCTGTATGTAGATAGGGCGTCAAATGCTCAAGGCGGAGCAGTTGGCATAATCCTGACTACACCAGGAGAAGATGAGTTAGCCTACGCCTAACACTTTGATTTCGAAATCACCAATAATGAAGCAGAGTATGAGCTTTATTGGTGGGGCTTGGTTTAGCTATGTCGGTTGGGGTGGAGTGCCTCGAAGTAAAGGGAGATTCACAGTTGATGATGAATCAAGTCTCTGGCAAGTTTCAAGCAAGGGACAAAAGCATGAACGCCTATTTAAGCAAGGTCATAAAGTTAGTAAAACGCTTCAGAAAGGTAGTGGTAACCTAGATCACACAGGTGGAGAATGAAAAAGTAGATGCCTTAGTCAAGTTAGCTTCAACGCTATAAGAAAGGTTTCCTACAATAATTTCTGTGGAAGTACTGCGTCAGAAAAGTGTGGAAAAATTAGGAGTAGAGTTAAACCAGATCAGCATGTCATGCTAGGTTCGGACTTGAATGGATTTGATTTGAGAGTATATTTTAGAGGAGAAGTTGCTTGAGGATAGAGAGGAAGCTAAGAGAATTAAAAGTAGATTCTTACGTTACTCAGTGATTAACGAGGTGCTATATAAACAAGGATTTAGGCTACCTTACTTGCGATATGTCAACTAGAAGGAAGCGTACTATGTGTTCAAAGAAGTCTATATAGGCAGCTGTGGTACCATGGGGGAGGCAGGTCCTTGGTATACTGTATTTTGAGTCAAGAGTATTATTGGTCGACATTACAGGAGGACGTGATGATGACAGCTCAGTCTTGTTTGAGTTGTTAGCTTTATAGGGATATCCCAAAATAGCCCTTTGAATAGCTCATCCTTTTACTTATCCTATAGCCTTTTGTTCAATGGAGGTTGGATTTGATTGGCCCTCTTCTTATAGAAGGTGCTCAGATGAAGTATGTAATTGTTGCTATCGACTATTTTATAAAATGGGTGAAAGCGGAGCCACTAACGACCATAATGGATAAAAGGAACACCGCTTTTGTGAAAAGAAACATCATTTATTGGTTCGAAATTCCTCGCATACTAATAGTTAACAATAGCAAGCAGTTTGATATGTAAGATTTAAAGAATTTTTCATTGACCTGAGTATCAAACTCAGATTTGTGTCCCTCACTTATCCTAAAGCAAATAGATAAGTAGAGGCAGTGAACATGGTTGTCGAGAAAGCATTAAAGAAGTAAATAGCCACTTCTTCAATGCTTTCTCGACGATAAGAAAGGAAGATGGGTGGATGAATTGCCTATTGAATGAAAACAAGAACAACGACTAGCAAAACACCTTATTCGCTGGCATTTGATTTTAAAGTAGTAATACTGATAGAAATTGGGGTACCCTCATTCAGAGTAAAGAACTTTGACGAATTTAAGAACAATGAGGCAATGAAGCTAAGTTTAAATTTGTTAGAAGATAAATGTGATCAGGCGCTTGTCAAGATAGCCTCTTATCAACAAAAGGTGACGAAATATTACAACAAGAAGGTACATTCAAGAGTTTTTTGAGAGGGGGACTTAGTGATGCGGCGTGTTACTCAAAACACTAAAATACTTGGCATAGGAGCCCCAAGAGATAATTGGGAAGGCTCGTATAAAGTGACCATGGTCATTAAGCTGGCAGTTTATTAGTTACAATACCCAGATGGTAAAGAAGTCAAGAAGTCGTGGAACGTTGAGATGTTGAAAAAGTATTTCCATTGAGAGGATTGCCGCTTAAAAAAATCTGTCCTCAATTCAAATCGAACACAATAATCAAGAAGTTATTAAATTCTAGTTTTATTTAAAAATTGTTGTAATAAGGTCTGACCCCAGTTTAGGCCAGGCAACAAGCATAGAAAGAAATAAATTCCTTGTTTCAGAACGTGACTATCACAAAAAGATCTGACTTCAGTTCAGATCAAATAAGAAAGCTTACTCACAAAAATATCACACCAACTCTAGATTTGATGTTAACTTTCTTTATTGTTAACCTAACCTCAATTCAGAATACAAAACGAGTAATTTAAATGAATCGATTATCAGTATTATTTTCAGACCATCTCAGTAAGTCAATCATACAGCAAAAACACTATATCAACAGAGGTGGAAGATAAGATAAACGAAGATACATCTAAACTTTCATTAACAGTATCTTTATTTACAAAATAATCATCTACATCTTCAATAAATTTTTATGCGCAAAAATCACAAAGTTATTAAGTGTCCTTCAGAGAAGATATAATGTCGAAGGTCGGAGTCGCAAAAAAAGACAAGGTCAGATCAAGCTAAGCAAGGTCGGACTGAACAGAATCAGGACCTTATATAGGCTCCTCAACAGATGTCTCCCTTGCATCCTCAGCTACTGATTGAATGGGTCAGAGAATGTCAAGATCGTCGAAGAGCCAGCCCAAGTCAAGTTCTTCATGTTTCCTCTGGAAGATTTTGTAGGCAAACTCTAAGGCTTCCTCAGTAAAGGTATCACACTGTTCTTTTGCCTCGGCCTTAATGTGAGCAAGTTCATCTTCTAAGTTCTTATTAATGTGAGCAAAATCTATAGCACGAGAACCGATATCCAACATCTGAGCCTCGAGATCGGCTATTTTGTCTCCAAGGGCACTGCGTTCTCCTGCCTATTTCTTCCTCTCCCTATTCAGCTGAGCCTTTAGTTATTCCTCCTGTTTCTCTGATTCCTTCAGCTTTTTCTCCAACAAGATCTTCTCTGAAGTTAGCTAGTTTATTAATTTGTACAAATTTATGTTTGTTATTGAGCATTCTTTTGCACTCTCAATATGCAAACTAAGGTAGTGGAACACCTGCACCAATCAAATAATAAATTAGATAAAGTAATTGCAATAAAACAAGAAGGGAAGATTAGAGATAATTACCCTATCGAGTTGTTGATGAATTATCCCTAAGACGGCATCAGTGTTATAAACGAGGATAAGGAAGGGCTAATCGCACAAGCCAAGTAGTTTAGAGAAGGGAGCAAGTGCTTAAATAGTTCTCTTTTATCCTCGGGGATATCTGTCCTAGAGAGACCGTCTATTTTGACAACTCCTTCACCTTGTTCAGTTTGTTGCCTCTTGTACAGCCTCTCCTTAGCACTTTCAGAAGCCTCCAATAAGTGCTTCCCTTCGTCCTAAAGAGGCTCTTTTTCGTCCTTCTTAGAGCCTTGGTAAGGCTTTTTCCTTTTCGCCTTGTGATTGGTCGCCTTCTTCTGGTCCTCTTTACCCTATTCATATTTCTTTAAGGGCTCTCAATGCTTTTATACTGAAGCGCTTGTCTAGGTCTCCAATGAAGAGAGGACCCTAAAGAGTTCAGAAGTTTTCCCTTACCTTTCTTCGAAGCCATCTTCCTTACAAGGCAAGAAAGGCGCAAACATGAATAAAAGTGAAATGTTTCGAGGAAGAGAATAAACCAAGAGCTCACTCTCAACAGTAGCGGATACGCCTTGATTGGTTTTTTAGGCGAGTCCTTTCTCAACCCATAGAGTAGCTTCAAGCTCTTCATAAGTGGGGGCAACCTTGACAAGGTTACAAGCTATGAGCTAATTAAGGGAAAGTAGGGTCTTCTGATCAGCTTGGTTTACGCATCCCGCATTGATTTTTGATAAAAAAAAAGCGGCCAAGTCAAGCTTTGAACCCCAAGCAGCTGCACAAACAGCGAATGTCATTAGTAAACTTTTAGTAATGAAGTTCAGCATAAAAAATCGAATACATCATTCTAACCCTGAAAAATATATTTACGGAGAATGGGTTTAAATGCATAGGATAGGGCTATGCATGTTCATCACGGCTAAAGAAGACTAGCACCAGTCTCTACCCATGTAACACCATCTGTCTTTTCAATCTTTGTTATAAGAAGGGTTGCTCGTAACCAACTTATCGGCCTTGGTGCAGGCTTAGAGGTAGTAAAAGGTAAGGTATTTTTTCAGTCCCTTTTTTTTTAGTAAAAATAAGTGCTTAATTTCATCAATGGTCGTGGGGTTTACTTGGCCGAAGCCTAAATCACATATAGCCCGGCTATGGTTCTCCACCTATTCAAGTTCAGTTGGTAAGGAGGAATTTTGAAACCATAGAACAGAGCGGCAAAGTATGGTTGCAATGGTAACCTAGCCTATAAGAGAAATAACTCTTCGTTAAAAGCCACTTCATCCCCCCTCGAACGACTTGAGAACTCGTTTGCTTCTAGGACCCTGAAAGTAACAAAGTTAGGGATTTGGTAGAGTTTTCTGAAGACTATTAAGTTAGCCTCATTGATACTTGAAAGGAACTTATCAGCCTCTAACGGGCTAATTTCTCTAGTCAAATTGGGGGGGGGGATGGTATTAAACTAAGGGATGTTGAACACTACCAGCATGAGGGTTTATCCTAAAATCTGACTCAGTGTGGTCATCCTCAAACTTATCATTCTCCTTACTCATATTCCTATCCCCTTGTCTACTCAGTATTGGGAGAGCTTCGAATATGTGTTCGGGGGTTGAGAGAGAAAGCACATGCTGATCATTTTGTTGAGCCATCCTATCTACAAGGCTTTGGAGAACTTCTTAATCTCTCATGTTAGATTGTTCAGGGTCCATTTCTCCCTATATATGTTCAGAAAAGCTGTCAGACAAAATCACTACTTCGAGTTCGGGGTAAAAATACTTAAGGGCGCTTGATCCAAGGTTTAAGATGGTCAAACGGATCTTGGCATCAAGATCAAAAATGGCAAAGGGTTGGGCCTTCTTTAAAGGAATGGTCTCGTTTTTCCTAATGAGTTCAGCTTTAATCCTAGGGAAAGCTGGCTCTAGGCTTTATAATTTATCTCAGATGAGCTCGTTGAGGAAGTATCAAATTCGCTTCCTTAACTAGTGGAGATGTCCCTTATATCAAGTTTTTCACATCTTGACATAATTAACTTAAGTGAACAATAACGTGGTTTGATCAGTTTCGAGTTCACCATAGAACAAAATCGTGGTTAAGTATTAATTCTATTTAAGGGAATTTACTTCTGCTTAATTCTCAGGTTGCTGTAAGGTTCCTAGGCTGCACGTTGGGCTCGGCTAAGTCTCTGCTCAGATTAGGAAAGCTTAAAATGTTTGGTTAGATTCTGAAGTGGTTTTTATGATTTATCTTGGTTTTCGAGTCTATTATACCTAAAAATAAGTTTGAAATTATACCTAGTCGTGAAACTAACTAAGAGAAAAACATGAAATTCAATGGATAAAATAGCAGATTCACATTGAAGAATAAAAGTTTGAAAGAAAAGAAACTTACTAGAATGGAAAGGTTGGCCAAAAGGTAAGAGGCAATGTCAGAGGCAAAATAGAGGTTCACTAACGAATTGGAGAGAAAATTTGCAGGAGAAGTTTGTGGTAAGTAACAGAGGCTTTTGAGTTTTGTAAAAGATATAAGAGAAGTAAAGTGGTAAACAAGGGGGGGGGGAGAGCAGAATTTATATTTCATCTGCTCTACACTATAATTAAAATAAATGGTTCGGATGCTGTCACAAGGCCATCTGTTGATGTGGCCTTTCTGTAGGCAACATGGACCAATCGCACCAAAGCACGTGGTGGCCAGATAAAGGATGAGGACGGTAAAAGTTACAAGCATTTACGCACGTTTTAGCAAGGCAAAATGCGTGCACATTTTAGCACCATTGGCGCTTCTTTGAATTTCAAAGGCCGGAACCTTTTTTGTGTTCAGCCACCAAGTAAGTTTTTGTTCTTATTCTCTGAGTAGGAAAACTGGAGTTTGGGAGGAGCAGTGAAGCATTAGGTGAAGTAAGCCGCAGATTATGTTCAGCTTCAGCTTAGTGTTCTTGTTAGCCGGGTGATTATTTCAAAAACAATAAAAAAAAAATTTGAGTTGCTTAGAGAATGGAGTTTCCATTGAAAAAGCTTTTCACTAGAAACTGGGGGCTTGATGTTTGGGAAGATGACCTCAGGATCACAAGATCCATGGGCTTCACGTTAACAAGCCCAATACCTGGTCAGCCTTCTTACGTCCTAATCAGGTCAGCTCGATATGTTCTTGATCAGATGTTCCATGGGCAAGTCTGACCAAAAAAGAAATTCTTGCAGAAAAAGAAAAGTTAAATTCGGAAGTTTTAACTTAAGGCAAGTTAGGATTTTGTTGGATACTTTCCGAATTCAATATAAGGTCGAATTTCTAATGCTATTAAAAAAAAAAAAATATATATATATATATATGTATATATATGTACACTTCTCTCGATTTGGTGACAATTTGGCTACAGGCTGCTGGATCTATCTAGCATCAGGAATTTGGTTTTTCTTGTCTTTGAGTACCTAGACATTGATCTGCATTCATTCATCACCAAGATGGTTTTGGATCCGCCTGTTATAAGAGTAAGTAAGATCTTTATGCTTCATTCTGTCTGTTATTTTAATTCATGAATGAGCATAGTTGTTCCATTTCAAAGCATGTGGGACACATTTAGATGTTTAGATGACTAGAGGATTATGCGGTTCTACTTAAATTGTTTTATAAGAAAGCATATGGTACATGATTCATGCTTAGATGATTTCTTTTATGTAACATTATAATGTTAAAATTAATCTTCTGTACGTATTTTGTTTGTGGATATATTATAATGTGAACATTTTCATGGGAAGAACTTGATCTAAGCACACATATAACTACTGGGCTATGTTTGTGCTTTTGTTTTCCTATTTTAGGGGTTTATTTGGGCTATGAAATCACATATATGCAGTTCAAATAGAATGTGAATTCATATTGAACACTCATCCACCCCCAAAAAAAGATGAAGAAAACAGAGGTTACAAGAATCAACAACTGTGAAAGTAACAAAAATGAAGAACATAAACTTCATTCATTGTGTGGAACGAAAGAAGAAACTATTTACTCCAGCTATTGCAGTTTTTGTTACAAAAGGGAAAGAGAACATACAAAATTTACTGACTTTGTTGAAAACTATGTGGATACAGGAACTCAATATCCAATTGGCAGTAAGCAATCCATCTATAAATTTTGTACAATGACTACTGGACCTAATGGTGAAAGTTGGATGCTCCGATTTTTTATCAGTCAACATGATTTTCATTTCCTCTGTCCCAGGCTATGCTGAAGCAAATTCTTCTCGGTTTGGCATATTACCATTCACTTAATGTTCTGCACAGAGATCTGAAACCAAACAATCTGCTGATAGATCTCAAAAGCAACACAGTGAAAATTGCAGATTTTGGACTTTATCAGTTTGACTTCCTCCGAAAGAATATTCTTTAACTCTACCTATTAGCTTTTAGCCTTAGCTAGATCTAATATTCTCTTTTCTTTACTTTGTTCTCGTTACTGGTAAGTTCCGCTTCTCTCAAATCTCCTATAACATTTAGGACATTTGTTGAAAATACATATATTTCACTTTAGGAAGTCTTGGAGAATGATTTTCTGAGCATTATAGTTAGACACATGCTAGTAGAATCTGTCCGTCAAAATTGTTATTTATTCCTCTACACTATTTCCTTAAAATTTAGAACTTTTGTTATAAGTTTTCTTGAAGTCAATTGTAATGCGATATTTTACTAAGATGTCTGTTTCTCAAATTTATACATTATAAAGAAACAAAAGTTGGGTTAACTTGTTTGCTTTATAAAATAGCGGCACCAATGTCCTTATCATTTGTCTTTATGCATTCTGTCAGTACGCACATACCTCATACAAAGCACCTGAGCTATTGCTTGGCTACACTGAATACTCTTCTCCAATAGATGTGTCGGCTGTTGGTTGTATATTTGCTGAGATGATAACTGGAGAGTCTCTATTCCCTGGAAAAAGGAAGGACAAGTTGCTACTCATTTTCAGGTATTTTACAGCCTTAAAAACTACCGGTTATACTCTTGCGTTCTACGTATAAGCCTTCTTACATGAAATTTCCCTTATGACGTCTTTTGGGTACACCAACTGAGGAAACCTGGCCTGGAGTGACTACAATAAGCGAACTGACTTCGTATCCTAGTCGCGAGCCTCAAGTAAGAAATCCTCTACAATGGTTTTCTCTTTGATTTATTTTTTAGAGATCCTTGGATTATATGATTACATATTGTTTTTGTCTGTCACTATGCAGGATTTGGCTAAAACATTTCCTGATCTAGAAGCAGCTGGTGTTGATCTTCTTTCTGTGAGTATCAATATTTTCTCTTGGAAAGTACCCTTAATCTCCGTTGTAGTAGACCATGATGGAAGGAGATCATTGAGTTTATGAGGGAAATAATTGGAAAATATAGCTGATTTAATTTCTGTGAAGAAACATTTGAACTAATTTTTGAACCACATTTATTCCTCTTGTGCAAGTTGAAGTGCAAAACAATGATAATTTAGCTTGTACTAGCAGTTGTGCACTTTCTTCGCTCATACCTTCATTCCACATGTTTCCAGAAAATGCTCTGCTTGAATCCAAAACGTAGAATCACAGTCAATGATGCACTTGAGCATGAGTACCTCAGAGGTGTTAAGAAGCCGCCGTCCATGTTCTATCCATCAAGCGGCAATTTTCTCAATTGTCTTGAAAGAAACACAACCATGAGTGATATAATTGAACGAAAGCGCTATGCTTTGGGTAAAAGACTTCTGAAGCAGGATTTATAGTTGCATCCAGCTAGTGTTTTTCCTCAAACATGGTTTTATACATGTCTGAAATCGGGCTTGGTTTAGACCTTTCTTGGAGTTTCTATGAGCTTTCTTAATAAGCAGCTTGAACTTTCTGCTAATGTGTAAATAGAATCTTCAGAACTTGCTACTTGTATGTAAATGTCTGTTGCTTGGGCAGATTTCAATAGATGTATGTGAACGTAATTTGAAGCTCGCATATGCTATTTTCTTCATTAATTGTGAATTAATTGTCTAAAGATTCATCTACTGCATTATTAAACCCTGGTAATTAATAGTCTGTCCATCATAGAATCAGTGTATTTTCAGACTTCAAAATTGCCACTTTCTACATGTAGCTCTACGATGTTACATATGATACATTTTAGTATACTGTTTACCGATTGCTCTTTTCTAGTTTTTTTAGTTATTATTATTTCAGCATTCCACTTACTGCCATGTAATATCTATCTTCTGCAGTGCCTTTCAATCCACATAACTTCAAAACATAGCAACAACATATAACAATAATCTTGGTACAGAAAGCTTCATCTGATGCAGGCTAAACAGAAAGCTCTCTTGCAGTCTTGTTGAGCCACAGCAGTAAATAGAAGATATATTCAGTATTATTCAATTATTCGAATGATTAATTTCAAAACTAGCATTTCATTTGGCATCCAACATTGTTGTAAAATGTTCTGCGTAATATGAAAGTTATGGCTGATGAAAATGCGAAGCTTTCAATAACAGGTTGTACCAATTGCAATGTAATTCATCAAAATGATGTAACTACAATTCATTGTGTAAATTTTCTTGGTATGTGGATGTAAAACGCAGAAAAGAAATATCATAGATTGAGAGATGTTAATGAATCTGAAAAAAAAAATACTCTATTATTATTTTTTGTACAAGTCACTAAGCAGATGAAACATTTATTGACCACTAGATCAACATGGAAACCTAGCTAACTGCCAAGGAACATAGTAATGAGGTTGGGGAAGCAATGGTCTTCCACAGTAGATAATTCTTGGACAGGATGTAGGAAATACGGTGGCACGATAATCTTCGGACGAGACATTGGAATTCTCGCACTGATTCCGTACAAAAACCCTACTACAAAGCGTTCATCAACCCGATAAATCTTCCTCATTTTAGCAAAAACAGCTGCTGTTAACAGACTGTCTGAACCAACATTATGTGCAGCACCTGATCTCTCCGGACTCAAAATCTTTGCCACTCTGTTCCCGCCATCAGCCCGTCACAGAATCTTGCCATAAACATGATGTCGTAAACATATTGGAAATATCCAGAAGCCAACTTAAGAAAATCAAAAACAGTTCCTGGCATCGGATTTCAGCTCAAGAGTTTAAGCATGTAAACCAAGTCACACAACCCATGAAAAGTCACCCACTTCAAACTTCAAAGTCTTCGTACCGCACCGCCTTTGCCGCGTTTGTCGGTGTATTGCGTAGAAAACCCGGAAATTCGGTGTCCACTAACGGAACATTGAATCTGTTTAAGCACTGACTGAGAAAGAAGACCTCGAAATCAAGATTAGAACTCCAAACTTCCCTCATGTTCACACTGCCCATTTACTGTAACTCGCTCAAACAACCAGATTTGAGTGACAGAAGATGGAAATTGATCTCTGGTTGAGAAATCTTGGTCTAATTTCACGAAACTAAGAACTGCGTTGCTTTGGTTTGAAGCAGACAGAGGAGAAACAGAGAAGGGAACTGATTCACGGAGAGAAATATTCGTTAAGTTCCTTGAAACGATTGAAACGTGGGCAAATTAGGAGCTGTTTAGAGAGAGAAATTGCTAATTACTTGTGGCGCAATTCTTCTTCCCGCTGCAATTTACCGTTGCTTCCTGCTTTCAAATTTGAAACCGCGAAATACAAGTGACCGTTGTTTCAATGATCCTTGTTGGGATAATAACATTTGTATTGCTATACATTTGAATAAATAACAAATTACGCCATGTACTTCTCCATAATATCAATTTAGTCCTGATTCCTTTGCGTTCCACCGTCATAGGACTACCATTATTCAAAATTGTCTCTCTGTCAGGGTCTAAGATGTTTAAATTAAGCAAACCATGTATCTAAATTAGAAGCAATATTTGGCCTAATTCAAAGATGATTATATTTTAATTAAGAATTCTAAATGTATCTAAATTGGAAGCAATTTTTTCAAGATTAAAATTGAGAAAAATTGTTATTTTCCTTTTTCTGTTTGATAAGAACCAGCCTTTTGATATCAATATTTGGGTTAAATTTAAAACATTCAACGTTTGGGGTTATATTTCCTTTAGTTGTTATTACCCTTTTTAAGTTTGGAAGTGTTTTTGTTGTTTTCTAAAAGCAGAAGTTTTTAAGAAAATGCTTTCTGGGTTTTGTTCCAAGACATATGTAACTGCACCATCCATCTCTGTTGTAACAGGTACACAAACACATGCACTTTTGCTTCTTGGTGATTGCTTTCTGGTTATGGTTCAAACTCATAGTAGATTAAGGTATGTCAAATTGTAATTTCGGCAGTAAAATTGAAACGTATTACTTAAAAGTCATGAGGGATCTTTCATTGTTTATGGTTAACAATGTTGGGATTTCTTCTTTCTTTTAAAAATTTTGTAACTAAATTGATTTCAAGCCATTAGGTGAAGTAGTTTAAGGGTATGTTCGTGATACAGGTAACAAATTGTCAAGGGAGTGGATGATAGGTGTTTATTATATACTTTAGTTGCTGCTGAACAGTTGCAAACATATCATAACCCTAAGAAATATCTGCTAGTGATATCTTAATTTTGTTGAATTTGAAATGGGAATTTTACTCGGAATGAGAAAATCTTTTATTGGTTGTCTGTTAAAGCTGCAATTTTGTTCAAATTTTCTGCTTTCCTCTGTGGATTTCAGTGACCTTCTAATTGCTTGCTATATTTTCACTGAAATTAGGTGAAACAGCAAACCGTGTTGAATTACCACCAAAACATGAAAAATTTTACTGCTGAAATTTTGTTGAATTTTGAAAGTTTGTGTCGTTAAATGTTGTAGCTTCACGAAGTAGAGACTGCATAAGCTGTTTAAATTTTTGTGGAATTGTATGTGAGTAGCATAAGTTTCCAGCTTATTTTTTTATCATCAAATTGATTCATTTGACTTTTGAAATTGTCCTTTTGTTGTTCATATTTTATCTCAACATAGAGAAAGAAACTTGGATTATAAAATCATTCTGCATTTTGTGCTATGATTGGTCACAAAATGAAATTTGCAATCTAGGAATAGAGCCAGAGGATTTATGTTTGGCCCTTAAATTGCCTTGGCTATCGCTGCCAAGTTGGTTTGTATGAACCTCAAACGTTGCCAGATATATTATGCCATGTGAGTTGAGCTCGCAACTATTTGAATAAAATTAACTGCTCTTGTCCCGGTGACTTTTTTTAAAGAGAAATTTCATTAATTAGAAAGAGAACAAATTAGAGCAATCTCAGATGGAATCTCCTCCAAACTGAATTGGCTTTCTTGTCCTACAGCTATTTTTGCTGAGTTACGAGCAGCTGTGTTACAATTCCTTGGAACATGCTGCAGCTGACAATGGTCCAGCCTTTGAGCAAGTCTTAAATTTCTGATACAACCCAGAAAATCTCTTTCCCACTTCCTGACTTTCCTTCAGCTAACTGCACACTACATTCAATGCATCTGACTCGATAATCAACAGAGTTAGTCTCTTGACTTCACTCTGGTGAATAGATTAGCTTAATTGATTGCCCCTTAACTACATTTTTATATGTTTTCAATTGTTGTTAATTAGACTGTGTTGGATATAAAGAAGTTGAATGTGCATGTGTAGTTGGGTTGTCTGAGGTTCAGGTAATGCTTAGTAAACTTTGATAGATGATTTTTGTTTAATCCATTTAATCTCAAAACCAAGTTAAATTTACCCCAATAACAAGTTTTCACTTCTTATGCTTCTATCTCTTGTAATGAATACTTTCATTATGCATCCAGATGCAAATTTGCTGCTTGGATTTCTAACCATAAATTTGCCAGCAATTGTCTCATACCTCCATTTAAAGTTGCTTGTATGCTAACTTGGTAATGTCTTAGTTTGCCAACAACATTAGAAATTGAATTTGGGGTACTCCTCAATAAAGTCAAGCAAGATACATTCTACTTCAGTTTACTGTTTCGCCTTTTCTAGTTTAAGTTACTATATATTATTTCAGCATTGCGCTCACTACTGTGTGAATATCTATCTTCTGCAATGACTATTGCTGCTACTATAGTACAATCCAATAGTTCATTTATTGAGACCATACAATCCTACTTTTATCGAGACCACGTGGATGGCTGAGATGCAGTTTAAGTTTGGGGGGAATTTCAGGACCCAATAACAGAATGATTTGCTTTATTCTATATACGAAACAAACAACAGTTCCTCTGTCTAATTCTCAGTGATCCAGAAACAGCTTCTTGTTCCGTTGTTCAGGTGCAATCACTGATCACTCTGTTTATTTCCTTCAAGATTTTCTACTGCTGGCATTCTCTTTAGTTTTGCATTCCTTGAAGTCGGCTTCTGTTTCTGGTTTTTCAATTGGCGGATTGGTGATTTTATCATTCATCTGGTGTTCATAAATTCTGAATTCTTTGTTGTTTATCGCTAATTGACAACAAAATTCTGTTGTTATGATTCTTCATCCTTCTGATCTTATTGATTTAATCTAATTTTGTATTCAAGAGCTTGTTAGTTTGTATTCAACAACTTGTTTACACGTAATGGATCTTGAAAATAATTAATAATTTCTCTGAACTTATCTCTGTTGATTTGGTTTTCTAGTTTCTTGTCTCATTCCTGAATTAGGTCAAGTGGAAAATGTGAGGAATTGGAACTACAAGGAAATCAAGAAGATAAGACAAGGCGGCTATGGTGAGGTTTACAAGTGTCGCAATCTAAAGCTGGTAGCTATCAAGATGATCACAATTCGGAATGAGATTGAAGGTGTTCCAAGCTATACACTAAGAGAAGTCTCTCTTCTCAAGGAGTCGCAACATGAAAATGTTGTCAGGTCAGTTTTCAACCTACAGATCATAATGATTTTGTAACCAGATTTGTAGACATCTAAGTTGGGTTTACTGGATGATGTGTTTGCGAGTTAATATTAAATTTTGAAAAGTGAACTTTGGTAGTAGTGTGTTGTTTTTGAACAAAAACAAGATATATAATGTTATAATTGCTGCAGGTTGGAACTTATCCCTATTTATTTCACAGCACAATGAGGATAGACCTCAAATCAGTTAACATCTTCACTCTAGAAAAAAGGTACTCAATTAATGGATTAGCTGTTTGTTAGTCCAGTTTGTGAGCGGTCAACTTTTAAGATATGGCACATGTGTGTGTGTGTATCTATAGACGAAATATATTCGAAACTACTTATTGGAAAACATGTTATTGATCTTTTTGGTTGAAGAATCTAACACAGTATGTGTAGATTTGCTTGGTAAATTAGTAATCAAACATTATAATTCCTTTTCAGCACACCTTTTTAAATATGTAATTTGAATTGTATGCTAATTTTGATGTTGAGTTTATTGTTTACTGAAAATGTTGTTTAAATTGTAAGTATTGATGTGCGATGTCAGATTTAATATGACATGTTGTCAGTCAGATGTGATATGGATGTTTGTATACACACACACACACACACACACACATCTCTGGATTTGGTGACAATTTGGCTACAGGTTGCTGAATGCATTTAGTGTCAAGAATTTGGTTTTTCTTGTCTTTGCGTACCTAGACCTTGATCTGCATTCATTCATCACCAAGATGGTTTTGGATTTGCCTTTTATAAGAGTAAGCAAGATCTTTTTGCTTCATTCAGTCTGGTATTTTAATTCCTGAATGAGCATTGTTGTTCCATCACAAAGCATGTGGCACACGTTTAGATGATTATACAGTTCTAGCTTATTATAGTTGTTGTAACAAGGTTTACAAATTTTGGAATTCAGTTTTGATAAGTGGGTTTTGTTTCAAGTGCATGTGACAGCCATGTTGGGTATCTATTAATTGTTACCCGAAATTACAAATTGATTTTGAAATTACCGAAAATTTGCGTTAATTAATGATATTTATTTTTTTGTACAAAAAAAGTTACCAGCAAGAACAGGACCTGTTTGCAAAAAAAGAATCTTCCGCTTATGGCAAAAATGTATGGTCATCTTGATATGTAGAGCTCCATTGATTATAAGTTGTTGTATGGTAGTTGGAATTTAAAGGATCCATGGAGGATTGCAATGAAGGCAGCAAAGAACTCTGGTTCTGTCATCGTTGTCTTTGGTTTAGTTTGCATTTAGTGCTTGAAACTCTGCATTCATAGAACTTGGTTGAGGAATTTTTGAGAATATATTGTGCTGCTAAGTTGATAACATCAAATGCTAAAGGGATATTAGCAGAACGTTGTATAACACAATTATGGTTTTATATATCAGACAAGTACAGTTATTTTCAAATCGTGCCTCGTGTGCTCAAATTTTGTTGTTCGAGAACGTGAAGTTTTTCATTAAGGTGGAAAATGCATCCCATTTTTTTTTTTTATTAATTGTCATGTTAAATCATGATTTGTGTGTGTATATATATATATATATATTTCTTTGATATTAAAAAGAAGAAAAAAAAAAATAATTTGATATGAATAGGTTATGTTAAAACAAAGTGTGTAGAGATATACAGTATTATAGGTTCTACTTAATAGCAGTCTTAATTTAAAAATGCTTCGACTATTTTGGTGTAGTCTAATTGTCTAAAAAACTCAAAACATAATATTCTTTTGGTGCAATCTAATTGTCTAAAAAGCTCAAAAAAAAAAAATATTTACACCAATCTTTTTTTAGTGCAATCTAATTGTCTAAAAAACTCAAAACATAATATTAACACCAAAATATGGATTGACCTGGTTGCTACGTCTATTAACTATATATTTGTTTGTTTAATATTATAAATAATTTGTCCTTATGCACAAATCTGGTCAATGATATAAATTGGTAATTTGAGATAGATTATGCAAGAACAAAGAAAAACACACAAACCAAAATTTTACGTGGTTCTCTTTTCTCTTGCTATCTCTTACTTCTTCTCTCTATTGCTTTCTTCTCCTCCACTCCCCCTTCCCAACCCCTCTCTTTGTATCTTAACCTCTTCTTTTATATAGTTTAAATTGTAGAGCTTCCCTTAAGTACAAACTGATTAGTTCCTCTCTTATAGTTTACTTAGAATTTCTCATAATCGGAGATATAATCTTTCTCTTAAACTTATCTTAGTTAGAATTTTATATTGAGTTAAACTTTTACAAGTTAACTGGCTCTGTTGGGTTTGGGTTGGACTTGTTAGATTTGTCTTCAAGCTTGTTAGGTTTTGGATCGGACTTGTTTCATCAACTCTTAGACTTCGGCCGAATATGTAATTTGGACAAAGTTGATGTCTCATGGGTACTCTTCGAACTTGGTACTATTCATACACATTATGTTCATTCTCGACATTATTTATACTCTGCACTGTTCACCTATGTATGTTACTGTTCACGTGTGAATTTGTGCCTTCATAATGTGTTAGGAGACTTGCTTGTATATAACATACTAGGAGGTGACTTCCAAGTGTATAACATGCTAAGAGGCGGCTTGTTTATACATGGCGTGTTAGGGGATTTGCACGTGGATGACATGTTAGGAGATGACTTTCTTGTGTATGACATGCTAAGAGATGATTGGGCAGTGTCTGGCATGCTAGGAGGCGACTACCTATGCATGACATACTAAAAGATGACTTGTTCGTGCTTAGCAAGCTAGGAGGTGACCTGCTCTTCTTCCAAAGTTACCCCTTATTAACCATTAGATTTTGTAATTATCACAGCAATTTGATAATTAAAAAATGAAGGAAACGAAAAAAAAAAACTTTCAGTTTAATTGAAAGAATTTTAAACCATTTGTCTAACGTACACCATGCAATTAGGTTTATGATTTTCCAAGAATTCAGATCGGGTATCCCAACAACATGCTTGCTTCCGTAAATACTATTAAAAAACTTTCTTGCTTGGTTTCTTTACATGTGAGATAAGTGCAGATTACCTCTTACTATTTGAAAAATACCTCATTATCTTTATCCGTTAGTTTGATTAATGTTGGCTAAGGGTAAAGTTAGTTTTTTTCATACAGTTGAGTTTAATGAACTGTTAATTGTCACTGCTAGCCACCACTGATCACTGTTGACCATCGTTGATCGTCATCCATTTACGTCACTATATGTATTATCAAAATTTTTGTTGAACGTTTTATACAATGGTATCTTCATCATTATCATTTGATAAACCATTCACTATTTAAAAATTTAACTTCATATCTAATGCGAACAGTAGCTCAAACATTAATAATGATGGCATCATTGCGTGAAACATGCAATAAAGATTTTAATAATATATACAAGGACCTTAAATTGATGTAAAGAGAAAAAATGTTTTTCATCCATATCTCAAATTGATAAGTTGTACAAGGGTACCGCAATTATAGATGTGAGGTAATGAAAATGAAAAGAACCAAACAACCATGCATGTGCGAAGAGTCATGTAACGTCAATCAATTGGAAATCACGGTAATACACATATGCAAATTCAATAATAACGTTTTGGCTACTGTATACTAGGTACGGGATATTTCTTTAGGTTTATATTTAATTTATTTTAATATTATTGTTAATAACTTTATGCCCATTAATAAAATATAACATATACTTAATTATCACTTTTATTGTTATGTAGCTGATTTATTTCACATAGTATATGAAATCAATTTAGTTTCATGTCACAAAATTTGGAAATAGTAATACTTCCTTCGTTGCTAGGTAATGTGTCAAAGTTCAAATAAAATTAAAAAAAAAAAGAAATGTGGAAGGAAAATTTTGTTACAACTCAATTAACATCATGCTTTGGACCTAGCTAGCTAATACTAACATTAAATCAAAGTGTTTGTCACATTGTTAAAATCTGTTAAATTTATGATGATAAAAAAAAACTATCTACTGTGTTAATCAATTGATGACTTTAACTAATTGTAGTATCGTTAAATTCCTGTAAATCGAATAGTGTGTATATATTTGGGGGTACGGTATTGACTGTCAATTAATTGCTTAATTTCAACATGTTGCATATATAGACAAAATTTTCTTTGTTTTTTTTTGAACCCAACCCTCCTTATCAACCCGAATTGACCAATAAATATAAATATTATTGTAAATAGTTATGTTTGTTGAAATAATTTTACCTATAATTTTGGCTACCATAAAAATATTATTGTAAATAGTTATGTTTGTTGAAATAATTCTACCAATAATGTTGGCTACCATATATTACGCACGACATATTTTTTTTAGGCATAATTTAATTTATTTCTGCATTAAATTATTATTTCTCAGTTCAGGAGTGCGTATAAATAAGACAGAACATGATAAATAATAAAATTTTATATATAGAAACAAATGGTAAATATATCTGATTGTATATTAACTCTACGTCACCCAAATTCTTCTATATCCACTAATTATCACAAATTAACTAATTAACACCAAATCAATTTCCAGAATACCAAATTCTTCATTATTATGTTTGTGAGATTGAAAATAATTGTAAATTTGCTTCCAAAATAACTTAAAAATTTATAAATTAACACAAATTCAGTAACAAAGAATTTACCTATCCTTTTCAATTTGAAGAAACTTGGAGCATTACCTGTTGGAAAATGAACGCCACGTGGTATCCAATAACATGCATGCATGCATTTAAATTACAAAAAATTAATCAACTTTGGCATGCGCGTAATATCTGGATTAAATTATTATTTCTCAGTTGAGGAGTGCATATAAATAGTCAGAACATAGAGCATCTCAAGCTCAAATATATATCTTATAAGTATATGTCCATCATGTTTTCTCAGGTTTCAGCCGCTTCTATTTTAATCCAAGATGCTGATCAGAAGAACTCCAAACGCCACCCGGCAAATTATCATCCTACTCTTTGGGGGGATCATTTCCTTGCATATACTAACGACTCCATGGTAATATATATAGTTGTTAAAAAATATAAACATCAGTATAAGAAATATTAATAATTGTTGAGCCACCTTCTACGTACCCACCTTCTATATATTTAAATTATAGTAATAATACTACACGTTTAATTGATTCTCTTTTGTGCAGACAATTGATCCTGCAGCTCGAGAAGAGTACGAAGAACTAAAACAAGAAGCAAGGAGATTGATAACTGCTAAAACAGATCAACAGGTCAAGAAATTGCACCTTATTGATACAGTACAACGCTTGGGTGTGGCTTATCTCTTCGAAAAGGAGATCGAGGATGAACTGGAGAATATACATAATCACCTTGATATTGGCAGTGATCATGATGATCATGATCTCTGCACTGTTTCTCTTTACTTTCGACTACTTAGACAACAGGGAATTAAGAGTTCATGTGGTAAGTAAGCAATTTTAATTGCCTAAGCTATATATGTTAATTTCAAATTAAATATCCTCACGCAAATTTTTTAATTAATTAAATTGGGTTGGTCTAAATTAAATTAATTTCTCTGAATTAATTATATGCAATCAGATGTATTTGAAAAGTTCAAAGATGAAGAAAGTAAATTCAAGGCAAGGTTGATAAGTGATGTTCAAGGCTTGTTAAGCTTGTATGAGGCAGCACATCTAGCCATTCGTGGAGAAGATATTTTGGATGAAGCCATTGCTTTCTCAACTGCTCATCTTAAGTCAGCAGTATCTCATGTATGCCCTAATCTTGCAGAACAAATAAATCGTGCTCTCCGCCGTCCTCTTCATAAAACCTTACCAAGGTTAGACACATTGTACTTTTTGTCTATCTATCCAAGAGATGATTCGCACAATAAAACTTTATTGAAGTTTGCAAAGTTGGATTTCAACATGTTACAAGCAACACATCAAAAGGAACTAAGTACTGCTACAAGGTGAGTTCGTTTTATAAATTAAATTGGCTCAATTGATTTATTATGAACAGCATAGTTGGACTGATCATGCAAAACAATTTGAGCTCTATTAAGAAAGTTTTAATATAAACTTTAATTGAATTTCAGGTGGTGGAAAGATTTAGACTTCACTAATAAACTACCTTACGCGAGAGACAGACAGATTAGTGGAGTTATATTTTTGGATATTAGGAGTTTACTTTGAGCCGAAGTATGCATTGGCTAGAAATATAACGACTAAAGTAATTTACTTGTTATATGTCATAGATGATACATATGATGCCTATGGTACTTTTGAAGAACTCAAACTCTTTACCGAAGCTGTCAAAAGGTAACCATACATAATGTAATTTTGTTTAAATTATATATATATTATTTTATTTATTTAATTTAGAGTATGCTTATTTGGTAACTTCCAGATGGGACATTCGCGCTATAGATATACTTCCAAAATATATGAAGTTAATTTGTTAGGCACTCTTAGATATTTATAATAAAATTGAGGGAAAATTGGCCAAGCATGGAAGATCATATGGCCTTCCTTATGTGAAAGAGAAGGTAGGCAATTTATGGCTTCAAGTTTTTATATATATATATGTATTCATAAATTAATTAATATTTCTTTTCTCTTAATTTCTTTTGTTTGACGATATATATTTATATATCGTCAATTGCAAGAACTAGTTGCAACATACTTTGTAGAAGCAGAGTGGTTGAATGAAGGTCATGTTCCAACAATGGAGGAACATATGGAGGTTGCACTTATAAGTTGTGGCTACTCAGCATTGGCAACAACCTCTTTCGTTGGCATGGGTGACATTGCAACTAAGGAGAGTTTTGAATGGATATCTAGTAACCCTCAGATTGTAAGAGCATCATCTGTTGTCAACAGGATCATGGACGACATAGTTTCTCACAAGGTACGTATGTACCATATATGCATACTTAATTAACTTCGTTACCGTTGGATAAGTGATCCTAGCTCTATAATTAATTAATTCCATATATATATACATATATATATATACTTATATAATATTGTTGTATGTACTTATATATAGTTTAAGCAAAGTAGAGGACATGTTGTCACAGCTATTGAATGCTACATGAAGCAGCATGATGGAGCTTTTGAGGAAGATGTAGTTATTGTGTTTTGGAAGGAAGTTGAAAATGCATGGAAAGATATGAACGAGGAGATGCTCAAACCAACAGCTGTCCCTATGCCTTTGTTGGACCGGGTTCTAAATTTTGCACGCGTGATTGATTATTTATACATGGATGGTGATAACTATACCGATTCTCATTTGGTTAAAGGCCAAATTGCCTCATTGTTGAAAAACCCTCTACCTCTTTGAAGAGCTAGCATAGATTTCGATCTATTGATTGCGATAATCAAATATTAATTTTATTATTATATATGTATTGGCTTTGGAATAATGCATTGGATTAGATTCCATGTTTAGTAATCTCCGTCGATCATGTTCATCACACTTAATTTAATTATCTATGTACTCCCTTAGAAAAACGCATTGGATTAGATTCCATGTTATAATAATAATCGCATTGTCATGAAATAAATAAAGCATTTAATTATTGTTAATGCTTTAGAAATTAGAATAATTCATTTTGTAGTGTTATTATATACTACTTCATAATCACATTGACTATTATACAAATTTAATAATGGAGACTTTTGAGGAATTGAACAGTAACAAACTAACAAATTTATTGACTTTATGCCCAATAATAGGAGAATAAACTATTTCCCGGGTTTACTTTAATTAACCAATTCCCTTTTATATTTTAAAAAATTATCTTTACATCCAACCGTTAGATTAATGGTCAAATTATCTTTTTAAGAATAAATTCGTCTTTCAAAATTGTAATTGATTTTTAAATTACCAAAAATTTGCGTTAATGATATTGATTTTTGATACAAAGAAAGTTACGAAGAATAACAAGAACTGTTTGCTAAAACAATCTACCACCTATGGCCAAAAACCATCCCTTTTCACAACCACCCTCAAAATATTTTTTTTCCAAAATTATTAAAAAATAAAGAAGTTCAAGATTAATTTAATATATTTTCTCTAATATTATCAATTCTATTAAAAATTAGAGCATAATTTACTACTATACTTATTTATTTTTCTTTTTATATAGGTTAATAAAAAAAATATTAAAAATATATTAATCAAATTTGATATTTGGTTCTAATAAAATTATTATAAATATGTTAATTAAATTAATTATTATTGTCCATTACTTTATTTTCATCAATTAATTTATAAAAAATTAAATTAAATTTGATTATGTTATTTTGATAATATGTTAAATTGTGATTTCACATATGTAAAACTCATTTATTATTTCTGAAAAAATATAATAAATTTGATTCATATTATGATATTTGATGAAAAGTTCAAAATTGATGACACATTTTTTCAGTAATAAATTCCTTCCCTAAGTTTTTTATCCTAAAATACTATTATCTACTTGTGAGGATTGTGTTCTACCAAAATCTCACAAAACAAAGAAATTGATACAAAAGAAATTTAAAATTTTTCCTTTGTTTAATTTAAAGAGATATAAAAATAAAATTCTAATTTTATTCATGTTAAAATAAAAAATATTCGTATAATATTTAAAATATATAATTTATTTTGGAAAAAGAATAATATAATTTACTTGGTCAAAATGAAAAACTGATTGCATTTTCATTGTTTAATTAATTGGTTAAATTAATTAATTAGATCATATGTCTTTTAAGTTTGGAGAATCCTTAACCTAATTATTTATATATTCAATCACATCTCTCAAAAGAATATTGTACGATATTTTCAGATTGATAGTTGTTAAATGATTAACATTATTAGTTATAATTAATTTAGCTCTTTTCCTAATGACAATATATATATATATATATGTTGCTCATTTTGCTTGCTTAAGCAACTGTACGTTGATAGAATTATTATTTTATAATAAATAAAAATTTTTAAAACTATGATATTACATCAACCTTTTCAAACTGAAAACGAATTCACCCATCATTTTCTATTTTACTTTCCAATTTGACCAGAAAAAACACTAGTACTTTTTAATGATATTTAGAGGTATGGTTGGTACCCAGTCACTCAATCACTCACACTAGTGACTGCAGCAACCAGGATAGTAACAAATATCAATTAATTACTTAATTTCAACAACTCATTTTCCGGTTCGGGGATAAGAATTTTGGTATCAATAATGAAAATCATTCAAAGTTTTTAATTCAATTTATAATTTATAATTTATAATAATTAATTTAAAATTAATTAAAATATTACAATTTATTGTTCAATAAAATAAGGGATAAGTAAAAAAAGAAAATTATTTTGTGTTTATCTAAATCTCTTGCCTATAATTAATTTTAATTTTATTCAAATTCTAAGATTCCTCTACATAATTGTAATTTTGTTCAAATTATAAATCTCTTTAAGTCTTATATGTAATTAATTCTAATTTTATGCAAATATAAACATATAAAGTAATTATATTTTACTTATTTAAATTTTAATTAATTATATTTTATATTGCACTATATAAATTAATATCAAAATAATAAATAACAATATTATATTTGTATACTGAACAAAAAAATTACGATTACAACCTAAAACTGTAAATCAACACTAACTTATTATCTTGATATAAAAAATTAAATTTCAATATAAAATTTGTATGCAAAGCATAACATTTGTAAATGTTAATTAAAAATTGAAAATAATAAACTAACATCAAATATACAATTGTGATGAAACAAATATAAGTTAACATTAAAATAATAAATAACAATGTTATATTTGTATACAGAGCAAAAAAATTATAAATGTAACTAAAACGTGTAGATCAACACTAAATTTATTTTCTTGATATAAAAATAAATTATAATATAAAACTTGTATGTAAAATATAATAGTTCTAAACATTAAAATTAAAAAATAAAAATAATAAGTTAACTTAAAAGAGTAAAAATGAACATCAATTTCATAAATACAACATAAAATTTGTACAAATATTGAGATAAATGTAAATTAACATTAAATTGTTAAATGACAATATTATATTTATATACGAAACAAAAAAAAAATATAAATGTAACATAAAACATATAAATCAATATTAAACTTCTTATCATGGCATAAAAAATTAGATTACAGTATAAAACTTGTATATAAAATATAACACTTATAAACATTAAAATTAAAAAGTAAAAATAATAAGTCAACATAAAAGAGTAAAAATGAACATTAATTTCTAATGTTGGAAGAAAAATGTTTGGTTTCAAAGACAGTCAAGAAATGGTTGATATAACAAATGGTCTAATGAGGACTAAAATACATGCAATTTGTTACGATTCAATTCCAAAAAGTCTCCATTTTTAAATCTGTAAAATAATCAATGTGATTATGAAGTAGTGCATATTAACACTATAAAGTAGATTATTCTAATTTTTAAAGGCATAATACCCCATGCACCTACTTTTAGGTCTAATGTTCTATCACTCTTATATATATATATATATATATATATTAATAACCTATCACTCTCTTGACTTTTAAATTTTTTCGGTTTACCCTTCAATAATTTAAACATGAATCGGTTAAACCAGTAATTTGAACTGGTTTTTTTGAAAATTGTAATAATAAATTTATTTCTCATGGATTTAAACATAAGACCTAAAGAAAATAAGACAATACCTTTACCAGTAAACCAAATTTATTTTGGTAGTTAATTGTCCAATTTTAATACATAATCTTTTTGAAAATCCTTTTGAAAATATATGTAAATAAATTCCATTACTAATAAATTTTTTAATATAAACAAATTTATAATTTAACAATAATTTTATAATCCTTCAAATTTTAAAATAATTCAAAGGTAAAATTATCGTTATCATTAAATTAAAATTTTTTAAAATTAAATTAAAAATTATTAACGATTTTTGAATAATTTTATTATTATAATACATTAGATTTATTTTCTTTAACAATTATTTAAAAATATTATAAATTTTTAAAATTATTATCATTAATAATGATTTTAGAATAATATTATTTTTACAGTAAATTAGATTTATTTTCTTTTTCACAACTATTTAAGAATATTATAAATTTTTAAAAATATTATTCTCATTTTATTTTTATTAACTTTAAATTCGAATAAATTTTTATAATACTTTTTAAATAATTTTTAAAAAATAAATCTAATTTATTATAAAATTAAAATTATTCTAAAATCATTATTAATTTTTAAATAATTGTTAAAAAAATCTAATAAAATTATTATGAAGTTGTTTGTAATTTTAAACTCAATAGTAAGAATTTCTAATTTAATGATAATAATAATTTTAAATTCCAATTATTTTAAAATTTTAATGATTATAAGGCTAATTTTAAATTATAAAAAAATTTATATTAGAAAACATTTTATTATTAATAGAAAATTTTTAAAAGGATTATCTATAAAAGATTGGACAGTTCACAACCAAAATACATATGGTGTACTAGTGAAAGGTATTGTAGCATTCTTTTAGATCTTAGGTTCAAATCCTTACAAGGTTAGTTTATTTTGTAATTTTCAAAATAATCGCTAGTTCGATTTAAATTATTGGTTTAATTGATTCATATTTAAATTACTAAATGATAAAACTAAAAATATTTAAATTATTAAAGGACAAAATTGAAAATCAGAGATGTGATGAGGTATTAGGAAAAATATAAGAGTAATAAGATAGTAAACCTAAAAACAGAGGGTATCGGATATTCTCCCTTTCAAAAATATTGACAATAATTAAATGCTTTATTTATTTCATGCAGACGAGATTATTAAAACATGAAATCTAATTCAATGCATTATTAAAAAACCAGCACATATATATTTAAATTAAGTCTGATGATCATGATCATCAATAGATCGAAATGCATGCTAGCTCTTCAAAGAGGTCCTCTCTTTGACTGTTCTAAGCCAGAATTTTTGTTATAATTTAATTTGTTTGATTTAAAAATTGTGTAGCATGATATATTAATATACTTTTACCAAAAATATAATAAAATTATTTTTAATTAAATTTATTAATATAATTATTAATTTGTAAAATATTAAAATCTTATGAATTTAAAATTTTTTAAATGTTGTTATTTTTATTAGGATACTGATATATTCATTACAATATAGATATCTTCGTAAAAAGAAACGGATTTTAAGTAAAATATCTGCAAATGAAATGATATGAATAGAATATGTATATATATATATATATACATAAAATTTTTTGTATGAGGCAAATATAGATATTAGGATGTTTATATCATATTTGTATCTTTGCTATCTCTAACCATAGATCTGAAGTTAAATTTTTTATACTTATACAATTCAACTTTAAATTACAGCGAATGATTATTTAAATGATAATGATCAAAATAACATTACGTAAAGCATACAACAAATTGATGTTGAAAGAAAAATATATTGGACGCATGTCTCAAATCGATAAGTTGTACATAGGGTACCTTGATTATAGAGCTTAGGTAATGAAAATAAAAAGAACCAAATAGCGTGCATGTACGAAGAGACATGTAATGTCAATCAATTAAAGTTCACAACAATTCTTTAAATTATTGATATTAATTGTTTTACAAAAAAAATGACACGGATCAAAACCACCATATATATATATATATATGCACGTCCAAGGTGCTTTTCGCCAAAAGAAAAGAAAAGTTGGGGATGTATTTCTAATGGCCATAATTTAATTAAGGAATATATAAAAATGAGATAGTTATGACAACATAAAAATTATGCTTGGGACCTGGCTAGTTAACACTAACGTTAATCAACAAGCGTGTTTCTTTAAATTCTTGTAAACAAAATAGTGTGTATTTTTTTAAACATAAATTATCTCTAAGAATTAATTTTTAGAGACGCTGACTTAGAGGCATTCAGACATAATCCAGTGCATGGAAAATAAATCAAATTGTAAGGATTCGAACCTTAGAACAAGGTAAAAATAGTGCATATATATTTAAGATATTGTTGGTAATCACTCAGTTACTCAAACTAGTAACTTTATGTCTATTAATAAAATATCACATATACCTAATTATTGATTTTACTATAATGTAGTTGAATTATTTCATATTGTATGTCATATCAATTTAATATCGACGTTACAAAAATTTGGAATTAGTAAAAATTTGTAGGTAATGTGTCAAATTTAGATAAAATTCAAACAAAAAAACATGTGGAAGGAAAATGTTTGGGTTGAAAGGCAATCAAAAAATGGTCCTAAGAGGTCTAAATACATGCAATTTGTTACGATTCAATTCCATAGAAATCTCAATCTTTAAATTTGTATAATAGTCAAATCGATTATGAAGTAATGTCAACAAACACAACAAAATGGATTATTCTAATTTTTAAGCACTGAAAATAATTAAATGCCTCATTTATTTCATGTAGACGGGATTAATAAAACATGGAAGTCTAATACAATGCCTTATTCCAAAGCCAGTACATATATAATAAAAGTTTAAGTGTGATGATCATGATCATCAACAGATAGAAATGCATGCTAGCTTTTCAAAGAGGTTGAGGGTCTCTCAACAATGAGACAAGTTGTTCTTTAATCAAATGAGCATTGTTGTAGCTATCACTATCCTTGTATATATAATCTATCACGCGTGCTAAATTTAGAACCTGCTCAATCAGAGGCATAGGGAAAGCTGTTGGTTTGAGCAACTCCTGGTTCACATCTTTCCATGCATTTTCAACTTCCTTCTTAAACACATCAACTGCATCTTCCTTAGAAACACCATGCTGCTTCGTGTAGCATTCAATAGCCGAGGCAACATGTCCTCTGCTTTGCTCAAACTATATATATATATATATATAACATACAACAATATTATATATGTATACATCAAATTACTTAATATTATATATATAGCTAGGATCAGTTAACGAACAAAGTTAATTAAGTATGCATATATGGTACATACCTTGTGAGAAAATATGTCATTCACGACCCTGCAGATAACAGATGATGCTCTCACAATCTTAGGGTTACTAGATATCCATTCAACACTCTCCTTAGTTGCAATATCACCCATGCCAACGAAGGAAGTTGTTGTTGCAGCAATAAGTAGGCACCAGTTATAAGTGCAACCTTCATATATTCCTCAATTGTTGGAACATAACCTTCATTCAACCACATGGCTTCTACAAAGTATGTTGCAACTTGCTCTTGCATCTAAGGATATATAATTATATGTTGTCGTACAAAAGAAATTAGGAGAAAAGAAATACTTATTCAATCATATATGTATATATAAATATCAACCATGAAGCTAGAAATTAATTGCCTACCTTCTCTTTCGCATAACGAAGGCAGTATGATCTTCCTTGCTTGCCCAATTCTCCCTCAATTTCATTATAAATATCTAAGAGTGTCTTATAAATTATCTTCATATATTCTGGAAGGGTATCTACAATGCCAATGTCCCATCTGAAAGTTATCAAATAACCATTCTACAAATTAAATTAATAAATGAACACAAACACACTCACATATAATTTAAACAAAATTATATGTATTTTGTATAGTTACCTTTGGACAGCTTCAGTAAAGAGTTTGAGCTCTTCAAAAGTACCGTAAGCATCATATGTATCATCTATGATAGATAATATATAATTTACTTTTATCATCATTTTTCTAGCCAATGCATACTTCGGCTCAAAGTAAACTCCTAATACCCAAAAATATAGCTCCACTAATCTGTCTCTTGCATAGGGCAGCTTATTAGTGAAGTCTAAATCTTTCTACCACCTGAAATTCAATTAAACTTCATATTAAAACTTTCTTAATAGAGCTGAAATTTTCTTGCATGATCAGTACAACTATGCTATCCATAAATAAATCAATTGAGGCAATTTAATATACAAAACGAACTCACCTTGTAGCAATACTTAGTTCCTTCTGATGTGTTGCTTGTAACATGTTGAAGTCTAACTTTGCAAACTTCAATAGAGTTTTTTATTGTATGAATCATCTCTTGGATAGATAGACAAAAAGTACAATGTGTCTAACCTTGGTAAGGTTTTACGAAGAGGACGGTGGAGAGCATGATTTATTTGTTCAGCAAGATTACGGCATACATGAGATACAGTTGACTTAAGATGAGTAGTAGCGAAAGCAATGGCTTCATCCAAAATATCTTCTCCACGAATGGCTAGATGTGCTGCCTCATACAAGCTTAACAAGCCTTGAACATCACTTATCAATGTTGCCTTGAATTTACTTTCTTCATCTTTGAACTTTTCAAATACATCTAATTGCATACAATTAAATCAGAGAAATTAATTTAATTTAGGCCAACCCGATTTAATTAATTAAAAAAATATGCGTGAGGATATTTAATTTGCAATTAACGTACATAGCTTAAGTAATTAAAATTGCTTACTTACCACATGAAATCTTAATTCCCTGATGTCTGAGTAGTCGAAAGTAAAGAGAAACAGTGTAGAGATCATGATCATCATCACTGTCAATATCAAGGTGATTATGTATTTTCTCCAGTTCATCTTCGATCTCCTTTTCGAAGAGATAAGCCACACCCAAGCGTTGTACTGTATCGATGAGGTGCAATTTCTTGACCTGTTGATCTGTATTAGCAGTTATCAATCTCCTTGCTTCTTGTTTTAGTTCTTCGTACTCTTCTCGAGTTGCAGGATCAATTGTCTGCACAGAAAAGAATCAATAAAAACGTGTAGTAGTAGTACTATAATCTAAATATATATATAAGGTGGCTCAACAACTATTAATATTTCTTATAGTAATATATATTTATTAACAACTATTACCATGGAGTCGTTAGGATATGCAAGGAAATGATCCCCCCAAAGGGTAGGATGAAAATTTGCCGAGTGGCGTTTGGAGTTCTGCTGATCAGCATCTTGGATTAAAATAGAAGCGGCTGAAACTTGAGAAGACATGATGGACGTATACGTATAGGATATATATTTGAGCTTGAAGAAGAGGTAGTAATACCAAGTTAAAAGTTCAAGTGGTGTGCGTGGTGCTTTAGATGCTCTATGTTCTGACTATTTATATGCACTCCTCAACCGAGAAATAATTTTAATCCTCAGATATTATGCGTACGCCAAAGTTGATTAATTTTGGAAATTTAAATGCATGTTATTGTATACCACGTGCCGTTCATTTTCCAAAAAGTAATGCTCCAAGTTTATTCAAATTGAAAAGGATAGGTAGATTCATTTTTTCGCTGAATTTGTGTTAATTTATAAATTTACAATTATTTTGGAAGCAGATTTACAATTATTTTCAACATCACAAACGTAATAATGAAGAATTTGGTTTTCTGTAAATTGATTTGGTGTTAATTAGTTAATTTGTGATAATTAGTGGATGTAGAAGAGTTTGGGTGACAGAATTAATATACAATCATATATATTTACTATTTTTATCTTTATATAAGATTTTTTGTTATTTATCATATTCTGTCCTATTTATATGCACTCCTGAACTGAGAAATAATAATTTAGGGCAGAAATAAATTTGCAAATTTTGTTATTTACCATTATAGCTGTTGTAACAAGATTTACAAATTTTGAAATTCAATTTTGGTAAGTCGGTTTCGTTTCAAGTGCAACACTTATGTTATTTATTAATTGTTACCGAAAATTATAAACTGATTTCGAAATTACAAAAAATTTGCATTAATCATGTTGATTTTTTAGTACCAAAAAAGTTACTAGCAAGAAAGAAAACTGTTTGCCCAAAAAATGGCCAAAAACCATACTCATCTTGATATTGAGTGCTCCACTGACGATCAGTTGTTGTATGGTAGCTGGAATTGAAAGGATCAATGGAGGATTGAAATGGAGGCATCTGAGAACTCTGCGGTTCCGTCATCATCGGCCTAACATTAATCAACACACGTGATGAAGACTGCCATCAGTAGTTGACTAATTGATGACTTTAATTCCTGTAAACCAAATATATTTGGAGGTGTGGTTGGTAGTCAGTGTCACTCACACAAGTGACTGCCAAGTAACCAGGATACTAACACACAGTCAATTAATTGTTTTCAAAATATTCCATGCATACAACACATTATGCTTCTTTGTAACCTTACTTAATTACCTAACCTAATTAATTAATAAATAATTATGTTTCTTGGAATAATTCTATCAATAATTTTGGCAATGCAAGAGATACTCCTTTAAGTGTATTTCATGTCTGCTTAATTATATATTTTATTATTATGTAGTTAAATTATTTTACGTTTTTATATATCATATCAATTTAATGTCGATTTCACAAAAATTCTTTGGTTGGTAGGTAATGTGTCAAATTTAGATAAAAAATTCAAAAAAAAAATGTGAAGGAAATTCAATGTTTGTATTGAAACACAATAAAAAATAGTCAATAAAATAAATTGTACTCCAAAGAAGTTTAAATACATGCAATTTGTTACGATTTAATTTTACAAAGTCTCCATCTTTAAATTTGTATAACAGTCAAATGTAATTATGAAGCAGTGTACATCAACACTACAAAATGGATTATCTAATTTTTAAAGCATTGAAAATAATTAAATGCTTTATTTATTTCATGTAAATGAGATTATTAAAACATGCAATCTAATCCAATGCATTATTAATGCCAAAGCCAGTACAGTGCATAAATAATTAAATTAAGTGAGAGGATCAAGACATCAATAGATAGAAATGCATCCTAAATCTTCAAAGAGGTAGAGAGTCTCTCAACAATGAGGCAAGGAATGCACATGACATTAATTTTTCAAAAAGTATTACTCGATTTTTTCTTATAGTCAAACTGAAAAGTAAAATAGAAAAGGATGGATATATTTATTTTTAATATTTTTATTAGTTTTCATATTTTAAAAAAATAATCTTTAAAAATTTTTATTTATATAAATAAAATAATAATTATATTACTATATAATAATTATTATTTAAGAAAAATAACTAATAAATATCTAAAATTTGATGAAAATAAAATATATTTATGTCATATACATTAATTAAATAAATAAATAATATTATATATATATATAGAAATATCGATAATATAAATATTTATTAATCCATTATAAAATTTATCGATTTTTTTATTATATATATATACATATATTTTATTTAAATTAAAATAAAATCATAAATGTTTATTATAAATATATTGTGAAATAAATATATTTATAAATCGATATTCTATTAATAATTAATATTTTTTTGTGCTTCATTTTTATTTTTCAATAAATTAAGGTTTTTAATAACATTTTTGAAATTATTAGGACAAATGAGGACCTAGGACTAAAAAGACATTTATCTAATAGAAATAAAGATCAATGGTATCTTCAAATATAATTGATCAAATATATTAAAACATTTAAATTTACACTGAGATGTCTTCTAGTTTACTCTTCTTTAATTATAACTTTTGTATGAAGAAAAATATTTTATGTGTATGATTATAGGCTTATATTGAGTTAGTTTAAAGACATTTTTTATAGTATATTTTTTCATAACTTAAACATCTTTTCTTCTCCCCACTTTTATGCATCATTGGAATGGTTTTAAAAAACTCTCCGCTAACTATCAAATATAAAAGTAGTTAATTAATATTATTTTTAATTATTATTTAACATAAGGAATATTTTATTAAAAGGAGATTTAATGGTTTTTGCCACTAACCCTTAAGTGAAGATACTTGATAATTTTTACTCTCTAATATTAGCCAGTATAAAGAGCAAACTTAATTGTTGCATAAATTCTTGCATAAATTGTTGATTAAGAATGTTTATGTGTGCTTAATGTCAAATTATATAATGAATTAATGACTAAAATTTTAACTTAAGCATTTCATTTTGCGTTACAATACATAAAACTTAATTGGGAACTTCCAAAATCATTGATTTATTTGAGCAAACTATTTTATATTTAACCACCAAACTATTGTTAGAGATATGTGTACAATATCTCTTATTGATTCTATTGAATAACAATCAAAATCAAATCACAGCATAAAGAGCTAGCAGACTGGAAATTAATTTAGTCATTTTTCAAAACAACCTATCGTTTTCGTCCCATTTCATTTAACCATCAATAATTTTTTACTTTGTAAGTTACGACTCAAACAAAATCACACATCTAGAGCTTAATTAACTAAGATATTAATTAATTAATTAATTAAATATCTTCTCTTGTAATCTAGTCAAAATCAAACAACTCATATCCATACGATACGAGGATTATGGCTAGCTACCAAATTAATTAATTAGATTAATTCCACCAATTACGCACAATAATTATGAGTTGGTCATCATGATGACTTGAATAATATTATTTTATCATCGTTTCAAATGCATGCATTAATGTATAATATTCAGGAAAAGATTAAAAAAATTCTGCTGTCACTTTATTTTTCAACTTCATTTTTTAATTTATTTTATAAATGTAAGTAAGAAAAATGCACAAATATCCCTAAAAAAGTGAATTTAAATACAGTAATAAAATGTAAATAACAATGTATTTTCATTATCTAAAAACACGACGCGATTCCTTCTGCATGCATCTCGCAAATAAAATTTTGTTAATTAATTTCCTCATCTTGCATGCATAAGCTAATTAAGCTGTATACGCATCTGCATATATATATATATATACAAGTCTCTAGGTTTAACCTATTATACTATTTAGTCCCAATGATTTTAAAAATACCAATTAAAATTTTAATTTATTTTAAAGTGACAATTATTTTAATAATAGTTATTTAATAAAAAAATATTAAATCTTTAAGACTGGGCAAAATAAAATATATTTCTCTAAAACAAATAACATATATTTTTCTAAAATAAATAATAATTTCTAGCATATTAAAAAAAAATAATATATTTTTTATTTTATTACATTATATATAGTTTAGCTATATATAAATAAATTTTAATCTAAATTATAATAATAATAATAATATTGTATTATAAATAAATTTTTTTTGCTTTTATTATTTATTTTCTAATACATAACTATTTATTTAATTAATGTATTTTACAAATATTTTTTATTTTATCAAATTTTAGGGATTTGTTAGATATTTTAAATAAAATAACTACCATTATATGTGTATAATGATCACTGTTCAATAAATTAGGATTTTTTTTAGGGGTATTCTTGAAACCCCTATAATAAAGGAGGATATTGGACTAAACATTTGGGACTAAAAGATCTTTTACACAATAGAAAATAAAGATAATATCTTAAAATATAATTAATCAAATGTATTAAAACATTCAAATTCGCGCTAAAGTGTCTTCTAGCCTATTTCTCTTTAATTTTACGATGAAAAATACTTTATAAGTATTAGGCTGTGATAGGGATCCTTTTTATAGTAAAATTTTCTATATTTTAAACATTTTTTTTCCTCTCCACTTCTATCAATCATTGAAGAGGTTTTAAAACCTTCTTCCACTAACCGCCAAATATAGAAGTGGTTAATTAATATTATCTTCAACTATCCTTGATATAAGAACATATTTTAATGTTTTATTAAAAAGAGATTTAAAGAGTTCTATCAATAATCATTAAATGTAATAAAGATAGTGGATAATTATTACTCTAATATAATATTTATTATTGACATATGGGTCATATAATAAGAAAAAAAATTCTTAAACAAACTGCTCATTAAGAATGTTTATGTATACTTAATCTCAAATTATATAATCATTTAATGACTTGAATTTTAAATTAAGCATTTCGTAACATTACGTAACAATGCATAAAACTTACAATTATTTTTTTTTAGCATAAAGAATTGGGATGAAAGGTGGTGTTGCAAATTGATTTTGGAAGCAAATTTACAATTATTTTCAATCTCACAAACATAATAATGAAGAGTTTGGTGTTCTGTAAATTGATTTGGTGTTGATTAGTGAATTTGTTATAGTTAATGGATGTAGAAGAATTTGAGTGATGTTATGGATCTTTTAGGATTTTCTATTGTATTTTTTATGTGTTTTTTATTTTAATTATTGAGTAACATTAACAGATATATTTTGTCATAGATTGATTTATCAATTAAATAAGATTCATTTTATCAAATATTTAAATTTTTCTTAGACTAATTTGTAAAATACGATTGATAATTGGTCAAGCCCATTATTTAGATTCTTTTATTTATCGTTCTATTTTTTAATTTTAAGAGAAAAGAAGTATTCGTGGGAAAGATTAAAAATAATTTTTCTGTCACTTATCTTTTCAACTTTATTTTGTTAGTTTATTTTATAAAAGTAAGAAAGAAAAATGTAAGCGGTTGTGTGTTTCTGTATATCAAAATTTCAATTTCAAATCTATGATAAGCAATTGTTCAAATTACAATTGATAAGGGCAACATTGTGTAGAGCATTCAAGAAGGACTCTAATAATAACTAGAGTGACACAAACGAAAGACATTTAATGGTGATCAACGATGGTCAGTGATGGTCAACGATAGAGGTTAGCTCAATTGTAAGTTGCTCGACAGAAAAATGACATGTGTACAAACTTTTAAAATAGGTGGGAGGATAAATTGATAAGTGTCCTCAAAAAGTAACAACTTTAGTCATAGAACTAACTTTAGAGGGTATTGGTATTTGACAAACAATAGGATATAATAGGATATTAAGGCAAACAATAAGGTGGGTCTTGGACAATCTCTCTTTTTTAAAATAATAATAAAAGTTAGTTACTATAATAATGTATATAAATATGTTTGAATCTATAAGAAAATAGATTTTATTTGTACTTGAATTTATAAGAGGATAGTTTTTAACAGTTCTTATGGCCTTTGAAAATAATTTTTAAAATATAATAGAAGTTATTAATTATAATGGTGAGTACTTATTTAGGGAAAGAATCAGGGGCCCTTCTTTTTAACATAAAATTTTACATCATTTTTAAACTATTGGATCTAAACACGTTAAATGATTGAAATTAAATATGACATGTACATTACTTATAGTGCATTAATTATGCATTTTGGATATGCCAAGATCCACAATGCTTACAAATAATATAAAAATTTGTATAAAAGAAAATCTCTCAATATATAGATAAGGATCAACAGTCCTTTTTTTTACACTTTTTAACATCAATTTTTAATCCTTAAATCTAGCCACATCTTATGATTTAAATTAAATCTGAAACATATAATTACCATAATTAATACACATGGTCAAATTATATTTCAACCATTTGATGTGCTTACGTCCACCAACCTATAAATGATATAAATACTTGTGTAAAGAAAGGGCCCTAATCATTCCTCTATATATATTTATGTGTGTGTGTGGGTGTGTGTCTTACAATAGTATTACACAATAATAGTCAAAATAATTTCACATATCAGTTAATTTATAAACTTAATTCACTTGATAAAAAAGGAAATAAGCTATAACCAAATATATATATATATATAATTCAATGTGTAAAACTAAAAATCTAAAACAAAAAATCCAAAAACATATAAGTATTTCAATTACAAAATGATACAACAAATTCAACTCAATCTTGCCTCAGCATCTCATCAATCTCTTTTTGTTTGTGTATTTTTCTTCAAAATGCACAAGATAATGGATGCATGCATTACTCTTAACATTATTTTAGTAGTGTGAGTGTGTGTGTGAACATAGGATCCACAATAATAATGTAATATAGTGTGTTTGCTAGGTGTTTTACTAAATGTCTTGTGATGTAATATAAAGTATGTATGAGTTGTAAAGTAGATTCCTAGAGATAAAGAAAAATATTGTATTAGTTATCTTTTGGGCTCCTTATTCATAAAATGAGACCCCTAGTATCATATAAGGGTAGAGTGTTTTGAGTGTAAAATCGCTTGTGTAATAAAAAATCTTGTTTTTTTTTGTGTGTGTGTATATAAGTAAGTATGTATGCATGCATGCATGACTCTTAATGTTATTTTAGCATGTATCTATGAATGCATGCATACATACATAAATACATATTTACATATATATATATATATATGTAGGGGAAGAATTAATGGCTCCTTTTTTACGCAAATTTTTACATCAAAGTAGTCTGTTAGATCTAGACACATTTAACAGTTGAAATTGTATCTAACATATATATTAATTATAAATGTATTAATTATACATTGATTATATAATCAGACGTAATATCAACTATTAGATGCATTTAGATCCAACAATTTATATTTGATGTAAAAAGTTGTATAAAAAAAAGAGACCATTGATTCTATCCTATATATATATATATATATTTATAGGGGTAGAGGTCTTCAGGGGTCAGAGTGGGCAATTGGTGCCAAGGCACCATTAAAATTTTCAATAAAATATTAATTTTTTTTATGATCTTAATTAGAAGATGAAAAAATCTATTTGGGCCCCCAAATTTCTTTTAAAGATTTGGTATTTTAGATTAAAATTAATGTCTTTCTATTTTAATGTTTTAATTATATATTTTTAAATTACATAATGATAAATTAGTTAAACATATTGTTGATATAAGAAAATTGACTATAGGCCCAAGCTCAAGTCCAAGGCTAAACTATGTCAGGTAATGTATACAAAATCATAAGTGTGCCTAAGTTATTCTTTAGGGCTCAAGTTATGAGTAGTGGTTGGAAGGTAAAAGTAAACTCAAGTTTTACGCAAATTAATATAATATCCTAAACCTAATCCACTTAAGGAACATTTAAGTCCAAGGGTCCGTTATATGATTAGGTTAATATATAAAAAATATAAAAGTTCAAATTTTTCCTTTTTAAAGCCCAAAATCTTATTTTAGTTGTAAGTTTAATTAAAATAAATATTTTATTTTTATTAGAATTAATTAGAATAAGTGTTTTATTACAAATATGGCTTTTAAACAACTTTTTAAACAGTGTAACAAATATTTTTCCTTTCAATATGTAAATAACTGTCACCATAACTAATGTGAATTAATTTAAAACAATTGCTTCTCTGGTTGATTAATTATTGTTAATTATTCTTACAATAAAAATATATTAGTAATATATATATGTATATATAAACTTATCCCAACAACTTTTTTTATGTAGAAAAATTGAATCACGAGTTTCAAGAAATACACATTTTGATGACAATGTTGATTTTTGCTAAGCTTGTAAAATATATTAAAAATGGCACAAATTTTTTTAATAAATATTAAAAAGTAAATATTTTATATTATGATATAAAAAAATTAATTAGTGCCTCGTTTATGACATATAAAGAAAAAGAGAATGACAATTCACATACAAAACTTTATTTAAAAAACAGAGATTACGTCCACTGAATTTAGAGCACACATTTATCAATTTTTCTTATCTACACATTAATCGTATTTTAAAATTTTATTTATTGAGAAATCAGAAATATTATTGCAAAGATGCATTAATCTTATACTGAAATTGGCATACATATTTGCATTAGTCTTACTTTATTTGCAAGCTGAGACGAGGGAGGAAACTAAGGTATAACATATTTGCAACATATATTTTCCATTACGCTCCATTAACTTTTGCAATATATATATATAATTGCTTAATTTTGCTAATAATTTGAGATTTGTTGATCATACATGTAATAATTTAGTAGATACTAGACAACCCCTAACATTTAAAATAACTTTTTTTTTCGTAGGAATAGAATTTAGTTCTCATTACAATGATATTATTGAATATAAATCTTTACTTTAGTATCCTGAGTTAGGTAAATATAACAATATTTCATTTTATTTCCTGTCTATTAGAAAATAAGTTTCCAATAAAAAATTAAAAAAAAAAATCACTTGAGGCTATCAATCTATATACAGGACATAGCTAAAAAACAAAAAGATTTCATTTTGTTTGATTTTAGAATTTAGAGATTTAAACTAGAAAATTTTAAGACTGCATAACTAGGCCATCAATCACAGGAATAAATCAATATATGTAAGCATAAATATTTATAACAATATTTATTGAAAAGTATCACTCATTATTAATTACTATTGAATTATATATAGGTACACATTCATAAATATTATCTTATTTACAATATATATATAAAATATATATTGATTAATTAATCATATTCCCTTTAAACTTATTTTATCTTATTTACAACTAAAAAATAAATGCACTCATTGCTGATTACTCAAACTATTATGATATTATATATTAAATTACTTAACGATAAATAATGTGGACACAAATTGCAGTAGAATTATGCTTCAAAATTCTACCACTTCAAATATTGAATTCCTTGAATTTCAGAACCTATGTCCCATCTCCTAATTGCTATATGCTTCTGGTTGAATTAAAAACTATCGAATAATTGACGTAATTTTGAAGAGTACAACCGGATATGCTACTTTTAATTGATGTAGTATCTGAAGATTATGAGACTAGTTATCCCATTAATGTTACATGAAATATGATAGCTAATCATTCAACAAACAATTTAGTACAGAACTTCAGTAATATCAATATTTAACGATTTAGATTTTCAAAAGTTTGAGAAACTTATTTCGGAGAGAATTTAATTGTATGAGGACTTAATGGAAGTTATAGTGCTTCCAAAGGTATTTCAGTAAGATTGATGAGCAAAAGATAAACAGGAGTATAATAAGAAACTTTATGCATATTCATTTTTATGCAATTTTGTACCTTCTAATATGAACCGAAAAGATGTCATAATAAGGATCTAATTTTCTTTTACAAAAAATTGAATTGCAGATTTTTTTTCTTTTTCAAATAACTAGTAGATTGTCACAACAATATCTAAATCAATTTAGTAAGTGCGAGTTAGTCTGGGTTTTGTGAATACCCTTACTTGTCAATTTGACCCTTCGAAATATAGTCATTTTAGTCTCTAAACTAAGTAAACTAATGAAATATGTTTATTCTCATAATTAACATTTTAGTCCTGTTTTTTAAACTATGTTAAGACTAAAATATTAAACTTAAATTTTTTTATTTTATAATTTTTAAAAAAAAAAATAGGAAACAAAAATATAATTATTTAATTAAATTATTAATAATGGGTTTGGGCAAAATGATATGCTAAAATACTTCTAACCCTATTTTTTTACTTTTTTGATAATAGTTAAGTATGTAATAATTATAAGAGTTTTAAAATAAAATGTGTAATCTTAAGCACATTAATTCTTTGATGCTGAATAACAATTTAAGCACATTAATTCCTGTATATTATATATAGTTGATGGCTACGCTGAAAATTTAAGAATTTTGTCACTAATAAGATTAACAGAGGAATAACTTCAGGGCAAATAAATATTGATCCTTGGTAGTGAAATCAATGACTCTATATTAACACATCTTCTATATTGTATATAGTTGTCTTAAATAGATGTCTTATTTAAGAAGAATAGCTTGGAGGAAGCGACTAATATACATAAACCCATATCAAAGGAAGGTAAAATTTACTTTGACTATTACATGAAACATTCATTGGCTGTTGTTTCTTACATTAATTAGTTGTAAAATCTACAAGGATGACAATATTTTCACGGCATAAACACATCCAACACATCAGTCAATGCATCATTTTATGGGTTTAGGATAATAGTAAACAATATACGCAATGAAATTGATATTTTAATTTTTTTTATTATAATTTTTTTGTATATTTTAATTCTCCCTTATATTAAACAACATAAATTGAAATTGATAAGACACAGCTTGATTAATAAGATATCAACCAGATCAGTTCAAACACAAAATTCTACTAAATAAAAAACTGCAATGATTAAATTGGAAATAGAGAGCTGCAAATAGTCTTGTTATTCTTAAGAAGGATTCATACCTTTTTATATTAATTATGAATTTAATTATTTTTATAATAAATATAATATAATTTTTTTTATAAATATATAAAAATAAAAAAGAATTTATAAGTTTAAGGTTTGATTTATTAAATTTATTAAATTTATTAAATTTAGTCGTTTCAAAAATACTCACTAAAATTTTTATTTATTAAAAATAATGCTTATAATATTTTATTTTCTAATAGTATATTAGGAAAAAAACAGATAATAATCGAATACAAATCATAATTTAAATTTATAAATAAAATAATTATGCAAAGTCAAAGTCCACTGCCTACAAAATATTGATCGATTTCCAAGAAATGTGAAACCCCAATGTGCTCGTAATTATTTATTACTTGCAATTTGGGGCACCGACAACGAGGAAGATGGTGTATAACTAACTTGTTGGGATAGTTGAGATAAACTAATACAAACCAATTTGCGAAAGCACAATAATTACCTTATCCCCTCTTGCGTGAACCTAATAGGAAACAAACAAATAGAGCAACAATCTTTGGGCACAAAATCAATTCTTAGATGACAACCACATCATCAACAAAACGAGCATAACACAATTAATTTTAAAGTGGAAAAACCTCCCCAATGTGAGGAGTAAAAACGACGGGACCGTAGTCCACCTAAAAAATTCTACTATAATCAAATAATGGGTATACACAATTTCTCTTTAATTAGAACTAGAGGTACATATCCACAATATTCTCAAGATCACGCAATCTTGGCAAACAATCAAATTTCACAAAGAAATTAGAGAGAATTCAAGAAAAACATCACTAAAATGGTGGCCTAACTTCCAATCACGAAATATAGAGAAAGGGATCTCCAAATCTAATCTCCACTATTTAGAATTTAGTCCTCTAAGTTAGGAAACTGCTGGTAAAATTCTAACTTAATCGGACCACGAATCGACCTCTGATCAGCCACTTGTTCAAAACTGTCTCGAGTTTACTATTCTGGCTCTTTCTCGTAAACAGTACCCGCCTCTCTCTAAATGATGAACAGTGTCAGTTTCTTTTCTTAACACACATATATATATTGTAACAAAAAAATAAATACTAAATCCTACTTGAGAAAAGACCAAAATGTTCTTGGACTAATTGGACTTAATTACTATTGAAGAGAAAATTTGGGCCATCTCCAAATAGGAGGAAACCCAACCCAATAAATCTCCCTCTTTCCAACTATAATCATAAGGTTATGTCTGTCTAGACATTAAAGAATATGGTGATAATAAGAGATCGATGCTACTAGATATATAAGAATAATATTTTCAAAAGGAACAGTGTAACTTTGACCTCTTATGATTTCATAAATAACCAGCGATATTGCGGCCATACTGTCTTATATTGCTGACTTGGATTAATGTCATAACATTAAAGCAAGTAAGGTTTATGTAATACCTATTGATTCTGGATATTGATAGTCACAACATTATACATACTTGTGTTTTACTTCACTTGACTTTGTTAGGTTCATGCCTCATGTCTCATGGTGCCGCTAGGCACCGATCATGTATTATTGCTATTTTCAGACATTGCTCATATATTGTGGCTGTTGCTGAGTATCTAGTCATGTATTCTGGCTGTCACTAGGCACCGATCATGTATTATGGCTATCGCTGAGTATCCAATCATGTATAATGGTTGTTGTTGGGCACCAGCCATGTATTATAGCTATGGCCGAGCATCGATCATATATTATAGCTGTCGTTAAGTATCCAGTCATATATTATAGTTGTCACTAGGCATTGGTCATATATTATGGCTATCGCTGGCCATTGCTCATATAATATGGCTGTTACTGAGTATCTAGTCATATATTATAGCTGTCACTAGGCATCGGTCATGTATTATGGCTATCGTGGGGCATCGATATATATTATAGCTATCGCTAGGCATATGTAGTAATTAATATATATATATATATATATATAAAGAAACGTACGTGTTGTTTAAAGTGATCTCTTAGTCGTGCGTAACTATCATTAAGTATCCTTCATGTACATTATATTTTCTACAAGAATATTTTATTTTCATATAGATATATTTGAAAAGTAGATTTCTGTCCTTGTCTTGTTGGTATGTTTTGGATGAAGAAAAAAGTTTTTAATCGAAATTTGAATGAAAAAGAATGTATTTTATTGAAAATAATTCTCTAAGAAGTCTAAGACTTTTAAAAGAGAAAATGATATTAAAACAAGGAAAGGTCTTATAAAAGAAAATTTTGAAAGGAAAGGCAATGAAATAATGCTCGTAGAAGCATTGTGTAATCAAGTTGATTCAGCATATACCTATCAAAAAGTGAGTGATGGAAAGCTAATCTTTTCCAAAGCATCACAACCCCTAACTGTAGTTTATGTGGTTTTTAGTAGTAGTTCTTGAAACCAATAATAAATACTAATCTTTCTCAGAACATCACAGCCCCAATTGTTGCTTATGTAGTTTTAGCAATGGTATCCCTTGAGTCATTTCTTGTTGATGGATCTCGTAGGTCTTGATCGTTAGTTTCAGCCACATCTTTATTCTTAAGGTTATTTGTGTTGACTTTTACCGATGATGCAATAGCTACCCTATTATATCATGGTAACGGCTCAGTATCTATTGTCTGCCTTTAAGAGGGCAAGACTAATGTTCCCTTTGCGATTTTTTCATGGATAAGTTTTGGATATGTCCACAATCCCTTGTATCGTGTCTTTTTGATTAGTGATATTGACAAATATGAACGTTGCGTTTGTCTTTCTTCGACATATTTTTTCGAGGAGACAGTAGTTTGAGTAGACCATCTTTTATCCATATATCCAATATTGAATGAAGTTCATCATCATTACATGGGATGGGTTGGTTAGGTGATAATTCTTGATGACATTTTCTGTACGATTTATTCTTGTCCCTATTATGGGAAGTATCTCACTTCTCCACATGCATCGCATCAGAAGTCTCCTTCCTCAATTTTACTAAGAGGGATGTTCTCTATGCTGCTTCCATGAGTTTGTTAAACATACCCAAATCAAGATTTTCTAAATGGACCTAATACTTTAGTAACATGTTTGTTTACGCATTTTTCTACGATCTCCTTTTCTTCTTTCTATTCAAGACACTACAACATAAGGTTACAAAACGGTTTCACAAAGTTTAGGAGAGGTTCTGAATACTACTGCTTGGTTATATGAAGTTGGAGCAACGTTACTCGCTCTTCACCATAAAAATATTTCTAACATAATTTTGTGGCCAAATCTTGCCATAAATGTATAAATCCTATGATAGGGCAACGTACTAAGAATATGCTTGGTCTATCAATTACTTGAAAAACTCTCGCAAACGCAATTCTTCATTGTAAGCATTTACTCCGAGTGCGTTTATGAAATGAGCAATATACTACTTGGGGTTTCCTTCTTTCTCATTAAAGAATATAAATTTCAAAGTTTCATATCTGTCTGGGTATGACCTTAGCATTATTTCATCTAAATAAGGAGGGAGTGGCGCGACTCTATCTCAAACATAGTGGAACTCTTCATACATTACTTAACAAAGGGTATTAAGTTTACGCACATCACAAGTAACTGTGATTCTAAAGTAGGCTAGTTTGCAAAAGGCCTTGATGTGATTCTTTCAAGTGTTGTCTAATTTCTAACTACTGGCTGAGGGAAAGGATTGAGAGGACTTATTGCTATTGATGCACGAAGATCTCCTATCTCCCTACGTATATCATGTATCATCTGTATAATAAAAAGGGTATTGGTGTAAGTAATGTCCTGATTGTTACCTTGCTGCTCTGATCGAGTGTCATTAGTGAGCGCTGGAGGTATCGCTCTGTGTGTAGAAGACCCAATTTGATTATCGCCATTGTTTTGGTTATTACTCCTTTGTAACCATCATCTCTTTTAAGATTCTAACTGAACTCCCCAGTGGAGTCGCCTATAATGTTCACAGGGGAAATCTACCTGATCTACATGTCGAATCATGATTGGTTGATTGCTTGCATAAGCTTGGTATCGCTCTCATTGGGCTTCGATATAGCTGGACCTCTGAACCTAAATCAAGCTTTCACATATTTTTTCCGAGTTAGAAGGAGTAAGGTCCACTATGTTCCTTGGATCACACTTGGCGGTTTAAGAGTCATAATGTTACAACCTTAGGAGACTGGCTTGGATTTAAACGGAGGCATTCATTACCGTTACCTATTACCACTTCTATACCTAAAAAAAAATACTTAGAAAAACATAAGACACAAATTATTAGTCTATGGTGTGTCGAAGCAAGCTAGTCTCATTATCAATGTAAAGGAACACAATGGTTTTAATGGTGAATTGTAATTATGAAAGAATCAGATTAATATTGAAAAGACTTGCTTGATAGTATTCAATACGACCGATTGCAAATGACAAACTAAAATTACAAAAAAGGTGATTTTTGAGTCTAAAATAATCAATTTAAGGCTAGTGAATACAAGAAAAACGATAGGACAATAGGGTAGTGTTTAGCAATTAGCAAGAACAACAAGTGATTACTGAAAAATGAGCCATGAATCACAAGTGTGGCCACAAAGAAGAATGCGTTCTTGAAGCACGTGATTTTAGGCTGATGAGAATTTGACCTTGATGATATTATGATATGATGTTATGCTATCCGAATTTCCTCCCTTTGAATGTGGAGTTCTGGGTTTATATAGTGTGTGATGTAGAGTTGTAATAGAATGAAACTAGCTCATGTAATCCTATTCTAATGCAAATTAAACTCTTTTAAGATAAGACTTTATTTACGGTTTAAATTAGTGTAATTTAACCCTATTTGAAAAAGGTTTCCAATAATTTATACTTATAATAAAACATCTATATTAATTTTTCCTAATTAGAACAAAACATTTATCTTAACCAATTTTAATTATAAGGAAAATTTAAATACTTGTACTTGTAATTAAATACTTTATTTAAATAATTTTACTTGCAATAAAATATATTTTCTAATTAAACTTAATTAAACTAAAATACTTATTTTAATTAATACTAGATTAATTAAAATAAGGTTTGGGTTTAAAAGGACTATAAAGTTTTAGACTTTAAAAAAGAGAAGTCTTTTTAGGTTTTTTGTATTTCTTATGCATTAGTCTAATCATATAATGAACTTTTTGGGTCTAAGTATCTCCTAAGTGGACTAGGACCTAGGTGATTATATTAATTTGGGCTAAACTTTGAATTACTTTAAGCTTTCATACCACGGCCCACATTTTGTGTCCTAAAAAGTGGCTTAAATCTACCTGTATTTTTGTATACATTACCTAGTAAGATGAAGTAATTTTGGCATGGGCTTGAGCTAAGGCCCATGGTTAATTTTTGTGTATCAATAAAAGATTATCTTAATTTGATATTGTTAAACTTGCCAAGTAAAAGGAAAATACAAAGGTAGTATTTATACTCATCTTAATTTTATTTGAAATATATAATAGTTAGTTTGTAACTAAATTATATAAATATGATAAAAAAAAAATGTGTATGTTTAAATAATTAGTAACTATTATTTAATTCCTAAAAAAGTTACTTTTCGAAAACAAAGGAAAATTTTAGAAAAGTTAATTTACACTTTATAATATAAAAGTAGATTTCATATTTTTACAAAAATACCCATACCCATTAAACACCTAATATACCTCTTCTTTTCAAAAAGAAAAATAATAAAAACAAATACAATAATTGTAAAATAATATCTAATAACCCCAAACTTTTCTCACAAAACTTAATTAATAGGATTAAAATTACATTTGATGAAATTTTAATCCTATTAATTAAGTTTTGTGAGAAAAGTTTAGAGTTAGCTTTTAATAAAAGAGTACAATAAGAATTAATTAGCAGTAATATAGAAAACAAGTTTTATTAAGTTGAGGTGTTTTATTAAGTTGAGGTGGTGAAAACAGAAAATAAAATTTTAAAATATTAGTTTCCTCTAATATGTGAAAATTATTTTTTTATTAGAATTAAAATTTTTTTGAGAGTTATATTATTTATAATTAAAAAATTACCGAGTTAAACAAAAAGACGAATAAGACATTATGAATACAAAAATTTAGATAAAAAGTTTTTATTCATGTAAAATGTTTTAGGATATAGAAAAATAAAATATATATGACAAAATTTTTCACAAGATTTATATCTCATAAGAAGAAAATTAATAATGTAGGACTAAATCGAGACTGCCTCTCTCTCTTATCTGTATTTATATTAAGGTCATATGTATATACATTACACCACCCCTAACAAAAAATTTCTTTTACAAATTCAATTTTTTTTTGGGAACGATCCAAAAAAATCAATAATCTAAATAAATTAATTTGAGCAATATTAAAATTTACCAAATACTCCATATCATTAAGATTTAATGTAGTGGAAACAATTTTTTGCTAAGGGTATAATAGTCTTCTTGCCTTTGATTTTAAAATTGTACTAGAAAAATTCTAACAGTTCGAACTTAGATGTGACAGAATGATATTGACCTATAGTATAATAACAATAAAAAAAATTATTGTAGTTATAAAATAGAGGAATTTGATATGTACTTATTAAAATTCGAGAAAAGATAGATACAATCAAAAGTTTGAGAAGATTAAATATCCTTAAAATTTAACGAAATAAATAGATATCCATATAATCGGATCAAAATTAAACATCTATAGTTTAGTTATATTTTATATGATTATTTTATCCCTATACTTTGATGAAATGACAAATTTAAAAACATATATTTTAATTTTAATAATTTAGTCCCCACTATGTAGGATGACATATGAATGTGCATGCTCATCAGGAAACATCTCAACAATGCTTGGTCAAGTTTCTCTTTGTGGTTTGTCATGAAAACAATGATGCATTCCTTACAACATCACAACCATAAATCATCAATAAAATTAAGTAGTCTAGACAGTGTCACCTTGTTATCATCTACCTAATATCAATGTCCTATATCGCAATCAATTATCGACTTAGCCTAGAAAGTGTATGAGCAATTAGAAAGCTAGATTGTAAAGGATTGGGTAAATTGAAGAATGAATATGAACAACAAAAGAAGGAAAATATTGAATTAGGAAGTTTCACTTGCTTGCAAAGTAAGTAGATATAGTGGAATGAACTAGATTTAGGCGTATGGGTATTAGATATAGCCGTTAATTGGCCGTGATGTTTAGGTGCCAAAAGAAGTACCATTATAGTCATTGTAACAAGGTTTACAAATTTTGAAATTCAGTTATTGGTAAGTTGGTTGTTTCAAGTGCATGTGATAGGCACATGCGGTATTTATTAATTATTACCCAAATATTATAAATTGATTTTGAAATTACCAAAAATTTGCGTTAATGATATCAATTTTTTGGTACAAAGAAAGTTAACAACAAGAACAAGAACTATTTGCTAAAAAAATCTTCCAACTATAGCTAAAAACCATAGTCATCTTGATATGTAGAGCTCCATTAATGATAAGTTGTTGTATAGTAGTTGGAATTAAAAGGATTAATGGAGAGAATTGCAACAAAGGCAACAAAGAACTTTGTGGTTCTGTCATCATCATTTTTGCATAGTTTACTTTCAATGCTTGAAGCTTAACATTCTTAGAACTTGGTTGAGGAACTTTTGAGAATGTATTGTGCTGATAAGTTGATATCAAACATTAAAGAGATATTAGCAGAACATTGTGATATACAATAATTATGGATTTATTTATTAGATAAGTACATCTATTTTTGAGTCATGACTTATATGTGAAGGTGAAATTTTTTGTTAAGGCAGAAAGTGTATGCCATTATCTTTTTGTTAATTGTCATGCTAAATCGTGATGTGTGTGTATATATGTATATATATTTTTTGATATTAAAAAGAACAAAATAAATAATTTGATATGAATGGATTCTGTCAGAAATACAGTGTGTAGAGATACACAGTATTACAGGTTCTACTTCCTTATTTTAAAAAGTACTTCGGCTATTTTGGTGCAGTCTAATTGTTTTAAAAACTCAAACATATAATATTTATACCAGAATGTGGACTGACTAGGTTGCTACATCTATTAACTATATGTCTATTTGTTCAATATTATAAATAATTTTTGTTTATGCAGAAATCAGGTCAATGGTATAATTGGTAATTTGAGACAGACTATGCAAGGACAAAGAAACACAAAAACCATAATCTCATATGGCTTGGAGTATTACCTATGTCCACCAGTAGAATATTTGCGGGGATATTTTATTAATGGTCAAAAATAGGTTTGCCATCGTACAAACAAAGCCCTACTCTCTATATCTTTTTGTTTTTCTCACTGTCTCTTATTTTTTCTCTCTATTGCTTTCTCCCCCTCTCTCTTTCTCTGAACCACTTCCTTTATACAGTTTAAACTATAAAGTTTCTCCTAAGTACAAGCTAATTAGTTCCTCTCTTATAGTTTACCTATGATTTCTTGGAATCAAAGATATCATTTCCATCTTAAATTTATCCTAGCTAGGCCTCTTGCGTTTAGGCTGGACTTGCTAGGTTTGTCTTTGAGCCTATTGGACTTTGTATTGAACTTATTTGATCAACTCTTAGACATAGTGGCCAAATATGTAATTTGGACAAAGTTAATATTTCATAGATACTGTTTCAACTTGGTACTATTCATACACAATATTGTTTACTCACGAAATTGTTTATGCTTGGCACTATTTACATGTGCATGTTACTATTCACATATGATTTTTTGCCTTCATAGTGTGCTAGGAGGAGACTTGCTTGTGCATGGCATGCTAGGAGGTGACTTGTATGTGCATAACATGTCCAAAGGTGGCTTGCTTATGCATGGCATGCTAGGAACTTGTAGTGCACGACATGTTAGGGATGAGTTGCTTGTGTATAGTATGCTATGAGGTAACTTACCTATGCATGGCATACTAGAAAATGACTTGTTTGTGCTTAGCAAGCTAGCAAGTAACTTGTTCTTCTTCCAAATTAACCCTATTAACCATTAGATTTTATGAAATTTTACAACAATTTGATAATAGAAAATAAAGGAAATGAAAAACTTTTAATCTAATTGAAAGATTTTTAAACCATCTATCTAATGTGCACCATATGCAATTAGGTTTATGACTTTCCAAAAATTCAAATTTGGTATCCCAACTAAATGCTTGCTTCCTTAAAATATTATTCAAAAACTTTCTTGCTTGGTTTCTTTACATGTGAGATAAGTGCCCATTGCCTCTTACTATTTCAAAAATATTTCGTTACTTTTATTCATTAGTTTGACTAATGTTGACTAAAGATAAAGTTGTCTTTTTATACAAGTAGGTTTATTATTAACCATCACTACCAGCCACCATTGACCGCCGTTGACTATCGTTCACTGTCATCCATTTAGGTCACCATATGTATCATTAGAATCTTTATTGAACGCTTTACATAATGATACCCTTATTATTACCATTTGAGTAAGCATTTGCCATAGATTTAAAGTTAAATTTTCACGCCTAAAAATTTAAATTTAGATTTATGTCAAATAATAAGTCAAACAGTAATAATGATAGTACCATTACGTGAAATATGCAACAAAAATTTTAATGATAGATGCAATGACCTCAAATTGATGTCAAGAAAAAAATGTGTTGTACGCATATCTTAAATTGATAAGTCTTACATGGGGTACCTCAATTATAGAGGTGAGGTAATGAAAATGAAAAGAACCAAACCACCATGCATGCAAGAGAGTCATGTAATGTCAATCAATTAGAATTCACCATAATACATATATGCATATTTAATAATAACATTTTGGCTACCATATAGTAGGTACAAGATACTTTTTTAGATGAATATTAAATTATCAATTAATATTATCATTAATGACTTTATGCCTATTAATAATTGATTTATTTATACTTTTATTTTGTTCTTAAAAGAAGAATTAAAAGACTTAAAATTATGGGTTTAGATTTGAATTTTATAAAAATAAAATGAACAAAAGTAATGGGCTTATTAAAAATTGTCTTGGTATGAAACAATAGTGGGCTGACTAAAATTATGAGCTTGTATAAAATAGTGGTGGGCTTAATAAAAAATTAAGTTCATCATATTAAACAGTGAGTGAGCTAATAAAATTGTCGGCTTAATAGTAAGTTAATAGTAACTAAATAGTAGTCAAATAATAACCTAATAGTAACCAAGCAATAGTAATGGGCTAACGGGTTGGGCTGGGCCGAGGACTTATTATTTGAAATAGTTCATATTTGGCCCAAACCCGTTTTTAAAAAAAATGGGGATAGACATATGAGCTTAATTTTTTCAAATTGGGCTACGCTTAGGAATTGTGGTCCCTGACTTGTTTAGCTAATACTAACATTAAATCAATGTGTTTGTCATATTGGAAAAATCTCATTAAAATTATTGTGATGAAAACTACCGGCCCACAGTGTTTAATGACTTTGACTAACAATACTATTTTTAAACTGTAAATTAAATAGTGCATATATATTTGGAGATAGGTTGGTAGTTATTCAGTCACTCACACTAGTTACTAACAACCAACCGAGATATTAGCAGATAAAGACGGAGTGTCTATAGAGCTTGAGGGGGCCAAGCCCAACAAATTTTTAAAAAATTTTTATTATAATATTTTTATTTTAGCATTTCTTAGATTTATATATAATTTAATCGTTATACTTTAAAATATTATCAATTTATCCCTTTTCTTATCTATTATTTTTAAAATATTACTGGATTAATTTACCTTTTAATCATTTTTGGCCCCTCCAAAATTTTTGGCCCTCTAATTTTTTAATTTTGGCTTTGCCCCTGCTATCAAACGTCAATTAATTGCTTCATTTCAACATACTGCATTATACAATAATTATATTTCTTTGTAACCCAACCCTAGTTACCTACCCGAACTAACCAATAAATCAATGCAAATTTAATAATGACATTTTGGCTATCATATACTAGATAGGAGATATTTTTTTAGACATATATTTAATTTGTTTTAATATTATCATTAATGATCTTACGCCTATTAATAAAATATCATGTATACTTAATTATCGATTTTATTATTACATAATTGATTTATTGTACATCGTACATGATATCAATTTAGTGTCATGTCACAAAAGTTTGGAATTAGTAAACCTTCCTTCATCAGTGGGTACATGATGTGTCAAATTCAAATCAAATTCAAACCAAAAAGGAAAATGTTTAAGTTGAAAGGCAATAAAAAATGGTCAATATAATAAATGGTCCAAAGATGGGGCTAAAATACATGCAATTTTGTTATGATTCAATAAGCATCATGCTTGTGACCTAGCTAGTTAATAGTAATTTTTTTTTTTAATAAACTTGTTTAGCAAGATCCATTTTTATTAAAAATAAATATAAGAAGGAAAAATACGATCAAGGAGGGATATAATGCACCTTACCCTTTAATAACACCATAAAACAAGAAGAGGAACCCTCGAAAACCTTAAGTAAAGTGGTAACGAAGAAAGCCATTAGCATCATGAACAACTATTAATTGAAAGAGGTTAAGAGGACCACCAATGAAGAAAATCACAATACAAATGCAAATTTGCCAACACATTTGCCACGAAGTTGATTTCCTAAAAAGAATAACTAATACTAACATTAAATCAATGTGTTTGTCACATTGTAAAAATCTCATTAAAATTATTGTGATGAAGACTACCAGCCCACAATGTTAATAAATTGAGTTAATTTCCTAAGAAGAATAGTTAATATTAACATTAAATCAATGTGCTTGTTACATTGTAAAACTTCTTATGAAAATTATTGTGATGAAGTCTATAGGCCTACAGTGTTAATAAATTGATAACTTCAACAATAGTATCTTTAAATTCTTGTAAACCGAACCACTTAGGCTCAGCCTGAGTGGCTAGAAGTTAGCACTCTCTTACCATGCAAATGGGAAGGGAATTTTCCCATCTTATGTGGGACTGTCACTATATTTAAGTATAGATAGATTTCCTTCCTTCATGAGGGCACATATCCCTCTGTATGAGGGCAGACATCACCCAAATTAAGTGCAGATGTCTGGGCAGTACTAAACTCAACTTAATTAAGACGCCCAATTTCCAATAAATCTCCAATCTAGTATTAGTAGATTGTACATATAATGTGTAATATTAAAAAAATATCCTTGTAAATCGAATAGTGTGTCTATATTTGGAGGTAAGTTGGTGGTTATTCAGTCACACTAGTGATCGACAACCAACCAGGATACTAGTATATATCAATTAACTGCTTCATTTCAACATTAAAGCATGTATACAATAATTATGTTTCTTAGTGACCCAACCCTACTTACCTACCCAAACTAACCAATCTATACTTTATGTTTGTTGAAATAATTTTACCAATAATTCTGGCTACCATATCTTATGCACTAGATATTTTTAGGCATATATTTAATTTATTTTAATATTATTGAATTTATATATGTCCATTCATAAAATATCTAGAAAATGATTAATACCCCTTCAAAATTAATTTAATTAACTAAATTTCTCTACAATTTCAAAATTATCTGTTACATGAATTGTTAATAAAATTAACAAAAAATTCTGAATTTTAAATATAATTATTAAAATAACTTTATAGCAAATGAGTCTCATGAACAGCATTTTAAATATAATAATATTTTTATTAATACTATTTAGAAAAATTTTCCAAAATAATTTTAGTTAGATTTTAATTTATGTAAACAGTTGTTTATAAAATGATAATTTCATTTATTTAATTAATTTATTTATATATAAATATATTTTTTATCAAGTCTTAAAAATTTATCATTTATTTTTTTATGAATAATTATTATTGTACTTGATAAGACTATTATTTTACAATATATAAAAATTTTTAAAAATATTTTTAAAACTGTCATATAGCATCAACCTTTTCAAACTGAAAACAATTTCAGCCATCCTTTTCCATTTTACTTTTCAATTTGGCTGTACATATAAAAACAGTAGTACTTTTTAAAGATATTTGGAGAGTATGGTTGGTAGTGAGTCACTCAATCACTCACTCTACTGACTGCCAACCAACTAGGATACTAACAAATATCAATTAATTGCTTAATTTCGACAGCTCGTTTTATAGTATAAGGATAAAAATCCCGATAAAAATAATAAAAATTATTCAAATTTTTTTAATTAAATTTACAATTTATAATAATTAATTTAAATTAATTAAAATATTACAATTTATTAATTAAACATAATTTTATCTGTTAAATAAAATTAGGGATAAGTAAAAAAAAATAAAAATTATTTTGTATTTATCTAACTCTCTTTCCTATAATTAATTTTAATTTTATTCAAATTTTAAGATTCCACTACATAATTCTAATTTTGTTCAAATTATAAATCTCTTTAAGTCTTATGTGTAATTAATTCTAATTTTATGCAAATGCAAACATATAAAATAATTATATTTTACTTATTTAAATTTTAATTAATTATATTTTATACTGCAATATAGAAACTAATATTAAAATAATAAATAACAATATTATATTTGTATACTGAACAAAAAATTAGGATTACAACATAAAACATATAAATCAACACTAACTTATTATCTTGATATGAAACATTAAATTTCAATATAAAATTTGTATGTAAAGCGTAACATTTGTAAATGTTAATTAAAAATTAAAAATAATAAACTAACATCAAATAGTAAAGATGAATATTGATTTGATAAATTTAACATCAAACATGCAAATGTGATGAAACAAATATAAGTTAATATTAAAATAATAAATGACAATGTTATATTTGTATATAGAGAAAAAAATTATAAATGTAACTAAAACGTGCAGATCAACATTAAACTTATTATCTTGATATAAAAATAAATTATAATATAAAATTTGTATGTAAAACATAACAGTTCTAAACGTTAAAATTAAAAAATAAAAATAATAAGTCAGCATAAAAGAGTAAAAATGAACATCAAGTTCATAAAATACAATATAAAAAGTGTAAATATATTGAGATAAATGTAAATTAACATCAAATTGTCAAACGAAAATATTATATTTATATACGAAACAAAAAAAAATTATAAATGTAACATAAAACATGTAAATCAACATTAAACTTCTTATCTTGGCATAAAAAAATTAAATTACAATATAAAATTTGTATATAAAACATAACACTTATAAACCTTAAAAGTTAAAAAATAAAAATAATAAGTCAACATAAAAGAGTAAAAATGAAAATCAATTTTCAATGTTGGAAGAAAAATGTTTGGGTTCAAAGACAGTCAAAAAATGGTTGATATAAAAAATGGTCCAAAGACATGCAATTTGTTACTATTCAATTCCACAAAAGTCTCCATCTTTAAATCTATATAATAGTCAATGTGATTATGAAGTAGTGTATATTAACACTACAAACTAAATTATTCTAATTTTTAAAGGGAGAATGTCGACGCTTCTACTTTTAGGTCAATATCCCATCACTCCTCTATATATATATTTTAATAACTTATCACCCCCTTGACTTTTAAATTTTTTTCGGTTTACCCTTCAATAATTTAAATATGAACCGATTAAACCAATAATTTGAACTGGTTTTTTGAAAATTGTAAAAATAAATTTACTTCTCATGGATCTAAACCTAATACCTGAAGCAAATAAGACAATACCTTTACCAGTAAACCAAATTTATTTTGGTAGTAAAATGTGCAATTTTACTACCCTTTGAAAATATATGTAAATAAATTTTATTAATAATAAATTTTTTTCTAATATAAACAAATTTATAATTTAAAAATAATTTTATAATCCTTCAAATTTTAAAATAATTCAAAGGTAAAATTATCGTTATCATTAAATTATAAATTTTTAAAATTAAATTAAAAATTATTAACGATTTTTGAATAATTTTATTATTATAATATATTAGATTTATTTTCTTTAACAATTATTTAAAAATATTAAAATTATTATCATTAATAATGATTTTAGAATAATATTATTTTTACAATAAATTAGATTTTTATTTTCTTTCACAATTATTTAAGAATATTATAAAATTTTAAAACTATTCTCATTTTATTTTTATTAACTTTAAATTCTAATAAATTTATAATACTTTTTAAATAATTTTTAAAAAATAAATCTAATTTATTACAAAATTAAAATTATTCTGAAATCATTATTAATTTTTAAATAATTGTTAAAAAAATCTAATTTAATAATAATAATAATTTTAAAATCGAATTATTTTAAAATTTTAATGATTATAAGGCTAATTTTAAATTATAAAAAAATTTATTATTAACAAAAAATTTTTAAAAGGGTTATCTATGAAATATTGGACAATTCACAACCAAAATACATATTATGTACTGGTGAAAGGTATTGTAGCATTCTTTTAGATCTTAGGTTAAAATCCTTACAAGGTTAGTTTATTTTGTAATTTTCAATATAATCGATTGAAATCACTAGTTTGATTTAAATTATTGGTTTAATTGATTCATATTTAAATTACTAAATGACAAAATTAAAAATATTTAAATTACTAAACGGCAAAATTGAAATTTAGAGAAGTGATGAGGTATTAAGAAAAATATAGAAGTAATGAGGTAGTGGGCCTAAAAGCAGAGGGTATCAGAGATTTTCCTTTCTAAAGTATTGCAATAATTAAATGCTTTATTTATTTCATACAGACGAGATTATTAAAACATGGAATCTCATTCAATGCATTATTCTAAAGCCAGTACATATATAATTAAAATTTAAGTGCGATGATCATGATCATCAACAGATCGGAATGCATGCTAGCTTTTCAAAGAGGTAGAGGGTCTCTCAACAATGAGACATGTTGTTCTTTAATCAAATGAGCATTGGTGTAGCTATCACTATCCTTGTACATACAATTTATCACGCGTGCTAAATTTAGAATTCGCTCAATCAGAGGCATAGGGAAAGCTGCTGGTTTAAGCAACTCCTGGTTCATATCTTTCCATGCATTTTCAACTTCCTTCTTAAACACATCAACTGCATCTTCCTCAAAAACACCATGCTACTTCGTGTAGCATTCAATAGCCGAGGCAACATGTCCTCTGCTTTGTTCAAACTATATATATATATATATATAAAACATACAACAATATTATATATGTGTACATCAAATGACTTAATATTATATATATAGCTAGTATCAATTAACCAACAAAGTTAATTAAGTATGCATATATGGTACATACCTTGTGAGAAAATATGTCATTCACGAGCCTGCAAATAACAGATGATGCTCTCACAATCTTAGGGTTACTAGATATCCATTCAACACTCTCCTTAGTTGCAATATCACCCATGCCAACGAAGGAAGTTGTTGCCAACAATAAGTAGGCACTAGTTATAAGTGCAATCTCCAGATATTCATCAATTGTTGGAACATAACCTTCATTCAACCATGTGGCTTCTACAAAGTACGTTGCAACTTGTTCTTGCATCTCAGGATATATAATTATATGTTGTCGAACAAAAGAAATTAGGAGAAAAGAAATACGTATTCAATCATATATATATATATATAAACCATGAAGCTAGAAATTAATTGCCTACCTTCTCTTTCGCATAACGAAGGCAGTATGATCTTCCTTGCTTGGCCAATTCTTCCTCAATTTCATTATAAATATCTAAGAGTATCTTATAAATTATCTTCATATATTCTGGAAGTATATCTATAGTGCCGATGTCCCATCTGAAAGTTACCAAATAACCATTCTACAAATTAAATTAATAAATGAACACACACACATAATTTAAACAAAATTATATGTATTATGTATGGTTACCTTTTGATAGCTTCGGTAAAGAGTTTGAGCTCTTCAAAAGTACCAATAGGCATCGTATGTATCATCTATGATAGATAATATATAAAGTACTTTTATCATCATTTTTCTACCCGATACATAGTTGGGCTCAAAGTAAAACTCCTAATACCTAAAAATATAGCTCCACTAATCTGTCTCTTGCATAGGGTAGCTTATTAGTAAAGTTTAAATCTTTCCACCACCTGAAATTCAATTAAACTTCATATTAAAACTTTCTTAATAGAGCTCAAATTGTCTCGTATAATCAGTACAACTATGCTATCGATAACTGAATCAATTGAGGCAATTTAATATATAAAATGAACTCACCTTGTAGCAGTACCTAGTTCCTCCTGATGTGCTGCTTGTAACATGTAGAAGTCTAACTTTGCAAACTTCAGTAAAGTTTTATTGTGCGAAACATCTCTTGAATAGATAGACAAAAAGTACAAGGTGTCCATTCTTGGTAAGGTTTTACGAAGCGGACGATGGGGAGCATGATTTATTTGTTCTACAAGATTAGGACACAAAATGAGGTACTGCTGACTTAAGATGAGTGGTAGCGAAGGCAATGGCTTCATCCAAAATATCTTCTCCACGAATGGCTAGATGTGCTGCCTCATACAAGCTTAACAAGCCTTGAACATCACTTATCAACGTTGCCTTGAATTTACTTTCTTCATCTTTAAACTTTTCAAATACATCTGATTGCACATAATTAATTCAGAGAAATTACTTTAATTTAGGCCAACCCAATTTAATTAATTAAAAAAATTTGCTTGAGGATATTTTGCAATTAACATATACAGCTTAAGTAAACTAAAATTATTTACCACATGAAATCTTAATTCCCTGCTGTCTGAGTAGTCGAAAGTAAAGAGAAACAGTGTAGAGATCATGATCATCATCACTGTCAATATCAAAGTGATTATGTATATTCTCCAGTTCATCTTCGATCTCCTTTTCGAAGAGATAAGCCACACCCAAGCGTTGTATTGTATCTATAAGGTGCAATTTCTTCACTTGTTGATCTGTATTAGCAGTTATCAATCTCCTTGCTTCTTGTTTTATTTCTTCGTACTCTTCTCGAGCTGCAGGATCAATTGTCTGCACAAAAGAGAATCAATTAAACGAGTAGTACTAGTACTATAATTTAAATATATAGAAGGTGGGTACGTAGAAGGTGGCTTAACAATTATTAATATTTCTTATAGTGATATTTATATTTATTAACAACTATTACCATGGAGTCCTTCGTATATGCAAGGAAATGGTCCCCCCAAAGGGTAGGATGAAAATTTGCCGTGTGGCGATTGGAGTTCTGCTGATCAGAATGTTGGATTAAAATTGAAGCGGCTGAAACTGGAGATGACATAGTGGACATATACATATCCGAGTTAAAAGACGCAAGCAGTGTGTGTGGTGCTTGAGATGCCTCATATTCTGTCCTATTTATTGGCACTCCTGAACTGAGAAATAACAATTAATCCAGATATTCCACGTGCGCCATAGTTATTGGATGTCATGGGGCGTTCATTATCCAAAAAGTAATGCTCCAAGTTCCTCCACGTAAGGACAATTTTTCTATCTATGGTCCAATTGAACAGTAAAATAGAAAAGAATGGGTGAATTCATTTTTAATTAGTTTGAAAAGGCTGATCCAGTACTTTTATTAGTGTCAGATAGTTTTAAAAATATTTTAAAAAATTTTTATTTGTTATAAAATAATGATTATTTCTTCATACAATAATAATTAAAAAAAAAAATATAAAATTTAAAAAAATAAAATATATTTATATAAAATTCATTGATTAAATAAACAATATTATCATTTTTTATATATAACATATTGATAACATAAATATTTAATTTGCTCTATCACTAACAATTAAATGAAGATAATTGATAATTATTACTCTATTATATATATAATATTTATAATTAATATGCAGACTATATAATGAAGAAAATTTTTTTATACGAATTGCTCATCAAAAAACAAAAAAAAACACCACCTTAAGCCCAAATAATGTAATCAATTAATGACATGAATTTTAAATTAAGAACTTCATAATATTACAATACATAATAATAAATAGTTTGGTGCTTCGCAAATTGATTTCATGTTAATTAGTGAATTTGTGATGATCTGTGGATGTAAAGGAGTTTGGGTGATGTAGAATTAATATACACTCATATATATTTACCATTTGCATCTTTGTATAAAATTTTGTTATTTATCATGTGCTTGATTGAATTTTGCTGTTTAATTAATTTCTGTATTAATTTATCTTGTTTGTGTACGAAAAGAAGATATATGGCAAATATTCTAAAGTATCATATATATAAGCGACATATTGCTACAAAAATATTTAAAAGACATATTATTGCAAAAATATTTAAAAGAGCACACTAAATAAAAGATAGGTTTCATCTTTTAAAATGGTTCATAAAAAACTGTATTGGATTATAAATGATATAGGACTATTGTATGAAATTGTCTTCTAAATTACTTATTTAGAGGATATCGTTTTAATAAAATTGATTTTGATTATAAGAAATAGAAAACTATTTTTGAATTGTCTTTATTTACTTCAAAAAGGAAAGCAGTTGTTTGAGAAAGAAACTGAGAAAAATCAACACCTAAGCGAAAGCTGCCGGAGATGGACCTTATCTAAATTAGGAACCATTCATGTGCTCATGGTCATATAGAACTGAGACCATGGCTCCCTAAGTAGAACCATAGGTTTAATATCACCATTCCCCTCCCTATCTAGAAGGTGACAGCCTACTCAGGTTAAGGTAATACCTGACTGAAAAATTTAGAACCACATCTTCAAACATGGGAAACTACCCACGTCTCTACTTTCCTTCATAGTATGGTTAAGGTAGATAATGGGAGCAAGTAGTTGAACCCTTAGATATTATAACAACCCAACGAATGAAGAGTTTAGGTATGCACAGTAGCTTAGCCAAAACTCAATCAAATTTTTAACTCAATCAAAGACCAATCCGCTAACTTAAGCATCGAAGATCGCACGTTAGGGAAGCCAACTGCCCTATGATTTTGGTTATTTTGCAAGAAAGAGTAAGAGATAATTCGAATTGATTTGCAAGATTCTGAATTTGTTGTTAGATATTGAGAATTGCAATTTTCGACATCAACAATTGGTGCCGTCTGTAGGGAATCGAAAGAGAAGTGGACTTTCTAAAATCTCGAACCCAAGGTGATAATGGCAACAAAAGGAAAATACCATCTAGGGAGGTCGCATGTGACGATTTTGAGGAATTGTCTCAAAATGAAGACGATTATTTAAAGATCCCGAACTAGGAGGAATCAACTTTACGGACTAATTCAGCCCCACAGTTGCAAAGTCAAGTGATAATGCGAATTGACACAAGAGATACGACCTAGTTACGGAGGGAATTGGAAAAGAGTCGTAAATTGCACACAGAGAAGGATGAAAAGATGGATAGGCCGGAAAGCACCACTAAGTTGTTGCAAAAAAAGCTCTAGGATCTTAAGAGGATGTTTCAACGTGGTCTAGGAAGAGCACAAACCTATAGGCCATTGCTGCAACTTGGCCCCAAAGAAAGTCATACTCCAAGGTCTAAGTATGACGCTGAAGATGCCAGATGACAGCAGAAGCAAGCATCTAGGCCTGGGTTATGGTTTAGCGGTCAACTAGAAGCAGACCAATCGTAGAGGAGAAAATATATTGAATCAAAAAAGAGAAAAGCTAAGGTGATAGGGTCTTAGGCCCAAGAGAAATTGAGGAATCCCAACATCTCAATTGTAATTCAAGAAGGCCCGACACAAAAGTTGTCGAGTGCGCAACAAGGTCAGGATCAAATTCAAAGAGAAAAACTAAGTAGAGCGTTCATTCACTAGACATGCACTTGTTTTTGAATTAGAAGCGATAAAGGGACAAAGAAGCTTTAATGTAAGCAATGTCATTCCTTGGTGATCAGGCCATAGGATCATAGCGGATTTAAGGGGAAAGTCGGGTGGGTTAAGTAGTGAGCAAGCATAAAATGGAGGAATGCCTCAAGATATTGCTATAGTATGAGGTGAAGAGGAAACATGACCAATAGGAGAAAACTGAGGTTAAAGTAGCAATTGAATATCTCTTTTTAAAGGAAATTCAGAGTCTAACCCTCTCTAGGAAATTTAAAATATCGAAGATGACAACGTATATAAGAAAGACCGACCTAATCTCGCATGTTGAATTTTATAGAGAAATGATGTTAATTCGAGGCTTGATAGAGTTACAAATGTGTTGCATATGCCCACTAACATTGGAAGAGCAAGCCAAAAATTGTACAAAAGTTTTAAGTCAGGCATTATTAGGATTTTCACTTAGTTGTACGAGTTATTAATTAATGAGTTTAGGGGAGCAACACTTACCAACAAAGACATGAACTCGCTGTTATTACTCAAGCAAGGCTAGATAGATAGTCAGAGGAATTTTTCTAAGAGATACCATGACGAGGTCATGAAATTAAGGGTCTGTAGTCATCTTTTAGCACTAAAATACTTAAGAAGAGGATTGCGAATTAATAGTGCTCGGTTTACAGTCCACAAAAACAATGTCACAATGTATGAATAGGCTCATAAGGAATTGTTTGATAAGATCTAGATTGAGGATCAATTGCCCCTCACATAAAAGAAAGAAAGGATAGGAAGAGCCTAGGATAGGGCTAACAGGTCTAAATCTTATGAGAGAAGGGTAAGGAAAGAGGCTGTTGGGGATAACTTTAGATCAAGTCGAAAAAAAAGATTAGGAGTTTTACCATCCCTAGTTTGATAAATCCACTAAAAGCACACCAGAGAAGGACAAGTTATAACTGCCCCCAAAGGAAGCAACGAGAAGGGTAGTCAGGTGCAAGATAAGAGGAGGTTCATGCCACTCAATTCATCCCTAAGTGAGATTTATGAAGATATCAAAGACTTAGACCTCCTAGTATTAAACCCACATCGATTGAGAAGAGATCTGACTGAAAGACCCCGAAACAAAATTTGTGCATTTCACCAAGATTACGAGTACACAACTGATAATTACTTGGATCTAAGGGAGTAAGTGGAGATGCTGGTAAAAATGGGCTACCTAGACAGGTATATAGATCATGTTCAGAATAGACAGAGTCTTAACTAGAACAACGCAGGGATTGATTCGGAGTAAAAGAGCCTAGTGATTTCAAGAGGGCCAACACTTGCAAGGAATTCAAAGAAGGCTAGGAAGAATTATTTAAAGTATTCCCTGCCAAACCCTATTGTTGGCACTCACATTATGAGCATGCAAGAGAAAAAAAGGCTAAGGTTGACCACAGTTTCTATAATGTTTACGGATAAAGACGAGATGGGTGTGAGCTACCAATACAATAATGCTTTAATGGTCACATTGGTGGTAGGACCAACTGAAATAAGCTGGATATTGATTGATATAGGGAGCTCAATAAATATCATATTCAAGAGCATGCTGGATTTCCTGAAAATTGATGACTTGAAGCTAAGATCAATGGATACAACTCTCTATCGGTTCGCAAAATCATCCAACTTTTTGATATAAGCATTGTAGGTACCAATGATTTTAGAAAGTCTTCCTTACCAGAAAACCACGATGGTGACATTTCAGTTAGTGGATCTCAAGATGCTATACTCTATGATCTTGGGAAGGCCGTTCCTAAGATTAACCAAGGCCGTTGAAAGCATTCACTATTTAAAACTAAATTTTAGGGCAAGAAATAGAATAACAGTGGTCAGGCGTGATCAGAAATAAGCTAAGGATTGTTTTGCAGTATCATCAAAGCAATTGTATTACGTGACCTCCAAGAATCAACTTTCTGATAATTTTGAGATAAGAAAGAAAAATAATGAACAAGATAGAATTCTCTAAAGCTCCAAAAAAGACTAGCTAGGGAAGATAGGCGACAAATAGTAGAATTGGTGAAAAAATTAGAGGATGCGGTCTTGGACCAAAAACACCTTTAGAAAGTAGCAAAGATTGGTTCATAACTATTTAAGATCAAGGAGATCAGAATTAGGGGATTTTTTAAGAAGCACATTTATGTTTTTGTTTAGACGTATGACGATATGCCAGGCATTGATCCTAGAATAATATCCCACTAACATGCTATAAGCCTGACCTTTAAGCTGGTTAAGCAAAAGCAAAAGGTCTTCAATCAAGAAAGGAGAGATATAGTTCGGCAAAAGGTCGACAAGTTTTGAATCAGAGAAGTCCACTAATTATAGTGGATTACAAATGTGGTAATGATTGGGAAGTCTAATGGAAAATGGAGGATGTGTGTAGACTTCATGGACCTGAGCAAAGCCTGCCTGAAGGACAAATTTCCATTGCCAAGAATAGACCAATTGGCGGAAACGATTGCAAGCCATAACCTTCTCGGCTTTATGGACACATTTTTAGGATATAATCAGATCTGAATGCATGAACCTTATCAGAATAAAATGGCCTTCATTATTGACTAGAAGTTGTATTGCTACAAAGTTATGCCTTCGGCTTGAAAAACGTAGGAGCCACTTTCCTGAAACTGGTCAATCGAGTTTTTAAACCCTAATTGGAAGCAAGATGTAGGTTTATATTGGCGATATGATCACCAAGTTAGTGAATAAAGGTGATCACGTGCGGCATTTAGAGGAAACTTTCTCACTGCTGAGGAAGTACAAAATAAAGTTGAATACATACAAGTGCACCTTTGGCGTGAGCTTAGGAAAATTTTTATCATGGTCAGTGAATGAGGAATAAAGGCTAACCCCCAAAAAATAAAGGTAATTTTGGAGAAGAAGTTGTCTTTAATGCTAAAAGAATTACAAAGTTTGACGGGGACACTAACGACTCTTAGCAGGTTCATTTTCAAAGCTAATGACAGATGTTTTCAATTTTTTCAGGTTAAGAGGAAAGGAAAGCACATGAACTAGACAGAAGAATGCGAGACTTGCTTCTAGTAGTTGAAATAATATCTGGCTAGTGCTCCGCATTTGGTCAGTCCACAAAGCGGTGATGTCCTTTATCTATAGTTGGCAATTTTTGATCATGCAATGAGTTCATTGTTAGTCAAAGAAGACTAGGAAAGGGTGTTCATAGATCTATTTATTACACCAACAAGTCGCTTCTTGATGTTGAAACCAGATACTAACCTCCTGAAAAGTTAGCCTTAGCTTTGGTAGTAGCCGCAAGAAAGTTGTGACCATATTTCTAAGCACACAAAATCACTGTCTTAATGGATTAGCCCTTGAAGCAAATCCTCCATTGACCCAATCTTTCTAGATGACTGGTGAAGTAGACGTTGAAGCTAAGTGAGTTTAGTATTGATTACAAACCACAAAAGGATATAAAAGCTTAAAGTCTTGTAGATTTTATTACAAAAAGGTCAGTAACCAAAAGCATGATGGTGCGCCAAATCATGGGAAATGAGCCAGTACAAAAGAATGCCAGGTCACTTGAGTAGTTCGATGATAGTCGACCATGGCGTCTATACATAGATGAGGCATCCAGCATATAAAAAAGAGGAGCAGGGATAATCCTTGTAAGCCCAAATATCATGGAAATGGCATACACCCTCAAGTTTAATTTCAAGGTGACCAATAACAAGGCAGAATATAAGGCACTCCTCTCTAGTTTGAACCTGCCTCTGACTTTAGGTATTGATCACTTAGAAGTAAAAGGGGACTTATAATAATTCATAAACCGAGTCAATAGGCTATTACACGCCCAAGAAAAGAATATGCAATCTTACTTGGACAAGGTTAAGAGGAAGATAAGCAAGATAAAAAAGGTGACTATAAAGCAAATACCAGGTCAGAAAACTCTTGTGCTGATGCCTTGGCCAAGTTGGCATTCTCCCTAAAGGGCAAGATTCTTAGGTCCATCTCAGTAAAGGTCTTGTCTTCCAAAAATGTCGAGTAGGATCATGATTTAAACTTCTTTGTTGTCAAAAATAATATTGAACCAACATGGATGGACCTGATTAAGCTTTACATTATATGAAAAATTACCTAAGGATAAGGGCACCAATAGGAAGACCAAGAACATATTAGCTCGGTATTGCATTATAGACAGGGTGTTGCACAAAAGAGACTATGGGCTTCTTTATATGAGATGCCTCTCTCCAAGTGAGGCCAAATATGGGCTCAAGGAAATACATAGAGGAATATATGGAGACCATGGAGGTGCTTGATCTCTAGTCCATCAGATACTCAAGAGAGGCTACTACTGGCCAACATTGTACCAAGATGCAATTTGACTTGTAAAATCATGCCAAGGGGGTGCCAAATCTACGATGATATACCCAAATAACCTCCACAAAAACTTGCTCACTTTTAAGCCTGTGGCTATTTGCTTAGTGGGGGGTTTGATCTGATTAGTCCACTACCTTCAGGTTGGGCTCAAATGAAGTACGCCATTGTAGTTATTGACTATTTTACTAAATTAGTCGAAGTGAAACCTTGGGCAAAAATAAATGAGAAAAAGCTAATTGCATTTGTGGAAAAAAGCCTGATTTATAAATTTGGGATACCTTGTGCCCTGATCACAGATAATGGAAGGTAATTTGGCATATCAGCTTTAGAAACTTCTGCTTAGAATTTGGTTATGACCTTAAGATTGTAAGCCCAGTATACCCTAAGGCTAACAGTCAGATGGAAACTGCTAATAAAGCTATAAAAAAGGCCTTGAGGAAGAGACTCAATGATTACAAAGGGGCCTAGGTGGATGAGTTACCTCGGTGTTATGGGCATAGAAAACTATCGCTAAGACTGTGATGGGAGAAACACCTTATTCTCTAACATTTGTTTTTGAAGTGATAATCCTTATTGAGATTGGAGTTCTTACTTTCAAGATCAAACTTTTTGATGCTTAGGATAATGAGCTCAGCACGAGAAATGATCTTGACCTATTAGAAGAAAAAAGAGATTAGGCATTAATCAAATTAGTTGCCTACTAGTAAAGAATGCCAAGTTCTACAACTAGAGAGTCCATTTTAGGGTATTCAAAGAAAGAGATTTGGTTCAGAGAAGGGTCAATTTTCTATATTATTGGTCCTATAATCGTGCTTATATAGATGCTTTTTATACAAGATCCTTAACGGAAGGAATAAGAGCATTAGCTGAACTAATTCATTTGTTTGATAGACGAGTAATTGATGGAATTACAAATGAGGTTGGTATTACGAGTTTTTTTGTAGGGGAAGGTCTAAAATATTTAGGGGCAAGTCATATCTCTTTTTATCTCTTATTATATTTATTTTTGAATTAGTTTAATGAAAATGATTCAAGAGCACTCCATTCCTAAAATATAAATGCAAAAGCATTAACCATTCAACTCACTCTTCTTAGCTTAGCTTGTTTCTTTGCTTTCTTGCCCATGTTGCATGCTTTCTTTACTATAGATGATTGCCCTTTGCATTACACCTATCACGCCTGTCATTTGCTTGCATGTAGTGCTTGGGTATATTTTAATCTGGTTGTGAGCTTGCCTTTTTACCGTGGTTTGGCATACACTTGTAGTTGTGGTGACTTAATGTTGCCTATTGACTCAATTTTGGAGTAGATTAGTGGGTCTTAGGTGACATGACTTGGAAACTTGCATGAGAGTTTAAAACCCATGAAGTTTTACTGCCAAAAGTGGAAGTTATCTTCTTCCAAAAAATAGCTTTTTTAGGATCGGTTTGATTTAGTATTCATATAAAACTCTTAGTTCTTGAAAACAAAAAAAAAACATGTTTGTCTAAATATGTATAAATATGTATAAATATGTATATTGTTTTTACATAAAATTTAAACTTAGTGTGAAATTAAAAAACAAAAAAGGTCATTTTCTGTATTTTTCTTTTTACCAGCATCAAAATCGAATTCAAATACATTTTTTATAAAAAAGACTTGAAAAGGTTTTTAATTTTAAAAAGTTCCTTATTTATAACATATATCTATTGTCTCAATTTTAAAAGTTTAAAATATTTGGGTTACAATATTTATTTACATTATCTTTTAAAAAAATAGAAATTTATTTTTAATTATTATTTCATTAATTTTTTCTACTTTTTTATTCATTATTTAGTTATCTCTAAGCCTTTATTTATTTATTATAAGTTACAAAATATTTTATAATTTTTTATTTCATTGACACATTTTAATCAAGAATTTTTATTTATACTATGAGTTTTTTTTATCCAAATAAATTATTTGTTACTAATTAATTTACATGAAAACTATTATATATATATTCTTATGGAATTAATTAGAAATTACCAAATTTACAATTACAATAAATAAATACATATATATATATATATTTGTATGTATGTATATATTGCACTTAATATAATTTTGTTATAGTAAAATTAAGAAGCGACAAAATTTTTCATATAAAATTTTGAATTAATAGATTTAAAATAATCCTCACTATTAGAAAAATTAATATTACTGATATCAGGCTCCCGATATTTTTAAGAAAGTATTAAGGTTGATAGATATAAGTGGTTTTCCTCTACAAACGACAAAATTGTAACAGGAATCACTAGCACTGAACAATAAGTATCAGATTCTTTGAGACTATAGTATCACCAACTAAAACGACGTCATTTTTGCCATAATTTTAACAGCCAAACGTTGTCATTTTTATATAAATTAAAGTTTTTTTAATTAAAAGAAATAGGAAATGATGTCGTTTTGCTCTTTTTCCCTAAGAAAAAAATGAAAACTTATTTCCCCTCTTCAATTTCGTTTTCCCACTTAGCTCTAAAATTTTTCCTCAAACTCTTTCTGCATTTAGCATCAAATCACCCAAAATAGCTATATTCTAAATCTTTGAATAATCTAAACTCATATCAAATCAACGCATTCCTACATCAGATCAACCTATTTATACCTTATATCAAATGAAATCTACTCGTATTATCTTCAAAGAATATATTCAGCTCAAAATATGAACACAAGCTTCTAAAATTGAAACATCTACCTAAATAAGTCATCAAATGTTAAAATCCTCAAAATTTTTATGTTATTTGTTTGTTTCTATTGTGTGTACATAGATTTGAATAGTTTTATTTTATTTTTCAATTTTTGGGGTTTGCGTTTTGCGATGTTGATTATGTTTTTTTATTTATTGTGTTATAATTTTTATTGTTGGAGTGCATATACTGATTTTTTTTGTTCTGTGTTGTGATTTTTTTTTTATTAGAGTGCATGTGCTACTTTTTTTATTCCTTGTGTTACCATTTTTTATTATTGGAGTGCATATACTAATTTAGGATCTAATTTCTAGTTTTGTTGACAATGTTTTTATTTTTCTAGTTGTTTATTTATTGATTTTGAAGCAAAAAAAATTACTTTTGCTATTGCTGTGAGCTATATTCTTTTATTTATTCACATTCACTTTGTATGTGTTGGATATTACTTCACGTTGGATATTATTATTGTAGGTGTATTTGGTTGTGATTGGGGAACACATAAAAGGTGTAATGTGAAGTCGTTGTGGTTTGATATATATTAGAGTGTTGTTTGCTTCTTGTTTACCTTGATGTTCATATAATTTTTCCTTTAAAATTTAAAATTTTTGGGAAATTACATAAATTCTTTTATTGTTGAGTTTTAGCCTTTTTCTTTCTCGAAGTGAAAATGTGCAATTCAAATAATTGATTAACTTTTTTATATATTCTTTGCACTGATGTCTATTGCAAAAATTAGATTTGTAGGATTGTGCATAGTGTCCACTGTAGATAAAGTTTCTTAAATCTTGAAAATTGTACTTTAAGTGTTCGAGAAAATGCCTCATTAGTAATGCTAGTTTTAATTGAAACAATGCATTTTAAGATTTTAAAGAATTACTCAAAATGAATTGCTTTTTATATGCTAGAAATTTACATGTACTATAGGGCTAAGGACATCAAGCTAAGCTTCTTAACTAAATCATTTAATTATCGCTTATTTAAAGAATTAGTTCTTTATCATGATTGGAGGTTTTCTTATCATAAATTGAGCTTGTGGTAGAGCATCATAATAATAACTTTAAATGATACATTTGCATTTCAATTGTTTTAATTTTTATGGCTGTTCTATATACTCCTACTGATTTTTTTTTTTTCAATTAATTTTTTAAGATAATGTATTTAGTTGACGACAAGAAGTTTAACTCAAACATAAGTCTCTTTCAAACCTTATTGGCACTCGAATTTAGTATTACCAAGTATGAACTTTCCAATCTTGTTGAGACTTTGGCAAAGATATGGATTAGTTCATTATTGTTGTTACTTAAATTGTTATCTTGTTGCTAACATATATACAAATGATGATTAGTAACTTCAACTTGCTTCACAACCAAGTTCTCCTGAATATTTGAAAGGTATGAATTTCTTTTGTTTACTTTACTATGATTATTAAAACTCTTGGGTAATTCATTTTTAAGTATATATCCCCAAATCTTTTGATGTAAGGTAAATGATGTATCCTTGTAAAATATTATACAGGAAACTAAAACATCTGTTGTAAAAGTGTGAGTTGTATTTTTGTAAATTGAAAATGTTATAAACTTAGTTATTTTCATCTTTTAAATATGAAAAATTTTAGTTCTCTAATTTTTACAAGTAAAACTACTTTTTACTGTATACTGCATTAACTTTGGTCTGTTACTGTAAAGCCATGTTTTCATCACGTAAGAGTTAAAGTGATAAGATTTCAAGCTTAACTATTCTAGTTTGATTATTTACCACCAAAAGAAACATGAATTTGGAAAAGAGTGGCAAATTTTTTTGCTATAAGAGTGATTTTCAAATGGATGTTTTCTGAAAAGTTGATGTCAATTGCCATTCTAATGATTAGGTTATTATCATCTAAATTCATAATGCATTCAGATAGTTAAGATTGGTAGCCAAACCTTTACTTTAGAGCCTTTGCGCACTCTAAAAATTTAGAATTAAGTAGCTTCCTCTACTTGGCTGCCTATTCTATATCACTACAATCTCTTTTAGTTTGTGATTTTTCAGCATGTACCTATATAACATACCAAATGTCGTTTGTGAAACAAATATAAATATGATTCCAATTTTTTATACTTACTAAATATCCTTTACATCTTTTGATATAATGGCAGAAATTCGATTCGATTCGATTTTTTATTCACTTTTATAAATTGATTATAGTTTATTCATTTCATCAATTCTCACTTGTTTGGTTTTATTTAGATATTAAACAACATGCAATTTATTTTTAATATTGAAATTAAATCCATTTGTATCCAAATTGTATAGTTATGTATTTGAAATACTATCATGTATTTATTTCTTCACCCTATGTCATGTCATTCTATATCTGCTGAACATATAATTTACTATAATTCTAGAAATTTCATAATTCATTTATTTGTTGAAAATGAACATTGTTTTCTTATTTAATATAGTGCGAGCTTGAGAATCTTTATTTTCATAATCATGCTGACATGTTTTTTAGTATATTATGCATGTATTTCTATTTACTTTCAAATGAATATTGCCTTTTCTCTTGTGCCAAACTACTATCATCTTGTGCTTTGGCCATGGTCATATTTATTTATCAATCTTCATTGTATTAAAATTTGATTTTCTTAAATGGACTACATGTAGGTTTTGAAGAGATGGCTAACATTAAGAGTTTAACTTACAACAACATAGCAGGATTAAAGGATGCATATCCAGGTAAAATATCAAATTTGTTATCTTACATTTAAGGAAAATTGTTGAGTTATTTTAGTGAATTTAATGAATTTGAAGCTTGTGTTTTGTCCAAGATTGAAGGAAGATTGTGAGAGTGCTTGATTGGAAATCTATATACTTATAGTTTACTTCTATTTGCCTAGAATTGTTCAACACTTATACTTTTACTTATACTTTAATTATACATACAATGTTTATCTTGTAGCTACATTTATACAAAAAAATTAATTTTATTTTTTTTACTTAGAATTATTTTTGGATTTACAATGGATGGGAGATGAATGTATGAACTTATTGAATTGTGACTTGAATTGTAGAAAGCATTTGGTGTTCAATTTATAAGATTTATGTTACATGTCAATTTTTATTACCATATTCTAATAGTTTTAGCAAATTCAACATTTAAAAAATAATAGGGACATTATTATTAGCAATAAAAATAATTTTTTTTTTAATATATGAAATATTTATTGATATTAATCTAATATTAGTAAATAAGAAATCATAGATATCTTTTTGATAACATAAAAATCTTGATACCATAATTTTAATACCCTACTAATACATTAGACACATTAGATACTAATACTTTTACCGTCATATTCTATTTGATGTTAAAGATTGCTAGTTAGAGCTATTACGTTATCTGAAAAGTGTGTCAATAAAATACATTACTGATACTAATCTAACAATAGTAATGGCCATTTTTTTGGTTGTGAGTTAAAGTAATTAATTGTTAGTCACTTCTAAAATTTTAATATAAAATTATTCTCAAAAACATATTCAACCGAACAAATTTTTTGTTTTATTCTTAAATATTATATTAAACATGTTTTCTTGCTTTTTAAAATTAAAAAATAGTTTTCAAATATTTTACTAAACAAATTTTTTAATATTAAAAATATTAAAAATATTAAAAATACCTGTTGTAACAAAATTTACAAATTTTGAAAGCCAATTTTGGTAAGTCGGTTTTGTTTCAAGTGCAACACTTATGTTATTTATTAATTATTACCGAAAATTATAAACTTATTTCGAAATTACAAAAAATTTGTATTAATTATGCTGATTTTTTAGTAAAAAAAAAAAGTTACCAGCAAGAAAGAAAACTGTTTGCCAAAAAAATGGCCAAAAAGCGTACTATTGAGTGCTCCATTGACGATAAGTTGTTGTATGGTAGCTGGAATTGAAAGGATGAATGGAGGATTGAAATGAAGGCAGCTAAGAACTATGCGGTTCCGACATCATTGGCTTAACATTAATCAACTCACGTGATGAAGACTACCGTCAGTAGTTGACTAATTGATGACTTTAATTCCTTTAAATCGAATACATTTGGAGGTCTGGTTGGTAGTCAGTCTCACTCACGCCAGTGACTGCCAACAAGCCAGGATACTGACAGACAATTAATTGTTTGCAACATATTCCACGCATAGAATAATTGTGCTACTTTGAAACCTACGTAATTACCAAACCCAATTAACCAATACATAATTATGTTTGTTCAAATAATTCTGTCAATAATTTTAGTCACGTAAGAGATACTTTTTAAAGTGTATTTCATGTATGTTTAATTATATATTTTATTATTATGTAATTAAATTATTTTATATTTGTGTATTATATTAATATAATGTCAATTTCACAAAAATTTCAAATTAATAAAATTGTCAATTTCACAAAAATTTCAAATTAGTAAAAATTCTTTTGTTAGTAGGTAATGTGTCAAATTCAAATAAAATTTAAACAAAAAAATGTGGAAGAAAATTAAAAGTTTGGGTTGAGACGCAATCAAAATATGGCCAATATAATAAATGGTACTTTAAAAAAGTCTAAATAAATGCAATTTATTACGATTCAATTCTACAAAATCTCCATCTCTAATTTTATATTGCAATCGAATGGAATTATGAAGCAATGTATACTAACATTACGAAATGAATTATGTTAATATATAAAATATTGAAAATAATTAAATGCTTTATTTATTTCATGCAAACGAGATTATTAAAACATGTAATCTAATCCAATGCATTATTAATGCCAAAACCAGTATAGTATATATATAATTAAATTAAGTGAGATGAACATGATATCAACAGATTGAAATGCATATTAACTCTTCAAAAAGGTAGAAGGTCTCTCAATAACTAGGTAATGAATGCATGTGGCGTTCATTTTCCAAAAAGTAATGGTCAATGTTTTCTTATGGTCAAATTGAAAAGTAAAATAGAGAAAAGGATGGGTATATTTATTTCTAATACTTTTATTAGTTTTCATAATTTTAAAAATATTTCTAAAAATTTTTGTTTATTAAAAAATAATAATATATTATATATAATAATAACTATTTAAGAAAAAATAATTAACAAATCTCTAAAATTTGATAAAAATAAAATATATTTATGTCAAATACATTAATTAAATAAATTATATTATCGTTATATATATACAGAAATATTGATAATATAAATATTTATTAATACATTATAAAGTTTATTGATATTTTATTTATATATATTATATATACATATATTTTATTCAAATTACAATATAATCATAAATGTTTATCATAAATATGTTGTGAAATAAATATATTTATAAATCGATATTCTATTAATAAATTAATATTTATTTATGCTTTATTTTTGTTTTTCAATAAATTAAAATTTTTAATAATATTTTTGAAACTATTCAAGCAAATGAGAATTTAAAACTAAAGGGATATTTATCTAATAGAAAATAAGGATCGATGTATCTTCAAGTATAATTGATCAAGTATATTAAAACATTTAAATTTACACTAAGGTGTCTTCTACCGTATTTCTCTTTAATTAGAACCCTTGTATGATGAAATATATTTTATGTGTATGATTATAGGCCTATATTGAATTAGGTTAAAAACATTTTATAGTAAAATTTTTTATAAGTTAAATACCTTTTCTTCTCCCCACTTTTATGCATCATTAAAGTAACTTTAAAAAATGCTCCACAAACTATCAAATATAGAAGCAATTAATCAATATTATTTCTACTATTCTTGATATAAGGAAATATTTTATTAAAAAGAGATTTAATGGGTTCTACTATTAACCCTTATGTGAAGGTATTGGATAATTATTATTCTAATATATTATTTATCATTAACATGCAGGCTATATAATAAAAAAACAATTCTTACACAAACGGTTGATTAAGAATGTTTGTATATGCTTAATGTCAAATTATATAATCAATTAATGACTAGACTTTTAAATTAAGCATTTCATTTATATCATTATGTTAGAATACATAAAACTTAATTGGGAAATTCTAATATCATCGATTTATTTGAGCAAACTATTTTTATATTCAAGCACCAAACTATTGTTAGAGATATGTGTACAATATCTCTTGTTGATTCTATTTAATAACAAACAAAATCAAGTCACAGCATATATAGCCAGTAAACTGAAAATTAACCTAGTCATTTATAGTTTTCGTCCCATTTCATTTGACCATCAATAATTTTTTACTTTGTAAGTTATGACTTAAACAAAATCATATCTGGAGCTTAATTGACTAATGATAATTAATTAATTAATTAACAAAATCTCTTCTCTTCTAATCTAATCAAAGTCAAACAACTCAAATCCATACGATACGAGGATTACGGCTAGCTACCAAATTAATTAATTAGATTCCACCAATTACACACAATAATTGTGAGTTGGTCATCATCATGACTTGATAAATATTATTTTATCATCATTTCAAATGCATGTATTAATATAATATATATATATATATATATTCAGGGAAAGATTAAAAAGATTCTGCTGTCACTTTCTTTTTCAACTTCATTTGTTAATTTATTTTATAAATGTAAGTAAGAAAAATGCACAAATATCCCTAAAAAAGTGAATTTAATATAGTAATAAAATGTGGATAAGAATGTATTTTCATCAATTAATTAAGACACAGAACTTCTAGGTATAACGTTTAATTTTTAATAGTAATTAGACCTAAATTATTTTTAATATTCTCCCCATTGATTCATCACAAACGATCCTTGTAAAGAGGGTAGTTTTGCATATAGAATTAACTTTAATTCATCAACTGCCTCGGCTCCCTTGCAACGTAATTAACTAGGATATATAGTTAAGAATATTTAATTATTTGCTTAAAAAATAAAGGGAAAAGTACTTGTAGGTCTCTAAGATTTAGCTTATTAGACTGATTAGTTCTAATGGTTTTAAAAATATCTATTGAATTCTTAATTTATTTTAAAGTGGCAATTATAATCCTATTAGTAATAGTTATTTAATAAAAATAAATACTAAATCTTTAAACAAAAAAAAAAAATAAAATATATTTTTCTAAAACAAATAACATATATTTTTCTAAAATAAATAATAATTTCTAGCATATTAAAAATAAATAATACATTTTTTTATTTTTATTATATATATATAGTTTAGCTATATATAAATAAATTTTAATTTAAATTATAATATAATCATAAGTATTGTATTATGATATATTTATTATAAATAAATTTTTTTGTGCTTTCATTATTTATTTTTTAATACATAATTATTATTGAATTGTTAATATATTGTAAAATAAATAAATTTAAAGTTAAGATATAATATGTTAATATATATTTAGTTATAAATGGGTTATAAAGCAATACATTATTATTATTATATTTATTTTTAATTAAGAGTTTTAAAATATTTTTTTTAACTAATTATCATTAAATAGGCGTATAATTGTCTTTTTAATAAATTGAAATTTTTATAGATAATTTTAAAATTTATTAGAATTAATCAGTCTAATAAACTAAATCTTAAAAATTTGTAAGTGCATTTCTCTAAAATTTAATGGCATGCCTCAATAACTGGAAGTTGTTGAGCAAAATATTAATTTATTATTCAGTTTAATAAAGCATTTGATTCAATACATTCCAACTCCACTACTTAATAAATTAAACTTCACATATACTTTATATATCAAAGATACTTAAAAAATCAAAGATAATAAGAAAAGGAGTTATGTTATGATTTGATTTACTATAATAGATAACTGTATATATACTTTCTCTATCCAATAATTCAAATTTATAAACCTTAATAAGATTTTGATATTTAGTTTCTTATCTTTTTGAGAATCATTACTCTAATTTTTATCATCCACCCTCAAATTAACTAGTCAATTTTTGTAGATTTCCAGCTTCTTTGTTATTGATTGCGAATTAATAAATGACTTCTATTTACATTATTCTAATTTTTAAATATAGATATATTCATATTTTAGATATTTTATTAAAAAAATATATTCATATTTTAGATATATTTTTTATTAAAAAAAATTATATTTGAGTATATTTAAACCCAATTTATTATTGCCTCCAAAAATAAACCCAAGTTAATAACCGTTTAAAACTCAATATTAGAAAAGAAGATGAGAAATAAACCTAATTTAACATTCAGTCTTTTTTATTTTTACTGATATTTAAAAACTGACCTTGAGGCCGAGTCTATATCCAAACTAAAATTCTATTGTTTTATCAAGATAATATATAAAAAGGTAAAAGTGGACTTAATCCCCTCTTTGAGACTTAAATTGTAGGATATGGTACGAAAGGTAAAAGTAAACTTAAGTTTGACTTACATCATGAAATTACCTCAGTTTATAAGAGGAACTTAAGTTCAAAGAATCCATTATATAATTAGGCTAATATATATAAAAAAAACTACAAGAAAACCCCCAAAATCTTAGATCAGCATGCCAATGCTGTTGACAAAATTGTTTTTGCGTTAGGCATTGTTAAGATAAGTTGGTAAACGCAAAAGTGCTTTTGGGTTAGTGGTTGTAAAGATGGGCAAGGAAAGTTTTTTGGTTACCTTCTCTTGCTCTTTGTGTGAGATGATTCATAAAAGATTAATAGAGGGAGCATAGTTATGATAGACTAGTATTTTGCTTCTTTGGCAAGGGCATTGTTGCAAGATTGACTTGAAATTCCTGATGTTTTCAGAAGAAGAAATGTTAAAAATATATAACTCATAGTTGTCTAAAGATTGAAGTGGAAAGGATCTCCACTAATTATTTAATTATAACTGCTACTTTTTGGGAAGAAGTTCAAGTTTTTACGTTGTTTTTGAATAAAATTTTCTTTAATGTAGTAGAATTCCGGCCAAACTTTTAAGAAATGTTATAGTAAGATGCATTTGATTTAATTTTTAAAAAATGGCAAAAACAACAACAAAATTTTCAATAATTATTAAAATGTGGGACGATTGTAATAATTATTATTATATTATTAAAAACTTGTAAATTAGAAATAACAAATTTCTCTTTTAAAATACAAATATATATGCTACATAATGCTGTAATAATATGTACATCCCTAAACTTTATTGAAACAATATACTACGACATGTTTAGTTGGTTTAAAGAATTTAGACCCTGATAGACGATTATTATAATCTTTTTTTTTTTTGAATATTGCATATAATATGTACAAGTTACCAAACTATATTGGAGATTTACTGGGGTTCTTTATCGTGTTGTATGTAGTGTTACCTAGACTTCTGAACTCAATATGAGCAATCCTTACTCTTATAAGAGAAGGAAATTTACTCACATTCAAATATAATGAACTTTACATATTGTAAATAGAGACCGCACGTATAGTAAGGGTCTCATTTTTTAAGTTAGAAATTAACCTTATTTGAGTAAGGTTCAAAGATGGGATGACAGTCTTTTGGCCATTGAGACTAAGCCTTAGTGGTTATAATTATGATCTTACACTCGTGAAAGATAGTAATAACTTGAAAGCAAAGGAATAGGGCCAACATTGATGAAATAGAGAAATGTATGCCAAGAATTTGTTATTATTTCAAAGCATAGGGATTCCAATGTTATTACCCATGAATAATAATTAAAATTTGCAAAGAAGCTATGGTAAATTGGAGCTCGGGAAGAAGCAACTAATGGGCTCCGACATTATATATTTTTTGGACTCACTTTAAAATAAAATTTAAATATATTTAATTGTCATAAAATACCAACAAAAATCCTAACAAATCCTAATACTGGAATATATAAATATATTATCGATGCGACCTCAAAACCATAATCTAAAAGTCTCGAAACATAATCTGAAAGTGATCTCATTTTTTTTTCTTAGCTTGTATGGGATGTTTTTTATAGAGCAAAAATCTCTGCTACTATATATACTAACATCTTCTTATGTCTTTATAATAAACATTTATGATTATATTGTAACTTAAATAATATATATTTAAAATAAAAAATTTAATAAAATTTATAATGTATTAATAAAATATTTATATTATTAATATTACTACATATAAAATGATCATATTATTTATTTAATTAATGTATTTTATTTTCTTAAATTTTAAAAATTCATTAATTATTTTTTGAATAATTATTATTGTATAGTGATATAATTATTAATTTATAGTAAATAAAAATTTTAAAGATATTTTTAAACCTATCAAACTAAGAAAAGCATTAAAAACGAAGTTACCCATCCTTTTCTATTTTACTTTTCAGTTTCATCATAAGAAAACGTGGAGCATTACTTTTCGAAAATGAAAGCCACATCCATGCATCTAAATTAAAAAAATCAACTTTGGCGTACCTATAATTTCTCTTTTTCTCAGTTCGCCAGTGCATATAAATAGTAGATAACGTAGAGCATCTAATGCATCACACTGCTTCAACTTTTAACTTGGAATTACTACTTTTTCTTAAATCTCGAATACATATCCTATCCATTATGTCTTCTCCAGTTTCAGCCGCTTCTATTTTAATCCAGGATGCTGATCAGCAGAACTCCAAACGCCACTCTGCAAATTTTCATCCTACCCTTTGGGGGGATCATTTCCTTACATATACAAACGACTCCATGGTAATTTAACTACCATGCATGCTTCTTTAATCATGATCAGTATTTAAAATATGAATGTTTAATTGATTTTGATAGGTGATTCTTTTTTGTGTAGACAATTGATCCTGCAACTGGAGAAGAGTACGAACAACTAAAACAAGAAGTAAGGAGATTGATAACTGCTAATACAGATCAACAAGTCAAGAAATTGCACCTTATAGATACAGTACAACGCTTGGGTGTGGCTTATCTCTTCGAAAAGGAGATCGAAGATGAAATGGAGAATATACATAATCACTTTGACATTGACACTGATGATGATCTTGATCTCTACATGGTTTCTCTTTACTTTCGACTACTCAGACAGCAGGGAATTAAGATTTCATGTGGTAAGTAAGCAATTTTAATTACTTAAGCTATATATGTTAATTGCAATTTAACTATCCTCACGCAAAATTTTTAATTAATTAAATTGGGTTGGCCTAAATTAAATTAATTTTTCTGAATTAATTATACGCAATCAGATGTATTTGAAAAGTTCAAAGACGAAGAAAGTAAATTCAAGGCAACGTTGATAAGTGATGTTCAAGGCTTGTTAAGTTTGTATGAGGCAGCACATCTAGCCATTCGTGGAGAAGATATTTTGGATGAAGCCATTGCTTTTGCTACTACTCATCTTAAGTCAGCTGTATCTCACGTATGCCCTAATCTTGCTGAACAAATAAATCATGCTCTCCACCGTCCTCTTCGTAAAACCTTACCAAGGTTAGGCACATTGTACTTTTTGTCTATCTATCCAAGAGATGATTCGCACAATAGAACTTTATTGAAGTTTGCAAAGTTAGATTTCAACATGTTACAAGCAACACATCAGAAGGAACTAAGTACTGCTACAAGGTGAGTTCGTTTTATAAATTAAATTGGCTCAATTGATTTACTTATGGACAGCATAGTTGTACTGATCATGCAAGACAATTTGAGCTCTATTAAGAAAGTTTTACTATGAAGTTTAATTAAATTTCAGGTGGTGGAAAGATTTAGACTTTACTAATAAGCTGCCTTACGCGAGAGACAGATTAGTGGAGTTATATTTTTGGATATTGGGAATTTATTTTGAGCCAAAGTATGCATTGGCTAGAAAATTAATGATTAAAGTAATTTATATAGTATCTATCATAGATGATACATATGATGCTTATGGTACTTTTGAAGAGCTCAAACTTTTTACCGAAGCTGTCAACAGGTAACTATACATAATACATATAATTTTGTTTAAATTATATATTTGTGTGTTCATTTATTTATTTAATTTGTAAAATCGTTGTTTGGCAATTTTCAGATGGGACATTGACGCTACAAATATACTTCCAGAATATATGAAGATAATTTATAAGACATTCTTAGATATTTATAATGAAATTGAGGGAGAATTGGACAAGCAAGGAAGATCATACTGCCTTCATTATGCGAAAGAGAAGGTAGGTAATTAATTTCTAGCTTCATGGTTTATAAACATATATATATAAATTAATATTTGTTTTCTCTTAATTTCTTTTGTTTGACGATATATATATATATATATATATATAATATCCTCAGGTGCAAGAATCTGTTGCCATGTACTTTGTAGAAGCCAAGTGGTTCAATGAAGGTTATGTTCCAACAAATGAGGAATATATGGAGGTTGCACTTATAAGTGGAGGCTACTTGATGCTAGCAACAACTTCCTTCGTTGGCATGGGTGATATTGCAACTAAGGAGAGTTTTGAATGGATATCTAGTAACCCTAAGATTGTAAGAGCATCATCTGTTATCTGCAGGCTCATGGATGACATAGTTTCTCACAAGGTATGTACCATATATGCATACTTAATTAACTTTGTTGGTTAATTGATCCTAGCTATATATATATATAATTAATTAATTCCATGTATACGTATATAACATTGTTGTATGTTACATATGTAGTTTGAGCAAAGTAGAGGACATGTTGCCTCGGCTATTGAATGCTACACGAAGCAGCATGGTATTTCTGAGCAGGATGCAGTTAATCTGTTCCGGAAGGAAGTTGAAAATGCATGGAAAGATATGAACCAAGAGTTGCTCAAACCAACAGCTTTTCCTATGCCTCTAAATGAGCGGGTTCTAAATTTAGCTCGCGTGATTGATTATTTACACAAGGATAATGATAACTATACCCATGCTCATTTGATTAAAGACCAAATTGCCTCACTGTTGAAAGACCCTCTACCTCTTTGAAAAGCTAGCATGCATTTCAATCTGTTGATTATGATAATCACATGTATTAAGTATATATGCACTGGCTTTGGAATAATGCATTGGATTATATTCCATGTTTAGTAATCTCTGTCGATCATGTTCATCACACTTAAGTTAATTATATATGTACTGCCTTGAAATAATGCATTGGATTAGATTCCATGTTATAATAATAATCGTGTCTTCATGAAATAAATAAAGCATTTAATTATTATCAATGCTTAAAAATTATAATAATCCATTTTGTAGTGTTAGTATGCAATACTTCACAATCACATTGAATTTTATACAAATTTAAAGATGGAAACTTTTGAGGAATTGAACGGTACGAACTAACAAATGTATCGACTTTATGCCCATTAATAGGAGAATAAACTATTCCCCTGGGTTTACTCTAATTAACCAATTTCCTTTTATATTTTAAAAATTTACCCTTACATACAACCGTCAGTTAAACTAAAGGTCAAATTATCTTTTTAAGGATAGATTTGTCTTTTAAGATTAGATAAATAAAAGATAAAAATTTATATTAATCAAAATTTAGTCTCCCGAATAGGCAATTTAATTTTTAAAAAGGTAAAATAAAATTAAAAATTATCTTTTAATATTATTAAAAAATTACAAAAAATTTATCATTTAATATTTTATAAATAAAATTAAAAAATTACATTATCCTACCAAATCCCAAATCTCTAGTCCTAATTTCGTCTCCAAATCTTCCCAAATCCCTATCCCTAATCTAATCCCTTATCCATTTTACTACATATAGAAAAATTTCTTCTTCTTCTTCCCGCAGAATGTGGCCTTCTCCTTCTTCTTCCATATCTAATTCTAATTGTGGTTGCATTTCATGATTCAGGCCACTCATAATACATAATACATCAGTGTCAAAACACAAGCAATAAATCTTCTTCTCCCTACAGCAAACTCTTCATATAACAAAAAAAAAAAAAAAATCACAACTCAAATTATAAATTAAAGCTTCAAAAACCTCTAATTCTACTGCAGCCAAAAACCTTCAAAACTCTCAGCCATGGGTGTTCAAACATCAACCTTCGCCGCATCACCGCCAGGCACCACGACCTTAGCACCCTCCTCTGCTTCTTCACCGCTGCCTCACCACCACTACCTGATCTGCAACCTCCACAACCCACCAGTACCACCTTAATTGCACCCTCCTTCCTTGGCCCCTCCCTCCTCGCCACCCCCTACGACCCCAGCACACCAAGAAACACGTTCAATCCCACCGATTTGGTGGTTTTCCCGAACCGTTGCTCCTATTCTTTGCTAGTTGGTTGCTCCACAAGGACTACTCCTTGATCTTTGCTCTTACTTTATTACTGAATTAGGAAGAAAGATTAACACTGCCTAAATCACAAAACAAGAGCACCATTCTCTGTTGAGATAAGAAAGAGAACCATTCTCGTTTGAGTTGAGAGAGAGGAAGACTTGAGAGTGAGAGAGTAGAAATAAATAAATAATATTAAAAAAAAAAATACATTATTATACATTAATAAAAAAGTATTATTATATAAATAATATTAAATAAAAAAATATTATTATATTTAAAATGTTGTTCGTGAGACCCATATGCTATAAGATTATTTTTGTAGTTATTTTTAAAATTAAGAATTTTTCGTTAATTTTAATACTAATTGAATGTAACGGGTAATTTTTTGAAAGAACAAGACCATTTGGTTAATCAGCTCAAATCCATGGAGGTATCAATCATTGTCATGATATTTTATTAATGGGCATAAATAAAAATATTAAAATAAATTAAATATGTGGTAGCCAAAATTATTAGTAGAATTATTTCAACAAACATAATTATTAATTTATTGGTTAGTTCAGGTATGTAAGTAGGGTTCCAAAGAAACATAATATTGTGTACATGCAATATGTTGAAATTAAGCAATTAATTGATGCTTGTTAGTATCCTGGTTAGTTGGCAATCATTGATGTGAGTAACTGAGTGACTGCCAATCATACCTCCAAGTATATATGCACTATTTGGTTTACAGGAATTTAAAGATATTACTGTTAGTTAAAGTCATTAATTAATTAACACTGTGGGTAATCTTCATCACAATAAGTTCAAGATATTTTCACAATATTGTGACAAATATGTTGACTAATGTTAGTATTAGGTAGCTAGGTCCCAAGCATGATGTTTAAAGACGGAGACTTTTGTGGAATTCAATCGTGACAAATTGCATGTATTTTACCCTTTTTTTGGACCATTTATAATATTAACCATTTTTTATTGCCTTTTAACCTAAACATTTTCCTTCCACATCTTCATTTTTGGTTTGAATTTTATTTGAATTTGACACATTACCCATTAGCGAAGGAATTTTTACTAATTCCAAATTTTTGTGACATCGAAATTAAATTGATATGATAAACGATGTGAATTAAATCAACTACATAAAAATAAAATGGATAATTAAGTATGCATGATATTTTAGTAATGAGCAGAAAGTCATTAATGATAATTAAAATAAATTAAATATATACCTAAAAAAGTATCTCGTGCCTAGTATATGGTAGCCAAAATATTATTATTGAATTTGCATATATGTATTATTGTGAATTCTAATTGATTGACATTACATGACTCTCCGTGCATGCATGCTGGCTTGATTCTTTTCATTTTCATTACCTCAACTCTATAATTGAGCTAGCTCGTGTACAAGTTATCAATATGAGATTTGTGTACAACAAATTTTTCTCCTATCATCAATTTGGGTCATTGCATATATCATTAAAATCTTTGTTGTATGTTCCATGCAATGGTACTATCGTCACTATTGTTTGAGCTATCGTTCATCATAAATCTAAATACGTATATAATATTGTTGTATGTACTTATATATAGTTTGAGCAAATCAGAGGACATGTTGCCTTGGCTGTTGAATGCTACATGGAGCAACATTATGGTGTTTCTGAGGAAGATGCAGTTAATATGTTTCGGAAGGAAGTTGAAAATGCATAGAATGATATGAAGGAGGAGATGCTTAAACCAACAACTGTCCCTATGCCTCTATTGGAGCGGGTTCTAAAGTTTGCACGTGTGATTGATTATTTACAAAGGGATACTGATAACTATATCGATTCTCATTTGCCTGAAGACCAAATTACCTCATTGTTAAGACCCTCAAACTCTTTGAAGAGTTATAATCTATTTCGATCTGTTGATCATGATCATCACACTTAATTTAATTATTATAAATGTGCTGACTTTGGAATAATGAATTGGAATAGATTTCATGTTTTAATAGTTTCGTTTACATGAAATAAATAAAGTATTTAATTGTTGCCAATGCTTTAAAAATTATAGTAATCCATTTTGTAACATCGACATTAAATTGATATGACAATGGGAAATAATCCAACTACATAATAGTAAAATCGATAATTAAGTATATGTGATATTTCATTAATGGGAATAAATCAAGTCACCAGTTTAAGCAACCTGAGTGACTACCAACCATATATATGCACTATTTTGCTTACAACAATTTAAAGATATTACAGTTTGTTAAAGTTATCAATTACCGAACACGGGCATTGATTAATGTTAGTATTAAACCCAGCTGCATGGAAAGACAACTTTATAGTTAGTTAATGTTAATTAGACTAACGGATGGGAGTGATGAAGTATTTTTAAAACAGTGAAGGGTAAAGGATACTTATCTCAAATAGTAAGGGTAGTAAAGGGCAATTCCGCACATGAAAAGAAACCAAGCAAGAAAGTTTTTGAATAATATTGAAGAGAGCAAGCATGTAGTTGGGAAAGTCATAAAGCTAATTGCATATGGTGTAGGTTAGATGGATGGTTTAAAATTCTTTCAAATAAACTATAAGTTTTTCATTTCCTTTATTTTTTGTCATTGAATTGTTGTGAAAATTATAAAATGTAATGTTTTACGAGGGTAATTTTGGAAAAAGAGCAAGTCACTTCCTAGTCTGCGATGCACAAGTAAGTCATCTCCTAGCATGCCATGCACAAGTCACCTCTTAGCATGCCATGTATAGCCAAGTCACCTCCTAACATGCTATGCACAAACAAGCCACCGCCTAGCATGTCATGCACATGCAAGTCACCTCCTATCTTGCCATGTACATGCAAACCACCTCCCAACATGCCATACCCATGCAAGCCACCTCTTGATATGCCATGCACGAGTAAGTCTCCTAGCACACCATAAGTGAACAATACTATGCATATGTGAAAAATGCCAAGTATGAACAATGTCAACGATGAATACTAATTAGTATGAACAGTATCAAGTTGAAACAGTACCCGTGAAACATCAAGTTTGTCCAAATTATATATTTGGCTACCAATTCCAAGAGTTGATTAGATAAGTCCAATCCAAAGCCCGACAGGTTCAAAGATAAATCTAGCAAGTCCAATCCAAACCCAGCAGACCCAATTAACATGTGAAAGTTTAAATCAATGTAAAATTCTAGTTATGATATGTTTAAAAGGAAGATGATATATCTAATTCCAAGGAATCCTAAATAAACACGAATAGAGGAAATTAATTAGTTTATGCTTAGGAGAAACTTTACAATGTAAACTATTAAAAGGAGTGGTTAAGAGAGAGGGTAAGAAAGCAATAGAGAGAAAAAAAAAAAAGATAGCGAGAAAAAAGAAAATGATAGAGATAGAGGGCTTTATTTGTAGTATGACAAACCTATTTTTAAGCATTAACAAAATCTCCCTCAAATATTCTACCCGTGGATATAGATAATATGTCGAACCATGTAAAATTCTAGTTTCTGTGTTTTCTTTCCTTGCATAATTAATCTCAAATTACCAATTTACACTATTGACCAGATTTTTGCATCAACACAAATTATTTATAACATTAAACAAGCATACATATATTGGATAGATGTAGCAACCTAGTCAGTCCATACTCTGGTATAAATATTATATGTTTTGAGCTTTTTTAACCAATTAGACTACACCAAAATAGTCGAAGCATTTTTAAATTAGGGATGCCCTTAGCTGAAAATTGCAATATTGTGTATCTCTACAAACTTTGTTTTTGAAAAAACCCGTTTATATCAAATTATTTATTTTTGTTGTTTTTAATATCAAAGGATGTATATAAATTTATATATCATGATTTAATATGAAGGACTTGATTGATTAAAATGAAAACAATGAATTTTTAATTTAATTATTTATCAAATGATATAGTTACAATTGTAATTTAACAAATAAATATTCAAAATTTTTGCGGGGATCCAGGGCAGGTCAAGGATAGAGAATTATCCCCATTTTTGACCTGTTTTCAATTCGGGAATTACTAGTGTCTTTGAACTCGACCCGAACGGGTTAGGTCCCTACGGAATTTTTGTTATCCCTACTTGTTGGGGACTAATATAAAATGAGTGAAATAATAATAATTTATTTTTAATTATAAAATAAATATGTAGACTAGACTATATTTTTACCAAAACGTCGTTGTTTTGATAATAAAATTAAATACCACTTTTTTGTAACTGATATTTGATTTAGTCGCAAATAATATTTCATTTTATTTCCAATCTATTAGAAAATAAGTTTCCAATAAAAAATTTAAAAAAAAAATCACATGAGGCTATCAATCTATATACATACCATAGCTAAAAAAAAGATTTCATTTTGTTTTATTTTAGAATTTAAAGATTTAAACTAGAAAATTTTAACACTGCATAACTAGGCCATCAATCACAGGCATATATCAATATATGTAAGCATAGATATTTATAACAATATTTATTGAAAAGTATCACTCATTATTAATTCCTATTGAATTATATATATGTACACATTCATAAAAATTATCTTATTTACAATTATATATAAAAGATATATTGATTAATTAATCATATTCCCTTTAAACTTATTTTATCTTATTTACAACTAAAAAATAAATGCACTCATTGCTGATTACTCAAACTATTATGATATTATATATTAAATTACTTAACGATAAATAATGTGGACACAAATTGCATTAGAATTATGCTTCAAAATTCTACCACTTCAAATATTGAATTCCTTGAATTTCAGAACCTATGTCCCATCTCCTAATTGCTATATGCTTCTGCATGAATTAAAAACTATCGAATAATTGACGTAATTTTGAAGAGTACAACCGGATATGCTACTTTTAATTGGTGTAGTATCTGAAGATTATGAGACTGGTTATCCCATTAATGTTACATGGAATATAATAGCTAATCATTCAAGAAACAATTTAGTATAGAACTTCAGCAATATCAATATTTAACGATTTAGATTTACAAAAATTTGAGAAACTTATTTTGGAGAGAATTTAATTGTCTGAGGACTTAATGGAAGATATAGTGCTTCCAAAGGTGTTTCAGTAAGATTGATAAGCAAAAGATAAACAGGAATATAATAAGAAACTTTATGCATATTCATTTATAAGCAATTTTGTACCTTCTAATATGAACTGAAAAGATGTCATAATAAGAATCTAATTTTCTTTTGAAAAAAATTGAATTGCAGATTTTTTTTCTTTTTCAAATAACTAATAGATTGTCACAACAATATCTAAATCAATTTAGTAAGCGCGAGTTAGTGTGGGTTTTGAGAAAATAGATAAATACCTTTAATTTTTGTCAGTTTGACCCTTCGGAATATAGTCATTTTAGTCTCTAAACTTAGTAAACTAATGAAATATGGTTATTCTCATGATTAACATTTTAGTCCTTTTTTTTAAAAGTATATTAAGACTAAAATATTAAACTTCAAATTTTTTTAGTTTATAATTTAAAAAAATTTGGAAACAAAAATATAATTATTTAATTTAATTATTAACAATGGGTTTGGACAAAATGATATGCTAAAATACTTCTAACCCTGTTTTATACTTTTTTGGTAATAGTTAAGTATGTAATAATCATAAGAGTTTTAAAATAAAATATGCATAATCTTAACCACATTAATTCCTTGATGCTCAATAACAACTTTAGCACATTAATTCCTATGTATTATATTTAGTTGATAGCTACGCTGAAAATTTAAAGATTTTTTCATTGATCAGATCAACAGAGGAATAACTTCAGGGCAAATAAATTATTGATCCTTTGTAGTGAAATCAATGACTCCATATCAACACATCTTCTATATTGTATATAGTTGCCTTAAATTGATGTATTATTTACAAAATCAAACAATGAGAGTAGCTTGCAGGAAGCAACTTAAAAATACCTAAACCCATATCAAAGGAAGGTAAAATTTACTTTGACTATATACTATGAAACATTCTTTGCCTGTTGTTTCTTACATTAATTATTTGTAAAAATCTAAAAGGATGATAATATTTTCACAGCATAAACACATCCAAAACATCAGCCAATGCATTATTTTATGGGCTTAGGATAGTAGAAAACAATATAGGTCAACTAACGTCTTATCCTTGATTATAATTTTTTTTATATATTTAAATTCTCTTTTATATTAAACAACATAAATTGAAATTGATATGACACAGCTTGATTAATAAGATATCAACCAGATGAGTTCAAACACAAAATTCTACTAAATAAAAAACTGCAATGATTAAATTGGAAATGGAGAGTTGCAAATAGCCTTGTTATTCTCAAGAAGGATTCAGACCTTTTTATATTAATTATGAATTTAATTATTTTTGTAATAAGATATAATGAATATAATATAATTTGTTTTTTAAATAAATATATAAAAAGGGAAAAGGACTTATAAGTTTAAGGTATGGTTTATTGAATTAAATTTAGTGGTTTCAAAAATACTCACTAAAATTCTTATGTATTAAAAATAATAATTATTATTTATTTAAAAAATTAATTATAATATTTTATTTCCTATTAGTATGTTAGGAACAAAACAGATAATAATCAAATGCAAATCATAATTTAAATTTATAAATCAAATAATTATGCAAATTCAATGTCCAATGCCCGCAAAATATTGATCGATTTCCAAGAAATGTGAAACCCCAATGTGCTCGTAATTATTTATTACTTGCAATTTGGGGCACCGACAATGAGGAAGATGGTGTATAGCTGTATGTGGCTCCCTAGCCCGGGATCATTGCATGTCTTTGCCGGTCTTCAATGCATGTTTCTCTTTCTCTATCTCTTATCAACAAATCTTTTTGCCACAACCATATATAGATTTTTCGTTGATGAAATCATTTCAACATCAACAAGTTGTGATTTGTATTCTTATAATTATTTTCGAAAGGAATGACGTAGAAAAACTATTTAGATGGTCCCCATTTATTTGATTATTGTTGTTTTTCAAATACATAAATAGTTGGAATCATGTATGTAGAGATAATAATAATTAAAAAAAAAGATTGATGGAACATATTTCATTTTAATGATTTTGTCTTCCACGGAGAATAATTTGAGGAAAAAACATAACCACTTTCCATAAAGAAAACAAAAAAATGTCTTAATTTATCAATCAATCAACTTTTAATTTTTCTAGGGAGTGAATCACTTTTCTCATGAGTCATTATACGGGAAATTTTAAAATTCCTAATCAATAATCTAAAAAAAATTTGACCATGTGATAAGTTATGAAACTCAATTATTATTTGAAGTTTTGTTTTCCACAGAGAAATTTTTGGCACTTGGTCCATATTAGAAAATTGTAACAACCACTAACTTTTGCCTTCTCTTGAAGTTCAATTTTGCTATGATGTTGATTGTAAAATAAAACATACTAATAAATTATGGTATAATTAATAACTAAATTTCTTATTTTTATTAAGAACTTTATGTATTTGATAAAGGAGAAAACAAAAAAATGTCTTAATTTATCAATCAATCAACTTTTAATTTTTCTAGGGAGTGAATCACTTTTCTCATGAGTCATTATACGGGAAATTTTAAAATTCCTAATCAATAATCTAAAAAAAATTTGACCATGTGATAAGTTATGAAACTCAATTCTTATTTGAAGTTTTGTTTTCCACAGAGAAATTTTTGGCACTTGGTCCATATTAGAAAATTGTAACAACCACTAACTTTTGCCTTTTCTTGAAGTTCAATTTTGCTATGATGTTGATTGTAAAATAAAACATACTAATAAATTATGATATAATATAATAACTAAATTTCTTATTTTTATTAAGAACTTTATGTATTTGATAAAGGAGAAAACAAAAAAATGTCTTAATTTATCAATCAATCAACTTTTAATTTTTCTAGGGAGTGAATCACTTTTCTCATGAGTCATCATACGGGAAATTTTAAAATACCTAATCAATAATCTAAAAAAAAATTGACCATGTGATAAGTTATGAAACTCAATTCTTATTTGAAGTTTTGTTTTCCACAGAGAAATTTTTGGCACTTGGTCCATATTAGAAAATTGTAACAACCACTAACTTTTGCCTTTTCTTGAAGTTCAATTTTGCTATGATGTTGATTGTAAAATAAAACATACTAATAAATTATGATATAATATAATAACTAAATTTCTTATTTTTATTAAGAACTTTATGTATTTGATAAAGGTTTGGTTGTTAATCTTACGTTTAACAATTTAAACTATCTATCTACTACTTCTCAAGTGGTTTAAATAATCCTTATTGTCTCATTTATTGAATGATCTCCTAAATATTTGCACAATTTAATGTTTTTACATTTTTTTTTATCATTCAATCGACTTAGGTTTATTATATTATAATTGTATTAAATATGTTATTTTAAAATAAGATATATTTTATGTTTTGATGTTTACACATTCTGTTTAATCAATAAAAATTTTTTTTAAAAAACTTTTGTTTCTTATTATTCTTATTTTTACTTAATCGATAAAAATAGGCTTGCTTTCCTTGGTAATAATTGTTACTATTATTACTCTTATTCTTATTGTTGTCATTTTTTTCTTGAAAATGAAACTTTAAAAAATTATATGCCATTGATTATTTCGGTTCTCTTATTATTTGAAAAGAAATTTTGCATTATTCTTATTATTTCATTAGTATACATAATTTGAGAAAAGTCATCAGAAAAATGATAGTAAATATACATATTTTTTGGAAAACATGTGGTGGACTGATATCAATTGTTGGGCCGTTCAATATCAAATTTTTGAAATATGGTATTAGATGTTGGTACAAACTTTTTATTTATTTTCAAAGAATCTTATACAGTAAAAATAATTTTATTGATAAAAGAATTACACTCATATCACACACTTACAGAGACATACAATCATACGGACTCATTGGAGTCTTTTCTCTCACAAACACAAACTCGTATAAAATATATTAACATGCTAAGTAATTTCATTAGCCCTGTTTTATCCATATATGATGCAAGCGGGGTAGCGGATAGGATAAAAAATACTTTATCAAACGTCGAATCACAACAATGCATCATGCGTAACATGATAAATCATGATTTTAAATTTTTCTTGAGTAAAAGGATATATTTATGGATGTAATTGTGCTTAACGGTACAGGAAAACTTTGTCTAGTACAGAGGTAAGCATTGATACCAATTGATGTAAGCAAGATAGCGGGTGGGATAAAAAGTACTTTGTTCAACATCGAATCTCGTTTGATTCTTTAACGTAGTAAATTAGATAAACGTTCTAACAGACGAGATTAGATGTCGTTTTAACACTAACGGTTCGAAACACGAGCGTTAAAATAAGCATCTTATGATAGAGAAAATTAAAAGAAAATATTTTATTGAATAAAAAGATTATTTAAACAATAACATAGGACTTTCTATATATAATAGAAAAAATTTAGTGTTATAAGTTAATTTAAATAAAAAAATAACTCTTATATAAATAAGAAAACTAAGAATTAAATAATAAATTGAATTGATAAAAATAAAAATTTTTTTAAAGTAATTAAATTTTAAAATTGTCTTGCATCAGTATTCTTATCGATTTTCTTCTCATTTTTTCTTTGTTATGTTGAATGATTTCGTTTTTTTTTTGTTTTAGCAAGTAACGTTGAATGAATGAATGCGTGAACTAGAAGACTTAGCTACTACAGCTTCTTTCATACTATGGCCGACATAATTGACTTTTCAATTTCACTATTTTGCATATGAATTGTATTTTGTACATTTTTAATTTGCTCCTTCTAGACTTTCTTATTGTGGAATTGCATCAATTAATTTAATCTGCAATTGAGTCTTTCTAGAATTTCTTAATTCTTAAGATTGGTTTAATTTTCTAACAATTATATATATATATATGTATTTATGTTTATAAATGATCTCTAAATGTGTTATGTAATACTTACATATAGATATAATTTATGTTGAGTGATTGATCTATATTTAGTAAATGGTGCTTGGGAAGATAGTTTCAGGCTCATGAAATTAATGGGTTTTATGCTAACTGTTCCAATAACTGATCAGTCCTAGTGCATCCTGCTCAGGTTAGCTGAGGAAGGATCTTGATCAGATCATGTTTGTTAGGAAAATCAAGCTAGTGTTGCTCGCTCAAAGAAATCATTATTCATTACGATCCTTGTGAGAATGGGAAACCGATTTAAGTTTGGAATTCTAATTAGGAATGTATTTAAATAGGATCCATTCCTAATACTACTAGGGCAAAGAAACTGATAGTACATATACCATACCCTACCCATGTGGATGCATTCATAAAACCATATAAATCCAGCAATAAAGTTTTTATTTTGATATCAAAACCTTTAATTTTGATATCAATACTTGACGCCGTTTGTGAGAATTGATCAAAAAGCTATGGCAATGATTAAAGAACAAACAGTTCCTAAAAGGCCAACAACCAAAAAAGTCTGCGAAGAAGATTTATTGGACTCCAACGTCCTACACAACAAAAGAAGACTCGAGCACAATACGGGTTCAGCGAACATGAGAACTTACTTGAATTAGAAGTGCAGGAAGGGTGAGATAAGACCATCATAGAAAAAATGCCAAACCAGGCTATGCCTATCGCTAATCAAGTAGTAAGTACGAGAGAGATGGAATAAAGGATTTAGGAGCTTACTGAAGAACTATAGGCCCAAAGAGAAAAGGATCGACAGTAAGTTGAAAACCTATCGGAAGGAATAAATTTTTCATTAAAGTCCCCCTTTTTTAAGGCAATACAAGATTTAGTTTTTTCCCGTTATATACGGGAAAGACAGAGATCTCTTAAGGAAGAAAATGATGATACAAGGTTTAACAGAATTGCAAACGTGACACTTGTTCTTCGTAACCCTGGAAAGTCAAGCAAGACAATGGTATACAAATCTGTGGGTGGAAAGCATGAAAAGCTTTAATCAGCTCTACGAGCAGTTCATCAATGAATTCATTGATCTCTTGAGGAATCTGGAGATAGGAAGTAAAGTTTAGGACCTGAAGATAAGAAGAACGAGAGAGGCCTAAAGTGACCTGATCCTAAACCCCTGAAAAGAAGATAGGACGACATGATATGGTGACAGATTTGAATAGAGGCAAGGCCACAGATTGCAACCTTTGAGATATAAAGGAAGAATAAACTAACGAAAGGAGTTACCTCCCCTGCTAAAGGAAGGAGTTAAAAGACTTGCTCTAGTGTAAGATAAAAGAAAATTCTCAAAGCTGAACACCCCTTTGTCGGTGGTATATGAAGAAATTAAGGATTTGGGTCTCTTGCCTGAACCCTACCCCTTTAGGTCAATATCAAATGTTCGCGACAAGAAAAGAAGGTGAGTGTTTCATCAAGACTACGAGCACATGATAGATCAGTGTCAGATTTTAGGGAGCAAGTGGAAATTCTTGTGCAGAATAATTACCTGGATCGATACAGAGCGTAAACATATGAAACAGGAGAAGGCTTCGAACAGAAGAAGACAAAATTAAAAGATTTGGTCTATAGGAGCACGGTGATTTCAAGAGGACCAATAGTGGCACATAAGTCCAAAAATAGAAGGAAAAATTAATCGAAGTATTCATTACTAAACACTCTTGTAAACTATTACATGATAAGTGTCAGAGTTGAAAAGAAACCTCGTTTGGTGTCGATTATGATCATATTCATTAATGAGCATGAGATAGGGGTTAGCTAACCCCATTATGATGCTTTGGTAATAGCTCTAGAGGTTGGCTCAATTAAGATCACTTAGATTTTGATGGATACAAAAAGCTCGGCTGATATAATATTCAAGAAGACTCTGGACTCTTTGAGAATTGAGAATTTGAAGATAGAAACCGCAGACACAGCTCAATAGGGATTTGCAGATTTATATATCCTTTTATTAGGTTCAATTCAACTAACATTGACAATGGGGCATAGATAGTACCAGAAGACCACGATGATAGAATTCCAAGTTCTGAACTTGAAAATGCAATACACTATAAACTTGGAGGGCCTTTCTTAAGAAAAATAAGGGCAGTGGAGAGTATACATTACTTGAAACTCAAATTCTAGGCAGGAGAAGGGATTGGTGTAATATGAGGGGATCATAAGGTCTCCCGAACATGTTTTGCACCCTTTTCAAAATGATCATATCGTATAACAGTGAAACACGTTAGAGAATTGAGCAAGGGGGACGCCAAACAACAAACAGAGATGGACAAGTTGGAAATGAAAGTGGGACAAAAAAGAATGTGGCCAATAGTCGAGCTAGTGGAAAATTAGAGTCAATATCCCTTGACCTGTTAAAGCTAGAACAATGGCGAATATTAGCTCTCAAGTACCGAAAGAAGAGAAAAAGTGGCTGGTCACCTTTTTGAGAGAACACATAGATATATTCGCTTGGACCCATGAAAATATGCCAGGAATCGATCCCAAAGTGATTTCCCATTGCTTGATTGTTAATTTGATATTCAAGCTTATAAAGCAAAAGCGAAGAGCATTCAATGAGGAAAGAAGGGAGGCAATTAAAGAGGAAGTGGATAAGCTGATCGCAACAGGGTTCATAAAAAAGGTGTATTATCCATATTGGGTAGCCCATATGGTAATGGTCAAAAAGGCCAATGGAAAGTGAAGGATGTTTGTGGACTGTACTGACTTGACCTGTTAAGTTTCATGGACGTATTTTTGGGATACAACCAAATTCGGATGCATATAGATAATCAAGAAAAAAAGATATTCATGACTAATCATAGGCTGTATTGCTACAAAGTAATGCCTTTTAGTTTAAAGAACGTGGAAGCAACATTCCAAAGGCTGGTAAACAAAGTTTTAAAGCTTTTGATTGGGAGAACAATGGCGGTATACATAGATGACATGATCACCAAATCACTTAGAGTCGAATATCGTGTTCAACATTTAGGGGAAACATTTTCCCTACTCAGAAAATATAACATAAAGTTAAATCTCGAGAAATGTGCGTTTAGAGTTAGCTCTAAAAAATTCTTGGGATTCATGGTCAGCTTGCAACAAAGTTGGGGATTTCATGTTGAGTATGGCCTGAATCTTTTGAGGGAATAATCCTTAAAGTAAATCATTGCTAGCGCATTGAACAGATTTATCTTTAAAGTTACTGACATGTTTTTCTAATTTTTTCAGACCACAAGGCAAGTATATAAAGTCAACAAAGAACTACGAATAAAGCTTTCAGGAGTGAAAAACTTATTTAGCAAACCTGCCTCATTTGGCAAGTCTGCTGATAGGGGATACGCTATAGTTGTATTTAGTAGTAACTGATCATGTAATGAGTTTAATGTTGGTAAAAGAGGATAAGCGAATGCTATTATAAGTAAATCATTGTTGGATACAAAGAAGAGATATTTGCCCTAAGAAAAATAACCTCTTGTGCTGCTGGTTGCGACGAGAAAGTTATGACCATACTTTTAAGCACACACAATAATAGTCCTCACCTATTAGTCTCTGTAACAAATACTACATAGACTAGATCTTTTAAAAGATTGGTCAAGTGGTTGATCGAGTTCAAGGAATTTGATATAGATTATTAACCCTGCAAAGCTATTATAACTCAAGTATTGGTTGATTTCATTATAAAAAGGTCAATCTCAAGAGGTACTCAAACCAATGATGTCCCATAAGGTTGAAAGTACAGAGCGAAAGGAGGAACATGTTTAGGGCCACACGGCGAGAACATAAATTAATGGCATCAATTACCTGACAATGCAACTAAACAGATAATCGGAGAGGAGCAGAAGGATTCTAGATTCTGGAATTTGTACATAATGGGGCATCAAACACTTAAGGTGGAGGAGTTGGCACAATCTTAATCAGACCAAAGAATAAGGAGTTCGACTGTACCTTACACTTTAATTTCAAAATGACAAACAATGAAGCAGAATACGAAGTTGTCAGAATTTTAAGAAATAAGTTAGGAAACAAAATCTGAATTAATTATTATAGATATGATTAACTTTCTGTTTCTTTTTTTCTAACCTAAAGATTTGTTAATTGTAATATTCCTTGATTTGGTAGAATTCCTATGTGGGGTTTTTCTCTGCTATTTATATTGTACTTATTTCTTTTGAAAAAAAGAGTAGAATAGATATTTTCCTCTTAAAAACCTACATAATGTCAAAGCCAAATGCTCTTTTTCTCTATTCTTCTGCTAGTAATGATGTCGTATAAGTCGGCAATGACCAGCGCTCAAAGAATCTCTATTGCCTCTTTTAGTTCTTCTGATACTTCTAAAACCATTCAAACCAATCCTGTTGTTTCTTCCACATCTGTACATGCTGAATATTATTCCCAAAATTCAGCCCTTTTTCTCACAATATAAAACTCAACGGGCACAACTATCTCAAATGGGCTCAGTCCATAAAATTGGTGATTGATGGCAGAGGCAAAATCGGGTACTTGATTGGAGAAATTTCCAAACTTGGAAAAATGGCAGTCCAAAAATTCTCTTATTATTGATTAGCTCATCAATTTTATGGAATCTACGATTGAAAAACCTCACATATTTCTTCCTACTACTCGAGATTTCTTGGAGGCTGTTCAAGATCTTTATTCATAACTAGAGAATTCTTCTCAAATTTTTGAGTTAAAAACTCGTTTGTGGAAATGCAAACAGAATGATTGTGATGTTACCACTTATTACAATGAATTGATAACATTATGGTAGGAACTTGATCAATTTTATGATGATGTTTAGGAGAATTCGAACAATTATGCTCGCCACAAGAAGAAAGAGGAAAACGATAGACTTTACATGTTTTTAGTCGGCCTTAATTGAAGTTTTGATAAGGTCCAAGGTTGTATTCCTGGAAGGAAGCCACTGCCTTTTCTTAGGGAAGTATTTTCTGAGGTTAGATGTGAGGAGTCAAGGAGAAAAATCATGTTGCACAACACTGAACTTGGTTTCAACGTTGAATTTGAGTGTTTCGCTCTTGTATCAAGAGGTGGTGATTCTAACAATGATGTGCGTAAGAAGCCGTGGTGTGATATTGCAAAAAATTGTGACATACGAGGGAGACATGTTGGAAGCTTTATGGTAAACCAACAAATTAGAAGCCAAAATCTAAACATGATGGTCATGCCTACAAAGTCACTACTGAGGAGACTTAGAAGCCTTCTACAAACTTGGATGCAGTTCCTTTTATCATGGAGCAATTATAGCACTTATATAAATTATTTTAATCTCTAGAATTGTCATTAACTTTGTCTTGTTCTTTGGTTTAAAAGGGTAACTCTCTTGTCACTGTGTTTTTTGGTGTTGTTCATAATTCTATTCATTCTTGGATAATTGATTCCGGTGCAACTGATCACATAACTAGTTGCCCTAGAATGTTTTCCTCCTATAGTCCTTGTGCAGGTAATAAAAAAGGTTAAAATTATAAATAGTTCACTCTTGGTAATTGCCAAGATTGGAACTGTCAAACTCACTTCTTTGATAACCCTTCACAATGTACTTCATGTTTCTAATTTGTCTTGCAATTTTTTGTCTATCAACAAAATTACTTTTGATCATTAGTGTTAAGCTAATTTTTACTCTTCTTATTGTGAGTTTTAGGATTTAACCACAGGGAGGATGATTGGCAATGCCAAGGAAAAAAGATGGCCTCTATTATTTTGATGATGGACTTGAATTGAATAGACAAGGTCAAAGTATTTGCTTAAATTATATTTCTGTTTCCAAAGATAATGATATTATGTTATGACATTTTAAGTTAGGCCATCCTAGCATTCAGTATTTAAAATACTTGTCTCCAAATTTATTTATGAATAAAAGTCCATCTTTTTTTCAATGTAAAATTTGTCAATTTGCTAAATATCATCATGCATCTTTTTCTTCCTAACCTTACTAACCAACCACACCATTTACTGTGATCTATAGTGATATCTAGGGTCCATGTAGAACATCTACATATTCTGGCATAAATGGTTTATGACCTTTATTGATGATCATACAAGATTAAGTTGGATTTATTTGATGAAAGAAAAATCTGAAGTGGGAACAATTTTCAAAATTTTTTACATCATAGTTCAAACATAATTTTAGAAAAATATTTAGATATTGTGGAGTGATAATGGTCAAGAATATTTCAAAAACTTTTTGGGCAATTTTTTCTTGACAAAGGAATTGTCCATCAAAGCTCTTGAATTAACACTTTCCAACAAAATGGTTTGGCTGAAAGAAAAAACAAACACTTATTGAAAGAAAATAGCTCAGGCATTACTCTTTACCAACCAGGTACCAAAATATCTTTTGGGTGAAGTTGTCCTTACTACTACATACCTTACAAATAGAACACCTAATAAGGTCTTAAACTTTAAAACACCTTTTAATGTTTTTCATAAGTTTTTCCCTACAAATAGACTTTTCTCTTCTTTATCATTAAAGATATTTGGATGTACTGCATTTGTTCATATGCATAGTCATAATTGAGGGAAACTTGAACCCCGAGCTACAAAACGTGTGTTTGTTGGCTATGCTCTAAATCAAAAGGGATGCAAATGTTTTGAATCCATTTCAAAGAAAATGTTTGTTACCATGGATGTTACATTTTTGAATTAAATCCTTATTTCCTACCTCATCTTTAAGGGAGAAAGCAAAATAAAGATTCGGGTTTTCATGATTTTTTCCAAATTGTAGATTTACCAAATGATCCTTCCCTAGCCTTGATTATTCAACTTGAAAATCCAAGCTTTATTATGCAACGTGAAAGTAGGTTAGGTATTTTAGATACTGAAAATGTCGATTTTCCTACAGTGCCACCTCATGATGTTCAGGATTCAATAATTACCAATAAAGGGGAAATAGGTAAAAAAGCTACAACATTAATACCATTTGATATTGTCTACTCGCAACAGAGGACAACTCAAAAGAAAGGGTCTTCCAATCCTTTGTATTACCCAGAATCCGTGAACCCTTCAGGTAATGTCCTCATTGATCCTTCACTTCATGTCCAACCTACTTCATCTTCAAGTTTTGAGTTCGCTAATCTTGAACTTGAGTCCTGTTCTAATTCTAATGTTGATGATTCTAATCTTCCTATTGTTATCTGAAAGGGTGTGAGGTCTTGTACCCAACATCCATTGTCCAAATACGTGTCATATGAAAATTTTTCACTTGTTTTTCGTGCTTTTACTTCACAATTGTCATGTATGGAGATTCCTAATACAGTACAAGATGCTCTACAAGTTCTTGAGTGGAAAGAGTTTGTCTTCGAGGAGATGAAAGCTCTTGAAAAAAGTAGTATGTGGGAGTTAGTTGATCTACCAAGAGGAAAGATGACTGTAGCGTGTAAATGAATGTTTACTATCAAGTATAAGTCTGATGGCTCTTTGTAAAGGCATAAAGCACGGCTAGTAGCCAAGGGATTCACTTAGACTAATGGCATTGATTATTTTGAAACATTTGCACTAGTAGTAAAGCTAAACTCTAAAAGAGTTCTTTTGTCACTTACTGCAAATCTTAACTGGCCACTACAACAGTTGGACAAAAAAAATGCATTTCTCAATAGAGATTTGGAGGACGAATTGTACATGGATGCACCTCCAAGATTTAGTGAAAAGTTTGGCACAAAGATGTGTAAACTAAAAAATTTCTCAAACCAAGATTCAACCACCAAGAGCCTGGTTTGAGAAATTACTCAGTTTTTTAAGAATCAAGGGTATTACTCAAGGGTAAGGTGATCATACAATGTTTTTTAGACATTCACAAGATGGGAAGATTACCATAATAATTATGTATATAAATGATATAATTCTTACTAGAGATGATGTATTTCATGTGAACCAAAACGCCTCATTTTGACTCTATCATATATATTTACGGAGAATAGGTTTAAGTCTATTCTAATGTCTTAAGGCATTAAAGTAAGTTTGAATTACAGAAGAGATTACAAAGTTAATCAGAAGGAAGCATAACATTTTTCTCAAATAATGTAACAAATTTGCATCTCAATAGTGTAAAAAAGTGCATGCAATAACAGGGTTTGAAGAGACAGCAGTTTACCTTAGTGAATAAGTTTGCTAATGAGTGGAGGGTGGACGCTAGAAATATGATGGAGCTTGTTCATGAATAGAGGACAAAGCCTGCAAAGAACAAAGAGATTTTTCAGAACTTTATGGAACATGCAAGAGAGCAAAGTGGTGAAAAAGGGAAGGTTAAAACTTTTATACCCATTTCACCTTTCCTCGTTCCACATTGCAACAAAGATGAGTGGTTTAGATGATGCCACGAGGTCATCAGTTGATGTAGCAATTTTACGAACACAGTGGACTAGTGGTGTGAAAGCACATAGCAATATGATAAAGGACTTGGAGGCAGTAACAGTTCCAGAATTTATGCACATCAATTATCGATGCAAAAATTAAGGTGAAGAGTTGGCATGTTTTCTCGCCGTTGGCATTTCAATTGAACTTCAAAAGTGCTACTATGCTCATTGTTCAGTTGTTAGGTGAGCATTGATTCTTGTCATCTATAGGGAAGATCTAGTGTTCAGAAGAAGTAGTGGGTACACTTGATCAATGGGATCCATAGATCATGTTTGGCTTGATACTCTAGTCAGCTTGGCATTGTTCGAAGAAGATCTCAGATGTCCTAAAGTGAACTTTCCAATGAAAATGTTAATTTGTGACTGAAAATTGGGGGGGACTTGGTGTTTGGGAAGATAGTCCTAGGCTTATAAAATCAATGAGCTTCATGCTAATAGCTCCAATAACTGGTTAGTTTGGGTGCATCCTACTCAGATAAGCTCTGAAGGGATTTTGGTCAGATCATGTCTGGTTAGGGAAGTCTAGCTAGTGTTGCAAGCTCAAGGAAATCATTGTTCATTAGGATCTTTGTAAGAATGAAAAACTGATTTAAATTTGAAATTGTAATTAGAAATGTATTTAAATAGGGTCCATTTCTAATACCACTAAGGCAAGAAAACTACTTGGTTATACTCTTGCTTTCTACATATAAGCCTTCTTACATGAAATTTCAGTCATGAAGTCTTTTCAGTACACCAACTGAAGAAACCTGGCCTAAGCGACAAGAATAAGTGAACTGAATTCGTATACCAAATGTGAGCCTCAAGTAAGAAATCCTCTAAAATAGTTTTCTCTTCTTTGATTTATTCTTCTTCAGGATTCTTGGATTTATATGATTAAATATTATTTTTGTCGGTTACTATTTGGCTAAAACATTTCTTGATCTAGAACCTGCTGGTGTTGGTCTTCTTTTTATCAGTATCAATATTTTCTAAGTACCCTTAATCTCTGTTGTAGTAGACCATGATGCGAAGAAGGTCATTGAGTTTATGAAGAACATCAGTTCCATCACTATCTATAGACATAATGATAAATAATTTCAAAATATAGTTGATTTAGCTTCTATGAATAACTTTTGAACTAATTTTGAAACACTTTCATTCTTGTTGTGCAAGTTAAAGTGCAAAACAATGATAATTCAGCTTCTACTATCAGATGTGCACTTTTCTTCACTCATACCTTCATTCCGCATGTTACAGAAAATGCTCTGCTTGAATCCAAAACAGAGAATCACAGTTAATGATGCACTCAAGCACGAGTACCTTAGAGGTGTTAAGAAGCTGCAATCGGTATTTTATCCTTCCAGCGGCAGTTTTATCAATTGTCTTGAAAGGAGCTCAACCATGAGTGATATAATTGAACGAAAGCGGTATCCTTTGGGTTAAAGACTTCTGAAGTAGGATTTATAGTTGCATCCAGCTAGTGTTTTTCCTCAAACATGCTTTTATACATGCCTGAAATCGGGCTTGGTTTAGACCTTTCTTGGAGTTTCTATGAGCTTTCTTAATAAGCAGCTTGAACTTTCTGCTAATGTAGATAGAATCTTTAGAACTTGCTACTTTTATGTAAATGTCTATTGCTTGGGCAGATTTCAATAGATGTATGTGAACATAATTTGAAGCTTGCATTTGCTATTTTCTTCATTAATTGTGAATTAATTGTCTAAAGATTCATCTACTGCATTATTAAACCCTGGTAATTAATTGTCTGTCCATCATAGAATCAATGTATTTTCAGACTTCAAAATTGCCACTTTCTACATGTTGCTCTACGATGTTACATATGATACATTTTAGTATATTGTTTACTGTTTCCTCTTCTCTAGTTTTAGTTATTATTATTTCAGCATTAAACTTACTGCCGTGTAATATCTATCTTCTGCAATGCCTTTCAATCCCGAACGTCAAAACATAGAAACAACATATAACAATGATCTTGGTACAGGAAGCTTCATCTGATGCAGGCTAAACAGAAAGCTCTCTTACAGTCTTGTTGAGCCACAACAGTAAATAGAAGATATATTCAGTATTATTCAATTATTCAAATAATTCATTTCAAAACTAGCATTTCATTTGGCATCCAACATTGTTGTAATAAAGTTCTGCATAATTTGAAAGTTATGGCTGATGAAAATGTTAAGCTTTACGTAACTCCAATTCATTGTGCAAGTTTTACTGGCTATGTGGATGTGAAAGGCAGAAAATGAAATATCATAGATTGAGGGATGTGAATGACTGAAAAAGATACTCTATTACTGTTCTATATACAATTCATCAAACAAATAAAACCTTTATCTGCGACAAAATCAGCATGGAAACCTAGCTAACTGCACTGGAAAATAGTAATGAGGTTGGGGAAGCAATGGTTTTCTACAGTAGATAATTCTTGGACAGGATGGAGGAAGAATGTAAACCTGACAATACACTATAATCTGCCGACGAAACATTGGAATTCTCGCACTGATTCCATACAAAAACCATACTACAAAGCGTTCATCAGTCCAATAAATCTTTCTCATTTTGGCAAAAACAGCTGCTGTCAACAGACTGTCTGAACCAGCATTATGTGCCTCACCAAATCTCTCCAGATTCAAAATCTTTGCCCCTCTGTTCAACCCAAGCTCCCTGCCCATCAACCCGTCACAGAATTTTGCCATAAACTTGATGTCGTAAACATATTCGAAATACCCAGGAGCCAACTTAACAAATTCAAAAACACTTCCTGGCAACGGATTTCCACTCAAGAGTTTAACGATGTAAGCCAAGTCACACAACCCATGAAAAGTCACCCACTTCAAGTTTCTATGCCTTGACAGGATCTCCAAAAATTTACACACAAACACTCGCCCTTCAATTCCGTTTCCTGATTTTCTCAAAATCGAGACCGTTACTCCTCAATAAATCAATGGATGATTCAACATGGGGTCTTTCTTGAGATGAAAATCAGAGAAGTTGAACTCCCACGTCGAACAGATATTCCCATTAATGTTAGAAAGAGTCATCCCAGTTGGATTACTTTCATCTGATCAACGTTAAACTTCAAGTCATCGTAGCGCACCGCCTTTGCCGCCTTTCTTGGTGTATTGCGTAGAAAAGCCGGAAATTTGGTGTCTATTGACAGAATATTGAATCTGTTTAAGCACTGACTGAGAAGGAAGACCTCGGAATCAAGATTAGAACTTCAAACTTCCCTTATGCTCATACTACCCATTTACTGTAACTCGCTCAAACCACCAGATTTTGAGTGAGAGAAGACAGAAAGTAATCTCAGGTTGAGAAATCTTTGTTGAATTTCACGAAACTAAGAACTGGGTTGCTTTGGTTTGACGCAGATAGAGGAGAAATGGAGAAGAGAACTGATTCATGTAGAGCAATATTGTTGAGTTCCTAGAAACAACTGAAGCGAGGGCAAATTAGGAGCCTTGTAGAGAGTGAAATCGCTAGTTACTTGTGGCGCAATTCTTCTTCCTGCTGCATTGATCAAACAGAACATTGAATCTGTTTAAACACCGATTGAGATAGAAGACTTTGGAATCAAGATTAAAACTCCGAACTTTCCTTATTTTCACGTTGTCCATTTCACAAACAACCAGATTTGAGTGAGAGAGAAGACAGAAATCAATCGGAAGTTGACAAATCTTTGTTGAATTTCACGAAACTAAGAACTGGGTTGCTTTGGTTTGAAGCAGAGAGAGGCGAGAAATAGAGAAGAGAACTGATTCACGGAGAGAAATAGTAGTTGAGCTGTTTACAGAGAGAAATTGCTAATTACATGTGGCGCAATTCTTCTTCTCGCTGTTATTTGCCGTTGCTTCCTTCCTTTCAAATTTTAAACCGGGAAATTCAAATGACCGTTTTTTCAATTAGTGTTTTGGGATAATCCCTGTACGTTTGGGTAATAACAAATTATAGCATTTAGTTCTCCTTCTTATTATTTTAGTCCCTATCTCATACTGATAGCAACGGGACGGGAACCACAGTCCTTGCCCTCGGCCTTAATTGAACTTTGGATCCCCATCCCTGTCTTATCCCTAATTTGAGCAAACCAGAAGCAAGCCGGGGATATCCCCAATTAATCGAGGATCCCCGTGGGTCCCTGAACCTGTGTTGATCCCTGTTGATTTGCTGAAAAAAAATTTATAATTTTAAAACTTAAACACTAATGAAAAAAAATATAACACCTTATCATTGCACTACTTATGTTCATTAATTAAAACATATAAATAAAAATATTTAACTAAAAATACATATTTAATTTATATCTTTTAAAATATTATAGCTATTAGGTTATTATTGTTATTATTATTATTAATGTTATAGCATGATTCAAATTCAATAGTTATAACTATTATTACTATTAATAATTTTGTAATGTGAGACAATTTATATTCAATAATTATAATTTATAATATTATTATTATTATTATTATTATTATTATTATTATTATTATTATCTAGTAGTAGAGATGGTCCCGAATGGAACGGAGGATCCCCATTCCCAGCAATCCAAGATTGGGCCAAAATGGTATCGAGTCCGTGATGTCCCTGATTTGGGTTAGGATTCCTACGGATCTTAATCCCAAAGTTGAATCCAGTTTGACATGAAAAATAAAGTTAAATTTTTATAATTTTAGGGAATCGAACACTCAAAGCAAAATTACCTCAATATTTATTGCTTCACCACTCAAACTTATTTAATGCAAAGCATAAATAAAATTTATTTTATTTAATATTTGGCACTGTATCTTATTATTGATTATGAAGACATTAAAAGGTGATTGTTGATTTATGTCTAATCATGAGGCTTTAATGTGTATGCATTCGTGGAGACAACATTCTTAATCAGTTTTTTTAATATCTTAATTGTTTTTTTCTAGCGCCATTGTTGATGTGGGGATTTTGCAAGCCTCGCACCAGCACTCAAGGTAAAAGTAGGTGCACCCAAAATGGTCGAATGACTCTAAACAACTTTTCTTCTTCAATGCAATCGAAACTATGTCAAGTGATGAAACCATTAAGAGCTACCAGGAATGTTAAAATGCAAACGTTCTGCTCCACATACACAACTTCTCTGTTCTGCATGCTTTGCTTCCAATTTAACCCACAACACTAGATACCTCAACGCCAACCAATGGAACTCCAAGAAACCTTGAGAATGGTGAAATGTTCTCACACAACCACTCAGCTCACCTCTTTTTACTCCTAAATACTCTTGATCATCAAATACCACTAAGCTAGTCTATAAACTCCCTATAAAATAGATCAAAACTTATATAGGAGTTGCCAGTCTAACAATCCCTCTTCAATGCTTAAGTCAACATCTAATCTAAGAAGAAAAAGTGAAGGCATAGGTATATCTCTCTAAAAGCAAGGAAAAATGTGGAGAATGTCAAGGTAGTGAAGAAAAACCTAAAAAGTGGTCAACACAAGGTAAAAGATCAACGCAGAAGACTACAGAAAGGATGAACAGTGATATCTACAGTGTATTTACTATGTATTCATGGAGGTTTTCAAGGTGGATGTATGCGACAAATGAGAGGAAAGAGAGAAAAACCTTTTGGGAAAGAAAACATTTCTTACCTAGAAATGTAGTTGATGAGTAGTCCTTTGTCAAAATTTTAAAAAATATGCTTTTATATAAGATAGAAATACTTGAATTTAATTGGACGGAGTGTGTTGCCCTAACCTTAGGTTTATACCTTTACACATGTCCTCTTACTATTAGCTTTTAGTGGTCCCTTGGCCATGTGACATGTGGAAGGCTAGGATAGGTGGGTCAAACCTTATCTAAACCCAAAAGCCATGTGCTTGACTCTTATTGGTTATGAAGATTGCATTGTCCTTTAGCAGATAGGTAGCGCATCCTCATTTGTCTTAGCTAGCATGCAATTCCCACCTAGGCTCTGCACAGTATGTGGCAGGATCCTACTACCTATTGTTCTTGTTGGCAAGTTGTCTGTTGCCATGATCAGGGGTTGTTTGCTATCTTTTGGATAGTCCTCCACAAGATATTTTTGGTGCAAAAGATGGCCCAATGGGTATTATAAAGGTGCATGGAGGCGGGCCTTGGCACACATAAGTGACCATACTCCCTTATTTACGAGGACTAGTTAGTTTACAAGAGTTGGTCCGAACATTTCCAAGTGTATTAAGCATCGTTTCCTTTATCTTTGCATACGTGCCACGGTATATGACCACACGTACTATACGTGCCACAATATGGCTATGTTTTCCACATGTGCTGTAATATATGGCCATGCAAGGTGGTGTTCATTGTCAATAATTACTTGGACAATATATAGCAGGGAGTTCTGCTTGAGGTAGGTCTTTTCTAGCTATATAGGAGCAAGGCTCTTGGCTTTCTCTATATTGAGGTGGCACGACATGGATTATCGATTAGGATTTTGATTGGGATTCTTGTGGACTTACGTTCTGCTACGTATCCAGTCTTATTTTCCTTATGACAGCCATAAAAAGCCAATTAATATGCTTAGCTTTATACTGTATGTTTTAATTTCTCATATATATATATATATATATCCTACTCATGATAATTATTTTTCCTTAGCTAAATAATATTTTTTGTGGTTGTTTAAAGTTGTGCTAGGAAGTTTTTATTTTTTGTTAATCTTATATTACTATATTATAATAAATTAAATTATTAATTTCAAATTCATTATTTTGTTTGACATCAATTTATTAATTTTCTTTTACCAAAAAATTTAGTATTAACAATAAATTTTTTGATATGTGAAACCACCATTTCACATATTATCAAAAAATATAATAAAAATAGTTATTTGATTTTTCATAAATTAAGTGTTAAAAATAAAATAATGGACAATGATCATCAATTTAATTAAGATAATTTATATAAAATTTTACAGCTAATAAAAACTTTGTTATAACAAAATATCAAATTTGATTAATATATTTACTATAACTTTTTATTTAACCGATATAAATGAAAAAATAAAGTATAGTAGTAACTTATAATATAATTGATAACGTTAAAGGAAATATACTAAATCAATCTCGAACCTTTTTACTTTTTGATAATTTTGTAATAAAAAGAATGAGGACAGCTATGAGAATGTGAAGTTATCTTTAGATCTAGAATTTTCCTTTTTTATATATATAACTAAGAATTATAATAATATTATATGAAGGAACTGATTGATTAAATGAAAAAAGTATAAACTTTTTGAAGGACTTAATTGATAAAAGTAAAAAATATTGAACTTGTATTGTATTTATTAAATAATATATATGCAATTGTAATTTGGTAAAATAATTTTTCAAATTTGTTGCGGGGAATTTGGGAACGGGTTGGGGAAACAGAATCATCCCGTCCCAACCCATGAAATCGGGAGGAAAAATTTTATTTCTAAACTCAACCTAATCCCCAATTTTTTAAAAAATTCATCCCTAACCCTAAAGTCGCAAGAAAAACTGCCAATTCACTACATTATTTGGACATGTATATTTATATTTTAAAAAAACTATTTTTTAATTTATAATTTTTTAATATTATATAATTGTTATCAAAATCATTCCTCATTTTCACCCATATCAATTCTTGAATTATTTAGGTGCAAATAAATATAGAATGAGTTAATAACATTTAGATTCCATTAATATTTTGTTAATAAAATTAAGTCACTTAATTGTTAATATATTACATATAGGTGGGTTTATTTATATTTTAAAATGTAATTTAAACACTCTTCTACTTGTACACTTAAATTTAAGAAAATTTTAAAAATAAATTATACTCAATACACCCTTATTAATGTATAAATAACCTTGTAACCTTTTATTTATATTATATATCTTATTTTTTGTTAATACTCATAAAAATATTCATCACTGCCCAGTTAACTTTTATTTTTATAATAATTTTTTTAAATGTAAAATAATAATAATTAATAAAAGTAGGTTCTCCTAAAAATTAATGTGATATGTAATTTATATTTTCAATTCATAATGTATAGTTTTCAATAAATTATGATATAGTACTTGGAACTGTGTGATCTCCAGAAAATTTATATATTATTACTCGTTTTAGGGAAATGAATATGAAGAGTTGTATTATTTTATTTTATTAAGTTAAATTGTCCTTAGTAGTCAATTACACAATAGATATATTTATAATAATTTCTTTTTATTAGAAGAAGGGTACTTTGTCTAAATATTATAGGGTTCAAATAGACCCTCTCATAAACCTTGAATTAAAAATTAAACAAATTCTTCTTTTTCTTCTTCTTCGTAACAACTTTAAGCACATTATTTTTCCATAATTTTCGTTCGATATTTGGATAATCTTTTAAAATTAGGGCTTTTTGTTCATTTATCTTATTTTCAATAAACATAAGAGAAAAAGAATAAAAATTGAATGATATATAACAAAAGAAAATTAGAAATGAGAAAGAGCACAAATAAATATGAGAGAAAAATAAGATAATATTTATTGACTCAATAATGATATTGATTTTTGGTACAAAGAAATTTACCAACAAGAACAAGAACTGTTTGCTAAAACAATACGCCACCTATGGCCCAAAACCATAGTCATTTTGATATGTATAGCTCCCTTGATGATAAGTTGTTGTATCATAGTTGGAATTGAAAGGACTAATGGAGAGGATTGCAATGAAGGCAACAAAGAACTTTGTAGTTCCATCATCATCATCTTTGCGTAGTTTAAATTCAATGCTTGAAGCTCAACATTCCTAGAATGTGGTTGAGGAATTTTTGAGAATGTATTGTGTTGATAAATTGACATCAAGCGTTAAATAGATATTAGCAAAACATTATGATATACCATAATTATGGTTCTGTATATTAGACAAGTACATCTATTTTTGAATTGTGACTCATATGTGCTCAAATTTTGTTGTTCTAGAAGGTGAAATTTTTCATTAAGGCAAAAAGTGTATGCCATTATCTTTTTATTAATTGTCATGTTAAATCGTGATGCAAATATATATATATATATTTCTTGATATTAAAAAGAACAAAATAAATAATTTGATATGAATGGGTTCTGTCAAAAAAAAAGTGTATAGAGATACACAATATTGCAGCTTTTACTTAATAGCATCCTTATTTTAAAAACACTTTGGCTGTTTTGATGCAGTCTAAATGTTTAAAAAGCTCAAAACATATAATATTTATGCCAAGATATAGACAAACTAGGTTGCTATGTTTATTAACTATATGTTTATTTGTTCAATATTATAAATAATTTTTGTTTACGTAAAAATAAGGTCAATAGTGTAAATTGGTAATTTGAGACAGATTATGCAATGAGAAAGAAACACATAAGCCATAATTTTACATGACTTGGCGTATTGCCTATGTCCACCGGTAGAATATGTGGGGACATTTTGTTAATGCTCAAGAAAAGGTTTGCCATGGTACAAAAAAAGCCCTCTCTCTCTATCATTCTCTTTTTCTTGCTATCTCTTATTTTTTCTCTTTATTGCTTTCTCTTCCTCTCTCTTTCTCTTAACCACTCTCTTTATATAGTTTAAACTATAGAGTTTCTGCTAAGTACAAGCTGGTTAGTTCCTTTTTTACAATTTACCTAGGATTTCTTTGAATCTGATATATCATTTTCCACTTAAACTTAACTAGAGTTTTATAATGAGTTAAACTTCCATAGGTTAACTAGTTCTCTTAGGTTTGGGCTAGACTTGTTAGATTTGCCTTTGAGCCTACTGGGCTTCAGATTTGTTTGATCAACTCTTAGACTTAATGGACAAATATATAATTGGACAAAATTGATGTTCCACGGGTACTATTTCAACTAGGTACTATTCATACACGATATTGTTCATCCTCGACACTGTTTACGTGTGCATGTTATTATCCACAAATGATTTTTGCCTTCATAGTGTGCTAGGAGGAGACTTGCTTGTGTATGACATGATAGAAGGTGACTTGTATGTGCATAACATGTCAGAAGGTGGCTTGCTTGTGCATGGCATGTTAAGGACTTGTAGTATATGACATGCTTGGAGATGACTTGCTTATGTATAGTATGCTAGGAGGTGACTTACCTATGCATGACATAATGGAAAATGACTTGTTTGTACTTAGCAAGCTAGGAGGTGACTTATTCATCTTCCAAAATTACCCCTATTAACTATTAGATTTTGTAATTTTTACAACAATTTGATAATAAAATATAAAGGAAATGAAAAGCTTTTAGTTTAATTGAAAGAATTTTAAACCATCTATCTAACGTACACCATATGCAATTAGGTTTATGACTTTCCAAAAATTTAGATTGGATATACCAACTAAATGCTTGCTTCCTTAAATATTATTCAAAAACTTTCTTTCTTGGTTTCTTTATATGTGATATAAGTGCCCATTGCCTCTTACTATTTCAAAAATGTCCTGTTACTTTTATCCATTAGTTTGACTAATGTTGACTATTGATAAAGTTATCTTTCAAACAATTGAGTTTAATGACTATTAACCACCATTGCCAGCCACCACCAATCGCTGTTGACTATTGTTGACCATTATCTATTTAGATCACCATATGTATCATTAGAATTTTTATTGGATGCTCTATATAATGTTACCCTCGTCATTACCATTTCAGTAATCATTTGTCATAGATATGAAGTTAAATTTTTCACACCTAGAAATTTAAATTCAGATCTACGATAAATAATAAATCAAATAGAAATAATAATAGTATCATTGCGTGAAACAAGCAACAAAAATTTTGATAATATATGCAATGACCTCAAAATGATGTCAAGAAAAAATTTGTTGTACACATATTTCAAATTGATAAGTTGTGCATAGGGTACCTCAATTATAGAGGTAAGGTAATGAAAATGAAAAGAACCAGACCACCATGCATGCAAGAGAGTCATGTAATGTCAATCAATTAGAGTTCACAATAATACATATTTGCAAATTTAATAATAACATTTTAGCTACCATATTCCAGATACGAGATACTTTTTTAGACATATTTAATTTATTTTAATATCATCATTAATGACTTTATGCCTATTAATAAAATATGACCTATACTTAATTATCAATTTTATTATTATATAATTAATATTATCATTAATGACTTTATGCCTATTAATAATTGATTTATTTATACTTTTATTTTAGGGATAATTTCGATTGACTATTCAACTTTAAACTATATCTCATTATAATATAGCAAGTATCCTAATGCTATAAAACAGTATGAAAGTTGACAAATATCTAAATGAGCTATAGGTTCATAAAGTTCGTAAAAAAAATTTTAATAGTGAGAGTTGAATGCCTATTATACCCTTAATCTTTTCATGTAGCATAAAATTATAAAAATATCTTTAATATATTGTGTTATGTAGCTCGTTGAGATATTTATCATCTTTATAGACTATAGTGCAGTATTCTGATACTTGTTGTATCATAATGATATATCACCAAAAGTTCAGCAATTATATAAAATTATCTCTTTATTTTATTCTTAAAAGATGAATTAAAGGACTGAAAATTATGGGTTTAGGTTTGAATTTTGTGAAAATAAAATAAGTAAAAATAGTGGGCTTACTAAAAGTTATGACATAGTATAAAATAATAGTGGGCTTTCTAAAAATTATGAATTTGGTATAAAGTAATGGTGGACTTCCTAAAAGATTTTGTCTTTGTATTAAATAGTAGGTGAGCTAATAAAATTATTGGCTTAATAGTGAGTTAATGGTAACTAAATATATTCAAATGGCAACTTAATAGTAACCAAACAATAGTTAACGGGCCAAGGGCCAGGCTAGACTGAGGATTTCTTATTTGAAACTATCCATATTTGACTTGAACTAATTTTGAAAAAAGGAGGATGGACATATGAACTTTTTTTCTTAAAATTAGGCGAGCCTAGGGATTGTGGTCTCTAACCTTTATCCTACCCATTGCTATTCCTACTTGTGACTTAGCTGCTAATACTAACATTAAATCAACATATTTATCACATTGGAAAAATTCCTTAAAATTATTGTGATGAAAACTACTGACCTATAGTGTTAATTAATTGATGACTTTAACTAACAGTAACATTTTTAAATTTTTATAAACCAAATAGTGCATATATATTCTGAGGTAGGTTGGTAGTTATTTAGTCACTCACACTATTGACCGATAACTAACAGGGATGAAGTGCCTCTAGGGCCGAAGGGGGCCAAGTCCTACAAATTATTTTAAAATTTTTTATTATAATATTTATATTTTATCCTTATTTGTTAGATTCATATATATAATTTAAGGTTTTGGGATAAAAAGGATTACAAAGTTTTGGGCTTTAAAAAGAGAAGCTTTTTTAGGCTTTTTTGTGTTCTTTATGCATTAATCTAATCATATAACAGACCCTTTAGACCTAAGTACCTCTTATATGGGCAAGGGCTTATGTCATTGTATTAATTTGGGTCAGATTTTAAACTACTTTAACCTTCACATCATAGCCAACAATTTGTACCCTAAAAAGTGGCTTGAGCCCACCTGTGTTTTTGCATATACTACCTAGTAAGATAACGTAATTTTGGTTTGAGCTTGGGCTTGGGCCCATGGATAATTTTCGTGTATCGACATTAGCCCCCTTGATTGTATAGATTGTGTAGTCTCATAGACGAGCAATGACTTCGATCAATAAAACATGGAATTCTAGTAGTATTATATTAATCTTGACTTTCTTGGTATAATCCTATATTTTCAAATAGTTATATGAATATATATATATAAAAGTATAAAGTTATACCTGGACATATCTTAATAGTAATGTCTTAGGAGATTGTTATACACTTAGTAAGGCTTGTACGAACACAAGGAATCCTACTTGCCTTAATGTCTATGTGCTTTCACTATTTCCTACATTCAATTAGATTTTACATATAGAATGTGAAATAGCTACATTGATTCTAACCTTATTGTGTAGAGTTCCAAGTATATCCTTGTGGTCGTTGATGGTATGATCAATAATACTGCTAGTTATACAACTGATCTGCATGTTTGTTTCTAAGAATAAAAATGAAATTGAATAACATTTGTACCTAGAAGGAAGGTTAGGAATATCATAATAATAATGTTACAAAGTCATGTTTACTTGTATGTATTCTAAGAGGTTATTTTCCATTCTTAATTACCTATAAGCGACATTATTTTTTTTTTTTAGGTAACATAATCATAAAGTTATGCCTTTCTAGACATTAAAAAATTTTCTTTCTCTTTTTTGCATATATGAGAAATATATAGATATCTTGTGATTATGGTGATAATAAGAGATCGATGCTGCTAGATATATAAGAATAATATTTTCAAAAGGAAAAGTGTAATTTTGACCTCTTATGATTTCATAAATAACTAGCGATATTGCGGCCATACTGTTTTATATTGCTGACTTGGGTTAATGTCATAACAATAAAGCAAGTAAGGTTTATGTAATACCTATTGATTCTAGATATTGATAGCCACATCATTATACATACTTGTGTTTTACTTCACTTGACTTTGTTAGGCTTATGCCTAATGTCTTATGGTGTCCCCGGGCACTGGTCATGTATCATTGCTATCGTCAGGCATTGGTCATATATTATGGTTGTTACCGAGTATCTAGTCATATATTATGGCTATTGCTAGGCACCAATTATGTATTATGGCTATCGCAGAGTATCCAATCATGTATAATGGTTGTCGCTAGGCACCAGTCATGTATTATAGCTACCGCTAATCATTGATCATATATTATAGCTATCGTTGAGTATCCAGTCATGTATTATAGTTATCACTAGGCATCGGTCATATATTATAACTATCACTTGGCACCGGTTATGTATTATGGCTATCGTCAGGCATTGATCATATATTATAGCTATCTCTGGGCATATGTAGTAATATATATATATATATATTAAAAGAAACGTACATGTTGTTTAAAGTGATCTCTTAATCGTGTGTAACTATCATTGGGTATCCTTCCTATACATTATACTTTTTATGAGGATATTTTATTTTCATATAGATATATTTAAAAGGTAGATTTCTTTCCTGGTCTTGTTGGTATGTTTTGGATAAAGAAAAGAGTTTTTAATGGCAATTTGAATGAAACAGAATATATTTTATTGAAAATAATTCATTGAGAAGTCTAAGACTTTTAAAAGAGAAAACGATATTAAAACAAGGAAAGGTCTTATAAAAGAAAATTTTGAAAGGAAAGGCAATGAAATAATCCTCGTAGAAGCACTGTGTAATCAAGTTGATTCAGCACATACCTATCAAAAAGTGAGTGATGGAAAGCTAATCTTCTCTAGAGCATCGCAGCCCCTAGTTGTAGTTTGTGTGGTTTTTAGTAATAGTTCCTGAAACCAACTAATAAAGAGCTAAGCTTTCTTAAAACATCACAGCCTCAAGTGTTGCTTATATAGTTTTAGCAGTGGTATCCCTTGATTCATTTCTTGTTGATGGATCCCATAGGTTTTGCTCATTAGTTTTAGCCACGTCTTTATTCTTAAGGTTATTTGTGTTGACTTTTACTGATGATGCAGTAGCTACCTTATTATATCATGGTAACAGCTCAGTATCTATTGTTTGCCTTTAAGGGGGCAAAACTAATGTTCCCTTCACGATTTTTGCATGGATAAGTTTTGGATATGTCTACAATCCCTTGTATCGTGTCCTTTTGACTAGTGATATTGACAACTATGAATGTTACGTTTGTCTTTCTTCGGCATATTTCTTCGAGGAGACAGTAGTTTGAGCAGATCGTCTTTTAAGCAGACCATCTTTTAACCATATGTCTAAGATTGAATGAAGTTCATCGTCATTACATGGGATAGGTTGGTTAGGTGATAATTCTTGATGATGTTTTCTGTATGATTCATTCTTGTCCCTATTGTGGGAAGTCTCTCACTTCTCCACATGCATCGCATCAGAAGTCTCCTTCTCAATTTTACTCAGAGGGATGTTCTCCATGCTCTTCCATGATTTTGTTAAACATACCCAAATTGAGATTTTCTAAATGGACCTAATACTCTAGTAACATGTTTGTTTACGCATATTTCTAAGATCTCCTTTTCTTCTTTCTATTCATGGCACTCCAACATAAGGTCACAAAACAATCTCACAAAGTCCAAGAGAGGTTCTGAATATTGTTGCTTGGTTATATGAAGTTGAAGCAATGTTACTCGCTCTTCACCATAAAAATATTTCTAGCATAATTTTGTGGCCAAATCTCACCATAAATATATAAATCCTGGTGATAGGGCAACGTACTAAGAATATGCTTGACCTATCAATTACTTGAAAAATTCTTACAAACACAATTCTTCATTGTGAGCATTTACTCTGAGTGTGTTTATGAAACAAGCAATATGCTAATTGGGGTTTCATTCTTTCTCATTAAAGAATATAAATTTCAAAGTTTTGTATCTCTCTGGTATTTCCTTCAAATAAGGAGAGAGTGGCACGACTCTGTCTCAAGCGTAGTGGAACTCTACATACATTGCCTAACGAAGGGTATTAAGTTCACACATAAAACAAGTAACTGTGATTCTAAAATAGGCTAGTTTGCAAAAGGCCCCGATGTGATTCTTTCAAGTGTTGTCTAATTTCCAACTACTAGCTGAGGGAGAGGATTGAGAGGACTTATTGATATTGATGCACAAAGATCTCCTATCTCCCTACGTATATCTTATATCAGTTATATAATAAGATAGGTATTGGTGTAAGTAATGTCTTGATTGTTACCTTGCTGCTTTAATCGAGTATCATTAATGAGCGGTAGAGGTATCGCTCTGTGTGTAGAAGACTCAGTTCGATTATTACCTTTGTTTTGGTTGTTACTCCTTTGTAATCGCCATGTCTCTTAAGATCCTAACCAACCTCCCAGTGGAGTCACTTATAATGTTCACGGGGGAAATCTATATGATCTACGTGTCGAGTCATGATTGGTTGATTGCTTGCATAAGCTTGGTATTGCTCCCGTTGGGCTTCGATATAGCTAAACCTTTGGATCCAAATCAAGTTTTCATATATTTTTTCTGAGTTAGAGGGAGTAAGGCCTATTATGTCCCTTGGACAACACTTAATGGTTTGAAAGTCATAATGTTACAACCTTAGGAGACTGGCTTGGATTTGAATGGAGACATTCGTTACCGTTGCCTGTTACTGCTTCTATATCTAAAAAAAACACTTAGAAAAATATGAGACACAAATTATTAGTCTATGGTGTGTGGAAGCAAGCTAGTCCCATTATCAATACAAAAGAACATAATGGTTTTAACAGTGAATCACAATTATCAAAGAATTAAATCAATATTGAAAGGACCTACTCAACAGTATTCTTAATGACCAATTGCAAATGATGAACTAAGATTACAAACAAGGTGATTTTGCAGTCTAAAATAATCAATTTAAAGCTAGTGAATACAAGAAAGACGATAGGACAATAGGGTAGTGTTTAGGGATTAGCAAGAACAACAAGTGATTATTGAAAAGTGAGCTAGGAATCACAAGTGTTGCCACAAAGAAGATTGTGCTCTTTAAGGACATGATTTTAGGCTAATGAGAATATGACCTTGATGATATTATGATATGATGTTATGCTATCCGAATCTCCTCCCTTTGAATGTGGAGTTGTGGGTTTATATAGTGTGTGATGTAGAATTGTAGTAGAATAAAACTAGCTCATGTAATCCTATCCTAATACAAGTTAAACTCCTTTAAGACAAGACTTTATTTGTGACTTAAATTAGTGTAATTCAATCCTATTTGAAAGAGGAGTTCAATAATTCATACTTGTAATAAAACATCTACACTAATTATTCCTAATTAGAACAAAGCATTTATCTTAACTAATCTTAATTAGAAGGGAAATTTAAATACACGTACTTGTAATGAAATACTTTATTTAAATAATTTTACTTGCAATAAAATAAATTTTCCAATTAAACCTAATTACATTAAAATACTTATTTTAATTAATATTAGATTAATTAAAATAAGGTTTGGGTTTAAAAAGACTATAAATTTTTGGACTTTAAAGAAGAGAATTTTTTAAAGTTTTTTTTATATTCTTTATGCATTAGCCGAATCATATAATTGACCTTTTAAGCCTAAGTTTCTCCTAAGTGAGTTAAGGCCTAGTTGATTATATTAATTTGGGCTAAATTTTGAATTATTTTAACTTTCCACACCATAGCCCACATTTTGTGCCCTAAAGAGTGGTTTGAGCCTACTTGTACTTTTGTATACATTACCTAGTAAGATGAAGTAATTTTGGAGTGGACTTTAGCTCAGGTCCATGATTATTTTTCGTGTATCAATAAAAGATTATCTTAATTTGATATTGCTAAACTTGCCAAGTAAAAGGAAAATACGAAGGTAGTATTTATACTCATCTTAATTTTATTTGAAATATATAACAGTTAGTTTTTAACTAAATTATATAAATATGATAAAAAATATATATGTATGTCCAAATAATTAGTAACTATTATTTAATTCCTAAAAGAGTTACTTTTCAAAAATAAAGGAAAATTTTAGGAAAGTTAAACACTGTATAATATAAAAGTATATTTCATATTTTACAAAAATACCTATACCCATTAAACACCTAATATACCTCCTTTTCGCAGAAAGAAAAATAATAAAAACAAAGACAATAATTGTAAAATAATATCTAATAACCCCAAACTTTCCTCACAAAACTTAATTAATAGGATTAAAATATCATTGAATGTACACTATTCATCTTGTATTTGGAGTTGGCTTTTAATAAAAGAGTACAGTTAGAATTAACTAGCAGTAATATATAAAAACAAGTTTTATTAAGTTGCTTAAAATAGAAAATAAAATTTTTTTGTATCAAATTTACCAAATACTCCATATCATTAGGACTTAATGTAGTGGAAACAATTTTTTGCTAAGGGCATAATAGTCTTCTTGCCTTTGATTTTAAAATCGTACTAGAAAAATTCCAACATTTTGAGCTTAGATGTGATAGAATGATATTGACCTATAATATAATAAAAATGAAAAAATATTGTTGTTATAAAATAAAGAAATTTGATATGTACCTATTAAAATTGGAGAAAAGATAGATACAATCTAAAGTTTGAGAAGATTAAATATCCTTAAAATTTAACGAAATAAATAGATATCCATAAAATCGGATCAAAATTAAACATTTATATTTTAATTATATTTTATATGATTATTTTATCCCTATACTTTAATGAAATGACAAATTTAGAAACATATATTTTTAATTTTAATAATTTAGTCCCCACTATGTAGGGACGACATATGAACGTGCATGCTCATCAGGAAACATCTCAACAATGCTTGGTCAAGTTTCTCTTTGTGGTTTGTCATGAAAACAATGATGCATTCCTTACAACGTCACGACCATAAATCATCAATAAAATTGAGTAGTTTGGAGAGTGTCACCTTGTTATCATCTCCCTAATATCAATGTCCTCTATCACAATCAATGATCGACTTAGCCTAAAAAGTGTATGAGCAATCAGAAAGCTAGATTGTAAAGGATTGGGTAAATTGAAGAATGAATATGAACAACAAAAGAAGGAAAATATAGAATTAGAAAGTTTCACTTGCTTTCATAGTAAGCAGATATAGTGGAATGAACTAGATTTAGGTGTATGGGTATTAGATATAGCCGTTAATTGGCCGTGTTGTTTAGGTGCCAAAAGAATTACCATTATAGTCATTGTAACAAGGTTTACAAATTTTAAAATTCAGTTTTTGGTAAGTTAGTTGTTTCAAGTGCATGTGATAGGCACATGCAGTATTTATTAATTATTACTCAAATATTATAAATTGATTTTGAAATTACCAAAAATTTACATTAATGATATCAATTTTCTGGTACAAAGAAAGTTAACAACAAGAACAAGAACTATTTGCTAAAAAAACTTCCAACTATAGCCAAAAACCATAGTCATCTTGATATGTAGAGCTCCATTAATGATAAGTTGTTGTATGGTAGTTGGAATTAAAAGGACTAATGGAGAGGATTGCAATGAAGGCAGCAAGGAACTTTGTGGTTATGTCATCATCATCTTCACATAGTTTACATTCAATGCTTGAAGCTCAACATTCTTAGAACTTGGTTGAGGAACTTTTGCGAATTTATTGTGCTGGTAAGTTGATATCAAACGTTAAAGAGATATCAGTAGAACATTGTGATATACAATAATTATGGTTTATTTTATTAGATAAGTACATCTATTTTTGAATCATGATTTATATGTGCTCAACTTTTGTTGTTCTAGAAGGTAAAATTTTTCGTTAAGGCGGAAAGTGTATGCCATTATCTTTTTGTTAATTGTCATGCTAAATCGTGATGTGTGTATATATATACATATTTCTTGATATTAAAAAGAACAAAATAAATAATTTGATACAAATGGGTTCTTTTAGAAGCAAAGTGTGTAGAGATACATAGTATTACAAGTTCTACTTCCTTATTTTAAAAATACTTCAGCTATTTTGGTGTAGTCTAAGTGTTTAAAAAACTCAAAATATATAATATTTATACCAAAATATGGACTGACTAGGTTGCTACATCTATTAACTATATGTCTATTTGTTCAATAGTATAAATAATTTTTGTTTATGCAGAAATCAAGTCAATGGTATAAATTGGTAAATTTAGACAAATTATGAAAGGACAAAAAAACACAAAAACCATAATTTCACATGGCTTGGAGTGTTGCCTATGTCCACCGGTAGATTATTTGTGGGGACATTTTATTAATGCTCAAAATAGGTTTACCATCATACAAACAAAGCCCTCTCTCTCTATATCTTTCTCTTTTTCTCATTGTCTCTTATTTTTTTCTCTCTATTGCTTTCTCCCCCTCTCTCTTTCTTTGAACCACTTCCTTTATATAGTTTAAACTATAAAGTTTCTCCTAAGTACAAGCTAATTAGTTCCTCTTTTATAGTTTACCTATAATTTCTTGGAATCAAAGATATCATTTTCTTCTTAAATTTATCTTAGCTAGGCCTCTTGCGTTTGGGCTGGACTTGCTAGATTTGTCTTTGAACCTACTAGGCTTTGAATTGAACTTATTTGATCAACTCTTAGACATAGTGGCCAAATATGTAATTTGGACAAAGTTAATATTTCATAGGTATTGTTTCAACTTGGTATTATTCATACTCAATATTGTTCACCCTCAAAACTATTTATGCTTTACACTGTTTACATGTGCATGTTACTATTCACATATGATTTTTTGCCTTCATAGTGTGCTAGGAAGAGACTTGCTTGTACATGGCATGCTAAGAGGTGACTTGCATGTGCATAACATATCTGAAGGTGGCTTGCTTATGCATGGCATACTAGGGACTTGTAGTGCATGATATGTTAGGAGATGACTTGCTTGTGTATAGTATGCTAGAAGGTGACTTTGCTGTGTATGGCATGCTATGAGGTAACTTACCTATGCATGGCATACTAGAAAATGACTTGTTTGCACTTAGCAAGCTAGTAGGTAACTTGTTCTTCTTCCAAAATTACCCCTGTTAACCGTTAGATTTTATAAATTTTTACAACAATTTGATAATAGAAAATAAAGGAAATGAAAAACTTTTACTCTAATTGAAAGATTTTTAAACCATCTATCTAACGTACAACATATGCAATTAGGTTTATAACTTTCAAAAAATTCAAATTAGGTATCCCAACTAAATGCTTGCTTCCTTAAAATACTATTCAAAAACTTTCTTGCTTGGTTTTTTTACATGTGAGATAAGTGCCCATTGCCTCTTACTATTTCAAAAATATTTCGTTACTTTTATAAATTAGTTTGACTAATGTTGACTAAAGTAGACTAAAGATAAAGTTGTCTTTTCATACAAGTAGGTTTATTGTTAACCATCACTACCAGTTACCACTAACCGCCGTTGACTATCATTGACCATCATTTATTTAGGTCATCATATGTATTATTAGAATCTTTATTGAACGCTTTACGTAATGAGACCCTCATTATCACCATTTGAGTAAGCATTTGCCATAAATTTAAAGTTACATTTTCACACCTAGAAATTTAAATTCAGATCTACGACAAATAATAAGTCAAACAGTAATAATGATAGTACTATTACGTGAAACATACAACAAAAATTTTAATGATAGATGCAATGATCTCAAATTGATGTCAAGAAAAAAATGTGTTGTACACATATCTTAAATTGATAAGTCATAAATGGGGTACCTCAATTATAAAGGTGAGGTAATGAAAATGAAAAGAACCAAACCACCATGCATGCAAGAGAGTCATGTAATGTCAATCAATTAGAATTCACCATAATACATATATGCAAATTTAATAATACCATTTTGGCTACCATATACTAGGTACAAGATACTTTTTTAGACGTATATTTAATTTATTTTAATATTATCATTAATGACTTTATGTCCATTGATAAAATATCACGTATACTTAATTGTCAATCAATATTATCATTAATGACTTTATGTCTATCAATAATTGATTTATTTATACTTTTATTTTGTTCTTAAAAGAAGAATTAAAGAACTTAAAATTATGGGTTTAGATTTGAATTTTATAAAAATAAAATGAGCAAAAATAATGGGCTTATTAAAAATTGTCTTGGTATAAAATAGTAGTGGGCTGCCTAAATTATGAGCATGTATAAAATAGTGGTAGGCTCAATAAAAAATTAAGGTCTTTGAATTAAATAGTGGGAGAGTTAATAAAATTATTGGCTTAATAATAAATTAATAGTAACTAAATAGGAGTTAAGTAGTAACCAAACAATAGCAAATGGGGTAGGCATGGCCCATATTTGGCTCAAACCCGTTTTGGAAAATAAATGGGGATAGACATATGAGCTTACTTGTTTCAAATTGGGTTGGGCTCAAGAATTGTGGTCCCTAACTTATGTAGTTAATACTAGCATTAAATCAACGTGTTTGTTATATTGAAAAAATCTCATTAAAATTATTGTAATGAAAACTAGCTACCCGTAGTTTTAATTAATTGATGACTTTAACTAACAATAGTATCTTTAAAGTGTAAACTAAATAGTGCATATATATTTGGAGATAGGGTAGTAGTTATTCAGTCACTCACACTAGTTACTAACAACCAACCAAGATATTAGCAAGTAGGAGTAGAGCGCCTCTGGAGCTTGAGGGGGCCAAGCCCAACAAATTTTTTAAAAATTTTTATTATAATATTTATATTTTAGCTTTTCTTAAATTTATATATAATTTAACCGTTATACTTTGAAATGTTATCAATTTAGCCCTTATCTTATTTATTATTTTTAAAATATTGCTGGAGTAACTTTACCTTTTAATCATTTTTGGCCTCTCCAAAAATTTTGGCCCTCTAATTTTTTAATTTTGGCTCTGCCCTAACTAGCAAACGTCAATTAATTGCTTCATTTCAACATACTGCATTATACAATAATTATGTTTCTTTGTAACCCAACCCTACTTACCTACCCGAACTAACCAATAAATTAATGCAAATTTAATAATAACATTTTGGCTATCATATATTAGGTAGGAGATATTTTTTTAGACATATATTTAATTTATTTTAATATTATCATTAATGATCTTACGCCTATTAATAAAATATCACATATACTTAATTATCGATTTTAGTATTACATAATTGATTTATTTTACATCGTACATGATATCAATTTAATGTCATGTCACCAAAGTTTGGAATTAGTAAACCTTCCTTCGTTAGTGGGTACATGATGTGTCAAATTCAAATAAAACTCAAACCAGAAAAGAAAATGTGGAAGGAAAATGTTTAGGTTGAAAGGCAATAAAAGATGGTCAATATAATAAATGGTCTAAAAATGGGGCTAAAATACTGCAATTTGTTACGATTCAATAAACATCATGCTTGCGACCTAGCTAGTTAATACTATTTTTTTTTTTAAATAAAACCTTGTTTAGCAAGGTCCATTTTTATTAAAAATAAATATAAGAAGGAAAAATACAATCAAAGAGGGATATAATGCACCTTACCCTTTAATAACACCATAAAATAAGAAGAGGAACCCACGAAAATTTCAAGTAAAGTGGTAATGAAGAAAGCCATTAGCATCATGAACAAGTACTAAGGAGGTTAAGAGGACCACCAATGAAGAACATCACAATACAAATGCAAATTTGGCAACGCATTTGCCGCTGAGTTGATTTCCTGAAAAGAAGAACTAATACTAACATTAAATTAATGTGTTTGTCACATTGTAAAAATCTCATTAAAATTATTGTGATGAAGACTACCAGCCCATAGTGTTAATAAATTGAGTTAATTTCCTGAGAAGAATAGCTAGTATTAACATTAAATCAATGTGCTTGTCACATTGTAAAACTTCTCCTTAAAATTATTGTGATGAAGTCTACAAGTCCACGGTGTTAATAAATTGATAACTTCAACAATAGTAAAATAAATTGATAACTTCAACAATAGTATCTTTAAATTCTTGTAAACCGAACCACTTAGGCTTGGCCCGAGTGGGAGAAATTAGCGCTCTCTTACTATGCAAATAGGAAGGGAATTTTCCCACCTTATGTGGGACTTCCACAATATTTAAGTAGATTGTCCTCCTTCATGAGAGCACATATCTCTTCTTATGAGGGTAGACATCACTCAAATTAGGTGCAAATATCCGGATGGTGCTAAACTCGATTTAATCAACGCTCCTGATTTTTAATAAATCTCCAATCTAGTATTAGTAGATTGTATATATAATGTATAATATTAAAAAAAAAATGCTTGTAAACGAATATTGTGTATATATTTGGAGCTAAGTTAGTGGGTCATATCTTATGCACTAAATATTTTTAGGCGTATATTTAATTTATTTTAATATTATTGAATTTATATATGTCTACTAATAAAATATCTGGAGAATGATTAATACAGCTTCGAAATTAATTTAATTAACTAAATTTTTCTACATTTTTAAAATTATACGTTACATCAATTGTTAATAAAATTAACAAAAAATTCTGAATTTTAAATATAATTACTAAAATAACTTTATAGCAAATGAGTCTCATCAACAGTATTTTTAATATAATAATATTTTTTATTAATACTATTTAAGAAAATTTTGTAAAATAATCTTAGTTAGATTTTAATTTAGGTAAACAGTTGTTTATAAAAAGATAATTTCATTAATTTAATTAATTTATTTTTATATAAATATATTTTTTATCAAGATTTAGAAATTTATCATTTATTTTTTTTTATGAATAATTATTATTGTACGTTGATATAACTATTATTTTATAATAAATAAACATTTTTAAAGATATTTTTAAAACTATCATGTTACGTCAACCTCTCAAGCTAAAGACGAATTCACCCATCCTTTTCCATTTTCCTTTTCAATTTGGCTGTATATAGAAAATCAGTAGTACTTTCTAAAGATATTTGGAGGGCATGGTTGGAAGTCAGTCACTCAATCCCTCATTCTAGTGACTGCCAACCAACTAGGATACTAACAAATATCAATTAATTGCTTAATTTCAAAAGTTCCGATATCAATAATAAAAATCATTCAAATTATTTAATTAAATTTATAATTTATAATAATTGATTTAAATTAATTAAAATATTACAATTTATTAATTAAACATAATTTTATTTGTTAAATAAACTAAGGGATAAGTAAAAAGTGAAAATTATTTTGTGTTTATCTAAATCTCTTTCCTATAATTAGTTTTAATTTTATTCAAATTCTAAGATTCCTCTACATAATTCTAATTTTATTCAAATTATAGATCTCTTTAAGTCTTATAGGTAATTAATTCTAATTTTATGCAAATGCAAACATATAAAGTAATTATATTTTACTTATTTAAATTTTAATTAATTATATTTTATACTATAATATAAAAATTAATATTAAAATAACAAATAACAATATTATATTTGTATACTGAATAAAAAAATTACGATTACAACATAAAATATGTAAATCAACACTAACTTATTATCTTGATATGAAACATTAAATTTCAATATAAAATTTGTATGTAAAGCGTAACATTTGTAAATGTTAATTAAAAATTAAAAATAATAAACTAACATCAAATAGTAAAGATGAATATTGATTTGATAAATTTAACATCAAACATGCAAATATGATGAAACAAATATAAGTTAACACTAAAATAATAAATGACAATGTTATATTTGTATATAGAGAAAAAAATTATAAATATAACTAAAAGGTGTAGATCAACATTAAACTTATTATCTTGATATAAAATTAACTTATAATATAAAACTTGTATGTAAAAAATAACAATTCTAAACGTTAAAATTAAAAAATAAAAATAATAAGTCAACATAAAAGAGTAAAAATGAACATCAATTTCATAAATACAACATAAAAAGTGTAAATATATTGAGATAAATGTAAATTAACATCAAATTGTCAAATAAAAATATTATATTTATATACGAAACAAAAAAAATTATAAATGTAACATAAAACATGTAAATTAACATTAAACTTCTTATCTTGACATAAAAAATTAAACTAAAATATAAAATTTGTATATAAAACATAACACTTATAAACGTTAAAAATTAAAAAATAAAAATAATAAGTATAAAAAAGTAAAAATAAAATTCAATTTCTAATGTTAAAAGAAAAATGTTTGGGTTCAAAGACAGTCAAAAAATGGTTGATATAAAAAATGGTCCAAAGAGGGCTAAAATACATGCAATTTGTTACTATTTAATTCCACAAAAGTCTCCATCTTTAAATGTATATAATAGTCAATGTGATTATGCAATTTGTTACGATTCAAGTCCACAAAAATCTTCATCTTTAAATCTATATAATAGTCAATGTGATTATGAAGTAGTGTATATTAACACTACAAACTAAATTATTTTAATTCTTAAAAGGAGAACGCCGATGCTGCTAATTTTAGGTCTAATATCCCATCACTCCTATATATATATATTAATAACTTATCACCCCCTTGACTTTTAAATTTTTTTCGATATACCCTTCAATAATTTAAACATGAACCGGTTAAACCAGTAATTTGAATTGGTTTTTTGAAAATTGTAAAAATAAATTTACTTCTCATGAATCTAACCTAATACCTGAAGCAAATAAGACAATATCTTTACCAGTAAACCAAATTTATTCTGGTAGTAAAATGTGCAATTTTAATATGTAATCCTTTTGAAAATATATGTTAATGTGCAATTTTAATAATAAATTTTTATCTAATATAAACAAATTTATAATTTAAAAATAATTTTATAATCCTTCAAATTTTAAAATAATTCAAAGGTAAAATTATTGTTATCATTAAATTATAAATTTGTAAAATTAAATTAAAAATTATTAACGATTTTTGAATAATTTTATTATTATAATATATCAGACTTATTTTCTTTAGCAATTATTTAAAAATATTAAAATTATTATCATTAATAATGATTTTAGAATAATATTATTTTTATAGTAAATTAGATTTATTTTCTTTCACAATTATTTAAGAATATCATAAAATTTTAAAATTATTCTCCTTTTATTTTTATTAACTTTAAATTCTAATAAATTTATAATACTTTTTAAATAATTTTTAAAAAATAAATCTAATTTATTACAAAATTAAAATTATTCTGAAATCATTATTAATTTTTAAATAATTGTTAAAAAAATCTAATTTAACGATAATAATAATTTTAAATTTTAATTGTTTTAAAATGTTAATGATTATAAGGCTAATTTTAAATTATAAAAAAATTGTATTAGAAAAAAAAATTATTATTAACAAAAAATTTTTAAAAGGGTTATCTATAAAAGATTGGACAATTCACTACCAAAATACATATTATGTACTATTGAAAGGTATTGTAGCGTTCTTTTAGATCTTAAGTTCGAATCCTTACAAGGTTAGTTTATTTTGTAATTTTCAAAATAATCGATTCAAATCACTAGTTCGATTTAAATTATTGGTTTAATTGATCCATATTTAAATTATTAAATGACAAAATTAAAAATATTTAAATGACTAAAGGGCAAAATTGAAATTTAGAGAAGTGATGAGGTATTAAGAAAAATATAAGAGTAATGAGATAGTAGGCCTAAAAGCAGAAGGTATCGGACATTTTTCCTTTCTAAAGCATTGACAATAATTAAATACTTTATTTATTCCATACAGATGAGATTATTAAAACATGAAATCTAATTCAATGCATTACTCCAAAGCCAGTACATATATAATTAAAATTTAAGTGTGATGATCATGATCATCAACAAATTGAAATGCATGCTAGCTTTTCAAAGAGGTAGAAGGTCTCTCTCAACAATGAGATAAGTTGTTCTTTAATCAAATGAGCATTGGTGTAGCTATCACTATCCTTGTATATATAATCTATCACGCGTGCTAAGTTTAGAACTTGCTCAATCAGAGGCATAGGGAAAGTTGTTTGTTTGCGCAACTCCGGGTTCATATCTTTCCATGCATTTTCAACTTCCTTCTTAAACACATCAACTGCATCTTCCTCAAAAACACCATGCTGCTTCGTGTAGCATTCAATAGCCGAGGCAACATGTCCCATGCTTTGTTCAAACTATATATATATATATATATATAACATACAACAATATTATATATGTGTGCATCGAATTACTTAATATTATATATATAGCTAGGATCAATTAACCAACAAAGTTAATTAAGTATGCATATATGGTACATACCTTGTGAGAAAATATGTCATTCATGAGCCTGCCAATAACAGATGATGCGCTCACTATTTTAGGGTTACTAGATATCCATTCAACACTCTCCTTAGTTGCAATATCACCCATGCCAACGAAGGAAGTTGTTGCCAATAATAAGTACTAGTTATAAGTGCAACCTCCATATATTCCTCAATTGTTAGAACATAACCTTCACTCAACCACATGGCTTCTACAAAGTACGTTGCAACTTATTCTTGCATCTGAGCGTATATAAATATATGTTGTCAAACAAAAGAAATTAGGAGAAAAGAAATACTTATTCAATCATATATATATATATATATATAAACCATGGAGCTAGAAATTAATTGCCTACCTTCTCTTTCGCATAACGAAGGCAGTATGATCTTCCTCGCTTGGCCAATTCTCCCTCAATTTCGTTATAAATATCTAAAAGTGTCTTATAAATTATCTTCATATATTCTGAAAGTATATCTATAGTGCCAATGTCCTATCTGAAAGTTACCAAATAACCATTCTACAAATTAAATTAATAAATGAAGACACTCACATATAATTTAAACAAAATTATATATATTATATATGGTTACCTTTTGACAGCTCCAGTAAAAAGTTTGAGCTCTTCAAAAGTACCATAGGCATCGTATGTATCATCTATGATAGATAATATATAAATTACTTTTATCATCATTTTTTTAGCCAATACATACTTCGGCTCAAAGTAAACTCCTAATACCCAAAATATAGATCCACTAATCTGTCTCTTGCATAAGGCAGCTTATTAGTGAAGTCTAAATCTTTCCACCACCTGAAATTCAATTAAACTTCACATTAAAACTTTCTTAATACAGCTCAAATTATCTTGTATGATCAGTACAACTATACTATCCATAAATGAATCAATTGAGGCAATTTAATATATAAAATGAACTGACCTTGTAGCAGTACTTAGTTCCTCCTGATGTGCTGCTTGTAACATGTTGAAGTCTAACGTTGCAAACTTTAGTAAAGTTTTATTGTGCGAAACGTCTCTTGGATAGATAGACAAAAAGTACAATGTGTCCATTCTTGGTAAGGTTTTACGAAGCGGACGATGGAGAGCATGATTTATTTGTTCTGCAAGATTAGGGCACACATGAGGTACTGCTGACTTAAGATGAGTGGTAGCGAAAGCAATGGCTTCATCCAAAATATCGTCTCCACGAATGGCTAGATGTGCTGCCTCATACAAGTTTAACAAGCCTTGAACATCACTTATCAACGTTGCTTGAATTTACTTTCTTCATCTTTAAACTTTTCAAATACATCTGATTGCACATAATTAATTTAGAGAAATTACTTTAATTTAGGCCAACCCAATTTAATTAATTAAAAAAATTTGCTTGAGGATATTTTGCAATTAACATATACAGCTTAAGTAAACTAAAATTATTTACCACATGAAATCTTAATTCCCTGTTGTTTGAGTAGTCGAAAGTAAAGAGAAACAGTGTAGAGATCATGATCATCATCACTGTCAATATCAAAGTGATTATGTATATTCTCCAGTTCATCTTCGATCTCCTTTTCGAAGAGATAAGCCACACCCAAGCGTTGTACTGTATGAATGAGGTGCAATTTCTTGACCTGTTGATTTGTATTGGCAGTTATCAATCTCCTTGCTTCTTGTTTTAGTTCTTCGTACTCTTCTCGAGCTGCAGGATCAATTGTCTGCACAAAAGAGAATCAATTAAACGAGTAGTACTAGTACTATAATTTAAATATATAGAAGGTGGCGTTCATTATCCAAAAAGTAATGCACCAAGTTCCTCCACATAAGGACAATTTTTCTATATGTGGTCCAATTGAACAGTAAAATAGAAAAGGATGGGTGAATTCATTTTTAATTAGTTTGAAAAGGCTGATCCAGTACTTTTGTTAGTGCCAGATAGCTTTTAAAATATTTTTAAAAATTTTTATTTGTTATAAAATAACAATTATATCTTCATACAATAATAATTATTCAAAAAAAATATAAAATTTAATAAAATAAAATATATTTATGTAAAATTCATTGATTAAATAAGTAATAATATTATTTTTTATATATAACATATTGATAACATAAATATTTAATTTGCTCTATCACTAACAATTAAATGAAGACAATGGATAATTATTACTCTATTATAATATAATATTTATAATTAATATGTAGGCTATATAATGAAGAAAAAATTTTATATGAATTGCTCATTAAAATTGTTTATATATGCTCACTGTATATTTGTTTTCTCTGTTAAAATTTGAACACAATTATTTAGATGTTTAAAAATTATTTATTTTTTAATTTATATTTAAATATTTGTTAAAAATATCTGAATATAATTAAGTAAAAAATTCTGACTTAAATCTAAATGAGTAAATGTCTAAATAATTTAAATATTTTATTTGTTAATAATATTTTTAATTTATTATTTAATATTTATATATATCAGCACACTTAATATATTAGTTTAAAATTTTTTATAGCATATATGTCAACATATCAATTTCAAATTTTTTATTTTTATAAAAAATAATAACTTAACATTTATATTTAAATATTTAAAATAAAAAATAAACATATAAAATAGATTCAAATTTTAATCAAATTCAGATTTCAGTTATATTTAGATTTTTGAGGAAAAAAAAAACGCTACCTTAATCCCAAATAATGTAATCAATTAATGACCTGAATTTTAGATTAAGCACTTCATAACATTACAATACATAATAATGAAGAGTTTGGTGTTTCACAAATTGATTTCATGTTAATTAGTGAATTTGTGATATTTAGTGGATGTAAAGGAGTTTGGGTGATGTAGAATTAATATAGACTCATATATATTTACCACTTGTATCTTTGTATAAAGTTTTGTTATTTATCATGTGCTTGATTGAATTTTGCTATTTAATTAATTTTTATATTTATTTATCTTGTTTTTGCACAAAAAGAAGATATATGGCAAATATTCTAAAGTATCATATATAAGCGACATATTACTACAAAAATATTTAAACACACTAAATAGAAGATAGGTTTTATCTTTTAAAATGGTTCATAAAAAAATTATATTGGATAATAAATTAAATAGGACTATTGTATGAAATTGTCTTCTAAATTACTTATTTAGAGGATATAGTTTTAATAAATTGATTTTGATTCTAAGAAATAGAAAACTATTTTTGAATTGTCTTTATTTACTCTAAAAAAGAAAGCAGTTGTTTGAGAAAGAAACTGAGAAAAATCAACACTTGAGCGAAAGCTGTCGGAGATGAAACATATCTAAATGAGGGACCATTCATAAGCTCATGGTGATATAGAACCAAGACCATGGCTCCCCAAGTAGAACCATAGGTCCAGTATCACCATTCCCCTCCCTATCTAGAAGGTGATAGCTTACTTGAGTTAAGGTAATACCTGACTGAAAAATCTGGAACTACGTCTTCAAACGTGGGAAACTACCCACATCTCTACCTTCCTTTATAGTTTGGTTATGGTAGACAATGGGAGCAAACAGTTGAAGAGTCCAGGTATGCATAATAGCTTAGCCGAAACTCTATCAAATTTTAAACTCAATCAAAGATCAATTCGCTAACTAAAATATCGGAGATCAAACGTTAGGGAAGCCAGCTGCCCTCTGATTTTTTGGTTGTTTTGCAGGAAAAAGTGAGAGACAATTCAAATTGATTTGCGAGATTTCGAATTTGTTGTTGGATATTGAGAATTCTAATTTTCGGCATCAACAATTGGCGACGTCCGTGGGGAATCGAACGAGAAGTCGATTTTCCAAATTCTCGAACCCAAGCTGATTATGGCGGCAAAAGGAAAATACCATCCAGGGAGGTTACAGGTGATTAGTAAAAGTTTCCAAGAGTATGATTTTGAGGAATTGCCTCAAAATGAGGATGATCATTTAAAGATCCCAAACTAAGAGGAATCAACTTCATGGACTAATTTAGCCCCACAGCCACAAAGTCAAGTGACAATGCAAATTGATACCGGAGATACAACTTGGTTGCGAAGGGAATGGGAAGAGAGTCGTAAATTGCATACAAAAAAGGATGAAAAGATGGATAGGCTGGAAAGCACCACTAAGTTGTTGCAAAATGAGCTTGAAGATCTTAAGAGGATGTTTCAACGTGCTCCAAAAAGAGCACAAACACAGGGGCCATTGTTACAACTTGGTCCCGAAGAAAGTCATACTCCAAGGTCTAAGCATAAGGTTGGAGATGCCAGATGACAGCAAAAGCAAGCATCTAGGCCTGGGTCATGTTTAGTGGTTAACCAGAGGCAAAGCTATCGCAGAGGAGAAAATATATTGAATCAGAAAAGAGAAAAACTGAGGTGATAGGGTCTTAGGCCCAAGAGAAATTGAGGAATCCCGACATCTCAATTATGATTCAAGAAGGTGCGGCGCAAAAGTTCTCGCATGCACAACAAGATTAGGATCAAAGTCAAAGAGAGTGATTAAGTAAAGCGTTCATTCACTAGATATGTACTTGTTTTTGAATCAAAAGTGACAAAGGGAGAAATAAAGTTTAATGTAAGCAATGTCATTTGCTGGCGATTAGGCCACAACATCAGAGGGGATTTAAGGGGAAAGTTAGGCAGCTCAATGTAGTGAGCAAGCGCAAAATGGAGGAATGCCTCAAGAAATTGGTAGAGTATGAGGTGAAGAGGAAACATTACCCATAAGAGAAAACTGACGTTAGAGTAGTGATTGAATATCTCTTTTCAAAGAAAATTCAGAGTCTAGCCCTCCCTAGGAAATTTAAAATGTCGCAGATGACATCGTATATAGGGAAGACAGACCCAATCTCGTATATTGAATTTTATAAAGAAATGATGTTAATTCAAGGCTTGATAGTATTACAAATTTGTTACCTATTGCCTATGCCTACTAATATTAGAAGGGCAGGATAAAAATAGTACAAAAGCTTGAGGTCGGGCACTATTAGGATTTTCACTTAGTTGTGCGAGATATTCATCAATGAGTTTAGGGGAGCAGCACTTACCAATAAAGACATAAGCTCGCTGTTATTACTCAAGCAAGGCCAAATAGAGAGTCTGAGGAATTTTTCTAAGAGATACCACGGCGAGGTCATGAAATTAGGGGTCTTTAATCATCCTTTGGCACTGCAAGACTTAAGAGAGGATTGTGAATTGATAGAGCTCAGTTTACAGTCCACAAAAACAATGTCACAATGTATGAATAGGCTCATAAGGAATTGTTTGATGAGATCCATATTGAGGATGAAATGCTACTTATATAGAAGAAGAAAGGATAGGAAGAGTCTAGGACAAAGTTAACAGGTATAGATCTTAGGAGAAAAGGGTAAAGAAAGAGGCTGCTGGGGATAACTTCAGATCAAGCCAAAAAAACAGATTCAGAGTTTTGCCATCCCTAATTTGATAGCGCACCAGAGAAGGACATGTTATAATTACCCCTAAAGGAAGCAACGAGAAGTGTATTCAGGTGTAAGACAAAAGGAGGTTCATGTTGCTTAATTCATCTATAAGTGAGATTTATGAAGATATCAAAGGCTTAGGCCTCATGGTCTTAGACCCACGCTGATTGAGAAGAGATCTAACTAAAAGACCTCGAAACAAAATTTATGCATTCCACCAAGATCACAAGCATACAATTGATAATTATTTGGATTTGAGGGAGCAAGTAGAGATGTTGATTAGGAATGGCTACCTAGACAGGTATATAGATCGGGTTCAGAATAGACAGAGTCTTGACTAGTACAACACGGCAATTGATTCGGAGCAGAGGAGCCTAGTGATTTTAAGAGGGCTAACACTTGCAAGGATTTCAAAAAAGGCTATGAAGAATTATTTAAATTATTCGTCGCCAAACCCTATTGTTGGCACTCGCATTATAAGCGTGTGAAAGGAAAAAAGCTGAGGTTGACCACAGTTATTATAATGTTTACAGATGAAGACAAGGTGGGTGTAAGCTACCCACATAATAATGCTTTGATGGTTAAATTAGTGGTAAGACCAACTAATGTGAGCCGGATATTGATCAATACAGAGAGCTTAGTAAATATCATATTCAAGAGCACACTAAATTTCCTGAAAATTGATAACTTAAAGCTAGGACTGATAGATACAGCTCTCTATGGGTTCGCAAAATCATACAACTTTCCTATAAGAGCATTATAGCTACCAATGATTTTGGGAAGTGTTCTTTACCAGAAAACCATGATGGCAATGTTTCAGTTCGTGGATCTGAAGATACTATACTCTATGATCTTGGGAAGGCCGTTCCTAAGATTGACCAAGGCCATTGAAAGTATTCACTATTTGAAACTAAAATTTAGGGTAGGAAATAGAATAATAATGGTCAGGGGTGATCAGAAACAAGCGAAGGATTGTTTTGCTATATCATGGAAGCGATCATATTATATGACCTCCAAGAATCAACTTGCTAATAATTCTAAGATTAGTAAGGAAAATGATGAACAAAACAGAATTCTCTAAAAGCTTCAAAAAAGACCAAGTAGGAACGAGAGGCGATAAATAGTAGAACCGGTGAAAGAATTAGAGAATGTGGTCTTGGACCAAAAACTCCTTGAGAAAGTGGTAAAGATTTATTCACAACTACTTAAGATCAAGGAGATCAGAATTAGGGAATTTTCAAAGGAGCACATGAATGTTTTTGTCTAGACGCATGATGACATGCAAGGCATGGATCCTAGAATAATATCCCACTGAAATGATAGAAGCCCAACCTTTAAGCTGGTTAACCAAAAGCAAAGGTTCTTCAATCGGGAAATGAGAGACACAATTCGGCAAAAGGTCGACAAGCTCTTGAATCAAAAAAGTCCATTACTTAGATTGGATTACAAATGTGGTGATGGCTAGGATGTTTAATGAAAAATGGAGGATGTGTGTAGACTTCATGGACCTAAACAAAGCCTAACTGAAGGACAGATTTCCATTGTCGAGAATAGACCAATTGGCAGACGCGACTGCAAGCCACAACCTTCTCGACTTTATAGATGCATTTTCAGGATATAATCAGATCAGGATGCATGAACCTGATTAGGATAAAATGACCTTCATTACAGACCAAGGGTTATACTGCTACAAGGTTATGCCTTTCAGCTTGAAAAATGCAGAAGCCACTTTCTAGAAGCTGGTCAATCGAGTCTTTAAACCCTTAATTGGAAACATGATGGAGGTCTATGTTGGCGATATGATCACCAAGTTAGTGAATACGGGTGATCACGTACGACTTCTAGAGGAAATTTTCTTTCTACTGAGGAAGTATAGAATGAAACTGAATACGGACAAGTACTCTTTTAGCGTGAGCTTAGAAAAATTTTTGGCGTTCATGGTCAGTGAATGAGGAATAAAAGCTAACCCCAAAAAATAAAGGCAATTTTGAAGATGTAGTTGCCTTCAATGCTAAAAGAATTACAAAGTCTGACAAGGAGACTAATGACTCTCAGTAGGATCATTTCCAAAGCTAATGACAGATGCTTTCAATTTTTTTAGGTCATAAAGAAAGGAAAGCACATGAGCTAGATAAAAGAATGCAAAAGTAGTTTCCAAAAGTTGAAACAATATCTGGCTAGCACTCTGCATTTGGTCAATCCACAGAGTGGTGATGTCCTTTATCTATACTTGGAAATTTCTAATCATATAGTGAGCTTATTATTAGTCATGGAAAACTAGGACAGGGTTTATAGATTTATTTATTACACCAACAAGTCACTCCTTGATGCTAAAACCAAATACTCACCTTTCGAGAAGTTAGCCTCAGCTTTGATAGAAGATGCAAGAAAGTTACGACCATATTTCTAAGCACACAAAATCACTATCTTGATGGATCAGCCCTTGAGGCAAATCCTTCATTGACCCGATTTTTCAAGGCTATTGGTGAAGTGGACGGTGAAGGTAAGTGAGTTTGACATTGATTACAAACTTCGAAAGGCTATAAAAGCTTAAGGTCTCATAGATTTCATTGTAGAAAGGTCAGTAACAACAAGCATGATGGTATACCAAATCATGCGAAATGAGCTAGTACAAGAGAATGCCTGATCACTTAAGCAGTTAGATAACAATTGACCATGGCATCTGTACATAGATTAGGCATTCAACACATAAGAAAGAGCAACAGGGATAATCCTCGTAAGCCCACATATCATGGAAATGGCATACACCCTCAAGTTTAATTTTAGGGTGACTAAAAATAAGGCAGAATATGAGGAACTCTTCGCTGGTTTGAACCTAGCTCTGACTTTGGATGTTGACCACTTTGAAGTAAAAAGAGACTCATAATTAGTCGTGAACCGAGTCAATGGGCAATTACATGCCCAAGAAGAGAATATGCGATCTTACTTGGACAAGGTCAAGAGTAAAATAAGCAAGATAAAAAGGTGACCATAAAGCAAATACCCAAGTCAGAAAACTCTCGTGCTGATGCCTTGGCCAAGTTGGCTTTCTCCCTAAACGGGAAGATTCTCAGGTTCATCTCGATAGAGGTCTTCTCTTCCAAAAGTGTCGAGCACAATCACGATTTGAACTTCCTTGCTGTCGAAAATAATACTGAACCAACATAGATGGACCCGATCAAGCTTTACATCGTATGAAAAATTACCTAAGGATAAGGATGCTGTTAGGAAGACCAAGAACATATTAGCTTGGTATTGCATTATAGACGTGGTATTGCATAAAAGAGACTATGGGCTTCCTTACATAAGATGCCTTTCTCTAAGTGAGGCCAAATATGGCTTAGGGAAATATATACGAGAATATACGGAGACCATGGAGGTGCTTGATCTCTAGTCCATTAGATACTCAAAAGAGGCTACTACTGGCCAACTTTGTACCAAGATGCAATTCGAGTTATGAAATCATGCCAAGGGCCACACAAAACTATCGCTAAGACTGTGATGGGAGGAACACCTTATTCTCTAGCGTTTGTTTTTTAAGCAGTAATCCTTATTGAGATCGGAGTTCTTACTTTTAAGATCAAATATTTCAATGCTTAGCATAATAAGCTTAGCACGAGAACTGATCTTGACCTACTGGAAGAAAAAAGAGATTAGGCGTTAATCAAATTGGTTTCCTATCAGTAGAGAATGCCAAGTTCTACAACTAGAGAGTCCGTTTTAGGGTATTCAAAGAAAGAGATTTAGTCCAGAGAAGAGTCACTTTGAACACTAAAATACAAGGCAAAAGAGCTCTGGGGGCCAGTTGGGAAAGGCCTTACAAGATTGTTAGATTGTATAACCTGGTGTGTATAAAATCTTGTATCTAGATGGGAGAGAGGTCAAGAAGTCTTGGAATGCTGATATGCTCAAAATTTATTACCCATGAGAACATTGTAAAGAACTTGCTAAATATCAATGGAAGATTGATTTTTCTCAAAATCTTCTTTATTATATAAAAGATTAACACAAAATATAAAGCAGTATTGACAACTAAAAACCTGATTAAAGCTGTGTTTAAGATGACATAAGGACAACATACATTGTCGATCATTAAGCCTGATTAGAAGTTCCCTGATTAGGTCAAAATGTATTTTACAATGTTGTTAGTTATTTGAACAATTATTTTTAGCTTTTAAGAGATTAGCTTAACAATATAATTGATCACAAAATAAATAACCTACTAGAACTGAACTTTTATTTTTTAATTAGTTTAATAGAAATGATTCAAGAGCACTCCATTCCCAAAATATAAATGCAGAAGCATTAACCATTCAACTCACGCTTTTTAGCATTGCTTGTTTCTTTGCTTTCCTGCCCATGTTGCATGCTTTCTTTACTATAGTTGTTGCCCTTTTGCATTACATCTGTCATTTGCTTGCATGTAGTGCTTGGGTATTTTTTTATCTAGTTGTGGGCTTGCCTTTTTACTGTGGTTTGGCTTACACTCGTAGTTGTAGTGACTTGATGTTGCCTATTAAGTCAATTTTGGAGTAGATTCGTGGGTAAACTTGCATGAGAGTTTGAAACCCATAAAGCTTTACTACCAAAAGTGGAAGTTATCTTCTTCCAAAAAATAGCTGTTTTAGGATTGGTTTGATTTAGTATTCATATAACTCTTAGTTCTTGAAAACAAAAAAAAAAAAGGAAAAAAGAAAACATGTTTGTCTAAATATGTATAAATATGTATACTATTTTTTACATAAAATTTAAAGTTAGTATAAATTTAAAAACAAAAAACCTCATTTTCTATATGTTTTTTGTTAACAGTATCAAAATCGAATTCAAAGACATTTTTTTAAAAAAAAGACTTCAAAAGGTTTTTAATTTTAAAAAGTTCCTTATTTATAATATGTATCTATCGTCTCAATTTTAAAAGTTTAAAATATTTGGGTTACAATATTTATTTACATTATCTTTTCAAAAAAATAGAAATTTATTATTAATTATTTTTCATTAATTTTTCTACTTTTTTTTTATTCATTATTTAGTTATCTCTAAGCCTTTATTTATTTATTATATGTTACAAAATATTTTATAATTTTTTTATTTTATTGACACGTTTTAATCAAGAATTTTTATTTATTCTGTGAGTTATTTTATCCAAATAAATTATTTGTTACTAATTAATTTACATGAAAACTTTTATATGTATATATTCTTGTAGAATTAATAAGAAATTACGAATTTACAATTCAAATAAATAAATACATATATATATATATTTGTATGTATGTATGTACATATTTCACTTAATATAATTTTGTTATAGTAAAATTAAGAAGTGACAAAATTTTCATATAAAATTTAGCATTAATAGATTTAAAATAATAGTCACTACTAGAAAAATCGGCATTACTAATATCAAGCTTCTAATATTTTTGACAAACTATCAAGACTAATAGGTAGAAGTAGTTTTCCTCTGCGAATGACAGAACTGTAATTGGAATCACTAACACTAAACAATAAGTATTAGATTCTTGAGATTATAGTATCATCAGTTAAAACGACGTTATTTTGGCCATAATTTTAATAGCCAAACGATGTCATTTTATATAAATTAAAGTTTTTTAATTAAAAGAAATAGGAAATGATGTCGTTTTGTTCTTTTTCCCTAAAAAAAACGAAAACCCATTTCCCTCCTTCAATTTCGTTTTCCCACTTAACCCTAAAATTTTCCCTCAAACTTTTTCCGCATTTAGCATCAAATCATCCAAAATAGCCACATTCTAAATCTTTGAATAATCTAAACTTGTCTTTAATCAACACATTGCCACATCAGATCAACTTATTTATACCTTGTATCAAATGAAATCTACCTGTATTATCTTCAAAGAACATATTCAGCTTCAAATATGAACACAAGCTTCTAAAATCGAAACATCTACCTAAATAAGTCATCAAATGTTGAAATCCTCAAAATTTTTTTGTTATTTGTTTGTTTCTATTGTGTGTACATAGATTTGAATAGTTTTATTTTATTTTTCAATTTATAGGGTTTGTGTTTCACGATGTTGATTATGTTTTTGTAGTTTACTTAAATCTCTTTTCAATGTCTGATACATTTTCATTCTTAAGACTAATTTTGGAGCCAATTTGCAGGATGCATATTGTTTTACAAGTAGATTTGTATGAAATCGGTGGGTCGCATCTGCTGATTTGGAGCCAATTTGTTGAAGCATGAATTAAGTGGGTTATTAGAGTGTATGTGTTGATTCTTTTTATTTCTTTTGTTGTGATTTTTATTATTGGAGTCCATATATTGATTTTTTTTGTTCTTTATGTTGTGATTTTTTTTTTATTGGAGTGCATATGCTAATTTTTTTATTCCTTATATGACCATTTTTTATTATTGGAGTGCATATGCCAATTTGGGATCTGATTTCTACTGTTGTTGACAATGTTTTATTTTTCTAGTTGTTTATTTATGGATTTTGAAGCAAAAAAATTACTTTTGCTATTACTATGAGGTATATTCTTTCAACTATTCAAATTCACTTTATATGTATTGGATATTACTTCGCGTTAAATATTGTTGTTGTAGTTGTATTTGGTTGTGATTGGGGAACACACAAGAGGTGTAATATGAAATGGTTATGGTGTGATATATATTAAAGTGTTGTTTGCTTCTTGTTTATCTTGATGTTCATATAATGTTTCCTTTAAAATTTAAAATTTTTGGGAAATTACATAAATTCTTTTATTGTTGAGTTTTAGCCTTTTTCTTTCTCAAAGTAAAAATGTGCAATTCAATTAATTGATTAACTTTTTTTTTTTATATTCTTTGCACAGATGTCTATGGAAAGAATTTGATTTGTAGGATTATGCATAGTGCCCATTTTATATAGAGTTTCTTAGATCTTGAAAATTGTATTTTAAGTGTTCAAGAAAATGCTTCATTAATAATGCTAGTTTTAATTGAAACAAAGCATTTTAAGATTTCAAAGAATTACTCAAAATAAACTGCTTTTTATATTCTAAAAATTTACATGTACTATAGAGTTAAGGACGTCAAGGTAAGCTTCTTAACTAAATCATTTAATTATTGTTTCTTTGAAGAATTAGTTGTTTATCATGATTGGAGGTTTTCTAATCATAATTGAAGATTGTAGTAGAGCATCATAATAATAACTTTAAATGATACATTTGCATTTCAATTACTTTAATATTTATGGCTGTTCTATATACTCCTACTGTTTTTTTTTCAATTAATTTTTTAAGATGATGTATTAAGTTGAGGACAAGAAGTTTAACTCAAAAATAAATCTCTTTCAAACCTTGTTGGTTCATAAATTTAGTATTATCAAGTATGAATTTTCTAATCTTGTTGAAACTTTGACAAATATATGGATTAGTTCATTATTTTAGTTACTTAAATTGTTATCTTGTTGCTAACATATATACAAATGACGATTAGTTACTTCAACTTGCTTTGCAACTAGGATCTCCTGAATCTTTGCAAGGTATGAATTTCTTTTGTTTACTTTACCCTGATTAATAAAACTCTTGGGTAATTCATTTTTTAGTATATATTCCCAAATCTTTTGATGTAAGGTAAATGATATATCCTTGTAAAATATCATACAATAAACTAAAACATTTGTTGTAAAAGCGTGAGTTTCATTTTCGTAAATTGAAAATGTTATAAACTTAGTTATTTTCATCTTTTAGATATGAAAATTTTTAGTCCTCTAATTTTGACAAGTAAAACTACTTTTTACTATATACTGCATGAACTTTGGTCTGTTACCGTAAAGCCATATTCTTATCACATAAAAGTTAAAGTGATAAGGTTTCAAGCTTAAACTATTTTAGTTTCATTATTTACCACCAAAAAAAACATGAATTTGGAAAAGAGTGACAGATTTTTTTGCTATAAGAGTGATTTTCAAATGGATGTTTTCTGAAAAGTTGATGTCAATTGCTATTCTAATGATTAGATTATTATCTTGTAAATCCATAATGCATTAAGGTAGTTAAGATTGATAGCCAAACCTTTATTTCAGAGCCTTTGTGTACTTTATAAATTTAGAATTAAGTAACTTCCTTTGTTTGGTTGCCTATGCTACATCACTGCAATCTCTTTCAGCTTGTGGTTTTTGAGCATGTACCTATATAACATACCAAATGTCATTGTGGAACAAATATAAATATGATTCCAATTTTTTATACTTACTAAATATCCTTTACATCTTTTGATATAGTGGCAGAAATTCGATTTGATTTAATTTTTTTATTCACTTTTATAAATTGATTATAGTTTATTCATTTCATCAATTCTCACTTGTTTGGTTTTGTTTAGATATTAACCAATATGCAATTTTTTTAAATATTGAAATTAAATCCATTTGTATCCAATTGTATAGTTATATATTTGAAATACTATCATGTATTTATTTCTTCACCCTATGTCATGTCACGCTATATCTACTAAACATATAGTTTACTATAATTTTAGAAATTTCATAATTCATTTATTTGTTGAAAATGAACATTGTTTTCTTATTTAATATAGTGCGAGCTCGAGAATCTTTGAAGGAAAATTGTTAAGTTATTTTGGTGAATTTAATGAATTTGATGCTTGTGTTTTGTCCAAGATTAAAGGAAGATTGTGAGAGTGATTGATTGGAAATCTATATACTTGTACTTTACTTTTGTTTGGCTAGAATTGGTCAACACTTTTACTTTTACTTTTACTTTAATTATACATACAATGTTTATCTCACAGTTACATTTATACAAAAAAGTTAATTTTATTTTTGGAATTAGAATTATTTTTGTACTTCGAATTATTTTGAATTTAGAATTGAATGGGAGATGAATGTATGAAAATTATTGAATTGTGACTAGAATTGTAGAAAATATTTGGTGTTTAATTTATAATATTTATGTTATAGGTCAATTTTTATTACTATATTGTTAATAGTTTTAGTAAATTCAACAGTTAAAAAATAAATAGGGGCATTATTATTAGTAATAAAAATTAATTTTATTTTTTAATATATGAAATATTTATTAATACTAATCTAATATCAGTAAATAAGAAATCATAAATATCTTTTTGCTAATATAAAAATTCTGATACTATAGCCTCAATACGCTACTGATATATTAGACACACTAGATACTAATACTTTTGTTGTGATACTTTATTTAGAGTCAAAGATTGCTAGTTGGAACTAATACGTTATCTAGAAGGTGTGTCAGTAAATTATATCACTGATACTAATCTAATGCCAATAATGACTATTTTTCTAGTTGTGAGTTAAAGTAATTAATTGTTAGACACTTCTATAATTTTGATATAAAATTATTCTCAAAAACATATTCAACTAAACAATTTTTTTGTTTTATTATTAAATATTATATTAAACACGTATTCTTACTTTTTAAAATTAAAAAATAGTTTTCAAATATTATATCAAACAAATTTTTACATATTATAAATACTAAAACTACGGTTGGGAGTTTTTGAATTATTTTCTAATTTTTTAAAATAGTTTTCGAATTACGTATTAAACGAATACTTAATTTCTAAAGCTTTTTTCCACGTTCAAAAATTTTAAAAAGACTTTCACAATTAAAAAAGAGCTCTTGACTATTTTAGCTCCATCAACTGTTTAGCTCTTTTATTACGAAATTTTGAAATTCAATTTTGGTAAGTCAGTGTAGTTTCAAGTGCAACACTTATGTTATTCATTAATTATTACCGAAAATCATAAATTGATTTCGAAATTACAAAAAATTTGCATTAATCATGTTGATTTTCTATTACGAAAAAGGTTAACAGCAAGAAAGAGACTGCCAAAAAAATCTTCAGCTTATCGCCAAAACCCGTATTCATCTTGATATGTAGTTTGAAAGGATCAATGGAGGACTGAAATGAAGGCAGCTAAGAACGCTGCCGTTTTGTCATCATCGGCCCAACATTAATCAACGCACGTGATGAAGACTACGTCAGTAGTTGACTTATAGATGACTTTAATTCCTTTAAACCGAATGTATTTGGAGGTGTGGTTGGTAGTCAGTCTCACTCACGCAAGTGGCTGCCAACTAACCAGGATACTAACAGACAATTAATTGTTTTAGACATATTCCATGCATAGAATAATTGTGCTACTTTGAACCCTACTCAATTACCAACCCCAATTAACCAATAAATAATTATATTTGTTGAAATAATTCTATCAATAATTTTGGTTATGCAAGAGATACTTTTTAAAGTGTATTTCATGTATTCTTAATTATATATTTTATTATTATGTAGTTAAATTATTTCATATTTGTATATGATATCAATAAAATGTCAATTTCACAAAAATTTCGAATTAATAAAATTTCTCTCTGGTAGGTAATGTGTCAAATTCAGATAAAATTCAAACAAAAAAATATGGAAGGAAATTAAAAGTTTAGGTTGAAACGCAATCAAAATATGGTCAATATAATAAATGGTACTTAAAAAAGGTCTAAATACATACAATTTATTACGATTCAATTCCACGAAATCTCCATCTCTAAATTTATATTGCAATCAAATGTAATAATGAAATAATGTATACTAACATTACGAAATGGATTATTCTAATACTTAGAACATTCACAATAATTAAATGATATATTTATTTCACGTAGACATTATTAAATATATAGTATAATCCAATGCATTATTAATGCCAAAATCAGTATAGTACATATATAATTAAATTAAGTTAGATGAACATGATATCAACATATCGAAATGTATCCTAGCTCTTTAAAGAGGTAGAAGGGGTCACAAGAATCTGCTACTTGTATACATGTCAAATCAACTGGTGGAGGCTCGTTGAGGTTCCAAAATACCTTTTTGATTTCCCTGTTTGGCTGGAAAGTTTACAACTTGATGATATCGTTCAAGATATTTTCCTACACATTTTCAATAAGAGACTGTTAACAAATCTGCATTTTGAAAATGGGTGTTCAAGTAAAATAGTTTTCTTTTGACCGAGTTCAATAGGGTGGGCTTGACCTTGATGTGTCTAAAAATAGCATGTGTTACCCAATATTTGAAAGTGAGTTTTAGGAATGTTATTTTTAAAGATGAATGCATGTGGCTTTCATTTTCCAAAAAGTAATGGTCAATGTTTTCTTATAGTCAAATTGAAAAGTAAAATAGAGAAAAGGATGGTTATATTTGTTTCTAATACTTTTATTAGTTTTCATAGTTTTAAAAATATTTCTAAAAATTTTTATTTATTATAAAATAATAATTATATTATTATATAATAATAACTATTTAAAAAAATAATTAATAAATCTCTAAAATTTGATAAAAATAAAATATATATGTCAAATACATTAATTAAATAAATTATATTATCATTATATATATATAGAAATATTAATAATATAAACATTTATTAATACATTATAAAGTTTATTGATATTTTATTTATATATATTATATATACATATATTTTATTCAAATTACAATATAATCATAAATTTTTATCATAAATATGTTGTGAAATAAATATATTTATAAATCGATATTCTATTAATAAATTAATATTTATTTATGCTTTATTTTTGTTTTTCAATAAATTAAAATTTTTAATAATATTTTTGAAACTATTAAAACAAATGAGGATCTAAAACTAAAAGGACATTTATCTAATAGAAAATAAAGATCGATGTATCTTTAAGTATAATTGATCAAATATATTAAAACATTTAAATTTACACTAAGGTGTCTTCTACCCTATTTCTCTTTAATTAGAACCCTTATATGATGAAATATATTTTATGTGTATGATTATAGGCCTATATTGAGTTAGGTTAAAAATATTTTATAGTAAAATTTTTTATAAGTTAAATACCTTTTCTTCTCCCCACTTTTATGCATCATTAAAGTAACTTTAAAAAATGCTCCACAAACTATCAACTATAGAAGTAATTAAGCAATATTATTTCTACTATTCTTGATATAAGGAAATATTTTATTAAAAAGAGATTTAATGGGTTCTACTATTAACGCTTATGTGAATGTATTGGATAATTATTATTCTAATATATTATTTATCATTAACATGCAGGCTATATAATAAAAGAACAATTCTTACACAAACGGTTGATTAAGAATGTTTGTATATGCTTAATGTCAAAATTATATAATCAATTAATGACTAGACTTTTAAATTAAGCATTTCATTTCTATCATTATGTTATAATACATAAAACTTAATTGGGAAATTCTAATATCATCGGTTTATTTGAGCAAACTATTTTTATATTCAAGCACCAAACTATTGTTAGAGATATGTGTACAATATCTCTTGTTGATTCTATTTAATAACAAACAAAATCAAGTCACAGCATATGTAGCCAGCAAACTGAAAAGTAACGTAGTCATTTTTAAAAACAACCTATCGTTTTCGTCCCATTTCATTTGATCATCAATAATTTTTTACTTTGTAAGTTACGACTCAAAACAAAATCGACTCAAACAAAATCACATCTAGAGCTTAATTGACTAATGATAATTAATTAATTAATTAACAAAATCTCTTCTCTTGTAATCTAATCAAAGTAAACAACTCAAATCCATACGATACGAGGATTACGGCTAGCTACCAAATTAATTAATTAGATTCCACCAATTACACACAATAATTGTGAGTTGGTCAATGATGACTTGATAAATATTATTTTATCATCATTTCAAATGCATGTATTAATATACTATTTATATATATATATATATATATTCAGGGGAAGATTAAAAAGATTCTGCTGTCACTTTCTTTTTCAACTTCATTTTTTAATTTATTTTATAAATGTAAGTAAGAAAAATGCACAAATATCCTCAAAAAAGTGAATTTAATATAGTAATAAAATGTGGATAAGAATGTATTTTCATTATCTAAAAATAGGACATGATTCCTTCTGCATGCATCTCACAAGTAAAACTTTGTTAATTAATTTCCTCATCTTACATATATAAGCTAATTAAGCTATTCTTCTCCTTCCATTAACTCGGTGGTAGTTGTAGATAAATAGACATTAATGTTAATTAATTTCATCAATTAATTAAGACACAGAACTTCTGGGTATAACGTTTAATTTTTAATATTAATTAGACCTAAATTATTTTTAATATTCTCCCCATTGATTCATCACAAACGATCCTTGTAAAGAGGGTAATTTTGCATATAGAATTAACTTTAATTCATCAACTGCCTCGGCTCCCTTGCACCGTAATTAACTAGGATATATAGTAAAGAATATTTAATTATTTGCTTAAAATTAAAGGGAAAAGTACTTGTAGGTCCCTAAGATTTAGCTTATTAGACTGATTAGTTTTAATAGTTTTAAAAATATCTATTGAATTCTTATTTATTTTAAAGTGACAATTATAATCCTATTAGTAATAGTTATTTAATAAAAATAAATACTAAATCTTTAAACCGGACAAAATAAAATATATTTTTCTAAAACAAATAACATATATTTTTCTAAAAAAATAAATAATAATTTCTAGCATATTAAAAATAAATAATATATTTTTATTTTATTATATTATATATAGTTTAGCTAAATATAAATAAATTTTAATTTAAATTATAATACAATCATAAGTATTGTATTATAATATGTTTATTATAAATAAATTTTTTTGTGCTTTTATTATTTATTTTCCAATACATAATTATTATTGAATTGTTAATATATTGTAAAAAAATAAATAAATTTAAATTTAAAATATAATATATTAATCTATATTTAGTTATAAATGGATTATAAAGCAATACATTATTATTATTATTATTATATTTATTTTTAATTAAGAGTTTTAAAATAAATTTTTAACTAATTACCATTAAATAGAGGTATAATTATCTTTTTAATAAATTGAGATTTTTATAGCTGATTTTAAAATTTATTGGAACTAATCAGTCTAATAAACCAAATCTTAAAAGTTTGTAAGTCCATTTCTCTAAAATTTAATGGCATGCCTCAATAACTGGAAGTTGTTGAGCAAAATATTAATTTATTATTCAGTTTAATAAAGCATTTGATCCAATACATTCCAACTCCACTGTTTAATAAATTAAACTTCATATATACTTTATATATCAAAGATACTGAAAAAAAAATAAAGATAATAAGAAAAGGAGTTATGTTATGATTTGATTTACTATAATAGATAACTTTATATATACTTTCTATATCCAATAATTCAAATTTATAAACCTTAATAAGATTTTCATATTTAGTTTCTTATCTTTTTGAGAATCATTACTCTAAGTTTTATCATCCTCCCTAAAATTAACCAGTCAATTTTTGTAGATTTCCAGCTTCTTTGTTATTGATTGCGAATTAATAAATGACTTCTATTTACATTATTCTAATTTTTAAATATAGATGTATTCATATTTTAGATATTTTATTAAAAAAATTTCTATTTGAGTATATTTAAACCCAATTTAATATTGCCTCCAAAAATACACCCAAGTTAATAATCATTTAAAACTCAATATTAGAAAAGAAGATGAGAAATAAACCTAATTTAACATTCAGTCTTTTTTATGTTTACTGATATTTCAAAATTGACCTTGAGGCGAAGTCTAAATCCAAACTAAAATTATATTGTTTTATCAAGATAATATATAAAAAGGTAAAAGCGGACCCAATCCACTATTTGAGACTTAAATTGTTGGTTATGGTACAGAAGGTAAAAGTAAACTTAAGTCTGACTTACATCAATGAAATTACCCCAGTTTATAAGAGGAACTTAAGTTCAAAGAATTCATTATATAATTAGGCTAATATATATAAAAAAACACAAGAAAAACCCCAAAATCTTAGATCAGCATGCCAATGCTGTTGACAAAATTGTTTTGGCTTTAGGCATTGTTAAGATAAGTTGGTGAACGCAAAAGTGCTTTGGGTTAGTTGTTGTAAAGATGGGCAGGGAAAGTTTTTTGGTTACCTTCTCTTGCTCTTTGTGTGAGATGATTCATAAAAGATTAATAGAGGGAGCATAGTTATGATAGACTAGTATTTTGCTTCTTTGGCATTTTGCAAGATTGACTTCAAATTCATGATGTTATCAGAAGAAGAAACGTAATTAATATATAACTCATAGTTGTCCAAAGGTTGAAGTGGAAAGGATCTCCGCTAATAATTTAATTATAAGTGCTACTTTTTGGGAAGGAGTTCAAGTTTTTACGTTGTTTTTGAATAAAATTTTCTTTAATAAAGATAGAATTCCGGCCAAACTTTTAAGAAATGTTATACTAAGATGCATTTGATTTAATTTTTAAAAAATGGCAAAAACAACAACAAAATTCTCAATAATTATTAAAATGTGGGACAATTGTAATAATAATTATTATGTTATTAAAAACTTGTAAATTAGAAATAACAAATTTCTCTTTTAAAATACAAATATATATGCTAAATAATGTTCTAATAATATGTACATCCCTAAACTTTATTGAAACAATATAATACGACATGTTTATTTGGTTTAAAGAATTTAGACCTTGATAGACGATAATTATAATTTTTTTTTTTTTAGTATTGCATATAATATGTACAAGTTACCCATGTTATATTGGAGATTTACTGGGGTTTATTATCGAGTCGTATGTAATGTTATCCAAATTTTTGAACTCAATATGAGCAATCTCTACTCTTATAAGAGAAAAAAATTTACCTACATGCAAATATAATAAACTTTACATACAACAAATAAAAACCCCACATATAATGAGGGTCTTAATTTTTAAGTTAGAAATTAACTTTATTTGAGTAAGGTTCAAAGATGGGAGGACAGTCTTCTGGCCACTGAGACTAAGCCTCAGTGGTTATAATTATGATCTTACACCTCGTGAAAGATAGTAATAACATGAAAGCAAAGGAATAGGGCCAATATTGATGAAATAGAGAAATGTATTCCCCGAATTTGTTATTATTTCAAAGCATAGGGATTCCATTGTTATTACCCATGAATAATAATAAAAATTTGCAGGTAAGCTATGGTAAATTGGAACTCGGAAAGCAGCAACTAATGGGCTCTGACATTATATATTTTTTGAACTCGCTTTAAAATGAAATACAAATATATTTAATTCCCATAAAATACCAACAAAAGTCCTAACAAATCCTAATACTGAAATATATAAATAGATTATCGATACGGCCTTAAAACATAATCTAAAAGTCTCGAAACATAATCTAACAGTGATCTAATTTTTTTGTTTTGTTTAGCTTGTATGGGATCTTTTTTATAGGGCAAAAATCTCTGCTACTATATATACTAACATCTTCTAATGTCTTTATAATAAACAATTATGATTATATCATAATTTAAATAATATATATTTAAAATAAAATTTAATAAAACTTATAATGTATTAATAAATATTTATATTATCAATATTACTATATATATACAATGATCATATTATTTATTAATTAATTTATTTTATTTTATTAAATTTTAGAAATTTATTAATTATTTTTTGAATAATTATTATTGTATATTATCCATCCTTTTCTAGTTTACTTTTCAGTTTGATCATAAGAAAACGTGGAGCATTACTTTTCGAAAATGAAAGCCACATGCATGCATCTAAATTAAAAAAATCAACTTTGGCGTACGTGTAATTTCTCTTTTTCTCAGTTCGCCAGTGCATATAAATAGCAGATAACGTAGAGCATCTAATGCACCACACTGCTTCAACTTTTAACTCGGAATTACTACTTTTGCTTCAATCTCGAATACACATCCTATCCATTATGTCTTCTCCAGTTTCAGCCGCTTCTATTTTAATCCAGTATGCTGATCAGCAGAACTCCAAACGCCACTCGGCAAATTTTCATCCTACCGTTTGGGGGGACCATTTCCTTGCGTATACAAACGACTCCGTGGTAATTTAACTACCATGCATGCTTCTTTAATCATGATCAGTATTTAAAATATGAATGTTTAATTGATTTTGATAGGTGATTCTTTTTTGTGCAGACAATTGATCCTGCAACTCGAGAAGAGTACGAAGAACTAAAACAAGAAGTAAGGAGATTGATAACTGCTAATACAGATCAACAAGTCAAGAAATTGCACCTTATTGATACAGTACAACGGTTGGGTGTGGCTTATCTCTTCGAAAAGGAGATTGAAGATGAACTGGAGAATATACATAATCACTTTGACATCAACACTGATGATGATCTTGATCTCTACACTGTTTCTCTTTACTTTCGACTACTCAGACAGCAGGGAATTAAGATTTCATGTGGTAAGCAATTTTAGTTTACTTAAGCTGTATATGTTAATTGCAAATATCCTCAAGCAAATTTTTTTAATTAATTAAATTGGGTTGGCCTAAATTAAAGTAATTTCTCTGAATTAATTCTGTGCAATCAGATGTATTTGAAAAGTTCAAAGATGAAGAAAGTAAATTTAAGGCAACGTTGATAAGTGATGTTCAAGGCTTGTTAGGGTTGTATGAGGCAGCGCAACTAGCCATTCATGGAGAACATATTTTGGATGAAGCCATTGCTTTCGCTACCACTCATCTTAAGTCAGCAGTATCACATGTATGCCCTAATCTTGCAGAACAAATAAATCATGCTCTCCATCGTCCTCTTCGTAAAACCTTACCAAGGATGGACACATTGTACTTTTTGTCTATCTATCCAAGAGATGATTCGTGTAATAAAACTTTATTGAAGTTTGCAAAGTTAGACTTCAACCTGTTACAAGCAACACATCAGAAGGAGCTAAGTACCCTTACAAGGTGAGTTCATTTTATATATTAAATTGCCTCGATTGATAATTTATTTATGGATAGGATAGTTTATAGATCATGAAAGTCAATTTGAGTTATATTATAAAAGTTTAATATGAAGTTTAATTGAATTTCAGGTGGTGGAAAGATTTAGACTTTACTAATAAGCTGCCTTATGCAAGGGACAGATTAGTGGAGTTATATTTTTGGATATTAGGAGCTTATTTTGAGCCAAAGTATGCATTGGCTAGAAAGATGATGGTTAAAGTAATTTATATAATATCTATCATAGATGATACATATGATGCCTATGGTACTTTTGAAGAGCTCAAACTTTTTACTGAAGCCGTCGAAAGGTAACCATGCATACATATATATATATATATGTTCATTTATTTATTTCATTTATTTAATTTGGAGTATGGTTATTTGGTAACTTTCAGATGGGACATTGGCACCATAAATATACTTCCAGAATATATGAAGCTAATTTATAAGACACTTTTAGATATTTATAATGAAATTGGGGGAGAATTGGCCAAGCAAGGAAGATCATGCTGCCTTCGTTATGTGAAACAGAAGGTAGGCAATTTCTGGCTACATGGTTCATATATATATATATATTCATAAATTAATTAATATTTCTTTTCTCTTAATTTCTTTGGTCGACAATATATATTTTATAAATCCTCAGCTGCAAGAACAAATTGGAACGTACTTTGTAGAAGCAAAGTGGTTGAATGAAGGTTATGTTCCAACAATGGAGGAACATATGGAGGTTGCACTTATAAGTAGTGGCTACTTAATGTTGGCAACAACTTCCTTTATTGGCATGGATGATATTGCAACTAAGGAGAGTTTTGAATGGATATCTAGTAACCCTAAGATTGTAAGAGCATCATCTGTTGTCTGCAGGCTCATGGATGACATAGTTTCTCACAAGGTACGTACCATATATGCATACTTAATTAACTTCATTGCCGCTCGTTAAGTGAACCTTGCTCTGTAATTAAGTCATTCCATGTATGTATACATAAATAATATTGTTGTATGTACGTATATATAGTTTGAGCAAAGCAGAGCACATGTTGCCTCAGCTGTTGAATGCTACATGAAGCAGCATGATGGTGTTTCCGAGGAAGATGTAGTTACTGTGTTTCGGAAGGAAGTTGAAAATGCATGGAAAGATATGAACGAGGAGATGCTCAAACCAACAGCTGTCCCTATGCCTTTATTGGAGCGGGTTCTAAATTTTTCACGCGTGATTGATTATTTATATAGGGATATTGACAACTACACCGATGCTCGTTTGGTTAAAGACAAAATTGCCTCGTTACTGAGAGACCCTTTACCTCTTTGAAGAGCTAGCATGCATTTCGATCTATTGATCGTGATCATCTCACTTAATTTAATTATATATGTACTGTGCATGCACTCTACTAGCTTTGAAATTAATAATGCATTGTATTAGATTACATGTTTTACTGTTCTCGTCTACATGAAATAAATAAAGCATTTAATTATTGTTAATGCTTTAGAAATTAGAATAATCCATTTTGTAGTGTCATCATACGCTGCTTCATAATTCCTTTGACTGTTATACAAATCTAAAGATGGAGACTTTTATGGAATTGAATTGTAACAAATTGAATGTACTTAGATCTCTTTGGAGTACAATTTATTATATTGACCATTTCTTGCCTCTCAATACAAACGTTTAATTTCCTTTCACATTTTTTTATTTAAATTTTATCTGAATTTGACACAATACCCACCAGCGAAAAGAAATTTTTACTAATTTCAAATTTTTGTGACATTGACATTAAATTGATATGATATAATTTAACTATGTAATAGTAAAATTGATAATTAATTATACATAATAAATTATTAATGATAATATTAAAATAAATTAAAAGTATACGCCTAAAAAAATATCTCGTGCTAGTGGCTGAGTGACTGCCAAGTACCAACCATAGTAGAAACTACTATTGGTTAAAGTCATCAATTTGTCAACACTAACGGTAGTCTTTGTCACGATCGTTGATTAATGTTAGTATTAGCTAGTAAGCATGATGTTTAAGTTGTCTAGCTAATTAAATTATGGCCATTGAAAATACATCCTCAACTTTTCTTTTTCTTTTGGTGAAAAGTACCTTGGACGTGAAGTGTATATATATATATAGGGACAGTATTAGCAGACCTTTTTTTTTTTTAACATAACATCTTGCATAAATTATAGACCGTTAGATATAAACATATCCAATAGTTGAGATTGTATCTGACATATACATTAATTATGAATACATTAATTACATAGTCAGATGCAATTTCAGTCGTTGGATGTACTTATATTCAACGGTTTATAATTGATATAAAATTTTATATAAAAAGAAAGGGCTACTAATCTTACCCCATATATATATATATATTGTTGTGTTGATGCGTGTCAATTTTTTAAAAAAATTAATATTAATAATTTAAATAATTATTGTGAATTCTAATTGATTGACATTACATTCCTCTCCGTGCATGCATGCTGGTTTGGTTCTTTTCATTTTCATGACCTTAGCTCTATAATTGAGGTACCCTGTGTACGACTTATTAATTTGAGATATGCATACAATACATTTTTCTCTTGACATCAATTTATTGCATACTCTATGCAACGGTACTCTAATTATTATCATTTGAACAATTATTTGCAGTAGATATGAAGTTAACTTCTTTTTGTGTAAAAAATTCAACTCTAAATTTACAGGGAATGGTCGCTCAAACAACAATGATGAAGGTATCATTACTTAGAGCGTTCAATAAAAATTTCAATGATATAAATGATGACTTAAATAGATGATAGTCAATGGCAATTCATTAAAAAAATAGTACATAATGTAAAGCATCATCTAATGCACCACACTGCTTCAACTTTTAACTTGGAATTACTACTTTTTCTTCAATCTCGAATACATATCCTATCCATTATGTCTTCTCCAGTTTCAGCCGCTTCTATTTTAATCCAGGATGCTGATCAGCAGAACTCCAAACGCCACTCGGCATATTTTCATCCTACCCTTTGGGGTGATAATTTCCTTGCGTATACAAACGACTCCATGGTAATTTAACTACCATGCATGCTTCTTTAATCATGATCAATATTTAAAATATGATTGTTTAATTGATTTTGATAAGTGATTCTTTTTTGTGCAGAAAATTGATCCTGCAACTCGAGAAGAGTAAGAAGAACTGAAACAAGAAGGAAGGGGATTGATAACTGCTAATACAGATCGAGTCAAGAAATTGCACCTTATTGATACAGTACAACGCTTGGGTGTGGCTTATCTCTTCGAAAAGGAGATCGAAGATGAACTGGAGAATATACATAATCACTTTGATATTGACAGTGATGATGATCATGATCTCTACACTGTTTCTCTTTACTTCCGACTACTCAGACAGCAGGGAATTAAGATTTCATGTGGTAACCAAATAATTTTAATTACTTAAGCTATATATGTTAATTGCAAATTAAATATCCTCAATCAAATTAATTTCTCTGAATTAATTATATGCAATTACGTGTACTTGAAAAGTTCAAAGATGAAGAAAGTAAATTCAAGGCAAAGTTGATAAGTGATGTTCAAGGCTTGTTAAGCTTGTACGAGGCAGCACACTTAGCCATTCATGGAGAACATATTTTATATTTTATACTTATAGACAGCATAGTTGTACTGATCATGCAAGACAATTTGAGCACTATTAAGAAAGTTTTAATATGAAGTTTAATTAAATTTCAGGTGGTGGAAAGATTTAGATTATACTAATAAGCTACCTTATGCGAGAGACAGATTAGTGGAATTATATTTTTGAATATTGGGAATTTATTTTGAGCCAAAGTATGCAATAGCTAGAGAGATAATGAATAAAGTAATTTATATAGTATCTATCATAAATAATACCTATTATGCTTATGGTACTTTTGAAGAGCTCAAACTCTTCACTGAAACTATCAACAGGTAACCATACATAATACATATAATTTTGTTTACATTATATATATGTGTGTATTCATTTATTTATTTAATTTGTAAAATCATTGTTTGGTAATTTTCAGATGGGACATTGGTGCTACAAATATACTTCCAGAATATATGACGATAATTTATAAGACACTCTTACATATTTATAATGAAATTGAGGGAGAATTGGACAAGCAAGGAAGATCATACTGCCTTCGTTATGCGAAAGAGAAGGTAGGCAATTAATTTCTAGCTTCATGGTTTATAAATATATATATAAATTAATATTTGTTTTCTCTTAATTTTTTTTGTTTGACTATATATATATGTATATATGTATATATATAATATCCTCAGGTGCAAGAATCAGTTGCCATGTACTTTGTAGAAGCCAAGTAGTTCAATGAAGGTTATGTTCCAACAATTGAGGAATATGTGGAGGTTGCACTTATAAGTGGTGGCTACTTAATGCTGGCAACAACTTCCTTCGTTGGTATGGGTGATATTGCAACTAAGGAGAGTTTTGAATGGATATCTAAAAACCCTAAGATTGTAAGAGTATCATCTGTAATCTGCAGGCTTATGGATGACGTAGTTTCTCACAAGGTATGTAGCATATATGCATACTTAATTAACTTTGTTGGTTAATTTATCCTAGCTATATATATAATTAATTAATTCCATGTATACATATATAATATTGTTGTATGTCACATATGTAGTTTGAGCAACGCAGAGGACATGTTCCCTCGGCTATTGAATGCAACATGAAGCAGCATGGTGTTTCTGAGCAAGATGAAGTTAATGTGTTTTGGTAGGAAGTTGAAAATGCATGGAAAGATATGAACCAAGAGTTGCTCAAACCAACATCTTTTCCTATGCCTCTGAATGAGCGGGTTCTAAATTTAGCTCGCGTGATTGATTAAAGACTAAATTGCCTCACTGTTGAAAGACCCTGTACCTCTTTGAAAAGCTAGCATGCATTTCGATCTGTTGATTATGATTATCACATGTATTAAGTATATATGCACTAGCTTTGGAATAATGCATTGGATTAGATTCCATGTTATAATAATAATCGCGTCTTCATGAAATAAATAAAGCATTTAATTATTATCAATACTATAGAAATTAGAATAATTCATTTTGTAGTGTTACTATACACTACTTCATAATCACATTGATTATTATACAAATTTAAAGATAGAGACTTTTGAGGAATTGAATGGTAACGAACTAACAAATTTATTGACTTTATGCCCATTAATAGGAGAATAAACTGTTCCCCTGGGTTTACTCTAATTAACCAATTCCCTTTTATATTTTAAAAATTTACCCTTACATCCAACAGTTAGTTAAACTAATGGTCAAATTATCTTTTTAGGGATAAATTCGTTTTTGAACATTATATAAATAAAAAATAAAAAATTAGATTAATAAAAATTTAGTCTCCTAAATAGGTAATTTAATTTTTAAAAAAGTAAAATAAAATTAAAAATTAAAAATTATCTTTTAATATTATTAAAAAAATTATAAAAAATTTATCTTTTAATATTATTAAAAAATTATAAAAAATTTATGATTTAATATTTCATAAATTAAATTAAAAAATTACAGTATCCTACCAAACCCCAAATCTCTAATCCTAATTTCATCTCCAATTCTTCCCAAATCCCTATCCCTAATCTAATCTTATCCATTTTACTACATAGAGAAAAATTTCTTCTTCCCGCAGAATGTGGCCTTCTCCTTCTTCTTCCACATCTAATTCTAATTGTGGTTGCATTTCATGATTCAGGGCACTTATAATACATAATACATCAATGTCTAAACACAAGCAACAAATCTTCATCTCCCTACAGCAAACTCTTCATATAACAAGAGAAAAAAAAAAGACAAATCACAACTCAAATTATAAATAAAAGCTTCAAAAACCTCTAATTCTACTGCAGCCAAAAACCTTCAAAACTCTCAGCCATGGGTGTTCAAACATCAACCTTCGCCGCATCACCACCAGGCACCACGACCTTAGCACCCTCCTCTGCTTCTTCACCGCTGCCTCACCACCACTACCTGATCTACAACCTCCACGACCCACCAGTACCACCTTAATTGCACCCTCCTTCCTTGGCCCCTCCCTCCTCGTCGCCCCCCACGACCACAGCACATCAAGAAACACGTTCAATCCCACCGATTTGGTGGTTTTCCCGAACCATTGTTCCTATTCTTTTCTAGTTGGTTGCTCCACAAGGACTACTGCTTGATCTTTGCTCTTACTTTATTACTGGATTAGGATGAAAGATTAACACTGCCTAAATCACAAAACAAGAGCACCATTATTGAGATAAGAAAGAGAACCTTTCTCGTTTGAGTTGAGAGAGAGGAAGACTTGAGACTGAGAGAGTAGAAAAATAAATAAATAATATTTAAAAAATACATTATTATACATTAATAAAAAAAGTATTATTATATAAATAATATTAAATAAAAATATTATTATATTTAAAATGTTGTTCGTCAGACCCATTTGCTATAAGATTATTTTTGTTGTTGTTTTTAAAATCAAGAATTTTTCGTTAATTTTATTAACAGTTGGATGTAATGGATAATTTTGAAAAAAAATAAGATCGTTTGGTTAATTAGATCAATTATGTGGAGGTATCAATCAATGTCATGATATTTTATTAATGGGCATAAATGATAATATTAAAATAAATTAAATATATGGTAGCCAAAATTATTAGTAGAATTATTTCAACAAACATAATTATTAATTTATTGGTTAATTCAGGTATGTAAGTAGGGTTACAAAGAAACATAATATTGTATACATGCAATATGTTGAAATTAAGCAATTAATTGATGCTTATTAGTATCCCAGTTGGTTGGCAATCACTAATGTGAGTAACTGAGTGAGTGCCAATCATACCTCCAAATATATATGCACTATTCGGTTTACAAGGATTTAAAGATATTACCGTTAGTTAAAGTCATCAATTAATTAACATTGTGGGTAATCTTCGTCACAATAGGTTCAAGATATTTTCACAATATTGTGACAAATATGTTGACTAATGTTAGTATTAGGTAGTTAGGTCCCAAGCATGATGTTTAAAGATGGAGACTTTTGTGGAATTCAATCATAACAAATTGCATGTATTTTACCCCCCTTTTCGGACCATTTATAATATTGACCATTTTCTATTGCCTTTTAACCTAAATATTTTCCTTCCACATTTTCATTTTTGGTTTGAATTTTATTTGAATTTGACACATTACCCATTAGCGAAGGTATTTTTACTAATTCCAATTTTTTGTGACATCGAAATTAAATTGATATGATAAATGATGTGAAGTAAATCAACTATATAAAAATAAAATTGATAATTAAGTATGCATGATATTTTAGTAATGGGCATAAAGTCATTAATGATAATATTGAAATAAATTAAATATACGCCTAAAAAAGTATCTCGTGCCTAGTATATGGTAGCCAAAATATTATTATTGAATTTGCATATGTGTATTACTGTGAATTCTAATTGATTGACATTGCATGACTCTCCGTCCATGCATGCTGGTTTGATTCTTTTCATTTTCATTAACTCAACTCTATAATTGAGCTACCTTGTATACAAGTTATCAATTTAAGATCTGCATACAACAAATTTTTCTCCCATTATCAGTTTGGATCATTGCATATATCATTAAAATCTTTGTTGTATGTTCCATACAATGGTACTATTGTCATTGTCGTTTGAGCTACCGTTCGTCATAAACCTAAAGTTGTATACGTATATAATATTGTTGTATGTACTTATATATAGTTTGAGCAAATCAGAGGACATGTTGCCTCAGCTATTGAATGCTACATGGAGCAACATGATGGTGCTTCTGAGGAAGATACAGTTAATTTGTTTCGAAAGGAAGTTGAAAATGCATGGAACAATATGAAGGAGGAGATGCTTAAACCAACAACTATCCCTATGCCTCTGTTGGAGTGGGTTCTAAATTTTGCACGTGTGATTGATTATTTATAACATGATAGTGATAACTATATCGATTGTCATTTGGTTGAAGACCAAATTATCTCATTGTTGAGACCCTCAAACTCTTTGAAGAGCTATAATTTATTTCGATTTGTTGATCATGATCGTCACACTTAATTTAATTATTATATATGTATTGGCTTTGGAATAATGAATTAGAATAGATTTCATGTTTTAATAGTCTCGTTTACAAGAAACAAATAAAGCATTTAACTATTGCCAATGCTTTAAAAATTAGAGTAATCCATTTTGTAACATCTACATTAAATTGATATGACAATGGGAAATAATCCAACTACATAATAGTAAAATCGATAATTAAGTATACGTGATATTTTATTAATGGGAATAAATCAAGTCACCAATTTGAGCAACTCGAGTGACCACCAACTCTATGTATGCACTATTTTGTTTACAGCAATTTAAAGATATTACTGTTTGTTAAAGTTATCAATTAACGAACACGAGAATTGATTAATGTTAGTATTAAACCCAGCTGCATGAAAAGACAACTTTACATCTAGTTAAAGGCTCAAAGATAAATCTAGCAAGTCCAATCAAAACCCATCAGACCCAATTAACATGTGGAAGTTTAAATCAATAAGAAACTCTAGTTATGATATGTTTAAAAGGAAGATGATATATCTGATTCCAAGGAATCGTAGATAAACACTAATAGAGGAAATTAATTAGTTTATGTTTAGGAGAAACTTTACAATGTAAACTATTAAAAGGAGTGGTAAAGAGAGAGAATAAGAAAGTAATAGAGAGAAAAAAAAAAAAGATAGCAAGAGAAAAGAAAACAATAGAGAGAGACGGCTTTATTTGTAGTATGACAAACCTATTTTTGAGGATTAACAAAATCTCCCTCAAATATTCTACCCGTGGATATAGATAATACATCGAATCATGTAAAATTCTGGTTTTTGTGTTTCTTTACCTTACATAATTTATCTCAAATTACCAATTTGCACTATTGACTAGATTTTTGCATCAACACAAATTATTTATAACATTAAACAAGCATACATATATTTGATAGATGTAGCAACCTAGTCAGTCCATATTCTAGTATAAATATTATATGTTATGAGCTCTTTTAACCAATTAGACTGCACCAAAATAGTCGAAGCATTTTTAAATTAAGGATGCCCTTAGCTAAACCCTGCAATATTGTGTATCTCTACACACTTTGTTTATGAAAAAAACCCATTTATATCAAATTATTTATTTTGTTGTTTTGAATATCAAAGGATGTATATATACATATATATATATCATAATTTAACATGAAGAACTTGATTGATTAAAATGAAAACAATGAATATTTAATTTAATTATTTATCAAATGATATATACAATTGTAATTTGACAAAAAAATTTCAAAATTTTTGCGGGGATCCAGGGTAGGTCGAGGATAGAGAATTATCCCTATTTCTAACCTGTTTTCAATTTGGGAATTAATAGTGTCTCTGAACTCGACCCAAACGGGTTAGGTCCCTGCCGGAATTTTTGTTATCCCTACTTATTGGGGACTAATATAAAGTAAGTGAAATAACAATAATTTATTTTTAATTATAAAATAAATATGTAGACTATACTATATTTTTACCAAAACAATGTTATTTTGATAATAAAATTAATTACCACTTTTTTGTAAATGATAGTTGATTTAGTCGTAAATAATATATCTTTTTACAATTAACTTGTATTCAACTGCAAATACTCTTTTATTTGTAGAAACAATAATAATTTATTTTTAATTATAAAATAAATATGTAGACTATACTATATTTTTACTAAAATGACGATATTTTGATAATAAAATTATCTACCATTTTTTTTAAATAATAATTGATTTAGTTGTAAGTCATATACTTTTTTACGATTGACTTGTATTCAGCTACAAATACGCTTTTATTTGTGGTGAATTGAAAATCGGTCGCAAAAGAGTTTTTTTTTTTTTTAGTGAAGATTCAAGCATATATTAATATAAATAAAATAAAATATAAATATTTATTCTAAATAAAGATTATAAAAATTCTTTTTAGAATCTTTTAATATAAAGTCAGGGATAAATAGGAATATCGCTTTTTTAAACAGTGTAACAAATATTTTTCCTTTCAATTTGTAAATAACTGTCACCATAACTAATGTGAATTAATTTAAAACAATTGCTTTTCTGGTTGATTAATTATTGTTAATTATTCTGACAATAAAAATATATTAATAAAATATATATATATAAAAACTTACCCCAACAACATTTTTTATGAAGAAAAATTGAATCACGAGTATCAAGAAATCATACACATTTTGACGACAATGTTGATTTTTGTTAAGCTTGTAAAATATATTAAAAATGACACAAAATTTTTAATAAATATTAAAAAGTAAACATTTTATTTTATGATATAAAAAAATCTTGGAAAAAGAAAATCGTGTTATTAATTAGCGCCTCGTTTATGACATATAAAGAAAAAGAGAATGACAATTCACATACAAAACCTTGTTTAGAAAACAGAGATTACGTCCACTGAATTTAGAGCACACATTTATCAATTTTTTTTATCTACACATTAAGCGTATTTTAAAATTTTATTTATCGAGAAATAAGAAATATTATTGCAAAGATGCATTAATCTTATACTGCAATTGGCATACATATTTGCATTAGTCTTACTTTATTTGCAAGCTGAGACGAGGGAGGAAACTAAGGTACAACATATTTGCAACATATATTTTCTATTACGCTCCGTTAACTTTTTGCAATATATATATAATTGTTTAATTATGCTAATAATTTGAGATTTCTTGATCATACATATAGATAATTTAGTAGATACTAGACAACCCCTAATATTTAAAATAACCTTTTTTTTCGTAGGAATAGAATTTAGTTCTCATTACAATGATATTATTGAATACATATCTTTACTTTAGTATCATGAATTAGGTAAATATAACAATATTTCATTTTATTTCCTGTCTATTAGAAAATAAGTTTCCAATGAAAAATTAAAAAAAAAATCACATGAGGCTATCAATCTATATACAGACCATAGCTAAAAAGAAAAGATTTCATTTTGTTTTATTTTAGATTTTAAAGATTTAAACTAGAAAATTTTAACACTGCATAAATAGGCCATCAATCACAGGAATATATCAATATATGTAAGCATAAATATTTATAACAATATTTATTGAAAAGTATCACTCACTCATTATTAATTACTATTGAATTATATATATGTACACATTCATAAATATTATCTTATTTACAATTATATATAAAATATATATTGATTAATTAATCATATTCCCTTTAAACTTATTTTATCTTATTCACAACTAAAAAATAAATGCACTCACTGCTGATTACTCATACTATTATGATATTATATGTTAAATTACTTAACGATAAATAATGTGGACACCAATTGCAGTAGAATTATGCTTCAAAATTCTACCACTTCAAATATTGAATTCCTTGAATTTCAGAACCCATGTCCCATCTCCTAATTGCCAGATGTTTCTGGATAAATTAAAAACTATAGAATAATTGACGTAATTTTGAAGAGTACAACCGGATATGCTACTTTTAATTGATGTAGTATCTGAAGATTATGAGACTGGTTATCCCATTAATGTTACATGGAATATGATAGCTTATCATTCAAGAAACAATTTAGTATAGAACTTCAGCAATATCAATATTTAACGATTTAGATTTACAAAAATTTGAGAAACTTATTTTGGAGAGAATTTAATTGTATGAGGAGGACTTAATGGAAGATATAGTGCTTCCAAAGGTATTTCAGTAAGATTGATGAGCAAACGATAAACAGGAATATAATAAAAAACTTTTATGCATATTCATTTATATGCAATTTTGTACCTTCTAATATGAACCGAAAAGATGTCATAATAAGAATCTAATTTTCTTTTAAAAAAAATTGAATTTCAGATTTTTTTTTCTTTTTCAAATAACTAGTAGATTGTTACAACAATATCTAAATCAATTTATTAAGTGCGAGTTAGTGTGGGTTTTGTAAAAATAAATAAATATCCTTAATTTTTATCAGTTTGACCCATTAGAATATAGTCATTTTAGTCTCTAAACTTGTAAACTAATGAAACATGGTTATTCTCATAATTACCAAAATTAAGAAGGATTCATACCTTTTTATATTAATTATAAATTTAATTATTTTTTAATAAACTATAATGAATATAATATAATTTTTTTATAAATATATATAAAAAAGAAAAAGGACTTATAACTTTAAGGTTTGACTTATTGAATTAAATTTATTGGTTTCAAAAATATTTACTAAAATTTTTATGTATTAAAAATAATAATTATTATTTATTTAAAAAATTAATTATAATGTTTTATTTCCTAATAGTATATTAGGAATAAAGCAGATAATAACTGAATATAAATCATAATTTAAATTTATAAATCAAACAATGATGCGAAGTCAATGTTCACTGCCTGCAAAATATTGATCAATTTCCAAGAAATGTGAAACCCCGATGTGCTCGTAAATATTTATTACTTGCAATTTGGGGCACCGACAATGCGGAGGATAGTGTATAGCTGTATGTGGCTCCCTAGCCCGCTATCATTGCATGTCTTTGCCGGTCTTCTATTCTTGTTTCTCTTTCTCTATCTCTTATCAACAAATCTTTATGCCACAACCACATGTAAACTTTTAGTTGGTGGAATCATTTCAACATCAACAAGTGTTCATTTGTATTCTTATAATTATTTTTCGAAAGAGATGACGTAGAAAAACTGTTTAGATGGTCCTCATTTATTTGCTTATTGTTGTTTTTCAAATACATAAATAATTGGAATCATGTATGTAGTAATAAATAGTAATAAATTATGATATAATATAATAACTAAATTTATTATTTTTATTAAGTACTTTATGTATTTGATAAGGGTTTCGTTGTTAATCTTATGTTTCACAATTTAAACTATCTATCTTCTACTTCTCTAATAGTTTAAATAATCCTTATCATCTCATTTATCGAGTGATCTCTAAAATATTTACACAATTTAATGTTTTTACATTTTTTTTTTATCATTTAGTCGACTTAGGTTTATTATATTATAATTCTATTAAATATGTTATTTTAAAATAAGATATATTTTATGTTTTAATGTTTACACATTCTGTTTAATTAATAAAAATTTTTTTTTAAAAAACTTGTGTATTTTATTATTCTTATTTTTACTTAACCAATAAAAATAGGCTTGTTTTACTTGGTAATAATAATTATTATTATTACTCTTATTCTTATTGTTGTCATTTTATTCTTGAAAATGATACTTTAAAAAATTATATGAGATTGATTATTTCAGTTCTCTTATTATTTAAAAAGAAATTATGTATTATTCTTATTATTTCATTAATATACATAATTTGAGAAATATGTCATAAGAAAACTGATATAAATATATTTGTTGGAAAACACGTGGTGGACTGATATCAATTGTTGGGCCCTCTGATGTCAAATTGTTGAAATATGATATTAAATGTTGGAACACGCTTTTTATTTATTTTCAAAGAATCTCACACAGTACAAATAATTTTAATAATAAAAGAATTACACTCGTATATACACACTAACAGAGACATACAAACATACGGATTCATCAGAGTCTTTTCTCTCACAAATACAGATTCGTCGAAGTCTCTCTCTCACGAAAGCTCCTTCAGCAATATCACTAAAAATATTAACACAGCTAAGTAATTTCGTTAGCCGTGTTTTGTCCATATATGATGCAGGCGGGATAATGAATGGGATAAAAAAATATCTTATCAAACACTAAATCATAGCAATGCATTATACTAACATGATAAATCATGATTTTGAATTTTTTTTTGAATTTTTTTAAATAAAAGGATATATTTATAGATGTGGTTGTGGTTAGCGGTACAAGAAAGCTCTGTTTAATACAAAAGTAGGCTCTAATATCAATTAATGTAGGTGGAATAGTGGGTGGGATAAAAAATACTTTGTCGAATGCCGAATTTTATTCAGTTCTTTGACGCAATAAATTAGATAAACGTTCTAAGGGATAGGATTAGATGTCGATTAAATAAACGTCCTAATGGACGGGATTAGATGTCTTCTAACTCTAATGGTTTGAAACACGATATTAAGATAACAATTTCATGATAAACAAAATTAAAAAGAAATATTTTATTAAATAAAAAGATTACTTAAACAATTATACAGGGCTCTTTATATATAATAGAGAAAATTTAATATTACAAGTTAAGTCAAATAAGAAAAATAACTCCTATCTAAATAAGAAAATTAAGAATTTAAATTATAAATTGAATTGATAAGAATAAAAAAATTTTCTAATTAATTAAATTATAAAGTTATCCTACATCAATATACTTGTCCTTTTTCTTCTCATTTCTTTCTTTGTTATGTTGAATGATTATGTTTTTCTTTTTTTTTTTTCGAACAATTATGTTGAATGAATGAATGCGTGAACTGGAAGAATTAACTGCTACAGCTTCTTTGATACTATAGTCGACAGAATTGACTTTTCAATTTCACTATTTTGCGTATGAATTCGATTTTGCACATTTTTAATTTGGTCCTTTTGGACTTTCTTATTCTAGAATTGCATCAATTAATTTAATTTCTACAATTGAGTCTTTCTAGAATTTCCTAATTCTTAAGCTTGGTTTAATTTTCTGACAATATTATATATATATATATATATATATGTATTTATGTTTATAAATGATCTCTAAATGTGTTATGTAATACTTGTGTATAGATATAATTTATGTTGAGTGATTGATCTATATTTAGTAAATGGTGTTTGAGAAGATAGTCTTAGGCCAATGAAATTAATTGGTTTCACGCTAATAGCTCTAATAATTGGTCAGTCTTGGTGCATCCTACTCAGATCAGCTCAGGAGAAATCTTGGTCGGATCATGTCTGGTCAGGAAAATCTAGCAGTGTTGCAGGCTCAAGAAAATCATTGTTCATTAGTATCTTGTGAGAATGAGAAACTGATTTAAGTTTGAAATTCTAATTATGAATATATTTAAATAAGGTCCATTCCTAATACTACTAGCGCGAGGAAACTGATAGTATATATACCACGCCCTACCTATGTGGATTCATTCATGAGACTATATAAATTCAGCAATAAAGCTTTTCTTGTGATATTGAAACCCTTAATTTCAATATCAACAGTTATGGTGATGATTAAGGAACAAACAATTGCCAAGAGCCATCAACCAAAAAAGTTCATAAAAAAGATTCATCGAACTCCAATGTTCTGCCTCCCTCATTGTAGCCATCTCAAAGGGAACGATGATGCATGATAGCAATTACAGGAAAGCGAACGGAGGTACTTGGAGAATGAAAGCAGGTAAGGGCTTTGGAAAATAAAGCGGGAATAATGGAGAGAGAAATTGAGAATCTAAAAAGGATGATTCAGGAAGATGTCATTGGTGGACGGAATCTGGCGAAGTTGGGGTTACCGGAAAATGAAGAAAGAGTTATCTCGCTAGGAATTCGTCGCAAAGGATCATCTATCAGGAAATTTGAGAGTAAATAGCAGGAACAAGATAAAGAGAGGTAGAAGAATGCTCGAAAGAGGAGCCTATTGTATGAAGGCCGCAATGAAGAAACCCCTTTCTGTGATACAATAAAGCTTGATTAAAAACCAGTCCTTGATCGACATAAACAGAATTAGGGCAAAAGAAGACTTGAAAGCAATATGGGTTCAGTGGACATGAGAACCTACTTGAATTAGAAGCTCGGAAGGATGGAGATAAGACCATCATAGAAAAAATGCCAGACTAGGCTACGCCTACTGTCAATCATGTAGTAAGTAGGAGAGAGATGGAAGAAAGGATTCGGGAGTTTACTGAAGAATTACAGGTTGAAAGAGAAAAGGATTGACAGTAAGACAAAAACTTGTTGGAGGGAATAGAATTTTCATTGAAGACCCCCTTTCCAAAGGAAATACAAGATCTAGTTCTACCTCGAAAATTTAAGATGCCTTAAATCTTGCCGTATACAAGAAAGATGGACTATGATGATACAAAGTTTAACAGAGTTGTAGATATGCCGCCCATTCTCCTTAACCTTGGAAGGGCAAGCAAGACAATGGTATAAGAATTTGAGGCCAAAAAGCATGAAAAGCTTTGATCAGCTCTGCAAGTAATTCATCAATGAGTTCAGAGAAGTAATAGCCATAGTAAAAAACCCCAACTTGTTATTGTTGATAAAGCAAGGAAGGAATGAAAAATTGAAAAATTTCATAAAACGATACCATGAGGAATTTATAGAGGTCGAAGCCTTCTCACATCTCTTGGCATCGGAAAGGCTCAAGAAAAAACTAACAATGGATAGAGGATGGTTTGCTGTCCATAAATGAACCGTAACTATGTACGAGTAGGCTCGGAATGAGATTTTCAAAGAAATTAAAATAGAGAATTTGATGTTGGTAATGAAGAAAGATAGTTGCTGCAGTATATGGTAAATGAAAATTCACAGAGTTGAACACCCTTTTATTAGTAATATATGAGGAGATTAAAGATTTGGGTCTGTTGCCAGGGCCCTGGCCCTCAAGGTGCGCGTTTCATCAATATCATAGATACACAATGGATCAGTGTCGAATTTAAGAGAGCGGGTGGAAATCCTTGTGTAGAATAATTATCTGAATTGATACAAAGCGAGAACATAAGAAACGGGAAAAGGCTCTGAACACAAGAGGACAAAATTAGAAGATTCAGTATGTAGGAGCATGGTAATTTTAGGAGGACTAATGCTGACAGGTAACTCCAACAGCAAAAAGAGAAATTACTCAAAGTACCCATTACCAAACACTCCCGCCGACTATTATGTGATAAGTGTCAGAGTCGAAAAGAAACCCTATTTGGTATTGGTTTCGATCATATTCACTGATAAGGATGAGACAGGGTTGGCCACTCCCATGATGATGCTTTGGTAATAACATTGGAGGTCAGCTTCATTAAGATCAATAGGATTTTGGTAGATATGAAAAGCATGGCCAACATGATATTCAAGGAGACTCTAGAATCTTTGAGAATTGAGAATCTAAAGATAGGACCCGCAGACACAACTTTGTACAAATTTACAGATTTGTAGATTCATATATCCTTCCATTGGGTTCAGTTCAGTTGCCACTAACAATGGGGGATAGAACATATCAAAAGACCACAATGATAGAATTTTAAGTTGTGGACTTAAAAATGCCATAACACTATAATCTTAGAAAGGCCTTTCTTGAGAAAAACAAGGGCGGTGGAGAGTCTACACTACTTAAAGCTAAAATTTCAGGCAAGCAAAAGGATTAGTGTAATACGAGGGGATTATAAGGTCGCCCGAATATGTTTTGTGGCCTTTTTAAAATAGCACTATTGTATAACAGTGAAACATGTTAGAGAATTGAGTGAGAATAATACCAAACAACAAAAAGAGATGGATAAGTTGGAATAGAAAATGAGATAGAAAAGTATGCGACCAATAATCGAGCTAATGAAAAAATTAGAATCAATATCCCTTGACCTATTAAGGCTAAAGTGGATAGCGAAGATTGGCTCTCAACTACCAGAGAAAGAGAAAAAGAGGCTGGTTATATTTTTAAGAGAACACATAGACAGAGAGAGAAGACTCAAAATTTTGGCATTTGTACATAACAGAGAGTCAAATACTCAGGGTGGAGGAGTTGACATAATCCTATCGGACCAGGGAATGATAAGTTAGCCTATGCCCTACATGTTAATTTCAAAGTGACAACTAACGAAGCAAAATACTAAATTTTATTAGCGGGACTTGGTTTAACTTTGTTAATTGGAGTAAAATATCTCAAAGTAAAAGGAGATTTGCAATTAAGGGTAAACCAAGTTTCTGTCAAATTTCAAGCAAGAGGTGAAAGCATATACGCCTATTTAAACAAAGTTGCAGAATTAATGAAGCGGTTTAGAAAGGTGGTATAACAGAAATCCCACAGTCATATAATACAAAGGCGAATGCCTTAGAGAAGTTAGCTTCAACTTATAAGGGAAGTTTCTAATAATAATCCCTGTGGAAGTGCTACGTCCAAAAAGTGTGAGACAAAAAAAGATGAAAGCTTATCAGAATAACACGACGTATCAAATTCTAACTTGGATGGATCCAATCTGAAAAACACATTCTTGACAGGAAGTTGCCAGAAGACAAGAAAGAAGCCAGAAGAATTAAGAATAGATCCTTGAGTTATTCGATGATCGATAGAATATTGTATAAGCGAAGATTTGAGTTACCCTACCTATGTTGTGTTGATAAGAAAGAGGTAAACTATGTGCTCAGAGAAATTTACATAGGCATCTGTGACGACGATGGAGGAAACAAGTTAATATCATACTGCGTTTTGCATCAAGAGCATTACTGGCCGACATTGCACTAAGATGCAACAAAGATAGTGCAATCCTGTGCAAGTTATCAATTTCAAGGGGATATCCCGAAATAACCTTATGAACAACTTACCTCTCTGCTTAGTTCGTAGCCTCACTTAGTGGGGACTAGATTATTTGATCAACTCACTGCTAGTGGGATGAAGTATGCGATTGTCACTATCGACTATTTTACAAAATGGGTAGAAGCGAAGCCATTAGCTTTCATAATGAAGAAAAAGACCATTGCCTTCATAGAAAGGAACATAATTTATCAGTTTTGAATCTCTTGCACATTTTAAAGCAAATGGATAGAGGCGGTGAACAAGAATATCAAGAAAGTATTAAAAAAGTGACTTGATGATAAAAGGAAGGTGGGTTGATGAATTACCTCAGGTCCTTTGAACTTATTGAACAACGGCAAGAACTATGGTTGAAGAAATACTCTATTCTTTATCTTTTGGTTTTGAAGAAATAATACCAGTAAAATTGGAGCACTATCATTTAGAGTAAAGCAATTCAATGAACATAAGAACAATGAGTTAATGGAATTGAGCTTGAATCTATTAGAAGAAAAGCGGGATCAGGCACTCATCAGGATGGCTACCTATCAATAGCAGGTGGCTAAATATTGTAACAGAAGAGTTTGATCAAGGGCTTTTTGTGAAGGAGATTTGGTGTTGCGACGAGTTACACAAAATATCAAAGTAACTGGTTATGAAGCCTTAAGAGCTAATTGGGAAGGGCCATATAAGGTGACCAAGATTGTTAAACCAGGGGTTTATAAGTCACAGCACCCAAATGAGAAAGAGGTCAAGAAGCTGTGGAACGCAGAGATGCTGAAAAAGTATTTCTCTTGAAGATTTGAATGGTTCTAACTAAAAAAGATTTGGTCCTAGTTCAGATCACATAGTAATCGTTAGGCTATGTAATTTTTTAATTATCACAAAAAGATCTACTCTCAGTTCAAATCAGACAAACAGCAACTAGAAGATTAATAGATTCTAATCCTTTGTGAAAAGTTATTGTAAAATGGTCTGATCTCAGTTCATATCAAACAACAAGCATTAAAAGTAATAAACTTTCTTATTTAAAAAATTATCACAAAAAAATTTGACTTTTATTTAGATCAAATAGTCAAACCTAATTCAAATGATTATCACAAAATCAACTTCGACCTTAGTTCGGCTTAAATAATAATAACTTTCTTTATTTCCACTATAATGAGATCATCAACCTAACCTCAGTTCAGGATACATAACAAATAAGCCAACGAGTTTTACGTTCGCTTAGAAAAATCACAATACACAATTCCTATTATTGCTCAATTTGGATAAAGACAAGTTTAAGCTGTTTCAGCAAATTATTTGATTATACAACAAAAGTAAATTTGAAGAAACATCATTTCAGCATAAAGAAATTAAAAGCAAAGTAACATCATTATTTTTGAAATTTAAACAAGCTGTAAATAATTGAATATTTTATTATTAAGGGAAGTGATGTTTGAAAATAATTTTTGTTTGAAAGGAAATGTTGCTTTTCTTTCTGATGTAAGGAAAAAATAAGAATGGAAACAAAAATTAGGCTTTCTTTAGAGATGATGAAATTATGCCGAAAGTCAGAGTTATAAGAGGGGAATGTGGTAAGTCTAGGCTAAGTAGGGTTAGAATCCTTAATAGGCTCTACAATGACTACTTCCCTGTGATCTCCAACTTCTGGTTGAATGGGTCTAATGGTTCCAAGCTTGTCAAAAAGTCAATCTAGGTCAAGCTCCTCATATTTCTTTTAGAAGATCTGTCAAGCCAGCTCTAAAGCTTCCTTAGCAGAAGCGTTCCTTCACTTTACCTTTAGTTTGAGAAAGTTCATCTTCCAAATCTTTATTAAGATAAGCAAGGTTCACCACACAAGAATCAGGCTGGGATACTTGAGCCTTGAGGTCTACAACTTTGTCCTCAAGAGCACTACGCTCCCTTGCCTACCTCATCCTTTCTCCACTCAGTTAAGCTTCCAAGCTCTCTTCTTGTTTCTCTAATTCCTTCAGTTTCCTGTCCAGAAAGCCCTTCTCCAACGTTAACTAGTCTATGGACTTATGCAAATTCACCTTTGCAATAGAGCATTCCTTCATACTTTCGATATACAAGGTAAGAGAATGATAAACCTGTATCAACCAATCAACAAGCTAGAAAGGATGATCACAATTAAACAAGGATAAGAAGATTAGAGATAATCACCTTGCTAAACTGCTCGTGTATCTTCTCTAAAATGGTATTAGTATTGGTGACATCTACCTTTGATGACAAAAACGAGTCAATCGCATCGACCAGGTAATTGATAGAAGGGATTAGGTGTTCAAAAAGTTCTCTCGTCTCCTCCGGGATATCCGTTTAGGAGAGACTCCACTTTAACATTTTCTTTCCTTTGTTTGATATATTGTTTCTTAGCCGGCTTCTCTTTAGCACTTTTAAAAGCCTTCGCCTGATGTTTTACTTTGTCCTTGGGAGGGTTTTTTGTTTTTGTCCTTCTTAGAACCTTGATTAGCCTTCTTTCCCTTTACCTTAGGGTCGGCTGCTTTCTTTTTGGTGACCCACTTTTATCTTGCTCAAACTTCTTAGAGGATTCTTGTTTGTTCTTCATTGAAGCTCTAGGCTGAGTATTTAGTGAAGAGAGAACGAAGCCTAATAAGCTTAGAAGTTTTCCCTTACCTCTCTTTGGAGCCATTTTCCCTATAAAACATAGAAAAAATTGGATAATGACTTGTGCAAATATATATAATAACAATAATAATAATAATAATAACTAATTTTAGAAGAAGGACGATCAAAATGCTCACTTTGACCGGTGGTGGATTCATTTTGATCGATTTCAAGAGTGGATCCCTTCTTTACCCCCAGAGCAACTTTAAGCTCTTCGCGGGTAGGGGCAACCTCAACGAGGTTAGAGCGTATGAGTTGGGTAGAGGAAATTAAGGTTCTTTGATTAGTTTGTTTTACACGCCCCCATGCTGAATTTTGATAAAAGAGGGATGGTTAAGTCAAACTTTGAACCCTAACCAGCAGCACAAGTAAAGAAAAACATTAATGATTGTGTTCGGTACAAAAAACCAAACACATCATTTTGACTCTATCAGATATACTTATGGAGAACGGTTTAAATGCATAGGTATTAGGCCATGTATATTCATCCCAACTAGAGAGGACTAGCAACAATCACTGCCTGCATAAAACCACTTATCCTTCGAGTTTTTGTTATAGGAAGGGTTACCCCTGACTAACTTATTAGCCTTATTGCAAGCTTAGAGATAATAGAAACTCGAGTATTTCTTCGATCCTTTCTTGAGAAAGAACAAGTGTTTAATTTTACCGATGGTCGGTAAGGTTTGTTCAACCATAGCTTAGATCACATATAACCTAGTGATAGTCCTCTAACCACTCAGGTTCAGCCGGTAGGGAGGAATTCTGAAACCATAAATTAAAGAGGCGAAGTAGGGCTGTAGTGGTAACCTAGCCCTAAAGAAAAATAACTCTTCATTGAAAGTCACTTTATCCCTCTATGGCAGCTTGGGAATTCATTGGCCTCGAGAAACCTTAAGAGTGATGGATTTAGGGATTTGATCAAGTCTCATAAAGGCTATAAGATCAACCTCGATGATGCTAGAAGGGAATTAATTGACTTTGAATGGGCTGTTCTCTCTGGTCAGGTCAGCGGAAGTGTATTGAACCATGGGATGATGGTTGCTGTTAGCATGGAGGTTCTCTTCAAAGTCTGACTCACCTTAGTCATCTTCAAACTCGTTATTTTCCTCATCATTGCCACTCACATTCCAATCCCCTTGTCTATTTGGTACTAAAGGTGCCTCAAATACATTCTTTAAGGTACCAATTTATGGCTACTTAGTTCGAAGAGTGGATTTCAAGGTACAGGCTAATCGGATTATTGGGTGACTCTATCTACAGACTTTAGAGAACTTCTTAGTCTCTCATGTTGAATTGTTCAGGGTCTATTTCTCCTTGCATATGGTCAAAAGAATTTTTAGACAAGATTACTACTTCGGGTTTCAGATGAAAATACTTAAAGGCATTTGATTTAGGATCTAAGATGGTTAAAGGGATCTCGGCATTGGGGTCAAAAATAGCTAAATGTTGGGCTTTCCTTAAAGGAATGGTTTTGTATTCCCTAATGAGCTCAACTCTAATCCTACAAGAAAGTTAGTTTTAGGCTTTGTAATCCGTCTCAGAAATTACCTTGGGATATAACTACAGTTAAGCAACAATTCTATTCAAATAAATTCAAAATTGCCTAAAAGAGGGAAAATCTTGGTGCATGAGATCAAGAATGTTTCCTTTTGATCACAGAACTCAATCCTAGAGTTTCTCTGACATTTCTATGTCGCAGCCTGATCCCAGTCAAAACCCTACTCAAACAAGAGAAACCTAAATGTCTAAGTCTAGCTTCAGAATGCTTTTTAGGTCGATTATTTTGGCTTCTAGGAATTAAAGTAAGTTTGAGTTGCAAAAGAGATTACAACGTTAATATAACAAATTTACATCTCAATAGCAAAAAAAAAGTGCACACAACAACGAGGTTTAAAGGGAAAGCAGTTTACTTGAACAAAGAAATTTGCCGCGAGTGGAGGGCAAACGCCAAAAATATGATGGAGCTTGTTCACAAATGAAGGACGAAGCCTGCAAACAATGAAGAGAGTTTTCGAAACTTTATGGAAAAAGTGAGAGAGTAAAGTGGTGACAAAGGGAAGGCTAAAACTTGTATACCCATTTTACCTTTCCTCAATCCATGTTGCAACGAAAATGAGTGGTTCTAATGATGCCACAAGGTCATCAGTTGATGTGGCAATTTTGCCAACACGGTGGACCAGTGGTGCGAAAGCATATGGCAATATGATAAAGGACTTAGAAGGTGGTAACAGTTGCAGCATTTATACACATTAATTATCAATGCGAAAATCAAGGTGAAGAGCAAGAATGTTTTCGCAGCGCTAGCATTTTGCTTGAACTTCAAAAGTCGCTACTATGCTCTGTGTTTAGCTACTAGGTAAGCATCGATTCTCATTAATTATAGGGAAGACCTACTGTTCAGAAGAAGCGATGGGTACACTTGATCAGGGGGATCTATAGATTATGTTCGGCTTGTACTCTGGTCAGCTTGGCATTGTTCAAAAAGGATCTGAGTTGCCCTAAAGTGAAGTTTTCAATGAAAACGTTAATTTTCACTGAAAAGTGGGTGGCTTGGTGTTTGGGAAGATAGTCTCACGCGCATGAAATTAATGGGCTTCATGCTAACAGCTCCAATAATTGGTCAATCCTACTGCATCCTGCTCAAATCAATGCAAGAGGGATCTTAATTGGATCATGTATGGTTAGGGAAGCCTATTTAGTGTTGTAGGCTCAAGGAAATCATTGTTCATTAGGGTCCTTATTAGAATGGGAAACCGATTTAAATTTGAAATTCTAATTAGGAAAGTATTTAAATAGGGTCCATTCGTAATAATAATAGAGCAAGGAAACCGATAGTACATATACCATGTCCTACCCATGTGGATTCATTCATGAGACCATATAAATTCAGCAATAAAGTTTTTCTTGTGATATCGAAACCCTTAATTTTGGTATCAACAAATGATATTGCTTCGGTTTATTTTCCTGAACTCATGGGATATCCTGGGATTTGTTTTTCTATAGCTTTTATGCAAAGTAATGGGCTCTAGAAAGTAAGAGTATTCCACGCCCTATTATTATTGTTCTTAAGTGTCTCCGTTCATCTTCATTTGTGTGGAAATTGGTACAATACTTGCTGGACTGTAGATTTTGAAAAATAATTTATAAAATAGAAAAAGGTCAGTTATATACTTTTTAACTGCACAATAAAAATCAATTTTCACAGCGAAATAAAAAATATTGTATACCAAAAATAACAAGTCATTTAGAATTTTTTATTTTTACAATATTAGCCTACAGTGATTCAAATTAAATTCACAGTTAAATTATGCGTCTAGTCAATTCCAATCTAATGGCTCTTATTGATACATCATGTTCTTATTAAATATATAAATGAGAGTGTCACCAGATTAAAAAAATATTTGGAATATAACTCATATTTTTACCCCTTTTTTTAAGGAAAAAAAAGATATATAAAGGAGAGACAAAATAATTAAAGAGATTATCTTTTTACCAATAAAATTAATTAGATTTTGAATAGATAATAAAACAAATATTTGAACAATATAATAAAATACAAAATATATTAAATTAATTTGTTTAATTTAATAAAAAATAATTTAACATAAAATATTTTAATAATTTAAATAAATATTTTAATAATTATATCATTTTGTTGTATTAACATAAAATATTATTACATTTTTTTTATATACATGAACTTGACATAAGAATATGAATTTATACAATGAAAAAATTAATTAAATAAAGATATACAATTATTCCTCGTTCAATTATTGAGGACAATATTGGAGTTATATCCTCGCTGTTTATTAAAGGTACAACAATATTGCGTTACTTTATTTATTATTTACGTTACTCTTGCATATTTTCCTCGTCGAATATGCAATGAATTTGTTAAAGCTGCAACAAATCTATTTGTTAGGTACAACTCTCTTAAATGATACACCATTTGAAAAATTAGACCACAGAAAGAGAGAGAGACATTAAAGTAAACAATTACTTTACGTTGTCCATTAGATGAAAACATTTATTGTGCCGTTTCTTACAATCTATATAAAAATTTCAAAGGTTATGAACATTATCACAGCATAAAACATATTTAATAACTCAAATTTCGTCAAATTCTATCGTTCAATTACCATACAATATGGTTGATACAATTGTTTCCACTGTCTTGGAGCAGTTGATTTCACTCCCTAAAAAAGAGATAGAACAACAGGTGAGGCTTCTTGTGGGTGTGGAAAAAGAAATGAAAAACCTTACCGACAATCTTAGTGCAAATCAAGATGTGTTGGTGGTTGATGCAGGGCAGAGACAGAGGAAGGATGCAGGCGTGAGACGATTGTTAAATCAGCTCAAAGACACATCTTTCGACTACTCAGACAGCAGGGAATTAAGATTTCACGTGGTAAACAATTTTAGTTTACTTAAGCTGTATATTTTCATTGCAAAATATCCTCAAGCAATTTTTTTAATTAATTAAATTGGTTTGGCCTAAATTAAAGTAATTTCTCTAAATTAATTATGCACAATCAGAAGTATTTGAAAAGTTCAAAGATGAAGAAAGTAAATTCAAGGCAACGTTGATAAGTGATGTTCAAGGCTTGTTAAGCTTGTATGAGGCAGCACATCTAGCCATTCACGGAGAAGATATTTTGGATGAAGCGATTGCTTTCGCTACCACTCATCTTAAGTCAGCTGTATCTCATGTATGCCCTAATCTTGCTGAACAAATAAATCATGCTCTCCACCGTCCTCTTCGTAAAACCTTACCAAGGTTAGGCACATTATACTTTTTGTCTATATCTATCGAAGAAATGATTCGTACAATAAAACTTTATTGAAGTTTGCGAAGTTAGACTTTAATGTATTACAAGCAACACATCAAAAGGAACTAAGTGTCGCTACAAGGTGAGTTCATTTTATACATTAAATTGCATCAATTAGCTTTTTATGGATAGGGTAGTTGTACTGATCATGCGAGTCAATTTGAGTTCTATTAAGAAAGTTTTAATATAAAGTTTAATTGAATTTCAAGTGGTGAAAAGATTTAGACTTCACTAATAAGCTACCTTACGCAAGAGACAAATTAGTGGAGTTATACTTTTAGATATTAGGAGCTTACTTTGAGCCAAAGTATGCATTAGCTAGAAAATTGATGATTAAAGTAATGTATATAACTTATATCCTAAATGATACATATGATACCTAAAGTACTTTTGAGGAGCTCAAACTCTTTACTGAAGCCGTCAAAAGGTAACCATATATACATATAATTTTTTTTAAATTATATATATATATATATAACCTTTTTCTATTTCATTTATTTAACTTTTAGTACGGTTATTTGGTAACTTTTAGATGGGACATTGGCACTATACATTTACTTCCAGAATATATAAAGATAATTTATAAGACACTCTTAGATATTTATAATGAAATTGAGGGAGAACTAGCCACGCAGGGAAGATCATACTGTTTTCGTTATGCGAAAGAGAAGGTAGGCAATTTCCGGCTTAATTCATGGTTTTTTTTATATATATTCATAAATTAATTAATATTATTTCTTATCTCTTAATTTCTTTTGTTCGACAACACATATTTATATATCCTCAGATGCAAGAACAAGTTGCAACGTACCTTGTAGAAGCCATATGGTTGAATGAAGGTTATGTTCCAACAATTGAGGAACATATGGAGGTTGCACTTATAACTTCTGGTTACTTACTGTTGGCAACAACTTCCTTCGTTGGCATGCGTGATATTGCAACTAAGAAGAGTTTTGAATGGATATCTAGTAACCCTAAGATTGTAAAAACATCATCTGTTATCTGCAGGCTCATGGATGACATAGTTTCTCACAAGGTATGTACCATATGTGCGTACTTAATTAACTTTGTTGGTTAATTGATCCTAGCTATATATATAATTAATTAATTCCATGTATACATATATAATATCGTTATATGTTATATTTGTAGTTTGAGCAAAGCAGAGGACATGTTGCCTTGGCTATTGAATGCTACATGAAGCAGCACGGTGTTTCTGAGGAATATGCAGTTAATGTGTTTAGGAAGGAAGTTGATAATGCATAAAAAGATATGAATGAAGAGATGCTCAAACCAACAGATGTCCCTATGCCTCTGTTCGAGTGGGTTGCATGCGTGATTGATTATTTATATAGGGACGGTGATAACTACACCGATTCTCATTTGGTTAAAGACCAAATTGCCTCATTGTTGAGAGACCCTCAAACTCTTTGAAGAGCTAGCATGCTTTTCGATCTGTTGATCATGATCATCACACTTAATTTAATCATTAAATGTGTACTAGCTTTGGAATAATACATTAGATTAGATTTCATGTTTAGTAATCTCTGCTGAACATTTTCATCACACTTAATTTAATTATATATGTACTACCTTTAGAATAATGCATTGGATTAGATTCCATGCTATAATAATAATCTCGTCTTCATGAAATAAATAAAGCATTTAATTACTGTCAATGCTTTAGAAATTAAAATAATCCATTTTGTAGTGTTAGTATACACTACTTCATAATCACATTGACTATTACATAAATTTAAAGATGGTGACTTCTGAGAAATTGAATGGTAACAAATTAACAAATTTAATGACTTTATGCCCATTAATAAAATATGGGGAGAATGAACGATACATAAATAATGTTGAACTGGGAAAATACATAAGTTAGTTATCTTTTAATTAAAAAAACATTTTCATCAGCCATAACTTTGAAATTCTGCAGAACTTTATTACAACAATGTTGAATGTCAAATGAAATTTGAAAGGAATCATTTGAGTAATTGAATATTACTGAATACATCCTCTATTTACTGCTGTGGCTCAACAATAGTGTAAGAGAGCTCTCTATTTAGCCTGCATCGTATGAAGCTTTCTGCAACAAGATCATTGTTATATGTTGCTCTGTCTTGATGTTATGGATTGAAAGGCATTGCAGAACATAGATATTCACACAGCAGTAAGTGTAATGCTGAAATAATATAACTTAAGCTAGAAATGAAACAGTAGACGAAAGTAGAATGTACCATAAGTAATGTCTATGTACATGTAGAAAGCGAGAAATTTCGAAGTCCGAAAGTACACAGATTCTAAAATGGATAGACAATTAATTACGTTCGCCACCAGGTTTAAGGATATGGTACATGGACCGTGGCCTTAAAGAGCAAAGTAAAACTACTATGAACATTCATATATTGTAAGATAATATCTCGAATTTTCCCCAAAGAAAACAAAAAAGCATGTAAATTTACTTTTATAATCAACGATATTCAACTACATTCTAGCTTGACTGATCTAACAGTACTTAGATTCAATTTCTAATATTATATTGTTGACTAAGACAATACCATGTTTAGTGTACAAGCAAGTTTAGAATGAAGGTATGGAGACAATTGTTCGAGAATTTATGGATAGACATCGAGCAGCAAAAATGCATCTGAATACATAATGAGAGTATTCATTACAAGAGGTAGCAGTAGAAGAAACAAAAATTTCTTATTGGGGTAAATTCAACTAGGTTTGAGATTAAATAGATAAAAGAAAAATCATCTATCAAGTTCACTAAGCATTTCCTGAAGCTCAGGCTGTTGGAAAATCCTAAATAAACTTTAGTGGAAAAATATTTCATTTAAGCTAGGATATCATGTTAAATTATTAAGAAAAAATTGATCAGAAATGTATTTGAATCCATTGAGACACGACAGGTTGAAGTTATTAGGTTTTTACATCTAAACTTTTTTTGACAGAGAGAAAACCTTAATATCACTCAAATATGAGATATAAGTGAATGTTACGTTATGTTTAAACTAAGGATGTACTATTTTATTTTATTTTATTTTATTTTAACCCATTATAAAAATAAAATAAAATAACTAATTAGCTTTCTACACATTCTAAAGCCATACCAATTAAGAGATGATTAAAAGCTCAATAATTTAATTAACTTAATTTATCACTCTTAATGGGCTAATAATTAGATAACACATGTAGTGTACAATTAATGTTGTTATGTAGGCCCACGATAAGAATTTTCCCAACAATTTGCACTTTGGCCACACGTCTCTTTACAATGGTACAATATTAAACACCTTTATTTAGCTCAATATTTGCTATCTTTATCAAGTAGATCTTTGAACAATCTGGTCTATCAATTATACTAACATAGGATCAAAGTAATCTTCGTCACATTTTCTTTGCAACTAGACCTATTAATAGTCACAATATCAATATAATCAATGACATGGATCAAATATGGATGTGTAACATGAAAATTTCATGTAATGTGATCCCTTTTCATGTCTATTTCCAATTGGTTCTACTTTGTAATTCAAAAGAGTTTAATGACACACTTTCAAAACTTTATGCGCAACTACAATTTAAAGAATATAACTTTAGTTCAAAGTTTTCAATAACCAAAACAAGAACAATACGATACTCTGATTAGAAAAATATGTTAAAAACAATAAATATCAAGAAACAAACTCCCACTAAACATGCATATTGTCAGGATGAACTGCACCCATATGAGCCACATACTCATGAAACACTTTAGGTGGTACACCTTTAGTATGTGGATCTGCAACTATAAAGTTCGTATTGATATGTACAATATCGATCTAAAGACTTTGAACTCTCTCCTGAACAACAAAAAACTTTATATCAATATGCTTCGACTTTGAAGAGCTTCTTTTGTTCTTAGAATACAACTTAGCGGCTTTATTATCACAATTTATCTTCAATGGTCTCTCTTTGCCATCGACAATGTTTAGGTCAATGATAAAATTTCGCAGCCATATTCCTTGGTTTGATGCCTTATAATAAGCTACAAATTTTGCTTCTATAGTGGAAGAAGTATAAGTGACTGCTTGACACTCTTCCATGATACAGCTCCTCCAACCAATATGAAAATATATCCTGAAATAGATCTACTATCTAGTCAACCAGAAAAACTAGAGTCAGAGTACCCCATCATCTCTAAATGATCAAAACTTCAATAAATGACATGAAATCTTCTGTTCTATTTAGATATCGTATAACCCATTTTGCTGTTTTCCAACGATCCTTTCCTGGTTTATTTAGATATTTGCCAAGCATTCCAACAACGTATGCAATATCTGAATATATACAAACTTAAGCATACATGAGAATCCCTGCTGCTGATGCATAAAGGATGTTCTCCATTTCTTTTCTTCTCAATTTCATTGCTTGGGCATTGAAGCAAACTGAATTATCACCCTTAGCAATAGGCATATCTCCTAGTGCATAATCTTTCATGCGAAACCTACTAAGCACTTTATCAGTATATGCTTGTTGTGATAAGCCAAAAATATCACAAGAACAATCTTGATAGATTTGTATGCCTAAAACAAACGACACATTACCAAGATCTTTCATTTCAAAATTAATTAAATAAATCTCTTAGTTTCATACAATAGGCCTTTATCGGTGCTTGCTAATAGAATATCATTAACATATAACATCAAAAGAATAAATTTGCTCCCATTGATTTTGTGATAAATATATTAATCAACAGCGTCTTCCTTAAAATTAAAAGAGGTAATCACTTGATCAAGTTTTTGATAGCAATGACAAAATACTTGCTTTAAACCATAAATGGACTTCTTTAATTTGCACACTAGATGTTTTGACTCATTTGACAGAAAATTCTCTACTTGCATCATGTATATAGTTGCTTCAATATTTCCATTGAGAAATGCAGTTTTTACAATCATCTTATGCAACTCTAAATCGTAAGAAGCTACTAGTGCCATAATAATTCTAAAATAGTCTTTTGATAAAATCAGAGAGAAAGTCTCTTTATAATCGATGCCTTCCTTTTGAGTGAAACCTTGGGCAGCCAAACGTGCCTTATATTTGTCGATATTTCCTTTCAAATCTCGTTTGGTTTTGAATTCCTTTTAGGTGAAACCTTTGGCAACCAGACGTGCCTTATATCTATCAATACTTCCTTTTGAATCTCGTTTGGTTTGAAAAATGCATTTGCAACCAATCAGTTTCACTCTTTTACGTAATTCGACGAGATCCCAAATGTCATTGTTCTGCATTAATTTCATGTCCTCTTTTATGGCCTTTATCCATTTTTAGGAATTCACACTCTGTTTGGCTTAATTGAAAGATATTAGACCATCTTCCAATCCTATATGAAACTTGCTTTCTTAGACATATATGATATAATCATTTGAAATCACTAATCCCTTCTCCCTAATGGATCTCATTAATGGCACATCTAATTGAGGTTGTTGTTGCTCCTCTACATAAATAGGAGCGGGTTCTTCCATATGAGTAAGAGGTAACTTAAGGACGTGTTGATTATTTGTATTTGCATCTTGTATAAGGATAAGCAAACTTGTCTAGTCATTTTCAGTTGCAATTGTGGGAATATTAACATATTCTCCTCAAAGATAAATTTCCTAAGTTTCACACTCTTACTTAATTCAACATCCTCAATGAAACTTGTGTTCCCCATCTTGAAAAAAGGACTTGCTTGAGGGATCATAAAAATTTGAACCCCTCAACTTTTTTCAGTACCTAACATAGTAGCAGCCTATTGTTCTTGAGTCCAATTTTCTTTCATTGGACCTGTATGGCCTAGCCTTAGCTGGACAACCTCAAACATATAGATGCCTAATAGTAGGCTTTTTTTCAGTCCATAGCTTATATGGGGTTTTAGCTACTATTTTATTTGGAACTAGGTTAAAGATATATACTGTAGTCTTTAAAGCTTCCCCCCAAAGTGATTCTAATAAAGAAGAATATTTATCATACTCCTAGCCATATCTTTTAAGGTCCTATTTCGTCTCTCAACTAAACCATTTTGGCTTAAAGTCTCAGGTATGGTGTATTAAGTAGAAGTGGGCAAAAAAATCGGCTCGAATTGGACCGAACCGGAATCGGATCGAAATTTATAGGTTCGGTCCGGTATTTTATGTAATTTGATTCAGTTTCGATCTTAAAATAAAAAATTCAGAATTTTTGGTCTGGTTTCAGTTTTAGTATAAAAAATTCAGACTGCATCGAAAATATTATTTTTTAATATTTTTCATTTAAAAGACGTCGTTTTATTATATTTTTATAAAATAACATCGTTTAATACAATGAAAAACTTTTAAAAAAATAATAAATTTATTTAAAAACTAAATTGACTCAAAAACTGAACCGTTCGGTTCGATTTTAATTCAGTTCTAATATACAATTGGTCCGATTCGATCTAGTTTAAATTTTTCTTTCTTATTTGGTTCAGTCCGGTCTTAAAATTTGACACAGAATTTTTAGGTCCAGTCCGATTTTTCAAAAATTCGGACCGAATCGGACTGTGTCCACCCTTAGTATTAAGAAACGATACCATATTCTACTAAATATCTCGAAAAAAGTTATAAACGTTATTCACCTAATCTATCATATTTATTATGGTATTCACCACTACGATCATGATATTCACCACCACGATCATATTTAATGGCTTTAATTTTCTTAGCAACTTGATTTTCAACTTCAGCTTTATAAGTCTTGAAAACATCCAAGAATTGTGGCTTTACATATATGAAGTATAGGTATCCATAACGACAGTAATCATTTATAAAAGTAATGAAATACTGTTGACCATTTCAAGAAGTCACAGGGAACGAATCATATATATTAGTATAAATTAATTCCAAGACGCTTGAACTCCTTATAGTACCAATTTTCTTTGCATTTGTTTATTTTCCCTTAATGCAATCAATACATATTTTGAAATTTGAAAAATTAAGGGAATCAAGAAATTCTTTTGACAAAAGTCTACGAATTCTTTATTCAAAAATATGCCCCAAATGCTTGTTCCATGACATGGAAGAATTCTCATTAAGTAATTTGTGCTTTGTACCACAATGACTTATATGCAAGGTTTCATTAATATGCAAGGCATGAACATCTAATTTATATAGATTACCACTTAAGAAACCGGTTCCAATAATATTTGAATATTGAAAGAGACTAAATTTTCCATTTCCAAATGAATAAGAATAATCATATTTGTCCAAACAAGGAATAGAAATCAAATTCTGTCAAAATGACAAAACATAAAATGTCTTATACAAATCCAAATGACTACCAGATTTTAATCGTAATCTAAATAATCCAATCGTTTCAACTGGAACTTTATTGTCACTGCCCACATAGATGAATCTTTCAGCAATTGGCACTCGGCTTCTTAAACAACCATGCATTGTCACACTTATATAAGTAATTGCACCTATATCTATCCACCAACTATAATTTGGTACTAGAGTCAAATAAACTTCAAAATAAACAAAGTTGACAAAGTTACCCTTTTTGGCAAGCTAATTAGCAAACTTAAGCTAATGTTACGTTATGTATAGACTGGGGACTTCAACCTATTTATATATATTATTTTATTTTATTTAGCCATCATAGAAATATAATAAAATAACTAATTGTGTTTCTACACATGATAAAACCATATCAATTAAAGGATGACTTAAAAGCCCAATAATTTAATTAACTTAATTGATCACTCTTAAATTGGCTAATTAGATAGCACATATAATATACAATTATTGTTAATATAGAGGCCCACAATAAGAATTTTCCCAAAACAGGCAACCCTACTACAAATGAACATTCGACTACTTTGTATCCCCACATTCTAGTTTAACAACAATTGAAAGCATATCTGCTTTAAGGGGCAATCAACTAAGGCAATGAATTCATCGGGGAAGGACCAGTTAATTTTATACAAGTAATTGCATTCAACAAACATGGAACAGCAACTTGACAGCGATAGCTAAGGCAATTTAAGGGCCAAATATAAATCCCCTGGCTCTATCCTAGAATGTAAATTTCATCATTTCATCTTGTAAGCAATCATACCACAAAATGCAGAATGATTTTATAATTCATATATTACTTTCTGTGTCAAGATAAAATTGGAACAATAACATTACAATTTCAAGAGTCAAATGAATCGGTTTAATGGTAAAAACAAGATGCTGGAAATTAAGCTACTCACATACAATTCCCCAAGAAATTAAACTGCTTATATAGTCTTTGATGAAGTTACGACACTAAAACTTCCAAAATTCAACAAAATTTCAGCAATAAAATTTTTCATGTTTTTGTTATAGTTCAAGATGGTTTACTGAGAATTTCACAAACTTTCAATGAACATATAGCACGCAATTAGAAGGTCAATGAAATCTACAGTACAAAGCAGAAATTTTGGTCAAAATTGCAGCTTGACAGACATAAAAGATTTCTTCTTCCTAGTAAAGTTCCCATTTCAAATCCAATAAAATTATGATGTCACTAGACGATATTCCTAGTATGTATGCAACTGTTGAGCAACAACTAGAGTATATAATAAACAGTTATTTCTATTCGGCGGCTAATATTTATCAATGACGGCTGCAATTGCTTAAAAGCCATTGCACCTTTATCACGACCATATTCTTAGACTACTTCGCCTAATGGCTTGATATCAATTGAGTTAACAAATTTGTAAAAGAAAGAAGAAATCCCAACATTATTAACCATAAAGAATGAAAAATCCCACTTGAATTTAAGTGTATTTGTGTATATGCTACAATAGAGCAGCATGTAGCTACAAGTCTTGAAACAAAACCCACAAAGCATTTGAAGTACATCCTACAACAGAGCTGCAATGTAGTTACACGTCTTGAATCAGAACTCAGAAAGCATTTGAAGTAGAAAAAGGAATAAATGTAGTGATAATTTGATTCTTCGCCACCGTAGTAAATTGAAAAGAAAATATAATTTCTTTCTTCGTTTGTTAGAAACTTCTGCTTTAGGGAACCAAAAAAAAAACTATTGCAAAAAAAGAGTAATAACATTTTATCGTATGGAAATATGAGCCTAACGTTGACTTTTGAAATTTAACCAAATCTTGATATCAAAAGACTTAATTCTTATCAAACAGAAGAAGGAAAATGACAAATTCTCTCAATTCTAATCTTCAAAATGTTAATGTAATTCTCTCTCCCCTAACCTTTCTCTCCGAAACACTACTAAACTCTAGAGTTTTCTTCTCCCTAGAGATGGAGTCCCACTCCATCTCCGGTGAGATTTTCTTATTTCTCTTCAGTCTTTTTTTCAGCTTTTGTTTTCTTTTTCTTAATAAATACAGATTTCCATTTAGATCAAGATTTATGGTAATGTATCTCTAACTGGTGAATTTTATCTACTTAATGATGGTTTATCTCCACCTAAATTTAGATCTATATTGGTTTTATAGGTTTTTGTTTGTTTACTTTATTGTAATAATTTTTTCTTTCAGATCTAAAAAGTTTAAGAATTATAGGAGACTCAGAAGAATTTATTTTTGAGAACTAGGAGATATGCTGCTATATTACAAAAGATTTATTGTAGTTCCAATCAAAATAATCAAATTAAAAGAAGGAGAGTAAACGAAAAGAGCAATGGAAAAACTTCCAAGAATGCTCTAGTCCAATATTTATTTTCCTGTTAAAATTATTAAAAAACACCGAATGTGAGAGTGTTATTTAATTCTCTCCTTGTGCCTCAATAGAAAGATCTGTTTGGATGTTATTGTAATTGATCTCTATAAAATCAATGCCAATATGGGTGTAATTCTACATATTGTAATTTTTTATAATATGGAATGAAATGTTCTTGCTGTTGTTTCAAAAAAAAAATCTTGAAAATGTTGCGTCTAATTTAGATAAATTTATTATTGCAAATTAAAATGTAATCAAATTTGTTAAATTTTCCTTTCTGGATGAATTACCCAATCTACCTTATGTTGTCAACAAACATGCAGATCAAAAACTTGCTTTTTCTTTTCCTTTAATTTCTAACATCATACAATTGATTTTCACTTTAAACCAACTCCTGACTCAGTCTTGGAGACTCATATTTTCACAAGTATAAGTGATATGCTTTTTACATATCTTCTTAGAATATCAAGTCAGGGTTGCATCAATGGCCCTTGCCTAAGAAGCAAAAAAGAAATAGTCTATTTTCATAATTTTCTCTCTGTAATTGTAGTACTATAAATTCCGTGACATCTCACAAAAGATACAAGAAAGGTTAAGCATAAACTTTGCCTGCGCTTCTTTACAACTAATAATCCAAAAGCACTTTTTGGTTTTACCACCTTGTCACAACAGTGCCTAAAGCAAAAAACACTTTCGTCAATAGCAGCTGCATTGGCTGCATCTGCCCTACTGCTTATTAGAAGCAATTCAGATGATCTTTTACCCTCAAAAATTCACAACTTCCTCTGTTCCACCCTACATAGTGTTCCTCACTGTATCTCTTCTCAGGTCACCATTGTTGTTGAAGAATTCAAGCCAATGTGTTGTTGGCCACCAGTTCAATGAAAACTTCAACTTCGAGATTTAGAGTACACAATAGTGAGAAAGAGAAGACTTTCAGAATGTGATGGAGGACAATTTTAGAATTTAATTAGTTTAGAAAGTCTTTTATTCTTACCAATTTAATTTGTTATTTAATTCTTAATTTTCTTATTTAAATAGGAGTTCTTTTCCTTATTTGAGTTGAATTGTAATGTTAGGTTTTCTCTACTATATATAGAGAACTTATATTATTGTTTTGGAACAATCTTTTATTCAATAAAATATTCTCTTTTGATTTTGTCCCTCATGAGATTATTATCTTGATACCCGTGTTTCGAGTCGTTAGAGTTAGAACGACATCTAATCCCGTCCGTTAGAACGTTTATGTAACTTACTGCGTCAAAAAATCGAGATTCGGCGTTCGACAAGGTATTTATATCCCACCCGTTATCCTGCCTGCGTCAATTGGTATCAGAGCAGGAATTGCAATGGTGCGCAACAGCGATATGGAAGCAACCATCCTACTAACAATGTTCAGGGGGTGCAGGCGCTAACGGTGGAGGCTATTCGTGCAATAGTCGTAGAAGCTGGGAGGGCAACCGTTAGGGAATTCACTCAAACCATTCGTCAAGAATTAAGAGATTTTTATCGAAGGTTGGAGAGGTTGGAACTAGGCGGCAACAAGATGGTTGAACATGAGCATAGAGGGACAGACGGGATCCCGCCCCGTGGTCCGACGCCAGTGCCGCAACCACTTGGCATTATTATTATTAACAACAAAACTGGAGGACGACCACTTGGCATTATTAACAACAAAACTCGAGGACAAGTTTTTTTTAAAAGAAGGGGAATTTGATGTAGGACAATTTTAGAATTTAATTAGTTTAGAAAGTTTTTTATTCTTACCAATTTAATTTGTTATTTAATTCTTAATTTTCTTATTTAAAAAGGAGTTCTTTTCCTTATTTGAGTTGAATTGTAATGTTAGGTTTTCTCTACTATATATAGAAAACCTATGTTATTGTTTTGGAACAATCTTTTATTTAACAAAATATTCCCTTTTGATTTTGTCCCTCATGGAATTGTTATCTTGACACTAGTGTTTCGAGTCATTAAGGTTAGAACGACATCTAATCTCGTCCGTTATAATATTTATCTAACTCACTGCGTTAAAAAACCGAACGAGAATCAGCGTTCGACAAAGTGTTTATATCCCACCCGCTATCCCGCTTGCGTCAGAATGACACTTAATAGAAATGAAAAAATTGTAGAAATTGTAGAAATTTTTGACGAAGTAATATTGCAATGGAAATTAGTCTATACACAAGTTTAGGCAAGTCTGCGATCAGAAGTTAGATATTACGAAGAAACTAATGACATTTAGGACTCTTGCTCTAGATTCTCATGGAAGATTTAGATAAGTTTATGAAATGAAAGGAGTAGTAGAGAAACATTGGGAAAGCTTGGAAAGGGGATACTTGCTATATATATATTTAAATAATATTGTAGTATTATTTGCATCCCTAGATTTTATTAAAACAATATACTAAGACATAGTTTGCTTAATCTAAACAATATACTAGGACGTAGTTTTGTTAACCTTGTGAAAGGATGGTAAAATCTGAAAAACAAAGAGACAGGGCCTAAATTGATAAAACGGAGAAATGTACTTCATTAATTTGTTATTATTTCAAAGCATAGGTAGTCCAATGTTACTACTGGTAAATAATAATCAAGAAAACGGTCACTTGTATTTCGCGGTTTAAAATTTGAAGGCAAGGAAGCAACGGTAAATTGGAGCGGGAAGAAGCGTTGCGCCACAAGTAATTAGCGATTTCTCTCCCTAAACAGCTCCTAGTTTGCCCTCGTTTTAGTTGTTTCAAGGAACCACCGAATATTTCTCTCCGTGAATCAGTTATCTCTCCTCTTTCTGCTTCAAGCCAAAGCACCCCAGTTCTTAGTTTCGAGAAATTCAACAAGGATTTCTCAACCTCCGATTGATTTCTGTCTTCTCTCTCACTCAAATCTGGTTGTTTTTGAAAATGTAGAGTATGAAAATAAGGGAAGTTTGGAGTTCTAATCTTGATTCCGAAGTCTTATATCTCAATCAGTGTTTAAGCAGATTCAGTGTTCTGTCTGTCGACACCGAATTTCCCGGTTTTCTTCGCAATACACCGAGAAACGCGGCAGAGTCGGTGCGCTACGACGACTTGAAGTTTAATTTTGATCAGATGAAGTTAATCCAACGGGGTATGACTCTTTCTGACAGTAATGGGAATATCTGTTCTACGTGGGAGTTCAATTTATCTGATTTTGATCTTACGAAAGACCCACATGTTGAATTGTCCTTTGATCTATTGAGAAGTAACGGTTTCAATTTTGAGAAAATCAGGAGAGATGGAATTGAAGGGCATGCGTTTGTGGGTAAATTTTTGGAGATTCTGTCGAGGCACAGAAATTTGAAGTGGGTGACTTTTCATGGGTTGTACGACTTGGCTTACTTGCTTAAACTTTTGAGTGGAAATCGGTTGCCAGGAAGTGTTTTTGATTTTGTTAAGTTGGCTTCTGGGGTATTTCCAATATGTTTACGACATCAAGTTTATGGCAAGATTTCTGTAATGGGTTGATGGGCGGGGAGATTTGGTTCAACAAAGCGGCAAAGATTTTGAATCTGGAGAGATCGGGTGCTGCACATAATGCTGACTCAGACAGTCTGCTAACAGCAGCTGTTTTTTGCTAAAATGAGGCAGATTTATCAGATTGATGAACGCTTTGTTGTGGAGGTTTTGTATGGAATCAGTGCGAGAATTCCAATCTTTCGCCAGAAGATGATGGTGCCACTGTATTGCCAGCCATACATTCTTCCTCAATCCTGTCCAAGAATCGTGCAGTGTGGAAGACCAGTGCTTCCCCAGCCTCATTACTATGTTCCAGTGCAGTTAGCTAGGTTTCCGTGTGGATTTTGTCCTAAATAAATGTTTCATGTTTTTGATGAATTGTAAATAGAACAGTAATACACTATCTTTTTCAGACTCATTGACATCTCTCAATCTATGATGTTTTATTTTGACATTTAACATCAATATACCCAGAAAAAACTGCATTGAAATCATTTTGATGAATAACATTGCAATCGGAACAACCTCTTATGATGATCTTAACATTTTCATCAGCTATAACTCTCAAATTATGCAGAACGTTATATAACATTGTTGGACGCCAGATGGCTTGCTAGTTTTGGAAGGAACCTTTTGAACCATTGAATAATACTCAATATTTTCTATTTGCTGCTGTGGCTCAACAAGAATCTAAAAGAGCGTTCTGTTTAGCCTGCATTGTCCCTGCAAAAATGTAAGCATCATATTAAATTAGCACAATGAGCTAAAGCTGAGAAAAGAATAAATCAGGGGATACATGAAATTCAAAACCAAATTAAATGATTTGAGATTAACAGTGACAATTTCAGTGCTATATTCCGCTATGTTTTGAAGTACAAGGACTAAAAGACATTGCAGAACATGAATATTCATGCTGCAGTAAGTGTAATGCCGAAATAATAATAACTTAAACTAGAGAAGAGGCAACAGAGAGCAGAAAACTAGAGTAGAATATGTAGGAAGTAAAATCATTGAGCTGCATATACAAAAGAGCAATTTTAAAATCTGAAATTCTACAATATAGGAACACACGGTTAACTAAGTTTGTTCAATGCAACTGGGGTTCAAGGTTTTAGCAGATGGATTGTGTCCTTAAGCAGTAAAGTTAATGCTACCGTGGCCATCATTATAATATAGGACAATAGCTTCAATTTTCCCAGAAAAACAAAAGAGCATGTAAAACTTTAAACTGTCTTATCACTTACATTCAAACCAGAGTCTACTTTGACTTGACCTAGGAGTACTTGAAATTCAGTTTCTAATGCTGTTGGCAAACTAAGATGTTACCAAGTTTAGTGCACAATCTACTTAGAATCAAGGAATGAGACAATTACTGGTGAATTATTTGTGGACAGACATCCAAGCAGCAAAAATAAAGTGGGACAGATAATGAAAGTATTCATTGTAGGTAGAAACACATGAAGCCAAAGTTTTTACTGGGGTAAGGGTTTTGAGGTTAAATAGATGGAAAAACCATGCATCTGTCGAAGTTTCTAAGTATTATCTGAAGCTCAGGCAACCGAACAACATAGCTCAGGCAGCCCGAACAAACTATGAAAAAATTGTGTAGGAACTTTAGGCATTACCTAAAGTCTTATGTAATTAAAAATCAATTTGTCTTCATCATTTTCATGAACAAACTTCTGTAAAGGACAGCCAGAGTTTTCACTAATAACACAGTGGTTGAATTAAGGTAATCAATTCACCACTACAGGACCAGATAAATTTTATCCAGCTAATTTCACAACCACCGAGAATAGCATACCTGGCAACTTGCACGGTTTATGCAGTGGAACAGACTTGGCAGCAATAGCCAAGGCAATTGGAGGGCCAAGCATAAATCCTCTAGCTCTATTCCTAAATCATTTTGTGAGCAGTCACAGCACAAAAGTACATACTATGAGTCAAATCAATTGATTGGAAGATCAAAATAGGAGCTGAAACTTAAGCTACTTGCTTACAATTCTGCAAGAAATTAAACTGCTTGCATAGTCTCGACTTCGTGAAGTTATAAATTTTAACGATACTAAAACTTTCAAAATTCAATAAAATTTCAGCAATAAAATTTTACTAATTTTGTGGTGGTTCAACATGGTTTGTTGAGTATTTCACGTAATTTTAGTGAACATATAGCAAGCAATTAGAATGCTATCTGAAATCCATAAAGGAAAGCAAAATTTTTAGTCAAAACTGCAACTTTGACAGAGACCCAAAAAGATATTGCTTCTTCCATGTTCAGTTCCCATTTCAGTAAATGCTATACCTTAGGGTTATGGTATTTGAAATGGGCTATACTCAACAATTAATTATCAATTTGACAGTAGTGATTGATTTCAAAGCCTTGAGCTAATTGCTTGATACCAATCGAGTTAACAAATTTGTAAAAGAAGAAAGAAATCCCAGCATCGTTAACCCTAGAAAATGAAAATCCCAGATGAATTTGAGTAATGCATTTCAACTTTATGATCATAAAACTAGAGAAAAATCAGAATTCGACATAAATTAATTAATTCTTCCGCAACAGAGATGCACAGTGTAGTTATATATGTCTGGAAACAAAACCCAGAAAGCACTTTCTTGAAATTCAGGAAACAACAAAAACACTTCCAAACTCCAAATGAAAGCTGCAAACTGACAACATATGTAAGTTTCAATATAGAATTGTGCAATACCTCGTTTTGGAGCTGCTCTAATCTAATCTTCAATCCATAATAATTCACAAATTAATCGTACACAAAAAATAAATAAGGCATATTGACATTTTCTTCCCTAAAATTTATTCTAACAGATAAATAGCTAATGATTAAGAAAAGATAAATATCTTTCTAAAATTGAGTAAATAAATACATATTTAAACTTTTATTTTTATTATTTATTCAATTAATTTATTATTACTTGTATTCTTTATTTTTTATATAATAATATTTTTATATATATTTTATTTTAATATAACGTTTTATTTATTATTTTAATATTTTTTATAATATAATTTTTTTAAATATAACAATTTAGTTCATATTTAATTTTTTTTATAATATATTTAAAAGTAAATATATTTTTAATTTATTATTTTAATAAAAAATTTAAAAAATAAAATATTATTAAAAAAATTTAAATAATGAGTTAGATTAAATTTATATTAAAATATTTTAAATTCATGTTAAAATATTTATATTATTTTTTTCTTTTTTTTACAATAAATTTGATATTTAATTGTTAAAAGAATTTTAAAATATATTTTAACACATTTATTCTTATATTAATATTTTTATTTAAAAAATTATTTTAAATTTATTATATTTTCTTCAGAAAAATTATGAAAAAAAAAATAAACAAAAAAGTAAAAAAAAGAAAAAATTTAATATTATTTGTTAATATAATTAGTAATTAAATATATTTTATATTCTTATTAACCAATATAATTTAATTTTAATTAAAAAAAAAAAAAAAAATTTTATTATTTTTATTTTTGTAATATATATAAAACATATATTTATTATTTACATTTTTATATATTACAAATAAAAATAATTAAAAATTTTCTTATTTTCTATTTTTTAATTAAAATTAAATTATATTAGTTAAAAAGAATATAAAATATATTTAATTTCTAATTCTATTAACAAATAATATTAAATTTTTTTTACTTTTTTATTTATATTTTCATAATTTTTCTCAAAAAAACTATAATAAATTTAATATAATCTTTTAAATAAAAATATTAATATAAGAATAAAATGTTAAAATATATTTAAAATTATTTTAACAATTAAATATCAAATTTATTGTAGAAAAAAGAAAAAAATAATATAAATATTTTAACATGAATTTAAAATATTTTAATATAATTTTAATCTAACTCATTATTTAAATTTTTTTTAATAATATTTTATTTTTCAAATTTTTTATTAAAATAATAAATTAAAAAAATATATTTAGTCTTGAGTATATTATGAAAAAAATATTAAATATAAACTAAATTATTGTATTTAAAAAAATTATATTGTAAAAAATATTAAAATAGTGAGTAAAGTATTATATTGAAATAAAATATATATCAAAATATTATTATATAAAATATAAGAAACATAAATAATAATAAAATTAACTAGTCATTTAACAAAAATAAAAGTTTAAAAGATATCTGTTTATTTATTTAAACGTTTGGAGGATATATATCTTTTCTCAAACATCAAGAGTATTTGTCTATTAGACTAAATATCAAGGAGAAAAATATCAAATTTATGATAAAATAAAATATGTTCAAACAAACAGTTTTTGTCTGAACATATTTTAACTTAATTATAAAATATTAATAAAAATTAAAAAGATTATAAAATATCAAATTTAAAATTTTTTGTCTTATCTGACTGATTCGAAAGGGAAATTCAACCGCTTAGAACGAGGTGCAAGGGTAGAGAAGGCACTTCATGTTTTTTGGGGTTATAACTCAAAATATATAGAATGAGGTTATTTTTCCATAATCATGAAATAGGGTTTAAGACTATCTTTGACTGATTGAGTGTTGTAAGGAAACCTGGACACCCGCGAACGAAAATGATTATAAAATTAACGCAACAAATGAACAGGACACGGGTTTTCAGCACAACAGAAGTGGGTTTAATAAAATTTTCTCCTTTAGGGTTTTAAAGGCAAAAGAAACAGAGAGTTGATTGTCTTGTCTTGTTCACTTCAATGGCTTTCTGGGGTTAGCTATTTTCTTGTATATGCATTGAGTTTTCTTTTTCTTTCGGTTTTTAAAGCTGATTTTGTTATTACTTGTTTCAAATGATCATTTATTGCTCTGAGAATTTTGTAAATTCTTGCAGGAGTTGAGGTGAAACCCGGAAAACCTTTCACTCATACAGCTGATGATGTAAGAGGAAGGCTTCACATTTCACAGGTAGTCTTCTGAAATTAACCTTTTTGTTAGAATAAATTTCATTTTCTGGGTTAGTACTGGTGCGAGCTTATCTCTGTCTTTGTAATCATTACGTTTGTAGGTTTTCTGAAATGGGTTTGTACAGATTAGGTTAATAATTTTTGTGTTTTTTGTTATGCTTAGGCAACACTTGGGATTGGTACTGCCGCTGAGAAAAGCGTGGTTCAATGTAACGTAGGAAACAAGAGTCCTGTTTTTCTATGCTCTTTGTTTCCTGAGAAGACTGAGTCTTGTCAGCTGAATTTGGAATTTGAGGAAGCAGATGAAGTTGTGCTCTCTGTTATTGGCCCTCGCAGTGTTCACCTCACCGGTTACTTTTGGGTACTAGTAGTCGGCACTACAATATTAATGATGAATCGTATCCTTTAGTGGATTCAGGAGAAGTTGTATGTTGGATAATTCTTGAATCAAGCATACCATGCACATATTTCTTTTGTTTTTTTGCTTTCTTTTTCTTTCGCATGCTGAGAATAGCTAGAGAAAGAAATGGAATCAAATCGTTGGGTAATAAATATTTAGTGTCTAGGGGTCCATTAAAAGTATCACTTGGATTCACTGTCTTGTATGTATCATTCTAATCTATTTTGGTGAGTTTTCAATATATCAGAGTCCAAAAAGACATGAAATTTTTTATCTTGCATTTTTGCTTGTTTCTATGTTTGTCTCAACAATTTATCAAGTATTATTTCAAGCAATGAAAAATGTTATGTTAACTGTTTGAGCTTTGCTATTGTGATTTCTCCATTTTTTTTCTTAACCATAATGACAAGAGAATCCTATGGAGAAGATATTGCGGATACAGAGACAGAAAAGATCAACTGGCCATACCGATGAAGATGAGTATGAGGATAGTTTTATCAATGACAGTGATCCAGAGGTCTTCCCATCTTCTCCTGTTTCTGATGATAGAGGTATGTTAAATACTTTGTAATTACTTTGCAGTGAACCTCCATGAATATAATTTCAAAGTTAAGGTCATAATATTAGCTACTTAGCCTTCTGTTACTCTCATTGAGACAATGCCTTCATAAATACGATGATATTTTTCGTAGTTTTATTTACTTTTCATAAATTGGATAGTACATCTACCTGATTGCGTTAAATTGGGTTTGGTTGAACTTTGATGCTAAAGTCTTGTATATCAATCTGATTAATAATGTTTCAGAATTATGCTCACAATTCTGGCACGGTAATGTGACAAAGATTAAATGGAATTTACCACAGTTCAAATCTAAAGTTGAGTTTCCAATTAAACTAAAATTATCTGGTCCAGCAAAATGATTACATACTTGTATAAGCTTTCTTAGATTACGAAGAAACCCATGTTCTGTCATTTTATTGGTCTATCACTTTAAATACATTTCCTGAGAACAGGATGCCTGTTTCAAACATACTTAACTACTACTTCTAAGAGATTTTTTGAATTAAAATATGGTAACAAGTGAAATCTAAATTAGATTTTTTTATCTATTTATGAATTGAATCTGATAAATTTAAGACTTGTTTCCTTAATAGATTCAAAAGTACCTTATCCTGAATGAATGTGCCCGCCCCATATGCTTAGACTGATAGTTATCAGATTTGGCTGTTCCTATTTATCAGTTGCGTTGGATAGATTGCATCTATTCCATTTTGCAGTTGAGTTGATTTATTACCTTTCTAATGTTTAATTTTTTCTCTAATACATTTTGTTTACTAGTTTATTACTTTTAAGGTTGCTAGTTTAAGCAATATATATACATATACAAGAGTGTTTTCAATTTACTACTTTAGTTTCAGAAATGGGGATGTTAGACAGAAGAAAGCCTAAGAATGCTAAGGAAAGCCATAAACGACTCAGAAAGAAGTACCAGTTGAGTGAGTCCGATGATGATATTGATGCTAAAAATCAAACGCTTGCCAATGGTAGTGCTTCCATGGAATTATTGGACAGTGAAAGTGAAGACATGCTGCCAATTTCCTCTCTTTGTAAGGTTGATCCTAATTGTACCGAAGAATTTGAAGCAAAAGCAAAATATGTCAGGAAAAGTTGTGAGACCAATGCTGCTGCTGAGACGAAAGTGGAGGAAAATGCTGAGAAGTTAAGTTGTGAAAACAGAAATGGTGAGGCCAAAGATGAAGGGAATTGTATTACTATGTCAGATGGAAAAAGTAATGCTGTTCTTAATGGTGACCCTGAAAGGTGAGTGCCTGTATAGCTGGCTGTTGGTGGAAAATTAACTCATTTATTCGGGATTCTTGGTCTGGCTGCAGGCTATACCCTATAATTTTTCGATAAGCCAATTTTTATATTTTTTTCCCTTTCAAATTCTTTTCCCCTTAGACAAATTTAGTAGTTTTGCTGAAAAAATGACTAGTTCTCCATCCATTTCTTTTTAATTCAATGGGAATTGAGCGGTTTGGTAAAGGACATCAGTTATAGATTCACACAAATGCTGGCTAATCAGAAAAATAATGGCTATGGACTTCAGTAGATTGGGTTAATAGGCAAGAAAGAATATATATTTATGTATAGGGGATTTTTCTATTTTGATGCTTGTGTCAATGTATTTGTTGTGTGGCAGCCTGCTTGGGAACTCTTATAGACTAATCCTTTGCTTGATTGTTCTTTGTGTTAAGCTAGTTTGGTTTACTTAAGCAGGTCTAGCCTTGGTGATTCTGTGCTGCCTTCTGTCGAAATGAGTCCTGGGAACGGTGCAAAGCCTAAGAAGAAAAGGAAAATGCATTCCAAGAAGGGTAAACATCTAGACAGTGATGGGAATGATTGCAGCAATGTCCTTCAGGAGGATAAAGCTTTGATAAATGACGCTGAGGCTGACAAAGTGGTCCAAAATTTTCCTGCACAAAGTGAAGAAAATCAGAAGATATCTAATCACATGTAAGTATCCTTCTCTAAGAATCATTCATGCATTCCAGAATACTAAACATCATATTCTTCATGAAGTGAAGAAAATCAGAAGACATGTAATCACATGTAAGTATTATTCTCTAAGATTCATCCGTGCATTCTAGAATATTAAACATCATATGGTCTAGCTGTATGTCTGCCTATTAAGTTTCTGTTTCTCTGTACAATACAAAAGAAATAAATTATCTTCCATATTTATCCTAAAGCTAAACTGCAAACTCATGGGATACATAGTTGATTGAATAATAAAAGTAAAATGTACCTAAATGCAATTAATCCTATGCAGCAGCATATAAGTTTGTCATGTGAAAGTGGCAGCCGATCTTTTCTTATTTCAAAATCTTGGAGTAAAATGTCGCCGTGACAGTCGGTATGGACTCATGCATATAACACAGATATCTAATCTCTATTCTTATTTTTTTATTTTTTTGTTAATAATGTCCATCCAAAATTACTAATAGAAAGAATTGTCCAAAAAAGCAAATAATTTGAACTTAACAGTTTATGAATTTTTAAGTCAAAATATTTTGATAACGATTTGTTTTGCCAACATAAAGAACATATTATTCTCTTTCTCCTCTTATTCTGTGTTATATAATCTGCCAGAGAGGGTGTCAACCTGTCACCTGATTCCTTGTTGCCTTCTACTGAGGTGGGTTCTGAAAAAGATGCAAAGACAAAGAAGAGGAAAAGAAAAGAGTGGGCAGAAGAGAAAGATTGTATCAATCTTGAAAAAGACGATAACACCCTAAAAGGTGAGGTGAAGCATGACAGCATGGGTGAGGATTTGCCTGAGATAATTGAGCAAAATGTGAAGCAAGATAATGATCAGTGAGTGTTATCATTTCTTTTGAGATTTCAATTATAGCTTGTGCAGGCACACATGAAAATTTGAAAATATCTGGATTTCATCAACTTGCAATGCACATGCTTTCTATTTTGTCATACAAGTAGAAGATCTCTGGGGGTAGTTAATCTTAATATTCAAATTTACCCTGTATGTCAAGTGCAGGATCCTTGGCAATGATGTTAACCAATCTGTATATTAATCTTAATAACTTGCAATTTGTATATTAATCTTAATATACAAATTTACCCTGTATGTCAAATGCAGGATCCTTGGCAATGACGTTAACCAATCTGTTGCCGAACTTCAAGCAGAGGAGAAGAAAAAGAAGAAGAAGAAGAAGAAGAAAAGGAGAACAAGCAATGAGGAGGATATGAACATGGAAAAGCCTATATTATCCAAAGATGTAGATAATGGATCTGCTATGGATACTGAGGATAGCAGTGCTGAATGGAAGTTATCACAAGTTAGGACCTTGCCTAATGGGTTGGTCATTCAGGAGCTAGAAACAGGAAAACCAAATGGCAAAGTAGCTGCATCAGGGAAAAAGGTAAATTTTCTTGAGTCTGTGTCCTATTGGTAAAATAATGAGTTTGTTTTGAAACACTTGATGCTAAAGAATCTTTTATTGAAAGTATTTCTCTTTTATTGGAGATCAGCGTTATAACATTTTGCGATAGCTGATAGCAGAAAGCACTAAAGAAGCTTTTATTGATTATAACTATTCCTCTTTGATTGCAGATCAGTGTTTGTTATACAGGAAGGTTAAAGGAAAATGGACAAGTATTTGTTACCAATGTTTGGACCAGTCCCTTAAAGTTCCACTTAGGTGGTATTTTTATTTGACAAAGGCTTGGTTTACAAAGATATAATAATGCATTTTTTTGTTTTTATTTGTATATCTCACACTTTTGCATATGTTGGTAACCACAGGTCGGAATGAAGTTATAGAGGGGTTGAATGTTGGACTTGAAGGTATAATCCTTAGGACCAACTTTTCTGTTTCTCCTTTAAGGCAGCTATTTTTGGTTGTCCACTTTTTTCCTTTGTTATTACCATCATGGGGAAATCATTTATGCTTGTATATGTAATTATCAGGCATGCGAGTTGGTGAGAAGAGAAGGCTCATCGTTCCACCATCAATGGGGTATGCGATTGAATCTTCTACTGAATTCCTGTTTTGGTTTCCTTTTCATTTTCTTTCAGAGCTCAGTTCACTTCATTGCATGTTTTATTTCTGATGCAGTTATGGAAGCGAAGGAGATGATGGTAAGAACATTCCACCCAATTCATGGCTGGAATATGATGTTGAATTGGTTAAAGTCCATCGATAATTTTGCTCCCACTGCCTTTTTCCATGTCTATATACAATTTTGGGTTCAGATTTTGGCTTCAAGAGCAAGCTTGTGGTAACAACCTTCAGAATTTGAGCCATATGGAGGTCCTTTTGTTTTGGTTTTTTGGCTGTGAGAACTGGGTTTTTGTTTCTTGCCTGCAAATGCTTGTTGTAGCTCTTCATTTGACTTCCACAACTGACTGTAAAGACTAAAGAATAGAAGTTTTACATGAAATGCAAAGGGAAAGATAGTTTCATTGTGTGATTGTTTATTGTTACACATGGTTTTATATGTTAATACATTTTGGGGAAGGATGAACGGTTCTTAATTTTGCACATTTTCTTTCACCATTTGTTAACTGTTGGATTTAATCGCTTTAACAATTTAAATTTCATCTCATATATATATTAATTATGATAGATTAATTACATGAGTTAAATTTAATTTTAATCATTGCAAGTGTATAAATGACGTAAACTTTAGGTGATGTTCATTCATTGTCTTATTGATATTGTTTTTAATAAATACCTAATATCTAATGTATATAAACATTGTTTGATTATTAATTATGTTGCTAGTGAAATATTTAACTAACGTACTGCATTTATGGAGGGAAATTGGCATAAATGTGCAAATTATCCAATGGTTCATCTCGGTTCAAGCTCACAATACTTAGGATTTTATATTAATTCATTTACTAAACACATTTATGCCAACAAGAAAATCCTTTGATTTATTTTCCCCTATGCGTAAAACCCAAGAAGGTGGTCAAAACTATGGATTTTCTGATCCTTGTGCTTGCTTTTTCTTGGGAAATACTTCAATATTTCAATCATATATTTAGTCATTTTTAAACCTTTTTTTAAGTAATATTTATTATACCAGTGATGTTCTCTTTCTTTTAGAGTCTTCACTCTCGTTTCTCTCATCTAGAGTTTTTTTCTCTCTCATCTCTCTCCTCTCTTACTATTCTCTCATTATATTTTGACTGTTTCTTCTCATAAAAATGAAGTAAACTCTGGTGAGATTATTTTCATTTTTTTTTTCATTAATAAGTATATATTTTTATCTAAATCTAAATTTACGGTGGTGTACTTTTATTTGGGTAGTTTATTTTCATCTAAATTAATTTTTATAGTAGTTTTGTGGATTTTTGGTTAATTGCAATGTTGTTTTATTTTTTTCTTTTAGATATGCAACTTTTAAGATTTATGTGAAGAAATTTAATGAATTTATATTTTAAATTTGAGAAATTATCTATTGCAAGTATGTTGCAGAAGATTTGATTATAATTTCAATCAGAAAGATCAAATGATAGAGAGTAAAAAAAAATGCGTATTGGAATATCTTTCAAAAAAATTCTAATTTTAAATTTATTTCCTGTAATTTAATGTTTATTTTTGTGTTAAAATTATTAAAAAATATCAAATGTGAAGGTATTATATTATTTTTTTTTATATCTCAGTGGATTTGAAAATTATCTAGTTATCTATTTTATTTGATCTCTGCAACATTTTTACTAAAATGAGTGTAGATCTCTGCAAGTTGTAATGCTTGTTTAATTGAAACAAAGTTTAATTTGCTGTTTGTTTAAAAAAAAAAAATAGTATACGCCAATTTCTATTAAATAATAATAAAAGTAAGATGTTTGGTTTTATTCTTAAAATTATCTTTATTTTTTAAAAAATAAAGAAAAGTATGTTTAATTGTATATTTGTAAAGTTTACTTTCGAAAGCGAAGAATATTATTTTATTTATTTTTAACTTCAAATAAAAAGTAACATTGTGTTGTTTCTATTATTTTTTAAAACGTGGTTTTAAAAGTTTATTCAAACTTTTTTGTCTTGTGGAAATGATTACCTCAACATTTTTTAAAACAATACAACACAAGTTTTTATTATTTTTCGTTTTGAAAAAAATTTATTTTTTACAAATATTATCAAATACATTAATCTTTATTCTAAAAGTTAAGAAAATAATTTTTTAATAATTTTTAAAACAAAATTTTGTAAGTAATATCAAACGCACTATATAACTCAGCTGTTAGCCCAGCCTGTTAGAAAACAAACCAAACATGGCATATAAACTTATGTAGGTTGTATAGTACCAGTAAACAGTATTCGTAAATAATGAATAGTTTACTATATATAATGAACAGTAATAATTTTTTTTATTGTTCAAGGGCTGAAAGTAGCCTATAGGATTTTTTTCTCTGCCCAACATAACACGATAATTGTTCATGGCACGGCCATAACCTTTTTTTCTTCGCCTAACTCGTAAATAGTGTCATGTTGGACCATGTGACACTGTTCATAAATTAGGTCGTGCTATGCTCAAGTCAGCTTGCCCATTTTACCACCTTTAGATTAGAAAGTTATCAAATACCTAAAATAGGTTTCAAATTAAAAATTATTTTTAAAATTTACAACAACAATTCTAAAGAGTCCTCCAATCTAGAAAATAACCACGTGATGCCAAAAAAAAAAAATGAGAAAATCAATTAAACAACTAATGACATTTTCAAGTAATGCAAAAAAAATAAAATAAAATTATACTATGCATATTTGTTTTTATATGTAGACAAAATTCTAAATGATAATCTTTTATTTCATTGGAATTTTTTTCTCATCTTATAATTAACCCATAACATTTTTCATTCGAAAATTAAAAAAATAGACAAATTTTTTTTAAGCCTAAAATGGGTTTTTAAAAATTCATCTGTCTTAAAGAATTAATTCACAAATATATTGTCTTCAAAACTATTTTAGTACCTATGTCATTATATTCAATATTTAAAGATAATATTCATCTAACAATTCTATTTGCATAAATTAAAAAAAAAAATTGGTTTTCGTAAAATCGATATCTATAGCTTATATTAATATAATTTTTTTATTTATGATTTTAAATAATAAATCGATTTTATGCATGTAATGAAAAACCATTTCTAATATAATATTAATATAAATCAGTTTAATAAATGAAAAATTTTAATAAAAATAATTTTATTATTAATTATATAAAATATTTTGAATAATAATAAAAAAACACTAAAATTCAGTGTAATTTTTATTTTTCTCTTTTTCTTATTAATTTATGCTAAATAATTTAGCTTTCTTCTTAATGTTTCCCACGCTATATCACCAAGCATGTCCATTACCTCTACGACAAGAACAAAATATGGATAAAACTATAAAATCGAAGTATCCATCAGAAGCCTAGCAACTTACAGATTAATTCTGTTCAAAGCTAAATATTGGATAATTAAATTGTTCTTAATTCAGATCCAAAATTAATTCTCATACCAAATAATTTTGATAATATTGTAAAAGCTATATTGAAATTTTCTTTGCTGTAAAATAGCAATCAGCAGAAGACAATAGCATAAAGCAACAACAATACATCACAGTAGCATGAGAACCAGAGCCAACGCCAATAATGAAAACATAAAATTAAAAATATTCTTATTTTATTAATTTATTTACTAATAAAATTAAAATTTTAATTTACTATTTTTGAAGTATTTTTTTTTATTGTTTCCTCTACTTATCTCCTTAACGCTACTTATTTTATAATTTAATTATTGTAATAAATTTGTATATTTGCATAATTTCAATTATATTACAATATGACTTATTATTTTATTTAATTTTATTGATTTTTACATCATTTATTAGAAATTATTTTTTTTAAAAAAATCATATATCAAACAATTAAATAATGTCTATACTAATATAATTTATTAATTTTTTATTTATTATTGTTTAAATATAATGAAAATTATTATGAATATAAATATATTATTTAAAAGAATAAATATGCCAAAATATCAATTTTCAAACTTTTATTCTGTCAAAATAAATAACTTAATACTTATTTTTAAATTTTTTAAAATAAAAAATAAATATATAATTCAAATTTAGATTTTAATTAGATTCACATTTCAATTATATTTAGAGTTTAAACTAAAAAAAAAAAAAGGCTACCGAAGTTACAAAATTTAAAATTAAAAATTTTTTTAATCAATTTCTATCACATCTATCCAAATTATTTTCAATCAATCTTATCCTTTATTCAAATTAATTCCAATCAGCATTATCTTTTATCCATATTACTTCAATCAATCATATCTATTAATCTTTGATTATATTTATTATTTTGTATAATTCTCATCTATACTATTTTCAATTAATCTATACTCGTTTAATGATTGGTGAAAATAAAAATTAATTTTGAATTTTTAAGGGTTACACTCCTACTTTCGTTACAAGCTATAAAAATTTTTTCAATGCATTAAAAAAAATTAAAAATGAAATAATATAAACATTACTTATACTCAGGTAGCAGGTTAAATATGAATGGGTGGTAAAGATTTTTCCTTTAAATATTAGATGTGAAAATTCATAAGTTATTGTCATTGGGATTGAACTTAAAAATTGGTGGGCTCAATGGCGGGTTCTTACGTTTGTGGCCCAGGCCTGCCAGATAATAATAGACTAGACTCCTCGATTTCAGAAAGTGGACTGGCCCAACAACGAGCAAATCGTTAACAGGGGTTTCATGACAAAAATGACAATAATTATTAAAATATAATTATTAAAATTTTTGATTATCAACAACGTCTCAGACTCTCAGTGCGTATGTTCTTTTTTTTATTATTTTTTTGATTTATTAAATACTGAATATAACTAAAAATTTTAATAATTATATTTTAATAAAATCAATTTAAAATTTTTAATTTAATATCAACATAATATTCATTAGCAATTTTAAATGAACTCTAAATAAATAAATTAAATAATTAATATTCAATTTTTTAATTCTAATTTTTAAAAAATTGAAAGATTTTGGTTTATTTTGAATTTTTTTATGAAATCAATGGACTGTACACGTTATCCCATTTTAAAATTGTTTCGTGATTATCAGAGAACACTAGCAAATTAATTGTAACAATAATTTTAAAGAAACAACTGGAAAGAAAATTTAAAAGAGAGAAGACACTGATTTACATGATTTGAACTTAAATCATGGCGAACCACCGTTGGATCCGGCTCAAATGTAAAATAAACTAAAGAAATGAGTTTTGGAATTTTCTTCAGGAAAGCATTAAATATTTTATAACAGATATTGGAGAGATATAAGCTAACAAGAAACGTCTTCGTAAAAGTATTAAACATTATCCCAACATTCATGATAATGTAGACATCAAGATAGCCATGCCTAATTGAATTAATTCTTAATTTTGAAATTGCTAGGAATGTTATGCCTAATTTCGCTTCCAGCATTACTTTGTTCATTAAGATCTGCTTGATTTCGAATTTATTAGACATTTCATTTCTAATTTAGATTTTAACACTTTGGCAATTAAGAGCTGTGGAAAAGACAATGAAAAGACATTAGAATACATATCACTACGAAACAAGTTACAAATACATAATGGCACAGAATGTACTTTCTATTACAGCCTATAGCACTTTCACTTGTATGATACATATTTGAAAAGCCAATAGAAACATAAATCAATACATGCATCAATAAAATAAAACCATAATTTGTGCCAATATGAGTTTATCCAGAGGATAGAAAATAGTACCAATATCACTGTGACAAAAGATGCAGTAAAACTCCAATAGAATGCGACCATATCAATTGTTGATTCATCTTGTTCTGCTCTGCTAGACGATGTTTCTGGAGAATCCAATACACTGGTACAACTCTTATTAATTGTTACACCACAAAGACCTGGATTACCTCGATAATTACTCTCGTCAAAGTTTGCAAACTGTCCTGCACTAGGGATTAGCCCAGACAAATTGTTGTATGACACATTAAAATTAGATAGAAAGTTCAGATCAGTCAACTGAGGAGGAATTTGGCCACTTAATTTGTTATGAGAAACGTCCAGGCTCTCTATCATTTTCAAATTGGAAAAACTCTTCGGCATAAATCCTGATAAGAAGTTATGCGAGAAATTCAATGAATGAATTCCTGAGAAGTTTCCAATTTCTGATGGGATAGCACCAGTTAATTGGTTGCATGACAAATCCATTCCTGTCATATACCTAAGAATGCTACCCTTGTAAGATTCATATCTATTCTTGGTCATTAATTGAATCTCTCGTTGACCTGTTGGTCGATGATCTTCCTGTTGTACACCTAATAGCCCAAGAGTGGAATTGTAGTAACTAACTTGACTATAAATTGTTTCCCCTTCAGACATGTAAAAGCTATCATCTCCAAGCATCCATGACGTCATATTAGTGAAGCACTGTGGTATTGACGCATTCAACTTGTTATATGAAAAATCTACAATATGTAGATCTTTTAATTGACATATTTGATCAGGAATATAGCCCAGCAGAGAATTATTTCTCAGAAGAAGAATATGCAGATCTGAATACTCATTAATCCAATGGGGAATAGTTCCAGAAAATTGATTATCCCTTAGGTCGAGTGTTACTAATCTAGAACTTCTTCGTAATGCATCTGGAATAGGCCCGTTGAAACCATTCTTATACATATAAAGCTGCTCCAATGATGAGAGATTGAAGGATGATGCCACGGATCCAAACAAACCATTTTTGGAGATGTCTAGAATTTGAAGGAGTTGAAGATTGCCTAGCTGAGCAGGAATATTACCTTCCAAGAAATTATTCGACAATAAAAGATAACTGAGATTCAAAAAGTTTCCAATCCAATGAGGGATTTCGCCAGAGAAATTGTTATTTGATAGCATTAAGCAACGCAATGAAGTGGCCTTCAGTAAACCGTCTTCAATTTTCCCTCCAAAGCTGTTGTTGTTCAAATTTAACCACCACAAATTTGTCAAGTTCATATATTCAGGGAAAATGCTCCCTTGAAAATTGTTATCTGACAGAATCAAGATTGATAATGAGAGACTATCGGTGAGAAATTGTCTGGGTAACTCTCCTGAAAAGTTATTATTAGACAAATCCAACAAATGGAGTCCTTTCATCTCACCCATTGAAGAAGGAATGTTGCCTTCAAAATTATTTTCTGACATCCTTATATATTCCATTTTTGGAAGAATCTCGCCGATAGTAGAGGGGAGTTGACAAGTAAAATTGTTGATGGAGATATCTAGAGAAAGCAAATCATGTTTAAAGATGGGAAGTCGAAGAATTCCTGACAATGAGTTATTCATCAAATACAAGGATTCTAATTTTGTGTTATTTTGCAACAACCAAGTAGGAAAGTTTCCTAATAATTTATTATGAGAGAGGTCAATGATTCGCAAATCGTATTGATAAAGAAGAAAATTGGGAATAGAATGTAAGTTGCAATTGCGTACGGACAGGGCCTTCAATTGAAAATTAGGGACCCAAGGATAATATTCATCGTCTACTTGTAGCCTACTACTACAAGAGAGTATGAATACTTGAAGTTTTGAATGACTGGCGAATGAACTGAATGAGAATAAGCCTTCAAAGTTGTTACCAGAAAGATCTAAATATTCAAGAGAAGTAAGATTAGCAATAACAGAGGGAAAATTCCCACTTAATTTATTGAAGGAGAGATCAAGGACTCTAATGTTTGTCAAGTTGTTGAGACAGTGAGGTAGATCACCATCGAAATTATTTCCTGCGAGATTCAACTCAACAATATCCTTCAGTTCACATATTCCTGAGAGGAGAAGAGAAAGAAAAAATAAAAAACTAAATGCAACAAAAAATTTATTATGACAATAAACTGAAATCTTTGATTTGAGATTAGACTTTTCAAACACAAAAGGAGAAAATAAATATTAGATTGGGATGTTCAAAATTGGCATAAAATCCCGAAAAGATCAATTCACCCTCTGGTTTGGCATCTTTTCATTGAGAAATTCCAATATGATCTCAAGCAAATGACGCTCTAGACTAGCTATAATTTGACCAAATATTCAATTTCCATTGTTCAAATTTACCTTGGCTTTCTAGAGAACCGTTTATATGATTATAACTTAGATCCAAAGCTTTCAAGTTTCTAAATTTTGGGAATCCTGCAGGCGCCAAGAAAGAAGGATTATTTAGATTTTTCAATCCAGTCCCTATATATATATATTTTTCTGCAGATTCAAATGTTACCTATCTCTGTTATGGATCCGTCTATTTCATTCGAACTTAGACTCAAGACTTCCAAGTTGGCCAAATTTGCTAATCCTGCACCAAGAGAAGGAATATGATTAAATTTAGAGTTCACAAATTGGAACACTTTCATTTACGCTTAACAAATAGAAATAATACATATATATATTAGATGTAATCTCATTGCTGGAAGTACATGATTTCGGTTACCTTGATTTATTAGAGAGGAATTTGTAGTTCTGAAATTAAAACTCAGATCCAATCTTTTCAAGTTTCTCAAATTTTCCAATCCTGGGCCAAGAGAAAGAAATTATATCATTTTAAAATTGAATAAGTTCACAGGTACTTCATGTGCAAGGACATGATCAATGAGATTCGAATCTCTGTAGCTTACCGAGTATGGCTGCAGAGCCAGCATCGATTCTATTTCTACTTAAATCTAACACTTCCAAGTTTGCCAAATTCGCTAGCCCTGCACCAATTAAAAATAATAATAATAACAAAAATGAAAAGAAGTTAAAATTATATCGCATGTCAGCAAGAATGCATATCTAGGAAATATATCTTGCTTAGATTTGATTATTTCAATCTCATTGAAATTAAGAATCAAGGTGATAAGTGAAGTTAGTTTATTCCAATTTAATATAACCTCTGCATATTTCAATAACTCTTTTTACTCTTTCTCAGGTGAAATTGGTTTCTGCACTATAGAATGGCAAATTATCATAAGTCACAAGAAGATGAGCCCAAGAAATAGATGATATACCTTTAGTATTCTCATCACAACCTCCAAAGCAATTGGTAGATAAGTCAAGATTTTGTAACTCTTGAAAAGGAAAAAACAATGAAAAATTTAAAATTGGAAATCCAAAGTTACAATAGTTGAAATTTCTTGTCTCATTTAGTGAGAGTTGCACCACCCGTTGTGTTGTGGTGTTGCACTTGACTCCTTCCCAAATACAACAATCAGACGTTCCATCGTCAATCCAGAAAGTAAGAATATTGTCTGCAAATTCTGTATCACTAACTGATATAAAGAAACTCTTGATTTCCAATAGACCGACTCTCTCTCTATCCAAACAACCGTTGTGTCCCTGCATTTGAATCAAAGATATGGCAGCAACCCACAGTAATAGCTTGACTATTAGCGTTTCCATTATTGTTGCCAGAGAAAGACTGCCAAAACCTGTTAAATAATTTATTATACTCTTGAAGTTTATTTCTAGCAAACTTAGGAATATATACGGGGAATCAATTAGAAAAGCTTCGTTCCGCATAATAAAAAAGGAAATAATGTGAACTTACCAAATCGTCAACATATTAAAGTGACAACGGCTTCTCAAGGCCCCAGTTCCCTGCTGCCCTATCCAACAACTAGCCCCTATTTCCAATAGTGGTTGATTTTTTAAAAAAAATAAATAAAAGAAATTTGAATAGGTCAAAACATCATCAAGAATTTCTTTTATTATTATTTAAATGGTTAATTTTGAGTGGGGTCAGTTGGGTTTGATTTTTTTGGTTAACCTTGACTTGACTATTCTTCGTTTGATTATTTCGTTTACTAGTCTCCTTCTCTTGGAATGCTTAATATTATAATAATATCTCTCTCTAAATTTTCTTAGAAATTGCTTAAAAAAATGTAACTCAAGTAAATACATTCTTTAATATAATTAGCCGAGAGTAGTTCATCCTTCTATTGGGGAAAGATCATAAACTGGCTTGATTGAATTAAATCTACTTTTAGATGTTAATATAACATTAATTTGTTAAAACAATATATTAATTTGTAAAGTATTTATAAGGAATCAAACCACTAATTAATTTTTTAAAATTTTATTGGGATGCAAATATATTAGTAAGATATTTGTAAGGATAGGGATAATAAGAACTTTTATATTAGCTTCATATATGGTTTCATCAAATTTTTGTAGGATCTAAATAAGATGCAAAGGTATTCCTATCAAATCTTATTTGATGACATCTCTAAACAATGAGACTAAATTATTAAAATTAAGAAAATTATATTTTAATTTGTGATTTCATAAAAATTTGGAGATGAAAATATTAATATTTCGTCGAGATCTATTTAATAAAATATGGAAGGATATCGTACATTTCCATCCTTAATTTTAAGAAAATATCTCTTATTTTCCCGAACTTGAGTGCTATATGTCAATTTTCCTATTTTTCCTACCCAACATCTTTGCAAAATTTCATAAAAGAGAAAAGAAATTCGGAGGTTGTTAAACCATCTCAATCTAGTTGATTTAGACTGAAATCACAACTCAGCAAGTTTTTTTCTTTTCTTAAAGTTTTTCAATTTAACTTTTGCTTACATAAAATATTTCGTTTGTTCTCGATGATTTATACATACCTCCCTGATGTTCAAAGTTTTTCTCTCTACAGAAAAAGATTGCTTTAATTAACTTTGACAATTCCAGCAACATGCTTTTTGACTAATCGAAATTGAGCCTTAAAATTAATCTTTCATCTCATAAAGTGATATTTAGTCTTGGTTCATGTTATTTTGTTAAATCAAATTAATCAATCAAAGTGAGTCCTTGCCCAAGTCAATTATAAACTTTTTTACGTTCTTCAGTTCACGCATAAAAATTTGTGTACTCTGTAGATTTATTTTTATATTTTTTGTCTTATCTATAGCAGCTAACCAATGTAAAAAGTTCAACACTTATTTTTTCTCTTTTTTTTTTTTAAAGAAAGAAAACATATGCTTGACTTCACTACTCTTAGACTTTTTTTTTTATTTTTTTTCTAAAATATGAATATAATTATTCATATCTAAAAGATGTCTGTTTTTAATTTATTTTTAAATATTTATTAAAAATATTTTAATATAATTAAGTTAAAAAATTTGATTTAAATCTGAATGAGCAATCATTTAAACATTTTAAATATTTTATTAATCAATAATATCGTTAATTTATTATTTAATATTTATATATGTCAACAATTTAATATTTTAGTTTAAGATTTTTTAAAATGTATATATATTAACATATCAATTTTATATTTTTTATTTTAAAAAATAAACAACTTAACATTTATATTCGAATATTTAAAGTAGAAAAATAAACATATTAATCAAATTCAAAGTTTAACTGTGTTTAAATTTTAGACAAAACAAAAAAAAAACACTACCTTATACTTAAAGTCTTTGTCCTTGAAATAGATTAGGTTGAAATAATTATAAGGTAATTTAAATTTGAAGATTCCAAATTTAAAGCTACAGGCAATCCAAGTTTACTTAGGTTGCGTGAGATAACATGCAAGTGAAGAAAATAAAAAATAAAAAGCTAAAGTCAATATGGTTATTGTTTAGTTAGCTTTTAATAAAATAATGTAAAAACCTCCTCAAGGAGGCAAATGCATTATTAATTAATTAGATAGAAAGTTATACAAGAAATAATGACAGAAACCATTGAACGATTGAAATCAAAAGACAATTCAATGGAAAGAGTTCAACCAAATTCATAAGAAATTTCCAAATAATTATTTAAATATTTTACAATTTTTGTTTTTAAGACTCGAAATCTTATTTGAATATTTAAACTAACATGCCCTAAACGAAAAAGTTATATTTGTTAAATCCCTAATAACATTGATTATCAAATTATAATATATTATGCAGATTATTGATCGATTTTAAAACTAGGAACATGCTTAATGCTTGATGATTTTATTCTATCAATAATTTAGAAAAAAATTGTCACCTTGGACATAAATGAAAGTAGTATTTGTTTGGGAAAACACTCGAACACAGCACATTCAACATTAGATGAGGATGGATCACATGGTGGGAGGACATCCTCACTCATGATCAGATTTCCTGCAACCCCAAAGTGATATATTACAAACCAAATAGAATTCCAACATCAAGGAAATTTATGACCGGGCAGAAAATATGGCTCAGGTCAGGTGACAAATGACCACCTGACAACAAACAACGTGGGTAATGGCAATCAACCACAAGTTTCACCTAAAAACCACCCATGATCTCATCTCCCATCATGAGTGGTTGTGACCAAAAAATCTGTCAGAGTAGTTCATCCATAAGCCTATAAAATCCTAGCGGTTTAAAGAATAAGGTACACACTTTTAAATTAAGGCAAAACTCTATCCAAATTACATTTCACACTCAAACTTTCTCCTCTCAAGCAATTTTATTGACTTAAGTATCAAAGATCACATGCTGGGGAGATCGGATATTCTTTGATTTTCATTGTTTGCAGGCGAAGAAGATTTTCCAGAAGACTAAAAGATCTATGGTTACCTTCCTCATTTTACTCATTAGCTGTTTGACCTTATCAAGGTACAATTGCATGCTTTTTCGCGAGCTTGAAATTGCCCATGCAAATGCCCTTGCAAGATTTTTAACTTCATTACAAGGGAAGATCCCCAGATCTATCTTAGTGGAACTCCTGCCTGCAAGTGTGTAGACCAAAAGATAGATCTTTCCTTGGTGTTCATACTCGAGATCAACAAAAGATCATCATGGATGGATCTGATCTAGAAGTACCTTCAAGAAGGAGAATTGCCTGAGGACAAGCAAGCTGCCAAAAAAGTCAAAAACATATCAGCTCGATATTTAGTCGTGGACGAAGTGTTATACAAGAGGGGTTTGGAAATCCTTACTTGAGGTGTTTATCATCGGGGAAAGCAGATTATGTACTCAGGGAAACTCATATAGGAATTTGTGGAGACTATAGAGAAGTCAGATACTTGGTACATTAGGTGCTAAGGAGAGGATAATATTGACCAACCTTGCATTAAGTTAATTCAAGTTGCAAGATTATGCCAAGGATGTTAGTTCCATGGTGATGTGCCAATGCAACCTCCCAAGAAGCTCACTACGCTCCTTAGCCCATGGCTCTTCGTCAATTACATCACCAAATAGGTAAAAGCGGAACCTTTGGCAACAATCACGGAAAGGAAGATCACGATATTTGTGGAAAAGAACCTAATTTACAAGTTCGGGATACCCTATGCCTTGATTGCAGAAAACGGAAGGGAATTTGACAACTTTAGGGAATTCTGCTCTTAACTAAATAAATATTGATCTCAAGCTGGTGATTCCAGCTCACACAAAAGCTAATAGTCAGGTAGAAAAGGTGAATAAGATCATTAAGAAGGCCATAAAGAAGCAGTTGGATGATTATAAAGGGGCATAGGTAGACGAGTTGTCTTAAGTGTTGTTAATGTTTGGTTTCAAGGAAATGATACCAGTTGAGGTCGGGGTCCCAACATTTTGCATTAAGCATTTCAATGCGATGAATAATAAGGCAAACATACGAAATGATCTCAACCTACTTGATGAGAAAAAAGATCAATTCTTATAAAAAATGGCTACTTATCAACAAAAGGTAACTAAGTATTATAATTAGAAAGTCCGTTCCAAGACATTAGAGAGTGTGATTTAGTGTTCAGAAGAGTCACCATGAACACAAAGATGTTAGGAGAAGGAGTTGTTAAGGCAAATTGGGAAGAGCCTTACAAGATTACAAGAGTCGTAAGGCTAAGAGTGTATAAGATGCAATACCTTGATGGAAGGGAAGTGAAGAAGTTATGGAATGTGGAAATGCTAAAGGTACTTTATCTCTAAGTATGAACAATTTCATGGTTGTAACATCTTCTCATTTTGTCAACGAAATTCCATTTTCCATATATCCCATTATGTATTTAAAAACAAGTTAAGCAGATGAACAGTGCTTGTCTAATTCAAAATGAGGTAAAACCCAGACTAAGAAAATATCGATCTAGGGTATTACATGTAAGTGACCAACGATGACATTAATCAATAAAATACCAACTTGGTGAAATCAACCTTAACTCTAAATCTAAAAAATGCCGATCTAGAAATGTTCAGAACATTGCACGAGTTAATAACGATTTCTTCATATTAAGAAAATACTGACTTGGAGAAGTCAACATTATGATATTGGGTTAATAAAGTACCGATTTGATGAAGCCAATGGTAAATTTCAAGTCTATAAAATACTGACCTAAGTCAATTTCTATGAATCATATTGCATTAATAAAATACCAATCCAGCAAAGCCATCAACAATGCTAGGTTAAGAAAATACCGTCCTAGAGAGGATAGCCCCAGAGCACTGATCAAGAAAATAATGGTTAGGTGCAATGTGAACTTGACTGAGGAACTCGAAGAGGTGCTTCAACTAGGTTAGGTATCTTCTGAATGTTAAATTTCTTAGAAAATTTCTTGCGAAAAAATAAAGCTTGAAATTTATTCTATAATTTCAGATTAGGTGTTAAATAATTTGAACAGGAAGATAAGTTTTTTTTACTTAAATTATGATGCCTTAGATATAATTACATAGAATGTTTTGAGCGATAAAATAAAGCTTAACTTATTATAGTAATTTAAGATCAAGGAAATAATGGTCGCAATATGGAAATTACATACGTATAAATTGAAGTGAGAGCTAAATTTAAACAAAAATTTATACAAAAATATATGTTCTCAAGTTTCGAAATATTTTCAAGTTCTAAAATAAAATACAAGTTCCATAATTAAGATAAATAGAAGGCCTACCACTTGCTCGAGGTCGAGGTGGTGACGACCCCAAAGGTGGGCTAACTCCAAAGGTGGGCTAACTCCAAAGGTTGGCTCCAGGAGGATTTTGGACATTGTCAAGCATAGTAGGATCTAGGAGTCCTTCATTGTCACTAACTGAATCATCTTGCTGATCTTTATTCCCACCATCCACTTCAAGAGGGGTGTGACTCAGAGCATTATAAATGTAATTGATGTTGTAGTCTAGATTATTGATGCAAAGAATCTTGTAAACATTGTCAACCCCTTTATCGACTTTGTCATCTTGAGCCTTCTAGATATGCCCATCCATAGTAGCCAGCTCATTTTCCAACTCTGCCTTCTAAATCGCTAGATTTGAGGCCGTAGATTCTAACTTGGAGCCCTCTTGACTCTATTTTTTTCTCTCCTTAGTGAATTGGGCCTTAATACACTCCCAGCCTATTTTTAGCTTCATCGGCTTTTTTTCGTAATTGTTCATTTTTTGCCTTGAGTTGGGAGATAGTCTCTTGGGTTAAGGCAACTACAAAGGAATTTCCTTTAGCCTGTTCTTTGTGAATAAAAAGGCTATAAGCAAGCTATAAAAGAAAAAGATCACGTCAAGGAAAGGAAAGGCGAGCTTCAAAAACTGGAAAGGAAACAAATGAGTGAAAACTAAATCTGGCAGGCCCATTTGTGGAAAAGCTTAATCACCTCCTCTATAGATTTGTTTTAGATGGCCTCGAAAATGGCAGGTGAAATGAATGCCCCACGATTATTGATAGTCAAGGTTAAGTGTATGAAGTCGTCCTTTTTGTCGGTGGGGAAATCCTTAGGAAATAGCTTCCAGCAGCCTTTCCCTAACTTTAAGGTCAAACATCTTGTCCTTTTAAAAGGTTAAAGTTAGTAGAATCTCCTTCTTTTTCAATCTAGTCCACGGGCCTCTTCTTTAGAGTCTTAGGCCCCTTTCTTTGAGTTGACACCATGCTTTTCCCTTTGTCTTTTAGGACTGAAAGATCCTTCCAACCATCTACTTTAGTGGCAACATTTTGGTTTGGTTTGAAGAAGGATTCTTGGAAGTTTAGCCCAACCCTAAATTTTCCCCTTGTTTTGATTGGCCTTGTCAAGCAGGGATTAGAGATTACTAAAGGAACCCTTCCCTATAATGGAACTTTTTTCGGATTGCTTTGAGGCTATTCTCTTTACAAGAAGAAATGAAATGGTCAGGAAAATAAACAATTTCAAATCCGAGTCAAGCTCGGGAGATAATTACGTTTTTTCTAGTCTTAGCTTCTTGCTTGCCTGTGTTAAGTGATTTGACAAATGCAAGTATACGTTGTCACAAACAAGTAGTATAATGAAAGTAGACTATTGCTCCTATGAGGAGTATTAGCTAATTAATTACCAAAGATGGCTTTTATTAAATTTATTTGAAGAGCTGAAAAGTGATATGATGTAGAATTAAAAGAAATTAAACTGACTAAAAATTAATGCACAAAATGTAAAGGGAGATATCCAATGAGAGCAATATCTAGGGTTAATGATTTAACTCAATTTATTCACACCTACCTCTTTAAGTTGTGTTATTTTGATTAACCCTTATGTTCCTAGTTGATTATTCTAACCTATTCGATTGTCTCTCTCAAAATCAATCGAATCTATTCCTCATTTATGTGCTTACTATATCTCTATCTAAATACAAAATGAATGGGAATGCACTACGAGCAATAATAATCATTGAACTTACTACACAAACCACATTGATACATTTATGTTCATATGCAATTTATGGTGTTTATCAACCGATCTAAGCACAATAAATATTTCTCAATACTCATTGGTCCATAAATCAATTAATTAATGGTCAGTTAATTAATTGCATTAAGCTGCTGATAAACATGCAACATAGGTATATTAATGAAACATAATACAACAATCAGAACATAAGTGTTTTCAAAATATTAAACCATTGTCTCAGGTATTAAATTTAGTCAATCATGAAAAAGAATTCACAATTAACATTTTCAAGTTCAATCCTCCTCAACATATTCAAATGTTCACAAATGCTATATTTAATACAATGAATAAGATAAGAGTATAGAGATATAAACTATATTAGAGATTTTTTTCTTCCCAATTTTCTCTTGCTTTCTTCCCAAACAACTCTCTCTTTAGCTTCTCTCTATCTCTTCCTTTCTTTTCTTCTAAGCTATTCCCTTTCCAAAAGTGGCTCAACTTTTCCCCAACCTCTAAAAGGTGTAACCCTAGCTTTACCTGAATCAAACCATCCAAAACCTCAAATTTATCCTTAAAAAGCGCCCAAAATGATCCAGCAAGCGTAGGGGCACCAAAGATGGGGCAAAAGCACCAGAGAGGTCAGCATGGATGGCACGACCGCACTGCCAAATGGCACGGATACACCATTTATTCTATCCTGAGGTAGAAGGTTTGGCGCAACCCTGCCGCTAGGTGGTGTAGCCATGCCATCAATTCTGCGTTAGGGTAGAATCTTGGCTTCTTCAACTTCCAAAATGTGGCATTTTGGTTCCTAAAAACTTTGCACTTTGACCCTCAATTATCTTGCATTTTAGCCTCGAATTACAATTTAATCCTTAAATCACTTCCTTTTTCAACTTAATTTACCTTGGATGGCTAATTTGCTCGTTTGCTATACAAAACAACTAAATTAACAATGAAGCTTGAGGATTCCATAAATTAATCAAGCCTAAAAGTGAATGATAAATGCATGTTTTATGCACTTATTAGGCTGTAAGTAATTCTACTCGAGATAGAGCACAACGACTAATTAGAGCGAATCAAGGAATCAGGAGAAAGTAGATTTCTTAAAATGGTAGCCACAACTCTTCCAACAACGATTCACTTTAAGGCAATATCAGCAAGGAAAGGAACTTTCCCCACAAGTCATTTGAAAGGAACAAACAAATGGTCAGAATAGAAAAAAATATATACAGGGAAAAGCTATGTTCAGAAACTGAACTTACCCTCATCATTAAAATAGTGGGCACATTACCACTCGTAGCCAAAAGCTCAAATGACTAAATTGAATCCCTTCCTACAAAAGACCATTTGTGTTTCCAATCTTTGTTACAAGTTAGGGCACCATTCACAATCTTTTTTGTTTTGGGTCAGGACTAAAGGCAATAAAATCCAAAGTTGCTCTTTGAGTTCTTCTTCAGCATGTACGTGTATCTAATCTCTTCAATACTTGAGGAAGGATTCCCAACGACAGCCTAGATCACAAATAATCTAGTGATCACTCGCTACCCAGTGAGGTTTAGTTGGTATGGGAGAATGTTAAAGAAATAAAATAGACAGGCAAAATACTCTTGAATGGGTAACCTAAGTCTGAAGTGAAATAACTCTTTATAAGAGGCTATCTCACCCTCTTTTAGTTTACTGGGAAATTCATCTAACTCAAGAAGCCTAAGGATTATGTTGTCGGGGATTGGTACATCAATTTGTAGGCCTTAAGGTCAGAAAGAGTTACAGAAAACACAAATTAATTTGTCTCGGATGTTTCTACCTTTCTAGTGAGGTCAAGGATGCTTCTATCATTATCAGACTTAGTTTTCTCAGAATCATCATTTTCACTCACAATATCACCATCGATATCCTCATTGCCATCTCTTATCTTAGAGGAGGTCACCTCGGGATATTTTATTAGTTGGTTCTACACCTTTAGGCACTTTTATATGGCTCGAGGCAACCTTATCTCTAGAGTTTGTAATGAGCCTATCTACCAAGTCAACTAGGTTTAGGAGAATATCCATGTTCACCTGCACGTCATCAGAAGAACTATCATAAATAATTACAATCTCCGGTACCCTAACTTTGGAAGTCTTAGTCTCGGGAACATTATACTCTAAAGGTTTTACTTTAGGGGATCTAATCTCAATATACGGGTTAACTACTTCTAAGGGAGAAGTTATTTTAAAAGGGGTGTCGCCATAAATCAATAGATAATCACGCCTAATAGTTCTAAGCTTCGTAGTCCATGCTAGATTCACTACACGAAGATGTTAATGATATATTGATGGTTGCCATATGACCTAATTCATGCAATTCAATTACTAAACAGAGGAGATTCTAACACAATTCAACCTAAAACCAAATCGAGTCGGGAGTAATATGCTTAGCTTATAACACTATAATCGATATGAACATTCATTATTTCAAACACCCTTTACGCCTTAGCATACAAACCAAATGTAAGTTTCAAAATTCAAAAAATGTCATCCTAAAACCAAAAGCATATTGCTATTAACTAAAAGCTAACAATCTATATAGAACATCCAATACGTATATAGAAACCTAACCTAGAACTATACCATTCTGCATAGCGAAACCTGTCATAGAGACAAATTCATAAAGCATACTAGAAATCTAGAAGGAAAACGCAAGATAAAAGACTCACCAGCCGACGAATTTGTTAATAAGGAAGACTCGTCGACAAAAAATACGGCCTGGGAAGCAACAAGTTTGACCAGCAGGACAAAAAGCAGCAGTGACACTTCCAACGATTTTGAAAAGTTTTAGAAAAAGGTTTGATGAAAATGGGAAAAAGAAGGGAAAGCCATGAATTTATACTAAAGCCTAATCAAATTCGAACCATCCAAAGTGAAGGGCAAGATGAACTACAGTAGAAGTTTTAATGTGAGTTGGTAGTTGGCACAGCAGAGTCACAGGTGACCGAATCAATTGGTGACACATGGCACAGGGCTTGAAAAAATAAAAAAGAAGCCATGATAGAGGCGGGCAGGGGGGTGGGTGTGGCGGGGGTGTGTTACAGATAGTCATCAAATGTCCTTCTAGGTCTCAGCATCTATGACATTGAAAGGTTGCCAATTTTTTGTGAAATTTGAAAAATCGCCATTTTAGCTTGAGGCTCCCATGCTTAGGGTAAAAATGACAATTCAGTTTCTAGCAAAATAGTATTCAACTAGAAATTCGAGGGCTCGATGTTTGGCAAAACACTCGAGCACAGAATTCCAACATCCAAGGGAATTTAATATTAGGCAAAAAAATATAGCATTGGTCGGATAACAAAATACCACCTAACCACAAATAACATGGATAATGGCAATCAACAGCAAGTTTCACCCAGAAAGCACCCATCATCCCATCACCTATCGTGGGTGGTTGTGATTGAAAAATCTATCAAAGTGGTTGATCCATATGCCTATAAAATCCTAACAGTTTAAAGAGTAATTCTAAATTAAGGCAAAACTCTATCCAAATTATATTTCACTCAAATTTTCTCCTCTCAAGTAATTTTACTGACTTAAGCATCGGAGATCACCCACCGAAGAGTTCGGCTATTCTCTAATTTTCATTATGTTGCAAGCGAAGAAGATTTTTTAGAAGACTCAAAGATTAAAATTTGTTGTTTAAGGTCGAATTGAGTAAATTTTTAGCAAACAGTATTAAAATCTTATTTATTTTACTTTTCACTTAATTACCTATTAACTCATTTTATTTGATGTTAATTACTTTGGAGTATTAAGGCTAGCCATCCCAAAATAAGGGATGGCCCAATTCCATCTTAAATCTTTTCACATTCTTCAATCTTTCTTCATGCTAAAGTTAGAAAATTCATAGAAATAAAAAAAATATAACTTAAACCTACACATGGAAATTTTTGTGCTCGTATATTATTTTTATATTTTTTGTCACATCAATCTCAACTAACCCATAGAGAAAATTCAACAATCTATTATTATTGTTTAAATGGACTAATTATGTTATAAAAATGGGAAGACTTTGACGATTATTCTCTTCTAGCCACTTTTTTTTTTAGTGCACTACCTCAAGTTTCTGAGGCTTGATTTTTTGAAAAAAAAAAAGGAAAAAGAAAATCTCAACTAACTGATGGAGCAAATTCAATAACACTAAATTGTTTTTTATGTTTTAACTATTTAAAAAAAGAAAAAGAAGAAGAATAAGACATAACTTGGTGATGCTATCCCTTACTATTAAAGTCTTGGTCTATTGACAGATTTTATATTTTTTCTTAGAGAAGAATCAACATCCCTATTTCTTTTACATATTTTTTACATTAATTCATAAACTTTGAATTTAAGCACTTCTAATAACTAAGATTAAATCTGAAACATATAATAAATATTTAATTAATATATATATTATATTAAATTTTTGTTAGAAGTACCTGTATCCAGAGTTTAAGAATTGATATAAAAAATATAAAAAATTAGGATTATTGATCTGTCTCCTTTTCTTTATGTGATGATTTATATGTTTTATCTTATATGCTTGAATCATCTTTTACAAATTATTAAATTGAAGAAATGAAACAATTAATAAAATCAAGAAATAATTTTTTTTTTCATATAATTTCTTAGGAATGAATAAATATACATATATATTTATTTAGGGGTGGCTAGAAAATCAAATCGAACCGGACCAGATCGAAATGGAATTTACAGGTTTGGTCCAGTTTCAATTTTTAAAACAAAAAATTTGGAATTTTCGGTTCGATTTTAGTTTAGTCCAAAAAATTCGGATAAGACTGAAAATATTGTTTTTTAATTTTTTTTTATCTAAACGACATCATTTTATTTTGTTTTTATAAAAATGATGATGTTGTTTAATACATTGAAAGTTTTTTTTTAAAAAATAATAAAATTATCTTAAAATTAAAATTGAATCAATCTGTCCGATTTTAACTCAGTTCAACATGTAATCGGTCCAGTCTAGATTTTTTTTTTAATTTGATCCAGTGCAGTCTCAAAAATTTAAAATCTAGAATTTTTATGTTCGATCCTATTTTTTAAAAACCAAGACCAACACGGATCGTGCCTACCCCTACCTTTATTTGATATGAATTGCATATGGAATCTTCACAGTAACTTCACCCGATTACAAAGAATAATTTATAGACGGCGATTTTGACTTGAAAAAATTTTATGAATCTTTAGTATTTATACATAATTATATCTTCTTCAACAATAAACATAATTTTATTATGAAACATACCCACGATTGATAATTCTAAAACCATGTATAATAAACTTTTTAGTCAAGCCGGTCAATTTTTATATTTTCTGTGTGTATCAATCTCAACCAGCTAATGGACAAAATTTAACAACCTCCTCTTTGTTTCCTTATTATTTATTTGATTTGGTTTGATTTCATTGTGTTAAGATGTTGACTAATTTTAAACTTTATTATTATTATTTAAATGCATTAATTATATTATAAAAATGGGAAGACTTTGATGATGTGAATAAAGATTTTTTATCATTACATTATAAAAATGTATTTTATAAAAGAGTGGTATTATTGTCACCCTAAAATATGTGAGTTTAGGTAAATATGTACATCTTTTTGTATGTAAATTTGACTAAAATTAAAGTTATAAATAGAAAAGGAATCTATAAAGGAGTTTGGAGGGTATCCATTGCATTACTCAAAAAAATATCTATTTATAACAATCTCTGGTGCATTATTGCAGCTTTTGTTAATTGTTGGACCGCATAGACTAGGATTGCCTACATAATGTCTTTCATCAAAGCTTGCGAATTGTCCTGCATTAGGAATTGGGCGAGACAAGTTCTTATATGACACGTTGAAGTTGCATAAAAAATTGAGTACAGTTAATTCGAAAGAAATTTGGCCACTCAATTTGTGATGAGAAAGATCTAGGCTCTCTATCATCATTTTTACATTATTGAAAAGTTTTTCGGTAAAGAATTTAATAAAAATTTATGGGAAAAATTCAACGCACGGAGTTCTTGAAGGTCTCCAATATGTGGTGGGATGTCTCCGGTTAATTCGTTTTAAGACAAGTCGAAGCCAGTCGTATCATTAATATTTTTGCCTTGGTGATGTTCATACCCATACTTTCTTATAAATTCTATTTCTTGTTGACCCTGATGGTCGATTTTCTTGTTCCCACTTGCTTAATAGAAGTGTAGAATTGTAGTATAGTCACGAACGTAATACCAAGTGTTCCTAAGCATGAACTAACCATCATAATATTCTTCCCTCCCTGTCATATTAGTGAAACATCCAGATATTGACTCATTGAACTTCTTATATGGAAGATTCATGGCACTCAACACTTTTACTGCACGTAGTTGATCAGGAATGTGGTTCTGAAGATTATTTCCTCTTGCAAGAAGAATACGTAAACATGAAAACTCATTAACCAAATGGGGAATACTTCCAGAAAAGTTATTGCCCCTTAGATCAAGAGTTATTAGTCCAGAGCTTGTGATTAATGAAAAGTTATTGAAATCAATATTTTGCTGGGAAAGGTGCTTAAGTGGTGAAAGATTGAGTGATAATTCCATGGATCCAAACATTTTTTAAGAGATGTCCATAATATTAAGATCTCTGTTGCTCAGGTGAACAGGAATATTTCCTTCCAAGAAATTGGTTGACATCAAAAGAACTCCAAGATACGACAGGTGTAAAAACCAATGAGGAATTTGGCGAGATAACATATTGTTGGATATATCTAAGACAGTGATGACGTGGCTTCGACAATCCATCCTTAATCTTCCGACCGAAGTGATTATTGTCTAAATATAACCACCTTCAATTAGCCAAAGTTTGTATATGTAGGAAGAACTTTCCCTTGAAAATTATGATTGGACAGGCTCGAGGTTGACAATGAGAAACAATTGGAGAGAAAATTTCAGCAACCCAATAAGATTAAGCTCAATAAGATTCTCTAGTTCACATAGTTGTGAAGAGGGGCAGGAGAGAAATAAGTATGTTAATTAATGCCACTCATTAATGATAGTACAAGGAGGAATGACTACTTGATATGTGCGTGGTAGTCATTGATTGGTTCATGATTATACAAAATTTGTATCCAATTTTATAATTAAGTACAGTATCAATAAAGTAAAATTTTGTGTCAAATTTTAGATTGTGGATTTGTATTACCAATCTACCGAAATTCTATTCAATTTGCAGAGAATAATATAATAACATTTATTAAAAAATCGATTAATTGTACGTAAAATTATATCTATAATACACAAAAATAAAAAATATATAAACACATACACTTGACTACACTTTTTCTCCTTCTCAATTTTATCTTTCCGTTGTTTTTTAGGTGATCAATATTTTTTTTTATTTATTATATACTTTTTTTTTCTTGTTAAAATAAAATTTGACAATATTGTGCGAAGGTTTACAAGTTTTAATCATGTGTTCTTGTAAGCTTACCATGATTATTTTTCTTATATATTTTTATTTTCGATATAACTTTTAAAATGTATTTTTTTATTAGAAAAGAACCCAATTATAATTGTTTATATATGTATTTTGAATGGGTATATTTTTTGGGTAGTTTAAATAAATCACATCCTATTTTCTGGATTATCCTCTAAAATATAATCAACAATAAAATTATATATTTTTAATTTATGTAAATCGGATTAGATTTAAAATTTTTTTAGGATAGGATTGGTCAGATTCTATCATAAATATGGTGGAACGGGTTGGATTGAAAATTTTCAACCCACGTGATGATCAGATATGGATATAGTCAAATCTGTCTAATCTGATCCGCTGAACAATCCTAATAATAATTGACTCTTAGAAGTGACAAGAAAGAAAAAAAAAAAAAACCACAGACTCTTCAACTCATAGTAAGTTTTCAAATTATTTTCTGATTCTCTATCACTAGAGAAAATATTAAGAAATCATTTACCGGGCTTAAATTAGAAGGAAAACTGTTTTAAAATTTTATTGTTACTTGTGTTAATACAAAGTCGTTCATTAGATTATAACTATAAAAATTAAAAAGTAAAAATGAAGTAATGGAGTTTAAAATTGGATTGGAAATTACAGAGGCTAGGATTATTTTGTATAAAATATCTAAAAATATATCTTGCTTACTTCTGAAAACTTTCAGCATGAAATTTCAATATTGAGGATCAAATTAATTTCTTCGTTGAAGTTTAATGACTTTAATAATCCCGTTCTCTAGTACTTTAATACCTCTCTCCAAATTTTCTTAGAGATTGCTTAAAAAAAATTGAATGTCATTTATATAATTGAGTATAAATATAAATTACATAAATACTTTCTCTAATATAATTAGTTGAGAGGAGCTCATCCTTTAACATTTATTATGAAAGACCGTAAACCAATTGGATTGAATTATTTATATTTTTGGGATGTTAATATAACTTTAATTTGTTAAAATAATATATTAATTTGTGAAGCGTTCATAAGGAATTAAACCACTAATTAATTTCTTAAAAACGTTATTAGGATTTCAATATATTAGTAGGATATTTGCAGGGACACGTATATAGGATATAGTAAGTACTTAGTTTCATAATTTTTGTAGGATTTATATAAACATGTTAAGGTTTCGTACTATATCGCATTTCTAAATAATAGACTAAATTATTAAAATTGAGACAATTATATACTGATTTGTCATTTCACTAAAATTCAGGGACGAAAATATTAATACCTTATGCAATCTATTTCCTAAAATATAGAAGGATATTCTACATTTTCTCTCTTAATTTTATGAGAATATTTGCACTCTCCTTCCAACTTGAGGGTTATATGTCAATTTCTCTACTTTTTCTAGTCAACAGGCAAAATTTCAGAAAAATTAAAAAGAAATTTGGATGTTGTTAAACCATCTTCGTCAGTTGATTTAGATTAGAATCACAAATCAGATAGTTTAGTGTTTTTCTTTTCATGAAATGAAAAAAATTGTCTTAAATAATTATAAAATAAGTAAAAATTGAACCAAATTTCTACCTTATCAGATAGTGTAGAAAATTTTGCATTATTTAGTCTTCATTCAAGTTATAAATGAAAATTTTTGTGCACGGTAGATTTATTTTATACTTTTTGTAATGTTAATCTCAACTAACCGATGAAAAAAATTCAAACATCACTTGATGTTTTGCTCTTTTTGTTTTACTTTTACAAATAAATAAGAAAAAAGGAAGACATATACTTGACTTGCTAATTTATTGTCCGCTAACTCTAAAAGTCTTGGTCTATTGGCAGATTCAATGTTTAATTCTTAAAAAATTAGGGAGACAAGTGAATGGTATTTAAAGAAATAACTAAAACCCTAATTGGAATAAGTGAAGAATCAATTCATATATGTATAATTCAATGATTTCACATAATTGTGATTAATGGATGAAGAATCAAAAAATCAAAGCAGAGACTAATGTTTTGAATCAAACCTAAATGATGTAACAAAATTGAAATAAATCTTCACCTATATATATTGCAACTCAATTGATCAATTACTTGAATTAAATCATCAGCTTTTTCATCTAAACTTAAATTTTCACAAAAAAAATATTTATCTAGTTAGTTGCAAATTTACAGATTATTACAAATAAAAAATATGCAAATAACTTATTTCATAATTTTCACAATAATTTACGTATCATAAATATTTTTTTAATATATAATCTTCAAACAGAAGTTTAGAAAAAAATTGATTAAAAAAAATCATAATATGCATCATATGGTTGCATATCCCAAAAAAAGCAGATAGTGTATTATAAAGTAATTAAATATATTAATAAACTAATTAAATTAATTAGAATGTTCATGGACATTAGACTATATATTAATATTATAAAAGGGCATAATAATATATTGTTCATTGCACAAGGCACTACATGTATCCTAACAATATAATAATAAATTAATTAAATTAGTAGTGTATATTAATTATTATATTTATCTTTCTCTTTCCATGAATATTATAATTTTTGTTTTAATAACCGAATTAAAGAAAAACGATAAAATAGATATCCTATGTGGATATTCGCAGGACATTTCAAAATATCCGTATCCTAAATGGATATACACTCTATTACCATATCGTATCCATATCTTATTTTACAATATCAATATCACATCCATCAAGATATGATACAGATGAATATCTACTAAAAATAGTATTCGTTGCCATCCCTAATATCATCACTTATCCTACTTACGCTTATACTATCTTGGACCCACTCAATCTTTTCCTTACTCCAAGTTTAACAAATTCCTGTTCCAAATCTTCATTAGACCAAATGCTTATTACACTTCTTATTAAAGGATTTCCTAGAGCCTTCGTACTAGCCTTCGTACTAGGACTTATGCAAGGGCCAGTAAACCTTAATTCTCTTCTCTATAAGATTAAGAGGCAGTGCAAGTTGAAGGAGTAAGAGAGTGTGTTTGGTTAATGACAAGGCTAGGTTTTTTGGGTTGGATTAAAAAGGGGACAAAGTGGTCGAGCTCAGGTTATGGTGGGGAGTGAAGAAGGGGCAGGTGGTGAGATGCGACTGCTTGTTTAATTTAGGTTTCCAAGGATTGTATTTATAATTTTTAATATTAAATTATATTTATTATTTATATTTAATATTATAATGTTATTTATATTTTAGGAAAAAAGTGGACAAGACACGTGATAGAATGCGAGCTCATAATGATTCCAACTAACACTGAGTGAGGTGACCTATCTCGCCATCACCCTATTGTAAACAAGATGATAGGTTAACCGAGAACCAGGTTGAAAGCGACTAGGTCACCTACCTTGAGTTGGGCTCTTCGCTGTGTATCAATGTAATATTCAACATCGTTTTTGACAAATGCCCACTGACCAAAATCCTAGGACGCGAGGAATCGCCTACGTGACCAGAAACCCTAAGACATAAGGAATTGCCCACGTGAGTAGAAACTATAGGACATAAGGAAACTGCGACCGTGAACCCTGATTTGCATAACAGATGAGATCTTATGTCACAATGTGTAGAAAAAGGTTGGAATAGTCCCCTGAGCATTGCGTTACTGAAAAAAATGTGTATCGATTTATTATAAGTAATGCACTAATTAAGTTCATAACTTTGTTTATAAGGAACCAAGAGTGCCCAGATGACTAGATCTTCTATTGACTAGTTCGACACCACCTATGTTCCCATTAAAGCCAAGATTCACACCTTAAAATATCTTATAAGGACCACAAAATAAGAAGGAGATAATCTTTGAATATGGCAGAGGATAGAGTGTACATTAAGTTGAACAAAGGTTAGGCAGCATAGTAAAGGCTAGTTATGTATCAGTAAGGGACCACTCTGCAAATTAGAAAGGCCGACGAGGTTCTGCCACGTGGAAAGTACAAAAACGGCCTTTTGCCTCAGACCAATAGAAGATAACTACATGTTACACATCCTTCGGAATAGGCCAGAGCCACTATTCCTTGCTTGCCACGTGGCACCACTTAAAACCAATAGAAAGGTGCCACTTGACCAGGGTTAAGCAAAATTAGGGCAACATACCCCATCCAATCATAGCTCAGCTCTTCATCCCATATAAAAGCATATTTTTCACAGGTTTAAGGTATGTCGACATTGATTCTCATCATCATCCAACAGAAGAAAGAAACCTATTCTTCAAGAAAAGACTTGTAGGCATTCAACTATCTATGGAACATAACTCTCCTAATATTGTTCTGCCTTCATGAATTTTACGTGAATGATTTCTGAGCCATTCCTTACTTTCTTCACCTATTAATAGGGCTCGGTCTTGAGAGATTTCTTTAATCCTCATTCTCTATTTTCATTTCATTTCTAAATACATAAGAAAGGCTACATCCACGTCTTTCAAACCTTGCTCTCCATCAAAAGCTGACTTAAGCATCAGAGGGTGGTTGTTGGAATAACAACCTTCATCTGAACTTTGTGTTGTTCTGTAAGAGGTTCACAGGTCAAGGAAGCGGAGTTAAGGGTTCAAGCTAGCTTAAAGGCTGGTGACAACGAAGAAGGGTGTTGTGGGCAGTTCAAGTGGTGGCTATTTCAACATAAAAAGAAGACCTTAGGCTAGTTAAACCTTATCCTAGCTTTGGACTATGTGACCAAGTTCCCAAAACAAAGACGTGGTGTGACACCGTTGACCATGTTAGAAGCAACTAGATCATCACTTAAACCTGATGTGGGCCAAGCAAAATTCCTGCATCAACATTAGCATTGCCCGAGGGGACTTAGATTGAAAAGCCTCATTATAATTTGCGTGCTTGCCCAAGGAACCAACTACTAATGTCCAAAGCTATGAGGAAGAATGGTTGAGGATGCACATGAGAACCTAGCCGCAGCACCCCTCCATCAAGGAGCCAAGTTCCTTTTGAGACTGTTAGAAGTAAGAATGGGGGAGAAATGGTGGCAGAGTCATCTTGAAGGAAAAAGGGAAAGGCGGTGATAGAATGAGACCTTGATGCGGAGAAGGCAAATCCAGTAAAGAAGTTGGTAGAGAGTAAAGCTCAATTCCAACACATGGTGTCTTATCTATGTACAAATCTTGGGATCCCATCGCTGCTATAGCAAGGTCTAGGGGACCAGGTAGAAAGCTACCCATGTAGGATAAAACAAAGGAATCAACACATAAAGAAAAAGTGGATGGATTAGCAGCTTCATTTTTTTACTCTTTTTTATATCAATTTTTAATTCTTTGATTTAAATATTTTCAAAGTTAAAATTAAATTTATTATATGCATTAATTATAATACGTTACTTAAATATTAATTACATTTTTCAAAATCATTATTAATTGTTAAAAGTATTTAGATTTAAGGTTTAACAATTTATGTAAAAGACTTGTGAATAAATAGGGCTGTCGATTTTTCCCAGGATAAAAGATAAGCTGCCTTTGATTGTAAAGAAATTAAATATTGAATCTACCAATAGACCAAGACTTTAAGAATAAGGGGTAGCATCACTAAGTCAAGCATATGTCGTCTTCTTCTTCTTTTTTTTTTTTTAAAAATGTTAAAACATAAGAAAAAGAAATCAAGTAGTGGTGAATTTTCTCCATGGGTTAGTTGAGATTTTCCTTTTTAAATCAAGTCTCCGAAACCTTAGGTAGTGCATTCATTAAAAAAAAAAAAAAAAGTGGCTACAAGAGAATAATTGTCAAAGTCTTCCCATTTTTATAAAATAATTAGGCCATTTAGATAATAATAATAAATTTTTGAATTTTCTCCATCAGTTAGTTGAGATTGATATGACAAAAAATATAAAAATAAACATACGGAGCACACAAATTCTTATGCATAGGTTTAAGATATATTTTTTATTTTATGAATTTTCTAATCTTTAGCATGAATCAAGATTGAAGAATGTAAAAAGGTTTAAGATTGGTGATAACTCATTTTGATTGATTAATTTGATTTAACAACATAATATGAATAAAGATAAGATCTTAATATTTACTGCCTAAATTTTGGTGAAATAATAAATTTGGATATAATTTTTTTAATTTTAAAAACTTAGTCTATCTTATTTAGAGATGCAAATACATAAAATATGGTACAAATATCTTTATACCCATATTTAGATCATACAAAAAATTTTAAAACTATATATGAAGCGAAAGCGAATATTATTTAGACATCCTACGTATACAATTAATTAATGGTTTAATTCCTTTTAAATACTGGACAAATTAATATTCTATTTAAGATCATAAAAGTATATATAATTTCAGTTCAGTCAGTGTATGGTCTTTCCCAACAGAAGATTTTAAAAGGATGAGCCATTAGAGAATGTTTAAACAAACAGAAAACTGGAAACACCCAAAAATCAAGAAGAAATTCTTTGTTCATGGACCGTGGAGGTGTTTACAACCAAGTAGCCAAAAAAATTCAAACCCACCCGACCCCACTCCAAATTAGCCATTTAAATAATAATAATTTGTAGAAATTCTTTCTTCTCTATAAGTTACGTTTATTTTCTTTAATTAACTTTTGAAGTGGGGCCTTGAGTACTGGTTGCCACTCCAATATGTTGACGATTTGGAAAGTTCACATTATTTAATTTTGTATTACGTCGAACGAAGCTTTTCTAATTAACTTTGGAAGTTCAGATTATTTAACTTTGGAATTGGGGCCTTCAAATGTTGACGATTTCGAAAGTTCACATTATTTAATTTTTATTACGTGGAACGAATTCCCTATATATTCGTAAGTTTGGTAGAAACAAACTTAAGGTATAACAAATTAATTAACAGGTTTTGGCATTTTTTCTCTTACAGCAATAATGGAAAGACTTCTAGTCAAGTTATTAGTGTGGGTTGCTGCGACAGCATTGATCCAAATGCAGGGATACAACGGTTGTTTGGAAAAAGAGAGAATCGGTCTAATAGAAATCAAGACTTTCTTTATATCAATCAGTGTTACAAACTTTGCAGATAATATTCTTCCTTCATGGGTTGATGATGAAATGTCTGATTGTTGTGTTTGGGAAAGAGTTAAGTGCAACACCACCACACAACGGGTGATTCAACTCTCACTCAATCAGACAAGGCTTTTCGACCTAGAGAAGTTTCATCATGAATTTCCAACTTTAAATTTTTCATTGTTTCTTCCTTTTCAAGAATTAAAATATCTTAACTTATCTTACAATAACTTTGAAGGTTGGGATGAGAATAATGCAGGTATTTACATCTAATTTTGGCTCATTTTCTTTTGACTTCTGATAATTTGAACATTTTATAGTGCAGAAACCTATTTCTCCTTAAAAGAGTAAAAAGAGTTATTGTAATATGCAGAGATTATAATTAATACTACATGCCTTTGCAGCTTATTATAGCTTTGGGAGTTTGAAGCAGCTTAAGATGTTAAATCTTGGTAACAATAACTTCAACGATAGTATATTACTATATTTGACTAAACTAACTTCACTTACTACTTTGATCCTTGAGAACAACGAGATTGAAGGAATTAAACCTGAGCAAGGTATATTTCCTAGACAGGCATTCCTTGATGACATGCAATTTAATTTTAATTTAATTAATTTTTTTCATTTTTTATGATTTTATCTTTTTGGGTGTAGGATTAGCAAATTTGACTAAATTGCAAGTGTTAGATTTAAGTTGGAATAGAATAGATAGTGGCTCTGCAATGAGGCTCGGTAAGCTATTGAGGTTTGAATCTGATTTATCATACCCTTGCACAGTTACATGTGAAATTATTCAATTTTAAAAGCCTTACTGACATGAGATATAATTTTAACTTCTTTATAATTTTTGCTATTATTATTATTTTTTTCTTAATTTGATGCAGGATTAGCGAATTTGACAAACTTGGAAGTGTTAGATTTAGGTGTTAATAGCATCGATACTGGCTCCGGAACCACACTCAGTAAGCTATTGAGACTGGAATATAATTGATCATCTTGCACAGTACCTGTGAAATTACTCAATTTTAAAATAACATAATTTCTTTTCTTGGTCTAGGATTGGAAAATTTGAGAAACTTGAAAAGGTTGGATCTGAGTTTTAATTATATAACTATAAGTCGCTCTCTAGCAAGTCAAGGTAATCGAAATCAATTACTTTGAATACTATATAAGATCACATCAAATATGTATTATTTTTATTTGTTAAGTGTAAAAGTAAGTGTCCCAATTTTTGAACTCTGGAATATAATCAAGTCCTTTTCTTGGTGCAGTATTAGCAAATTTGACCAACTTGGAAGTTTTAGATCTAAGTTCGAATGAAATAAGCGGATCCGTAATAGAGATAGGTAATATTTTAATCTACAGAATCAAAAGTTAGGGATCAAATTGAAAATTCTAAATAATTCTTCTTCCTTGGCGCATGCAGGATTTGAAAAATTTAGAAACTTGAAAGCTTTGGATCTAAGTGATAATTATATAAACGGTTCTCTAGTAAGCCAAGGTAAGGTAGATTTCAACAATGGAAATTGAATATGTAGTCAAATAACTAGTCTATATTTATATTTATTTATTTATATTTTCTCTCTCTACTCTCAGGAATATGTGAATTGAAGAATATTGTTGAGTTGAATTTGGGTGGAAATAATTTTGATGGTGATCTTCCTTACTGTTTCAACAACTTGACCAAGATTAAGGCTATTGATCTCTCATTCAATCAGTTGAGTGGAAAGTTGCCATCTGTTATTGCCAATCTCTTTTCCCTTGAATATTTAGATCTTTCTGGTAACAACTTTAAAGGCGTATTCTCATTCAGTTCAATAGCTAATCTTTCAAAGCTTCAAGTATTCCAACTCTCAAACTGCTCTATGCAAGTAGAAAATGAAAAGTTCCCATGGCTCCCAAAATTTCAATTTAAGGCCCTCCTTTTACGCCGTTGCAATTTACATTCTATTCCTGATTTTCTTCTTTACCAATACGAGTTGAGATTGGTTGACTTCTCTCACAATAACTTGGTTGGAGCCTTTCCCACTTGGTTGTTGCAAAATAACACAAAATTAGAAAACTTATATTTGATGAATAACTCATTCTCGGGAATTCTTCGACTGCCCAACTTTAAGCATGATTTAGTTCATCTAGATATCTCCAAAAACAAATTCAGTGGTCAACTTTCCAGTAATCTAGGTGAGATACTTCCAAAATTGGTGGTCATAGGAATGTCAGAAAATAATTTTGAAGGCAACATTCCTTCTTCAATAGGTGAGATGAAACGACTCGAGTTGTTGGATTTGTCTACTAATAATTTTTCAGGAGAGTTATCCACACAATTTCTCACCGGTTGCATCTTGTTGTCAACTTTGAAACTATCACATAACAACTTTCAAGGGAAAGTTTTTCCCCAATATGCGAACATCACAAATTTGGAGTGGTTATATTTGAACAACAACTACTTCAGTGGGAAGATTGAAGGACTGTCGAAGGCCACTTCATTAATTGGCTTGGATCTATCCAACAACAAATTCGTTGGTGAAATCCCTCACTGGATTGGAAAATTTTGGAATCTTGAGTTTCTTTTACTGTCAAACAATTTCTTGGAAGGTAATATTCCTACTGAACTGAACAATCTTGAATTCCTTCAAATTCTTGACATCTCTGAAAATGATTTGTTCGGACTGCCATCATCTTTCAATCTTTCATCACTGGAGCTCCTTTACATGCATAAGAATGATTTCAACGGGCCAATTCCAAATGCACTGCGAAGAAGTTCCAGATTAGTAGCCCTCGATTTGAGAGACAATAATTTTTCTGGAACCATTCCCCGTTGGATTAATGAGTACTCAAATCTGCATATTCTTCTTTTGAGAAATAATTATTTGGAAGGCCATATCCCTGATCAAATATGTCAATTAAAGGAGCTACGTATTCTAGATCTTTCGTATAACAAGTTCCATGGGTCAATACCACGGTGCTTCATGAATATGACATCATGGATGCTAGGACGTGATGATTGGTATTTCAGGCTTGAAACAAGATCGACTGGTCGTATTTTATGGGATTACTACAATTCCACTCTTCGTCAATTGGGTGTATGGGAAGAAGAAGATCGATCAACAGGTCAACAAGAGGTTCAGTTAATGACGAAGAATAGATATGAATCTTACAAGGGCAGCATTCTTAACTATATGACTGGAATAGATTTGTCATGCAACAAGTTAACTGGTGACATCCCATCAGAAATTGGAAACTTTTCAAAAATTCATGCATTGAACCTATCGCATAATTTGTTATCGGGATTTATACCACAGAGTTTTTCCAATTTGAAGATGATAGAAAGCCTGGATCTCTCCCACAACAAATTAAGTGGCTCAATTCCTCCTCAGTTGATTGAACTGAACTTTTTGTCTAATTTCAATGTGTCATACAACAATTTGTCTGGGCCAACCCCTAATGGAGGACAGTTTGCAAACTTTGATCAGAGTAACTATAGAGGTAATCCAGGTCTTTGTGGTGCAACAATTAACAAGAGTTGTACCAGTGTACTAGATTCGCCAGAAACGCCAACCTACAGAGCAGAAGAAGATAAATCAGCAATTGATATGATATCATTCTATTGGAGTTTTGCTGCATCCTTTGTTACTGTGGTATTTGCACTACTTTTTGTCCTTTGGATAAACTCATATTGGCGCAAAAAATGGTTTTATTTTATTGATACATGTATTGATTTATGTTTCTATTGGCTTTTGAAATATGTATCATATAAGTGAAAGTGCTACGCCGAAATAGAACTCAAGCATCTCTCAATTGCCATTATGTATTTATAACTTGTTTCGCAGTGCATGGTATGTATTTCAATGCCTTTCGGATTGTCTTTTCCACATCTCTTAATTGTCAAGTGTTCAAATTTAAATTAGACATTAAGAGTATAATAAAGTCGAAATCAAGCATCTCTTAATTAACAAATTTTGTTGAAAATCAAATTAGGCATAACATGCCTAGCAATTTCAAATTAAGAATTCAATTAGGCATGTTATCATCATGCTAAGCAGTGAATATCGGGATGGTGTTTGAGACTTTCATGAAGAACTTTCCTGCTCTTAGCTTGTCTCTTTAACATCTGTTATAGAATATTTAAAGCTTTCCTTAAAAAAACTCCAAAAGTTATTTCTTTAATTTACTTTACATTTGAGCCGTTTCAACTGGTAGTTCAATATTGACTTAAAGTTAAAATTTTTAAGGAAAAAATCAATTAAACCATATTTTGCCTACTATTGAGAAAGTCTAATTTTCGGACTAAAATAGTGGCTACTTGATTTATTCTATTTCTCGTTCATAAGTAGGAGGCCTCCAACTTCTATTGTAAATCGAGAGCAATTTTAATAGCATTGGAATTAAATTTGAGAGTTTGATCATTCGCTTGAGTGGGAGATAAATAAATGGTATATTTGAGTTCAAGGTGTTGTGTGTCTATAGTATTTGTAAACTCTAATTCATTTACGAGTAAAATTATTTCCTTTTATCTTGTTTGTAGACGTATCCTATAAAGTCAAATTGTGTAAAATCATTGTCCTCTACTTTTGTGTTTTCTTTCCTATTATTTCTTTAAAATTATTGTTACTATACAATCCTAAGTTCCACTACAAGTATAAGATATTATGAGTGTTCTGTTATAACAATCATGAGACAGTTTTAAATTGGGGTGCCACAGTTCTATCACTTCATTAAAACCGAAATGAACTCAAATCTTTGGATTTTTTAATTAAAAAATTGAATAGTAATTATTCAATTTATTTATTTAGAGTTTATTTGAAAATTATTAATTAATATTATGTAAGTGTTAAATTAAAATTTTTAATTATATTCGATATTTAATAAATAAATCAATGAGAAGAAAATAGACATTGAGAGTAGGTTGAGCAAAAATTCAGGTTCATAAAATTACATAAGTGATCCCATCATCGTCCAGGATTCTTGGAAGCATGTGGAAAATGCCGAGAGAACACAAATTACAGAAGCAAAAGCTGGTGGCCAATATCATTGCATTATGAAATATGCTGTGTGGAAAAATTGTGAGAGCAAATTTCACATCAATTGTTAATCTAATTTCCAAATTCATCACTATTTATAGGTCCTACAATATTTACAATTATATGACTTCTGAAATGTTTGCATTAAGAACTTTCGTTGGCTATAAATTATATTCTTTCTTAATTTTTAAAGTCATTTTAACATGACGTTTCAAACACTTGGCATTTGATAACTAAATAAATAATTAAGTACACAATTTATAATTACAGGCTGACATATGATAATCTCAGTGATTGTTTTGTGTGAAATATTAACTACTTTTATTTGCACCCTTTCAAAGATAACTCTTTCACTTTTTTTCTCAATATATTTATATGAATGTATACACATGAAAGTACCTATATCATACACTTCCATGCAACTCGTAAGTATATAAAATCGTACAAGCAGTATAATAGTAAGAAAGGGTTGTTGTACACACGAGGACTAAGTTTTTAAATTTTAAATTACATATTACAATTATAGTAGATTAATTTTATTCAAGCACTCAATAGTTGCAATATGAAGAAAATTTAAAAGAAATTATAAAAAAAACAACAAAATTAATTACCAAGAATAAGAGTAACAAAATTTAGTTAATAAAGCGAGTGTGTGTAAAGATCGATATTGAAATAGTTCTAGGATTTTGGGTTTGCCTAACCTTTACCATGTTCTCTCAATTGAAACTTTACAATGTTTTCATTTTCAAAACACTAATCGAAGGTTTTAAATAACTTTGTTCCCTTCTCTGGGGTGCAAAACCAGAACCAAGTTTTACGTATAAATAAACAAACTAAAATTCTTATTTGATTGAATTAACTATACGATCCTTTAGTCTAACCTGTTATTAACTCTTAAAAATTAATTCACCTCCCGATTCATTAACTCCAAGTATTAATATCATTCTCTAGTCATTGATATTCTATCGAACTCTTAATATACTAAATTAAGTTTTTCAAATCCCATGAACAATTTAGACTATCTCTAGTGCTATTCCATTCATGTTTAATCAAATAATTTATTATGCAATAAATAATTAGCATTAAGTGCAAGAAAAACCCAAATGATTAAAAATTAATAACAGCAATAAATTCCTCAATTAGTTAAACATGGTTAGGTTAGGCTAGGCTATATCAAAATCCTAAGATATGAAAAATTTAGTCTAGCATATCAATAATCTCTGACAAGTGCATAATGAAAATCATCTTCTTTATAACAATCAAACAACAAAAACCAAATGAATTTCAAAATGAAAAAAGAGAAGTTAAGAAAGTAAACTAGAGATGATGAGCTTCAACATTAAGTCTTCAAGTCTCTTCCCAAAGGCTTCAAGCTTGTGAATTCTTCCACTTCTCACTAGCTATTCCCTCTCCTCTTCTTTTCTCTCTCTAAAACTACCTCTTACTATCCTTGGATATTGTCGCTATCCTTTTCCCAATGATAATAACCTAGGATACTAATAAATCTATCTATACATCCCTTATCCAATGGGAAAAAAGGGCCAAATCATGATATAAACGTCACTTGGGGTTTGCGTTGCGCAGCACGAGTGCTAAGGCTTGGTGCATGTGCGCTACCTTCAAGGCCAAAATTTTTCTTAAGGCAGTAGCTAAGGCATGCGCGCTATGCCTTTTGGTTCCCAACTTTGAAATATTTACATTTTGGTCCATGTTTTCTCGCAATTTGGTCCCCATTCTTGATGGCTTGCCTTATATTACCTCGTTTTTGTGTCATTTATTATCTTAGCTATGATTTTTTTACTTTTTTACACAAAAACACAAAATTTAATCAAAACGACAATAGAGCTTGATGATTTGTGCGTATATTGAAGTTTGAAAATATAAAATACATGAGTAAACTATACTTATAAAATACCTCCAAACTTAAACGTTTACTTATCCTTAAACAAATAGAAAAATAGGTGAAAGGAATTACAACCAACACGAGGAAAGCATGATCATTTTGAATGAGTTATTTAATTTTTTGAATAAGCCTCATAAACCAAAAGTCAAGTAGTTTAAGAAGAATATCAAAGTGTTGACGTATAACCTAAGATTTCAACATGAAACTCAACATGCCTTACTTTAGATCCCTCGTGTCAGTGTGTGAGTAACCCAATCAATTCCACCATTTTTTACTCAGATTAGTTTATAAAAATAGGTGAAATATCTTGGACTTCTAAATGGACTTTAGACACTTGATCTCAAACTACTCTTCACTTATAAAAGAAAGCACATTATTCAAAGATCATAAGGGCTTGAATTATGCATGTTATGCTGGCCAAAGTTAGGGTAGCACTATAGATATTGAATGCAGCTCAAGCACCTTAACATATTAATTATTCTAAAGAATCATGCTCAAATTTCGTATTCAATCTTCAAGCATCACACAATGTTCATTTTTTTAACATCAACTTATGCACCTTTATAAACTTATTCACTTACATAGATTCAACTTTTCATCAATTTTTCTCTCTCTATTTTTCTTTTTCTTAAGCCTTACTCTACCTTTTGATGCGAGCTTTCCATGCTTTCAAGATATGAGGTCTAGCTACTTGGTTAGAGTTTGACTTTCATTTTCATTTTCTCTCTTTGTTTTTTTTCTTCAGCCTCGCTCTATCTTTTGATGTGGGCTCTCCATGCTTGCCTAGGCACGAGACCCAGTTATTCGGTAAAAGTTTGGCTTACAATTTTATACCACACCTATCCTCCCTTATTTAGATTAGCCATAGAATGATCAAATATTTTAGGGTCATGAACAAAAGGCTATATGTTTATTTAAAGGTTGAACTACTGTGAGGGTAATATAAATCGTATACAAAAATAAGCTCAACAGTGTGCTGACAAACTTTTATTCTCACCAGGTTTGAACAAGTTCAAATAATTTACTTGGCTTAACTTATGTTAAAATGATGCAATTTCTAATATTTTACTTCAAGTGATAATCAAACAAGGTTTAAAATCCCAAGAAGCCTAGCTATTCACTTTGTTCACATAAGCTTTTTCTAAGAATACAAATAGTTAAAAAGATTAGGCTATGTGCTAAAAAATGTAAGGAATCCAAAAATAAAGCAAGTTTAGTGACTGGTCAAGCACCTAAGTTTTATCAACAGTCATCTTTCTCCAAAAACTACCTGCTCTCAATTAAATTCATATCATTGGCCTTCAAATTAAGCACACAAAAACACAAAACAAAAGAAATTCAATCGAAGAAAATGAAATAAAGCAAAACAACTAATAAAACAAATGAAAATGCATAAAAAGAAAACAAGAAAACATAAAAAAATTTCATAAGATTTGTGCAAGATGTACAAAACAAGTGAAGCTAAGCATGATCGACGCAATCAAATGAAGCAAGGTAACATCAACACTTCATTGCTCAACACTTCCTTCCACAATTAATAAATTCCCGTGCCCCTACCCCCCCACCCCCCCAAACTTGAAATAAACATTGTTCTTAATGTTTAAGCTTAAATAAAGAACAAAAAGAAAGAGAATTGTCACCTAGGAGGCAAGACTCGTCATCATCACTTTCTTGTGGAGGATGTGGTTAACCAAAAATTCCACTCAAATTGTGTCTTCAAACTTCAACAAATTCACTTTCATACCTATAATCACACAACCAACGAAAAGTAAAAATAGACACATAAATAACACAAATATTCAACTAAAACAAAGTTCAAAGGAAAAAAAAAAAAAAAAAAACTTGGGTTGCCTCCAAGAAGCGCTTGGTTTAATGTCCTTAGCTGGACTTTTCTTCTTTTTTAATCAATCAGAGTTTGTGAGAGAAATGTTCACCTCAATTCCTTTCCTCTTTTCCATAGGAATGCTTCCCTCAAAAAATCCATCCATCATTACTTTTCAAATCAACCGCGATGGGAAACACTTGCTCATGCATGAATGAACTCGGCCCTTTTGACTTACACTTCCTCAGAACCAATTCTAGTCTTGAATTTAGCAATCAACCACAATGACTTGGTATAAAATATCTCTTAGGAGCCAATCTATCATGCGGTTTCTTTTTCTTCTTCTTGAAAATTTTAGCATCTTTATAAACACCTTTCCAAGACTCTTTCACCTTATTTCTATGCTCATCCACCACATAACTATTGATAACATCTACCATATGACAAGTACTTGTGTTTTTTGGAGCTTTCTTATCATGGTACATATTAAATTTAACATTTTCTTCATTTTGCCCTTAATGTCATGTCGCCATATGTACATCAGTCAAAGCTTCTTCGGTAGCTAGAAAAGGCCACCTAAGAATAATGGGGATTTCTCAGTCTTCCTCCATATCAAGCACTATAAAATCAACCGAGAAAATCAATTTATCCACCTTAACTAAAACATCTTCTATAACTCCTCAAGGATAAGTGATAGATCTATCCGTCATTTGTAAGGAAATAGTTGTCAGCTTTACTTCACCAAGGCGTAGCTTCTGAAAAAATGAAATCGGTATTAAATCGATGCTTGCCTAAGATCACACAAAGCTCTCTCAAAATTTGATTTGCAATAGTGCATGGGATAGTAAAACTATCTGGATCTTTCTACTTCTTTGGCAACTTTCATTGAATAATTGAGCTACATTCCTCTGTTAACTTCACCACCTTATACTCCTCCAAATGCCGCTTCTTAGACATTACTTCCTCGATAAATTTCAAATAATTTAGCATTTGTACAAGCACGTCTACAAATGAAATGTTGATATGAAGCTTTTTTAAACATCTCCAAAAACTTTGAAAATTAATCATCCAATTTCTTTTTCTGAAATCTTTGAGGGAATGGCAAATGTGGAGTGATAATGGGAGGATTATCAAGAAATGAGATGCGTTTGGTGCTTCTGGTTTAACTTTTGTGCCTTCATTTTTACTTTTCTAAGGCTTAAGTAGTTCTAATTCTTTACCACTCCTGAGACTGATAGCCTTGCATTGCTCTCTTAGGTTGATCTTTGTATCACTTGAAAGTTTTCCTCCTTGAAGAGGCTTGATGTAGCTAGTCGGCCAACTTGTACTTCCAAAGACTTCACAGTTGCTTCTATATTCACAACATTAGTTTTCATGTTGTCTAACATAAATTCATCTTTGTTAAATCGATTTCTAATCTCTACAATGAATGTGCTCAAGAGGTCATCCAAGACGACTTTTTTTTCGATCATAGGCTATTGGTGAAATCCTAGTGGTGGTGAGGGTAGTATTACATTACTTGAATTGCCATAGGAAAGATTTTCATGGTTTTGTAGTCCTAGATGTTAATGGGTTGGCAAATTGTTACTTGGCCAAAAATTGTAGTTATGGTTGCTAATATGTTGGCATTGCTATTCCCCAAAACCATTATCAACGCATGAAGACCTCACAACCATCACCTTCTTTTGGTTTGAGGATGCATCCCTTAAGGTAAGGTTTTTAATTTGGTTTGTCAAAACTATTAGTTGGGTTGAAAGTGCTGTCATTTAATCTACTTTATGAACTACTATAGCTCTTTTCACAATTAACCTCTCACTAAGCCATTGAAAGTTATTGTATGCCATTTCTTTGAGCAAAGCATATGCCTCTTCAAACATCTTGGACAACAACATACCACTAATTATCATGTCTACAATTGTTTGAGTTTACCTATTCAATCCATTATAGAAGAGTTAAATTTGAAACCAATCTTGGTAACCATGCCAAGGGCACTTCTAGATTAAATCGTTAAACGACTCCCCAGACTCATGCAACAGCTCAAAATCCAGTTTCCTAAATTGTGCAATTTCACCCCTTGACTGTGAAGTCTTTGACAATGGAAAGAATTTTGTAAGGAACTTTTAAGCCAATTCTTTCGATGTGCTAATGCTACCAAGTTTTAAGGATTATAACCAACCTTGAACCTTATCCCTCAGCTAAAACGAGAACAACCTCATTCAGATCATATCTTGGTTTACTCTATTCATTTTTACTACGTCACATACCTCCAAGAACATGGCGAAATGAATATTACGGTCCTTATGACACAACCACTATATTGATTATATTAAATCATGTTAATCATAATAGGTTTGAGCGTAAAATTGTTGGCATTGATGGCTTGTCGACGAATCCTTGAGTAGTTATAATTAACCACTAGCCTAAAGTAATCTCTAAGAGCTTGTTCTTGTTGTTGTGGCTATGATGGTAGAGGATTTTGATGTCTTTTATCTACTATGTTTCTCGATCTATTCCTTTTTTCTCTTCTTAATTGGCAAAGTGTGCATTCTATTTATGGATCAAAACCAACAAGTTCAAGGCTTTGTGATCTTCACACACACCTATAAAACTTCCAAACGGAACAAAAATTAAACGAAACAAAAATAAAAACCTAAATTAAAATCAAACTACGCAATTGCAATATTAATAAAAACTCAAAAATTCTTAGTCTTCAGCAGCAACGCTAAACACTAGATATGTTCTCACACAATCTGCAAGTATACGGGGTCGTACAAGTAGTACAATAGTAAGAAGAGGGTGTCATACCCACAAAGACTAAACTTTTGAATTTTAAATTAGGTATTACAATTATAGTAGATTAATTGTATCTACGCACTCAATAGTTGCAATATAAAGAAAATTTAAAAGAAATTATAAAAAGAACAATGGAATTAATTGCCAAGAATAAGAGTAAGAAAATTTAGTTAATAAAGAAAGTGTATGTAAAGATTGATATGGAAATGATGATTGGATTTTAAGTTCATCTAACCTTCACCATGTTCTCCTAATTGGAAATTTACTATATTTTCATTTTTAAAACACTCATTACAAGTTCTAAGTAACTTTGATACTCTTTCTTGATTGTAGAACCAAGTTTTACATATAGCTAAACAACCGATATCCGTATTTGGTTGAATTAGCTATAAAATCCTTTAGTCCAACTTTTTATAAACTCCTAAAAATTAATTTACCTCCCGGTTCATTAACTCCAAGTGTTAATGTTTAATTAAATAATTTATTATGCAATAAATCATTAGCATTAAGTGCAAGAAAAACCCAAGTGATTAAAAATTAATAACAATAATAAATTCCTCAATTAGTTAAATATGGTTAAGTTAGGCTACATCAAAATACTAAAACATGAAAAATTTAGCCTAGTATATCAATAATCCCCGACAAGTGCATAATGAAAATCATCTTCTTTATAACAATCCAACAATAAAACCAAATGAATTTGAAATAAAAAAGGAGAAGTTAAGAAAATAAACTAGAGATGATAAGTTTTAACACCAAGTCTTCAAGTCTCTTCCCAAAGGCTTTAAACTTGATGAATTCTTCCACTTCTCTCTAGCTATTCCCTCTCTTTTCTTCTTTTCTCTCTGTAAAGCTACCTTTTACTATCCTTGAATATAGTGGCTATCCTTCCCCGAATGATAAAAATTAGGATACTACTCAATGTAGCCATACATCTCTCATCCAATGGTGAAAAACGGGTCAAATTATGATATAAACATCACTTAAGGTCCACGTCACTTAAGGTCCGCGTTGTGCACGCATGCCATCTTTAGGGCCAAAATTTGGCTTAAGGGTAATAGCTAAGGCACGCATGCACTACATGTTTTAGCTAGTAGGTGTATTCATGCTAGGTTGTGGCGCATGTGCGTTGTGCCTTCTATTTCCCAACTTTGAAATATTTGAATTTTGGTCCACATTTTCTTACAATTTTGTCGTTGTCCTTGATGACTTGTTTTATTTAACCTCGTTTTGGTGTCATTTATTATCTCAGCTATGATTTTCTACTTTTGCACAAAAACACAAAATTTCATCAAAATGACACAAGAGCTTAAAGATTTGTACGCATATTTAAGTTTAAAAATATAAAATAAGTAAACTACTTGTCACTGTACTCTCAAAGTCGGCATCAACATATGTGCTTGCTGATTTTAGTGATTGTTTTTGTTCACATCGAATTTCAACACAACTTATTAGAGTTAAAACATTTTAGTCATATTCAACATTTCATACAACAATTTATTTGCAACAGTCCCAATGTAAGATAATTTAGGAACTTCAATAAAACTAATTATGAAGGTAATTAGCAAAACAGAAGAAAATGAATATGCAATAAATATGGAGGACAATATCAGTGCATATGTATTTTAGATTATATTTTTCTAAAAAATTCTCAGTGGGATTTAACAAATTAATTTTACAGTTTTTTTATTTAATATGATGATTTTTTTAAATGGATTACTTTATCCTTTTTTTTTTTACTTTTAAATGTCTATTAATGCATCACTTTAGTAAAATTGAATGGACAAAATTTTATTTTATTTTTACCTAATTAATTAACCATCATTTTGATTCCTCAAAATAAACCTATAGTTCATTTTTACTAAATGACATGGTACACAATCATTTTGATCACATGATACAATACTTATAATTCTAATAGAAACTAATGAACAAAGATGACTAGGTGACATATGACCTAGATGAGAATGCCAAAGACTTAAAGATAGAACTGAAGTTGGAAAGGCAACTGACCGAGGAATAGAGTGATAATTAGATAGAAGATAAAGACTGATGAGCTCAAACAAATGTCCAATTTTACGACTTATCCCAAGCTTTTGAATATCTTTGAATCTTGCATATGACAATCAGAAGTAGTGAAAAGAACATGAATACTAAGATCACACAATTGGCTAAAAGATAAAAGGTTGAGAGTAAGGTTACGAATAAGAAAGTATTAGGCAATTAGAGATTAGATGAAGTGACATGCCCTAGATGACTACCATGCATGGTAGATCCATTTGTAGTTTGAATAACGAGTAAATTGGGTGGAGTAGATTTAGAAGAAAATAAGGTAGAATTTGCAGTTATATGGATAAAATAAGCAGAAACAAAATACCATAAAGATATACGTGAGGCAACTAATGAAGTAGAAATGGAAGGATTACAAAATTTCTGCAAAAGTTGGTGAAAGAGAGATGCGAGATTATGTGGGATAAAAGATTTAGGGCAATCATCAGTAACGGCAGTAGACAACTGTGGAGTATGCTTTTGTTTCCCTTTGCTTGGACAGTCTTTCTCAAAATGCTTAGGACCAATTTTTCAACAAATCTTACATCTCCTGGTAAGAAAATTAAGAACTAAGTGTCCAACTTCATGGCAGTACTTACAGGTACAAGTATCTTGAGAGCCTGATAGAGTGGTTAGAGTAGTATCAATACGACATAGATGTAGTGGTGCAAGGCGAGTTTCTTCTAAGACGAACATGTCCATAACCTCATCAAAGGTAGGTAATGATTATTGGTGAAGAACTGAGGCACGAGTAGGCTCCAATGTATCTCGTAAAGCCATAAGAAACATCATCAACATTTGCTTGTCCCTATAAGTTACAAATTTTTCTGCATCCTTAGAATTTGTCCATTTAGGTTTTGAGAGTGATAACTGGTCCCATAAATACTGCATATGAGAATAAAAGTCAGACATAGTTTAGCTGGATTCTTGACGCATCTAATGAAGCTTGTATAGAATTTGGTATTGGTGTGATGGTCAGTGGCAATATATTAATGGCCAAGGAAATCCCATAACACTTGGCTATTTCAAATCTTCCAAATTGAAGGTGGGTAGACAAAACAGAAGTATTTCGAAACCACATAATGATTTGATGATTTTTGCTATCCTATTTTTCTGATCGATCAGCAAACGTCTCACCTCTGTTTTAACAAGTTCAGTAATATGGCTAGTAACATATGGCTATAACTGATGTCCCTTAAGAAAGCTAGGCATATCTTGAACCCACAACACATAATTATACCCATCTAGTTGAATGTGGATGGGTTGAGAGACATATGACTTGTCCATAATAAACACAATAAAAATAGCTGAAAAAGAAGCAAATTACCAGAATATTGAAACAAAGCTCAAATCAGAAGTAATCTCTTTCAAAATGACCGATGGCCGGAAAGCGAGAACAATGACCACAACAACACTCGTCGGAGGCCGTGCTGACCTTGCTTTGATCGGAACTAAAGTTGACAGAAAACCAAAAAGGGAGGCCCCAAGGATGACATACGTTCGATGCAACACTTGTCGGCGATTTAGTGGATCGACAAGAAATAAAATTAGCAAAATGGGTTTCTTTGCGGTGATTAGACTGAAACAGAGACCAACAGAATGGCCGGCAAGTTCTGATGCTGTAGGGTTGGTTGGTATGGCAAACAGATGGCGACCTTGGCGGCGCATAAGATGCACGTGCGGCTGCGGTTAGCAGACTGTGAGAAAGTGAGAACTAGAAAATTAAGCCAAGAAAACCAAAACTAGGGCTAAAACCGAGGACCAAATAAACCAAAGAAATCATCCGTGCATTGAAAAAAGTGTCAACTCATCCGTATCCACATCTAAACATCGGGAATTTGTTAATCTTTATTACGATTGCTTTATTGGGGCTTCCTTTGCCAAATATAAGTTATCCCCTTAATTTTTTCTATATTCATTAGATTGATATAATTTTCTAAATTTAGTATAAGTCTTAGTGTTGAAGATAGTTCCCTTAATTTTTCTCTAAATTTGTCAAATTGACATAATTTTTTCTTTTTAGATTTATCTTGCCGATATAATTTTTTAAAATTATTATTTTTAATGTGATTTAATATTATTCTTTAAAAAAGTATTTGTGTACGTACACCAAAGTTTTAAGGAAAAGTATTTGTTTTTCCTTAAAATTATTATTTATTTTATTGAATAACTTTAAATTAATAAATCAGTCAAAAAAGCAAAACTTATATCAATGTAAAATTATTTTTCTCTATTTCAAAACTTAATTTCCTTCTTTTTTCGGAAATGATGAGAAATTAGTGAATTTTTTTAAGTAAACCCTAAGAAAAATTTAGAGGTAATATATTAATGAAAAGAGAGAAAAGGATGCGAAATTAGTGAATTACTAACCTGAAAATTATTCTAAAAACAGGCTATCGATGGGAATAAATTTCTATGGTAGATGTACATGGCTTGTTATGTGATAAAAATTTATCCAATAAGATTTTCCTATTGGTTGAAAACAGACTAGTTTCTCATAATTTCAGGAAAATAAAATTTATATTTATATGAAAAATTTGTGAAAATAAATTGGGAAGTTGATATCAACATTGTGTGTGTGTGTGTAAATGCATGTTGATTATTTTCTATTATTTTTAAGTTAGAACGTAGGTTGAAATGGTGCACCAAAAAAAAATTGTATATGTTAAAACAAAATTTTATTTATATCTATATATATAAGAGTACTAACTAGCGATTTTTTATTAAACGTTGATCTAAATAAAAAATATGTAAAAACTTGTCTATGTTAAAAGAATTAAAAATTAGATTTGCTTTCTCAAATTACCATGAAAGAGAAAGCGCTTGCGATTTGTATATCTTGGTATTTTTTCGCAGAGGGTTGGCCTATCATAGAGCATGATCTGTACCAGGACATTCTTATGAAATTTTTTAAAGAGATAAAAAAAATATTTTATTTAAATTTTCAAATATCAAAATGAGGTACAAATTATTGGGCAAGGTCGGACAAGATATTAAAATTAATTAAATATAATTTATATTGTGTATTATTTTAAAAATTTTAACTTTTTTATTTAATAAAAATATTAAAGTTTTAATATTCACAATAATCTCTTTCAATTATTATCTTTTTATTTATTTTAAAGATTTTTAATGGGAGTGAGAAACCTACTCACAAAATATCAAAATCTTACTTTCTACTATTGTTCAAATTCAAAATGGTCTATGAGTATCAAGTATATCAATCCGAAAGCACCTGAACTATGCCTAAGGGGCATCCTTCAATTGTAATGATAGATTTGATTAATTTTATTCCTTTCTAATTATTATTCACAACTATTTTATAAGAATTAAGATAGACTGAAAATGATAGTGTACTAATAAAATATTAACCTAATAGGTATAGAAAGTTAATCTCATATTTATGTAATAATTTTGAATTTTGAATTTTGAATTTTTTCCAATCGAGAAATTCTTCAAAATTGAATATATTCAATATTAGTTTAGTTTAAAATTTTGTAAAAATGCATTAAGGTATTATTAAGAGTCAACTTATAAATAAATTGTGTGACCATGTTTAGTACAAATTAAAGAAGTCAAGCCTGGGCGACAATATCATCACATTATGGATTATACCTTGTTAAAAAATTCCAAGTGCGCTCTTAATAAATTTCACTTAATTTGAGTCTTTAATATATGTTAATGTATTTCAAAATACATTTCTATTTATAGTCCTACAATATTTCCAAATGCATTGTATGACTTCTGAAATGCTTGGATTGAGACATTTATTTGCCGTAATTTATATTCTTCGTTGATTTTTGAAGTTTATTTTAACAAGACATTTTAGACACTCTTGATATTAAAAAACCAAATAAATAATAATGTATATAATTTATTGGCTGATACCTGAGAACTTCGTGATTGTTTTATGCAGATTCATGAACTATTTTTATTTTTTCGTTCTCAATATATGTTGGATTGCTTTTTCCACATCTAAATTAAATCGGTTTCCCCTTGCATATTAATTTAATAAGATAGTTATCTAAACTCATATTAAAGAAAAAGAGCCTAAAAAATAAAGAGTAAATGTTCAAATTTATAAAACTTTAATCTAAATTTTTTATTAAGGTAAGGTCCAATAAAAGTCTTTTTTATAGAATTCTTGTTTCATTTGAATTAGAGAAACAAGCCCAAATCCTTAATTATCTCTACTTAAAATTTCACTAAAATTAACATTTGAACAAATCTTAAAAAATAAGAAGTATATATGGAATGAGAAAAAGAGAAGAGGAACTTTTTCCATACCTAAAAATGTTTACTATCTAGTTAATATCATATCACAAAATTTGCTATCAACAATTAGTGCTGTTTGTGAAAAAAGACAAAAAACTAATTTTTATTATTTAACTATTTTATTCTAATTTTATTTTAAGTTCTACCGCACAAAATTCAAAGGAGTAGAAGTTGTACTTTAAAAACCATCACTCTAGACATATGGAAGAAGTTACTATGACAAGATAATAAGAAAATTTCTTGGTAATTAGAAGGTATGTATTTATTTTTCTTTGCATTAATTACATAGATAATTTAAAATATTTGATCTCTTGATGATAAAATATTTGAATGTATTCAACTCCTACCAATAGTAGAATGCCCCCATAATATTAGAGCATGGGTAGGTATTCTCCAATATACAAAAGATACTATAATGTATGCGCTTAGATGTTTAGGATATGCATAAATATCTGAAATGTTGCATAGTTGTGGCCTTTTTTCGGAAAATAATTCCGGAAATCTGTATAGATTCTGAATTGAATTAGATCAATTCTTTTTTGAATTTTTATTTGTGCAATTCCCTCAACAATGGAGTACATTCGCTGTATATATGGTTATAAATACATATTATCATCAGTTGAGGGTACGTTTCATTAAAATTATATAATTTTGTAGAATTTGAAACTAGAGATTCATGAAAGTTTTCCTGGTCAGAAAAACATTTATAAATTACTTTTTTTTATTTGAGTGAAACTACTTTCAAGCTTCCACATTAATTCATATTAAATTTATATTTCAAAGTCTTTGTTGGATAATGTTATCTTTGACTTTAAATAAATATTAATTTCCTCTTCACATATTCTCTTAAATTGCGCAAAGTAATAGTCGTTCAACACACGAGCATATTTTCTCATATACATGTACTCATATCGTGCAATGGCAATTTCTTTATCAGTCAGTAATCAAATGTTGATGATATTCTAATCTCATGGGTTCACGATTCAATGTCTGATTGTTGTGGTTGGAAAGTAGTTAAATGGAAACGATCAAAGTAAAACTAGTTAAATGTAGCATATTTTCTCATATGAATCATCTCATATAGGAAAAACTATAAGTTGGTCTTGATTGTAACCTTATCAACTATCAATTTAAAGATCAATGTCTTCCTAAAAAGGTAAATTTTATTTTATTTTTAGGAAACAAAAACTTGGCCTTCTTGGTATTGTTTTACTTCGATCGTTTCCATGCAATTTTACTTCAGACAAAATGACATAAAAATTACTCGTTAATATATTGTTAATAACATCTACTGTGCAGGTTCTAATACTTTAAGCAACTTGAAGTAGTTGAGATCTTAAATCTTGGCTATTGTTGCTATCGAAAATTTGTGTCTTCCGGTACCACACAACAACCTCATTTCTTTAACCTCACATTCGCACAAGGGAAAAGATTACGTACTTCACAACGTAAAAACCCACTTTAATATTTTACTCACTTTCTGCTTTCCATGTTTGAAAATTTTGGACTGCTCAATTTTTAATCTAATGGGACGTAAAACTACTCTATTCATAGTGCTAGTGAGAAAAGAAAAACCTCTTTTGATTACCGTTATAATTATACAATTTTAATTTTCACTAATTAAACACTTCATCTTTTATTCAAAGTATATGTTTTATCACTTAAGAAAAAACGTATCTTTTAACTCTTTATTTATTTATAATAATTAATTAATTATCATATATATACACTTAATTGATTATTTGTTGTATAAATAAATATTAACACATTAATTGAATTGAATTTTTGGACCAATTGGATTCAACCCATCTTAGACATCCCATTGGACCTAGCCCAAGTCCAACAATATCTAATTGTTTGTATTTTTTATATTGAGAGCATGGAAATTTTAAGAGAAAAACTAAATGGGACAATTGCGCTTCAATTCTCAATCATATATTGAAATTAAATGGCTGCTTTTTATTGGGATTTCGTTGCATCCCATGTCGCAATCATATTGAAGTTAGTAGCGGTGGCTTTATTTCATTGATTCTTTTATTGATTCTTGTTGCTATTGGCTTTTCAACTTTGTGCACTGTTAATGGTTCTAGTTAGGCTATAGCACGCTTTTGTTTTATGACCGACGAAAATTTTATACATTATTGGATAAATTTTCTACTCTAAAGAACAAATAAAATTTATAAAAATAATTTTAAATAATAATTACTAAATTTATTAATTCTATTTGTATTCAATATTAATTAAAAGTTTTAAATTTAATTTTATCTACATGACATTGTTAAATTTAGAGTATTAAATCGATAGGAAAAATTTTGCAAAAATATTTTACCTAATGAAATTTGATAACAATAAAACAAAGATGTTAAATTTCTAATATTCACAATGGCCTCTCACATTTTACTGGTTGATTTGCAAGGTTAAGACATCATTGAAAATAATAATTTCTTAATAAAATTAGTGTAATAAGTTTAAAAAGACGAACTCAAATCGATGTAATTTTGAATTATTATCTGTTTTATAATACAAATATTAGATTTAGTAAAGTAAGAAACTAAGCTACAACCAAATACACTTCTTTAATTTTGAGAAAACAAGAGACTAGATTGCAAAGGAGATTTCATAGGGCGACCAGAGAACATATTCTAGGATTTGGAAGATAACAATTGACCAAGAAGGTTTGGGGACTTATGTGAGAAAAGAGTGAATGAAATAAACTGATAAGTTGGTGTGTGCTACTTGGAGAGCTCCAACCGATAGCTCGCCTTCTCTAGTCAAGAGAAGGTAATAAAACACCTTAATCCAACTATTTCCATCCCTAACCCTCTCTTTCTCAGTACTAAAACGAAAGAAAATGGAGTGTTTTTGCTCTTTTTTCCACCACTATTTGCCCAAATTTCTTTATTTTCTGATTTTACTTTGCTATGAACTTTCTATTTGGGGATTTACTCACGTACCTCTGGATATTAGAGGGAAATATTTGTTACCTAAAGGTTAAAGCCAAATTTAAGATATTTGGATATAATACATCTGTTGAATCAAAGGGATGCCCTACAACATACACTGCAATACATTAGCATCTTTTCTTTGTGAAAAATAGGTGTCTTCATCGTATTGGAGTTGCTGCTTCTTCAATCCTTTTGGAGAGTTTTGATGATCTTTTACAATGTTTCTCCAACTGTTAACAGCTTTCTTTATTACAGATATGGAGTTCTCCAAGTGGCTTATCTTTACTAGCTTTCATTTATTCTTAGTCATGTATCCCTTCCTAGTACATGATATACCTCTTATATTGCTGGAAATAGAGTTCCATTTGTGTTACTTCTTTTTTTCTAACTGAAATGTCCTTAAATATTTCTCAATTTACCTTACCATTCATTAGACTCTCTTGAATTGGGCTTGGAGAAATTTCCTAAAAATATCTTCTCTCTATAATTTTTGAATTTTCTCTATAAATAAAATCTTATAAACTCTCGAAACAATAATTAGTGATACAAATTCATTCTCCAACTGTTGGATTCATCAGATTGAATTATTCTCAATATTTAGTAAAAGAAATTGTAAAAACACACTAAGATATTTTTAGAGGTCCAACTTATAAATCAATTCTACGACCAAATCTAAGGGCCGTCTCATTATAGAGAATTATTGGAAGCATGGAAAATGTGGGGGGAACACAAATCAAATATTGAGTATACCTTGTTAATATCATTACGTTATGGACTGTACCTTGTTAAAAATTTCTGAGTGCCGTCTTAACAAATTTCACTTTCATTATTTAGTATATATATATATATATATATATCTAATTTCCAAATGCATTACTATTGTAGTCCTACAGTGTTTCCAAATGCATTGTATCTCTGAAATGCTTGGATTGACAAATTTACCATAAATAATATTCTTTCTTCGTTATAAAAGTTATTTTGACAAGAAATTTTGAACATTCTTTTTTGGACTTTAATAACCAAGCAAATATTTAAGTTCATAATTATTGGTTTATCGGTTGATGCAGGATTAAGAAATTTGAAAATTTTGAAAGTGTTGGATTAACAAAATTATCCAAGATAATTCTTCTCTCTTGATTCAAGATTCGCAAGATTTAGAAGCCTGAAAGCATTGGGTCTAAGTTATATTAATCTAAATTGTACTAAGGTAATATAACTTAGAAAACTTACGTGATACCACTGTTATTCTATTGTTATTTTATTTTTATGTTATTTAGCCACTCATATTATTTCTGCAAGCATTCACACAAAGAAAAATTGAGTTTAATTTCATGCTTTAAGGCAGAAGAATCTAGTGCTACAAGGATGAAGGATATTTCAAATTAGTTACCAAAGAATTTGAATTCTAATGTGGATGATTTTCACACTTGCTGAAACAAATTTATGCACTTATGTTACGTAACACCAAAATTTGAATGAATAATTCCATTGAGCATGAAGTAAATTTTACATTCATCTCTTTTATCTATTCAGCTTGTAAAAAATTGAGAAAACAATGGAAATTTTATTGAAGCTATCACTTATGAATAAGATGTTTTTATTTGAAATATTCGACATTTATCACAAAGAAGGACTGATAATTACTAGTCTTAACAACATCAATTAGTCTAGCTAGGCTAAGATAAAGCACAATATTACTACAAACTAAACTTAATTTAGATGAAAGAAGAGGAAGCAATTAAACTTTTAGGTAGGTGGTGATTGTTCATCATCGTCAAAAGACAGCAACATCTCCACAACTTTGCTCATGCTGGGTCTCGTAACCCTGTCTTCTTGCACACATGGCAGGGCCACCTGAACCATGAGTTCCATCTTATTTATATCGTAGTTACGTTTTTCTTTAATCCATGCCTCGTTTGATGTAGCTACATTTTTCTTCTCCCTCACAATGTCGCCAAGGGTCCATGCTCTTTTATTCCTTCATTTTTATTGATTTTTGGAAGAAATGTTTTGTATTTCTTGAGTTTAAACAATGTTTAAAATCATATTTATTTACACACAAACACAAAGAGTCAATCTGTTAATTACAAAGGAACACACACGATTTTGGAAGAAAATTGGACATCGGTTAATGACATTATGAACTTGAACGTTTTAGTGCCGTTCGATTCCAACTTAGTTGAACTTCATTGTTTGACATTAACATATCCTCACAAAGTCAAGATGGCTTAATAGAAGCAAGCTTAAATTCCAATACCAAGTCTCACCTTGTACTTTCAATAAAGCTATTAGCCTTGGTTTTAATTTTGTAAAACCATTTACAACCAACTGCATTTTTACCTAGTGGAAGATCAACGAGATCTCAAGTATTGGATTTTTCAAGAGCCTGTAGTTCTTCTACCTATTGCCAAGCAAGGTTAGAGCAAGTGTCGAAATAGAATTGAGGCTCTTATGAATTAAGAGTAGTGGAAAAACAGTGATAATATTAGGTAATTCTCTTACTCTAGTTGATCGACAGATTGGAAGTATTGCCTCTAAAGAGGAAGACTCAAGATTTGGAGAGTGATGTGAGTCAGACCCAAGAGATGAAGTCTATGGCACATGGGTGGGCGATATTATTAAGGATGTGTTTGTTTGTCACTTAGTATAATTACCTGCATCAAATTCATCAGGAAACAATTTGGAGGAGTTATTAGTAAAGAATAATGGTAGGATAGTCTGATCGAAAGATGGATAAGGAGAAAAACATTTTTTGTTCTTAAAAAATAGCATGTCAAGAGATGTGAAGTCGATTAGACATAAGATCTCAACACCTGTAACCTTTATGTTCTATCCCATATTCTAGAAAATAACAAAGTACTGCTTGAGGTTCTAGTTTGGTACATTCACAAGGTTAGAGAAGGACAAAACACTTACATCCAAATACCTTAAGAAGATTGTATTTAGGTGAAGTTCCATAAAGTCGCTCATAAGGAGATTTGTTATCTATAATTAGTGAAGTTGTTTTATTAATTAATGACGTAAACTGTTGTAAGCACAACCTTCCCCTAGAAGTGTTCAGGACAAGAAGTAGAGATAAAAAGGCATGTAACAACTTCTAAAATAAATCTCTGTTTTTGTTTTGTTCTACCCATTTTGTTGAAATGTGCCAATACAAGAATGATGACAAATTATACCATTGTCTTGAAGAAGTTGTAAGAACTTAGAATACTTATATTCCATTGCATTATCAGTATGAAAGGTTTTAATGGAACAAGAAAATTGTGTTTTAACCATCATAAAAAATCTACAATAAATTTGAGGGAGTCCAGATCTATGTTCCATGAGGTATAACCAAGTATAACAAAAATAATCATCAACAAATATAACAAAATATTTAGAACCTCCCATTGTGGAATTAGGAGAGGGTCTTTAAATATTAGAATGAATTAAATCAAATAGAGCTTGAGAAGTAGAAATCTTATTATTAAATGGTAAGGCAGTATGTTTTGCTAAATGACAAGAAACATAATCAAAATGATTTTATGATACACTACCTAAGACACTACTAGAAACTATTGTGTGAAGACGGCTAAGTGATACATGTCCCAATCAAGAATGCCAAAGGTTTAAAGATAGAGTTGAGGTGGTAGAGGCAACAAACTGATGGTTAGATCTGTAGTTGGAAGGAAGATAAAATTTGGTGAGTTCAAACAGATGTCCAATTTTACAACCTATCCTAAGTGTTTGATTGGTCTTTAAATCCTACACATAACAACAAAAAAAGGTAAAGAGAACATTAAGACCAAGATCACAAACTTGTCCAACAAATAAGAGATTTAAGGTTAGCTTGGGTATAAGATATGTATCTAATAAGGAAAGATTGGGTAAAGAGACATGTTGTAATACCTTAGATTCTAGTATTAATGAGAATGTGTATATATGAACATATCTTCAATATAATATGTGAAGATATAGACTTTAGGAATTTATAAGTTGAATGTATTTATTTTTGGAGAAATTTCTTGATTAGGATGAATATGTTGTACTTCGAAAGGAATAAAATTATTTGAAAATATGAATATTATTGTGGGTGAAAAGTAGAAAAAAATGATAGATGAAGGGTGCAACTGATATAAAGAAATAAAAATATGATTTTTGGATTTGTTTAATTCGGGTGGAATGAAGTGGAAAGAATGGAGACAAAGAGGAAGGAAATATGGAGGAGACAAGGACAGCTATTAAGGGAAAAGGAAAGGAAGTGTAAAAATTTTACAACAAAATAATTTTAGTTGGCGGTGGACTATGCATATAGCAAACTTAGCCTTTTTCTAGTTTAGATGGAAGAAGCAGAAGAAGAATAAGAAGAAGAAGAAGAAAGGAAAGGAAAGGAAAGGAAAAAAATTTATACCGGCTAGAATTTATATTTGTAACGAATTAGATTTTATTTGTTAGAATATATATATATATTTATTTAATTAAGTTTGGATCTTTATTTATTATTATTGGATGATTATTTATTATTATTGTTAAATTGATTTAGGGAGGAATTTGGATGAAGCAAGAAAATTAGTAGAAGTTTAGAAATTGACAGATAGTGTCTAGGTAGGTGTTTATGCGCAAATGGTTAATTTTGGTTTTAAAATTGAAAAGTATGTTGATTTTGTTATAATTGTTTTTGGTGAATATTTATGAAATTTGATTTATGGATTTGAATATATATCAAATTTCTTGTTTTGTCAATTTAAGGATTAAATGAATTTTTATATTTGATTTAATTGGTTAAACAAATATTCATGAAACTTTGATATTATATTTGATTTGACTGGTTAAATGATTATTTATGAAATTTGTTAATTTGTTTCATTTAACGATTAATTGAATATTTAGAAATTTGTGAATTATTACGTGTTATTAAATTAATAATTTTCTTGATCAAGTTAAATAATATTTTTTGTAGATATTATTTTTATATAAATATAATGAAAAAAGTATGAAATGTGTTGTATTTATATAAATGGATAATTTCAAGGAAAAATGTTATGTTTATGAAAATTTGTAAAAGTTGTTGTGAATATAAAATGGATTTGAAATAATTTGAAAATGAAAATGTGATGGTCATGGTTGATGGTAACACTAGTGACTTTAGATGTGATTTCAGTCTCACGGTGAAAGTCCATAAACATGAAGACAGTCACTAGGAATAGTGCCCTAAAAATACGTTGATTATGGATGACGGTCCCTGAAAATAATGCCCTAAAGTATGTATGGCCGATTATGGGCGGCGGTCTTTGGAAATAATATCCCAAAAGAGTAAATTCCCTTTTTCCTCTTAAGGATTTTAAAAATACCCACTTATCCCCCTTAGATTTAAAAAATTATCTATTAGGTCTTCTTGTTAACTTTAATAACAGCAAAATTTAAATTTCATGGATAAAAAAGTAATTAAACACCATAATACACAGTAAAATTCTATTTAAATTATTAAATTAGCAAAACAATCAATAAATAAATCATGAAATTAATAATAAATAATAAAATTAACAAAACAATAAAAAATAAACAATCATAAATTAACAATATATAACACAATAAATGATAAAAATTAAGAAAATAATAAATCATTAAGTTAACTAATAAATAAATAAATCATTAAATTAACAATAAATAATAAAATTAACAAAATAATAAAGTTTAATAAATAATAAATTAACAATAAATATTAAAAGTATTAATATTTAATAAAATAATAAAATAAGGTCATAGGATTATTATTGTAAAAGTATAAATTTACTGTTATATGAATTGATAGAAGGACCTAATGAGTAATTTTTTAAATCTAAGGGGGGTATATGGGTATTAACAAAACCTTGAGGGGGAAAATAAAATTTGCTCTACTCCAAAGCTACGCATGGAATGAATTAATTAAAATTGAATATCAATAAAGGAAATAAAGGGTTTAAGCTATTTTTACAAAGGTTAAATTGAGAAGCTTTGATATTTTATTAAATTTATTGTTGAGAATTAAAAAGGTAGTTTTGTTGATAAATAAATGAATAAATATGTTGGGATGGTTTATGAGTATTGTTTGTGGAATATCTTTATGATGTTATATTTTTTGAAAGTCAGAAAGTATTAAGTATGAAAATTTGTTTGTTTTATCATAAAATTCTTAAAATTGTCTTTGTATGTAAATATCTATTGGGCATTACTTTACTCTAACTTTTCAAGCTTTTAGTAATACTAGAGAATTAGATGTGTAAGGAATAATGAATTTCTCTAGGAGGATGAAACTGCCATATTTTGAAATTTGTTAAATTACACACATATATATTTGTAGTTGTGTGATTATTTACATGAATTGTACTTGTATTATATTGTTTTAGTATGATTGTATAAATAGTATTGGAGTAATAGAAATCCTGAGTCGGTTGTAATTGTTCAGATATGCAAGGAAATAGTTGATTGTTGTTGAGTCTTGGTTAGGAGTATTTAGCATAATTTTATAATTTTGAGTGTTTTAAAGGATATGACAAATGGTATTAGAGCATTATATTTCTTAAGATAAGGTTTTGAATTTAATTACTTTTGAAGAATTTTTTTTAACACCCTAGTTCGGCATTACTTTAGTGTAAGCCAAATACATGATGTTACACATGTCTTGAGTGACTAACATCTATGGAAGACCTATTTGCAATGTGAATAACTAGTAAATGAGAAGCCATGACTTTTAATGAAAAAATAGTTGAATCTGCAATCAGATGATTACAAAATGCAGAATCAAAGTACTGAGAGATTATACCTGAGGTAATAGAGGAAGTAGAAATGGAAGACTTAGCAGATTTTCCAGAAGTTGTTGAAGAAGAAATTCTACATCTTGTGCTGTGAATGACGTAAAGGTAGAAGGTTGTTCATATTGACTTTTGATAGAACAATTATCAACAACAGCAGAGAGAGATGGCTCATTTGAAGGACTTTCAATTGGTTTCCTTTACTATGGACAATCTTGAGCAAAATATTTAGGCCCTTGCGACAAATATGACATTTCCTTTTGGACAGTCTGTAGCATATGTCCAATAAGCTGTCACACAATAATTTTTGTAGAGTATATGTTTAAGTAGTAGATGGTGTAGCAACTATTGTATCCATTCAAGGTGTTTGTAGATAATTGAGATAAGTTTCCTTTGAAATGAGCATGTCTACAACTTTGTCAAGAGTTGGCAAGGGTTTTTGATGAAGTAGAGATGCTCAAGTAGGTTCAAAGGTGTCACACAATGCCATAAGAAAAATCAATAGTTTTTGTTGGTCTCTATAGGTTTCAAATTTAGCTACATCTTTGGAACATGTCCACTTTAGTTCTGAAATAGAAAATTGATCCCACCAAAACTGTATTTGAGAGTGAAAGTCAGAAATAGATTGGCCAGGTTCTTAACGCGTCTAATGAAGTTTTTATAAAATCTGATATTAATGTGATAAGTTTGTGACAATATATCGATGAGTAAGAAAATCCCATACAGCTTTTACTGTCTCAAATCTTCCAAATTGAAGATGAATAGATGGAACAGATGTATTATGAAACCATGTAAGAATTTGATGATTTTTGTTGTCCTATTCTTCCGATTAGTTTGTGAATTTCTCGTCAATTTTGTTGGTTTTCTTGACAAGTTGAGTGATGTGGCCAGTCACATATTTCTAATAAGGATGTCACCCTTTAAGAAAGATAGACATAGCCTAAGCCCATAATGTAGAATTATACCAATCCAATTGAATTTCAATAGGTTGAGAGGCATCTAATTTGTCCTTTTGTATAAATAAACAAATTTAAAGAAAATTGATAAAATTATTTAGCAACTTACTATAGAAAGAAGGGAAAACCACTATTAATAAAGTTCTCATCGAAGCAAATATATGGCAGAGAAGAATTATGGATGACCTTGGAAATGCTTTTTGTAGATCCAAAAACCAAATAAAAGTGTTGGTGATGTTTAGTTGCTGAAAATTGATAAGATCAAAGAGATAGAGAGTCAGTATTGACTTGGTTTTGGTCGTAGCAATAGGTTTTGGACAGAGTGAATGGAGAAGAACTTAGAGAGAGTAATTAGAGTGTGAGGAGACAAATTGTTCTAATCATGTCAACTAACTCGCCAGAATAAGGATGAGGAAGATTCTGCTTGGATTTCTTTTCAAAGCAATCGAGGACTGCAAATGGAGAACAAAGCTTGGAGAGAGGTTTAGGGTATAATTTTGAGCAAAACCATTCTGGCGGTGACAGCAAATGCACTAGAAATTGATAGATCGGCGACCAACAAAACAAAAATGAAGATGTTTTTGATTTCGACAGAATACAATGCGTGTGGTGGAATAAAGGCCACGATTGTGCCGACTGGTGAGTTTTGATTGTCTTGGACTAGCCGGTGCATTAAATCATGATGGTTGATGGTAAAGACGGCAACGTGTGGCCTTCTTGTTCTGCTATTGATGATGGCACTGAGTCCTGCTAGAGAGATGAATTGAGAAATTGAAAGGTTAGTCGAAATTAATTAGGTTTAGGGCTTTGATACTATGTTTTTCCTGGAAGAAATGTTTTGTATTTCTTGAGTGTAAACAATGTTTACAATCATATTTGTATATATCCAAACACAAAGAATTAATCCATTAATGACGAAGGAACACATACTATTTTGGAAGAAAATTGGGCATCGATGAAGGATATTTTGAACTTGAACATTTTGGTTTTATTCGATGCTGACTTTATTAAACTTCATTGTTTGATAATAACAATTTTCATATGCTCGAAAAGTTGATGATGGGCTCCTTCCAGTTACCATCTCTAACAAAAAAATGTCGTAGCTATAACATCCACTTTTGAGGTAATGGGCAGATTGTAAACCCGCTCAGAAGCGATTTAACCTTTTGTCTCTCTTATTTTGGAAAGCTTGAATCATTTAGGCCAACTTTACTTTGTAGCATAGACAACCCAAAAAGTTACCACTTTTGCTTGGTATTAGAATCCAAGAAAAATAAAATAAACCTAATGGATCAAGTATTGCAGATCTATTACTATCGTATCTAGACCCTCCGGCCGGAAATGGCTTAAGCTGAAACGGGCAGCTGGTAGATGCTAGGTATATTTGGAGTTTGGAATAGAAGACAAAGGAGATTATTATTGTCAAAGAAAAGTTTATAGTTATCGGAAGAATAGCTACTTTGGCTTCTCGACAAGATATGGTGCATGTCTTTCATAAGTAGTTGTAAGTAGTTGAGTAAATAAAGTATCTGTAGGTAAATCAAAGCTTTACCATAAAGAATTAACACCATTCGAAGTATTTAGGACAAGATTACCCGTATTGAGTGTTAGCCTTAATGCTTATAACCATTGTTTTAATGACAACAAATATTAATATTTTTAACTATTCACATTCTTTTTGTAACATGTGTTGTTATATTCTTAGCATGAAAAATTTGGTAAGCTATTGTGAAGATTCAAAAAACATCCAGAATAATGGTGTTTAAGAAAAGCATAATGGAACCCTTTGAGCAAACTGAAGAATGAAGTCACAAGCTTAATATTTTTTTTTATTATTTTTATATGATTATGTTTGTTAGTGTATATGATGTTTATATTAAAGTTTAAGAGTTTTTAAACAAATGTTTGTAGTTTTGAAAATACGACCAAAATGTAATTTTTGAAAACTTGAAAAGTGGACAAAATTGAAAAACTTTGAAACTTGAAAAATGGATTAAAATACAAAATTTTCAAACCATAAACAGTGCATATGAATAGTCCCCATCAACTAAGTGTACTAATTTGGTCAACCAAACTAAAGGCAAAAAGTCTCTTAGGTTCGATCAACTGAATTGGACTATTTGGTCAACCTAATTTGAATGCTTAATCAACCAAACAGTTCAATTTGGTCGACTGACATGCATAAAATTTTGAATTTTTGGCACATTAACAACTAGTAATAGCTAATTTTTGGATTAAACTATAAATGAGTCATTTTATATATTGGTAGAGATTTTGAATATTTGCCAAAGATCCTAAGAGTTTATATACATCATTTAAGCATCAAAATCATATTTTAAACTTACAAATTGTCACATTCATTTTCTACACACCTTGTTCTTTCATTTGTAAACTATTTAAAGGTATAAACATTGTTACTACTTTTGTTATACATGAAATTGAGTGAAAGAAGTGACTTTTTCACTTGGATTGTGAATTAATTGATTTGGTCAAGAATCACTTATATTGAAAGTTAAGTGATTTGGGCTGAAATCACTTATAAGGCTTAAAGGAACATCAAAATCCTTCTTGTTCTATTTGAACTCTTGGGTGTTCAAGACTTATTGATAGTAAAATATTCATGGAGTACTTAAAGGAATGGATGTAGGTAAGGTTGTGCCGAAATACTATAAATTTTAGTGTGCTTGTTCTACTTACACTCATTATCTTTTAATTTTGAATACTTTTGATGTTGTGGTTGTGCTAGAATTTTAATTTGTTGTGGTTAAAGTTTTAGAAACCCCTCCCCCCCTCTTAGGTTACTTAGTAGTATTTTATTGAGAAGCTTCAGATTCACTTAGGACCGTGAAGTTATGCCTGTGGACCATTTCTTGACCCGCATCTTAGAGGATAAGATTTCTGCTCTTTAACAGTGAAAGCTTTGATTTTCTTTCTAAACTAGTTCATCTTAATTTGCCATCCAAACCATGGTGTGCTATGTTTGTGTAACATATGGCATAGCCAAAAGCATTCTCTTCCAACCCATGGTGTGATAAAAGGCCCTCTTTATTACTCTTTTTTTCTTCTTAACCATATACATTACTCCCTATCCTTCTTCTCAATTACCTTCTCCTCTTATTGAGCCTCTAACTTCTTGCATTACAAAGTTAGTGTATTAATACAATTAATGAAAAGTAGATGTAAGGATTGGGATGTCAAAATCCACCATAGTGTAGTGAGAAAAATTATCGGATTATTAAAAGGTGAGTGACACAACTACTACTTGAAACAAACAATATTATATCACAACAGATATGTGATGATGAATTAATGGTTCGTTCTAGATTCACAATTTGGTTTTTGATAAAGTTGACTTTTGACATATACATTTTGTAAGAAAATATATTTTTTCAATAAAAAAAGACGGTAGAAAATTTATTATTTTTAATAGGCATAGACTTATGACCAGGTACATTCTCTTGAATATATAGTTAAATTAAGAAATTCACCAATTTACCTTTTAATTGATTCTTTAAATAATATTCACTTATCTCAATTTGGTTTTTAGTTAATTATTTAAATAGTATTCACTAATCTCCCTAATTTTTTAAGAATTGAATATTAAATTTGCCAACAAATCGAGACTTTAAAAGTAAGCAAGTAACATCACTAGATCAATCACATGTCTTTCTTTTTCTACTTTTTTTTAAATAAAACAAAAAGAAAAAAATCGAGTTGTGTCGAGTTTTTTCTATTTACTTAATTAAGATTGACATGACAAAAAATATAAAGATAAATCCATTGAGTAGAAAATTTTCTATATATCTTGAATCAAGACTGAAGAATGCACAAATTTCTAAACTATTTGATAACATTGAAATTTGGTTCAATCATTACTCATTTTATGATTATTTATGATAATTTCTGTCATTTCATGGAAAAAGAAAACTCTCTTATTTGTGATTTCAGTCTAAATCAATTGATGGAGATGGTTTAACAATATTCGAATTTCTTTTCTCATTTTTGATATTTTGCCATGATATTGACTAGGAAAAATAGAGAAATTGACATATAGCCCTCAAGTTGGAAGAAAGTGCAATATTCTCCTTAAATTAAAGATGGAAATGTGGAATATCCTTTCATATTTTAGGAAATACATCCAATGAGATATTAATATTTTCACCCCTCAATTTTGATGAAACGATAAATTAGAATATAATTTTCTCAATTTTAATAATTTAGTTTTTGTTATTTAGAGATACCAATAAATAGGATATGATATGAATACTTTTACATCTTATCTAAATTCTACAAAAATTATGAAAATTTAAAGCGAATATTAAAAATATTTACTGTATCCTATATATTATTACCCGCATCCTCGCAAATATATAATTTGCTAATATATTTGAATCCTAATAAAATTTTTAAAAAATTAATTAGTGGTTTGATTCCTTATAACTGTTCAAATATTAATTAATATACTATTTTAACAAATCAATGACATATTAACATCCCAAAAGTTTATATAATTCAGTCTATTGGATTTACGGTCTTCCTAATAGAAAATGTTGAAGGATGAGCTCCTCTAAACTAATTATAGAAATGATACTCCCTTTTTTTTTTTTTAAAGAATTAAATCTTTAAGAAAATTTAGAGAGATACATTATTATAATAGAGTAAGGAGTGCAAAAGAAGGGGATTAGTAAAGTCATTAAACAAAGCCAAACTTGAGAATATCCAAAAATTACCCATTTAAATAATAATTTACAGAAATTCTTTGTTCTATCTCTGTAAATTATATTTTTTTCTTTATTTAATTTTTGAAGTGGGCCCTTGAGTAGTATTTGCCACTTTAATTTATTAATATGCTATAATTAAAATATATTTATTTATTTTACAATATATTTAACAATTCAATATTAAGCATTAAAAATAAATTATAAATAAATATTAATCTATAAATAAAATATGTTATAATACAATAATTATAATTGTATTATAATTTATATTTATGTATAGTCAAAATATATAAAATATAATAAAAATATTATTTATAAAATATATAAATTTTTATTATATTAATAAATATTATATTATTAATTTACTATTTATTAAACAATATATTTTGTCAAATTTTGGGCTTGGAGAAGTTTTTATAAATATATCATCTGTATAAATTTTGATTTTTTTTTTATAAATAGAAACTTATAAAACTCTTTAAAATAATTAGTGATACAAATTCATTCTCCAATGGTTAAATTCTTCAAAATGGAATTATACAGAATATTTAGAACAAAAATTGTAAAAACAAATTAAGATATTTTTAACAGTCAACTTATAAATCAATTCTGAGACCAAATGTGAGGGCTATCTCATCATGGAGAACCCTTGGAAGCATGGAAAATTCCAAGGGAACAGAAATCAAAGAAGTCGAGCATTATTATATACATATATATATATATATATATACATCATTGTATTATGGTTTATACCTTTTTAAAAATTTCTTAGTGCACTCTTAACAAATTTCACTTTCATTATTTAATATATATATATATACATTAATATAATTTCCAAATACATTGTTATTTGTAGTCCTACCATGTTTCCAAATGCACTGTATTTCTGAAATGCTTAGATTGACAAATTTACCGTCTTAATTTTTAAAATTATTTTAACAAGAAATTTCAAACATTCTTTCTTGGACTTTAACAACCAAGCAAATAATTAAGTACATAATTTATTGGTTTATTGGTTAATGCAGGATTAAGCAATTTGAAAAATTTGGAAGTGATGGATTTAAGAGGTAATAGAATAATTATCGGGTCCGTGACAAGGCCGAGTAAGCCATTCAGATATGAATTTAGTTGATCATGCCCTCCTACACTAGTGTTCAAACTAATTTATTTAGAATGATTTATTCTCTTATTCTTTGTGTAGAATTGACAAATTTGGAAAACGAGAGAAGATTATTTCTATAGATGTAATCTAAGATAATTCTTCTCTCTTAATGCAGGATTAGCAAAATTTAGAAACCTGAAAGCATTGGGTCTAAGTTATATTAATCTAAATTATACTAAAATCATATAACTTAGAAAACTTAAATGGTAGGACTCTTAGTCCTAGTGTTATTTTATTTTTATGTCTTTATTTTCAACTACATTTAGGAATCCATCAAATTATTTGTGTTTGAATTAGATATGAGATTTGTTATTGCATTCCTATAAAAACGGTGATTTTGTGATTTTGTTATTTCCATGTCGTCCAACCCTATAGCACTTCGATGAGAATAAATTAGGTACAGCTGTTAGCCAGTCATAACTTTTCTGGAGCATTCAAACAAAGTAGAAATTGAGTTTATTTTCATGCCTGAAGGCATGCAAGAGAATCTAGATTACGAGGAAGAAGGATATTTCAGATTAGTTGCCAAAGAATTTGAATTCTAATGTGGATGACTTTTACACTTGCTTAAAGAAATTAATGCACGTACGTTACATAACACCAAAATTTGAATGAATAATTCCATTGAGCATGAACTAAATTTTACATTCATCTCTATTACATATTCAACTTGCACAAAATTAAGAAAACACCGAGATTTTATTAAAGCTAGCAATTATGTATATAAGATGCTTTTATTTGAAATATTACAACTCTTAACAACCCTAATAAAACTAGCTAGGCTAAAACAAAGCACAATATTAAGTTTTATCATTGCTTGAGCATGCAAGTCCCTTCCTTACTGCAAATTGAACTTAATTTAGATGCGAAAGAAGAGGAGGCAGTTGAAGAAACTTATACGCACATGGTGATTGATCATCATCCTCAAAAGACAAAAGCATCTTCACAACTTTGCTCATGCCAGGTCTTGCAACCCTGTCTTCTTCCACGCATTGCAAGGCCGCCTGAACCATAATTTCCGTCTTATTTATGTTGTAGTTTCTGGCAATCATGGGGTTCACAATTTTTTAATCCATGCCTTGTTTGATGCAGCTACATTTTTCTTCTCTCTCACCCATGTTGCCAAGGTTCCATGCTCTTTCGTCCCTTCATTTTCATAAGTTTGGAAAGTAGCTGCTGGGCTGTTTCCAGTTATCGTCTCCAATAGAACAATGCTGTAGCTATAAACATCTACTTTTGTGGTGATGGGCAAATTGTAAACCCACTCAGGAGCTATGTAACCTCTTGTTCCTCTTATTTTGGAAAAGCTCGAGTCATTCAGGCCACCCCTACTTCGCAGCTTAGACAACCCAAAATTTGCCGCTTTTGGTTGGTAATTGGAATCTAAGAGAATGTTTTGTGGCTTGATGTCGCAATACAGAACCCACTCCAAGCATTCATCATGCAAATAAGCCAATCCTTTTGCGGTACCAACAGCTATCTCAAAACTCTTATCCCACCTGATTGAATTTGAATGGAGGTTATCTGCTAACGATCCACGCGCCATGTACTTATAAACCAAAAGCCTGTGCTTCCCTTCTGCGCAATATCCCCACATCTCTATCAGATTCATGTGATTAAGCTTCTTTCTCAATGGTCTGTACTTCTGTTAGGAACTCAGCTTCCTCATTTTTAGCTTCACTGAGCCGTTTGACAGATGCAACACGATTGTCAAATAGTAGAGTCCTATACACAATGCCACCTGCTCCTCATCCAACTTCTTCAGTAAATCCCTTCGTGGCCTTTTTCAGCTCATCATAGGTGAATTTTTTAAATCCTCTAGCAGCAAGTAGGTATCCTTGCTCCACTGCTTTCGTGTCTTTATTAGCCATAAACAAGAAAAACCATACCAAAAAAATACATGTCAACTCTACAGGACCTACGACAAGGCGAACCAAAGCAAAAACTTCAATTTCCTATTTCCATGGAACTTTTCATAATGTTTTCTAAAGACTGATTGATGTTGCCCGAGCAATTTAATCGTAATTCCTTGACAGTTGTCTTGTTTAAGAAAGGACTACCGTTGCGTAGCTTCAAATAAATATCTCCACTATAATTAGGCGTATAGTGTCCATTCAAAAGTAAAGTCTTTGGGTATACGTAACATATATTGGCACTCACTCATTTGTGAAATCTAAACTAGAACCCTTTGCAGCTGCACATATTAAGGCATTTGTCTTTACATTCTTGCATAGTAAGATTTGGAATTGCTTCTATATCGAAGCCACAGAATTCAACATGAGTGAATTCTTCTAATCCTATAGCCACCCAATTACTCCAGCCTTGGCTACGAGCGGAAGTAGACCTGAATTGGATGAGCACGGGCCTGAAGTCATTTACAGCCAAGCATAATCTAGAAATACTATTAGGTACAGTAAATGAATGCCATCAAATGAAGATTATGGTAAATTCTCATTTGGAATTGATTTTGCCATTGAAGCAAGTTTCCCAATAAAGCCATATTCAAGAAAGAGAAGGTGATTGATCATCACTTTGTAATCCGCATGTAAACAGAGTTGTGTCAAGTAGTATAGTGATAAAAAGGGGATGTTATACCCTCAAAGATTGAGTTTTTCAAATTGTAATGTAAGTCTTATAATTATAGTCAATTGATTTTATCTAAGCACTCAAGAATTAATTGGGTGAAAAAATGTAAAAATATAAAAATATAAACAGCAATCTAATTAACGAAAATAGAAATAAAAAATCGAGACTAAGAGAGCAAGTGTATGAATTTTGATACAAAATGGTCCTACGATCTTGATTTCACCTAATTAACACCATGTTTCTCGTAATTGGAAATTTACAATACTTTCATTTTCAGTACACTAATCACAGGTTCTAACTAACCTCATTTCCTCTCTCCAGTGTCGAACTAAGTACTATGTGTGGTTAACAAAACCAATATCCCTATCTGATTCAATTAACTACACGTTCTTTTATTCCAACCTGTTATTAATCACTAAAGAATCACTCACCTCTCGGTTACTTGACATCTCTAGTGTTAATATAATTATCTATGTAGTGAGGTTCACCCACAATATTCTAAACTGTGTTTTCCGATCCATGATTAATCAAAATAATTCATTAAACAACTAATTATAAGCATTAAATACAAAAAAACCACAATTGACAAAAGATTAATAACATTGACGAATTCCAAATTAATCAAAACATGGCTTAATTAGATTACCTCAAGATCCTAAAATATAAAATCTAGCCTAACATATCAATAACAACATCAAAATCATCTTGAAATTCACCCTTCTTAAAAAATAGAACAAATAACAATAATAAATGAAGTTCAAGACAAAGTAAAGAGATAAAGAGATGATACTAGTTTAATTGATGCTTTAATTCTATAATTCTTCAAGTAGTTTTCCGATTTCCTCCAAATATTATTGATTTTCCACCTTTCTCAGACTAGAATCCTCTCAATTTTCTCTCTTTCTCACTCTAAAAATATCTCTTTCTAAAATTGGAAAATGGTAGCTAACTCCTAAAATCACAAAAACTTATGATTAGCCAAATTTGGCCATCTAAAACTAATTCGACTGTTGAAAACCATTGAAGGACTTCACCTAGGACGCTGAAGATGCGTGCGCGCTAGGCATTTAGCATCAGTGGCGTGCATGCGTCACTCTCTCAGCATGCCTTGGTGCAAAGGAGGCATAGCGCACATGCATCCTGCTCTTTAACTCCCTATTTTGAAACTCTTGCATTTTAGTCCCAAGTTTCTCGCATTTTGGTCCTTGCTTTGATGCTCTTGCATTTTAGTCCCCACTATCTTGCATTTTAAGTCCTTCTTTTCATGTCTTTCTCATTTTTTTATCCTTTCCTCTTCTTTTCATTATTTAATTCACTTTGGATTGGTGTTTGTCTGCATTCCTGCACATGAACATGAAATTTCATCAAATAACAATATGGCATAAGTATTCGTGTGCATATTTAGGTCTACAGGTCAATGATTAGAGAGCAGAACACTTATGCATCAATGATCCAGAATCTTAACTGTCAGATGAATGGAAAACATATTTTTAAAAGAGTAAAAACAAAACCTCTCATCAAATTCTCCAAAAGAAATGGACATAAGACCAAAATACAACAATAAAAGATGAAGCAAAAGAGAATCTTACCAGGACTAGTGGGATCAGTAGAGCCTTGTACTAAATCGAAGAAAAAGATGCGTGCTTGCAGGCCAAGGAGCACAGGGGACCACGAAAGCACAAATAAGTGTGGCATAAAAGGTCAAGAAGAAAGGGAAAGTATTCTTAAAGAAATTTTTGGAAGATAACAAAGGAAAGTTTTATGATTTTGGGCTAAAAGCAAAAATGGTTATTCATATGGCTATAAGAATTGAAGAGTCATGTATAAACCAAAACAACCTTTGGTGAAAGGGATTAATTATTGGATGATGTTAGCAAAGACGGTCAAAGTATCCAATTATTATTGGAAGGTCAAACGGTTTATTTTTCAAATTAAACGGCTAGTATGTGATATTGATAAGATAAATAGGTAGTTAGGAAGGTGACTTGCATTAAAATAAAAATGCATGAGCTAAGTCATTTCCTATACAACTTCACATCATACACTATATAAGCTTGTATGATTCTACATTTAAGGGAGTTGACATTGATTAGTTGAAAATCATGTCCTTGCAGAGCATCCTCCTCTTCATGACAGTACTTGTAATCTTACTTACCTTTTGGTTGTCTCTCTTTCCAACTAAATCAACCTTAAACGCCACCATAGCATCTGTCATCATTCCCACATCCATTGGCTTTAAACTGGTTATTTTAAAGATCAAAAACACCTTTTCCATTGCCTTAGACTCGTCAGATCGCAAACGGTCGTATTGAATACCCTTATCTGATTCTCCAATAATTACAATCTGCCCTTTAAAATATTGTGTTCCTTTGCATTAATATTGGGATTAGCTTGCTATCATATACATTATAGACTCATAATTTGCATTTCGTGCCTTCTCTAAGTATTTTTTAGGTACAGTAAGAGAGTGGTAGTAGATCCCTCTAGACAAATTCAAGCCAATTTTTTAAAGTTGCAATATTACGACTCTTGGACCATCTAGTATGATCCAAGGGACATGGTGGCCTTACTCCTTGTAAATCAAAAAGGGGTGTAAAATGTCAATTTGGATCTTAAGGCCAGCAATCCTACCAAAATCAATACAAAGCCTATTTGTTTACATTTTAAGTTCTATTATTTTTTTTAGCATAAAATTAGCAAATATGAAAAGCTTGAAATTGTTGGATCTAAGTGACAATAACACAAACGGCTCTCTTATTGGTAAAATCTACTTTCAATATCATATATTAATTGACATAATTTGATAATTAAGACTTCATATTTTTGTTTCCCTCTAACCTCTTACGCAAGAGTATGTGAATTGAAGAATCTTTTTGAGATAGATCTTAGTGCGAGTAATATTGATGGTCTTATCTCCATTTGTCTTACCAACTTGACCAACCTCAAATTTCTCAAGCTCTCATTCAATAGGTTAATTGGAAACTTCTCATTTGTTATTACAAATCTTACATCCCTTGTAATTTCTCTCTTTGATAATATCTTCAAAGGCTCATTCTCACTCTTTTTGTTGGATGAACATTCAAATCTTCGAGTTTTTCAACTTTCAAACAATTTGATACAAGGGCAAATTGAAAAATTACCCTAGCTTCCTACCTTCCAATTGAAGGCTCTCCATTTGAGCGATTGCAACATACTTGTTATTCTTAATTTTTTCTTATAACAAGACAATTTATGATTCATTCACCTTTTTACAACAAGAAGGTAAAAAACTTTCCCACCTAGTTATTGGAGAATAACAAAAATTACAAACATTTTTTTTGCAGAATAACTCACTATTAGGAATTTTTCTATTACCAAACTTCAAACATAATCTGTTCCATTTAGATATCTTTAACAACAAATTCAATTGTGAGCTTCCTACTAATATTGCTATGATGCTCTCAAAATTGCTCTAGATAAACATGTCAGAAAATAGTTTTGGGGGCAATCTTTCTTCTTCACTAGGTAAGTGAACATACTTCAGTACTTGGATTTGGCTAGTAATAATTTCCTCAGAATTACCCACATAATTTATCATTAGTTGCTTCTCATTGTTACCTTAAGCCTATCCAATAACAAGCCTTAAGGAATAGTTTTTCCAAGGTATATGAACTTTACTAATTTGTGGTGGTTGCTTTTAGACGACAATTAGTTCAGCGGAAAGATTGATGATGGACTGCCAGAGCAAATTCATTAAACATTTTAGACATATTCAACAAACAGGTTGACTAGTCAAATTCCTCACTGGATTAGAAACTTGACATATCTCGAGATTCTTTTAATGGTAATCAAATTTTTGGAAGGTAATATTCCTTTTCAGCTCAACAAACATAGAGTTCTTGATGCTCTGGACATCTTCAAGCTTGGATCTATGACATCATCCTTCATTTTTCATCAATAAGCCACCTTTACGTACATAATAATTAGTTTGATGGGACAATATATTCCGGATACATTACTCAAAATTCTGAATTAATAATTCTCATTCTAAGTAACAATAAGTTTTCTGGAATTATTCCTTATTGGATTAATAAGTCTTCATCCTGACGTATTCTTCTTCTGAGAGGAAATAATCTTCAATCTTCAAGGTCTTATTCCTAATCACTTATGTCAATTAAGAGAGTTGAGTATCATGGATCTTTCCTATAACAATTTGAATGGTTCAATACCTAGATGCTTCACTAGCATGACATTATGGACTGGACCAATGCAAGAATATTATAATGGCTTGTTTTATCTTAGGCAAACTAGGCATATATTTATTATGGTAGTTACTAACATTCTACTCTTCAATTAAGCAAGTAGGTACCAAATTGTTACCCATCAGGTCAACAAGATGTAATATTTACGACGATGTATAGATATGAAGCTTACCAAGGCAAAAATCTTTTAATAATATAACTGGCTTGGATTTGTCATGCAATAAATTAATTGGAGGCAACCCACCGGAGATGGGAAACTTTCAAGAACTCCATACGTTCAATTAACTCATAATTTCTGATCAGGTCTTATACCAAAGAGTTTTTCCAATCTGAAAAAGTTAGAGAGCTTAGACGTTTTTCACAACAAACTAAGTGTTGAAATTCCTTTCCAGCTAATTGTACTCAATTTTTTTATCAAATTTCAACGTGTCATGCAATAACTTGTCCAAACAACTCCTACTATAGATAATTTGTGAACTTTGATAAGAAATACTATAGAGGTAATCTTGGTCTTTTTGGTCCAACAATTAACAAGAGTTGCATTAAGGTATTGGATTAGCCCTCAATTGAATCTAGTAACTAAGCACAAGAAGATGAATCTGCAATTGATATAGTATTATTCTATTAGAGTTTTGCTACATCCTATGTCACATTAATGTTGAGATTGCTCTCGGATAAAATTCATATTGGTGCAAAATATGGTTTTATTTCGTCAATGCATTTATAGATTTATGTTGCCATTGGATTTTGAAATATGTATTTTGTAAGTGACAATACTAAGCAATATACATGTATAACTTATTTCACAATGGCATATGCATTCTATTTTCTTTTCTTCCCAGCGTTATGAATTTATTTGAATTCAAGCATTAAGCATCGAGTGCGTCCCAACTTGATGTTCTTTGTTGTGAACGGTATACTTTCTTCCTTTCCCATCGGATGATTATCTGGAGAAAAAGCAGTCACAAATGTCGGAGCAAGATCCTCAAATCTAGAAGTTGGAGTTGCAACATCATCATAAGTTTTACCTAGAGCAGTGTTATACAAGCATGGAGGAATTTGTCCAGAAAGATTATTGTGAGAAAGGTCTATTAGTTTCAATTGATTCAACTAGCACAACTCAGTTGGCACTTCACCTTCAAAATTATTATTCCCCAGGATAAGGTAGCTTAATTGTGAAAGAAGATCTATCTAGATCAGAATGCTACCTTTTAAGCGATTATGGCTAAGATCTAATGTCAACAACAAAGCACTATCATGGAATACATCTATTAGTTGTCCTTCCAACCTATTTTTGGACAAGTGAACTTCTTTTATTGTAGGATGATTAAAGCATGACGGTAATTTGCCAGAGATGGTATTATATGAAAGGTCCAAAACTTCAAGATTGTAAAGATGACAAAATTCTATTGGAATTGGACCCTCAAGATGATTATTGGTTATTATGATATCAAACAATGTCGACATATTCCCTAACCAACTTGGGATTCTATCGGAGAAATGGTTATTGCTAAGATACAATCCTACTAATGAAGAGCAATTAGATAAACTTTTTGGGATCTCTCCAATGAAGTGGTTGTCATCCAATTGTAAGCGATACAATTTTGTCAAGTTAAAGTTTCTAGAGAATATATGACCTTGCAAACTATTGTTTGATAACACGAGGAGTCTTAATGAGAAGCAAACTGTGGCTAAGTGTTCAGGTATTTTACCAGTCAATTGATTATTGGATAAGTCTAGACTTTCCAATAAGTTCATATCACCAAATGAAGAGGGAATACTACCATTCAAACTATTCTTTGAGATGTTGAAGTATAGTAAACTTGGCAAATATGCTCCAATTTCTATTGGAATGTGGCCATGGAAGAAATTTTGAGAAACGTTTATTGATCTTAAATGCTGGTGAGGGCGAATTGGCATTTGTAAAGGTCTTGAAAGAGAATTATTGACTAGAGCAAGTGTTTCTAATTTTGTATTATTTTTTAACAACCATTTTGGAAATTCTCCCCTCAAGTTAATATGAGAAAGATCAACTTCTTGCAGGTCATGTTGATGATAAAGGAATTTGGGAAATGTACAAGCATCTCCATAACTAGACAATGTGATGAAATTTAACTGGAATTTTGGGGCCAAAGAATGTGTCTCTGTTTCTTCATATATTTGGTTAATATCACCATGGAAGCTCTAAGGCCTGAATGATTGTAAAACGGTTCAAGTGAAATTGGGATTTGAAAGTGATTGTTTGAAAGGATAAGGTATTGGAGGGATGTCAGATACCGGAGAGGAGATGAGGAAATGCTTCCAGTAATTTGATTGAAAGAGAGATCCAAAAATCGAAGGGAAGTGAAATTTGCAAAGCACCACGGCAAGATACCATCAATATCGTTATGGTCGATGAGTAGGGCTTCAAGATTCACCATCTCACAAAAGCCTGAAATATAACACATTCTTTAGTGTAATATATGGGTTGGTGGGTTACCCTTTAACTTAAATTTTCGGATTTAAATGGTGACATAATTTGATTCCTAAGAATAGCATCATTTTAGAGTTAAGACATGTAAAAGAAAAGACAGCATACTACAATATTTTAGATTCTTGTACAAATATAGGATAAATACTAATTCATAAATAAATTTCATTTTAATAGGTGTTATATATCATTATAACAATATATCCTATTACATGAAAAATCATTTTACTTCTAAAAACTCAAAAGGGTCAACGGTGTATTTTTTATGAAAGGCTAAAATTTTAGGAAAAAAATCACTTTCCCCCTAATTTATAACCCTTTTATCACTTACCTTCTTGTTATTTCAAAATTACCACCTACCTCTTACCATCAAATTCGGTCATTAACTAGTAATATTTTTTTATCATTTTATATATCTGCTCCTAACCAAATTAAATATGTACCGGAGCTAAACTATAACCCAACACAACTTGACTTTTTTGTTTAAAAGAAAAAATATGATATTATATAAATTAGAAGGATGATTAAATAAATAATAATTCCACAAACTTAAAATAATAATAAGAAAAAGGCTTTATAATTTAGGTTCAATATGTTTATAATTTTGTTAGGGATAACTATATGAAATAACAAAATATATTAACATATATCTAACGGCCAAATTTTGACTTAGGGGGGTAAGTAGTAGTTTTGCAACAACAACAAAGCAAGTGGTAAAAGCATTATAAATTAGGGTGGAAAGCGGTATTTTTCCAAATTTTTAATTACTTGTGAGTTAAAATAAGAGCGAAGACAGGGACACTAACTAACCTTGATCAAGAATTGTGCCTTTGAGTCCGCAATTGGACAGGGATAAATGCTGAAGAAAAGGCATCCATTCGCTGATATGAAGAAAGCCGTCGACTAGTTGAGTGCCATCCATGATTAAATATTCCAAATTCTTGAAGTTAAGAATATCTGCAAACAAGGAACAAGAGAAAAAAAAAAAATTCGTCATATCTCACATGGTTAGAAAAAGTGATGTTAGCAAAAGTGAGTTTAGAATAAGTTAATTATAAACTGTATAAATCTTTTGTTTCTTCCTTAATTAACTAGATGTGTGCTAAGTAGTAAAATCAATTATTTTCCAAATTGTTGAATTTAAGAAGATGTACCAAACACAAAGCAATCCAGTCGCGTCACTTAAAAGGAAAATCAATGTATTATTTCTTGTCTTTCTTGTTTTTTTTTTTCTCCATCTATTTTTCATGGCTTCTTTTCAGAATTTTTTCCAAACGTTGTGGTTACAATTCTCAGTAGAATTTATAATATACCTTGAAAATTTGAGATGCCGTGAAGTTCACAATTCCTCATCGACAAACGTTTTAGGGAAGTGATAGTTGCGATGTTTTGTAGAAGGCGTATGTGGAGAGAAGACCGGTCCAAGATTAAGGCTTCCAAGTTGGTCAAATTGTACTGAAACTCTAGTGAAAAGGAACATCAACTTTAAATGAATCCAAGAGTTTATTTTTCTTAAAAAAATTTTAGGAAAGAAATTCAGAGCTGTGACATACCTTCAGCATTAATCATTTTCTTGTCAAAAGTTGTAAATCCAAGTTCAAGTGTCTTCAGCATTAATATTTTCTATGCATTAAATTGTCAAAACCTTAGATCCTTTTTGAAAAAATATGAAATTTCTTCTGTTAAATCAAATTTATCAATGGACCCATAAGGGAGAAACTGAAAAAAAAATATCAATTTACCTTGAACATCAATAGTTCCGTTCAATCTATTCCAATCTAAATATAATGTTGTTAACGATGGAAGACTATTTAGAGATGATAAGAAGCTATTATTGAAGCAATTTCCACTTAAATCGAGAATCTTCAAGTTGCTCAATTTTGACAGCCTCTCTAGACCTACGTATCAAAGAAGCTCACAAGAAATAAAATTTTCTACATCATTAAATTGCTATAACAGTGCATTAAAACCCACAAAGAAATTAAATTGCCATCGAAAAATTAAAATTATGAGGGGGAAAAGTGAAGGACCTTCATTCTCAACACAATCGGCTACACTGTTGAAACTTAAATCAAGCAACTCTAGCTCTTCAAAAGGAGAGAACAAGGAAGCATTTAGACACCCTGTTCCCAGAAACCAACTTGTAGTGCCAGAAAGATGTAATTCTTTCACTTTGCCTGTGATGTTGTTACACTCCACCTTTTCCCACTGACAACAGTCTGAATTTTCATCTCCCTCCATCCAGTTATGAAGACTGTCAGTACCATTAAAGAAATTTTTGAGTTGCAAGAGAGCAAATCTCTCTTCGTCCCAACATGCCTCGCTCCAACAATTTTCAATTAGAACAAACATAAAAAGTAACTTTACCCACACCCATTTTGAACCCATCATATTAATCAATCAATATACTCTTGTGCAACTAACACCAAGTGGTTCTGGGCTATTTATAATGCACCCAGCTTTTAATTGGTTTATATTTTTCGGCTACCACAGCAAGTCTGAATTAGAGTCAATCTATACCTAATATTTGTTTTATTAGAGTATGTGTACTACTTTCCCTTAACTTGAAAGCAATTATATTAATTTCCCTATTTTTACAGTAAAATTAAAGAAAAAAAGAAAGAAAAAAATTTAGAAGTTGACCCAAATTTCAAATTTAAAACTATAATCGAATGAAGTTTTTACACTTTCTTACTTCAACTTTTACTTGGATAATTAAAAAAGAAATTCGGTTGTATTTAGATGATTCATCTATTCTTCTTGAGGTGCAAAGAGATGATTACACCTCCAAAAAAAAAAAGTGATTGCTTTAATCAACTTTTACTTGCTGTGACTATTTATTTTATAAAATAAGTTAATATTGCAAGTTGATTTTAAATCCTAAATATTTATATTATTACCATTTCAATTCCATCATACATCCTTTTCTATGCAGAAATAAATCTTTTTCTCGTCAATGGTTGCATACATTTGTAAGTTTATGTACCTTTTTGTAGCCATAGACTTCTCAAAAGACTAAAATCCAACTTCAAAATTAATCAATCAAAATGAGTCATCCCTCAAGTCATTTTAAATCTTTTTACACTCTTCAGTCTTAATCCATACTAAGGGTTAGACAATTCAAATTACACATTTATTGTTATATATTTTGTCATGTCAATCTCAACTAATCAACAAAGAAAATTCAACAAACTCTTGACTTGGTGATGTTACCCTTTACTCCTAAAGTCTTAATCAATAGTTGCATACATTTGTAAGTCTATGTAGCTTTTTGTAGCCATAGACTTCTCAAAAGACTAAAATCCAACTTTAAAATTAATCAATCAAAATGACTCGTCCCCCAAGTCATCTTAAACCTTTTTACACTCTTCAGTCTTGATCCATACTAAGGGTTAGACAATTCAACCTACAAATTTATTATTATATGTTTTGTCATGTCAATTTTAACTAATCAACAAAGAAAATTCAACAAGCTCTTGACTTTGTGGTGTTGCCCTTTACTCCTAAAGTCTTAGTCTATCGGCACATTCAATGTCTAATTTTTAAAAAATCGCAGGAATAAGTGAATATTATTTAAAGAATTAACTAGAAGGTCAATTGGGAATTTTCCTAATTCAACTATATATGATAGCAAAAGCACATCATAATTTTTTAACCTTACATTTTATTTGAGTAGAGAAAAATGATATCACCAATCAAAATATTGTTTGAATAAAATTATATTGATAGTGGTAATTAGAAAATATATTTATGTAAAAACTATATCTGGTAAGAACTCGGTCACTTGACAATAATCAAATTATATTGATAGTGGTAATTGAAAAATATATTTGTAAGTTTGTGTAGCCTTTTGTGGCCACAAACTTCTTAAGAGACTGAAAATTATAACTAGTATCTTTCACAATTCCAACAACATGTTTTTGAGAAATCAAAATCCAGCTTTAAAATTAATAAATCAAAATGAGTTTTCACTCAAGTCATCTTAAACCATTTTGCACTCTTTGATCTTGTTTCATGCTAAAGGCTAAAAAATTCAGCCTAAACGTAGAAATTTTTATACACGACAAATTTATTGTTATATGTTTTATCATATCAATCTCAATTATTCAGTGGAGAAAATTCAACAACACTTGATTTCTTTTTTCTTTTTGTTTATTTTACAAAAAAAGTAAAAAAAAAGAAAAAGGACATGACTTGGTGATGTTACCCATTACTTTTTAAGTCTTGGTCTATTGAGTATTGTCACAGATTCAATGTCCAATTTTTAAAAGATTAGGGAGGCAAGAAATGAATATTATTTAAAGAATATATTAAAAGGTCAAATTGGAAATTTTCTTAATTCAACTATATGGTAGCAAAAGCATATCACAATTTTTTAATCTTGCATTTTACTTTAGTAGAAAAAGATGATATTACCAATCAAAATATTATTTGAATGAAATTATATTAATAGTGGTAATTAGACAATATATTTACGTAGAAACTAAATATGATTAGAACACTTGACACAAAAATTATATTACCACTTCAAAATTATAACAGTCATTTTCAATTAAGGAGATATATTTTCCTAAACGATGTACCTAGTCAAAAGTCGGTATATAAAAATATATAATTCCGAAATCCTTTTCAATTAAGAAATAAGATTAATGTATCTGGTAATAAATCTCTGCCTTTATAAAAATAACAAATTTTCTACAATCCTTTTTGATTGAGAAGCTATATTTTCTTAGAAAATATAGTTTTTTAGATATTGACCTATTAAAAATCAAATTCCAAGTTTACAATGAACCATTAAAGAAATTTTTGAGTTGCAAGAGAGCAAATCTCTCTTCGTCCCAACATCCCTCGCTCCAGCAATTTTCAATTAGAACAAACATAAAAAGTAACTTTACCCACACCTATTTTGAACCCCTCATATTAATCAATCAACATACTCTTGTGCAGCTAACACCAAGTGGTTCTGGACTATTTATAATGCACCTAGCTTTTAATTGGTTTATATTTTTCGGCTACCACAGGAAGTCTGAATTAGAGTCAATCTATTCCTAATACTTGTTTTATTAGAAGACTTTTTTTTTTTTATCTGAAGACTTTGAAATCTCTTCCCTTCGTATTTTCTATTGCTATTTTTTTCTTTGATAAAAAATTTTGAGCTAAATGACACCCCAGATTTATGGGAATTTTGATTATCTTATAAATTTAGTGAGTCATCCTCTTGAAAAGATTTTAGCCAAGATTGTTGGAGCTTACAGCTATAATAAATTTAAAAGAAAAAACAAAGTTTATGAGGAGTATTTATTTCTGTGCATGAAACTGGATTTAATCAAATAAATATATTTTTATCTTACAACATTATTAGTCTTTAAATGTAGACTGAGAATATAAATAATAGATGTTGTAAATGTTAGTTTGGCTAACTGATAATTAAACATTAGTAGTCAAATCAATCCAAGTCGAAAAATTTAGAATATAATTTAAATTTGATATTAATAGTAATATAACAATATAAATAGAGTCGATTAATTGTAGTTTTCACGAAAGAAACGCGGTTTTAGTTAGTCAATTAACTGTAGTTTTCACGAAAAAAACGCGGTTTGATTTAGTCAATTAATTGTAGTTTCCTTTTGGACTTGCTCTTTCTTAGAACTTCGTAAAAGCTAAAAGCAAATCAAATTTTTTATGCATGCTTTCATTTAAACGGCATTTGTGTTTAGAATAATTTTTAGGTTAGTGATTGATTAATTTCTCATCATTTCTCATTCCCACTAAACACCTTGTGTATACGCCCATAAACAAGTGTCTGACGAATAGATTAATAAGTTATACAAAACAACTTTAAGACTTCATCTTGAGGAAAGAAATTAAGGGACTACATTTAAGCTTAGGGCCTATTTAGTTTTTCATTTAAATTTGAATAATTTTACTCAAATGTTTAAAAGCTATTTATTTTTTAACTTACACTTAAAAATTTGTAAAAAAATATTAAAATATAATTAACTTAAAAAATTTTAACTTTAATCTAAATAATCAAATGATTGAATAAATTAAATATTTTATTTGTCAATACTTTTACTTTATCACTTAACATTTATATATGTTAACAATTTAACATATTAATTTTAAATTTTTTTAGACAAATATGTCAATATATCAATTTCAAATTTATTGATTTTTATAAAATAAATAACTTAACATTTATATTCAGACGTTAAATATAAAAAAATAAATATATCAATCAGATTCAAATTTTAATCATCTTTAAACTTTAGATAGAAGAAATAAACACTATTTTAGTGTGACTGTTTAGTTTACCATCTTGTCCTAGTCTTAGTCTTTCGTTTATCAAACATGTTTAGTTGTCCAAAGAATATGTTGTAAAGATAACTGCTACATGGTACATTTTGCAATAGCTCTTCCAAAGTTACATTAAATCTTAGTTATAACTACTTAAATAATAGCATTTAAACTGGATTGACAATCTTTCTTTTCTAGCAACCTCGTCTTGACTTATAATAATCTTGAAGGTGAAAATCCCTGTCAGCTATACCAATAGAACAAACTATGACTAATAGATATCTCTCCTTAGATGCATTTCATTTTAACTCCAGCTTCTAATTATGGTTCCATTAATGATACTAGACTTGCAATGGGAAAGGAAGAAACAACAAATTTCACAGCAAAAGAAAGATCTTACTTATTACAACAGAAGACCTCTAGATATCATGTTCGGAATCGGTTTTCATTTCAATAATTTGACAAATCATACACCTTCTCAAAACGAATATCTTATTGAATTTTGTACATTGAATCTATCTTAGTGTTTATTTGGTTTGGCTTTTTCATTAAACGAATATCTTATTAAATTTTGTACATTGAATCTTATTAAACAAATATCTATAAGTAAAATTATCTATTCCAAAAAGATCTATTTAAAAGATTATAGTAAACGGATCCTTTCACTAGTTTGACAGTATCCATTATTGTAACATTTTCAAACATGAAGCGAATAAAAAGTTTAGATGTTTCTCATAAGTAATTGAATGAGAAAGTTTAGAAAGTTTGTATTTAATGCATTGGTTCTTTTCAGTGTAGCACACAATGATTTATTACAACTTTCTATTATATACAACACAAGTTGCAAACTTTAACGATAGTAAGGATAATGGAAATGCTCTTAGGTGGACGGCCATTACCAAAAGTTGAAATGAAAATGAATCACCATCGTCTATACAGAGAGCTTAATTGGCTATAAAGAGCGTAATAATTTAATTGACACGGAGTAGAGCTTCTATATTACTTTTATAGTGTGGTAAATATAAATTCAAAGTTGCTCAATAAAACAAACAATTATGGATAACCAACTTCATTGTTTTTGAGACACCATTTATATGCTCAAAGACTCTTCTACAGAAATATAATAATTCATACACAAACAACTTTAAGACTTTGTCTTGAGCAAAGAAAAGTAATGTGTTCCATTATTATTTTAATTATTCATTTCAAGTATTGTGTTTCATTATTATTTATCTGAAAAACAGTCGATACCCCATCAGGTTTAGTCTAATTATCTAATACTCCCATATTGTTTCAAAAATATTCTATTACTTCGAACCTTTAGTTTGACTAAGGTAGTGTTTTTTTCTTTTTTCATCTGAAGTTTAGATATGGTTTATATCTAAATTTGACTAAAATTTAAATATGAATGATATGCTTATTTTTCTATTTTAAATATCTGAATATAAATGTTAAGCTGTTTATTTTTTAAAAATAAAAAATTTAAAACTGATATATTGATATATATGTCCTAAAAATTTTAAACTAATATATTAAGTTGTTATATATAAATATCAAATAATAAACTAAGGGCATTATTGATAAATAAAATATTTAAATTATTCAGATATTTATTCATTCAAATTTAAGTCAAAATTTTTAATTTAATTATATTAAGATATTTTTAATAAATATTCAAACATAAGTTAAAAAATAAACAACTTTTAGACATCTAAATAATTATATTCAGACTTCAGCTGAAAAAACAAATAGGTCCCACCAGACAAATTATCTCTTTTAATATTATAAAAATAAACAAGTTAAATAATGTTATAATATTAAATATAATTTAATATTAAAAATTATAAATACAATCCTTGGACACCTAAATTAAACTAATAGCCACACCTTACACCCCACCGCCTCTTCACTCCCCACCACAACTTGAGCAAGACCACTTTGTTGCCTCTTTAATCCAACTTGAAAAACCTAGCCTTGTTGATCATGACAACTTTAACCGTAAGGACATGGGTCGTATCAAATAATAAAATGATAAGTAAAGAGTATCGTACCACAAGGGTTGAAGTTTAAAATCATTACTAAATACTATAGTCTTGAAAGTCCATTTTTATCTAAGCAATCAAAATTGATTAATTTAACAGCAAATAAACTAAAACACTACGATTAATTAATGAAAAAAATAAAAATTGAATTAAAGAGTCAAAGGTCGAATGAAACATGCAAGGATAAATTACCTAGAGTCTTGATTTTACTTATCTATTACTACGTTTTTCCTAATTGGTTGTTATTAATGTGTTTTGATTTAATTCACTAATCACAAGATTAAACTAACCTTAACACCTCTCCCGAGTGTAAATCAAGATTTTACGTACAATGTCTCAAGTTGATATCCCCATCTAATTTAGTTAATTATACGTTCATTAAGCATTACTTGTTGTTTAACACTTACAACCCGAATCACCTCCCGGTTTCTTGAATTCCCAACTATTAATTAGATTATCTAGATGTTGATTACCTTATGGTCTCATAACTACCTAAATTGTGTTTCTTTAGTCTCGTAAACAAATCAATCTTTCATAAGAATTAATTTATCCATCTTCAATTTAACTAATTTATTAATCAATTAACAAATTAGAACATTAAGCAGGGTAAACACAAATGAATCGAACCATAATAACATTAATAGCAAGCCAATTGATGAAAACATAATTTCGACAAGTTACATCAAGACCCTAGTTTAAGAAATCCAACCAACCATTTCAAATATCAACATCAAAATCAGCTTGTATTCCATAAGCTTCAAATTTAGCAAATAAAGTTCAAGTGAAATACAAATGAGAGTGTAGAGTTTAGAAGACTGGACTAGAGATAAAAGCTTCAGTGATCCTACTTAAAGTCTTCTTCCAAAGGCTTCAACTTGAATCAATCACCTGTGCTCTTTAGAATCCCTCCTTGTTCTTTACCTTCTCTCCCTCTAAAACTCAATTTTTTCCTTTCTTGGTTAATTGTTTATTGAGTTATAAGGTGGCTATATATTCCAAAAACATATAACCCTAAAAGATACCTAAATCAGGCCATTAGATGATGATCTCAAGGCTTAAAATCACTCAAAGATGTCCATGAGGCACGGGAACGCAGTAGAGGCTCAATGGGTGGAACACTCTCGGCTATTTTGGCTTCCTTGCCTATGGACATGGCGCGACTGTATAATCCAATAACCCATAATCATTAGTTTTGATTTTCTTGCACCTTGGTCCCTAAACATTTGCATATTGGTCCCCATTTGTTTCTAACTTTTCTTTCTCGAGCTGATTTCATCTTGAATGACCGTTTGCAATCTTTTCTGTACAAAACACTAAAATTCATCAAATATTAACATAACTTGAGGATTTACAAAACAAATCAAGTCCCGAAGCGACCGATAAGTGCATATTTTACACACTTATCTAATACCCCCAAGCTAAAATGTTTGCTTCTCCTCAAGCAAAACAAAATAAAAGTAAATAAAAATCGCTAATTAAAAGAGCTTAACCAAAGATAACTATAGAGAGACAAAATAGATTAATGAGCATATTCTTAGTCAAATCACAATCTAACCTCATAAATCAAACAATTACTTAAATTAAGGAAACTTTCAAAATGTTGGAAATTTATCTAAAATTCAATTTGAATATCAAATTCTACTCTACTTAAGGATTCCTTGTACAAGCGTGCAAGTTACCGCTTATACTTAATCATTCTTCAACTCGGATAAGTTTACACAAACAAACAAGCTTGTGTAAACTTCTTAGATTCTATAGACTTGATTTTCATGTCACTCTCCACTAATGTAGTAGGATATACACAACATCAAGAATCCTTAAGGCCTAGTTAAGCCTGTAATGATAGGTTATAGTTAGGTAGGAAAAAAGGATATTTAAGTAAAAGTTTAAGCACCCTAAACACATTAACCACCTTAGAACTTTTCCTTCAATCCTTTTTATTGTTTCCCATAATCATCAGTTCTTCACAACTTTCTTTGCTTTCTCACCTATCTATTTACAAATCAAATAGGCCTCTTTTTTTTTTTTTTTTTTCTTCTTCCCCTTTTTCTTTCTCTTTTTCTTTTTTTTTTTTTGTGGCAAGTTAAGCCTCATTTTACCTTTTATGCAAAGCCTCCATGATTACTAGCCAGAAGGTCTGGTTACTCAGTAAAGTTTGGCTTGAACTTTTATTTCTCTCTCCTCTCTTTATTTTTTTATGCAAGTTTTCTATGCTTGCCTAGGCATGAGACTTAGTTACTTAGTAAGAGTTTGGCTTGAGTTTTTGTACTCCACACATCCTCCCTTATAAAGATAAACATTAGAATGATCAAAGACTTTGGGGTACTGACAAAGATTATTAAACTTTATTTTAAGGCTAAATCAATCAAAGGGTGATAACACAAGAAAGGCATATTCAAGCTCAATGGAGTAGATTAAGGATTGATTGATTCTAGATTCGCTTAAAAGGCTTAGACGGATTAAAGATAGCCTAAGTCATTTCCTTAATGAAGCATCCCTTAGAATTTCACCTTAAGTGACAATCAAACAAGTTCTAGAATTCAATGAAGTCTTACAAGTTTATTTTGTTTGCATAAACCTTCTCTAAGTTTCCAAACAATTAAGTAATTGTAGCATTAATGATCAAAATTTTAGGAATGATCAAGTGGAATAAATTTGGTAACAAGTTAAGCACAAAGATTAGGCCAACATTTATCATTTTCCAAAATTTAAGGACTTTCAATCAAGCTCATATCATTGGCCTTTCATTTAGATTGACTAAGGCATGCTCGCATGACAATTAAAAACAACTTATAGGAAGAGAAGAGATTTACGTGCAAAATATACTAAAAAAAAAGAAAAAGAACAAGAAACTTTAAAAGAAGCAAACACACAAAACAAAATAAAACTCACATATAAAAATAAAAACTATGAAAACACAAATTCAAGATCAAGATGTGTGTGTGGTGGCTTAAGCAAAAATTTTGATAAACAAAATATCACAAACACTTTCACAAATATTTCACCAGCATTTCACAAACACTTCCACAACATTCCACAAAATATTTCCAAAAATAATCCACAACAGTGCTTTTCTCCCTCACTCTTAATTTGAACATTGTCCTTAATCTTTGATTAGAAATAAAAAATTAAGGGAAAGGAACCATACCTGAGAAGGAGATGTGCTCTTGTGGAGGCAAATTGGATTCCTGTTGGTTGCCCACTCTATCCAGGTATTGTGGAAATTATGGTAGTGCCAAGATGACTTAAGTGTGATAAAAATATGCTCTAAGGGTGCCATGAATAAGACTCAAGCTTTCTCTTGGACATTTCTTTGTACTACACCTTCTTCACCACCAAATCACTCCCATTACACCTTTTACACCTCCCAAATATTTGTCATGTGACTCCAAATGTGAAAGCTCGAGAAATCTTCAAAACTTGTCACTTAAGCATTTTATCAAACATTTAGTATGCAAAGTTCACTACCCACCCAACTTGCGAATTCAATCTTCCTTTGATAGCTCAATTAACCTAATCACAATTCCAAACTCTTCTTACACTCCACTAAGTCAATTAGTTCCCCTAAACTTCAATTTAAAAGCACCACATTCACTTTTCTCAATTAACTCCAATCACCATCTTCCACAATTCACCCAAAATTTCAAATAATACGGAAAAACTTGGAAAGCAAGAATGGACTTACTTGAATGCTTTTCTTTGGTTACGGAAATGAGTGAATGTTTACAATTTTTGTCCAATATGTTTCAAATTGAAGTAGTGCCATGAGGGAAATTTCTTTGAGATTTAGTGTTGGGTTTAATGCTTGGTTGATTGATTAGTGGTTAGGTATAATCCAAGGAGGAGAAATTTGTTAAGATTGATTATGTTTAGAGAAAAAAAGAAGAAGAAATAATGGTTGGGTTGGGGAGGTGTATGGGCGTAGTGGGAAGCTTGTGTTTGTATTTGTGTGTGACATTTTAATGGAGGGTTTGTGTATGTATGGCATGGGAGGAGGAAGTCTTGGCGCATTTTGTCATGGTAAATGTTAGATCAAGTAGGATGAGGTTTGTCTAAACTAGACTTTGCTATTTAATTAGATCAAGTGGGATCCTCGAATGAAACATTAGCCACATTTTGTCCTTCTTCACCAAAATAAAACTTAAGCTTTGGGCCCCTCACATTAAATAAACTCCTATCTTCATCTTTCAAATTTGCTTTACCAAAATGTAACACTTTTTCAATTTCAAACAAAGTCAATTTTCTTGATTTTGCCTTATCCGGAATCAACTTTAGTCTTGAATTTGGCAATCGACCACAATGACTTGGTGAAAAATATCTCTTATGAGCTAATCCATTATATAGTTTCCTTTTCTTCTTCTTGAAAATTTTAGCATTTTTATAAGTATCTTTCTGAGACTCTTCCATCTCATTGTTATCTTTATTCACCATATCATTGTTGATAACATCTACCCTAGGCAAGTGCTTATATTGTTTCAAGCTTTCTTGTCATGGTAAATGTTAAACTTGACCTTTTCTTCATCAACTTTCAATGTCATCTCGTCATGTTGTACATTAATCAAAGCTCATCCGGTAGCTAGGAAAGGTCGCGCAAGAATAATAGGGATCTCTCGGTCTTCCTCCATGTCAAGTACCACAAAATCAACCGAAAAAATGAATCTATCCACCTTGACTAACACATCTTTATAACTCTTCAAGGATAAGTGATAGACCTATCCGCCATTTGTGAAGAGATAGTCATTCAGCTTCACTTCCCCAAGGTCTAGCTTCCAAAAAATTGAAAGCGGCATTAAATTGATGCTTGCACCAAGATCACACAAAGCTCTATCAAAAATTGATTTGCCAATGGTACACTGGATAATGAAACTACTCAGATCTTTCTCTTTTTTAGGCAACTTCCATTGAATAATAAAGCTACACTTTTCTGTTAGCTTTACCATCTCATACTCTTCCAAACATCGCTTCTTTGACATCACTTCCTTCAAAAAATTTGCATAATTATTTGCTCAAATGCATCGATGAACAAAATGTTGATATAAAGCTTTTTAAACACCTCAAGGAACTTAGAGAATTAAGCTTTTACTTCTTCTAAAATATCTAAGGGAATGGCAAAGGTGGAGTGATGATAAGAGGATTATTTGGAAATGAAATCCCGTGTGGCTTAGACACTTCCTTTGGTACTTCCTCTTCAACTTCCATCCCAATCACTTCGTTCTCCTTCATTTTATCCTCCATAGCTTTATTCTCCTTACCTTTAGATGGTTCTAACTCTTTACCTCTCCTAAGAGTGATAGCCTTACATTGCTCTCTTAGGTTTACCTCTATATCACTTGGAAATTTTTAACTATGCAGAGACTTGATTGATGTAGCAAGTTGGCCAACTTGTACTTCTAAGGACTTCACCGTTACTCTTAAATTTGCTATATGAGTTTCCATGTTGTCTAACCTAGCTTCATCTTTGTTAAATCGATTCCTAGTCTTCGCAATGAATGTGCTCAAAAGATCTTTCAGAAATGGTTTCTTTTCTGCCATGGACTATTGTTGTAAACCCGATGGTGGTGGTGGAAGCATTGCATTGCTTGCATTGCCATAGGAAAAATTTTCATGGTTTCATAGTCTCGGATGGTAATAAGTTGGCATATTGTTGCTTGGTCAAAAGTTGTAGTTCTGGTTATTGATATAATGGCATTGCTCTTCCCCAAAACCATCATCAACACATAAAGAACTTGCAGCTAATACTTTCTCTTGGCTTAAGGATGCATCATTTAAGGTAAGGTTTTTAATTTGGTTTGTCAAAGCTGCTACTTGGACTACCATTTGACCTATTTCATGAATTGGTATAGCTCTCTTCACAATTGACCTCTCATTAGGCCATTAGTAGTTATTGCACGTCGTTTCTTCGAGCAAAGCATAAGTCTTTTCAACAGTCTTGGACAATAAAGTACCACTGGTTGTCGCATCTATAATCGTTTGAGTTTGCCTATATAAACCATTGTAGAACAGTAGTATTTGAAACCAATCTTGATACCCATGTTAAGGACACCTCTAAATTAAGTACTTAAACCGCTCCTATGCCTCATAAAGAGGCTCAATATCAAGCTGCTTGAATTAAACAATCTCACCTCTAAGTTGTGCAGTCTTCGACGATGGAAAGAACTTGGTAAGGAATTTGTGAGCTAGTTCTTCCTATGTGATGATGGTAATTGATTGTAAGGATTGCAACCAACCACGAGCCTTATCGCTCAATGAAAACAAAAACAACCTTATTCAGATTAAGTCTTGGTCTACTCTATTCATTTTAATGGTGTCACACACTTCTAAAAATATAGGCAAGTGAATATTGGCATCCTTATAAGACAAACCACCATATTGGTTTTGCTAAACCTTATCTATCAATGCCGATTTAACCTTGAAATTGCTGGCATTGATTGCTTGTCGACGAATTCTTGAATAGTTATCATTAACCACCAACTAGAAATAATCTCGAAAAGCTCTAGGTCTAATGTTATCTAAGTAATCAAAATTGATTAATTGTAATGGCAAATAAACTAAAATGATATGAAAAAGTAGAAATTGAATTAAAGAGTCAGACGAAGAATGAAATATGCAAGGATAAATTAATAGGGTCTTGATTTTACTTATCTATTACTATGTTTCTCCTAATTAGCTGTTATTAATGCTTTTTTATCTAAGTCACTAATCATAAGATTAAACCAATCTTAACACATTTCCCAAGTGTAAATCAAGATTTTACGTATAATGTCTCACGTTGATATCCCTATCTAACTCAATTAATTTTATGTTCATTAAGTATTACTTGTTGTTTAACACTTAGAACCTAATTCACCTCCCAGTTTCTTGAAATCCTAAATGTTTGTTAGATTATCTAGATGTTGATTACCTTCCAATCTCAAAACTATTTAAATTGTGTTTCCTTAGTCCGATAAAAAAATCAATCTTTTCCAAAATTAATTCACCTATTTTCAATTTAACTAATTTATTAATTAATTAACAAATTAAAACATTAAACAAGGTAAACATAAATGAATCAAACCATAATAACATTAATAAGCCAATTGATTAAAACATAATTTGGACAAGTTATATCAAGTAGTTTAAGAAATCTAGCCAACCATCTCAAATATCAACATCAAAATCATCATGTATTCCATAAACTTCAAATTCAACAAATAAAGTTCAAATGAAATATAAAATGAGAGTGTAGAGTTTAGAAAACTAGACTAGAGATGAAAGTTTCAGTGATCTTCTTTAAGATCATCTTCCAAAGGCTTCAACTTGAATCAATCACCTTTTTTCTCTAGAATCCCTTCATGTTCTTAACCTTCTCTCTCTTTAAAACTCAATTTTTCCTTTCTTGGTTAATTGTTTATTGAGTTCTATGGTGGCTATCTATTCCAAAAACATATAACCCTAAAAGATACCTAAATGTGGCCATTAAATGATGATCTCACAACATAAAATGACCCAAAGACGTCCATAAGGCATGAAGGCACAGTTGAGGCTCGATGGGTAGATTGGCCGTGCGCCTTAGTGGTGCGGTTGTGCCACTCTCTTTACCATTTTGGCTTCCTTGTTCGTGGGCATGGGGTGGCCACGCCATCCAGTAGCCTATAATAATCAATTTTGATTTTCTTGCACCTTGATCCCTAAACTTTTACATTTTGGTCCTCATTTCCTTTTCGACTTTTTCAACATTTCTTTCTTAAGTTGATTTCATCTTAAAAGACCGTTTGTGATCTTTTTTATATAAAACATTAGAATTCAATAAATATTAACAAAACTTGAGGATTTACAAGACAAATCAAGTCCCAAAGCAATCGATAAGTGCGTATTTTACACACTTATCACTTGTCATTAGCCAAATGCACTCTCTTACTCCTTTAACTCTCATCATATCTAAATCTTATGGAGAAGAGGTTATCGAGAAAAGAATTAAAGTTTACTGGCCTTTGGATAACGCCCGGTACAAAGGCTGCAAGAAATCCCCTAATAAGGAATATAATAAGCATTTGGTCTAGCGAAGATGAGGAAGAGGAATTCGTTAGACCTTGAGAGAGGAAAAAATTCAGTGGGCCCAAGATAGTATGAATGTAAGTGGGATAAGTGATGATATGAGTAATTCAGGTGATGATGATTGGGACAGGAAACTATAGAAGAAGCAAATGAGTAAGGATGGGGAAGTGGATCTATTTGTTGAATTGAAGCTTCTAGATGGCAAGGAAACAAATGTTTTTTGTTGAATTAATTTTGCTGCTTGAATCAATTTTTGATTACTGACAAGGAAAAAAATTCATTTTCTTGAATTAGTTTTGCTTCTTAAATGAATTTATGATGATTGACGAGGAAACAAATGAGTTTATCTCATTTTGGTTCCAAGGCTTTTAGGTTCTAAATTTTTGATTTGGTTGCAGGATTGAAAAAGAATAATAAGGGAGAAGACATAAACAAATTAAAGAAAAATTAGAAATAGAAAAATGAGAGTAAGATAAACAATTTATTCTCCTTTTTCTTCTATTTTATTGTTATATTATTTTATTATATTGGTAGGACTGTGATTTAGGGTCCACTAAAATATAAATAAATCTCATTAGAGTTATATCTATAAAATCATGAACCTCTTACTTCTTGAATTATCAAGTTAATATATTAATACAATTAACAAAATGTAGATATAAGGATCGATGGGAATATCTTTCATAGTCTAGTAAGGAAGGTTATTTGATTATTAAATAGTAAGTGATATAACTACTACTCAAAATAAACAATATCATATCACGAAGGATATGTGATGAGGAATTAATAGTTCATTTTAGACTTGGAATCTGATTTTTAATAAGTTGACTTCTGACCAATTATATCTTCATGAAAAATATATTTTCTCAGTCGAAAAAGATTGTAGAAAATTTATTACTTTTTAATAGGTAGAGTTTGTGATTAGGTACATATTCTTAAATATATAGTTGAATTAGGAAATTTACCAATTTGCTAATTGACTGTTTAGTTAATTCTTTAAATAATAGTCACTTATCCCAATTAGCCTTATAGTTATGCAAACAAAATCAATAAAGCTTCACACTACTTTGATGTACTATCTTTGATTGTACCTTAGCCTTGTTCCAAAAACTATTGATAGAACTCGATTCCTCTGATTATGAACGGTGAAGCTTCTTCAAGACAATTTGTTTGATTAATCATGAATGAATTAATAGTGAGTGTGTCGAAATTAATATGAATAGGTCTTAGGATCTTGAGTCTTCTTTTATCCCCAGTGTTAACCCGATTACCTAGATATTGATATTCTCTCAGACTCTCAATAATCCAACCTATATTTTCCCAATCCCTATTAGCAAACTAAACTCTATCAAGCATTAATTCATTCATGATTAATGAAATAATTCATCAAACAACAAATTTTAGGCATTAAATACAAGAAAAACATAAATTACTGAAAATTTTTTACACTAAAAAATTCTAAGTTAATTAAAACAAGATTAAATTAAATTACATTAAGATCCTAGAATATAAAATCTAGTCTAACATATCAAAAACAAATAAAATATTCATCATAAAATTCATAATCCTCAAAATAATTAAAATATGAAAACAATATGAAATTTAAGATAGATGGTAGAGTTTAAGAGATAAAACTAGTGATGTAGAAGCTTTAATCCACCAAACTTCAAGTATTCCCCTAAATTCTTCAAGACTTGATGAATTTAACTTTTTTTTGTTCCTAGGATTTTCTTGCTTTTTCTCTATTTCTCACACTAAAAGTCCACAACATGAAAATCTAAGAATGGCCAGATTTGGCCATTTAAAACAGACGCCACTTGGTTGCAAGAGTCACACACGCATGGTGCTTGGCATATACATGCAAAAAAGGTGCATGTATGCTGAGTGATGATGTGCATGTACGCTACTCTTTTAGGCCAAGTGGCCCTTGGCAGTTGAGAGCATGGAGCAATTACACAACTAGTAAGGCATGCATGCACAATGCTTTCTATCCTATAAGTCAAATAATATATTGTCGCAAAGATCTAGATGTCTTATTCTAACATAATAAACAAAATGCAATTTTGATTTGTGTAGAATAAGTTATGATCATTTTAGTAACCATACTTAGCACGACAATTTCTGGTCCTTTCCATGCATAACTTGCCTTGAATTGGTATCTTCTTGCTTTTATGCACATAAACACAAAAGTTCATCAAATAACATTGGGGCTTGTGGTTTACGCAAATAGTTAAGTCTAGAGGCCATTAATTTGTGAGTAAAATACTTATTTATCATGTATCTTGCTATTTCTAAAACCACAATGAGTTCGATTTTGATTTAAGTAGAAGAAAGGGGAATGTAAAAACCTGTGTACTCCAGTAATAAGGTGTTGGTTGATACGAAAAAGAGGTATCCCAAGCAAGAACAACTGGCTTTGGCATATGACATGTCATCCAGAAAGTTGAGACTATACTTTCATGCTCAACCTATCACCGTGGTCACGAGCTTCTTGCATAAAGTAGAGGGTTCAGAAAGGTTTATGAAGTGGTGCATAGAACTCAGTAAGTTCAAGATTCATTACTGTTAGTGAAGCACCATCAAAGGGCAAGTCATTGCCAACTTTGTTACTGATTTCACCTATGACTTGGAGAGATCAGAAGTAGATACGAACTATGGTGAAATGATGAAAAAGAAACCACCTCACCCTAGATCCTTTACACGGATCATCCTACGCATAAGGAAGTAGGGCTGGGATAATGATTAACAACCTAGATGGAGTAGAGGTAAATTATATGTTGATATTTCAATTTAAAGCTTTTAATAATAAGGCTATTATAAGGCACTAATCGTCAGACTCAAGATGGTAAGAAGTTTGGGTGCAAAAAAGTTAGAGGTCAATAGTGATTCCAACTTATTTTACAATAGGTTAATGAGGAATACTAGGTGACAGTGGACAATATGATAGGCCTGAGGAAGACCAATAACCTAATGAGACGGTTTAAACATGTCACGCAATAATACATTCTAAGGGAGAGAAATTTTTGAGTTGATATATTAGCAAGGTTGGTGTCCTCGGCGGATACTACTTACATGTGTCCATATTGGTTGAAATTCTATCAAAGTCATCCATAGAAGCTAGTACAAAAATTGTTCATTTCATTTCCAATGTCCTATGTTAGATGGATCCAATTATCGAGTATTTTATGGTGAGACACCTCATAGAAGACAAAAAGGCTATAGGAAAGCTTAAATATCATGCTATCAAAAATAGTGTGATCAAGGGAATATTATAAAGATGAAGTTTCACCATGCCTAACCTGAGATGTCTATACTCAAATGAGGCTGAATATGTCATGAAAAAGATCTATGAGGGGTCATGTGGTAATAATTCAGGAGAGAGAGCAATAGTTTACCAAGTTTTATGCTAAAGGTTCCATTGACCAACTATGCAGGAAGACTCCCAAATCACGCAGACCTGCTACACTTACTAAAAACATACCAAGATGATCAAGGTCTCGCTCAAGAAACTGATTACGCTCAGCTCACCTTAAAACTTTGCTTAATAAGGCATCGACCTGATTAGACTCTTTATAGCAAGTGAGGCCAAGCCACCTTTACTATAGTTGTAGTGAGCGACCTAACGAAATGTCCAAAAATGCAACTCCTAGTTAAAATTACAGAAAAAAGGACCACTGACTTTATTTGAAAGTCCATCTTTTTTTGCTTTAGGTCTATCAAATGATTATCACTAACAATAGAAGGCAATTAAATAACAAGAAGTTCAAAAATGTTTGTAGAATATAGAAAATCAAAAACCACTACACTGTGCTCGCTCATTCTAAATCAAACAGGAAAGTTAGGGCAATGAGTAAGGTCATCAAGGACTTGTTGACAAAGAAATTAGACAAAAAATGGTGTGTGGGTTGATGAACTTTCTAAGGTATTGTAGGCTTACAGCACCACTTCCAAGATAGCTACTAGTGAAACTCCATACTTTTTAGCCTCGGCACTAAAGCAATAATCTTTGCTGACGTAGGCATGCCTACGTTTCAGAACCTTCATTACGACGAATTACATATTGTGTACTTGTTGTTGGAAGAAAAGAGGGATTAAGCCCATATTAGTCACCGGTGAAGGATTACCGAGTATTATAAAGTCAAGGTTAAGCCTCAAAGCTTCAAGGTGATGTAGTTTTAAGAAAGACAAGCTCTAGACCCAAAGAGAGAGGCTTTACTAAGTTCTCCAAAACTTGGAAGGGACCATTCTGCATCACGAGGGTTGTCAAAGCCAAGGTTTATAGACTAGCTTACCTTGATAGACATACGATCAAGCGCACAAGGAATGCAGAATAACTAAAGAGGTATTACCAATTATCGCACCTAAGCACGGTCTCTGCCAGATGTTTTCTTTTATCTCTATTTTATGATTCCTCTAAAGTCTTAATGACAATGCTTTTTTTTTATGCACTTACTGAGATGCCAAGATGTGTTATCTCATTACTTTCTTTTATGTAATCATTTTGAGGAAAAACATCATTGCGACAAAATGTTTATTTTTCTCTATTGATTGAGATGTTATGTATTTGGCAACCATTATCTTCATGATGAATATGTATGTTCTTTTCTCACCATAATATATGTTTGATGTGCTCCTAGTTATGTTTTATCTTGTTTACATCGTCGTACTTTATTTATGAAACTATGCAACAAAATACACAGGTCAGGTTAGACAGGCATAGGAATGTTTCTTCCTAAGTCATAACAAATTAACCTAAGGTCACTCAGATTATGTGCATGATTAAAGCATGCATATGTCAACGAGAAAGCAAAAGGCTCAACAAGCACCATGCAAGATAAATAAATGAAGGCAAAAATATATTCAAGCTAAAAGGAGGCATCCATTAGAGATACCTATAACAATAGCAAGCCTAATCAAATTCAAATCCAGCTGCAAGTTCAAACAACAAACCAACATTCTAAACGATTGCCAATATTCAAAAATGAGAAATACAAATTAGTAAAGAGTTCAAATCCTAAAGCGAAATAAATAAAACTACACGAAAAGCATAGTCAAGTAGGTTGCTATTAGCAAGAAGGTAAAATCAAGCCTCATTATCCTTTCCTATCTCAAATCCCTTGTCATCCTCATCTTCCTAGTCACCCCCTATTTGGATAAAAGCAAGGGGGGAAGCCTCCATCCAAGTCAAACTTTTATAGCCTTGGGCCACTTAACCCAACCATAAGTAGAGTGCGACTGAACTTGAATTCCATGTAGTGCAAGCCTAAGTTAGGAAAATTCTTGGTAACCTTGAACTGAATAAACTAATACTTGTTCAAAAGGCTAGATCCTGTCTTAACTTCTAGCTTATTGGCTTTCTACTGAAGCTTGTCTACTTTACTTGCCTTAGCTTGGAGTTGCACTCGCATCAATCCCACCTTATGTTGTGCCTCTTTCAATTATTTCTAAACCTTGAGAACTTGAGCTTCTTTGTACTTCACCTATTGGGAGAGTTAACGGCCAGCTTGAGACTCTACCTTAGTTAAGAGATAAGCTTAGTTGATTGTCTTCTTGAGCTTGTCTCCATGAAGAGACAAAAAGAAGGCTCACTAGCCAGACACAAAAAAAAAAAGGAACGAAAAGAGTATTAGAACTTTTAACTGCACAAAAAAAGAGGGAAAGGGAAAAAAGGATAAATAAAATAACAAGGGATTTTAAGTTGAGGTGCCATATCTACTACTTAACTGGTTCCTAACTAAACTATCTCACCACTTTTCTCCAAATCAAAGATTTGGAGACCTTGCTTCTGCAAGGGGAGTGTTTGGGTGGCATGGGCAAAATAAGCACCTAGGATACCACCAAGGTTAGTAACAATTTTAGGAAGTAACAATTTTAGAATGTTTATCCTAGGTCCTTAATCTTCTTAGCTTGTTTAAACTTGAGGAGGAGCCTATTTAAAGTGGTAACAACCTTTGCAGACTTGTTTGAGATGGTTATAGTTGTCAAGGCCACAACTTCCTTAACTTTGAAAAATTTTACTCTTCAGCAAATCCACCAAGGCTTGATTTTTCTTATTCCTCTTAATTCTTCTTCTTACTATCCCTTTTAGAAAGGAATCCCGCTTCTTAAAACTCTTACACCACCAAGTAGCAAAAGCATGATTAAGAAAGGAAGATGTTTACAAAGATGCACAATGTATAGTATGAAAATTCAAAAAGATTAGCAGGTACACTATCTGAAAGCAAAGGTGGAATCAGTCATACCTTAGCAAGATGATCACCATCAACTAAGTCAATTTTAGAAGGGCTGTTCACTAAGTACTTTTACACCCTTTTGACATTATAATCTTTCTACATAGCATAAAACCAACCAAGTATTAAAAAAAAAAAAGTGGTTACACCAAGAAGAAATAGGTGACAAGGTATCAAAGAGTTTACCTACCCATTGGAACTAAGTGGGAACAAATTAAATTTCTTCATGCTCACTCAACATGTATCCCTAATATTCAAAGGCCACAAACCAGAAATCATCTCAGGTCTTGTCAACTGTGTTCGAGTTCACTTGTGGGACCACATAATGTTGGCGTGTGCACATCCTCAAGTAGTACAAGCCTAGTTTGTTTGGAGCATTAGTTATGGTAAAACTTGCATGAAATCTTCAACAATTAGGTTAACTCCTAAATCTTCTCTCCAAAGGATATATACTCCAACCAAGTTCCTTCAAGCCATAGAGCTTAACTAAAACGGGACCAACTTCAGTCCATTTAGAATTCAAATAAAGAACTGTTGCACTAAAAGCATAAGACCATACTCAAATAACTTACGATACATCACCACCTACCAGGGCCTAGTTAACTAGGCTTGAATCTAAGCTTAGGAAACGCAAAAAAAAAAAAATAATGGAATGATATCTCCTTAAGCTAGGTCAGTATCTTCTCTGTCATCGAAGTTACCTCATTATCTAGGAAGCAAACCTTGTCGAGGGTAGCAGCTCCATTCTTGGCATGGTCCCACCTCTCTTAAAACTTTTTCCCACAGCCTTGAAGTGATCTTTTCCTGCTCACACTTTATAGCACTTTACACTCTTCCAAGATTCAGAGGAAGATGCTTGTTTTTAGCCGCAATGGCCTTGCTTCTGAAGAGTGAAAGCTGTGATCCTCTATTCGACATTTCTGCAAAAGCGAACACAACTTGACTAATTATAACCAATATATGCCAACTATACTGCCAAGTCGCAAAAGAAATCATCCGCAAACATCACCAATCCATATACGAGAAACCAATATGCTAAGAAATGAAGTGCAAATAAGGTACATGCAATATGTAAAACATGGAAAATGAACATGCCAAAATAACAATATATAGAGGCATACACTATATGGAAAAGACAATAGAAGCTCATGGCAAAGGCTTACGCCATCATCTACCTAAATGAATGCCTTTTATGCCCATAGTCCCCCTAAAATTTACCAATCTACTCTAATAATCACTCAAGTATGCAAAATAAAGCCTCTATGGCCACAAATGTACACCAATACACAAATATGGGATAGACCACAATGAAAATAAAAGCATGGAAGGAAACCAAAAAATCTCCAAATGATATAAGCAATGGTACATACAAAGCATAACAAGCATGATTTTTATGAAATTAAAGCGTACAAAATGGTAGAAAACAAAGAAACATGTCATGCACGAAGCTAACACAAAGGTGTGTTGTATAAACCTGCAAGCCTACATTAAGGAACAGTAGATTCACAAGCCCATGGCACGACAATTAGCAAAGCGAAGGCATACAGAAACTATAAAGCCAAAAAACAAAGAATGGGCTTATGTATAATGTTTTCTAACGAAGAAATCTGGTGAGAGACATGAAAAAAGATGATGGTGATGAAGTACCAATGCTCAGCCAATGAAACAACAAGAGTAGCAGCAAATGAACTACAAAAATGCAAAATTTGTTCCCTTTTCAATTGCCAGTGGCAAGAGCCAATGACGAACGACATGGGCATTGTGTGTCTGAGATAGGGGTAAGAGACACGGCGCATGAAAGAGAAAAAAGGGGGTTAGAGTTTGAAAAAGGACAAGGGGCTGTGATCCCAAAATCTTATTTAAATAACTTAGGCTATGATGGTCCCAAACGCAAAGAAAAAGGGGGGGGAGAAAATAAAGGAAAAAGAGCAGATGAAACGGATTTTCAAAAATCCAAATCCAATAACTTAGGCCTTTTTACTTTATTCCATTAATAATTAGGAGTTCAAAACCTAGTACATATAGAAGAAAGTAGAATATTTTAAATGGTTGTCTTGTAGTATAGTATCGTTCCCACAAGTACTACTCTAGATACGTTGATATAAGATAAACAGGGGGCTGCATCCTAGGCTTAGGGGAATTATCGGCTATCTCAATTCCAGGTTAATGAGAATTATCACTAATCTCTATGCCATGTCAGATGGGAATTTTACCAACTCTAGCCAAGCAAAGGGTAGTGTGACAATTCGAAGAATTTTTGCCATGTTCATGCATTTTTTTGCCACCCTAAATCACTCTTAGGAGGATTTGGGTTATATACACCTCAAGGTGGCAAGGGTAAGATTACTTAAGAGGAAGGCAACACGACATAGAGCTGCCAAGAAACTCTAGGAAGCTTCAACGCCTTCACCTCCTCTTTAGCTATTGAAAGCTAGAAGACCTTTGATATGGGGTAAAAATATACTAGACATGTGACAAAACATAAGTCCATGAAGCATCAACTGATACCCTTCGAGACGACCAACTAAGGATAAAACCCACTTGACATTGTATCCTAAACGCAAAGGGATCCTAGCTCACATAGTGATAGGACATTCTGTATGAAAGGGTGCCACGTTGCAATAAATAACAGCTCATAAGAAAAGAGTAAAATGAGTAGTCCCCACTTTGGTTAATCTTGAAAATCAAGGAATTTGGTTTTCTTGTCTCAAATAAAATAATATTGACCTATCAAAGGTTAGCAATATATGTAGACTGTTTGAGTAAAGGGACAAGTCAGCTCCTAAGTACTCATGGGACTACACTTGAGAGCCAATCAATTTATTCCACGTGTCCGAATAAGGTTGATGCAATATCCACACCGAATAAAAGGACGCCACGTGGCAAGCAATCCTTGATAAGGTTTTGGGGACCGACCCCTACTCATCATATATCCCTTATTTGAATTAAGGGTGAGAATTAAAAATGTGTCTATTGAACAAAGAGGGAGAAATTGAGTTTAGGGTAACTTCCTTCATCCAATCATAGGCCAAGAAAAGTATGGTATATATTTGCACTTTTCTCCATGTTTAAGGATTTTTTTGGGTTACCCTTCTCTCTCTAAGGTAAAAAAGTCTTATCATTTTCTCTCTTTAAGCGCAAAAGGAATAACTTTGTTTTGGTCACTGGTTTTCTTCAACAACCTTAAACACCTACTGTTCACCATTGATTAATAGGGTCCTGTTATGGTGGTTGAGCTATTTGTCTCCACTGATAAAGTTAGATAGACCTCGTTAACTTTATTTTTGTATTCTTTATGTTGGATTTTGGTGTTATTCTCCACTTTATCTTTCTTTGTGTCTTCTTCTTAAACCTTAGAAGGTGAAACACATTTTTCAAGCCTAAACATACTCCCTCAAGATAATAACATGGCGTCAGAGTGGACTCACCAGACACCATTTACGCTTTCCTTTTTTGACAGCGTTTTCTGCCATAAGTGGGATTGCCCAATAATGGTTCGTGGTCACCTAGGATACAAAGCAAGAAGATTGTGTTTTCGCTTGGACAGTGACTTGGTGAGACACGTGGTAGTATTTTAAGACCTCCTCAAGGTCGAAGCCGAGTTAGGTTGGGTACGAATTGTCAAGCTAGGAGCGTTGACTGAGCGTTGACTACTAGCTTAAAGACCAGGTCACCTGGTATTTCACCTCACCAAGGATCGTGCAATTTTCATGCTTCAATAGTTGTGAATATGAAGAAGAAGAAATTGCAAACCACCATGGCTTAATTAATCCTTAAATATTTTGTATGTAGAAATTGTATAAAAAATTAATGTTAAGTGCTGCGTTGTTTGAGTTGTCTTGTGTGAGTGTATATAGTTGTTTGAGAGGAAGTGAAGATGCCTTTAATTAAATAATTGAAGGCAACGCAAAATATCTGACGATGAATAAATTAAAATCTCATGTTTGATGACCGAAATCTAAATAATTATAATCTTTAATATGAAAAGAATAGCGAAGATGCCGCCAATATAAAATAATTATGAAATTTTATATGTTTTTATTATTAACAATGTTTTATAATTAGTTTCAAGGTGTGAAATAACACAGGTGATTAACCGAAGGCAAAACTGTCATGTATTAAACTGTCATCATGTATTTTCATTCACGATTTCATGCAAAGAATTAGGAGCATTTTCACAAATTATAAATAAAAGATATTTATATAATTATTTAATTACATTGTTCAGTAGTTGTTGGAGGAATATTTATGCTTATGCACTAACTAACATAGCTTATATAACAAAAAAATAAAATAAAATAAAGAGTGTTTATATCAATGTATTGGTCAACTTAGATTAAAGGTAAAAAGAAAACGAGTGAGTTTCGTGACAAAATTTTCAACTCGGATTCTCCTTGTCGTTTTGACTATATGGTTTGTATTTAGTAGTAAAAATCCAAAGACCTTATAAAAGCTGGTTAAACCTCAAGAAGGGTAATAATTCGTATATTCTCACTGATTGCGCATTATAGATAAATGCTACCCACCTTATTATCTAATCTCATCTTAATCATTGTGCATCAGAAATGAAAGCTAAGGCTGAAGAGATGTAGGTGACGTAGTGTTGGGCTTCCAGAAACAACTCGATAACAGCGGAAGCAATGCGTAGTTAGACGGATAGTGACATATTACATGAATAACATATATAAATATTATTATACAAGTATGAGAAAAATTACAAAACACTATTATTTTTATGTGAAAAATCCTTCTAAGTGAAGGGAAAAATTATAAGACAATTTCAATAATAATTTTTTACTATTTAAAATTGTGGTACAACAAATTTTTCAAGTTTTACACAAACCTGACCCGTATATATACAAGACAATGCAGACAATATAATAATCTCGATAATGTATAAGTGATGGAATATAACTCCTCATTTTATAAATAAACCTCACACTCTTCTTAGTGTGGAAATCTTCGCACTCCCTGGTGTGAAACGCTTTCACACTCTGTGGTGGGGTAAACTCTCTAATGCCTGCTCCGTCTCCTTTGGCTTGGCAAGCTTGGGATCTCTTTCCTTGCTTTGGCTTGCCTTCACAAGCTTAAAACGAGGAGCAGAGGAGCTTCCTATTTATTGGCAAAACCTCTCCAACTTTTCTTTGGGTTAGATGTCACCTCGTCAAAGCATGTAGGCATCGCCAACCCTATTGTATTACCCATTTTGTTCTTGTGTTCCGTATGCACCGAGCAACTTCTTTTTCTAATTATCTGCACAGACTTTTTTTTAAAATTATTCTTACAAATGTGGATCCCACAACTAAATGTGGTGAACCTCCTTCACAAGGTGATAATCTTTTCTAATCCAAATGACTCTCCAAAAATGCCTAGTACAGTTGATAAGATAATAAATTCATAATCTTAATCATTATGCAAAAATGCAGCAAGTACAGCTATCAAACATATGGCAACAATTACAACGTAAGGCGATCTTAAGAGATATCTGGGATTTCCAATTCTCTATGAATAGGCAGGCCTCCTTCCTCTACTTGCCACTCCATTAGTTCATCCAAATCAAGAAGATCTAAATTTTGAAGCTGGGCTAAAATCCAACATATAAATTAATAAATAATTGAAGCTGTAAAACTTCAAATGCCCAGGGTTTGTTAAAGCTTGATAAAGCTAAAGAGACGTTGGTGATAAATTCTTATCAAGTTCTTCAGCTAAAATTAAACATTCAAATTTAATAGCCAATATTGTGAATATAATAATACAATACATAAATGTGCCAAAATGATGCAGGAAAACCACTACAGCAAAACTTCATTGTTGAAGATAAAAAGGAAGTGCAAAAGGAGAAAATTGAAAGGAAAAGACACGTACAATAACAATGACAACATATGATCAGCTTCAGATATCTATGGTATCTCATTGGTCATAATCATGACCGAAAAGCCAACTTTCTTCACATTCCCGTTCTGCTGGAGGTGGAATTGATCTCATTCTGTCTGGAATTCTCAAGTTCCCTGGGATCTCCAATCCTCTAAGCATAGGCATGGCTCCTTCCTCTACCTCCCACTCCTCTAATTCATCCAAATCAATAAGCTGCAAAATTTCAAGCCGAGGAAACCCTTTTGCCGTGCATTTCAGTCTCTTTCCAACATAAGAATCACAATGTAAGCTAAGAATCATGAGGTTCGACAACTTCTCTAACGTAGGCATCGGATCTTCATTGAGATGTGATTTCTTCATTGACAAGCATTCCAGACTTGGCAAGACTGCATGCATGTCTTCTGGTAATTTCTTGATCTTCCCACTTAATCTCAAATATACAAGGCGAGAGCAATGAGAGAGTGGTAGGATTGAACCAAAAAAGTCATAATCCAACAGATTAACTGATAACAATAGAAGGTTTTCCAATTTGGCAATAGAGTCGAAAGTGAACTCATTTACTTTATGCCAGTCGTGGTTCGATTCAATTTGCAGCTCTCGAAGATTAACCAACTTCTCAGCGTTAATTTCAGACCAACTATATGGTGATACATACTTCAAAGTCTGTAAGTTAGTCAAATTTTCTATAGATAAAGAACCCGTAAAATTTCCTATAAGATGTCTCAACTCCTGCAGCTTACTAATTTTACTTGGTAGCTCAACAACTGACGACTCACCAAATAATTCTAGAGTTTGTAGTTTCTGCAAGTTGAAGATAGATGATGGAAATTTAAGTAGATGTGCATTCTTTATTCCCAAGTATCTCAAGTGAATCAATTTACCTATCTCTTGTGGTAAGATGTGGCTGCTGTTCACGAGCCGACGTCCGCTTACCTTAGTAAGCTCGATCTTCCAATCGGAAGCGTCAATATGAAACACTCTTAATAAAGGGAATCTTTTACACAAGGGCGCAAAATGTTCCGTAAATTTAAACGACACATCCCACTTCTGGTTGAAGAGCAAGAGGGAACGCGAGAGAGGATTACAATTGTGTAACCATGCACACCTTTTAGTAGCAGAATAAACCGCTTGTCGTCGACATGATATGATTGAAGAGCTAGATGAATTTCTTACCTCGTCGTAAATGTGGATGAAGTTGAGCTGTTTTGCCTTCTGAATTGAAAGATCCCGCAAAAGATCATGGACTCGACAAGTAGCAGCTTTCCCCCAATTTGTTTTTTCTATTTTAATCAAGCTTCTATTAATCAACTCATCCAAGTTATCCTGGGCCACCTCTTCCATAAGTTGATCAGTATCTTGCCCTATAAAACCTTCTGCCACCAACAAGCGGATAACTTGCTCCACATTGATCTCGAAGTCCTCAGGGAAAATACCAAGGTAAAGAAAGCATAGCTTCAATTGATAGGGCAACTCATTGAAGCTTAAATCCAACAAGTAGGAGATGTGAATGGAATCATTTCTTAGATGTCTCCAAATGTGATCTCGCACAGCTCGCCACTCGTGCGGCTTCTTTGCAGACAAAAGTCCACCCAATACAATTATGGCCAGTGGTAGACCCCCGCATTTTTCTACCATCTCTCTTCCCAGCTTCTCCAATCCTTCGTCTACCGTAGATTTGCGAAAGGCTTTTTCACAGAATAGCTGCCAACTCTCTACTGGTCTTAGAAATTGTAGTTCGTGAACATGAGTTCTCGCATCTGATCGCTCAGCAACTTCTCTGATACGAGTGGTGATAATTATTCTACTTCCACAGTTGTTGTCTGGAAAGGCTTTTTTCAGACTCTCCCAAACTTCTTTCCCCCAAACATCATCTATCACCACCAAGTATGAGTATTCTTCCAAAAACCCACGAAGATATCTCTGCATATCTTCTTTACACATCTTCTCCAGTCGCTCCGCTGTTTCCATAGTATTGAAAGATTTTATAATCCTGAGAAGAAGATCTTCAGTTGTATAATCCTGTGACACACACACCCAGGCACGACAATCGAATTTACTAGTGACATCATCCTGGTGGTAAAGTTTTCTAGCAAGGGTGGTTTTGCCTAGACCACCCATACCAAAAATAGAAATTACGCATCGCCGGGGCTCCGTGTCCAAAAGTTTAGCCAACAATATGTTAGCATCACCATCAAAGCCAATAACTGTCTCTTCGCCCGCAAATGAAGTGGCTCTTCTCAGTTCCTTCAATCTGCCAAGTGCACTACTCTGTGCTTCATTATTCTTATCAATATTTTCCAGGCGATAGGTTTCACGTTTTTGAGAGAGATCACTGATTCGCTTTCTGAGTTTTTCAATCTCCTTGCCTATGCTGTAGAGATGCACCTCTCCCTTGGCACTATTAATGCAAGAACAATTCTTGATGGAAGAAAACAATCCTGGCTTTCTTCCTGTAGCTTCTCCATAACCGACTTTGAGCAGAAATTTATCTAAGACATCTTCAGTATCATAAGCAATGTCTCTTATGTCAGACAACCACTTACGTATCATAGAATCATCATCTTGTTTTACTTCTGCATCTTTTATGAAACACTGCATCCATTCTAGCTCGTTTTTTAGCAATTCTACTTCACTTCTCACCTCTTGCAAAAATATTGCTTCTTGAATGAGATAGTCCCCAAGTCTTTCCACCACAAACGAGAGTACTGCGTCCACCATACTTCACGACCTGCTAGCTTGTTTCCTTTTTGGCCAAAATCCGATTCAGCTACAATATTTGCTTTCGACTCCGGCTGCGGCTCCAAGAGGGCTTGGTGACCGCAGCGAGATCAAGATGAACTTTCTTGGGCTGAACTAGAAAACAGGAAAACTTTAGATCTCGGTCAACTGCGGTTGCTGTAGAATCTCCGCCAAGATCTAGAGATGTTGAATTCAAATCTCTAAATTATTTTTTTTAATTAAATTAAAGGGTGTGCAGATTTTTTTTTTTTTTTTTTTTTTTTCTACAACTTGGTATAAAAAACTCCACCTGTTACAATAATTGTATGAGCCGGGGTACGACAAAGGAATACAGCTCATTGACAGCGGAGTGGCTTTACGAAACTAAATAAATAAATAAACATGAAAACTGTTGTTTTATTAAATATATATTCTAATATCAATATAGTATTATCAATTGGGTAAAAAGCCTTTTAGCACTAAAGAGATTGGCTAAGTACCCTAATAAATCCTAATATTTATAAAAATACTCGAATAAATCTTGATCCGTTAGTTTACGCAATTTATATGGATGGAAAAATACGCAATGACCGTTGTACTTTTATGCAACGTTAATGTACAACCTAGACTTAGTGGGCATCTCATGTAGAAAAACTTGTCCACATCAATAGTAATTTAAAAAATATTTATAAAAATTTTAATTTATTTTTAAAAAAAAACAATTATACTCTTATTAGAAAAAGTTATTTATAAACATTATTATTAAATCCTTAAAATTTTAAAAATTTATTAATATATTCTAAACTTATATATTTTACAAATAGTTAATTTTATTTTTTTTCATATTTTATATGTTTTAACCACACATAAATATGAATTATAATATAATCATAAGTATTGTATTATAATATATTTTATTACATATTAATATTTATTTATGATTTATTTTATATATTTTTTAATAATTAATTAATATTAAAATTTTATTATATTATAAAACAAATAAATTTTATTTTTATAATACATTAATAAATATTATTTATAGTATTTATAAAAATATATAAATTTATAATATGTTAACAAATATTATATAGTTAATATGTTATAAAATAATATTATTATTTATTTCATTACTAGATTTTTAATACCTATATATTATATTCAAGCAAAGAAAACATCTGTAAGTGGGCCATCAAGCATGCTTTATTATTATGTCTAAACTAAACAAAGTGGGCATCAAGCATATCTTCTTATGTCCAAGCAAAAAATAAAAAATTGGAATTTCATTAAAAGACGTATAAATATAAAGCAAGGAACAGTAAAATATTGTCCAAATCGAGACGCATTTCAAATTGCACGCTGTTTCATAAAGCAAAGGAGGAACATTTTCAGTAAACATTGCACGTAAACTAACGGACTAGCATTTATTGGGGTATTTTAATAACTATTGGGAGGGTATTTAGCCAAAAATTATAGACTAAAATGGTTTTTACCCTTATCAATTTTATATTTAAGTGCTTTATTTTATTTTAAATTAAATAAGGTAAAAAGAATAAATTATGTAATACCCAAATATATAAAAATTTAGCAATTAAATTTTCTTGTATTTTTACGTTTTTCTAAATTAGAAAAAATAAATTATCAATTATTTTCACAAAACAAATTTATCATATAATTTTACTATTTTTATTTTTAAAAAAAATAAAGAATCACTTATAAAATTTTGTACCTAACAGCTTTTTAAACTTGGACTTACGAAAAACATAAATAAATAAATAGAGTATCGGGTATTTTTAAAAGGATAGTCGGTATGTTCATGTGGGAAATCGTTTACTCTGAGTGCGTAATTTTTTTATTATGGCAACTGAGTTATTCCGCCGCTCATGGTCCCGGCTATTTAAGCCAGTGGTGGCGTTGTAAAGCCGTTTGCTGCAGTAAGCGATTGTATGAAAATAATTTGAAAATGAATTCTTTTTTTTTTTTTTTTTCTTATCCATATCTACCTCCAATTATAATAATTATTAATCAAGGAGAAATATTTGATTGCAACTATTCTGTAATTTTGGTCATGGTCCCGGTAGTTTAAGAAATAAATTCATATTAATAAAAGGAAATTTGTTTGCATCATCGTCATCATGATTATTATTATTAAATAAATAAAAAAAAACCACTGAATAAATAAATAAATAAATAGAGAACTTGATGTTTTAAAGATAGTAGAGAAAATTGCAACCTTTGCAAATTCATCCTCTAAAGCAGCAGAAGTAATTTTCAATAATCTTATGCATTTATGAAAGGGAAATGCCCTATACTGTACTGTTTGAAGAAAGCGTCCATTACCCTTACTGTTTCAAAAATTATCCATTATCTCCATCTTCTAGTTTGACTAAAGTTAATAAGGGCCAAATTATCCTTTTATATTGCTGGATTTAATGAACTGATTAACCATATCGAGGACTATTGATCATAAGCTTCTTTTAGTTTTTCAATTAAAATTATTTATAAATCATTTCGTCTATTTTCTGAGACACTCAAGATTATTAGTCATACGTAAGCAACAATCTTCAACTCTCTTTAAGAGATGTATACAAGTACTAGTGGATGTAATTGTTATTTTATTTTAAGTTTTCGTAAATTTACCGTTGAAATGGGACTTGAATTAATGTAATATTCTAGTAAAAGAAATTATTAGAAAAACAAAAAGAAAGAATCAAAGATACCCATTTGTTGCACTAATCGTGTCAACAATTGGCTCCGCAATTTCTTTGTGGAAAATGTTAAAGTTGAAAGGGATATGATGCTTATCACATTCATTATGCCCAATAATTTAAATTACCATGTCTTTCACATTCATTTAATTATTATCAGAGAAGCAGAAAGAAGAAATCAGACTAAATCGGAAATTATTTATTAATTCCATTCGAAAAAGATGAGAAGCATTAGTCCAACGAGTTACTTTTAATGGACAAATTATGCCGGCCACTAGGCCAAGCCTGTTCCCCTAATTTAATTTACGGTAGTTGAGCACTTTGTTTCCCAGTAGGCCAAGCTGTTGCATTGATTTGCTAAGTATTGAATTATTTTTTCTTATGTTGTTTTATTAATTAAATATTTTTATGTTATATTATTTTTATTATACTTATTATTATCTAACTATTTTTTAATATACTCCGTGATTACCGTTAAATTGAATTTTTTATTACAAAAATAAAATATATTATATTATAATTTAAAGCTTACAAAATAAAATGGTCATTGGAACCTGAAGTTCTAAAAGATTACCTTATCAATTAGAAACTAAAGTTTCTAAATGAAATTATTAATCAAAACCTGAAGTTTTAAATTAAAATTATGAGATTAGATTACGAAGCTCTAAATCTTCAAAATATCATTTATATGGGATTAAAGTTCCATATATCATTTGTAGGAGCCAAATGTTTCATATATTAACTACATGAACCTAAAGTTTCAATTATTAACATCATAACCTGAAGTTCTAAATATTTATTAATTTATAAATAAGGGCTTAAAGTTCTAAACATAAAATTCTAAAATTATAACCTAAAATTCTAAATATATGCTCTTAATATTTTTCATGGATTATGTTGAAATACATTTTCATGCTATAGACCGAGAAGGGCACCATTAGAAGAGAGGAAGAATATCCTTGAAAGATAATTGAAAATTATAATTTTTATTTCATTATTAATACAACTACTAGTGGAACTTAATTTCCAAAAGTAAAGATATGAATGGAAGATTGCAAATTTAGTGTTGAATATAGTTTAGCTTTATTTATGTTTACCTCACAATTAAAATTGTGAGTATTGATATTAAAATTGGCATTCATATTTTTTTATTTACCTAAATTTATTATCATTTATTTGTTCACTGTTTGTATAAGTGAACGTAATCATATATATAAAAGTTGTATAAAATGATCAAAAAGGTACATTATTGCCCCCATAGAGGCTATAAACCTTATAATGAAAAAATATAATGATACTCAACCACCAAGTAGAATGTTTATAATATGATAAATTTTGTTACTAACATGGCATGAAATGACATCGATTGTGTATCTATAATTCATTAAATATCTAATGAAACCTTATCAGGCTCCCATTAAAATTAAGAGGATATTGAGACTAATTTTAATGATGATCCAAATGCTATTAAAATTCTTCATCTTGATGTTTTTGAATTTTTGGAAGATGAAGAAGAGATATTGATAGTACATACCGGTTAAAATGTGATTATTATTCCTTTTATCTTTCTATCATATGTACTTTTGTCTTTTATAGTGCAAAAATCTAACATGAGATATTATGTAATAAAAGGGCATGAATTTTAGTAGATTATCTCTTTAGAGACGAAAGGTGGGGATGTAGGCTTGCTACCACACCTTGATTCAAATGCAACGATCCAGTGTTTAGAAAAAGAGAGAATCTTGTTAGAAATTAAGAGTTTTCTTTTATATCAATTGTGTAGTTCAGTCTTCGAGCCTTGTTGGTTGAAGCCAGCAAAGATTATTTCTTAAATATGGAAATGATACCAACCATATGTGGAGCCTACCGTATTAGAGTGTTGATAGATTCCCCTCCACGCGTGAGGATAAAATATCACCATATTGGATAAAGATATCCGGACAGTAGTATTTGCGATTCCATCACAAATTTTCGGTGGATTTTTTATGTAACATCGGTAACTTGTACATGCATATAATATTAAAGTAAAAGACTTAGTGGTAGAGAATATGCAAACAATATGCTTACTTGATGTGTTGATGATGGAACGTCTGATTGTTGTGTTTGGGAACGAGTTAAGTGCAATGCCATCACGTAACAGGTGATACAACTTTCACTCAATTGGACAAAGCAAATCAACTACGATAATTTTTCTGATGGATTTTCAATTTTAAAATTTTCAATATTTTTTCACTAAACCTAAGTAAGGTATATTTCTGATGTATGCATTCTTCGCTGACATGCAATTTAATTTTGATTTAATTAATCTTCTCACTGTCACAATTTTACATTTTTGGTGTAGGATTAGCAAATTTGACCAAGTTGGAAGTGTTAGATTTGAATCTAATTGATCATAACATTGCACAGTACGGTGAAATTAGAAAAGTGTTATTTAATTTTAAAATGATATAATTTATTTTTCTCAATGTAGGATTGGACAATTTGAGAAATTTGAAAAGTTTAGATCTGAGTTTTAATACAATAAATATAAGTCGCTTAATAACTGTGCCAATATTAAGATTACATTTAATATATATTTATTGTTTTTATTTTCTAAGCGTAAAAGAAAGTGTTCCATTTTTCAATAATACAAATTGAAAAATCTAAGTAATCATTCTTTGTTGGTGCATGCAGGATTGGCAAAATTTAGAAACTTGAAAGCTTTGGATATAAGTTATAATTATTGGGTTAGGTTTTCTCCTATTTAGAGATGACCCAAATTTCGCTTTAAATTTCTTTTCAATAATGACTAAGTCTAATTAGTTTAAAGATATTTTGCTCTTTTCTCAAGTAAGGTTTAATGTTTTAATTTTTGTTACAATATATATGTTTGTGTTAAAAGGAGAAAATATTCACTGTTCATCATTTTTAGAGAGAGCGGGTATTGTTTACGAGAGAGAGGTGGAATAGTAAACTCGGGACAATCTTGATCAAGTATTTGATCGAAGGTTGATTTGTGGTTTAATTGAGCTGAAATTTTACCAGCAACTTTCCAACTCAAAGGACTAAATTCTGAACAGTGGAGATCAGATTTGAAGCTCCCTTTCTTAAGATTTTGTAGTTGAAAGTTAGGCCACCATTTTGATGATGTTTTCTTCAACTCTCTCTAATTTATTTGTAGAATTTGATTGTTTGTTAAGATTGTGTGATCTTGAGAATGTTGTAGATGTGTATCTCTAGTTTTAGATAGAGAGAAATTGTGTATTCTGATTATTTGATTATAATGGAGATTTTTGAGTGAATTACGTTCCCATGGTTTTTACTCCTCACATTGGGGAGGTTTTTCACGTTAAAATTGATTGTGTTATGGTTGTTTTGTTGATGATGTAGTTGCTATCCAAGAATTGATTTTGTGCTCAAAGATTGTTACTATATTTGTTTGTTTTCTATTAGGTTCACGCAAGAGGGGATAAGGTAATTATTATACTTCTGCAATTGGTTTGTATTAGATTATTCTAATAAAGTGGTGTCAGAGCTTTAGTTATATTTGCTTTGTGCCTTGTGTTGAATGATGGAAACTAATACAAGTAGAATGGTTAATTTGAATGGTGCAAATTATTATTTATGGAAGGGAAAGATGGAAGATCTTTTATATGTAAAAAATTATTATTTACCCATGTTTGAGAAACAAAAAACTTGATAATAAAACAAATGCACAGTGAAAGTTGTTTTATCGTCAAGTGTGTGGGTATATTAGATAATGGGTAGATGACAATGTTTTGAATTATATCAGTGGAGAGACAGATGTAAGTTTTTTTGTAGAATAAGTTTGAAGAGTTGTATACTAGAAAAACCAGGAACAATATACTATTTTTGATAAAGTAGATGATGAACTTGAAATATCGGGATGAAAAACTCATGACAGATCACTTGAATGCATTTTAGGGAATCATTAATCAATTGCTAGAATGAACATCAAATTTAAAGATAAAGTGCATGGATTATGGTTTTTAGGCACATTACCGAACTCATGGGAAACATTTAAAATGTTATTATCTAACTCAGTTTTTGATGGTATTATCACCATGAAATTGGCAAATAATAGTATTCTGAATGAAGAGGATAGAAGAAAGTCACAGGGTTCTTCACAGTCAGATATCTTAATTACAGAAAAGAGGGGAAGAGTAAGAGTAGAGGTCCGGAGAACAGACATAAAAGTAAAAGTAAGACCAACATGTTTGCCAATGTTGAATGCTATCATTATGGTTTAAAGGGGCTTATAAAGAAGTATTGTTGATAGCTCAAGCGAGACAACAAGAAGGATAAAGCAAAGGAAAAGAAAAATGATGATAGTAGTGATGATGACACAGTTGCTACTGTTACAAATAACTTTGTTATTATGTATGATGATGATGTTGTCAACCTTGTGTGCCATGAGACCAGCTGGGTAATTAATAGTGATGCCTCCATTCATACTACATCGTGAAGGGAATTCTTTACATCTTATACATCTGGTGATTTTGGAGATGTTAAGATGGGAAATAATAGCTTAGCTAAAGTCATAGGCATGGGAGATGTGTGCTTAGAGATTAATAATGGCACGATGTTACTTCTGAAAAACGTTAAGCATATTCCTGATATTCGTTTGAACTTAATTTTTGCAAGTAAACTTAATGATAAGGGTTTCTCCAGCAACTTTAGTGGTGGTAAATAAAAGCTTAGCAAAGGTTCCATGATTGTGCCCCGAGGAAAGAAATGTTCTTTATTGTACTTTATGCAAGCAAAGATTACAGACACCAGTATCAATACAGTGAAAAATAAAGATATAATTGAGTTATGACATAGAAGACTTAGTCACATATGTGAGAAGGGTTTGAATGTTTTGGCCAAGAAGAATATGCTTTCTGGGTTGAAAAATGAATATTTGAAGAAGTGTGTTCATTGTTTGGCAGGGAAGCAAACTACGACTGCCTTCAAGACATCTGCACCTTCAAGAAAATCAGGTATACTCGAACTAGTATACTCTGATATTTGTAGTCGTATGAAAACAAAAACACTTAGTGGTGCTCTCTATTTTGTGACTTTTATAGATGATCACTCAATGAAGTTGTGGGTTTATACATTGAAGACAAATGATCAAGTACTAGATATGTTCAAATAGTTTCAAGCGTCAGTTGAGAGACAGAATTGGAAGAAGTTAAATTGCATCAAAATTGATAATGGAGGTGAGTATTCTAAACCATTTGATGAATATTGCAGACAGCTAGGAATTCATCATCAAAAGACGTCTCCGATGACTCGTCAGTTAAATAGGCTAGCTGAGAGGATGAATAGAACACTAGTTGAAAGAGTGAGATGTTTGCTTTCACAAGCATAATTACCAATATCTTTTTTGGGGGAGGTTTTGAATACAGTTGTACATGTATTGAATCTCACATCTTGTGTTCCTTTAAACTTTGATGTTCTAGATAAAGTTTGTTCAGGGAAGGATAATGCTTATGATCATTTACGCGTCTTTGGATACAAAGCGTTTGTGCACATTTTTAAAGATGAGAGGTCTAAACTTGATGTTAAGACAAAACAATGTGTATTTCTTGGCTATGGTCAAGATGAGTTTGGCTTCAAGTTTTATAATTCAATGCAGAAGAAAATTTTTAGAAGTCAGGATGTTGTATTTATGGAAGACCAAACTATATAGGATATTGAGAAGTCAAAAGAAGCAATGCCTTAATATAGTGATGCGTTAATAGACTTGGATCCAATTCTTCCTACACATGTTCCAGTACAGCCTATAAATGAAGTCATGGATGACTAACATGGTTAAGGTTGATGATGATGTTCAGGATCAGTCATTTACATCAGAGGCTTCGCTAGATGGTCTACTTAGAAGATCCACCAAAAACCGACAACCCTCTACATGATATCCTGCGAGTGAGTATATGTTATTAACTGATGGGGGAGAGCTTGAATGTTATGTAGAAGCAATGGAAAGTGAACACAAGAAGGAGGAGATTGATGCCATGCAAGATGAGATGAAGTCACTGTATGAAAATCACACAGTTAAGTTGTTAAAGTTACCTAAGGGTAAAAGAGCTTTGAAGAACAAATGGGTGTACAAAGTGAAAGAAGAAGAACATACCTCGTAACCACGAGACAAAGCCAAATTTGTTGTCAAAGGATTTAGCTAAAGGAAAGGTGTTGACTTTAATAAAATCTTTTCTCCAGTTGTCAAGATGTCATCCATTCGTGTGGTATTGGGCATAGTGGCTAGTCTTGACTTGGAGGTTGAGCAAATGGATGTGAAGACTACTTTTCTACATGAAGACTTAGATAAAGAAATTTATATGGAGCAGCCAAAGGGTTTCAAAATAAAAGGAAAAGAAAAATATGTGTGTAAGCTGAAGAAAAGCCTTTATGGCTTGCAACAGGCACAAAGACAGTGGTATAAGAAGTTTGAATTAGTTATGTGAGAGCAAGGCTATCGAAAAACTTCTTCTAACCATTGTGTATTTGTACAAAAACCCTATGATAATGATTTTATTATATTGTTGCTTTATGTTGATGATAAGTTGATTGTTGGCAAGAATGCTTCTAAAATTGATAGGTTAAAGAAGCAGTTGAGCAAATCCTTTGTTATGAAGGATTTAGGGCCAACAAAACAAATCCTTGGCATCCAAATTCATCGAGATAGAGCAGGTAAGAAGTTGTATATATCATAAGAGCACTATATTGAAAAGATACTTGAAAAGTTCAATATGAGTAATGCTAAAGTGGTTAGCACTCCTCTTGCTACATACTTTTGATTAAGTATCAAGCCGTCCCCTACTATATATAAAGAGAAGAAAGACATAGAAAGAGTTCTTTATACTTCAACAGTTAGAAGCTTGATGTATGCGATGGTATGCACAAGACTGGATATGGCTCATGTAGTTGGTGTTATTAGTAGATTTTTATCCAATCTAGGAAGAGAGCATTGGAATGCAGTGAAGTGGATTATGAGATATCTTATAGGTACTTCCAATTTCAAACTCACTTTTGGAAGTGGAGAACTTGTGTTAGTTGGCTATACAGATTCACATTTGACTGGAGATGTTGATATTCGAAAGTCCACTACGGGTTACTTGATGACACTTTTAAGTGGAACTGTATCATGGCAATCAAGGTTATAAAAATGTGTTGCACTTTCTACTACAAATGTAGACTTCATTGTAGTGACTGAAGCATGTAAAGAATTGTTATGGATGAAAAAGTTCTTACAGGAACTTGATTTCAAGCAACAACGATATGTGGTATTTTGTGATAATTAGAATGCAATTCACTTGAGTAAGAATTCCTCTTTTCATGGAAAATCAAAACATATTGATTTAAGATATCATTGGTTGAGAGATGCATTTAATGATAATATGTTTGAGTCTAAAAAGATTCACATAAATTACAATGCTTTTGATATGTTAATTAAGACTCTTCTTAGGGAAAAGCTTGAAGTTTGTTGTTCAATTATCGGGCTAGTAAGTCCCTCTACATAGTCGAAAAGGGGGAGATTTGTTGGGTTGGATTTTCTCTTATTTAGAGACAGCCCAAATTTCTCTTCAGTAGTGACTAAGCCCAATTAGCACAAGAACATTTCGGTTTTTATTTTAGGTAGGGTTTAATGTTTTAATTTTTCTTACAATATATATATGTATTTTAAGAAGAGAAAATGTTCACTGTTCATCATTTTTAGAGAGAATGGGTACTGTTTATGAGAGATAGGTAGAATAGTAAATTCGGGATAACTTTGATCAAATGGCTGTTCGAAGGTCGATTTGTGGTTTGATTGACATAAAATTTTACCAGCAACTTACTAACTCAGAGGAATAAATTCCAAATGGTGGAGATCAGATTTGAAGATCCCTTTTTTCAGATTTCGTAGTTGGAAGTTAGGCCACCATTTTGTTAATGTTTTCTTGAACTCTTTTCAATTTATTTGTAAAATTTGATCGTTTGCCAAGATTGTGTGATCTTAAGAACATTGTAAATGTATACCTTTAGTTATAGTTAAAGAGAAATTGTGTATTCCCATTATTTGATTATAGTGGAAATTTTTGGGTGGATTATAGTTTTGTGGTTTTTTCTCCTCACATTGGGGAGGTTTTCTATGTTGAAATTGATTGTATTATGGTTGTTTTGTTGATGACGTAGTTACTGTTCAAGAATTGATTTTGTGTCCAAAAATTATTATTTTATTTGTTTGTTTTCTATTATTATGTTCACGTAAAAGCGGATAAGGTAATTATTGTACTTTCGCAATTTGTTTGGTTTGTATTAGTTTATCCCAATAATAATCATATAAAAGGTCCTCTAGAAAGCCAAGGTAAGGTAAATTTCAATAATGGAAATTGAATATTTGGTCAAAGCTTTGCCTCGAGGAATCTTTAGATTGCATCAGTGGAAGCCGAATTTTAACCCTTATGAGCCGAACATTCAATCTCTTTTTCAGGTGTAGATCCAAATCTATTGCTGTCACTTGGCATGGGTTGTTGGAATTCCTTTGCAAATCGATCAGGCAACACGTGAGAAAAAATATGGATACTATGCTGGTGTGCTAGTAGAAGTTGATCTCTCAGGCCCTTTGGGGAGTCACCTAACTGTGGAACTCCCAGACTTTGGTTTCCCAGTTGAAGTTCACTATAAGAATCTACCTTCCAAACTGGATGTAATCCCTTCGTACACGTTGTGCATAATTGTAGATTAATAAAGGGGGCGAAGAAAAAATGTGAAGCCAAAATTCATCAAAAAGTGAAGACTTTTTATCTCCGGTGGCTAGAAGTGTTACGACAGAACAAAAATCAGCAGAGATTATGACTTCAGCTTAAAATCAACAGAATGAAACTCCTTCAAATCAGAATGAGAATGTGACCCTTTCAGCGAAAAGCGATACAGGTATAATCTCCGGTTCTTCTAATCTTCTATCAAACCATGCGGACATCAAACTACAAATTCTGGCTGAAGTGCAACAGGTTGTTGACGAAATATTCTGCTCAACCAAGGGAATCGGAGATTTCAATGGAAGTGCGTAACTCACAACTAGGATTTGATTCTCTATGTTTTCCCGTTAGTTAACTTGCTGCAAATGGTCACATAGTACAAACTTTCAAAATCTCAATTCTGTCAGCAACATATGAGTCTGAAAGAAACACTTCCATAGAAGCTGGTAACTTGGAGGAATCTGACTCATCCGCCGCAGATGCTGACATTTCACCTTCTGACAACACAACGCCTACACAACCTGATGAACCGAATCTGCAACAAGATAAGGGTTTCCAACAGGTGGCACGCAAATCCAAAAAGAAAAAGGAACCTACAATCGGTACCACAAGTTACCTCACCAGAGGTCTCAATAAAGAAAACTAGTCCATGAAGATTTGCTACTGGAACATCAGAGGTGTTGGTAACACCAAAAGTATATCAGAGCTCCCTAATATCTGTAGACTTCATCATCCTGATCTACTTTCTTTTGCAGAGCCAATGTTCAGTATTGAATCAATCCCTTCATATTTCTAGCAATCTCTTAATTTAAAATTCTCTTGTCAAAAGTATAGATATACTTGCTTTAGGCAAATTTATGGATTTTCTATAGAAATGGGATGTGCTTTAACACATCAAATGTTAGCCCATGAATGTGTTACTCATGATAATATAATTGACTAGGAAACAATAAAAATGGAAGATAAAATAAAGATGGACAGCTATAGAATAAGATTAATCTATATATTTATAATAACACATTCCTTTGTCATAAATCAATGATTAATAAATTTATGTTATTGATTAAAAACTATTAATTTATGTTAAATTAATAAATATAGTTTTTAATAAAAATTTATTAATCATTTATTTATTATAAATAACTTTTGAGAAAATTTAATCAATTAATTTAATAGATAAAATTTTAATGTTATATTTTTAAAGAAATAATATAAATTTCTTAAAAGAAAAGGTATTTTAAATAATTGCATCTTTTAAAAAAGTTAAAAAAAATCTATTATTAAAAACCTAAATTTTGAATTTTTTCTCATTAAAGAAAAATAATTTTTTTAATTTCAAAAAATCTTTTTTCAATGTCAACAAAACGACACTCAAAAATTTGGAAAGAGTTTTTATTATTAAAAAGCCTTTTTAATTAATGAAAAGCTAAACCAAATAAATACTAAGATAGATTTAATGTACAAAATTCAATAAGATATTTGTTTTGAGAAGGTGTATGATTTGTCAAATTATTGAAATGAAAATCAATTCCGAACATGATATCTAGAGGTCTTCTGTTGTAATAAGTAAGATCTTTCTTTTGTTGTGAAATTTGTTGTTGCTTCCTTTCCCATTGCAAGTCTAATATCATTAATGGAACCATAATTAGAAGCTGGAGTTAAAGTGAAATGTATCTAAGGAGAGATATCTATTAGTCATAGTTTGTTCTATTGGTATAGCTGACAGGGATTTTCACCTTCAAGATTATTATAAGTCAAGACACGGTTGCTAGAAAAGAAAGATTGTCAATCCAGTTTAAAATGCTATTATTTAAGTAGTCATAGCTAAGATTTAATGTAACTTTGGAAGAGTTATTGCAAAATTTACTATGAAGCATTTATCTTTACAACATATTCTTTGGACAGCTAAACATGTTTGCTAAACGGAAGACTAAGACAAGGACAAGATGGTAAACTAAACAGTGGTCCTGCCTCCATACTAAGATAGTGTTTATTTCTTCTATCTAAAGTTTAAAATGATTAAAATTTGAATTTGACTAAAATTTAAATCTGATTGATATATTTATATCTTATATTTAACGTCTAAATATAAATGTTAAGTTATTTATTTTATAAAAAGAAAAAAAATTTGAAACTGATATATTAACATATTTATCCTAAAAAGTTTAAAACTAATATATTAAATTGTTAACATATATAAATGTTAAGTAATAAAATAAAGGTATTGACAAATAAAATATTTTATTTATTTAAACATTAGATTATTGAGATTAAAGTTAAAAATTTTTAAGTTAATTATATTTTAATAATTTTAATAAGTTTTCAAACATAAGTTAAAAAACAAATAGCTGTTAAACATTTGAGTAAAATTATTTAAATTTAAATCAAAAAATAAATAGGCTCTAAGCTTAAAAAGCTAGTCCCTTGACTTCTTTCCTCAGGATGAAGTCTCAAAGTTGTTTTGTATAACTTATTAATCTATTCGTTAGAAACTTGCTTATGGGCGTATACACACGGTGTTTTGTGGGAAATTATGAGAAATTAATCAATCACCAACCTAAAATTTATTCTAAATACAAATGCCGTTCAAATTAAAACATATATAAAAAATTTGATTTGCTTTTAGCTTTTACGAAGTTCTAAGAAAGAGTAAGTCCAAAAGGAAACTACAATTAATTGACTAAATCAAACCGCGTTTTTTTCGTGAAAACTACAATTAATTGATTAACTAAAACCGCGTTTCTTTCGTGAAAACTACAATTAATCGACTCTATTTATATTCTTATATTACTATTAATATCAAATTTAAATTATATTCTAAATTCTTCGACTTGGATTGATTTGACTGCTAATGTTTAATTATCAGTCAGCCAAACTAACATTTACAACATCTATTATTTATATTCTCAGTCTGCATTTAAAGACTAATAATGTTGTAAGATAAAAATTAATTTATTTGATTAAATCCAGTTTCATGCACAGAAATAAATACTCATCATAAACTTTGTTTTTTCTTTTAAATTTATTATATCTGTAAGCTCCAATAATCTTGGCTAAAATCTTTTCAAGAGGATGACTCACTATTTAATTTATAAGATAATCAAAATTCCCATAAATCTGGGGTGTCATTTAGCTCAAAAATTTTGATCAAAGAAAAAAATAGCAATAGAAAATACGAAGGGAAGACATTTAAAAGTCTTCAGATAAAAAAAAAGGTCTTCTAATAAAACAAATATTAGGAATAGATTGACTCTAATTCAGACTTGCTGTGGTAGCCGAAAAATATAAACCAATTAAAAGCTGGGTGCATTATAAATAGCCCAGAACCACTTGGTGTTAGCTGCACAAGAGTATATTGATTGATTAATATGATGGGTTCAAAATGGGTGTGGGTAAAGTTACTTTTTATGTTTGTTCTAATTGAAAATTGTTGGAGCGAGGCATGTTGGGACGAAGAGAGATTTGCTCTCTTGCAACTAAAAAATTTCTTTAATGGTACTGACAGTCTTCATAACTGGATGGAGGGAGATGAAAATTCAGACTATTGTCAGTGGGAAAAGGTGGAGTGTAACAACATCACAGGCAAAGTGAAAGAATTACATCTTTCTGGCACTACAAGTTGGTTTCTGGGAAAAGGGTATCTAAATGCTTCTTTGTTCTCTCCTTTTGAAGAGCTGAGGTTGCTTGATTTAAGTTTCAACAGTATAGCCGATTGTGTTGAGAATGAAGGTCCTTAAATTTTCTCTCTCATAATTTTAATTTTTCGATGGCAATTTAATTTCTTTGTGGGTTTTAATACACTGTTATAACAATTTAATGATGTAGACAATTTTATTTCTTGTGAGCTTCTTTGATATGTAGGTCTAGAGAGGCTATCAAAATTGAGCAACCTAAAGATTCTCGATTTAAGTGAAAATTGGTTCAATAATACCTTCTTATCATCTCTAAATAGTCTTCCGTCACTAACAACATTATATTTAGATCGGAATAGATTGAACGGAACTATTGATGTTCAAGGTAATTAAATTGATATTTTTCAGTTTCTCTCTTATGGATCCATCAATAAATTTGATTTAACCGAAGAAATTTCATATTTTTTCGCAAAGGATTTAAGGTTTTGACAATTTAATGCATAGAAAATATTATTAAATAATAAATTTTAGAGTTTTATATTTCAAATTCTTAAAATTTCACGTCTTGTTAAATAAGCAAACTGGTTAAGTATTAGGCTATAAATTCTCTGTTTTTACGTCCTCTTACTTAAGTAATTAATGGTCAGGCCTTATTTTTCACGGTTGATAGTTTTTAACTACTTTTTAAAATTTTATAAAAAATTAATTTTGAAAACTCTAGTACACATATAAACCGAACATATATATATACATTGGTAGGGAGCACTTAATTTATAGTATGCAATTTCACTTTGTTTTACTTTAAATTAATTATAAATTTTATTGTAGTTCAGCACCTGAATTCAGCCCTAAATTGCACTCAATTTTAAAAAATGCGGATATCTCCACTTAGATTGAGAAAATTTATTATTTTTTTCTGAATAACTCCATTCTATAAAATTAATTATTTGCAGAGTTAACTCTGAGCAATTTAGAGGAGCTAGATATGAGTTGGAATGAGATTGACGGATTTCTGATTCCAAAAGGTACTGTAGATAAGAACAAAAAATATTTAAAGATAGTTTCCTTTGGATAGTGGTGATTGTGTCTAAAAAGTAATTTAGATGGTTTTCACGTTATATTTTTTTCTTATTACACCGCATATTATTTCTTATTACATGATCTAGATATTAATAATAAATATTGTATTAACTAAACTAAATTAATAAAGGTTAGTGATAGAGTTTATTTAGGTCTCCTTTTAATGAAATACTTCCTTATTTTAAGGGATATTGGGAGACAATTTTAATTAGCTACTCTATATTTTGTGTTTAGTGAATGAAAATTTTTTTAAAGCTACTTGAATGATGGATAGAAGTAGGGAGGAGAAAAGGTGTTTAAGTTACAAATATCACTATAAAAGGAGTCACTAGCCTAGTCTAACACAAACTTACAATATATAACTAAAATATTCTTCATTATAATGAGGTTTTAAAAAAAAATAGTTTAAACGACACCTTAGTATTTATTTGAATGCTTAAATATATCTGATCAATTTTGTTTCAACGTATGATCTTTATTTTGTAGTTTACATGGTGTCTTTTCCGCAGATTACAAAGGTTTGAGAAAGTTAAATACTCTTCATCTAAATTCGGTCCAAATGAGTAAAATTAATTTACTCAGTCTACTGCAGTCGCTGGGATCTTTCCCATCTCTGAAGACACTTGAACTTTGATTTACAAATTTTGAAAAAGAAATGATTAATGTTGAAGGTATGTCACAGCTCTGAATTTCTTTCCTAAAATTTTTTTTAAGAAAAATAAACTCCTGGATTCATTTAAAGTTGATGTTCCTTTTCACTAAAGTTTCAGTACAATTTGACCAACTTGGAAGCCTTAATCTTGGACCGGTCTTCTCTCCACATACGCCTTCTACAAAACATCGCAGCTATCACTTCCCTAAAACGTTTGTCGATGAGGAATTGTGAACTCCACGGCATCTCAAATTTTCAAGGTATATTACAAATTCTACTGAGAATTTTAACCACAACGTTTGGTAAAAATTTTGAAAAGAAGCCATGAAAAATAGATGGAGAAAAAAAAAAAAAACAAGAAAGACAAGAAATAATACATTGATTTTCCTTTTAAGTGACGCGACTGGATTGCTTTGTGTTTGGTACATCTTCTTAAATTCAACAATTTGGAAAATAATTGATTTTACTACTTACCACACATCTAGTTAATTAAGGAAGAAAAAAAAGATTTATAAAGTTTATAATTGACTTATTCTAAACTCACTTTTGCTAACATCACTTTTTCTAACCATGTGAGATATGACGAATTTTTTTTTTTCTCTTGTTCCTTGTTTGCAGATATTCTTGACTTCAAGAATTTGGAATATTTAATCATGGATGGCACTCAACTAGTCGACGGCTTTCTTCATATCAGCAAATGGATGCCTTTTCTTCAGCATTTATCCCTGTCCAATTGTGGACTCAAAGGCACGATTCTTGATCAAGGTTAGTTAATGTCCCTGTCTTACCTCTTATTTTAACCCACAATTAATTAAAAATTTGAAAAAATACCGCTTTCCACCCTAATTTATAATGCTTTTACCACTTGCTTTGTTGTTGTTGCAAAACTACTACTTACCCCCCTAAGTCAAAATTTGCCGTTAGATATATTTTATTATATTTTGTCATTTATCCCTAACAAAATTATATTTATATTTAACCTAAATTATAATGCCTTTTTCTTATTATTATTTTAAGTTTTTGGAATTATTATTTATTTAATCATCCTTGTAATTTATATAATATCATATTTTTCTTTTAAACAAAAAAATCAAGTTTTGTTGGGTTATAGTTTAGCTCCAGTACAAATTTAATTTGGTTAGGAGCAAATATATAAAATGATCAAAAAATATTACTTGTTAATGACTGAATTTGACGGTAAGAGGTAGATGGTAATTTTGAAATAACAAGAAGGTAAGTCATAAAAGGGTTATAAATTAGGGGGAAAGTGACTTTTTTCCTAAAATTTTAGCCTTTCATAAAAAACACATCGTTGACCCTTTTGAGTATTTAGAAGTAAAATGATTTTAAAGTAATAGGATATATTGTTATAATGATATATAACATCTATTAAAGTGAAATTTATTTATGAATTAGTATTTATCCTATATTTGTCCAAGAATCTAAAATATTGTAGTATGCTGTCTTTTCTTTTACATGTCTTAACTCTAAAATGATGCTATTCTTAGGAATCAAATTATGTCACCATTTAAGTCCGAAAATTTAAGTTAAAAGGTAAACCACCAACCCATATATATTACACTAAAGAATGTGTTATATTTCAGGCTTTTGTGAGATGGTGAATCTTGAAGCCTTGCTTATCGACCATAACGATATTGATGGTATCTTGCCGTGGAGCTTTGCAAATTTCACTTCCCTTCGATTTTTAGATCTCTCTTTCAATCAAATTACTGGAAGCACCTCCTCATCTCCTCTCCGGTATCTGACATCCCTCCAATACCTTATCCTTTCAAACAATCACTTTCAAATCCCAATTTCACTTGAACCGTTTTACAATCATTCAGGCCTCAAGAGCTTCTATGGTGATATTAACCAAATATATGAAGAAACAGAGACACATTCTTTGGCCCCGAAATTCCAGTTAAATTTCATCACACTGTCTAGTTATGGAGATGCTTGTACATTTCCCAAATTCCTTTATCATCAACATGACCTGCAAGAAGTTGATCTTTCTCATGTTAACTTGAGGGGAGAATTTCCAGAATGGTTATTAGAAAATAATACAAAATTAGAAACACTTGCTCTAGTCAATAATTCTCTTTCAGGACCTTTACAAATGCCAATTCGCCCTCACCAGCATTTAAGATCAATAAACGTTTCTCAAAATTTCTTCCATGGCCACATTCCGGAAGAAATTGGAGCATACTTGTCAAGTTTACTATACTTCAACATCTCCAAGAATAGTTTGAATGGTAGTATTCCCTCTTCATTTGGTGATATGAACTTATTGGAAAGTCTAGACTTATCCAATAATCAATTGACTGGTGAAATACCTGAACACTTAACCACAGGTTGCTTCTCATTAAGACTCCTCGTGTTATCAAACAATAGTTTGCAAGGTCATATATTCTCTAGAAACTTTAACTTGACAAAATTGTATCGCTTACAATTGGATGACAACCACTTCGTTGGAGAGATCCCAAAAAGTTTATCTAATTGCTCTTCATTGGTAGGATTGTATCTTAGTAATAACCATTTCTCCGATAGAATCCCAAGTTGGTTAGGGAATATGTCGACATTGTTTGATATCATAATACCCAATAATCATCTTGAAGGTCCAATTCCAATAGAATTTTGTCATCTTTACAATCTTGAAGTTTTGGACCTTTCAAATAATACCATCTCTGGCAATTTACCGTCATGCTTTAATCATCCTACAATAAAAGAAGTTCACTTGTCCAAAAATAGGTTGGAAGGACAACTAATAGATGTATTCCATGATAGTGCTTTGTTGTTGACATTAGATCTTATCCATAATCGCTTAAAAGGTAGCATTCCGATCTGGATAGATCGTCTTTCACAATTAAGCTACCTTATCCTGGGGAATAATAATTTTGAAGGTGTAGTGCCAACTGAGTTGCGCCAGTTGAATCAATTGAAACTAATAGACCTTTCTCACAATAATCTTTCTGGACAAATTCCTTCATGCTTGTATAACACTGCTCTACGTAAAACTTATGATGATGTTGCACCTCCAACTTCTAGTTTCGAGGATCTTGCTCCGACATTTGTGAGTGCTTTTTCTCCAGATAATCATCCGATGGGAAAGGAAGAAAGTATACCGTTCACAACAAAGAACATCTCTTACTATTACCATGGGAGAGTTTTGACTAACATGTCAGGAATTGATCTTTCTTGCAATCAGTTGACAGGAGAGATTCCCCCTCAAGTCGGGTATCTTACTCAAATTCATGCTTTGAATTTGTCCCATAACAATTTAACTGGAACAATTCCGGAGACCTTTGGAAGGCTCAGGCAAATTGAAAGCTTGGATCTTTCCTACAATAACTTGTATGGAAAAATCCCTTCACAACTTGCTGAGTTATATAACTTGGCTGTTTTTAGTGTGGCGCACAACAACTTATCAGGTAAGATACCAGATTGGACTGCACAATTTGCAACTTTCGAGGAGAGTAGCTACAAGGGGAATCCTTTTCTTTGTGGACAACCGTTGCCACAAAGTTATAATCAAGTTGGATCACCATCAATAGTACCAAAAGCTTCAATTAGCAACAAAAAAGATAATAATTTGATTGAGATGGATAGCTTCTACATCACTTTTATAGCCTCTTACACAATTGGATTCTTGGGGATTATTGTAATTTTATACATGAATTCATATTGGCGACGAAGATGGTTTTATGTTTTTGAGATGTGGATAAGCCGTTGTTACTATGTGGTCATTGACCATCTCATCCCTAGACGAACCTCTCATAGAAATATTTAGTTGCATTGTATTAAATAGTAATGTATTTTCATCTAATTTTCTTGAACTTCCCAAATGTAGCAACTTAATAAAATTATATTTTTTCAATTCGTCATTTTTTTTTTACGTGTCGAAATAACATATTATTGAAGTATTAAGAAAAGGGAATACAAGAACAACCCGTAAGATTAGAGTACAAATGAAATTCAAGGTCTGAGAATAGAAAATAAAAAATGAAGCAACAACAAAAGTAGCAGTAGAAAATGTGACAGTAAGCCACAATTTTCTTTGTTAGGAGCAAGTTGCAGACAAAACAGCAGAAACAATAGGAAAAACAATGCAAATAGAAGATAGAAACAGCTTCAAGAACCTGTTGTCTTTGTTGTAAAATAGCAGAAGCAAGAACCTGCAACAGCAACAAGAAGCAATAGGAAGAAGAAAAATAGCCCAAACGTCAAGCTGCTATTATTCTCTGCTGCAAATCAGCAGCAATGGCAGCATATAACAGCAGAAATATAGGCTGATAGTAAGCTTCGATATTTCTCTGTGAGCAAATCTTCAATAATATTGAGTTACATATAAATTATATGCAATATAAGTAATGATATAACTTGTTTAATAATATCTATTTTCTTGGAAAGAAATTTTCATTGCACTGATGACACAAGAAAAACTTACAATATGCATTATTAATAATTAATGCATAGATGACTTTATTAAAAAATAGATAAAACTTTAATCCTAAATTATTTATATGTCTTTCATCAGCTGAAAATTGAGGTGGATAATTAGTCATTCATTTTAAAATTTTTAAAAATCATCATCCAATTAATAAAAGTTATATTATAATTTAGGATAATTAGTTTTATGTCTAATATTCTTATTTTCTTTTCCTCTTCTTGTTTAGCACTTACTGCTTTTGCTTAAGACATTTCAAGCATTCGGTAAAGATTCGAAGTGCACATTAGTGACAACGTATGTAGAACAAATTTATTTTGCCAGTCATTTGTCAGATTGTGTAATTCTTAATGAACTGTGTGCGTGCCCTTGACATTAAGACGCCAATGCACCGTGTTGCTCCAATCGACCTTAAGGAACAACAAATCCTGTACGCCAGAGAAGTTGTGTTTAGCAGAAAGTGTATTATTTTCTACAATTAATAAAGGATATTGACAGATATTCTCCTCAGCCATCTAGATTATAAGTTTTGCAATGAATCATATGTTAAATATTAAAAGCCACATTTTGTTAATACCATTATTTTCTCAGTTTGCGAAACCTTTGATTGCTGAATAAAGGTTTTAAATTAAGGCCCTGTTTAATTTGTTATTCAAAAATTGCTTTCAAAAAGTAGCATAACATTTACACAAATATGCTTCTTTAAATATTTTTTTTGTATTTTTTTACTTTTAAAAACTCATAATCCTATCTGAATATTAAATCAAACGGACCCTAGAAAAACAAGCTAAATTTGTTAAACATCCAATAAAATTTATTAGCAAATTACAGTCTATGATGTAGACAATTTGGGACGCGCTTGATGCTTAATGATTGAATTCAAACAAATTCATAACACGTGGAAGAAAAGAAAACAGAATGCATATGCCATTGTGAAATAAGTTATACATGTATATTGCTTAGTATTGTCACTTACAAAATACATATTTCAAAATACATAAATCTATAAATGCATTGACGAAATAGGATGTAGCAAAATCTATAAAACCATGTTTTGCACCAATATGAATTTTATCCGAAAGCAATCTTAGCATTAGTGTGACATAGGATGTAGCAAAACTCTAATAGAATAGTACCATATCAATTGCAAATTCATCTTCTTCTGCTTAGTTACTAGATTCCATTGAGGGCGAATCCAATACCTTAATGCAACTCTTGTTAATTGTTGGACCAGAAAGACCTAGATTACCTCTATAGTTTTTCTCATCAAACTTTGCAAATGATCTATAGTAGGAGTTGTCTGGACAATTTATTGCATAACAAATCCAAGCTAGTTACATTATTAAGATTTTTGCCTTGGTAAGCTTCATATCTATACATCGTCGTAAATATTACATCTTGTTGACTTGATGGGTGACAATTTGGTACCTACTTGCTTAATTGAAGAGTAGAATAATAGTAACTATCATTATAATATTCTTGCATTGGTCCAGCCTATAATGTCCTTTTAGTGAAGCATCTAGGTATTGAACCATTCAAATTGTTATAGGAAAGATCCATGATACTCAGCTCTCTTAATTGACATAAGTGATTAGGAATATGACCTTGAAGATTGAAGATTATTTTCCCCCAGAAGAAGAATACGTAGGGATGAAGACTCATTAATCCAATAAGGAATAATTCCAGAAAACTTATTGTTACTTAGAATGAGAATTATTAATTCAGAACTTTTGAGTAATGTATCTGGAATATATTGTCCCATCAAACTAATTATTATGTAGGTAAAGGTGGCTTAAAGGTGAAAAATTGAAGGATGATGCCATAGATCCGAGCTCGAAGATGTCCAGAGCATCAAGAACTCTATGTTTGTTGAGCTGAATAAGAATATTACCTTCCAAAAATTTGTTTACCATTAAAAGAATCTCGAGATATGTCGAGTTTCTAATCCAGTGAGGAATTTGACCAGTCAACTTGTTTGTTGAATATGTCTAAAATGTTTAATGAATTTGCTCTGACAGTCCATCATTAATCTTTCCGCTGAACTAATTGTCGTCTAAGAACAAGCACCCCAAATTAGTAAAGTTCATATACCTTGGAAAACTTGTTCCTTAAGGCTTGTTATTTTGTAGGCTTAAGGTAACAATAAGAAGCAACTAATGATAAATTATGTGGGTAATTCTGAGGAAATTATTACTAGCCAAATCCAAGTACTGAAGTATGTTCATCTTACCCAGTGAAGAGGAAAGATTGCCCCCAAAACTATTTTCTGACATCTTTATTTAGAGCAATTTTGAGAGCATCATAGCAATATTAGTAAGAAGCTCACAATTGAATTTGTTGTTAAAGATATCTAAATGGAACAGATTGTGTTTGAAGTTTGGCAATAGAAAAATTCCTAATAGTGAGTTATTCTGCAAAAACAAGGTTTGTAACTTTTGTTAATCTCCAATAACTAGGTGGGAACGTTTTTTACCTTCTTGTTGTAAGAGAGGTGAATGAATCATAAATTGTCCTGTTATAAGAAAAAATTAAGAATAACAAGCATGTTGCAATCGCTCAAATGGAGAGCCTTCAATTGGAAGGTAGGAAGCTAGGGTAAATTTTCAATTTGCACTTGTATCAAATTGTTCAAAAGTTGAAAAACTCGAAGATTTGAATGTTCAGCCAACAAAAAGAGTAAGAATGAGCCTTTGAAGATATTATCAAAGAGGGAAATTACAAGGGATGTAAGATTTGTAATAACAAATGAGAAGTTTCCAAGTAACCTATTGAATAAGAGCTTGAGAAATTTGAGGTTGGTCAAGTTGGTAAGACAAATGGAGATAGGATCGTCAATATTACTCGTACTAAGATCTAGCTCAACAAGATTCTTCAATTCACATACTCTTGCGTAAGAGGTTGGAGGGAAACAAAAATATGAAGTCTTAATTATCAGATTATGTCAATTAATATATGATATTTAAAGTAGATTTTGCTAATAAGAGAGCCGTTTGTGTTATTGTCACTTAGATCCAACAATTTCAAGCCTTTCATATTTGCTAATCTTGTGCTGAGAAAATAAATAATAGAACTTAAAATGTAAACAAATAGGCTTTGTATTGATTTTGGTAAGATTGATGGGCCCTAAATCCAAATTGACATTTTACACCCCTTTTTGATTTACAAGGAGTAAGGCCACCACGTCTTTTGGATCATATTAGATGGTCCAAGAGCTGTAATATTGCAACTTTAAGAGATTGGCTTGAATTTGTCTAGAGGGATCTACTACCACTCTCTTACTGTATCTAAAAAATACTTAGAGAAGGCATGAAATGTAAATTATGAGTCCATAATGTATATGATAGCAAGTTAGTCCCAATATTAATGCAAAGGAACACAATATTTTAAAGTGCAGATTGTAATTATTGGAGAATCAGATAAGGGTATTCAATATGATTGTTTGCGATCTGATGAGTCTAAGGCAACGGAAAAGGTGTTTTTGATCTTTAAAATAACCAATTTAAAGCCAATGGATGTAGGAATGATGACAGATGCTATGGTGGCGTTTAAGGTTGATTTAGTTGGAAAAAGAGATAGCCAAAAGGTAAGCAATATTACAAGTACTGTCATGAAGAGGAAGATGCTCTTCAAAGACATGATTTATCAGCTAATCAATGTCAACTCTCTTAAATGTAGAATCATACAATCTTATATAGTGTGTGATGTGAAGTTGTAGTAGGAAATGACTTAGCTCATGCATTTTTCTTTTAATGTAAGACACGTTCATAACTACCTATTTATCTTATCAATATCACATACTAGCCATTTAATTTGAAAAATAAGCCGTTTGACCTTCCAAAAATGATTGGATATTTTGACCGTCTTTGCTAACATCATCCAATAATTAATCCCTTTCACCAACGGTTGTTTTGGTTTATACTTGACTCTTCAATTCTTATAGCCATATGAATAACCATTTTTGCTTTTAGCCCAAAATCATAAAAGCTTTCCTTTGTTATCTTCCAAAAATTTCTTTAAGAATACTTTCCCTTTCTTCTTGACCTTTTATGCCACACTTCTTTATGCTTTTGTGGTCCCCTGTGCTCCTTTGCTTGCAATCATGCATCTTTTTCTTTGATTTAGTACAAGGCTCTACTAATCCCACCATTCCTGGTAAGATTCTCTTTTGCTTCATCTTTTATTGTAGTATTTTGGTCTTATGTCCATTTCTTTTGGAGAATTTGATGCGAGGTTTTGTTTTTACTCTTTTAGAAATATGTTTTCCATTCATCTGACAGTTAAGATTCTGGATCATTGATGCGTAAGTGTTCTACTCTGCAATCATTGACTTGTGGACCTAAATATGCACACAAATACTTATGCCATATTGTTATTTGATGAAATTTCATGCTCATGTACAGGAATGTAGACAAACACCAATCCAAAGTGAATTAAAGAATGAAAAAAAGCGGAAAGGACAGAAAAACGAGAAAGACATGAAAAGAAGGACTTAAAATGCAAGATAATGGGGACTAAAATGCAAGAGCATCAAAGCAAGGACCAAAATGCGAGAAACTTGGGACTAAAATGCAAGAGTTTCAAAATAGGGAGTTAAAGAGCTTGGTGCGTGTGCGCCATGCCTCTTTTACACCAAAGGCATGCTGAGAGAGTGACCCATGCGTGCCACTGATGCTAAATGCCTAGCACAAATGCATCTTTAGCATCCTAGGTGAAGTCCTTCAATGGTTTTCAACAGTTGGATTAGTTTTGGATGGCCAAATTTGGCTAATTCTAGGTTTTTGTGATTTGGGAGTTAGCTACCATTTTCCAATTATAGAAAGAGATATTTTTACAATGAGAAAGAGAGAAAATTGAGAGGATTCTAGTGTGAGAAAGGTGGAAAATCAATAATATTTGGAGGAAATTGGAAAATTACATGAAGAATTATAGAATTAAAGCATCAATTAAACTAGTTTCATCTCTTTATCTCTTTAATTTGTCTTGAACTTCATTTATTATTGTTATTTGTTCTATTTCTTAAGAAGGATGAATTTCAAGATGATTTTGATGTTTTCATTGATATGTTAGGCTAGATTTTATGTTTTAGGATCTTAAGGTAATCTAATTAAGCCATGTTTTGACTAATTTGGAATTCGTCAATGTTATTAATCTTTTGTCACTTGTGTTTTTTTTTGTATTTAATGCTTATAATTTGTTGTTTGATGAATTATTTTGATTAATCATGGATTGGAAAACACAGTTTAGAATATTATAGGTGGACCTCATTATGTAGATAATCATATTAACACTAGAGATATCAAGTAACCGATAGGTGAGTGATTCTTTAGTGATTAATAACAGGTTGAGCTAAAAGAAAGTGTAGTTAATTGAGTTAGATAGGAATATTTGTTAACCACACATAGGGCTTAGTTTGAAACTGAGGAGAGGAAATGAGGTTAGTTAGAACTTGTGATTAGTGTACTAAAAATGAAAGTATTGTAAATTTCCAATTACGAGAAACATGGTGTTCATTAGGTGAAATCAAGATTGTTAGACCATTTTGTATTAAAATTCATACACTTGCTCTCTTAGTCTCAATTTTTTATTTCTGTTTTCGTTAATTAGATTGCTGTTTATATTTTTATATTTTTACATTTTTTCACCCAATTAATTCTTGAGTGCTTAGATAAAATCAATTGACTATAATTACAAGACTTATATTATAATTTGAGAAACTCAATCTTTGTGCTTATAACATCCCCTTTTATCACTATACTACTTGACACAACTCTGTGTACATATGGATTACAAAGTCATGATCAATCATCTTTTCTTTCTTGAATATGACTTTATTGGGAAACTTGCTTCAATGGCAAAATCAATTCCAAATGAGAATTTACCATAATCTTCATTTGATGGCATTCATTTTACTGTACCTAATAGTATTTCTATATTATGCTTAGCTGTAAATGACTTCAGGCCCGTGCTTATACAATTCAGGGCTACTTCCGCTCGTAGCCAAGGCTGGAGTAATTGGGTGGCTATAGGATTAGAAGATGCCACCACCCGCGATATATTGTCAAAGGCTAGAATTCTTGCCCCATTTTTTGTTTCACGAACACTATCAATGGGTAAGGACTGGTCTTCTTTGGGTCGAGTTTGTCGTAGATGGAGCTCTGATACTCACACTTTTGTTATTTCGTGGGGTGAGTTTACGCCAACTTCGGAAGATGTTGCTGCGATCCTTGATCTTCCCATAATTGGTGAGAAGAATCCTTTGAATATCCAATTGACTGCTGATGAGAAACGTATAGAGAATGCTTTGGTTATTGCCTTTTTCGAGAGCAAGAATTCTACCCTTCCAACTTTTCAGGATTCGACAATATACTTCTAGGTAACTATTGTAGACGAAGTTTTCTCCCTGGCAGTGGCTACAAATTTGGTCATAGTTTAGAGGCTATGATTGCGTTGTAGTTGAGCCATTTCTTTTTACGTAACAACATGGTCCACACTATTTGGAAGAAGGTTTTTCCTCTTGCCATTCATTTGGCACATGGACATTGCTTTCCCTTGGCTTCTCTATTTTTAGGTATCCTTTATCATCTGCTGGATTTGATTCATTCGGATAAGGTTAAAGGCGGTAGATGTTGTATTATTGACTCGATCGTTGATAATCATTTTCTTTAAATTTTCCCACTGGAAAGGTTCCCTCATTATGCTTTTCCTCCTCTTGACTCTGTTCATATCAAGTGAGATGCGATTTTTTGTACTAGCTATACTTGAATCTCGGTGACTTTTTCTATTTCCTTGAGTTTGCAGAACTTTTTCATCTGGAAGGTATCAGGTATGTGACGCTACATTTGGAGTATGGTGCATATTTTGAGTTATTAGCCAGGCTGGCTCCCCTGTATTGATACGCGTAGCGCAAATTTAGTTTTGTCTCATTAGCCTTATCTTGTGCGGAAGCAATTTGGTCTAGACATAATATCACACAGTCGATGCCCCTGCTCTCTTTTTGGACAAGACCATTAATCACTTCACTCAATCAATGCTAGCCAATCATTCGAAGTTGCAATCTACAAAGATTGTTGTTGCAGGCTCGAATATGCATGAGCTGTCTACTAGTCTGTGTCACCAATACTAGAGGAAGCTGCCTCTGTCTTGTGTTGATAATGCTACAGGTCAACCAAAAGACTTAGCGGGTTAAAATAATTAGAGAGCTCAGAATTGTTTAAATCCAGTTCAACTTCTACCATCTTGAATGCAAGGAAGCAGAAACTTCCTTATACTAAAATTTATGTTGATCATTGCCTCGTAGTAGGGGTTACGACTCAGAAATTATCTGGGCATCCAGAGACTCCTTCGTAGGTCCCTCTTTCCCGTGTAATTGACTTATTAGTTATCCTTTTTGGTTCTGAAAGCTTTCACAAGATTCCCTGGAGCAAGAGCGTGTTGCATTCTCCTTAGTCTGCCACTGTTGGAAAATCCAAAAATTCTTCAATGAGTTCTATGCCGAAATCAAGTCCTTCTAAGTAGAAAACTACTCATACTAAACCTCTACCTTCTTTTTTATTACAGAGGAGCTTTTGCCATAAGCCTGCCAAACCGTAAGATGCCAGAAGCAAGCCTATCAACAAGCTGCTGATTGTATCCTCGAGTTCTAGTAGCTCTTCTTCCTCTTCTCCCTTGGGTTCAGATTCTTCGAATGAATCTTCTGTTAATAAAGGAGCCGAACAAACTCAAAAGCTGAGTGAGGTAAGCTTATATAACTGCACTTTTTTTTTTTTTTTTTTTTTTTATTGTGACCCTTTGACTAGTAAGATGCTCTACAAGCTGATACTCCCGCAGAAGAGGCCTTACCTAACTAGAAAAGAAAAACCGGTCTTTCTTCCTGCCAATTGCCAAGAAATTATTCTCGAGGATTCTAGAAGAAGGGACTTCATTTGAAGAAGATAGAGAACCGACCCTAATTTCTTTAAGTAGAGGCAACGGAAATGTTATAGGTCTTATTGGCTTACGCTTGTGACTTTATAAAAAGATACCTGATTTGTTTTTCACTTAACCCAGGAATTGGCCCAACCCCTAGTCTTGTTGGGGCAGGTCTAAATCTTGCCTTGCATTCTTTTCCGTTACCTTTATCTACGCTGGTAACTAAGATTTTCCTTGTGTGTAATGGAGTTATTTGGTTCCTTGGATAGTATTTCTTATTCTTTTATTATTTTCCTTCTCAACTTCTAGCTCTGGTCCCCCACGGCCGACTTGCAAGGATATTCTTTCGTTCTGGGACAAGTTTGGTATGAGTGATGTGAACCCTCTCCCCTTAGAAGTGTTGCATCCAGTCAGTGATAGTAGCCTTCTTTCTTGGAAACCTCTATCGCATTTGAACCAATCCAGCATATGCAAGCTTTTTCGGAGACGGTCCTTAATTTCGCTGCAAACTACCAATGTTCTTTCTTTCTTGAAAGGTTCTATCATTTTCATGATTGGTTTTGTCTTTCACCGCATTATGCTGTTGGCTTAAAAGAAAGCGTGCTTGGATGCTCGGCAAGTTAGGTTTCTGGTATATCCCCTTATGGATTTTATAGTTTGTAGCATGCATATCATTTCTGGGAGGCTTTGCCAATCAATGGCGGATCCCACCCCTGATGATGAGTTGAAAGGGCTCGCTATGATTTGGCAGATGCTCCAAATCTTTTGGAGAGATTAGAAAAGTCAAAGGCTAGCGCAAACTCCCAAATGACTAGCAGAAATGCGTACAAGAATTTGAAGAAGTCAGGGGCCCTTCTTGCCTGTTTCGTTTCCTTACGACTCGCTAATTGTGATCTATCCTCTCTCTTTTTTTTTTTTTTTTTTTTTGCTTTATCCGGCTGTGAAGATTTTGGCAATCTTTCGTCGTACTCTCTGTGATGCTCTTTTTTGTACGAACTTGACTACAAGTTTTTTTTCTTTTCTTTGCAAATGAATTTCACATTTCATTAACAGGTTTCATGTATGCATATGAATGAAACAACTTTGATTTGGCAGTATCTCTACTTTTTTAATGCATAGCCTTTTTTGCGAGTGGCTTTTATGACAAGGAATCATGCGTTTTGTCAGTCGTTTCGTGTATACATAATTCTGCAAAGGAAATACTAGTCCATTAGAACTATTCTTGTTGCTATTATGCACATGTTATGCTTCTTACCTGTGAGAAGGGCTAGTTATCTATGTATGGTAGATAAGATGTGAATGATACATGTTTAAGCTTAGAGTAGCTATTGCGTATTACATTAAGTAATGAAATTGATAGTATATGGGCAATTAAACATTTTTCATATTTCCTTTTTGTTGGCACCATGCTATCGAGTTGTGCAGGTCTCTGAGACATGTGTGATCTAGATGATCAATAGGTATAGGATTCCGTTTTGTCCTTGTAGGATTTGTTGCAAAGGCAATTATCTGGTATTATTAAATACAACCTATATAAGAAGAGAAAAGAAGAGTTTCTTCTCCAAGGCAAGTCTACTGCTTTGGAGGCATCCTATGGCCTAAATCCATAGACATCGTGATGGTCCTGGATGATGAACCAAAACTCACCTAGTCATCTTCTACGGGGCATCCTCCAGCCTAACTCTGTAGTATTGTGATGGCCTTAGGTGTGACCTAAAATTCACTCGAAAATTCCTTTAAGGAGACATCCTCCAGCCTAGCTTTGTGGGTATTGTAATGACCTTAGGTGTGATCTAGGACTTACCCAATCATCCCTCGAAGGGGGGATCTTCTGACCTAACTTTGTGGGCATCGTGATGGCCTAGGTATGACCTAGAACTCACCAATTCATTCCTCAAAGGGGGCATCCTCCAGCCTAACTCTACGGGCATTGTGATTGTCCCAAGTGTGACCTAGAATTCTTCCCTCTCAAGTTAATTAAAATATGGTTTTCGACTTAAAAAAAAAACTGTTTTGAGTTTTTGTATTCCTTATGTGTTAAGCTAATTATATAATGGATTTTTGGGGCCTAAATACCCCTAAATAGGCTAAACATAAGACATTACATTGATTTAAATTAAACTTAAGCCTATTTTTTACTTTTATACTGTGGCTCATAATTTATATCCAAAAAAAGGTTTGAACCCACTTGTACCATTTGTATACATTAAATAGTAAAACCATATACTTTTTGTCTGGATTTGGGCTTAAACCCATAATTAATTTCATGTATCAATAATTATTTTTTAAGTTTATGAGCTTCCATTAATGAGAGGGAGTTCAATATTTTAAATGATTAAAATATCATTTTTTATATAGATAGATTTGTATAGGTAATAGTATTGATATGATATTTTTTTAATATATTGGTCTTCATATGTGTTAGTCTATATAACTTATATTTTTCATATTAAATATAAAATAATATATTATAAATTATTATATAAATAGAAATTTAGCTAAATTTTGAATTTTTTTAACATGATAAATTTATCTAAATATTAAACAAAATTGAATGATCAATTTTACAAATTTTTGAAATAAATAAAATAATATTATTTTATTTATTTTAAAAATTATAAAAATTTATCATTCAGTTTATTAATATTATGTTTAAAAAATCAAAGTTTAGATAAATTTATATTAAAAAAATTATAAATTTATATTTAATGTATTATAAAATAATACTTATTAATATTTTAATATTTATTTTCAATTTGGAGTTGTAATTTTTTTTAGCCAATTATTATTACATAAGGGTATAATTGTTATTTTTTAATAAATTAAAATTTTTATAAATATTTTAAAATTATTAGAATTAATTAAGTTAAATTTTAGAGAATTACATGTTATTATGCTAATAAAAATATGCAATAGCCCTTGAAAAGTAAGAGTGTCAACTAAAACAGAGGGGAAATGATAATATGTGCAAAACAACAGGAAGTATGTTAGGTATGATGTCAAACAAAAGGGGGAAGTGGTAATTCTCGGTGTTATGGGAGATAAATTAAATACTTGCCAATAATTACAGGACACGTGCTTCGAACATTATCTTCTTCTTTATTCTTTGTACGACCCTTTGTCCCAGCCATTGTAGCACGTCTGTCGCCCAAGGCATAAGGGGCACGATGACTTGACTTCATCCTCACCATCCATGTAGATCCAATAACATTTCTTAATTATTCTGATCTGATTTTGATCCCTGTAAAGTAAATTATTATTAATTATTATGATTAATGATTTGTTTCACACCTTATAATTAATTAAAAAAAGCGGTTACAGCGATATTATGAGAATATGCATTGAAAAAGAGTATATTTTATATAATTATTTTATATTTTTAGCATGAAACACGAGACTTCAATTATTTAATTCACTATGGCATCTTTTACACTGTGTTTAACTATGTGATTGAAGGCATCCTGACTTCCCTTCATCTATATTTTTACATATACACAGAGATAACATCTCAAACATCACAACACTCTACGTTGAATTCTTCTGTATTATCTTACATCCAACATAAAGAAATTAAGCCATGGGAATCTTCAATTTCTTGCTCTTGGTATTCACAGTAGCTTTCTTTCACACAGCTTACAGTAGCAATAATATCCTAATGCAGCAACCGAAACAAACAAATCTAGTTGTGTATGCTCATGAGTATCTGACAGGCCCTAACATCACTGCTACTATCATTGTTGGGAAAAGTACTGGAGGAGCAACAATGGCAATGCCAAATATCTTCGAATTCGGCACAGTTGTAGTGTTTGATGATATAGTGAAAGAGGGTGCTTTAGAGGAGTCCAAAGAGATAGGTAGGGCTCAAGGCTATTATATGAACTCTCAGTTAGATGTGAGGTCATGTTCATGTCTTTTTCCTCTTATATTTAATGATGGAGAGTTCAAAGGAAGCACTTTGCAGTTTCAAGGATCTGATATTTACATTATGAAGTTGAGAGAGTTTGCTGTTGTTTCTGGTACTAGGGCTTTCAGGTTTGTAAGAGGTTATGTGATTATGAAGACTATTGAGAATGTTGATCTCAGAATTGTTATGAGGGTCAATATAACTCTTATTCATTACATATATGGTATGACTCAAGGGATGAAATAATAAGAGAGTTCGGGAGTTTAAACAATTCTCTTTGTATTATGGCTGGTGAAAATTAATGCTTGGTTTGATCATTTTATGCATTATTTTTTCAATAAAATGATGTTGATTATACTTATCTAAATCCTAATGGCAATCTGCGGTTGTACAGCTTTGACAAGAAAACAAAGAAATGGGTTATTTCATGGTAAGCCATTTCTAAAGCGTGCATGGTTCACGGTATTTATGGACCTAATGGTGTGTGTACATATGGTCGTGGCCTAGGTAGGAGATGCGTTTGCTTACCTGGATACAAAGTGAAGAATGACTCGGACTGGTCTAGTAGATGTGAACTGGAATTCAATTTTTCCTATAGCCACGCGGACTTTAGTTTCCTCAACTTCACTCATGTTGAATTCTATCGCTTCGATATGGAAGCAATTCCAAACCTTGCTGTGCAAGAATGTAAAGACAAATGCCTTAATATGTGCAGCTGCAAAGGGTTCTAGTTTAGATTTCACAAATGAGTGAGTGCCAATATATGTTACGTATACCCAAAGACTTTACTTTTGAATGGACACTATACGCCTAATTGTAGTGGAGATATTTATTTGAAGCTACCCCAACGCTAGTCCTTTCTTAAACAAGACAACTGTAAAGGAATTACGATTAAATTGCTCGGGCAACATCAATCAGTCTTTAGAAAACATTATGAAAAGTTCCATGGAAATAGGAAATTGAAGTTTTTGCTTTGGTTCGCCTTCGTCGTAGGTCCTGTAGAGTTGACATGTATTTTTTTGGTATGGTTTTTCTTGTTTATGGCTAATAAAGACACGAAAGCAGTGGAGCAAGGATACCTACTTGCTGCTAGAGGATTTAAAAAATCCACCTATGATGAGCTTAAAAAGGCCACGAAGGGATTTACTGACGAAGTTGGATGAGGAGCAGGTGGCATTGTGTATAGAACTCTACTATTTGACAATCGTGTTGCAGCTGTCAAACGGCTCAGTGAAGCTAAAATTGAGGAAGCTGAGTTCCTAGCAGAAGTACAGACCATTGAGAAAGAAGCTTAATCACATAAATCTGATAGAGATGTGGGGATATTGTGCAGAAGGGAAGCACAGGCTTTTGGTTTATAAGTACATGGCGCGTGGATCGTTAGCAGATAACCTCCATTCAAATTCAATCAGGTGGGATAAGAGTTTTGAGATAGCTGTTGGTACTGCAAAAGGATTGGCTTATTTGCATGATGAATGCTTGGAGTGGGTTCTGTATTGCGACATCAAGCCACAAAACATTCTCTTAGATTCCAATTACCAACCAAAAGTGGCAAATTTTGGGTTGTCTAAGCTGCGAAGTAGGGGTGGCCTAAATGACTCGAGCTTTTCCAAAATAAGAGGAACAAGAGGTTACATAGCTCCTGAGTGGGTTTACAATTTGCCCATCACCACAAAAGTAGATGGTTATAGCTACAGCATTGTTCTATTGGAGACGATAACTGGAAACAGCCCAGCAGCTACTTTCCGAACTTATGAAAATGAAGGGATGAAAGAGCATGGAACCTTGGCAACATGGCTGAGAGAGAAGAAAAATGTAGCTGCATCAAACAAGGCATGGATTAAAGAAATTGTGAACCCCATGATTGCCAGAAACTACAATATAAATAAGACGGAAATTATGGTTCAGGCGGCCTTGCAATGCGTGGAAGAAGACAGGGTTGCAAGACCTGGCATGAGCAAAGTTGTGAAGATGCTTTTGTCTTTTGAGGATGATGATCAATCACCATGTGCGTATAAGTTTCTTCAACTGCCTCCTCTTCTTTCGCATCTAAATTAAGTTCAATTTGCAGTAAGGAAGAGACTTGCATGCTCAAGCAATGATAAAACTTAATATTGTGCTTTGTTTTAGCCTAGCTAGTTTTACTAGGGTTGTTAAGAGTTGTAATATTTCAAATAAAAACATCTTATATACATAATTGCTAGCTTTAATAAAATCTTGATTGTTTTCTTAATTTTGTGCAAGTTGAATATGTAATAGAGATGAATGTCAAATTTAGTTCATGCTCAATGGAATTATTCATTCAAATTTTGGTGTTATGTAACGTACGTGCATTAATTTGTTTCAACAAGTGTAAAAGTCATCCACATTAGAATTCAAATTCTTTGGCAACTAATTTGAAATATCCTTCTTCCTCGTAATCTAGATTCTCTTGCATGCCTTCAGGCACGAAAATAAACTCAATTTCTACTTTGTTTGAATGCTCCCAGAAAAGTTATGACTGCTAACAGCTGTACCTAATTTATTCTCATCAAAGTGCTATAGGGTTGGACGACATGGTAATAACAAAATCACAAAATCACCGTTTTTATAGGAATGCAATAACAAATCTCATATCTAATTCAAACACAAATAATTTGATGGATTCCTAAATGTAGTTGAAAATAAAGACATAAAAATAAAATAACACTAGGACTAAGAGTCCTACCATGTAAGTTTTCTAAGTTTTATGATTTTAGTATAATTTAGATTAATATAACTTAGACCCAGTGCTTTCAGGTTTCTAAATCTTGCTAATCCTGCATTAAGAGAGAAGAATTATCTTAAATAACATCTATAGAAATAATCTTGTCTCGTTTTCCAAATTTGTCAATTCTACACAAAGAATAAGAGAATAAATCATTCTAAATAAATTAGTTTGAACAGTAGTGTAGGAGGGCATGATCAACTAAATTCATATCTGAATGGCTTACTCGGCCTTGTCACGGACCCGATAATTATACTATTACCTCTTAAATCCATCACTTCCAAATTTTTCAAAATGCTTAATCCTGCATCAACCAATAAACCAATAAATTATGTACTTAATTATTTGCTTGGTTATTAAAATCCAAGAATGAATGTTTAAAATCACAAATAATAGAGTTTTTTTTTCCATGAAATGACAGAAATTATCATAAATAATCATAAAATGAGTAATGACTGAACCAAATTTCATCATTATCAAATAGTTTAGAAATTTGTGCATTCTTTAGTCTTGATTCAAGCTATATATAGAAATTTTTCTACTCGATGGATTTATTTTTATATTTTTTGTCATGTCAATCTTAATTAAGCAAATAGAAAAAACTCAACACAACTTGATTTTTTTTCTTTTCGTTTTATTTAAAAAAAAATAGAAAAAGAAAGACATATGATAGTGATGTTACCTTGCCAACTCTTGACAAAGTTGTAGAAAAGCTCATTTCAAAAGAAACTCATCTTAATCATCTACAAACACCTTGAACGGATACAATACTTGCTACACCATCTACTACTCAAACACATACTCTACAAAAATTATTATGTCCTTATTGTAAGGAGATGGACATATGCTACTAGATTCTCCAAAAAGGAAATGTCATATTTGTCGCAAGAAATGGCTTAAATATTTTGCTCAAGATTGTCCATAGTAAAGGAAACCAATTGAAAGTCCTTCAAGTAAGTCATCTCTCTCTCTCTCTGCTATTGCTGATAGCTATTGTATCAAAAGTCAATATGAACAACCTTCTGTTTTTACGTCATTCACAACGCAAGGTGTACAATTTCTTCTTCAACAACTTTTGCAAAAAGCTGGTAACTCTTTCATTTCTACTTCCTTTATTACCTCGGTACATCTTCTCAGGACTTTGATTATGCATTTTGTAATCATCTGACCGCAAATTCAACTATTTTTTCATCAAAAGTCATTGCTTCTCATTTACTAGTTATTCAAATTGTAAAAAGGTCTTCTATAAATGTTAGTCACTCAAGACATGTGCAACTTCTTGCATTTGGCATACACTAAAGTAATGCCCAACTAGAGTGTTAAAAAAAATTCTTCAAAAGTAATTAAATTCAAAACCTTATCTCAAGAATTATAATGCTCTGATACCATATGTAATATCCTTTAAAACACTCAAAATTTTAAAATTATATTAAATACTCGTAACCAAAACTCAACAACAATCAACTATTTCCTTGCATATCTGAATAATTACTACTGACACAGTATTTCTATTAGTCCAATACTATGTATACAATCATACTAAAACAATACAATACAAGTACAATTCACGTACATAATCACACAACTACAAATATATATGCTGTGTAATTTAACAAATTTCAAAATATGGCAGTTTCATCCTCCTAAAGTAATTCATTATTCCTTACGCATCCAATTCTCTAACATTACCAAAAACTTAAAAAGTAGGGGTGAACTAATACCCAATAGATATTTAATACAAAGGTAATTTTAAGATTTCTAAGACAAAACGAATAAATTTTCAAACTTAATACTTTCTGATTTTCAAAAAATATAACATCATGAAGATATTCCAAAAACAATGCTCATAAACAATTCCAACATATTTATTCATTTATTTATCAACAAAACTACCTTTTCAATTCTCAACAATAAATTTAATAAAATATTAGAAGTTCTCATAATTTAACCTTCGTAAAAATAGCTTAAACCCATTATTATCTTTATTGATATTCAATTTCAATTAATTCATTCCATGCGTAGTTTTGGGACATTATTCCCAAAGACTGCTGCCAGTAATTGGCTATACATATTTTTAAGACATTATTCCCAAGAACCATCGTCCATAATCAACGTATTTTTAGGGCACTATTCCTAGTGACTGTCTTCATCATTACGGGCTTTCACTATGGGACTGAAATCACATCTAAGGTCACTAGTGTTACCATCAACCATGACCATCACATTTCCATTTTCAAATTATTTCAAATCCATTTTATATTCACAACAACTTCGACAAATTTTCATAAACATAACATTTTCCTTGAAATCATCCATTTATATAAATACAACACATTTCATACTTTTCTCATTATATTTATATAAAAAATAATATCTACAAAAATATTATTTAACTTGTTCAAGAAAATTATTAATTTAATAACACCTAATAATGCACAAATTTCCTAAATATTCAATTAATCATTAAATCAAACAAATTAACAAATTTCGTAAATAATCATTTAACTAATCAAATAAAATATAATATCAAAGTTTCATGAATATTTGTTTAACCAATCAAATCGAACAAAAAAATTCATTAAATCCTTAAATTGACAAAACAAGAAATTTGATATATATTCAAATCCACAAATCGAATTTCATAAATATTCACCCAAAACAATTATAACAAAATACCCTATTTTTCAATTTTAAAACCAAAATTAACCATTTGCACATAAACACCTACCCGGAGACTGTCTCTCAATTTCTAAACTTCTGCTTATTTTCTTGCTTCTTCCAAATTCCTTCCTAAATCAATTTAACAATAATAATAAATAATCATCCAATAATAATAAATAAAGATCCAAACTTAATTGTACATATATATATATTCTAACAAATCAAATCTAATTCGTCACAAATATAAATTCTAACCGGTATAATTTTTTTTCCTTTCCTTTCCTTTGTTCTCCTTCTTCTGCTTCTTCTATCTAAAGTAGAAAAAAGCTAAGTTTGCTATATGCATTGTCCACCGTCAACTAAAATTATTTTATTATAAAATTTTTACACTTCCTTTCCTTTACCCTTAATACTGCCCTTGTCTCCTCCATGTTTCCTTCCCCTTTGTCCCCATTTTTTCCACTTCATTCCACCCGAATTAAACAAATTCAAAAATCATATTTTTATTTTTGTATATCAATTAAACCCTTCATCTATCATTTTTCCACTTTTCACCCACAATAATATTCATATTTTCAAATAATTTTATTCCTTTTGAAGTATAACATATTCATCCTAAACAAGTAATTTCTCCAAAAATAAATATATTCAACTTATAAATTCCTAAATTCTATATCTTTATATATTATATTGAAGATATGTTCATATATACATATTCTCATTAATACTAGAATATGGGGTATTACAACATGTCTCTTTACCCAATCTTTCCTTATTAGATACATATCTTATATGCAAGTTAACCTTAAATCTCTTATTTGTTGGACAACTTTGTGATCTTGGTCTTAATGTTCTCTTTACCTTTCTTGGTTGTTGTGTACAGGATTCAAAGACCAGTTAGACGCTTAAGATGGGTTGTAAAGTTGGACATCTGTTTGAACTCATCAAATTTCCTCTTCCTTCCACCTACAGATCTAACCATCAGTCTATTGCCTTTACCACCTCAGCTCCATCTTTAAATCTTTGACATTCTTGATTGGGACATATATCACTTAGTTGTCTTAACACATTAGTTTCTAGTAGTGTCTTGGGTAGTGTATCATAAAATCATTTTGATTATGTTTCTTGTCATTTAGAAAAATATATTGCATTACCATTTAATAAAAGTATTTCTACTTCTTAAGCTCCATTTGATTTAATTCATTCTAATATTTAAAGAACCTCTCCTAATACCACAATGGGAGGATTTAAATATTTTATTATATTTGTTAATGATTATTCTTGTTATACTTGGTTATATCTCATGAAACATAGATCTGAACTCCCTCAAATTTATTGTAGTTTTTTTAGGGTGGTTAAAACACAATTTTCTTGTCCCATTAAAATCTCTCATACTGATAATCCAATGGAATATAGGGATTCTAAGTTCTTACAACTTCTTCAAGACAATGGTATAATTGATCATCATTCTTTTATTGGCACGTCTCAAGAAAATGGTAGAACAAAACAAAAACATAGGCATATTTTAGAAGTTGTTAAATGCCTACTTATCTTTACTTCTTGTCCTGAACACTTCAGGGGGAAGGTTGTGCTTATAGCAATTTACATCATTAATTAATAAAACAACTTCACTAATTATAGATAACAAATCTCCTTATGAGCGACTTTATGGAACTTCACCCAACCTTATGAATTCACCAAACTAGAACTTCAACCACGACTTTGTTATTTTCTAGAATATAGGATAGAACATAAAGGTTACAGGTATTGAGATCCTGTGTCTAATCAACTTTGTATCTCTCAACATTTTATTTTTTAGGAACATAAAATGTTTTTCTCCTTATCCACCCTTCGATCAGACTATCCTACCATTATTCTTTACTAATAACTCTTTTGAATTGTTTCTTAATGAATTTGATGTAGGTTTCTATCGAGCAACAAACAGACACATCCTTAACAATATCGCCTACCCATGTGCAATAGACTTTGTCTCTTGGATTTGACTGACATCACTCTCCAAATCTTAAGTCTTCCTTTTTAAAGGCAATACTTCCAATCTATCAATCAACTAGAATAAGAGAATTACCTATTAAACTTGGATATTATCATTGTTTTTCCACTACTTTTAATTTATATAAGCCTCAATTCTATTTTGACTCTTGCTCTAACCTTACTTGGCAATAAGGGTAGAAGAATTATAGGCTCTTGAAAAATCCAATACTTGAGATCTAATTGATCTTCCACTAGGCAAAACTGTAGTTGGTTGTAAATAGGTTTACAAAATTAAAGCCAAGGCTGATGGCTCTGTTGAAAGTACAAGGTAAGACTTGTTGCTAAAAGTTTTACACAAGAATATAGGATCAATTACGAAGAAACCTTTGCACCAATTACTCGCATGACTTTCATATGATGCCTATTAGATATAGCTATTGCATGAAGGTGGATACTATTTCAGATGGAGGTCAAAAATATTTTTCTTAATGGTGATCTCACTAAAGAAGTTTACATAAAGCCTCCCCCCTCCCTCGGATATTCACATGCTCCTTACAAAGTGTGTAAACTTCGTCATACCTTGTATGCAAGCTTTACGTACTTGGTTTTCCAAGTTTAGTACTACTATTTAACAATTTAGTTTTCACTCTAGTTCTCATGATTCAATTCTCTTTCTTTAATATACAAAACATGACAGCATTCTCTTGTTATTATATATGGATGATATAATTATTACTAGCGATGATCCTAATGGTATCTCTTAACCTATGGTCACTCTTCAACAACATTTTGAAATAAAAGATCTTGGTCATCTCACTTATTTTTAGTCTTAAGGTATTTTCTAACTCCAATGGATATTATCCATTTCACACTAAATATGTATCAGACCTTTTAGCCAAAGTTGGTTTGATTGATAGTATGACTACATTTACACATCTTGAACTAAATGCCAAATTCACACCACATGATGGTGCTTTACTATTTAATGCTACCTTTTACAGACAATTGTTTGTAGTTTGACATATCTCACTATTGCTCACCTAGATATTTCTGATGTTGTTCATATTATCAGTTAGTATATATCCATTCCTCGCACCACCCAATATGTTGCTGCCTCTAAATTTTTGTTTCATAAAGGGAACTATTTTCCATGGAATGCACTTCTTCACACATTCCACTCTTCAACTTCATGTTTACTCTGATGCCGATTCGACCAGAGATCCCATTGATTGACATTCCATTATTGTACTATGTGTATTTTAGGATATTCACTCATTTCATGGACGTACTAGAACTAAGGCTAAATATCATGCTCTTGCTGACACCACTTATGAAATTATTTGGTTTCGCTAACTAATGCATGGTATAGGTGTCCCTTATGTGCACCTTATGTCACTTTTTTTGTGATAATTGTAGTGCTATTTAGATTTCTCATAATGATACCTTTCATAAGTATACTAAATATATTGAGATTGATTGTCATTTTGTTTACCAACATATCATACAAAGGGATATCAAACTTCATTCAATTTCTTCATCTAATCAACTTATTGCTATTTTCACAAAATAGCATCCTCTTGGACGCTTCCATGACTTGGTATTCGAACTCAAGCTTGCTTCTATTAAGCCATCTTGACTTTGCGGGGGGATGTTAATGTCAAACAATGAACTTCAACTAAGTTGGCACCGAATGGCACTAAAATGTTCAAGTTCATAATGTCATTCACCAATGTCCAATTATCTTCCAAAATCGCATGTGTTCCTTCGTAATTAATGGATTGACTCTTTATGTTTGTATGTAAATAAATATGATTTTAAACATTGTTTAAACTCAAGAAATACAAAACATTTCTTCCAAAAATCTATAAAAATAAAGGGATGAAAGAGCATGGAACCTTGGCAACATGGTGAGGGAGAAGAAAAATGTAGCTACATCAAACGAGGCATGGATTAAAGAAAAATGTGACTACATCATAAATAAGATGGAAATCATGGTTCAGGCAACCCTACCATACGTGCAAGAAGATAGGGTTACGAGACCTAGCATGAGCAAAGTTGTGGAGATGTTGTTGTCTTTTGACGATGATGATCAATCACCACGTGCCTAAAAGTTGAACTTCTTCATCTTCTTTCGCATCTTAATTAAGTTTAGTTTGCAGTAATATTATACTTTATCTTAGCCTAGCTAGACTTATTGATGTTGTTAAGACTAGTAATTATTTGTCCTTCTTTATGCTAAATGTCGAATATTTCAAATAAAAACATCTTATTCATAATTGCTAGCTTTAATAAAATTCCATTATTTTCTCAAATTTTTACAAGTTGAATAGATAAAAGAGATGAATGTAAAATTTACTTCATGCTCAATGGAATTATTCATTCAGATTTTGGTGTTACGTAACATGACTGCATTAATTTGTTTCAGCAAGTGTAAAAATCATCCACATTAGAAATCAAATTCTTTGGTAACTAATTTGAAATATCCTTTTTCCTTGTAGCACTGGATTCTTTTGCCTTAAAGCATGAAATTAAACTCAATTTTTCTTTGTGTGAATGCGTGCAGAAATAATATGAATGGCTAAATAACATAAAAATAAAATAACAATAGGAATAAGAGTGGTATCACATAAGTTTTCTAAGTTGTATTATTTTAGTACAATTTAGATTAATATAACTTAGACCCAATACTTTCAGGCTTCTAAATCTTGCGAATCCTGAATCAAGAGAATAGAATTATCTTGGATAATTTTGTCAATCCAACACTTTCAAAATTTTCAAATTTCTTAATCCTGCATCAACAAATAAACCAATAAATTATGTACTTAAATATTTGCTTGGTTATTAAACTCCAAGAAAGAGTGTTCGAAATTTCTTGTTAAAATATCTTTTAAAACTAAGAAAAAATATTATTTACGGCAAATTTGTCAATCCAAGCATTTTAGAAATACAATGCTTTTGGAAACATTGTAGGACTACAAATAGTAATGCATTTGGAAATTAGATATATATATATATATATATTAAATAATGAAAGTGAAATTTGTTAAGACGGCACTCAGAAATGTTTAACAAGGTACAGTCCATAACGTAATGATATTAACAAGGTATACTCAATATTTAATTTGTGTTCGCATGCCGAATATCCTTTCAAAAATACCGGATACTCTATTTATTTATTTATTTATTTATTTTTCCATCACTTAATAATGATGTGTATTATTGTATACATAGGTAAGATTGACTGTAATAAATTCTTAACAATTTATTCCACTTATAAGTTATTTTAACACTCGTCCCATGAACTTAATTTGCAGTAAAAAAAATTTCTTAAAAACCTTTATTACGAAGGTATCACAAGCAAATTGATTGACCACGACATTTGGCATCTTTTGAATATAACGTGCTTAAATTTAGAACTACAAGATGATTATAATATATATAAAATCAACTATTTATAAATAATGGAAAAATATATATATTTTAAGAGTTATTATCTTTCTCATATATATATATATATATACACACACACACATTAAAGTACGATGGATACCTAATTCTTAACTTTATATATTTATTTTACTTCTCAACTTATTCCTAATTGGTTAAGGCATGAAATATATATTATTTTGACAAACAACAGAGAGAAAAATTGTATATAAAAGGGGGCAAGCAATTACGGATAGCTACCTTACCCCGTAGTTGTGATATGAAAGATTTACGAAACTCTACTCTTGCTTAACGAGAAAAAGAGAAAATGGCTGCATCCCAGCAAGCTTCTTCTAGTAACGCTCCTTCGATCTCTCAAAGGTAACGGTGGCCACTCGTTGACATTAATATGTTTTTAAGTCTTATATCTCAAATCTTTGTTCCCAGCTATGGAGATAAACTAAAAATAGATCTTTACTGAACTGGAAATTAAATGTATAATATCATATTAGTATTGGACCAAAGTCAAGGAGTCTATACCAGCCCTTGATTTTAGGTTTTTACTTATTAGCTTTCTTGAAATTTCTTTATTGATGGGAGAATTCAAAATTAGTTTTTGTAACAGTGTTGTTAATCCCTGATGGTAGACAAATTTAGTCTCAGTTAATGGAAGTAAGGGTAAGGTAGTGTTTGCAAAGCAATTTTCCTTTTAAACACTAAGATTCAATTCGATTGTTCTGTACGTAGCCAATTTGGGTTTGAAAAGATAAGTTTTGATTCAATCCGATTGTTCTGTGTGTACCCAATTTGGGTTTGAAAAATTAAGTTTTATGTATCTCTGCGTTTGCTCTCACCGAGTAGATCTTAGATTTGTTTGCGGTTCTGGATTTGTGGATTTGTTTGGATTTTGATAAAATCTTCATATTGATTCATGCCTTAATATATACTACTACTGGCATCAATCTATCATCCATATAAATATTGATGAGATGTTATTAGATGAAAAACATATAAATTATTATAAAAGAAGTTAAAATTTCTAAATTGTTCCATTCCTTCCTATCTCATTTCTAAAGGTTAATACATCCTTAAAACTTTTGGCAGGGACTCTATCGCCATGGATCTTAAATTGTTTAGGGCATTGAGAGATGGGAGAGTACATGAAATCAGAGAACTCACGCGTCTGAATGGGAATCGCTTTCCAGGTACAATTCAGCAAGGTAACACAGCCCTCCACGTCGCTGCAAGATATGGAAACATTTATGCTGTAAAGAAAATACTTGAACATCAACATATTCTTTCACAAGAGCTGAACCAGAATTATGAAACTCCGATGCATATTGCCGCGAGGACTGGTAATTTTGGAGTCGTTAAATTGCTGATGAGGCACAGAACTATTGGATCTTCTGATGAAATTTTAACGAAGAAAGATATAGAAGGCAACACCCGCTACATAATGCTGTAAGGAAATGTGACCGGAAGATGGCGTTCATGATGATAAATGACGACTCTCAAGCAATAAGTTATGTGAATGACGCAAAGCAGTCTCCACTCTGCATGGCCATTGATTCGAGGTTAACTTATATTGCTTGCTTCATGATGGAGAAAAATCCATCCTCTCTGGACTTCAAAGGACCCAACGATCTCACGCTTCTTCACAGTGCCGTCTTAAAATGTGATTACCGTCAGAATATATGCATTGTTTTTTTTTTTTTTCTCTGGTACCAAAAGCATCATGAGATTGCATAATCCTTCGTTTTGTTTTTCAAATTCAGTGATCGTTTCCAAGAAACTGAAAACTAGAATAGAACTCATCGAAGGACTGGACACGAATAATCGGAATCCTCTTCACCATGCAGCAAGGTCATCTTAAAATTGCATGTCTTCTATCAGCTGAAGGTGATAACCTTGCATATCAACCTGACTGCAATGGTCAAACGCCTCTTCACTTTGCCTCCAAGAATGGCCAGCTAAAAATCTTACAAGTACTTCTCAGTTCTTATCCAGATTCGATCGAGATGCTTGACCATAAGAAACGAAACGTCCTTCATCTTGCAGCTGAAAATGGACATGCAGATATTGTGGCTTTTATTTTAAAGCTGCCTGAGGCAGAAGATTTGATTAACTCGCCTGATGTTGATGAGAATACACCTGTACTTCTTGCTGCCATGCACAATCATATCAATGTGGTCTACATTCTAGCGAGAAATGTGAGTGTGAATATTGGGGCAACAAACAATAAGCAGCAGACTGCTCTGGCAATTGCTAAATCTTCAAAGAATAGTGGGGAAATTTCGAAGGTAAGTGAAGTTACATATTACCTGTAAGCAATACTTGATTGTGTAACATTTACATTTCATACTCTGTGCTGCATGCAGTTCTTGATTATAAAAGCACTGAACATGGCTTATGAAAGGCAAGCTCTGTATCAATATGACATCTTAGAACATGGGTGCTCTGGTGGAACAGAAAATATAAACATAGGTCAGAAAAACGACGAAATGGCTAGAACTCTCTTAGTGATGGCAACACTGATAGCCACATTCACATTTACATCAGCTTTCACCATTCCAGGTGGTTATAATCATGAGGGCAAGCCGGTTTTGATTGCAGAAAAAGGTTTCAAAGCTTTTGTTATCACTGTTACAATAGGCATGACTGCTTCCATGACTGCTGCAGTTCTAATTTTCGGACACTTCTTTTATCGAAATGTTAATGATCTGTCAATGAAACTTATCACTGCCGCAATTGTCTTGGTGCCAATTGGACTCGTGTCAATGTTACTCGCATTCGTGACCGGTTTGCTCATAGTCTTGTCCAATCATCTAATACTTGCTATATCAGTTTGTTCCATTAGCATTGGCTTTCCCATACTTATTTTCTTCTTTATCAATTGTTTCGACACACTATTTTATCTGCACTCGTCAAGTGCTTCCTTGATGACTGCGATAGACTTTAACGAGAGAGTTGATGGTTTTGAAACGCTGAGGATCCCAGCGCTAGCAGCTTTTATTCCAGGGCCACCATCTTTTAATCCAATCACCCGGTTATCGATGTGGATGTTTACAAGGCTCGGCTTATTAGTAGATCCGGATGAGAGTAATTACTTTTTGAGCTCTGGTCGATTCTGGATCAAGGTGTTTCAGAACGCTGCAGAACCAGTTTATTTTTCCTTTCCCGAGCTGCAGTCGAAAATTTCTTTTTCCCAGCTGCAGTCCAAATTTTCTTTATCCTTGATCAAGGTTTCCAATTTTTCAAGCTACTGGTTTCAAGATTCATCAGAAATCTTCCATGTAATTCTGAAAATCGATAGAAACATGCTTAGTTTTATGAAATTTAATACCAATCTCTCTTTCCACTTTTAAAATTGAGTTGCTTGCTGTGAAGTAACAGTTGTTTTTCTGCTTAAATAGTGTTCTTTTTTTATTTTTGTGTAAAGAAAAAATAATATTGAAATTTAAATCTGATTGAAATTTGAATTTAATTAATGTAATTTGTTTTTCTCACCTTAAACATTACGTATAAATGTTGAGTTGTTTATTTTTATAAAATAAAAAAATTAAAATTAATATCTTTACATATATGTTTTGAAAATTCTAAACTTGATATGTGAAATTGTAAATATATATAAATTTTAAATAATAAATTACAAGTCTCAGTAATAAAAAAAAATATTTAATTTATTGAAATTTTTGATATTCATATTTAAATTATAAATTTTGTAATTTTATTCCGTAAAAATATTTTTGACAAATTTTGATATATAAGTTAAAAACCAAAATAGGAGTGTTTTACAGAGAATCATTCTGACTTCAGTGAAAAAAGAAAAGAAGATCCTTACTTAGCATAAGATTTCAAATGAGATCAAATAGGACTAATTAATGAAATTACATTTCTAAACTGTAACTGTCACTTTACATTAAATATTCAATTTTGATAAATTCAATTAAATTTATTGTTTGGGGCTTGTCCGAATATTGATTGTGATTGTTCTACACATGGCACGATCTTAAAGCGTGCACATTGATACTGGATGAGTGGTATCACTTCGTTAAAATAATGATATGCAAAATCTAAAATATCTACTATATCTCCCGTGGCAACGGCCATCACGGTATTACCACTTTCACGAGGTGGGCCATGGAGACCCCACCCGAGGATTGGGAGTCCAACGAGAAGTGATATAAATGTGAGAATAAGGTTTCGTGGGGTTCAATAAATGCGACGAGTAAGCATTGTACAAAGGTGACATGGTTTAGTAGTGAAAGGCATGTAGAAGGTTTCAGCCAGGCAACCAGTGGGCAATAAGCATGTTATCCAAATAGGCGGTGACCATATTTCCTTGTCCAAGAACCCATTGAAGGAATTATAGAAAAATGGGAACATGTGAGCTTCGTGATCTCATATGGCAAGACACAGCGGATCACGTGGGGCCACGATCAACGCCCTAACATATATAAGCTATAAGAAAAAGGAAGAAGGTAGGTACATACTTTCTTGAGAAAATTTTAACCTATATAAGCTGTAGGATCAACATTTGGCACCGTTTGTGGAGACACATAGTAAAAAGTCATCTATCAAAGGTACCGGGAGGATGTTTTAGGAAACCTTCAACAGGCGTGTCCAAAGACTGATACCTACGATGGCCAGGCAAGGGCGTGGGGAGGAGATGAACGGAGACATGAAAGTTGTTTCCCACCTGGTGATGCAAAACATGAGGAAAGTAGACCTAGAAAAACAAGTACGGGCACTGATGTCAACAAAACGAGGGCTTACAATAACAAGTGATAAGAGTTGTAGACACAATTAAAGAGAGAAACAGAAAAATGCACTCGAGAAAGGTGAAGACCTGCATTTGGGGCAATTAGGCACGTAAGCGCCACAAAAATAGCAGGGATGGAAGCCGGTTTGTCGAAGAACCAGACCACTTTGACTATGAGTGTTCTCTTATTGCCTGCCGAAGTAGTAATCATGACTTAGGGGCAATGACCAGAGTCCAAGAAACCTATTAATAAGCGAAGATGGCACCATACGGTTGTTCGTCTACTTGGAGAACGCTGTAGCCATAGTGGATATGTCTCTATGGGCAGCCACGAGAGGAAGGAGGGGCAGAAAGCATGCAAACCAGCTCACGGGTGCGTGTATGGGATGAACATGCACATAATAAGGATGTCAGGAAAGGGCCATTTGAGTACCACAAAACCACAGGGCAGTAAGTAGGGGAAAACAAAGAGCATGTTCCCTCGCAAGTGATAGACCGAATCAAACATTTGGAGGAAGTGATTGTCAGCCTGCAACGGACTACTTAAGATCCACGAAGCACAGAGAAGCCGCTAGTGGAGTTAGACTCATCCTTTGCGATGGAGATGCTGCAAGCTTGATTACCCTCGATTTAGACGTAGGCACAAACCACACCAAAAATATATATCTGAATTTTTCTTTTCTGGAATCGGACCAGATCAAACTAAAATAGAAATGAACTGGAACTAAATCGAATATATTTTCAACTGAATAGAATCGATCCAGTTCGATTCAGTTTTTTACGCTTTTATTTTTTATTATTATTTTCTTAAAATGTTCACAAAACGATATTATTTTAATACTAAATATATGTAAAATAATATTATTTAGATAATAAAAAATATTAAAAATCTATTTCCAGTCCGTTTTAAATTTTTTTGGATTAATAATTAAACAGGATAAAAAAATTCAATTTTTCAAAAACTAAAAACAAGACCCCACTAAATAAAATTAAAACTAGACCGAACCTATCAGTTCTGGTTTAGTCTATTATGGTGTTTTCATATTTTTGCCCACTCCTACCTAAAATTTCACAATCCTACAATTGTTGTCCAACACGGGCTATACCGACTAGGTAGCTCATTTAAAGTTATGTAGAGAGCTCATAGGAGTGCAAGGAGCTACACATAGTGTTATGTAAAAATTCTTTCCTTTGATGCTCTTAGGGCTAGCAATATGTTGGTACGAAAAGATGAAGCCGGCAAGTATTCACTCATTCTCCAACTTGTGTATAGAGTTTGTAAATCAAATTGGAGGTGCAAGGGAATTGGAGAAGGACCAGACAGCCTATTTGACATTAAGCAAAGGGAAAATAGAGCTAAATTAAAGCCTTCATACAGTGGTTCCACAATTGGTCATAAAACTGAGGGAACGTCTATGATGATCCTAATACACCAAAGGCTTTGGGGCACAACACACGCACATAGAGCCAAGGGAACCCAAAGAATCTCCTTTCCGTATGTGAGACTTACACCCTTTTAAATGCAACAAAAGAGTAGATCCTTGTGGCCATGCGAGATTCAAGGTTATTAACAAAACCCAAGCCTTTGGATAGTAATATATCTCGGGTGAAGAAGATGAAATTTTTTTACTTTCATCGAGATTAGGCGCATAACACCTCAGAGTGCTTTAATGGAACAAATGGAAGATTTGGTGCAAAATGGATAGAACTTGGGGGCTAAAAGTATGCGGAGCACTGTGTTATTGTCATTGTGGGGAAAACCACACTAGTAGTGAACTAGAGTCACTTAAGGAAAGCTTATGCTTGAGACAATCCCCTAGGAGGGAGTGAATGACAGTAAGTCTCGGCTACCCCGAGTCGAAGACGATCAAGATGTTAGAATTTTTTAACTATAAGTGGCCCACGATTTTCATTATCTTAAGTGGGAACGTGTGTTGTAAAGTTTCTGTCAGTTTTTGTGCAGTTTATTACATGTTCTAGTAGTTGTTACATGTTCTGACAGTTTTTGACAATTAAATAGTTACACGTTCTAGCAGTTTCTGGTAGTTTTTTATGATTTCTGTGATGGGCAGAGCCTATAAATACAGCTCTTGGTTAGGTTCCTAAACCAACAATTTCTTTTAAGAAATATACACCATCGTATAGAAATTGTAAGTTTTAGAATAACCATAAACCAGTAATTTTTCATCACCAGATTGTGAAAGACGACAATGGCAGGAGGTATGTCTTTTGGGTTTAATTCCGCATTTGATCTATATGCTATTATGATTAGTAAAGCATGCTAGATCGTATATGAAATAGGTAATATTTGGTAGCAGAGCCGTTGTCATTGCCTCTGCTTTGTTTTTGATAAATTCGGTTAAAAGGTTATTATTTAGGAAATCGAATTTATTGTCCAGTATTATTGATTAATAATAATACTAGAAATCATTATGAAATTGGATTGCTGGTTTGGGATTTGATTTGATGATTTTTATTTCTGGAATCAAATAAGAGATAATTCGTTTCTATAATTAAAAAAAAAAAATCGTTTGCTGGAGGTTAAAGATAATGTCATATAACATGTCATCTGCTATATGCTAAATAGTATGACATGTCGTTTTCTGCATGATATTGTATGACATGTCATCTGCTTATGTTAAATAATAAGACATGTCATTTTTTAAATGACTTAATATGACATGTAGTTTTTACTTTTGAACTCGTATGACATGTCGTTTTTATTATTTTGGTAATATGACATGTAGTTTCTGTATGTTTAGTAAATAATAACATGCAACTTATTTGATTATTTTGGGACATATAATTAAAATTATGTCTTATTGTTTCATACAATTTATATAACCAATTTATGATTAAAATTAAATGTCTATGATCCGTATAATTTTGCTTAATTAAGGATTAGCCACAGCATCTTTAATTATACAAAATTATATTTTGAGTATTTTAGGATCATGTATAAGAAGATGACATTACTTGTAATTAATCATATTTAATATCATAAATTTTATCCCACAGGAATTTTTATTATATTTATATGATTAATTAGAATAAAATATCAAATTATTTTCTTAATTACCCACAGGAATTAGGAAAAGGAACATAATTTGATAGTTTTATTGTATAGATTTATATATACATATATAAATATGAATATGCTTGAATTAAAACTTTAGCCCACAGGCAAGTTTTATGTTCATTAATTCATATTTTACAACGTGATTTATATTGGTAGAACATGATATCTGTTTATTAGCCTCAATTCATATTATATATAAGCATGTATGTTTAATTATGCAGTTATACAATCTACAAATTTTTCTGATATCAAATGTGACATTCCTGAGTTGAAAGGTGATAACTATAAGGTTTGGAAGGAAAGAATTCTCCTTCATTTAGGGTGGATGGACATTGATTATGCTATACGGAAAGATGAACCAATTATTACCGAAATCAGTAGTCAAGCTGAAATTGCTTTTTATGAACGATGGGAGCGATCTAATCGCTTAAGTATGATGTTCATAAAAACTAAAATTTCTGCTGGTATTCGAGGTTCAGTCGATCAGCATGATAATGTCAAGGCATTATTGAAGGCAATTGATGAACAATTTGAGACTTCAGATAAAGCACTTGCTAGCACCCTAATTATGAAGTTTTCATCTATAAGGCTCACCAGTGTTAGAGGTGTGCGTGAGCACATTATGCAAATAAGGAACATTGCGGCTCAGTTAAAAGCTCTTGAGGTTGAAATGTCTGAGTCTTTTCTTGCGCACTATATACTGAACACTCTTCCACAAGCATATGGACCCTTCAAAATCTCTTATAACATGCATAAGGATAAATGGTCAATTAATGAACTATTGACCATGAGTGTTCAAGAAGAAGGAAGGCTAACAATGGAATTGGGTGAAAGTGCATTTATGGCAACACAAAGGAAGAACAAAGGGCAAGCCAAACAGAAAAGGAAAGGTAAAATACCTCCTCAAACTGAAATTAAAAAGGAATTCAAGTGCTTCTTCTGCAAGAAGAAAGGACACATGAAAAAGGATTGTTCCAAGTTTCAGAAATGGCTTGAGAAGAAAGGTAATTCAATCTCATTTGTTTGTTATGAATCTAATACAGTTGAAACTAGTCATAACACATGGTGGATTGATTCTGGTTCTACAATCCATGTTGCAAATACCTTGCAGGTTATGCAAAACCTAAGGAAGCCAGTGGGTAGTGAGCAGTGCATCTATTCAAGAAACAAAATGCGTTCACATGTGGAGGCAATTGGAACATGTAGTTTAATTTTAAGTAGTGGTTTTGTTTTGAGTTTAGAAAAGACATTTTATATTCCAACTTTTTCCAGAAATTTAATTTCTGTTTCAAGACTTGTACCATTTGGTTATTCCTTTAATTTTTCAGATACTTCTTTTAATTTATTTTACAAATCTGATCTTGTTGGGAATGGTACATTGTCTGATGGTCTTTTCTATATTAATTTACAAAACAATGCCTCTTATGATGTGATGCATGGTCAAGCTGGTATTAAATGATGTGTTATGAATGAAAATTCCTCTATCTTGTGGCACTGGAGATTAGGACATATCTCTTTAGAAAGAATTAAAAGATTAGTAAATGATGGGGTACTTAATACTTTAGATTTTACTGATTTTAATACTTGTTTGGACTGTATAAAGGGAAAACAGACCAACAAGACAAAGAAAGGTGCCAAAAGGAGTTCAAATAAATTAGAGATCATACATTCAGATATTTGTAGTTCAGACATAGACTCGTATGGTCAGAAATACTTCATCTCTTTTATAGATGATTACTCACGATATATGTATCTCTACTTGCTTAAGAATAAAAATGAAGTATTAGATGCTTTTAAAGTTTTCAAAGCTGAAGTAGAGAAACAATGCGGAAAGCAAATTAAGATTGTGAGAACAGACAGAGGTGGAGAATATTATGGTAGATATACTGAGGATGGACAAATACTTGGTCCATTTGCGAAGTTTCTTCAAGAACAAGGGATAGTTGCCTAATACACCATGCCTGGCTCTCCAGACCAGAATGGTGTAGCAGAAAGAAGAAACCGAACGTTAATGGACATGGTACGGAGTATGCTTAGCAGTTCTAAGCTTTCTAAATCATTGTGGACTGAAGCTCTTAAGACGGCAGTGTATATATTGAACCGTGTTCCAACCAAGGCTGTGCCAAAAACGCCTTTTGAATTATTTAAAGGTTGGAAATCGAGTTTGCGACATGTACGCGTTTGGGGATGTTCGTCTGAAGTAAGAGTCTATAATCCACGAGAAAAGAAACTAGACCCAAGGACCATTAGTGGATATTTTATTGGATATGCTGAAAAGTCTAAAGGGTATAAATTCTATTGTCCATCTCATACCATTAGGATTATGGAATCAAGAAATGCAAAATTTCTTGAAAATGACTTAATTGGTGGAAATGATCAATTTCAGAATATTATTTCTGAGAAAGATCATATTGATGCTCAGCCGTCCACTTCAAGTGATAGGTTGAATGTCATTCATAACTTACCTTAAGTCCAATCGGGTGTTGAGCAACCAATTATTGAAATTCCACAAGTAACTGATAATCCAGTAGATCAATCTGTTCAAGAATTATCAGAAAATTTTGAACAAACAGTTGAACAACATATTCTTCAGGAAAATGTTGATACAACATTAAGGAGATCTATTAGATTAAAGAAATCAGCAATTCCTAATGATTATGTTGTGTATCTACAAGAATCTGACTATAACATTGGGGCCGAAAATGATCTAGAAACATTTTCACAAGCTATGAGTTGAAATGGTATGATGCAATGAAAGATGAGATGATTTCTATGGCATCTAATAGAGTTTGGGATCTTGTTGAGTTGCCTAATGGTGCAAAAGCCATAGGATGTAAATGGGTCTTTAAAACTAAGAAAGACTCATCAGGCAACATTGAGAGATACAAAGCAAGACTCGTTGCCAAAGGATTCACTCAAAATGAAGGAATTGATTACAAAGAGACATTTTCTCCTGTATCCAAGAAAGATTCCTTTTGTATAATTATGGCATTAGTTGCACATTTTGACTTAGAATTGCAACAAATGGATGTGAAAACGGCCTTTCTCAATGGAGATTTAGAGGAAAAGGTTTACATGAACCAACCAGAAGGATTTTTCTCTAGCAATGGCGAGCATTTGGTTTGCAAGTTCAAGAAATCCATATATGGCTTGAAACAAGCCTCCCGTCAATGGTATTTGAAATTTCATGATGTTATTTCTTCATTTGGTTTCGTTGAAAATATCATAGATCAATGTATATACCAGAAGGTCAGTGGGAGCAAAATATGTTTCTTAATTCTATATGTGAATGACATTCTACTTGCATCCAATGATAAGGCATTGCTTTATAAGGTGAAACAATTTCTCTTTGAAAATTTTGACATGAAGGATATGGGTGATGCATCTTATGTCATTGGTATTAAGATACATAGAGATAGATTTCGAGGTATTTTAGGTCTATCTCAAGAGACCTATATCAACAAAGTTTTAGAGAGATTTCGGATGAAAGATTGTTCACCAAGTATAGCACCTATTGTGAAAGGTGACAGATTTAACTTGAACCAATGTTCAAGGAATGCTCTTGAAAGGGAACAAATGCAAAATATTCCATTTGCTTCTGCTATTGGAAGTCTAATGTATGCTTAGGTCTGCACCAGACCTGACATTGCATTTGCTGTCGGAATGTTGGGAAGATATCAGAGTAGTCCTGGTTTAGACCACTGGAGAGCTGCAAAGAAGGTGATGAGGTACCTTCAAGGAACAAAATATTATATGCTTATGTATAGACGAACAGATAATTTGGAGGTGACTGGATACTCAGATTCAAATTTCGCTGGCTGTGTTGATTCACGAAAGTCAACATCTGGATATATTTTTATGTTTGCCGGTGGAGCTGTATCTTGGAGGAGTGCAAAGCAGACTTTGACTGCTACTTCTACTATGGAGGCTGAGTTCATCTCTTGTTTTGAGGCTACTTCGCATGGTGTATGGATGAAGAATTTCATATCTGGGCTTAAGATCGTGGATTCAATTTCTAGGTCATTAAAGATATATTGTGATAATTCAGCTGCAGTATTTATGGCTAAAAATAATAAAAGTGGTAGTCGAAGTAAACACATCGACATTAAGTATTTAGTTATAAGAGAACGTGTTAAAAATAAAATAGTAGTTATTGAACACGTTAGCACTGAATTGATGATTGCTGATCCTTTGACAAAAGGCATGCCACCATTAAAATTTAAGGATCATGTAGATCAAATGGGATTTGGTTCCTTTTGATGTTTTTTCGTTATCAGAACGAATGTTGATTGTAATGAAATTCTATTTATATTATGATATTTTCTCATATTTGATTTTCAATTGTGTACACATTTATTAATTGAGAAATATCATTTATGTTTGGACCTAGAATAAACGTAGGGTTTATTCATTATTAATATTGATAACTGTTTAAGAGACATGATGCATAGTGATACATGGAAGATAATACTCATTTATAGAGAACTTATCGCCATGATTCATGTATTTTGTCTCTTATTATAGTAAATGATGAAATTATGGACCAAGTGGGAGAATGTTAGAATTTTTTAACTATAAGTGGACCACGATTTTCATCATTTTAAGTGGGAATGTGTGTTGTATAGTTTCTGTCAGTTTTTGTGCTGTTTATTACATGTTCTAGCAGTTGTTACACGTTCTGGCAGTTTTTGGCAATTAAATGGTTACACGTTCTAGCAGTTTCTGGTAGTTTTTTATGGTTTCTGTGATGGGCAGAGCCTATAAATACAGCTCTTGATTAGGTCCCTAAGCCAACAATTTCTTTTAAGAAATATACACCATCATATAGAAATTGTAAGGTTTAGAAGAACCATAAACCAGTAATTTTTCATCACCAGATTGTGAAAGACGACAATGGCAGGAGGTATGTCTTTTGGGTTTAATTCCGCATTTGATCTATATGCTATTATGATTAGTAAAACATGCTAGATCGTATATGAAATAGGTAATACAAGATGCAAACCACGCCGATAATATTCACAGATGTTAACCTCCGCCACATAACTTTCCCTCGTGATGATGCATTGGTGGTGACTACTAAGATAGTAGGAAACCACGTCTCCAAGACTCTAGTTGACAGTGCAAGCCCAGTGGATATTTTATTCAAGTATGGACTTGATCAACTGGATATCAGGGGTGCGGTACTGAAGGACTCCAACACTCCACTCATAAGATTCTTAGGTGAGAGCTATTGCTAATAAGGATGATGTCGCTTCGCTTGGTAGTTGGCGCAGATGGTGAAGCCTTAACTATAATCACGCAGTTTGTAGTTGTGGATTAGCCTAGCCCTTATAATGCCATAGTAGGGCGGCCGTCCATGGTGGGAACCAAGGCACGTGTATCT